>OW203997.1:25729406-27115656 GCA_934047225.1 Ypsolopha sequella
TAGTGGCATCATTATCTTTTCAATTTTGTAGGAGAATAAGCTTTATCTTTTTACTTTGTAATGAATGATAGATGTCAAAATTCTTGTAAGAGATGTGAAGTATAAAAGTTTCGCGATCGGAAAAAAAACGAGTAGATAAGAGTAAAACAGTACATATGTATATAAATTCGGGTGTAAACCACTTTTTCCGAGAAACATACCCGCGCAAACGATTCGTTTGGGAAATATTTGAGTTTATAACGCACTGAGATACGGGACGGGCGTTTCTTGAGGCAGCGTCGTCCGTGAAACAGCTGTTCACGCGCAGCGTTCTAAAATAGACCTTCCTCTTGCGAGATAAAGTCTTTCAGTTACAGTTGAATATCTTTTTCTCTAAAGGATTACGCGGATATTTTTCTTCAGAGAGTTGTTCGGTATGATCAGTAGAGAATGTTGTTTTATGTCATGAAAGAGTCATGCTACATGCTGCATCAAAATGTCTCTCTGATGGGTTCAACGCATAATGAGAGAGTCATGCTACATGCTGCATCAAAATGTCTCTCTGATGGGTTCAACGCATATGATGAGAGAGTCATGCTACATGCTACATCAGAATGTCTCTCTGATGGGTTCAACGCATGTCATGAGAGAGTCATGCTACATGCTACATCAAAATGTCTCTCTGATGGGTTCAACGCATATGATGAGAGAGTCATGCTACATGCTACATCAGAATGTCTCTCTGAAGGGTTCAACGCATATGATGAGAGAGTCATGCTACATGCTACATCAGAATGTCTCTCTGATGGGTTCAACGCATATGATGAGAGAGTCATGCTACATGCTACATCAGAATGTCTCTCTGATGGGTTCAACGCATGTCACGAGAGAGTCATGCTACATGCTACATCAAAACGTCTCTCTGATGGGTTCAACGCATATGATGAGAGAGTCATGCTACATGCTACATCAAAATGTCTCTCTGAAGGGTTCAACGCATATCATGAGAGAGTCATGCTACATGCTACATCAAAATGTCTCTCTGAAGGGTTCAACGCATGTCATGAGAGAGTCATGCTACATGCTACATCAAAATCAAGTTACTGTCACATTTACGCGGATATTTTTCTTCAGAGAGTTGTTCGGTATGATCAGTAGAGAATGTGGTTTTATTTAAAGGTCGCAGTCTATTTGCAATCTGTAAATAATTTGCTACATAAATTAAGCCAAGGTAAAATCTAAATATATTTCGACCCCAAGTTAGTCGTTGGTAGTCGAGTAACGAATATTATGTCAAATTTACCATTCTGTTTTATTTATGTATACATAAAAGTAGGTATCTCTCTAAGGCGCGGTGCCCACCTAAGTAATGTGACAGTAATTTGATTTTGATGTAGCATGTAGCATGACTCTCTCATGACATGCGTTGAACCCATCAGAGAGACATTTTGTATATTAAATTGTAGATCATCCCTCATCTTGCATAGACGAGTTACTACAAGTTTCGTGTTCGCGCCACTTCGATGCGTCACTAGCTGAGTGGCACGTCAGATTGTGCGACGATGCTACGCCACGAGAATGGGCGCTAGCTGCTCGCTACTCCATACAATAGGCAAAGATTAAATTATGTTAAGGTGTGTTATTTCGAAAACCATTTCGAGATTTACGTTTAATAAGCCGTATTTTTGAACTTTTGGTCTCAAAAACCTCATGATGATGAATATTTTTACGAAAAAGCTGCAACTTCCATTTGCCTTCGTTTGACAAATGGCTGTTTAGAAATGTGTCCTGTGCTATTAAGATAAATTTATAATAATTTGCTTCCGACTAATTTGAGAACTGGATGATAGATGAGTAGACAAACAGAGACAGACCACTTTTTTTTTATAAGCAATCACACATCACAATCCGTGTAATGTCTAAAATTCTCAAGTTACATCATATCCGACAATCCTTTAAAAAATCACAAAAAATAATGGTTAATTTAAATACCAAAATAATGAAAACCATGTCCTAAAATGACGTAAATTCTCCGAAAAAAATTAAGTCTTTTAAAAATTAATCCTTGGGAATTGCTTTGAATGTTGAGACGAGTGACAAGTTACGGGCCGGATCACTTGTCAGATTACGTGTTATGGCACAACACCTAAATTCTTCTAAAAAACGTACTAAATTTTTATTCAACAAATAAAAATAAATAGAAATACTGGCAGTAAAACTTACTTACCTGGCTAACAGAGCTGGAGGCTCTCCGGGAACCATTGTCTGACAGAGCTCCCGTCCCACCCTGCCTGCCACCGAGCGACGCTCTGTATGGCGACACGCGGCCTTTAGCACCTGAACAAAATACCTTCGTTACTGAAGTTCAAACAATTTATTTTTGTAATCGGGTTGCATTCAAAGATAAAAAGAGAACCGCGGGAGTATTATTTAGTTGTTATCCCACTTTTTGCATTGAGGCTTTCGTATTGCGAAAAGGAGGCTTGCAGAATTTGTATTAGATTTTCTCACTCTTTTACCCTCCTCTATGTATCACTACATAGTATAAAACAAAAATCAGAATCAGAATCAGAATCAGAAGTCTTTATTTGTATAAACATAGGTAAATGGTTGTTTTGAGATAAAATATGGTCCCATATGCTTTGCCATATTCGGCACACAAAAAATTCAACTTAATACTAAACAAAACATAAACTATTGAATTCTATTAATTAATATTATACAATTATTGTTTGGAAAATCATTTCACATATAGAAAATAATTAGGTAAGTACATGTTAAAATCTTAAAGCTAAGAAAAAAAATATTAATTAAATGACCTGACGTTTACAAATTTGTATCTGTTAAAAACTTCTTTACCGTATAATATGTTTTTTTTTACAAGAAAGTCTTTTAATTTGGTTTTAAATGTTGCAATATTTTGAATTTCTGTCAAAGAGTTCGGAAGTTTATTATAGACGGTAGACGCCATACCGAGGATACTTTCAGTGAAGTGTGTCGTGTTACGCGGGAATGTTTTGATTTTATTAACGCGCCTTGTACTGTTAAAATGAGTAAATAAGTCATGATTTGTCTTTACAAATATGGAGACTTCGAAAATATAAATACACGGGAGAGTAAGTAATTTATGCTTCTTAAAAAACGGCTTGGATGTATCAGAGGGTCTAAGACAAAACATTTTTTAGAAGTAAACACAAATACAACCGTGACATACAGATACACCTCTTAAGGAATAATAATAATCTTATTTTACCTACTCCTAATTATGGAGCCTTTCACAAAAATTTAAATTATACAGGACCAAAGATATTTAATGCACTGAACAAAGATATTAAAAACTGTGATAATATTAATGTATTTTCTAGGAAACTTAAGACTTTTCTATTGGAACAACCTTTTTATAATTTAAATGAGTTCTATACTGCAATGATATAATGTTAATTTAAATGAGTTCTTTGATTGATATAATATGCACTATTTTGACTTGCTTATGCTATTAATTTCTTTATTTCTATGACATAATTTCTTTATTATTCTTAATATTCTTTAATTTATTGTAATTAAGACTGATGTATACTGTAATTTATTTAGATTTAAGTTCATACCTTTTACTTTTTTTGCATGCCTTAATACAACACACTCTTGTATATGGCTTTGTATTTCTGCAAATAAATGATTCTTATTCTTATTCTTATTCTTATTGCTCTGATACATTTTTTCTGGGCTTTAAACGGACGAAGTTTATCAGTTGCATTTCCCCAGAAGATGACGCCGAATCGCAAAGTTGACACGACATGACCGTGATATGCTGTGATGACAGCGTCTATATTTACAACTTTACGGAGTTGGTAAAGTGCATATGAAAAGCTATTTAGTTTTTTACATACGATATCGATTTGTGCTTTCCAATTCAAGTTCTCGTCAATGTGTATTCCCAAAAATTTTGTTACGTTCGTTTCACCAATTGTATTATTAGTATAATTGATATTCATTATTAAATCTTTTCTGTTTTGTTTGTGTTTAAATTGCATAATTTTTGTTTTATTTAGATTTATAACAAGATTATTTATATTAAGCCAGTTTATAATATTAGCTAAGGCATTATTTATATCTGACTCGTAAGTGTTTAAATTATTTCCAATGAAAATGGCAGTGCTGTCATCGGCGAATAACGTTATGGGATGATCTATTGCTTTAGGTAGATCATTAATATAGATCAGAAATAGGAGTGGCCCCAATACGCTCCCTTGTGGTACACCATATCGTATTTTTGCAGTCTCCGATGTGTAGGTTACCTCAATTTTAGTGCGATGACAGATTTTGCTAATATGAGTTTGCTGTTCTCTATCGCTTAAGTACGATTTTATCAAGTTCAGAACATTTCCACGGATTCCGTATTTTTCTAACTTATTTATTAAAATGTCATGATCTACAAAATCAAACGCTTTGGTCATGTCCATATAAAGCGCTGATATTGGAACCTTTTTGTCCATATTTATCGTGATTAGGCGAAGGAATTCATAGATCGCCATATTTATCGTTTTATTGATCCTAAAACCTTTTTGCTCTTTAGCCAATATATTATGTTTTTCTAGGTAATTGTTTAAATTATTATATACGACCTTTTCAAATATTTTGGAAAAAATTGAGATAAGAGCAATAGGTCGGTAAAAATCCATATTTTCCTTGTCTTCTTTTTTAAAAAGAGGTTTTATAATTGATGTTTTCAATCGATCTGGATATGTGCCATATTCAATACATAAATTGACAATGTGACTTATTATAGGAGAAATAATAAGGGCTACTTGTTTTATTACGTTTGTACATATATTGTCAAAGCCTGTGCTATTGGTGTTCTTAAGTTTCATAATTATGTTATATATATCTTTAGGATTAGTGCGGGGCATAAACATTGAATTAGAGATATTAAATGTCATTGTGTTGATACTTTTATTATTATTGCATGTCAATCTATTAGCATTATTTGATGTCACGATATTAGTAAAATGTTCATTAAAGGTTTGAGCAATTATTTTTGGATCCGTAATTGTACTTCCATTGTGTTTAATTTGATTTATATTTTCCTTCGGTATATTTAGTTTATTATTATTTATAATCTTCCATGTATCTCTAGCTTTATTCGTTGAATTTTGAATGCAATAATTATTTTGGGCCTTTTGAGTAAGTTTAGTTATAATTCTCAGCTGTTTAGCGTATGATTTGAATTTTATTTTGTTTCTGGATTAGGTGATAGCCTATATTTCCAGAGTAACTCTCTCTGACGCTTACAACATTTTATTATGCCTTTTGATATCCACCTTGGTTTTCTATGTATATTAATTTTTACTTTTATGAGTGGAAAACAAAGATCATAGAAAAGCTTAAAGTTATCATGAAATTTATTAAAAGCTACGTTGGTGTCGTTACTAGCGAAGACCTCATTAAAGTTTAATTTAGCTAGACAGTCTTTAAATTTCTCAATATTTTCAGAAGAATAGTCGTGCTTCATAACGAACAAAGTCTGTCCGCTGTCTGTCCCTATGTATGCTTAGATCTTTCAAACTACGAAACGGATTTTGATGATGTTTTTTTTAATAGATAGAGTGATTCAAGAGGAAGGTTTATATGTACAATACATGCCCGTGCAAAGCCGGGGCGGGTCGCTAGTTAAAAATAAAATGAAAATATCATTGAAATCATCCAGGCAGCCAATTATATTTTAAACGAACCCTTGTGGTGTTAATCCAGGGAACCTAAGTATAATCTAATAATCAAAAGTTCTAGTACCTGCTGTTGTGCTGTCTTCACTCGCCCGCCTCTCCCTGGAGACCAAGGGCTCCTGAAAAGTCAAAGTCAAGCTGCCCCGTGGACTTATTCTGGTGCCTTCTTCGACTGTCACCAAACTCCCTCGCGCTGACCTTTCTGAAGGCGCAATACTTCCTCTTGGACTTCTCTGGGAGTCAGGAATCAAGGAACCTCTAGGTGTTCTATTGTTGTATATTTCTTGAGCTTTCTCAACCCTCATGGGGTTAGCTTCAGGTGCTATACTCCCTCTCGGACTTCGACTTGGACCTAAATCTTTTTGACTCCTCGCAGGGTCTATTTGGATACTAGCCACGGAGTGCCTCGGGCTCCTCCCGACATCTGGAACGAGGGAATTTCTCGGTTGGTTCCACGATGTTCCTTCTGGGACCAAACTTCTTCTTGGACTCCTAGCGTTCACGTCTGGGGTAATGCTATTCCTGGGACTGCGGTTGAAGTCTTGAGGGTTTAGACTTAATCGAGACCCATAGTTCATGTCTACGGCTAAATTATTCCTGGAAGGTGCTAAGCTGTTTCTTGGGCTTAAAGCCGTGTCTGGAACTATGGAGTTGCGGGCGGATCTTGCTGATTCTGGGACCATAGAATGGCGAGGGCTTCTGTGATAGGCATCAAGTGCTGCTTCGGGAGCTAAGCTGGCTCGAGGGCTTCTCTGTGGTTGTGGAGGGGAGTCTGACTCGTCGTCGGTCTCTGTGGTGGCGAGAGATGCTCTCCTAGAGGTCTGCGTGGATGCTCTCGGTGACCTGGCTTGGGGAGACGTGGCTGCGCTGCGGGAGGCCCGCCGCCTCTTCGACGATGAAGAAGTTCTATGCAGCATTGTGGAAACGTTTTCACATTTCTTTAAATACTTTGTAGTTCGCTGTTTCTCTCATCAGCAGTTAAACGTTTAGTACCTGAAGCAATAAAAAGAATTGGTTAATAAAATGTTACAAATGATACAAAGCTAGACGAGGAACATTCTTTTCATCCTCTAATATAATTTTTAATCTTTCGTTCGTTCTCAATAAATTATTTTATAAATTGCGTTTGAAAGTTTTGTTTAACAACAGGTACTTTGAATAATAAGGCTTATCTAAAGTTAAACGATATTCGAATAAATCAAATTTTACTCTCAATTCAGTTGTTTACTTTTATTGTGAATAAATTTACGTAACTTTAACTTAAACACAGACACAGAACTAATCTAGTTTTGAATTTACACTTTATAGGATTAATAAATATCATTTTAGTTTAGATTACTTACATTTTATTAAGTATGTATTTTACTAAGTACATTTTACATGTATTTATATATTTAAGTTTATTTTATTTATTTTAATTTTTGTATGTTTATGTAGTTTTTCAAGTAAGTCTATGTTAAACAATTTAAAATATGTATTAGATTATTTTGTTAATTATTATTACGTTTTGGTTAAAATTAGCACTCTGTTTATTTATTTAGCATTAACACTTTTAAAAACCAAATTTAAAAACCAAATTTTATGTTTCACGCAAGGGTTGGCTAAGAGATATTGCTATTAGCAAACTTCACCTTAGCATAACCTATTTATGTGCCGTAAACTACTATTTTTAAATCATTTTTTAATATTACCTATAGTTACTCGTACAAAGTGTTGTTTTCAACCAGAAATTGTTTTATTTAATGAAACTTCAATCCCATCTGCGGCAGCTCAGGGGTATTAATCTTGAGACCCTAGATTCGATCCCCGGTCAGGCATGCACCGATGAGTCTTTCGGAATTTATGTGCATAGTATTTGGTCTTACTTACCACGTTACCTTACGTTCTTTGCTGAACGGTGAAGGAAAACATCGTAAGGAAACCTGCATGCCCTAAAAATCGTGTATTTGTGCCCGAAGTACGGCAACAAGGCTCACCACCCATCACGTTGGGACTTTATAATCGTCGGTGAAACGCGGGTGTACCGAGTATAGACTGTGACTTGCATTTCACAGTTTACACTTAGAACACCTCGGACTCCTCCTCAGGGATTCATGTCGTGAGGATATATTTTTCATTTTAATGTACAATTTGCACAGTACCCATTACAGGTTTGCATAGAGAGTAGAAGAAAAAAATTACTCGAAAACAATTTCCAAAAAACAAAGTTAAAGTAAATGTACCTATACAAAGTTTATAAACTAAAGTAAATGTACCTATACAAAGTTTATAAACTAAAGTAAATGTACCTATACAAAGTTTATAAACTAAAGTAAATGTACCTATACAAAGTTTATAAACTAAAGTAAATGTACCTATACAAAGTTTATAAACTAAAGTAAATGTACCTATACAAAGTTTATAAACTAAAGTAAATGTACCTATACAAAGTTTATAAACTAACGTTAAAGTAAATGTACCTATACAAAGTTTATAAACTAACGTTAAAGTAAATGTACCTATACAAAGTTTATAAACTAACGTTAAAGTAAATGTACCTATACAAAGTTTATTAACTAACGTTTTTTTCCTCTACCCGCAGATCTGTAGATCTTACAGATCAAGACTCTAGAAACTTAAAAAAAAAGAACGGCCAAGTGCGAGTCAGACTCGCGTACCTAGGGTTCCGTATAGTGGATGATAAATTTAATTTTGTCATTTTTTTTCGTGAATTTCTCAACCGCTTTATTTTTCCTGTAATCTTTACGTAAACACATATTACCATAATTTTTTCATATTTTTTGGTCCACCAGTTATGGAGATAAGGGGGTGGGACATACATATTTTTGGGGTTTTCAGTGCCAGTAAATATAGTTAACATATACTTTTACAATCAGCTTTTTAATACCTTCAATTTGATACCAATATAAATTTTTTATAAAATATTTTTTTTATTTAATTTACTTCTTTTTATAATTCTCATTTGTGCTCTTTTTATTATTAAAACTCGCGTGAGCTGACATACTTAATTATTATTACATACGGCTGAAACAGTTGGCATATAGTCAACAACAATCACACGTGAGTGTTCAAGCCGTATGTAATAATAATGTGCTCTTTTTTTTTAATCTTTATAGTTTTTCTGTAATTTGCCAGTGATGGTCTATAAATGTCATTTTTTTCATATTTTTCGGTCTACCGGTTTCGGAGATAAGGGGGGGGGGGGGGGCATACATATTTTTAGGGTTTTTTAAAGATTTCTTGAAACTAGTGCCAGTAAATATAATAAAAGTATAAATTTTTACTCGAAGCTTTTTAATACCCACAATCTAATAACCATATTGTATTTTTAGGCTAATAATTTTTATTTTTCTCACTTTTGTTCATAAACGAGTGATTTCCTTCTTATTTTTCGTGAAATTGTTACTTGAAAATATTATAAATAGAGATGATGGTCGTAGATAAAGTATTATGTGTAACTGAACATAATTAGGCATTTAGACACTTATGCAAAACAATTATGAAACTCACTTCACTCGTTTCGTAAACGAGCACTCGTGTCCTAATGTCTCAATTTATGTTACAGTTGCACAAAATACAATTTTTTAGAATAGAATAGAATAGAAAAAACTTTATTGGTGTCACACAATTAAAATACAATATAATCAAAAGTGACACCCAAAAGGCCTCCACTCAGCATGTGTCATGGCACCATTCTATACCACGACGCTGGTCTTCCGTGGACACCTCGCAAGGTAATCTTATTTAGCATGCAACATAAGTAGCACCTAATATCTTAACCCGTAGAATTATTGAATTGACATGACAATTGAATACAATAGACTCGCAGTACGGTCGTACCTTATATAATCTGACGGGTTGATTAATACAGCATTATGAGACAATACTTACAAACTATTCGATATTAATTCAACTTGATACCTTAAGTTGTGCCTAAAAAAGATCACGACAGACAGACAGACTGACAACAAAGTGATCCTATTAGGGTCTCGTTTTTCCATGATTAGGAACTGAACCCTAAAAGTAAAAACTGAACGAAGAGAATTCTCGTACAGTAAGTTTGGAATTGCCGACCAACTCGTAATGTAAAGAGGTTCGCAATTATTGAGCCCGACATCGGCTAACGAATTACTTGGGGTCAGGTTTTATGTACAATACATCAAATTGAACGGCTGGGGTTGTGGCTCGTTCCTATTTGCTCCAGTAACCACATTTTTTTAGAGAGGATGATGAAAGTAGAGTGAAAAATAGTAGAATCAAAATAAAGTGACGAAAGAAATGTATCGTTACTTGACGGGGCTAAACTAGAAGGACTTATACCGACCGAATTGGTGGCATACTGAAGAAGAGCAAAGTCAAAAGTACCGGAAAAAGAAGAGCTTGTATGACTAGATTTATGGATGTGGAAGAAACGAAAAGATTGTGTCAGGATCGTAGCAGATGGAAATCTGTAGTCCCCCACTCCTATGTGTGACAGGCGTAAGTATATTATGTATACCTATATAACAAATATTATGTTTATTACAAATATTATGTATATAGCAAATATTTTACTCAAAGTACTTTTTCTTCTGTTCTCAAAATGCTAGGAGAAATAACGGTAAAATTACTTTGAATATTTATTTACTCAACTCAACTCAATGTATAAAGTTTATCTGACAGATTTTAAACTAAAACCGAAAACAAATACCAACATATTTTGAATATCTCATTAAAGGCAACACTTATCTGTTTTATACCAAAAAAGCTATTTGTGTAAACGCTATAAATAAATTTAAGTAAACAGAAAAACTCACTTTAAAATATCAAGATTTCAATACAATTTAGCCTTTTATAGTAAAACACAAACCGGAGATTTCATACAGTTAAGGCGATACAAAAAAAAACGGGCTTTTTCGAATCCATTTACTCCACTATAACGTCATCTACGTATTTAATTTTAGGGTAAATGTTTATTGAGTATTTGATTAAGATTCTCTCTGAAGGAAAACGCGATTGGATGTAATTTTCTCCATAGAATTTAATTCCGAAAATACTTCTTAATTGTTTTATTTCTTCCTCTAATTCTGAAATCCTAACAAACTTCATTGTGAAATTGCATTTAAAATGTGGATATTATGTATTTGTAAAGTCTCCTTGAAAATCTTTTTGACAAAATAGCTTAGTACATTTTATATTAATAAAATAATTTATATTAATAACCGAATTTTTGCTACTTTTCCACAAATCCGTCCCACTCGCACTGAGAGTTTTTTCGCATATGGAGTAACAGGGACGCTAAAACTTTTACGTATCGCCTCAAGAAGCGCCATCACGCGCAAACCTCCATACAAATTCTAACACAAAATTGTGAGGTGTAATGAAATGTTATTGTTATATTTTAGGCTGAGTCCATTAACATTATCTAGAACTATGTTTAAGTGGAACTAAAAATCGTGATCTCTTACTTCTTATATTAAGCTTAGGGTTAAGATACTGATACTGTTGTCGAAAGGGAACATAGAGCATTAGCTGTGAGGGCAAACATGTTGGCCCGCAGGTTTATTCGTTGTACAGTTCAAGTAAAAATAACTCTATTTAAAGCTTACTGCACATCAATGTATACGAGCAGCTCGTGGACCAACTATACCCAAAAGTCCATGAACGCTCTACGAGTTCAGTATAATAATGCTTTTAGGATGTGAAAGTGAAAGTGAAAGTGAAATAAATTTATTCGCCAAAAAAAACACACAAAAAGGAAAAAAAAAAAAGAGTGCAACATAATGCAAAATGGCAAAAAGGAGCAAACTCACCAAATACTACAAGTTGAAGCAACTTGCAGCGCTGATTTTCAGTTTGGCCCTTTTTAAAACATATGAAACAAAAATACAATGGCAGGTATGGGTTAAATAAAAATAATAATAATAATGAAGAAGAAATTGTACCTATTTACATTAAACTAGTGGAATCATTCATAATTAAAATATAACAAAAAATAATTAATTTAACAATTAAAATAAACAATTAAAATATGCTGTTGGGGCTACCTCGTTGATGCAGTGCATCTGGCATGTTTGCAGGTGCACGCACAGATGATTTTTATGCAGTCCGTCGCAAAAAGTGCGCTTCTCTGCTCTCTAGGGTTCGTGGTAGTAGCAACAGCATTCTAGGGGTGATAGGAGATAGATGGGATGCACCAATTGTAAAATACTGGAGTAAGTTATTATTTTATTCTTAATTTTAAGGTTCTTTGATTTCTATTCTACAATTTTTAATATTATTTGTAAAATGTATGTTTTGTGTAACTATAATAATAATAATAATAATAATAATCGTTATTTCAAACCATTGGTCCATATTTTAAATTACAAGATAAGATTTTAAAAACTAAAACTAATTATACATTTTCTTCCAACAAATCGTAACACAACTTAATATTAAGGTATGTGCGCCATAGGTTTTAATAAATTTGTCCAGAAAGTCGCAATTGAACGGCTGTAGTCATGAACAGTCCATGACTATGGTCATGACTATGGTCTATAATTGACTGAATTAAACGATTTATTCTAATTATTATTATTATAAGCTCTTTGGGGCACAAGAAAATATGTTCTGATTCACCGATAATAAGTATAAGTGTTACATGACAATATTTTTTTACACTTGTATTGTTAAATACACCGTTGAACTTATTGCTCTTATTTAATTTGCTGGAATTTTAATTAAATTTTCCTGCAAATATGCGTCCAGAGAATGTAAATTCATTGCCACACCATTATTCACGAGCTTTAAAATTACGTACATAACAGTTTTGATATTTAATAGCTGCATTATTCTCCAAGAGCATTTGAAGGAATTTTAATGTACAAAATAAAAGTTCGGCTCAAAAAATAGGTGAGTCTGTTAGCTTTGAAACGAATTTAGATATGGGTGCCTGCCTTGTAGTTTTTAGTAAAAATTACAATTTAAAATTGTAGTTTTGGCCTGAGTATTATAATATATTTAATATTTTTACGGACTGAAAATCAGCGCTGTCAGTCTTACTTTTTTAGATTACAGCATATGCTGAGTCTTTGCCCTTTTTGTCTGGTGCAACACATGACTTCCTCTAGTTTAATCACATTGTTTTTTCTTATTTTTATTTTGATAAATGTCTCGTTTTTAAGCTTTTATTATGTAATTGTGTTGTGGCAGATAAATAAACAGATATTCTATTCTATTATATTTTATTCTAATTGTAATCTATTTAATTTGTATTTAATTGTAAGGTTGTATTATATTACATTCATAAACTAAAGATGTTATAAGTTACATCAAACTAACGTTGTTCGCGTGAATACCATTTTTCTCGGTCCCATGGGAATTATATCAAATCCCCTCTTAGTGTATGCCTATGTGATACAAGGAGCCTGCAGTCCAAATTTATTGTTCTTAGTGGATGCCTATGTGATACAAGGAGCCTGCAGTCCAAATTTATTGTTCTTAGTGGATGCCTATGTGATACAAGGAGCCTGCAGTCCAAATTTATTGTTCTTAGTGGATGCCTATGTGATACAAGGAGCCTGCAGTCCAAATTTATTGTTCTTAGTGGATGCCTATGTGATACAAGGAGCCTGCAGTCCAAATTTATTGTTCTTAGTGGATGCCTATGTGATACAAGGAGCCTGCAGTCCAAATTTATTGTTCTTAGTGGATGCCTATGTGATACAAGGAGCCTGCAGTCCAAATTTATTGTTCTTTAATGCAGCCGTTTGGTCTAAGCATTGATAGATCAGTCTCTCAGTCAGGGAATTCTTCGCATAGTTACGAGTATGATTGTATACTATTCACGCAAGACTAATCGAATGGGCGGAGGTAGGCATGTATTTATATATGTAACCTATTAGTATGTAGTATATAGGATGGGATTTGGTCGGCCGCCTGGATTCGTGCTGGGGGCTCGGTTGGTGATCATTGAACCTTGTTCCTGGTCCCTGGCCGGGTCTCCGGTATGGGTTCGGGCGGCTGATTGGATTTTACCTTGTATAATATATATTTTACCTATCATTTTAATCGTAAATATATTGCTACATAAATTAAATAAACCTTTAATTTAGTTCATGTACATTTATTATTCTATTACATATATTTTCTTTATTAGATTAAATTTGACGTGTAAAAAGTGTATATATCTATACCTGCTTTGCAAAATAAACTATTTGAATTTGAATTTGAATTTAGACTATAGACTTTCTTACCCGCGATTTTACATTTGATAATTTGCACGAACGTAAAAAAAGGCGGACGGCAGCTAAGTAACTACTGAAGCATAGCAGTGGCAGTGGTTTGTAAGTGTGTGAGTGGACTTACTATGGAAATTAGCTTACTATGATGTGAAGGTATGCGTTCCCGGGCTCGTGCGTACAAGTGGGTGGGTGGTTTGTTAGCGAAACTCTGTCCGGGATATTTTAACGTCCGTGATAATTTGTAGTGCTTGATTATAAAATACAGCGCTGTAATTTGCGGATTTGATGTTTAAGTACCACGTAGAAAAAAAAAATCTTAAACTATCTGCTTGCAGTTAAGTTAAAAAATATATCAATAGAAACCTATTGTTCTATACCACGAATTCATCCCCCTGCAGGCAGATATGTTAATTCAGTAGCTGGCCCATGAAATGTTTTTCATTGTTTTCACAAATAGAATAAGACGTGCGCTACCCTATTAGCATATTTAGTAGAAAACGATTACTACAACTCCATTTATTGAAATGAAAACTTCTTTATGTACGTTGAACAATTTTTGGTAGGGGAAAATGTTATATAAGTTCGGATGCAATTTTTTAGGGTTCCGTACCCAAAGGGTAACCAACGGGACCTTATTACTAAGACTCCGCTGTCCGTCTGTCTGTCCGTCTTTCCGTCTGTCACCAGGCTGTATCTCATGAACCGTGATAGTTAGACAGTTGAAATTTTCATAGAAGATGTATTTATGTTGCTTTTATAACAACAAATACTAAAAAACAGAATAAAGTAAATATATAAGGGGGCTTCCATACAACAGACATGTTTCTTTTTGTCGTTTTTATAGAGAATGGTACGGAACCCTTCGTGCGCGAGTCCGACTCGAACATGTCCGGTTTTTTCAGTAAATTTTTCACTTCTCCACGACTGCCTATGTTTTTATTATTAGTTATTTATTATAAATCCAACAACTTTTTTTCCAGCTAATGACTTGCCTTATGGTTATTATAATAACTGAGCACGAAACAAGAATATAATGTTAAAATAACATAAATTTATCTAAAAATCTTGTAAATTATTGTATGAAAAATCACAATCTCCTTGCATCTTGTGGCTCCAAATAATAAAACCAAAAGTACCAATAATAATACAGATGGTCCAACTTGCATTCAAGTACAAATGATGCTTAGTACTACCTTGTCTCCTTAGAGCAGGGGTTTCCAAACTTTTTTGCCTAAGGGCCACACTGATTTCTCCCCTAAGTCCCGAGGGCCAAGACTATAATAGCTCATGATTCCAAAATACTGTAGTTTTGATGCGCAAATTTTCGTATTGGGACTAGCCGGTCAGTGAGATATCTATTGTGCAGGGCGCAGGAGAGTTCTCCGCTTCGTTTGCAATTTCGGTTGGTACTTCGGACAACATTAACCATTGCGACGGAGTTAGCCGCAGCGCGTGCTGTGCGCAGACCTTGAAATTGTAAATAACATTTTTATAATAACACTACTTTTAGATAAATACATATGATAACGGGTCGTGAATTTTGATCCTATTATAAATTGCATCACATTAATATTATATGTTTGTACATAATAAAAAACGTATAATGATAATTGACTTCTCTTGTCTTATATTTGATTAAATTTTTACCTTTTATATTTATATCATTGTAAATACTAAATGTAACTGATGCCGACCACAACTAGTGGTCGAAATATATTTTACAACCTATATACATATATTTTACATAATAAAAAAACTATAGTGGGATAGAAACGGGGCATGTCCCGCCAGCTACCGCGGGCCGGATTGGTGGTGCCCGCGGGCCGTAGTTTGGAGACCCCTGCCTTAAAGCATGTACCAATAGTCACAGAACAGTTTCTGTTGCATTCAGATACAAATGATGTATAGAACCGACTGCTGCAGAACAGTTTCTGTAACTCTGAGGAGCGAACTCGTCTTTTGACGACTAATGAACTAGGTATTTGTTGAATGCTCCCTCAATTTATTTATTATAGTAGTTGAATAATGCACTATAGGGGAGCCCTCTGATCCGCTTTTCGGTCTTATTACATCGGATTTAAAGTGCATAATTGTACAGTTGAAAACTTGAATTGGGTACCCAACCATTTTCGTTGGGAAATCGAACAAATATTCGAATTTCATTCACGATTGTTTTATTTGGTTTGCAAATATAAAGCTCAAATTATTTGAAAAGAAATGCCGAGCACAAATAAAAATTGCCGATTTGTGTTTGATCTAAGGATCTTATGAGAAGAATTTTATTCAATATTTGCTGACTTTGTACTCGTATTCAATCTTAAAAATTGTTGCTAATTTCCACTGCAAAGATTTTTAATGTGGACAAAAAAATTGACTTTTCAATGGTGTGGGGGGGATTATTAAATATTTTCCCCAGTATTTTAGACGGAGCTTTTATTTATCAGAATTTATGGTCTTATATAAACATTTACGATTTAAACGAAACCACATAATATACTGATCATATTAAAACCTTAGCCAAAGTAACAAAACTACGCAAATTTAATATAAAAACTGGCCAAGTGCGAGTCAGACTCGCACACGAAGGGTTCCGTACCATTATATATAAAAACAGCAAAAAAACATGTCTGTTATATGGGAGCCCCCTTAAATATTTATTTTATTCTGTTTTTTAGTATTTGTTGTTATAGCGGCAACAAAAATACAACATCTGTGAAAATTTCAACTGTCTAACTATCACGGTTCATGAGATACAGCCTGGTGACAGAAGGACAGCGGAGTCTTAGTAATAGGGTCCCGTTGGTTACCCTTTGGGTACAGAACCTTACAAATGGGCCTACCACAGATATCAGTAGATATAAATAAATAAATAAAAATATTTTTATTCAACAGAACACAACACAAAACACATAATACTTAAAGACTATTTAGGATTAGACAGGTTCTGTTGAAAAGGTCGGTGACTCAGCTTTTGTCCCTTAAGCCAGAAGCAAAGGGACGCTGTTATTCTGTCATTGCCTGTTCATCCATAAGGATACTTAAAACAATAAATAAAAATTAACACAACTATGATTAAAACACATAAAAACAATAGCCATTTTTAGGAACTTTATGGTAAGGGGGCGTGGCGCTTGCGAATTAATGAGGCCAAAAATGGGCCTCGTGTGAAAGCCAATGTCAATAGAGAATATGTGATGTGTTGTGTTGTCAGTTGATGCGCCGCCATCTTTTTGCATGTGTATTATTTATTAATGTGCGTGATAAATATGACTATTTGTGCCATATATAGTTTTTGTGTATATGTCGGTGAAATAAGTAGGAGGAAACCTGGAGAAATCTAAACACGAATAATTATTGTAATATCAGTGAGTTTACCTGAACAAAATACAAAGTAGGTTTTCAAATTGAAATATATCATTGCAGTATAGAAACGCAGAAAAAAAGTAAATCTGGATGTGAGGAGCTCTGAACTGGGATTCGAACCCGGATACTTTTCGAATACGAAACACTTTTCTTTTACTTTTTTTACCGTAATGATATAGATAGGTAATATAATTTATCTACTCTCATTCTGAAATGAAGTAACTACAACATTAAAAGCGGTTTTATAAGTACCTACGTTGTTTGACCGATGTTAATATATAACATTATAACACTGCAATTCTGTACTGTGATTGGCCAACTGTATTATAACACCGCTAGAGAACCAATCACAAGCGATAACGGTCTGTCTTAATTTCTTAAGACGCGCCCTCTACTCGTTTCCGCTTCTGATTGGTCTCAGGCATCTACATACTAATTCCAATGGGTTCAGGTATCATGACATCTGATGACGGGTGTTCTTTTTCAAATTTATCGTGAAATTGTTTTTGGTGGTCGTAGATTAAGAATGGGGCAAGTGAAAATAATTCGCTTAGATTAAATTATGTTATGGTGTGTTAATTCGAAAACCATTTCGAGATTTAGGTTTAATAAGCCGTATTTTAGAACTTGTGGTCTAAAAAACCTCATGATGATGAATATTTTTACGAAAAGGCTGTAACTTCCATTTGCTTTCGTGTGACGTCACTTGAGAAATGGGTGTTTAGAAATTTGCCTTTGCTATCAAGATAAAATTTAATAATTTGCTTCCGACTGATTTGACAGATGGGCCTTTACGAGCACTTGCATTGAAAAATATATAAATTTATTTCTATCATACTTTAAGTTTTCAAAACTAGTAAGGAAAAAGTACGGACGCCAAATGACAGACTCTATTCTTGTTATTGCGGCGTCATAGCTTCTAAAAGAGGGAGCTTGAACTGTTGACGACTGTACATTTTTTTGGGAAAGTTGTTTTATACGATAAGTAGATTTTGAGATAGTTGTCCAATCACAGCCGGTATAAATAAAGTTGACAAGTCTCAAACCATGTTTTTGTACGCTTTGGTGAGTAAACAGGTTAAAGTAATGTGATTGGAATAGGCTGTGGGGCAGTCGAGGAACAACTTTTTTCTTTTTCCTTGCGCAAGGGATTTCTCACTTTAATTACGTGTTCTTGTATTGTGACAATACAAGTCCGGATTACAGGGTAACCTCATTTGGAATGTCTCTATTTATTTCAACGAGTACAGGCTTTAAATTAAAATGGAAGACTTTTTATAGGATCTCCAAATCTACAAATATTTAAATCCAGGTTGAGGCGCTGGCTTGTCGAGCAGGCGTTCTACTCGGTGAAAGATTTTTTTATGACAAGCGCAATGTAAGGCTTACTATTAAGATTATTATTATGTGTTTTGTACAATATACATTGAATTATTATTTTAATTTAGATTTAAGTATTTATAAAGTGACATGTAATGAATATTACGAAATAAATGATTATGAAATGAAATGAAATGAAATGAAAAGTTTATTTGTATAAATATGGGTACCGATACAGATCTTAAAAATATATCTACAGTTTGGCCTCTTCATATTTTACTGTACTATACAGTATACAAATATTAAAATATACATGCAAGAAAGTTAATTTACGTTATCTATGTACATTATTATATTATGAAACTAAAATATTCTAAATTGTTATTTATTATATTGATTCAAATGATTAGGTATGTCATCTTATTATTAATATTTCATGTCATCAGGTCGTAGGATCTAAATACTCTCTAATGTCATAAAAACATTTGTTTAGTAGCCAGACATTTAGTTTCCTTTTCATTATTTTCAAAGGCATGTTCTTGAATTCTTCTGGCAGCTTATTATAAATTTTAATACACATAATGAACACGTTTTCTTTGAAAATATTTAACTTACAGTTGGGAAAATATAAACGATCTTTATTTCTTGTTTGTTTTTTGAATACATCTGCGTTTTTGTCAAAATAATATTTATGTTGGGCAACAAACAAACAAATTTCTCTTATGTACATACAAGGTAGGGGCAGAATTTTTAATTTTTGAAACAGTGGTTTGCAGGTGTCTAAATATCCAGCGCCACAGATAGCTCGTATGCATTATTTCTGCACTTTAAATGCTTTTTCCACAGCAATAGAGTTTCCCCACAGTATCAAGCCATAATTAAGAACTGAGGACACATACCCATGATATGCAGTAACTGCTGCTTTTTGGGATATAGTATTCCTAAGGCGTCTCAGGGCATACACAAATCGGTCTAATTTACTACAAACCTTTTCAATGTGCTGTTTCCAATTTAGGTTTTTGTCGATACTAATACCTAGAAAAACTGTATGGTCAACCTCTTCTACTAATTGATTGTTGTATTCTATATTTAATTTAAAATGTTGAGCTTGATATGTCCTAAATTGAATGAACGTGGTTTTGTTAACATTTATTTTCAAATTATTATTTTTGAGCCAATTTATTACTTGATCCAGTGCCTTGTTGACATTGTTTTCGAATGTATCTTTTTGTTCACATTTAATTATTAAGGTTGTGTCATCCGCAAATAGTAGGCATTCATGTGGGGTTGTCTTAGGAAGATCGTTTATGTACAGTAGAAACAAAAGAGGGCCCAAGATGCTACCCTGTGGTACACCACTTCTGTTAATCCTGTACTCTGATCGGTAGTTTTTCTTTACACAGGTGTTACCATTATTACAAACGCTTGAAATTTCTGTGCATTGATATCTGTTGCATAGATAACTACCTAACCACTCGTGAGCCAAACCTCGAATCCCATACTTATGCAACTTTGATAGTAGTATTGAATGGTCAACGTAATCAAAGGCCTTACTCATGTCTAAGAAGACTGTAACTGTAGGGTTACCTTTATTTAGATTTTCGGTTACAGTCCTTACAAGGTTAAAGCAAGCAAGTGAAGTAGAACTGTTTTTCCTGAATCCATATTGTTTTTGGGTCAAAATACAATTTTTATCAATAAATCCAGATAATCTCTTGTGCATGGTCTTTTCGAAAATTTTGGATATTACAGGAATCAAAGTAACCGGCCTATAATTATTAAGTTCTGTTTTGTCACCTTTCTTATGTAAAGGTTTGACAATACAATATTTCAGGGCCTTCGGAAAACTTCCTTGCGAAAATGATAAATTTATAATATAGCTGATCGGTTTACATAGAAGATAGGCACAAATCTTCATGATCTTTGTACTAATTTCATCATAACCCACTGAGTTGCTGTTATTTAATGACATTATGATTTTTAACACCTCTTGTGGGTCAGTTGGATACAAAAATATGGTGCCTGTGTTGCTTTGTATGTCTTTGGTAGCATTTTGATTATTATTAGTATTGTTTAAATTGTCATTTGTTAGATCAATAAAAAAATTGTTAATAACCGTACTTATTTCTTTAGGATTTGTATGTTTTACGTCATTTAATTTTACCATGTCTATAGAATTATTTGTGATATTATTATTAAATTTATTCTGGATTGCATTCCATGTCGCCTTACATGTATTTTTATTATTTTTAATATATTTGTCATTTTGTTGTCTTTGACTTACAAGAATACATTTTTTTAATAACCCGGAATATTTTTTGTATTTATTTTTATTATGCTTTTTATTAACTCGTGAGTTTCTATACTGTAAATAAAGATTTCTTTTGACTAATGTAGCTTATTTAATTCCCTTAGAAATCCATTTTAATTTTCTTGGTCTGCTGTTCATTTTTACTTTTATAACTGGAAAACACAATTTATAAAATAGAGTTATTAAATTATGAAATTCATTATATGCGTCATCAATATTTTGCTGTTCATAAACCTCACTAAAACTTAAAGCAGACATACATTCATAAAATTTACGAACGTTGTCATGGTTATAGTCTCTCCTATATTCAAACCAATCCGAGTATATTTGCTTCTTATTGACTTTCATAGTTAATGATTATGATTATGATCATTATTTGTTCCACTAATAATTACAAGATTTGTTGTTCAACTATTTGTTGGATAATATTTTAAATGGTATGTATGTCGCAGGCAAATAGTGAAATTTGGCATTTTACAAACGGTGTTGTCAGTTTTTAAACGCTCGTTATTTTGCAATTTGACGAATCTTCGTCATATAGTAGAATTCGCCAATTTATAATTTGCCTCGGCATTTTATAATTTTCCTCTGCATAAAGTAATTTTGTTATAATTATTGAGGGTTGCCTCGCTCCGCTCCGCTTCGCTTGGCTCTCATTATGTACTTACATGTAACCTAACCTAACCTAACCTAATACGCTTCTCCTCGCTCCGCTCGTCATCTCACCTATTTTTCACTTTTTGGAGTAAGACCTTCGAATGCAGCTTTTTATAAGTCATTTTACAATTTGCCTTTGAAAAATCACAGCAAAACTGACAAGTACGAGTATTTTAATATACGCAAGTTGATGATCCACTTGGATTGTTTTGGTCATGGTGACCACTTCGACTCCTAGTCCGAAGATGGCAAATTTAGCCGCTTTAGCCGATCTTCCTAGTAAGCCCCCGTGTATACTGAGCGCACGTGAGTATACGTGTCCATAATTAAAAGGCGTCATCACAGGCAAACATCCATACAAAATTAAATGCTGTCAACACATTGTGAGGTGTCCATTAACATTATCTACATCTATGTTTAGGTCGAACTAAAAACCGTGAATTTTGAGTAATATCTTAACAACAATCCCCTAAAATACGTAAATTTACCGGGATTTTTACCAAGAGAGTAGCCGAATATGCTTTTATTGTTTAAGACAAAATCAAAAAATGTATACGAGTCAAACATCGAAAATGTTATCTAGGTTAATAATAACCAAAAATGTTATCTAGGTTAATAATAACCAAAAATGTTATCTAGGTTAATAATAACCAAAAATAATGTTTGAAAACGTCCACAGTCTTGCCAAAAGTGGTTTCTACTGAAACAAGTTTTCAATTTTGCGTCGGTGACGAAATCGGCACGATTGTATTGTCCTCGCAAGTTTCATGGAGCGTGCACTTTATGGCGAAATGAAACAGCATGACATTTGGCCACACCCACAACTGCGTTTTCCGCGTCATGACAACGATATGCGAAAAAAACACGGGTGTTTGTTTTCTATGTATTTCATGAAATACACGGAAAGTTATAATCAGTTTCTGGTATATGCATTTTGACTATATAATCTAGGGATTTGAAATTGGAAAATATGTTTGGATAAATTTTCCTCGATAGAAATAATTTAAATGAGGTCTTCAAACACACTTTTACTCCTCGTTTGACGAATAGGAACCATATACAGAACTCAAACATATTTTATTAGGTGTGTTTTAACAATATCTAGAGATTTGAGATATAAAATTTTACTAGCTATTTTAGTTTATTTAATAAAAATATAAAACCAACTTTTTCCCTTTTGCCCTGAATCTGCCCCTCTCACACTGCGCCATTTTTCGCTGGGAGTGACAGTGACAAAAATAAAATTCGCATAGCCTCTATGATTGGCCGCGGATGGTTGGGGTTTTTATTAGTTGCGTTTAGTGTTATGTAGGTAGTTACTATTGTTTATTTATGTAAAAATATACGTATCGTAAAAGATGAAAACCTATAAATTACGAGTATATAAGCAGATTCATTCAACTATTATTGAAAGTTTTAGTTGACTTTTATAAGTATAGTTATTAATTATGTTTTTTGGTGCATGTTGTGTTCAGAGTTTAAGTTTATCTCTATTGCTATCATGGGTAAATTTTCTCACTGTGTTGGTGTGCCAAATAACTAAATAAATGTATGAATTAAAGATAGAAAAATCAACGAGAAACAATATCCCCAAAAAAAACTTAGACGGAGCTCGAACTCATATCTCTCTGCCTATCGCGGGTCAAATCAAATCAACTAGACCAGCGTTTCTTAGCATATGGTCCGCGGACCCCTGGGGGTCCCCGAGCATATGTATGGCTAATCTATGGACAATTAACAATCATAAATGAATGCCACCAAATTTTTTTTCCTCCAAAAAACCTTCTCATTAACGTATTTTATATGAAAAAGTATATTTTTTTGTAATCTGTAGAACTAAATTAAGTGGCCCGAAATTTATTGCTGCTTTTTTATTAAGCTTTAAAAATTGCGCTTGATTTTCTAAGGGGTCCGTGGACAAAAAAGGTTAAGAAACGCTGAACTAGACTCTTCCAAATCTGTAACTTCTTGATACATTAGCTAGTAATACACGTATTCTCACTTAAGGCTGTTGTAGCCGCCAGAGACCATGAGTCGACATACAATATACACAGTATACAATGTACAAATATCGACAGAAACCATACTGAAATTACGTTCATATCAGCGCGCACTGCATTACGTCGCTGGGTTTCCGGATAGCGCCTTAAAAATACTTGAAAAATTTATAATAAAGTAGTAGCTAAAATTGTTGAAAACTAATTATTTTATTATTTTTGTAGCCAAAATTCTTCAAAAATAATAAAGGAACTCATTTGTTGTTATAATATCGTCAATTTAACTAAGTTTAAATTTGTTTCTTTTAATAAAATGGGACTTTAGAAAAAAATTGGAACATTTTAAATCATAATCAAAGCACATCATTCCACATTTTTTCAAACTTTTTACTAAATTAGCATCTGAATAAAACCCGACCTTAATAGGGGTTTTCTCAGTCACCAGCTGTAAAAACCACCTTAAGAGGGTGTTTCACACATTTCACACCTTGTTCTATATAACATAATAATCGACAAGGTAAATGAAGACATGAATTCACAATAAATATTCCTTATCTACGTAATACAGCTACACAAAAGGGACGACCTTAAGTCTCGGCCACCTGCGAACATCGCTTACAACTTCATGAATGGTGTGCTGACGTGCGCCCTATGTGGGCGTACATTTAATGCAAAAATTGGTTACGCGAGTCACTTGAGAGCACATCAGAGAGCTGGACAGCTTAGCTCTCAAACTTGACAGGAGTTAAGAAGCTGTCGCTGTGGCCGAGAACGGCTGTGAAGCTATATATACAGCTACACATACTTTCAAACAAGTTTAACCATGACAACCGCTTAGCTATGTAACACGCGTCTTACCGCTGCGCTGGTGACGTGATCTGAATTAGTCGACTAACAGTTAATAAGACCAGTCAACTCCAGTATGTATTAATGATAAAATTGAGTCTCTTTCACGAAACGATTCCTCGAAACTGTTCGGATCACGCGCTTCGCAAATACGAAACTGTTCGGATCACGCGCTTCGCAAATACGAAACTGTTCGGATCACGCGCTTCGCAAATACGAAACTGTTCGGATCACGCGCTTCGCAAATACGGGCCACAAAAAGTGTAAACATACGGGCTGAGATCAAAGCACTCAGCTTGAAATCAATTTTCTTTTCTTTTACACATATCGTGCAAATTCAAATTCAATATAAAAAAATTATTACTCGATATATTTCGGCCCTCGGTATGGGGCCGTCATCAGTCGAATGTCATTTCGACTGATGACGGCCCCATACCGAGGGCCGAAATATATCGAGTAATAATTTTTTTAATTATTTTAATAACACTATACTAATCAAAACCTCATAAAAGTTAAATATAATATATTTATAAATTCAAATTCAAATAGTTTATTTTGCAAAGTAGGTATAAATAATACACTTTTTACACGACAAATTTAAAATAATAAAAATATATGTAATTAAATAATAAATGTACATGAACTAGATTATAGGTTTATTTAATTTATGTAGCAATATACATATATACGATTAAAATGATAGATAAAATATAATATTATACAAGGTGAAATCCAATCAATCGCCCGAACCCATACCGGAGACCCGGCCAAGGACCAGGAACAAGGTTCAATGATCACCAACCGAGCCCCCAGTACGAATCCTTACGCTTTGAAATGAATTGAAATATATTTGTTTATCCAATTTAGGTATACACTTATTTATTACACGTAATGTAAAATAAAAAAATAAAACGATATAACTAAATCTTATAGTTTTATATAACAAAGTAATAATATGAGGAAATTTCCAAAAAAATAAAGCTTATGTTTACTTAAATTTAATAAAATAATACACTTGAATAAAATAAAAATTATAGGAATAAATAATATTATAATTAAAGGTAAATATAATGCTACACATAAAATAAATATATGCCTAACTGGTGGCCATTCGATTAGCCTTGCTTAGAAGAAGAGCAAGAAACTTAGCAAGATAATGTCTTTGTTTTTACTTCTTTTTCTCATTTTTTCCATACTTTTCGCTTTATAAAAATGTGAAAATTACATAGTAAGCCTATACTTTTATTGAATAAAGAGATAAAAACTACAAGACACCTGGTGGCAAGCTTTAATAGGACCCGAATTAAATTCGCCAAAATAGAGGAGAGCGATAGCAGGCCAGGCGTTTGTCAGTCAGTTCAGGGGTCCAGGGACTTCCCGAAAATCTACGGAAGTAGGTAACTGATAGATGACTGATACTACGCAACTGCCTGTAACCACTCCATCGGTACAGCTTCTCATGACGTCATTTTGGAAAAAGATGAGCAGCATAATACTAATCTTATCATACAACGACGTAGCGTTCATGGATTGACAAGAAGGCGGTAGATATTGATGGGGCGAAGTAGTTTCGACTGCGGCGCTGACCTCTAATAATGCAAGTACACTGGACAAACTATTAACAACCTGATAATGAAGCCATTTAACTATCGCCATTTTGGTGCCGATCGCTACACTTGAGCGTACTCGCAACTAATGACAAAGATGCGACAGTGGGTACGGTTATCAGATTACAATAAACTACCATTTTCCACTATAAGCAGTACGCAGCCACGATTCGGTCACGACCCTCAACAAACGTCAAAAATCGTAGGGAAATTTTGACTGTTAAGGGCCTTACTATTGCCAAATGGGTACTTTCTAAAGGCTACTCCTCGTTTATGGCCAAACCAAAAATAATGAAAAAATGTATTATGAATAATCAACTCTTAGACAACATATGCAACATTTTTCTTTTTCATACCACCAAAACTTCTACATGAATTTTTTTTTTTACTGCATGGTGTTTTTTAACCTCAAATTCCCTACTGCTCCTGAGTGGCTTGGCCGATTGAATTCATCTATGCTTTGATAAATAGATAAACTTTATAGCTATAAACATAACATAAGATTATGCAATCGAGTAATCACGTCCAAGTGAAAAGTATAATTTTCTCCTATTTCGCCCTCTTAAGGACGCAGCGAGCGTCGTAACAGCCACTTTGCATAGCGCGCTGATATAAACGTTATTTCAATGTCGTTTCCGTTGATGTTTGTAGTGACAAATATCGAGCTGCTAATTTGGCGATGGTAATCGCCTTAAACGTGATTGTGCAGCTAAATTCAGGCACTATAAACTACCATGGTACGCACTACGGTGGTCGGTTTATTTGGTTTATTTTGCTTATTTACATAACTGACTTACCCACGATAGCTGAGTGTATTTGTTTATTTTGTTTAATCTGATGACCACATCCAATGACGTTACCTATCATAACAAGTGTCAATTTTAGTCACCGGTACGCTTGGAGGAGACGCTTTGAATTGGCACAAAAAAGAGCTGTTATTTTGTATGGAACGACATGTCCAGCGTATTAGAGGTCAGTGGACTGCGGGCTTGTGACTGTCAGTGGGTGACGCGATTTCCTTTCCCGTTACACTGCCCGCCCCCTCTGGAGTACCTCAGCCCCGTTAGCAACTGTAGTCTCGCCGGACGTTTGCGTACAATTCTGTTTTATTTGTTCTTTGCGGGCCTACAAAGTAGAATGAATTATGGATTGTAGCACGTGCTACGTCGTAGCAAATGCAACGTCTACGCATCAGGGAACTGACAAACGAACTTTCAGAAAGAGCGCGAAAGTGAGTGTGTATATTTAGAAAATGTATTTGTTATGTGTAATAAAGAGTTTGTATTTGTACTCCCAAGTCATATTTCAAATCTGCATACCCTCCCATCCCTAACACCTTTCTTGTTAATGTAATTATGATGCCTTTTGTAACAAGTATTCACGTCACAATATCACAACATTCACAAATAGCAGCGATGGTTCAGTTGGTAAGACGTCATACTCTCAATCTTGAGCCCCTTACATGCCGGTTGGGCAGCGAAATTAATTTTTTTGTAATTTTTATTCATGGTATTCTAAACACTTTCTGACAGTGAAAAAAAACTACTATGGGGTAAACCTGTATGACCTTAAAAGTATTTTCAATGCATGTGCTCGTAAAGGCCCACTTTTTATGCGTCAAAACCGAACAAAATGTCGATTATTTTGCCCTAGGGCTTTATTATTATTTTTTTTTTTAATTTATTTACAATGGTTGGCTAACCTGTAGACTTTCCTGTGTACCATAGATGTTATACTTTTTTTTCCACTGTTTAACGGCTCTGGATACCTAGTCCTTTTGAGCCAATTACAATTTAAAGTTCACAAAATTATATTTGTTTTATTTCCTCACACTATGCATTGAAAAACGTAGTATAATACACGGGCGTAAGAGCAATAAATTACTCGGTTACGTTTAAAACACTCGCTACGCTCGTGTTTTAAATCGTCCTCGTAATTTATTCCTTTGCGCCCTTGTAGCATAAACTATCATTTAAAAGATATCATTTCATACAAAACAATGCACAAAAAAAAGTTGATTTTTTCTACTGATGAGGCAGAAATCGATACGTTTTTACGACATATTTTGATTTCCAAAAACGTACTGAATTGGTCGCGAAACGGGGACGAATTCAACACGGTTGACAAAATACGCCACCCGTGATGGGTTTTACGTCGTTTCTGTTGTTTATCCTTCACTAAGATACGGCCAATAAATCTTTAAAAAAAAACACTAGCACTGACCATAAACTTAAGATACGCCAGTATATCCTAAATCTATGGCACTGACCATACGAACAACCATAGACATAGAATACTTCTATATTTATGCGAACAACACCTTCAATGTACACTGACAGAAGGTATTCATACGAACTACATACGTCAGGTCCTCAAACTAACCTATTTAGATGTGCAGCACAAGTCCTCTCTCCCTCGCTGCGTTCTCGTCACTGATGACTAGGAAACTGCCAAAATGGACGAGGACCAATTCCCGTGCAAAACGAAGTTATGACCGCGCAACGATTTCTAAGACGTACTACATTCGTACGTTAGTGGTTAAGGGCCTTACTATTGCCAAATGGGTACTTTCTAAAACCTACTCATCGTTTACGGCCAAACCAAAAATAATGAAAAAATGTATTATGAATAATCAGCTCTTAGACAACATATGCAACATTTTTCTATTTCATACTACCAAAACTTCTACATGAAAAATGTATTAACTAAATGGTGTTTTTTGGCTTGAATTTCCTACTGCTCCTAAGTGGCTTGGCCGATTGAATTCATTTATGCTTTGATAAATAGATAAACTTAATAGCTATAAATATAACATAAGATTATTCAATCGAACAATCACGTCCATGTGAAAAGTATAATTTTCTCCTATTTCGCTCTTTCAAGGACGCAGCGAGCGTCGTAACAGCCACTATGCATTGCGCGCTGTTATAAACGTTATTTCAATGTCGTTTCCGTTGATATTCGTACTGACAAATATCGAGCTGCTAATTTGGCGATGGTAATCGCCTTAAGGCTGCATATAAAATTAGATTGATCACCATATTTTGCATCAATCAGAACTGAACTCAATGACGTTTCCTTTGAGTTTAATAAAGCGCGCTCTCAGCCGTGGCTGTTAAGACCACTAAGAAACACGCGCTCACGAAAAACTCCGTTTTTATTTAATAACTCGGCTTCTAGATAAAATTATTAAAATATTCTTAAACTGACCAACGTAATCATCTGTTATACTTATTTTTAATACAAATTCAAATTATTTAACGAGGGCCCTTAACACTCGAAAAACATAAAAATTAGAGTTTACTTCGTAATTTTTTTTATTTAATGGATTTAAATATATGTTTATAAATATATTATATTTAACTTTTACAAGCTTTTGATTACTACTATTATTTAAATATATGGGGTTTTGCTTAAACTTGCCCATCAGGAATGTAGTCTACTATCTGTCCATTATTTTTATTTAACTGATTGACCAAGTTATGCAATGTGAAATGGTTGTTTGAAGTTGTGAATTTGCCATAATACGGACCCGTAAGGGTTAGTTATCCACACGGAGGATATGCTTGTAAATTATGACGTACAACATTCATCACGGTTCAGTTTGTGCCCTTCGTATGTTCTGTCGCTAGACCGTCCCTGGAGACAGGAGCAAAGTTTCGCAATTTCCTATCCACGTTTACGCGTGATCGTCGACGGATGTTTGTCAGCTTTCCACAAGTACTTACTCGTATATACCCACCAATAATTTAAGGCAAGTATATCCATCAGTAAAAGCCTCATTTTGGAAGTGGGTAAGAGTGACGACAGGTGTCTAAACGCGTTGGTCGTGTGGTGTTGCGAATGGCGACGAATGGGAGTCGAAGGAAATCACTCACTTTCTGCCATTTGAATTTCAAGTGCGTGCTCGATTTGGGTCACGAAGTACCCAAAGCTTTCAAATAGGATCAAGAGCTACGTTGTTTTCAACAAGAAAACATATTTTCGAAGGAAATCTTGGTTTTATTTCGAAAAGACTGATCGTGAGTGATTTGGGCTGGCACAAAATTGTTAAATCTGCCTCGTTTTTAATACAACAATAATATTGTATTTTTATTTATAACCAGTCCTTTACCCATCTCCTTTTTTGCTGAAGGATAAAATTTCTAAATAGTGATGTCCCTGACGTTAGGAATGTGCTTTGACATTCTTTGACTTTAACATAGTGATGGCCCTGACACTAGAGATGGGCTTTGTCATTATTTCACTTTGACATGGTGATGTATATATCTTTAGGTATTTGCCATTCGTAGTGATGTGCCTGACACTAGGGATGTACCCAACACTAGGGATGTGCCTGACCTTACGGTTGTTCCTGATAGTAGGGAAATATCTGACACTAAGAATGCCTACCACACTACGGATGTGCCAAAAAAAATCCGGCCAAAATATTTTTTGGCAAAATTTTGTTTCGGCCATATCTTCGGAACGGAACTTCGGGATAGTTAAAGACGTATAATCGCAGCAAAGGTTAAAATGTTGAATAATTCGCTGTTTTTCGGCACATTTTTGGTGGACATATACATACAATTTTGTCTAATGTTTTGGGGACCTTATAGCTTCAACTACAGAACTGAAGTCTATATTTTTTGAAAAACAGCCTCTTTTATAGAGGAAAATCAAATTTTCCTACCCTCCTCTCGTGAAAACAGTGTAAACAGGGTGAGTTTGGGTAGAAATATCTCAATAACCAAGTAATTAAAATTTTAAAAGCAGTTTTATAATTACCTAAATTATTTTACCGATTATAGCACCGCAATTCTGCGCTGTGTTTGGCCAAACTTATTATAACACCGCTAGAAAACTAATCACAAGCAATAATGGTCGGTCTTAAATTCTTAAGCCACGCCCTTTACACGTTCTCACTTTTGATTGGTCACAGGCATCTATATACTAATTCTTTGGGCTTATGATGCCATGTCATATCGAGAGTTCTTTTTCTCATTTTTCCAGAAATGGTTTTTTTGGTCGTAGATAAAGTATTGTGTGCAAATGAACATAATTAGACATTGGAACACTCGTGCAAAATTATAACGAAAATCACTTAGTTCGTTTTGTAAACAAGCACTCGTGTCCCAATCTCTCAAATCATGTTACAGTTGCACAAAATACTATTACGTTACGTATCAGTATGTATACGTCCATCCATCAGCCTAGTTCGTCCACTGCTGGACATAAGCCTTTCCAGGACTTTGCCACTCCCGGCAGTCATCCTAGAAGAATTGCCCATACTCACACACGCTGGGCAGGCGGGTTGGTGAGTGCGGTGTTGGAACCCTCACACCAGTGACGCCGATGCCCGTCACCAGTCTATTCCATATAAGGCACAGCTATTAGGGATCGATATACCGCCATCCGTCGGTCCCAGGCATGGTGGGCCTCCTGGTTTTTTTCCTGTGAGCTGTCCTCTTACTCTCCCCCGAATTACTTCGAGTGGGTCTCCAAGTAAGATGGTGGTACCTCCACAGTCGATCCCGGCATCAACTCTACCAGCTGTATTTGTATGTATACATCATATCGATTTTGAAAATACACAGTTGGTTAAGTAAACTTTGAACATGTACCTATAAGATTATAACTTGTGATTAACAATTTCTAAAACTTATATCGAGTAATCCCGTTAGGAACAAGACAAATTTATTTCTTAAACAAAATTATTTCGTGTCATGTTTAATATTTTTCATGAGGAAAACCTTAATTTAACCAGAAAATGGAGCCTTCATAAGTCTCTTTAATGCTTTAATTAAAGCATTCAAAAGTTTTCTTAGGCGAGACAAAACGTGATGAAAATTTTCTTTCGTACCAAGAGTAAGTAATTAAAACTGTGTTTTAATGTTGAGCAAGATTGTTGTACAAGGCTTCTGATTTGATACATGTTTTGTAGTACATATTGTGATTATAAACTTACAAACATCGAAATTAAAATAGCTCACAACTTTTTAGGGTTCCGTCCCTCGCCATGTAAAAGGAAAACGTAAGAGTTGCGTTGTGTAGTATCAAGAACTCAAAGAGTTGGCAATAGATATAACTCAGGGGAGATAGCTATAGATAGACCAATCGACAAGAGCTTTGCTCTTCAAGTCATGACACAAGCAACAATACGTTTCTTGGTTCATTATCTGTATGAATTTTCAGCAAGAGTCAAAATGATGAATAATTTTTATTACAACATTGTGTGAAAGCAAAGTTTTCGTAAGGTAATTTTTCAGTGCTAATCAGACTGTATTTTTGTTTTGTTTGTTTATATGTTCTTCGCTGTTTACAAATAATAAGACAATAGGTTATTACATATGAAATTTCCGAAATTTTCTTACAGATTCATTAGCTCATAATTCCTGTAATTCAATGGCTTTTTCAATTAATTATTTTGTCTTTCATTCTTGGTAACTGTTCCACTTTTATATGTATATTACACTAGCGACCGGTTTCGTTATAATAACATCGTCAGGCTTTTAGATATTTATTTATTTTGTGTTTGAAAGCTGAATTCAACGTTTTACATCTACGTATTAAATTTTGTTTTTATTTTCAGTTTCATTATAAAAATTTTGTTTTTATTTTCAGTTTCATTATAAAAATTTTGTTTTTATTTTCAGTTTCATTATAAAAATTTAATCTTCGAAAACAGTTCATCCTAAATGCTATCCATTTTATTTATTTTATTTTATTTTATTTTGAAAAACAAACAGTCTTACAAGAAAATACAAACAGTGAAATGATAAGTAGACTTATTATAGACAGATAGTTTTTCCAAAATTATCACACAGTATATCTTTATAAAAATACCGAAACGTTAACAGTTAAAGATTAACAGACTTATTAGTTTAATAGACTTATGAACTTAAAAGAACAGAACATTTTCAAGAAGTACGTTATTATGTAACTTGATATTAAACATGAAATAGTAAAGGCACAATCGTGAGTCTGTTCACTCGAGTTTTTAGTTGGGTTAACTATGACGGAAGAAACCTAAACATTAAACAGATTATTATAGACAAAAATAGGTTCTCGAAAACTATTACATAGTGTGCTATATATAAAATTACGAGACATTAACAATGAAAGCACTTACTGATGAAGTATTATTAACTTAAGAGAACAAAACAATTTCAAGAACAAAATTAAAAAATTACCTTATTGTTAAACACGAGATATTAGGGGCACAATGGTGCTACAAAAAGAGGTACATGTTATTTAAATTTATATAAATACTGACGCACCAAATGAGACGCACAATAGTAAGTTATTATATTAAGAACGAACTTTTAACAGAAATAGGTATGACTATTTATTTAATTATGATTTGGTTATAACAAATACAAGTAACGAAAGAGAAAAGTAACGAAAGAGAAGATTCGTAATAATTTCTATGAGAAGATTCGTAATAATTTTTACAGCTGATAAATTTTAATTAATGTTACTATTAGCTTAATGTTGTCTCATTCATACTTACAAGAAATTATAGGTACATAATTTGGATTAGTCATTCCCAAAAAAAAATGCAAAAATGTTAGTACTGAAAATTGAGTTTCCTTCAAATTCTCTATAGAAAACGTGTAAAGACCTAATATAAATAAAGCGGACAGCTGCGCAGAATCCCGATCCCCGTGTGCACCCCCTCGCTCGTTGATACTTCAAACTGTTCCACCATATTTACTCTCTCAAGGTAACTTGGTACACATTTGCCTAATTAAGTAATAAACAAACAGTCTGTAATTATATTGATCGCTTTCGTTCTGGAAAATTCTGCCAAGGAGGACATTCGATAAGTTTTTAGAATTCAAAACTCAAAGAAACTATTAAAAACTTTAGTGGTTTAAAATACAATATTACGTTATTACAGCACAAATATATGGCTTCGAAAGTGGCGTAGGTAATTAGACTTTTATAACTTTTTGGTTTTTGGTACAAGACCTACTTTCGAGCAGAAGTGTTCACGTGACTTTTTCATTAAAGCTGCAAACGGATAGATAGACGAACAAACGGATGAAAGTTTTTATTTTTAGGACAGTTTTAAATTATTAAATGTCCTCATTAGAGGACAGTTTTAACAATGAAACTCTCAATTTTTTCATTTTTTGAGTGAATCAGTTGAATGGGGCAGGCTTGTACAGAAGCAAGTACTTACGCGATTTCCGAGAGCAGTGCAAAACTGAGCTGGACGCCAAACACGATGAGCTAAAAGCTCAACAAACCGCGGCCATTCACATCTCCTCAGTCAGGTTCTGGTTTTCCAGATATTTCCGTCAACTGCTCAGGAAAACCTTAACTATGGGTGGTGTCATGGAGCAAAAGTTTAAAAAGTACTAATAAATTTTAATGCTTGTAAAAAAAAATTAAATGCTTTTAACTTAGTCCAAATACATATCGAATACCCCAAAATACCGACTTATTTATTTGTACCAAAACCTCTTCTCAATTATATATGATTAAATAACTATACTTTACATCATAATATAAAGAATATTATAACCACTCGTACATGCTCTATTTGACCAGAATCTGAGCCGAAGAAATAAATTGGATAAAGTGGTATATGGTGGGCCAATAGCAAAGATAGAGTGAAGGTTTATAACCAGTATTTTTCTTTATCGCCCCCTGGGGACCACTGCGATTGCTCCGCATAAAACAATACTATCGGAACTTTATTGTTGTTTTCTTAACTCAGTATCACATATTTAACTTAACACAGGGTACCTTAAGAGCGGTTTCGCAGCCAGATTGTGAAAAACCCGCCTTTTTCTAATTAATCGAAACAGAACACTTAAATTCAAAATTCACTCCATAGTTATTCAACAAAACCTTATTATCTATATAGGTATATTGTGTATATTGCCATCGCAGTTTCTGTTGATTTCTGTAAATAAGAATTTCAAAATATTTTCTAAATGCCAGAATAATTTTCAGAAATCGTTTTTTTTTCCTTATGCTTAAAATAACACTTTGTATTTTTTTTCTTAATTTTCAAACAGCTCATTTAAAAGAAATATCGTTATCAGTAAGAGTAAAATTCTGATGACGCAAGAAGATCGTAGAAGAGCTTATATGACTAGATTGTTAATATGGACGTAGACGAGGCAAAATAGGTGTGTCAGGATCGTAGCAGATGGAAATCTGTAGTCCCCGCCTACCTCTCTGAGAGAAAGGCGCGAGTATATATATGTATGTATGTTTAATTGATTCTGAAATTCAATACAATTATCGTATAACTCAATAAGCTTTTAGTTAAGAAAAAGGTCAACTTAAATTAATTTAAGGGTGAAGCGAAGAGTCAAAGATTTATAAGATTAGTACTTCTTGTGTCCAGTTTGAAATTAACAAAGTAAAAGCCTTTTGCTTTATCCGCGTGGATTTGAAATATAAACAGCCCGTTAAACCCGTTGGGAACGCTTTTACAATACAATTGTTTATACATTGTTTCATCCCCTTATGTTTCAAGTAAAGTTCAGGAAATCATTCTTTAAGAGGCTATGCGAATTTTATTTTTGTGACTGTCACTCCAAGCGAAAACACGCTCAGTGCGAGAGGGGCGGATTCAGGGCGAAAGCAAAAAATGTTAGTTTTATAATTTCTATAAAAAAACTAAAATAGATAGCAAAATTTCAAATATTATGTGTCTAAATATTGTTAAAACACACCTAATAAAATATTTTTAAGTTCTGTATATGGTTCCTTTTTATCAAACGAGGAGAAAAAGTGTGTTTGAAGACCTTATTTCAACAATTATTTCTATCGTGGAAAATTTATCCAAACATGTTTTCCGATTTCAAAACCCAAGATTATATAGTCGAAATGCATATATCAGAAACTTATTAAAATTTTCCGTGTATTTCATGAAATACACAAAAAATAATCACCCGTATTTTTTTCTCAGATCGCCTTAATGCACCTCTTGACTCCTGAAGCCATTTCACCATAAACTATGGCGAAAATACAACCTGAGTTTTGTTGTCTAATTTGTTAAAAGTACCTTTTAGTTCGAGTTTTTTCTTATTTTTGAATTTAACCTAATATAATTTATTCTTATAATCACAAGTCAAAATCAAAATATTTGGACTTAGGTATGTCTGGTAAATAAATTATTTTATTATTTATATCTATATCAGCGCGGTCGGAAGCTGATGATGAAATATGGTTGAAAATGGCAATGCGTTTGATTTTATTTGACCGTTATTTCATAGATTTATTTGAATTTAGAATGTTATATTTTTTATTAAACAAAAATCTAACCGACCATGATTGTGGTTTAGACACTGATATGTGTACAACAATTTTTTTATGCTATGTCCTTATTTCTATGGTTTGATGTGACAATTACAAAGCATTAAAAGTTAGTTAACCTGGGTTAAGTTGCTTGGTGCAAGTGGGCCTTAGAATATTATTAGTATGATATCTATTGGTTTAGAATTTGAAATTTTATGGTATATTTTTAGTGAGAATTGTTTTCATGACAATGTATTTTTGTGACATTAACAGAACATTGAAAAAACAAAACTGAAATTGATTGGAAGACAGCCGAATATTTTGGGGCCACGGCAGTGCGCCCGCCAAGACGAGCCGAAGGAATAAGAGCACTACGTACCATTTTCTCGAAGCGTTCGAAACCTCATAGCTTCGGCCTGGATAATACTACAGAGTTTAAATGTTCAGGATAAGATTTAGTAACCAAACTTATGATCTACACTTAGTTTCATTTCCAAGAAAATAATTACAGTAGAAAAAGATATTCGGCTTTTGGCCCTGCTGAAATCTCTAATAATAGAATATTAGGCCAAAGACAATCAATTGAATTTTAACTTCAGCCTTACTAAAGTTACTAGATCAGAGGGTTAAATTACGGACTAAGAATTTCTAAGTTTTCGTCAAATACACTTGACAAAGAAATAAGGTAAAGAGACCAAGAAAACTATTTTATCAGAAATACATTTTGACGTTTCACCTATTTAGGTCAAAGACTTAATAAATACATTTTATCTGAAACGTTGCTTCGCCAAAGACACCAGGCTATAGCAGATAAGATCAAGCACCAGAATATTTTGACGGACGGAAACGCACCTCGCTGAAGTCACTTGGCCAGAAGATAATATCAAAGACCAAGAAAATAGTTTACATGTGTACTTTCGCCCGACCACAAAAGACGTAAATTAAAAAAATTGGTCAGGAATATAAAATAGTTTTGATAACAACCAAAAACACTCCAAACTAGAGTGAATATGTACTTAAAAATTATTGATTCATGCATTGTAGGACTACACAAAAATTAATTCAACGCGGGCAAAGCCGCTGTCAAAAGGTAGATAGATAGATAGATATAACATTCATTTCTCAATAACACGACACATACATACAAAAACAAAGTAGAGCTTAAATAAGAACTAAAAAGAAAAAAATAAAAACAAAGATAAAACCCAAAAAGAAAGTTAAATTTATCCTAGTGGTATGAGTGTCGCAGCAAAGAGAAAAAGGCTCCGACTCAGCATAAAGCCGCAAACCGAAATCTGCGATGCTGTTTTTCTGCCGTCATCTGCAGGTATTCATCTATATATATATATATATATATAAAAGAATACCCCGACTGACTGACTTACTAACTGATCAGTGATCTATCATCGCCTAGACCAAACGGTTGGACCTAGGAAAAATAAATTTGGGCTGTAGGTTCCTTATATAATGTACACATACACTAAAAGGGATTTTATGAAATTCCCAGGGTGGTCTATTCTATTATATTATATTTATTTATTCATAAACAACCGGGATCGGAAGATACGGAATCCACGCAAGCAACGCCACGGGGCGTCAGCTAGTATACTAAATATGAGTACCTAATTAGAAGTAAAAAACATGATAGATGAATCCGCTAGAAATAGTGCTACAAAATTATATGAATCAGTAAAAAATGAGCAAAGAAATTCAATTAGCTACATGGGTAAAAGAAACATAAAGCAAAAGCAAATTAAGGAGCTGTCTAGTCTAGCTATTCATCTTGATCAAAGTGAAAAAAAAAACATTTTCTTAAAATATCTTTAACCCTCACTATTAGTAAGGGTAAAATTAGAATTTAACACTATCATGCATATTTTGTATACTAATGGCATAGAGAAATTACGCCTAAAGTGGTGCAATGATACTTGATTTGTTTGAAATAAATTCCGCCAACCTTCGATGACTTATGGTCAATATTTATTCATTTATTTACTTTCACATAGAATTGGTTTTTGAGTTTATGTTTCACTGAATAAGACCATGCAAATAAGACTTGCAATACTAATAGGACTTCTTTTGAAACGTGAATTTATATAATCTGAGTGTATACTAGGGTGAAGCGAAGTAATTCCACTATGGTGATCATTGAACCTTGTTCCTGGTCCCTGGCCGGGTCTCCGGTATAGGTTCGGGCGGCTGATTGGATTTTACCTTGTATAATATATATTTTACCTATCATTTTAATCGTAAATATATTGCTACATAAATTAAATAAACCTTTAATTTAGTTCATGTACATTTATTATTTTATTACATATATTTTCTTTATTAGATTAAATTTGACGTGTAAAAAGTGTATATATCTATACCTGCTTTGCAAAATACACTATTTGAATTTGAATTTGAATTTACAATATGAAATTCAAAAAATGTGGATTTTCATTCCACACTAGTGTACACGTTACATATGTACTATATAGTTCAGGGTGTAGTGGCGTGTCTAGTGGTGATAACTTTTTGAATCTGTTAGCCGCTCTCTGAAATGAGACAGATTCACTCTGGTCCACAGACACTCCGCAATCTCTCACCAGTGGCTCCTAGAAGCTGCAGTACACGTGGCGGCCACACCCTGGGACACCACGTCGGTTCGTGGGCTAAACCTGGTTGAGGGGGACCTATACAGGTCTTACGCGGTTACCTCCCGCTTTTCTGTGTACGAAGTCTGACTTGGCGTGGAAGGCAATTCTGCAGCTGATAAGCGTAGGATATTGGCGGACGCGGCAAGTCAGCACGGCCTAAGTGGAAGGCCTAGGGCGGCGTTAGAGGTCTCAAGTGAACGTCGGCCAGAAACTGCATCTGAACCTCTTTCTGGTTGTAGCGGTTACACGTTCCATCAGGCACAGAGAGGTTTAGACGAGAGAGTGCACCTGTGTTTGCGCACACACTTGTGCACTATAATATGTCCTGCGTAATTGACTGTTTCTGCTACTGGACCTCCGATTTTAGAAACAAGTCCTGTGGCGATGGGCAGCGGCAGAGAGGTCTGATTGTGATGCCAATCGGGCTTTGGCTAATGTCTGCACGCAGGCGACTCAAGGAGAGTGGTCGCTTTCATGCTGCACAGGGTCATCAGTGTGGATTCGGCAGCACCTTGAGTGACGGAGCAGCCCTATTTAGGGAGGCCCTGCTCGCCCCGAACGGGGGAGGGACTAGAAAAGGTGTCCTAAACAAGGCTTGACCCAAACCCACACAGAAGTAGTAACCACGGCTGCTTCTGCATCACCTAATTCGTGGTCGAAAGCACAGAGGTAAAAATAACATAAAGCATTCGGATATGACATTCGGCGCATGGAATGTACGCACTCTTCTCGATCGTAGTACAAACCAATGTCCTGAGAGGAAAACTGCCATCGTAGCCCGAGAACTCCAACGCTATGGTGTGGACATCGCAGCTCTCAGTGAGACTCACCTGGCTGACGAGGGGGAGATGGTGGAATACGGCGGTGGGTATACCTTCTTTTGGAAGGGAAACTCTGCCTCAGAGCCTAGGAGATCTGGCGTTGGTTTCGCGGTAAAAAATACGATCGCTTCGAAGCTGGAAGAGTGTCCAGTACACACCTCGGACCGCGTTACTTCCTTGCGTCTTCACTTGGCCAACAACAACTACCTGACTGTCGTTAGTGTCTATGCGCCGACTATGGACCGAGATGACGATATCAAGGACAGGTTTTATGAGGAGCTCACACAAACCCTCACTAAAGTTCGCCCTCGAGAGCAACTGCTCTTATTGGGTGACTTTAATGCTAGGGTTGGTCGTGACTATGAAGCCTGGCCTAAGGTCTTGGGAAGACACGGTGTTGGTAATATGAATAGTAATGGACGGTTACTGCTCTCATTATGTGCCCAATTCAATCTGGCAATCACCAACACCATGTTTAGACTCCCGGCTAAATATAAGACTACATGGATGCATCCCAGGTCCAAACATTGGCACCTCATAGACTACGCTATAGTCAGGCAGCGGGACATCTCCCAGGTCCTTATCACCCGTGTCATGCGGGGTGCTCATTGCTGGAGTGACCATCGGCTTGTCTTGACCAAGCTGAAACTTCGACTTTTTCCTCCGCGCAGATCTCAAGGAGTGATGCCAAAGAAGTTAGATCTAGGGAAACTCCAGAACCTGGAGACCCGGAAAATCTACTCCCTGGCGATCAGTGAAGTGGTTCAGACGCTGGATACTGAGAATGGCGATCCTGTAGCTATCTGGCAAACGCTTTCGTCCAGTCTTGTTGATGTAGCCACGCAGAAACTTGGTATAAAACCTCGTCAATGCGAGGATTGGTTCGACGAGAACAACGAAAGCCTAGCCGAAGCAATAAGGAAGCACCGAACTCTCCTCCGTAACCACCGCACTGAACAGTCGAAGGAAGTCAGGCAGAGTAGTGCTCAGCTCAGAGGTAAGGTCAGAGAGATAAAAGACAGGTGGTGGCAGGAAAAGGCCAAGCACATACAGTGGCTTGCAGACACGCATCAAATGGGCACATTTTACGAAGAGGTCCGTCAATTAGTAGGTAAGTCAGCCCGCAGTAGTGTTCCATTAAGGTCATCTGATGGTACATTACTACTTACAAGCAAGCAGGACGTGCTCCAGCGCTGGCGGGAACATTTCAACAGCGTACTGAACGTTGACCGAGATGCGGATCTGCATCACATCAGCTCAATAGCAGTATTGCCAGCCTGCACTGAGCTTGACAAGCCACTGTCACTAAGTGAGGTCGTTCTTGCCATTAAACAACAGCAGAATAAAAAAGCGGTGGGCATTGACAATTTGCCCGGAGAGCTACTTAAGTATGGAGGTGACGAGTTGCACGGTACAATCTGGAGGCTCTTTGTTGAGATGTGGGAAAAGGAGCGGGTACCGGAAGACTTTCATCTGTCTCGTATCTGCTCCTTGTACAAAAACAAAGGAGATCGCTCCGACTGCAATTCGTACAGAGGTATATCTCTCCTTACCTCTCCGGGAAAAGTCTTTGCCCGGATATTGCTTAACCGCTTAGTGCCCCTGTCTGAGAACATCCTGCCGGAAACCCAATTTGGCTTTCGCCCGGAAAGAGGTACCTGCGAGGCTATTTTCTCCATACGTCAACTCCAGGAGAAAAGCAGAGAACAGAGTCAGGAACTGTATATGTGTTTTGTTGACCTGGAAAAAGCCTTCGACAGTGTGCCTCGGGAAGCTTTATGGGTGGTGATGACGAAACTGGGATGCACGGATAAGTTTGTGAGGTTGGTCCGGCTACTGCATGATGACATGCAGTGTTGTGTCGCGGTAAAGGGCGAAGATACAGAGTTCTTCAATGTCAGCTGTGGAGTCAAGCAAGGCTGCGTGCTGGCACCCACTCTCTTTGCCCTTTACTTTGCCGTGGTAGTTCGGGAAGCCTTGCAATCAGTGCCTGACGGTATCCGTATTCGTTTTCGCACCGACGGCGGTGTTTTCAACTTAGCCAGGCTGAAAGCATACACCAAAGTGTGTCTTACCACCATAACGGAGATAATGTACGCAGATGACCTGTGTTTCGTGGCGGAATCCTCAGATGATCTACAGCGCTTAATGTCGAGCCTCGATGAGATATGTCGGCGTTTTGGCCTAAAAATCAGTGTTAAGAAAACCGAAGTGATGGTTCAAAACACTCTCAGTGCGCCAGTCGATATAAAACTCGGTGAGGCATCGCTGAAGCAAGTAGATAAATTCAAATATCTGGGGAGCACGATTACATCCAAGTGCCATCTTGACGATGAAGTCAACAGCAGAATAGGAGCAGCTGCTGCAGCCTACGGCAAACTTCGTCCCAAGGTGTTCCGGTCACATGACCTAAAGCTCCATACAAAGGTCTCTGTGTACATGGCGATAGTTTTGCCTAATCTTCTCTATGCCTCCGAATCGTGGTGTCCATACCGGAAGCATATTCGCACATTGGATAGGTTCCACCTCAAATGCCTGCGTGACATCCAGAACATCCACTGGTCGGACCGTGTGAGAAACACGGAAGTTCTGCGACGTGCTGATGTCGGTGGGATTGAGGCCTATCTAATGAGGCGTCAGCTGCGATGGTGTGGCCATGTTTCCCGAATGTCTGATGCCAGGGTGGCTAAGCGCATCTTCTACTCCGAACTGCAGGAAGGGAAACGGAAACAGGGCGGCCAATTTCTGCGGTATAAAGATGTGCTTAACCGCCACATGAAGAAATGTGCAATAGACCCAGCACAATGGGAAACACTGGCAGCAGACAGACCACATTGGAGGCAGGCTGTGAACACTAAGGTGTATGCTTTCGAATCGATTAGACGCGCTGAGCTCGACACAAAACGAGACCAGCTTAAGGCCCGACCACCAGTGGCCATCAATTATAATATAGTTGGAGGGGTGCTGACGTGCAGTGAATGTGGCCGCACGTTCACTGCAAAAATCGGCTACGTCAGCCACGTGAGGGCTCACCAGCGCCGCTCTCAGCATTGACAGTCGCTGTGACCGAAAACGGCCTTGAACTGATTGATATAGTTCATACGTTACATATGTACTATACTGGGTGTTAATATATTTACCATTTTCCTTCAATCAATTTTACTACGGCACCATCTCTGATTCTGGAGGCGATAATTTTATTTTTATTGCTACCAAAACTATAATCATGCATTATGCAAAATAATCTTTTATTTGAGTTCAACTCAAAAATTATTTTGCGATTGGGCTGATGAAGGCCCGGCCCCCATACCGTGAGCCCAATTATATTGAGAAAAATATTATATTTATTATTGTTTCTTTTTTGTAACCTAACTAAATCAATAAATTGAGCTTGAAAACAAACCTTTTTATATATTTGTTCACTTGTTATAATAACGAAATTTAAGTTTTAAAGGCACTAAAAATGTAACTAAAGTCGATAAAATCTGATTTATCATTTATCTCCGCCTAAAGTAAGTATTGATTTTACATATTTGAAGCTGTCATTTCGAAAATGACCCGAGTCCATTTAAAACTTCAGAACAAACAATAAAGGTCCTCCTGCCCCTCTATTCTGTATCTTTAGTTGCCAACTGGACTAGGTGCCTATCATCAAAAACATAGATAAAAACGGAACTTTCAAAATTGCCATTAGTGGGTATTGAACTATCTATGAACTGTGTCGTCACTTCAAGTGCGAACAGATTCTTAGACAATCGGAATTCGATATTATATCTTTGTTTTTGACGATAGACACCCAGTTCATATGGCAACTAAAGATACATAATAGGCCCTCTGTCCTGAGGGCCTACTACATATCTTTAGTTGCCATCTGCACTGGGTGCTTATCATCAAAAACAGAGATATAATATCGAATTACGATTGTCTAAGGATCTATTCGCACTTGAAGTGACGACACAGTTCGTAAATAGTTCAATACCCACTAAAAGCAATTTTGAATGTTAAGTTTTTATCTATGTTTTTGATGATAGGCACCCAGTCCAGTTGGCAACTAAACTAAACTAAACGTTGGCTACTGACGTTGCGGTATGTAAAATAATAACCCTTTTTTTGCAGGGAATGGTGTAAAATATACTGAAAAGAATTTGTCTAATAACTAAAAACAGACAAAAGATTTCTCAACCACTCAGCCACAGTGGCGGGCATAATAAATACCTATGTTCAAAATATGGATATTTTAGGCTAAACAAAAACAAAACCCTCACTGAGTATTTTATAGTAAAATCGAACGTATCAGAGATAAAATTTGCATAAAGTAATCTATTTCACACTTGACTTATCTGGCGCTGAAACCCAAAAGGGTTGTTTACTTTTGTAAACTTATTAACTAGAGACGAGAGTCATGTTTACATAGTCTAGGATCATGTTTATTTATATATGTATATTACATATTTATTTGAATGTATACTATGTATGTATATTATTGTTGTATGTATATATATTTATATTTGACAGTCAAGCATATTGTCATAATATTGTGTATTATGAGTGTGAAGGTGAAAACTTAAAAGGAGAATTCGACAACTTAAACTGTTACATATGTTATAAATAAATGATTTTGATTTTTTGATTACACATGTAAGTAGTTAGGCATTATGTATATTCACTTTATTGGTTTTACTTATTTCATTTTATAAATTTGGTATAACACTTTCATCTACATTATATTAAATAATACTTTCTTCACCACCCAAAGATTGGCTGGACGAAATCGCTTTAAGAGATAAGTCCGCCCTTGCACAACATTGTGTGTTCTCTGCACAAAATTTTTCTTAATTCGTATATCGAGTCTAGGAGCTATGTTTACCATGTTTAGTAAAATATTAGATTCTATATATATCTCAGATCTTGTACAAATAAAATATTAGATTCTATATACATCTCACATCTTGTACAAATAAAATATTAGATTCTGTATACATCTTAGATCTTGTACAAATAAAATATTATATTCTGTATACATCTTAGATCTTGTACAAATAAAATATTAGATTCTGTATACATCTTAGATCTTGTACAAATAAAATATTAGATTCTGTATACATCTTAGATCTTGTACAAATAAAATATTAGATTCTGTATACATCTCACATCTTGTACAAATAAAATATTAGATTCTGTATACATCTTAGATCTTGTACAAATAAAATATTATATTCTGTATACATCTTAGATCTTGTACAAATAAAATATTAGATTCTGTATACATCTTAGATCTTGTACAAATAAAATATTAGATTCTGTATACATCTTACATCTTGTACAAATAAAATATTAGATTCTGTATACATCTTAGATCTTGTACAAATAAAATATTAGATTCTGTGGAAAAGTAGCAAAAAGTCGGTTTTTTATTAATATAAAATGTACTAAAGTTGCTATCAAAATTTCGTTTAACCAGGTTCTAGATACTGTTAAAACCCACCTTATAAAATATAGTTGCAGTCTACGTGTCATTCTAAATTGTCAAACCAGGAGAATTGGTGTCGAAAAGGACCTCATTTCAATAAATATTTCTATCGAGCCGAATTTCTCCAATCGCGTTTCTGTTTTAACAGATCCCTAGAAAAATAATCCAAAAATAATATACTATTTTATCAAAATAATACATTATTTACTGAAGTAGATATGCAAGTCCTTAAGGTGTCGATTTTTTTTCCGTAGCGCCTTAAAAAAGCATACGTGACTCGTTTAGAAAATTTGTCTGTCCGTAAGCTTCTTTAGCACAATGCCATGCAAGTGCTGAGATGAAACAGCATTTGAGAACAATGCCATGCAAGTGCTGAGATGAAACAGCATTTGAGAACACGCGGCCGCGGCAGCACAATGCCATGCAAGTGCTGAGATGAAACAGCATTTGAGAACAATGCCATGCAAGTGCTGAGATGAAACAGCATTTGAGAACACGCGGCCGCGGCAGCACAATGCCATGCAAGTGCTGAGATGAAACAGCATTTGAGAACACGCGGCCGCGGCAGCACCGGCAAAGTAGGAGGCCTTCACTCAGAAATGGGTGCTTCAATTAAGTTAGATTAAATTTGCATACAATGTATTTAATTTAATTAAAATTAATTATTTTCTTAAATATCCAATAATGTTTAAATAATTTTTAGTTTTTAATTTATTATGAACGCTTGACTTTATATTTTGATTATGTTTTTAATTATTGATTCATACATAACTACCTATAAACATACAAATTATAAATCAAATAATAAACGTAAAAAAAATAAGCATAAAATAAAATGATTGTGACTTATACCGGACCCAGGATAGAGCGCGAAATATATTTCACATTAACTTTCAACATATTCTATTATGTATATGTAAAAACTAAATATAAAAAACAAACTTATCAATATAATGTTTTAGAGGTTCATATTATTATTATGATGAGTGCATGTAGATCAAATGAATGTTATTTAAGACTCTGGGAATAAAAAGGCTTATTATTAATACATTGTATTATTAGGGGTATGTCGTAAAACCAAAGATTTTATTGAATGCAGTGTAACAAGAACGAGAGCACTACAGTACATTCTATGCATACATTTTAAATAAGTAAGGGAATATGGAAGTTCTAATACATTTTATTGAATGCAGTGTAACATGAACGAGAGCACTACAGTACATTCTATGCATACATTTTAAATAAGTAAGGGAATATGGAAGTTCTAATACATTTTATTGAATGCAGTGTAACATGAACGAGAGCACTACAGTACATTCTATGCATACATTTTAAATAAGTAAGGGAATATGGAAGTTCTAATATATTTTCGCTTGTGTGTTTATATGTAAATGTTCAGTTTTAACTTTCCATGTACGCCCGGTAGAATGTTGGGGTTTCGCAAGGACGTACCCAGGGGCGGTCCGGGATATCCGACCCCCCTTCCCGAAAAATGTAATATACAAGGTGACTTTTTGATCATCGTCCAAATTCATACTGGAGGCTTAATAAGTGATCAGTATCTTGGATCAGTAACAATTTTTGTGAAATTCGTAAACTGAAATTTCGGCTTCCCATAGAAATTCAGTTCCACTCCCGAGTGAATCACTATGGGGAGTCGAAATTTTATTTTACGAATTTCACCAAAATTGTTATTGATCCATGATACTGATCACTTACCAAGCCACCAGTATGAATTTGGACGATGATCAAATATTCACCTTGTATATAGAGGTACAACACACCAATTTCAAAATCCCTTAACACAAAGCCAAAAATGTCTTTCTGTTTGTAAAATTTCCTAAATATATTTGTGAAAATTGATTTGCTTTCTATTTCCGAAATTTATCCAGCAGTGAACTGATATTTTCTGATGGATTGGATTGGATACAAATCTCAAGTACTGATACTATTCCCGGCAAGTACTGATATATCGGCTTTCCCGATCATAACACGTATTGAGGTGAGCCGTTTTTTTTTTTTTTTATGTAAATCATGAATTATCCTCAAGTCTCATTTAATTCTATAACTGATACTATTACTTAATTACTACTTAACTTAGTATGTGTACTATATATGGTTCCTGTGAACTCGCTCAGCGAACAAGAAAACACATCAATGTGTTCGACTGTCGCATTAAACGAGCGCAGCTGATTTTACGTGTCCGCGGGATTAAATTGCCAGGACCCCAACCTTCCCCCCTGACATAAAATTCTGGGTACGTCCCTGGGGCTTCGATATGTTAAATATTAAAAACCTAGTAACTTTTTAATACCATGCAGGCAGAGCTTTGCTCATTTGTCAAAGACAGAAAGAAAGAGTCCTAGTCGCCGTGCTCTTCCATTGTGTAAAGAGTCCTAGTCGCCGTGCTCTTCCATTGTGTAAAGAACAGCGACTTAGTAGAAATGTAAACAAATGTATTGTGCTCAAGTACGCTCGGAGAAGTGATTTATCTTACTCTCTGTCAGCCATCTTGAAGTAATGTTGTTTCTTTTAATGGTTCTGGTGAGGTTTTGGTACCAGGTCAAACTGCTGGTAATTTATATTTGTTACGGGTATCTTTTATTCAGTTTTCAGTCTACTGACCTCCTTAAAGTTCAGCGAGAAAAAGATTGACTGTCACTTACCGCCTTAATTCAATTAGTTTATTATTGTTACGTAGCTTAGTAACACAGCGGCGGTAGATCAGGGGTAGAACACTGGCCTCTCAATCTTGAGATCCAGGTTCGATCCCGGGTCGGGCATGCACTAATGAGTTTTTCGGAATTTATGTGCATAGTAATTGTTCTTACTTACCACTTCCTGAACGGTGAAGGAAAACCGCATCCGAGAAAGCGTGTATTTGTGCCCAAATAACGGCGACAGGGCTCACCATCCATCACTTTGGAACGTAATATGTCGGTGAAACGCAGGTGTACGGAGTATGGACGGTGACTTGCAGTTCACACACGGAACACCTCTGATATCCCCTCGGGGATACGTATCGTGAGGATAATTATTTATATATGTTAGTATAATACTGACTAGCTTGGTTCAAATCCAGTAGGGGCATATTAAATTTGGAGAAGACACGTTAAGCTGTGGGTCCACAACTGTTTCAACATACAGTGATAGGCTCACCACAGATTCCGTCGGAACGTAATGATTTTCGGTGAAAACCGTTTCATCCATCAGCCTAGTTCGTCCACTGCTGGACATAAGCCTTTCCAGGACTTTGCCACTACCCGGCGGTCATCCTAGAAAAATTGCCCAACTCACACACGCTGGGCAGGCGGGTTGGTGAGCGCGGTGCCGGAACCATCGCACCAGTGACGCTGCGGCCCGTCACCAGTCTGTTCCATATAAGGCCCGGCTATTAGGGATGGATATACCGCTGTCCAGCGGTCCCAGGCATGGTGGGCCTCCTGATTTTTTGCCTGTGAGCTGTCCTCTTACTCTCCCCCGAATTACTTCGAGGGGGTCTCCAAGTAAGGTGGTGGTACCTCAACAGTTGAGCCCGGCATCAGCTCTACCACCTGATTACATAGTCTGAAACAATTCTGTCACCCCCTCGGAGATTCATGTAGCGACGATGTAAAGAATTAATGGTGTAAAGAATTAATGATCGAAATAAAAAATTACGAAATAAAAACATGGGAATAATAAATTTTTGTATAAAATTACAGATAGTGATAAAATGGCGGAAAACTTAATTGTCAATCGCTTTTAATTCCTTCAAAACCCAAAAATTTTTCAGGCTTTATTATATTGTCCAACAACGCAGTATATTTCAAAAACTGCCCGGTGACTTTATCCAAAAAGCCAGTAAATCCGCGATATATTCACGACTATATCCACGGAGTATAAAGTGTAGACGAAGATTGATGGCGAGTGGCGGCGCTTCGTGTTGTGAGCGTGGACCTGACAGCGGCAAACGATTGTTTGGACAAGAACACAGGAATGCTCTTCTTCAATTTACGTTTTTTTATATTTCGTCTTTGTTTGCTTTCATTTGTATAACTTTTAATTTAATTAATGTACTTATCCTATACTCTATTTTAATATGGCAAATAATGTTTGTAAACAACTTTGTAACCTAAGTGATGAAATATGATGTTAGAAATCATTTTTATATCTATACATTTTGGTTTAAACTAATAAAAGTGAACTCACGTACATTAATATGTTTAATTGTGCAGCAAAAATTGCAGTTGAACATATATTTCATCACTTTTAGGTTATAAAGTTGTTTACAAACATTATTTGCCATGATTTATATAAAAACGGCTCACCTCAATACGTGTTATGATCGGGAAAGCCGACCAGTTTCAGCAGATTTAGACTGCCTTCATCTGGGCGAGTAAAAACGTTTACGCGACAACGTTACGCCTCACACTGCGGGCTGCGGCTCGCAGGGCTCGGGATGACATCGACCACCAATACCATCTGCATCGATGTCATCCCGAGCCCTGCGAGCCGCAGCCCGCAGTGTAAGGCGTAACGTCGTCGTGTAAACGTCTTTACTCGCCCAGATGAAGGCAGTCTAAATCTGCTGAAACTGGTCGGCTTTCCCGATCATAACACGTATTGAGGTGAGCCGTTTTTATATAAACCATGAATTATCCTCAAGTCTCATTTAATTCTATAATTATTTGCCATATTAAAATAGAGTATAGATTCTTAAGCACTCGTATTTTTACGATCTTTGTTTTTAAAAAAATATGTTGCAGTAAGTAGGAATCATTTCTTTTTTACCAACAATTTATCTCTATCGGTTTAATAGAATATTGTCACTTCACAACATCTTACCCCAAGCGGCTGTAAGATGTATTCCGAGTGTTCAGTAAACAGTTTGTATATCAACATTTTCAGTTACAATTATTCAGTCACACTGTAATACAGGAATTTCCGTGTTTAGAGGATCTCAGTTTCTGTACACAAAAAGGCTGTTAAAGCATTTTCGCGCATGCAATTTTATTTAAGACGATAATGTAAAAAAATTACGGGTGTTTCTTTTCTGTGTATTTCATGAAATACACGGAAAATTATAATCAGTTTCTGGTATATTCATTTTGACTATATAATCTAGAGATTTAATTTTGTAAAACATGTTTGGATAAACTTTCCTTGATAGAAATAATTGTTGAAATGAGGTCTTCTTACTTATTTTTTCTCCTCGTTTAACGAGTAGCAGCTATGTACAGAACTTAAACATATTTTATTAGATGGGTTTCAACAATATCTAGATATTTGATTTTGGAAATTAGCTAATTAGTTTTTTTAATAAAAATGTAAAACCAACTTTTTTCCCTTTTGCCCTGAATCCATCCCTCTCGCACTGCGCGATTTTTTGCTTGGAGTAATAGTGACAAAAATAAAATTCGCATAGCCTCTACACAGTATTTTCTTTTACAGTCCTGAAAGCAAAAAAAAATTCAAATACTATGCAAATCATATTTTAAACATAAAATGTTATTAATCAGAAGAAAGAGAGTAAAGAGGGCGTGGTTTAAGAGATGGAGACAGACCGTTATCGCTTGTGATTGGTTCTCTAGCGATATTATTATAATTATGGTTAAACACAGCTCAGAATTGCGGTGTTATTATATTACTATAACATCGGTCAAACAATGTAGGTACTTATAAAACTGCTTTTGATGTTGTAATTACCATATTGCAGTATGGGAGTAGATAAAACAAAGTACTTATTTTTTTTTAAAGTTATCTACCATTATATTTATTTAACAAACAGGTAGGTGTGATTCATACTTGCCATTGTTTAACAACATGACACAACTCTTGTAGACTTGAACAATATCAACAAAAGGTACAAACTTATAATTACAGTTACTCGGCAGAAAATAATGCACTCGACAATCTTCAGCTTTGTATAGCGCCGTCGCTGTCACCGTACTGTTGGTGCTTCGTGCGACAGAGATGACACTTCGATACGATGTGCATTATTCACTGCCGCGACCTGTACGTACAAAATGTATGAAATAAATTGCAAAATTAAGTTAGTCAAGTATAAAATTACAAATTAATGATTTTTGAATTTGAGCCAAAAGCCAATTTTTACTAATAATATGTATGAAACAATGCTATAATAGACCGTATATTTTGATCTATCTCTCATTTCTTACAGCAATACCTTATATACCGTATGCATATACCTTAGTATTTGATATTAATTCCAACTCGATACATCAACCCCTGAGAAAAAGGGCCTTGACATACGTACAGACAGACAGATGGACGGACAACAAAGTAATCCAAAAAGAGTTCTGTTTTTCCACAATCAGGTTCAGAACCATAAAAACTAAATACAATTTAAATCTGCTTAAAAGTAAGTCCTAAATTGAGCATGAAATTGTCTGAGCAACCCGCATGAGAAACTACTTAATGATAAAAAAAGTCTCCAATCCAACGCCGATTTCAACACAAAGGTACACAAAATAATAAACGGTCCATTGAGTTTCAATTAATCGTCGGATAAAATCCATCGAGTAGAAGCGAGCAAAAGATTTTACTTCGAATCAGCCAAATAAAATACCAAGTGTATCCCGTTACACAGTTTTGTAGGTTCAGTGGGAAAACAGATTGAAAATTGAAATACAAGGCAATTTAAAACTAAGACAGAAAACATAGAAGACAAAGTAGACAGAAGTATGTGATATTTTTTGAATTTCTTTCAGTCAACCTTTTGTAACAGATAAAATATTAATATAAAATATTTTAGATAAAATATTATATGTCATGTTTAATGAATCCACTGATGCCCACAAAAACAATTTGTGCAAATATATCTGGACATTCCTAATATCCTGTTTTTATGCAAATATAAATTATGTTATTTGAAATCAAAGACAAATAAGTCTAAAAATATTATATATTATCAGATTAAATATTACACTTACTTTATGTTGTCTTTTCTAGTGCAAGTAATTATAAATGAATGTTTTTGAAATAAATGCTACAATTATTGGATAACGTTTTAATTTTCTTAGTGGTCTATAATAAAAAAAAAGAGAAAATCTTTATTACAAAATTATTTAGTATAAAAAAGGCATATTATAAACTAAATGAATATTTGGATGATGGTGAAGCATGGTGTTACGGTGATAGGTTATAATTTAATTAAATAGTATAATTTCTTAACTTATGATTCCTCTAAGGTGTAAACATTAATTGATTACAGACTGTAAAAGGAAAAGGACTATATGAGACAGGTAGACAATAGTATATTTCATTACGAGTGCGGAAAGCCTGTCATTGCAAAGAGTTCCGACAAATGTCTACCCGAGCCGAGGCGCAGCCGAAGGTGAGGGTTGACAGTCGGAACAAGTTGCAATGACGGTTCCGCACGTGTACTGAACAACTATTTTTAATACAGTTGCGAAAAAATGAAGCAATTTAATAAAATAACAAAAACACAATAAACTCAACTAATACTCCACGCAATAAATTCGTCGTATGTAGATATGTAGCGACTTTTTGACTTCTCCGAAGCATTTTGTGCAATTATACTGAGTTCCGGTGGTGTCAATTCAAATAAAATATCGTCGAAATTACTCATTTTGTGCAACAAACAACTAAACCCGCAAAGAAAATTTTTGGAAAATGGCGCCAACCGTAAAAGAATATAAGCAGAGATTTTTTTTTGTTTTCTTCCCCCATTCTGGCTAGGCAAAGAGAACTATGCCCATACAGCCAAGTATTCAGTAGATTTTTTTTATTGATATGAAATGAAAATGAAATTTAATGAGATGAAATGAAATGAAACCTAACCTAACTCATTGAATCAAATCATTAAATCTGATATTGAAACAAAATAGTAGCTTCCTTTTAGAAATATTTGCATGAATCATAAAACCTTCTTTGATTTTTTTTTTGTAAAAACTTCGTGGTTGGTTTTTTTCTTTTTAATAGACAATATTTTGACAGTTGGGAAAGAGAACGCACGAGTTCGGAAAAGGTAAAGAAAAAGCTCGAGTATGTAATATCCCACATCCCGAACGCTATACGTCCCTGCAATACGCCACTTTTTGAGCAACTGTATTAAAAAGATATATATGTTTTTCTTTTTTTCATTAACCTGAATTCCTGCTGTCTTGTATTTTCTTATCCCTTGGTTAAAGTAGATATAAGTCATATATTGTATAGTATAAGTTTTATGTTGAAAAAAAAGACATGATCTTGCTAAGTTTCTTGCCCTTCTTCTTAGCAAGACTAATGGAATGGGTTGAGGTAGGCATGTATTTATATATGTAACCTATTAGTATGTAGTATACAGGATGGGATTTGGTCGGCCGCCTGGATTCGTGCTGGGGCTCGGTTGGTGATCATTGAACCTTGTTCCTGGTCCCTGGCCGGGTCTCCGGTATGGGTTCAGGCGGCTGATTGGATTTTACCTTGTATAATATATATTTTACCTATCATTTTAATCGTAAATATATTGCTACATAAATTAAATAAACCTTTAATTTAGTTCATGTACATTGATTATTTTATTACATATATTTTCTTTATTAGATTAAATTTGACGTGTAAAAAGTGTATATATCTATACTTGCTTAGCAAAATAAACTATTTGAATTTGAATTTGAATTTACCCCTCACGAATCTTTGAATTTTTGCTTAATTTTAATTAATAATGTAAAAGACCTGCGCTGTCTTTTTTCTCGAATGAGGCTTTTAAGATAGAATAACAGCGCTGCGGCTTAAGCCGTGGCATTATGCTGAGCCAGAGCCTTTTTGTTGCCATGACACATGACGTCATCCGTTTACTTTTATTTTAAGTCACCTGTACTTTTTCGTTATCTACAGGATAGTGTCAAAATTGTATTGTTCCTAGAATGTAATATTTTGTGTTGTGGCGATAAATAAAGTTTTTTCAATGCATGTGCTCGTAAAGGCCCACTTTTTATACATCAAAACCGAACAAAAAGTCGATTATTTGGCTTTATTATTATTATTTTTTTTTATTTATTTACAATGGTTGGCTAACCTGCAGCCTTTCCTGTGTACCATAGATGTTATACTTTTTTTTCCACTGTTTAACGGCTCTGGATACAGTCCTTTTGAGCCAATTATAATTTAAAGTTCACAAGATTATATTTATTTTCATTTCCTCACACTATGCATTGAAAAACGTAGTATGATACACGGGCGTAAAAGCAATAAATTACTCGGTTACGTTTAAAACACTCGCTACGCTCGTGTTTTAAATCGTCCTCGTAATTTATTCCTTTTCGCCCTAGTAGCATAAACTACTATTATCTATCAATCGATCTACCTAGAACCATTTCAAAAATCAAAAGAAAAATTTGAACTATCGGAATAGACGATCACAATAATAAATCACAGGGTTAACGTTTACGCTACGTTAGGTATGAGTCCTACAACGGTCTTAAACTCGTTTCCATTCAAATTGTACAACTAATTGGGTACTTGGAGAAAATTATGTTCCCATTGTTCGAATAAATGCCCGCTTTTTGGGAATAAGTAAATAGATTTGTTACAAATTCTATTCACAAGTTAATCACAAAGAAATGTTACGTAATTCATTATTTATATTATTGGGAATTTCCCAATGAAAACCCTTGTTTACAGCGAAGGCTTCTCAGGTCTTTTTGATTTTGTCAACCCTAAGTTTGGTAATATACAGCCTATAAAACGTTTTATCTAAAATGTATTTGAACGAGTATCTTCCAAGATACTTAAGGACCTTACTATTGCCATATGGGTACTTTCTAAAGCCTACTCCCCGTTTATGGCGAAACCAAAAATAGTGAAAAACTGTATTATGAATAATGAACTCTTAGACAACATATACAACATTTTTCTTTTTCATACCACCAAAACTTCTACATGAAATATTTTTTTTACTGAATGGTGTTTTTTGGCTTGAATTTCCTACTGCTCCTAAGTGGCTTGGCCGATTGAATTCATTTATGCTTTGATAAATAGATAAACTTGATATCTATAAACATAACATAACATTATTCAATCGAACAATCACGTCCTAGTGAAAAGTATAATTTTCTCCTATTTTGCCCTATCAAGGACACAGCGAGCGTCGTAACAGCCACTACGCATTGCGCGCTGATATAAACGTTATTTCAATGTCGTTTCCGTTAATATTTGTAGTGACAAATATCGAGCCGCTAATTTGGCGATGGTAATCGCCTTAAGCGAACCAATCATACCAATATATCAATAAACACATAATACAAGAGTAGAACCCGGTGTGTCTGTACATTATAGAAAAGTAATAAAAATAGAGAGGGTGTGACTAAATAAGAGTAATAGAACACAAATCAGCGATTTTTAAAAATTATTTCCTGTCTGTTTCTTTGTTTGCGGACATCTTCGAAACCACTGAACGGATTTGGATGCGGTTTTTATTGTCACTGTAGTAACCTCTTCAGCATATAGTGGGTGTTATAAGGGGTGTTAATAAAATGACGCCCAAGCCGAAACCGGGACAGGGTTGAATAAACGCGGATGGAGCCGCGGGGAAAAGACTATATAATATAAGTAACACTAATCTGTCCTGTCCGTCCGTCCGTCCGTCTGGGTCTAATTATTGGAATAGTAGGTGTATAGGGATCTTCTCAACGTACAACACCAGTCCTTTCAAATTTGGGCTTATTTGATTGGTCTTTATTAGTATATACTTTGGTAAAACAAGGTGACCAGAGGCTGATTATGGGATTAATTTTTTATATTTTTTATTTATTTATTATTTACATTTATACTACACAATCATTACAGGCTAACCTAATGCGAGAGGTAACAAATTACATTTAAAGCAGTTTTTGCGAACTTAGTCAGAGAACAACTAAACAAATCAGTATCCGTAAGGTTGTCGATTCTGTTGAAAAGATGGAGTGCCTTTACAATAGGTGACTCTTTAAGAACATTAGTGCGCGCATGCTGCACGCAAAACAACTTATGATTTCCCGCGCGAAGATAGTTATCCGGCACAAACAGCTTCATGGACGCTAGCAACCGAGGATTGAACAATATACCTCGCAAAACTTTAAAAAGATAAATTAGTAGCGCCAGGTCTCTCCTCACTTCCAACTTATTATATCCAACCATACCTATAACAAATAGGGTTGGATACATAAGTGGATAGTATGGATAAACACCATAATTTTTTAAATACAGCCAGCGAACAAACTTGTTTTGAATCTTTTCCACCATGTGACTATATTTAGTCTCATGGGGATTCCAGATAATTGCACTACTTTCTAAATTACTGCGTACTAAAGCATTATAGAGAGCTTTTACGGCTAGCATGCTATTGAAACTCCTAGCCTGCCTCAGTATATAGCCCAACTGCAGGTGTATACGGTAACTCCTCAACGGAAAACAGCAGACCTTTCGAGTTTGGGCTTATCTATTTAGTGAGTGTGTTTGTAGAATATGGTGGCCATGATCTGATGATGGGACTGGAAGGTGGATACAGGATCTCTTCAACGGACAGCAGCAAACTCTTGGAGTTTGGGCTTATTCAATTGGTCTTGATTTGGTAAAATATGGGGAACAGGGTCTGATAAATGGGAATAGAAGATAGAAACGGGATTACATCAACGGAAAACGGCAGATCCTTCAATTTTGTGCTTATTTGATTGGTGTAGGTTCATACATTGGTAAAACATGGTGATCGAATCTGATAATGGCATTGGAAGGTAGATACGGCAACTCTTAAAATTAAATAGATAGAGGATTTCCGTAAAATTTGGGTCGACGATAAAGGCTCAAAAAATCATGTTCCTTTGCTTACCTTATTTCTACGAGAATCTTTCCAACGTAAGCGAAGCCACGGGCAAAAGCTAGTTTATTTATAAACATATTCAAGTACATAGGTAGTTGTACATGTACATATATGTTTTGAATTGAGAACAACTTTTGATACACAAAATATACTCGATAACCCGTCGTTGAACATGTTTAAAAGTAGATTACGAAAATGGCTTCTGGAAAATACCTTCTATTCGCTCAAGGAATTTTTAGATTGCTAGTACTCGTAATATTTTGTATTTGCTTGTGATTTTGCATGTATCCTCTCTTGTCTGACTGTGTGTTGTTTATAAAATTATGATTGTAATGTAAAATATGAATTTTGTAACTGAATAATTAAGATTGTGACATGTAAATTTAATTGATCATAAAAAAAAATTTGCTTGCTAACTTCTTAACTGAATAAGGCGATTTCTCTGCATAACTTTTTTCCATCATATGTATAACCCTATTCTAAACATATGAACAAATGATTTATTGATTTATGATTTATAAGACTTTTAAATAAAAATAATAAAAATACTACGTACTCGTATAATGGTTGAAGTGGTTATTAAGTTGATCACATTTTGTGTATGGCGTCGGCACTTCGTAGAATTGGGCATATCACAATCTGCCTGGGATGGATAGCATTTTGTAAGATTTAGAGTTTGTTGTTTATTCTGGATTTGAAGTGAAGACGTATTATTTTTTTTATTTTATATTATACATAAATGTATAATGTATATATATATATATATACATTATACATATATATATTTATATATTTATTATTTATTCTATCCTATATACAAGATGACTTTTTGATCATCGTCCAAATTCATACTGGAGGCTTGGTAAGTGATCAGTATAATGAAATTTCGACTTCCCATAGTAATTAACTCCCAGTCCTGAGTGAATCACTATGGGGAGTCGAAATTTCATGATGCTGATCACTTACCAAGGCTCGAGTATGAATTTGGACGATGTTCACAAATTTACCTTGTATATAAAATTACATAGCAGTCACTCATTGACTGACTCATTGCATTGTAGTTTAGTTGGAAGGACTGTTCTGACATGATGTCATATCATATGTGTATAGTATAAGTTTTATGTTGAAAAAAAAAGATATGATCTTGCTTAGTTTCTTGCCCTTTTAAAACTAGGGTTACTTTCCTCCGCTCCGTTTCGCTCGGCTCCCTAAATTTATTTACATGTAAACCTAACACGCTCCTCCTCGCTCCGCTAGTCTTTGCACCTATTTTTAACTTTTGGTGAAAGATTTTCTATTTCATACTTTACAATTTGCCCACGACCTGTACATCACATCTATAATATATGTATGATTTCTTCTATCAATAACGTAGAAGGAAACCTAAGCACACCTTAGTCAAATTCAATAAACGTCCACCATTATACTTCAGAGATTTTCTCCTAAATTTAAGTCTTCTAACAGTGAGTTTCATGCACAGACGATGCACGTCTGATACACCAGAGTTAAGTTAAGTGGAGCCAGCCAGCGTCAACACCGTCCTGGCAATGATTAGGGTGAACTTGACTGTCCATTAAGGCGATTACCGTCGCCAAATTAGCAGCTCGATGTTTGTCTGTATGAATATCGATGGAAACGACATTGAAATAACGTTCAAATCAGTGCACAATGCGTGGTGGCTGTTACGACGCTCGCTGCGTTCTTGAAAGGGCAAAATAGGAGAAAATAATACTTTTCACATGGGCGTCATTGTTCGATTGAATAATTCTATGTTATATTTATAGCTATCAAGTTTATCTATTTATCAAAGCATAAATGAATTAAATCACCTAAGCCGCTTAGGAGCAGTAAGAAATTCAAGCCAAAAAACACCATTCAGTTGAAACAATTTTTCATATAGAAGTTTTGGTGGTACGAAAAAGAAAAATGTTGCATATGTTGTCCTAGAGTTGATAATCCATAATACATTTTTTCAATATTTTTGGTTTGGCCATAAAAGAGGAGTAGGCTTTAGAAAGTACCCCATTTGGCGGTATTAAGGGCCTTATAGGCTTTTAGGTAACCGTAGCGGGTACTAGTCATTGTATATTTTATTTTGTATTTGATTTATCTTTTTATGTTTCTGCCAATATGAGTCTTGTCTTGAAATAATATATTTCCATTTTCATTTCGTACGTGTTTATTTCATACCCAGTTTATGTCACCATGCCTGGGACCGATGGATGGCAGTATATCCATCCCTAATAGCCGGGCCTTATATGTAACAGACTGGTGACGGGCAGCGGCGCACTGGTGCGAGGGTTCCGGCACCGTGCTCACCAACCCACCTGCCCAGCATGTGTGAGATGGGCAATTCTTCCAGGATGACCGCCAGGAGTGGCAAAGTCCTGGAAAGGCTTATGTCCAGCAGTCGACGAGTTAGACTGATGGATGGATGGATATGTCATAGCCCCATTGTAGCATTGGCCATGTCCAATCAATATTATAATCAAGAACTAGAAAGAACTTTACAAAAGTCTATCAAGAAAAAAATCAAAAATATAATGTTGATATCTCCTTGTTATACCGTTTACAACAAAGACATAAAAATATTACCTTACTTTTTAAACTATGCAAACTAGTTTTGCTCACGTAACATACATACACACTCATATCTACGAGTCCACTAGCAGTACAGCGGTAATGAAGCCACTATAATATGCTAAACATGCCAGGCATCATACCTGCCGCCTCTACCCGCAATTTGTGAGGCGAGCGAGCATTTCCATAATTCTCATCGTGACCTCAGAGCATCTGCGAGGCGCGGTAACTGCAGGTTTTATGGGTGGTGATCAAAAGCAATGTTGAGCTTTAAGTTCCGTCGTTATGTCGGTCTGTCCGTTCGCAGTTATACCTTTAATTGAGCTGACTTCTGATAAAACGGGGTTACTAAAAAAAACTGTCAAGTGTGAGTACTATTAGGGTTCAATAATTCGACAGGTTTGGGAACAGAAACTTTAATTTTGTCATTTTGTTTTCGTGAATTTCTCAATCGCTATATATTTCCTGTAACTTTTACATAAACACATATTACTATGATTTTTTTTTCATATTTTTTGATATTTTTTACATTCATATATTCATATTTCGATATTTTCTTTTGGAGATAAGGGGGGAACATATATTTTTTTATGGTTTTTCGAGGATTTCTCGAAATAGATGCAAGTAAAAATAGCTAAACAATACATTTTTACAATGAACTCTTTAATACCTACAAAACCCATATTGGTACCGATTCGGTGAAGCACATCTTAACTTGTTTGACAGGACTAAACTTAATTTAAGCGTTCTGTCCTTGTCTTTTCGATAAAGAAAGAAAAAGACAGGATGGTTAAAATAAGGTTAGTTCTGTCAAATAAGTTAAGACGTGTTATGCCGAATCGATATAATTATATCTCTATAAACAATTTTTTATTTATTTTACTCTTTTTACCTATGGTTAAAATATAAATATTTTTACAATCAGCTCTTCAATGTGTATTCACATCACATTCTGCATTCCCTAAAACTTGTGTTATTTGTGCCCAAATGGTCCTGTATAGTAAAATAATACTTTCTTTTAAATATTTTGGATGACAAAAAAAACATTTTATTTATATAAATGTAATCATGACGTAAAATTATTGAAAAATATACATTTATATATACTTAAATGCATCACTGTGCCCAATTGTTTTCTCCTGATGAAATTGGATTCAGTTCCGTCAATGTATAGATATGGTAAAAATTTGAAAAAAATATGGCGTGTTTTTCGACCCAAGACAATTTTTAATTACACTTTATAAATAAACATACTTTCAATCTTATTTTAATTATAATATTTAAAAAAGCATGAATTTCACGAGAAAAGCGATTCAGTTACATATTTCAAAACCGATTGAAACAAAACCAACACACGCAGATACTAACTAGAAAAAACCATCTCTATTACATAAAGAATTTATAGTTAATGTCCTAATGTACCTGCGATTTCAAAATAACTGAAGTTTTGCGTGCGCGGAATCTGATTGGAGCAGGATAGACAGTTAAAAAACAAAAGTGTAAGAGCAGGACTAGGTTTTAGCATTGTGCAGCCCCTTAACTCGGATATAAGAAGACGTCATGGTAAACCACGGTCGAAGAGTTGAAGGGAAAGTATTTTGCAGTTACTTGGTTTATCGCTCCGAGGTACACTGACTTTTTTAAAGTAATCAGTGGTTTTATCTAAGTTTGCGCCTCTCTTTTATGTATCCTGATTTTTATCACAAAGTATCAGTATAGTATGGCCAGGCTATTTGCTCAAAAAACTCGAAATTTTGAAGTGTTTTAATCTATTATTTTGGATAGATTTTTAATATGACGGGTATTATATCATATTTTGGACGAAATTTATTTCGATATAAGTTTTATAGTCTAACTTAGTAGTCTAACTTAGTTTAGATCACTGAGTGAAATTTCAAAATTGAAATCCTTGTTATGTGCAATTAAAAAACAAAAAAGATGACGTTTATCCGTGATAACCCTCGCCTTAAGAGGAGGCCTTCCTTTTTCAACAGTTTTATTACACTGAATCTACCACAGATGCAATCAATATGAAACTTATATATATGTTTTTTCAAACCTTTATATTTACGTTATAAGTAGCGTAACCTTATTGGAAAACTTTCGCTCGATAGATTTTCATTTTGAAAATAGTCTTTTTTTTAGTGTTTTTTTGGTTTTGTGTCTAATCAATTTGATTTTTATGTGCCATATTTTACTATCAATACGAAAATCTCATTTATTAACCATTGTAAGTTCAAAAATGACTTAAATGCAATATTGTAATTTTAGTCGATTTTAATCTTAAAATTAAACTCGTTCTGAATCGGGTCGTGCGCATTTTGGCGGACGCGATTTTCCACTTTATGAAAATTCGTCTACGGGATATAATCAAAGCCGCTGTGCACCTAAGGAAGGCCTCATCTTAAGAGGATGGCTTACCCTAGCAACTTTATTTATTACCAGTCCAGCATAATAAGTTCGACGGCAAAGATCTTATTTGCTTTTGATAGAAGCGAGCATTATGGTGGTTCATTGGCCTCTTTTTCTTGGACGCGTAATACTAATGATCACACAGCGAAACAACAAATTGGTATGTTTTTAGCTAATACTGAAATATTTTGTAGGGGAAAAAATATTGGATTTAAATAGAATCTCTTTATATTTTTATAACCTATTTTATGAAAAAAGTGAAGTTGATTCCTTAACCGCGTTCTTGAAACTAACGTTTCAAACCCAAAAAAAAAGGGTTGTAAACATTATTTTTTTGAAAAAGGTATAAATGTTAATACATTGTTTATAAGTAGAATCCGTAGATAAAAGATCAACAAATCAAATATATATGAACGATAACAACAATACAATGAAGCACTGAATTCTCTTGTTCACAAACTTTATATTTACTTGTACAAAAGCTTTTAATTGTAAAGAAAAACACAAAATAATATAACACAGAGGACGCGCTTCAAAACAATGAAATAAACTTTTAACAAAAAATAGCAACCGACTTCAATAGTAACAGCAGTCATTCACTAAAAAGTTATTAATAATTCTATAAAGACCGATGGTACCGAAGCAACACTTTTGCCGACTTCTTTCTTCCTGAAACGTTATGTTATCTAGAAGTCGGCGTTCTTTTATTTGTTTTTATGTTGCTATATCGTAAGAAATACGCCGACTTCTAGATAACATAATGTTTCAGTAAGAAAGAAGTCGGCAAAAGTGTTGCTTCGGTACCATCGGTCTTTATAGAATTATTATTAACTTTTTAGTGAATGACTGCTGTTACTATTGAAGTCAGTTGCTATTTTTTGTTAAAAGTTTATTTTATTTCACATTTTTTAGTGTTGCTGGGTTAAATTGTGAAATATGGGTAGTTCTTGCAAACGTGGTTTTAATATGAAACGAAGTTCAAGTGAGTATAAGTAGCTATGTTTGAGTAGCTTCCTGCTATCAATCTCGAGTTATGTGCTGTCATTCGTTAAAGAGTTCTACGGTGATGTATCCAAGATCGAAGGTCAGGTGGGTACACTGGCAATTTTCAAGCAATGCCCTGCAATGAGCACCATAACACAAACTGATTGCCGCAATCCAAAGTTATGTGCTGTCATCCGTTGAGGAGTTCTATGGTGATGAAGCCAGGATCGAAGGTCAGGTGGGTATTCTGATAATCTCCAAGTAATGCCCTTGAATTAGCACCCTAACGCAGTGATTGCCGCAATCTCGAGTTATGTGCTCTGATCCGTTGAGGAGTTCTATGGTGAATATGGTGATGAAGCCAGAATCGAAGGTCAGGTAGAAGAATGATGATATTCAAGTAATACTTTGTAATCAGCACCCAGGTACAAAGCGATTACCTCAATTTCGAGAGGTATGCTGTCATTTCCTGAGGAGTTCCACTGCCTATCTCTGAAGAACTTCATCAGATCACGACCAAACCTAAAATGCGACCTACCTGGAAGTATACTCTTTCAAACAAAAAAAGAATTGTTCAAATCGGTTCAGAAATGACGGAGTTATGGAGTAACAACGCCAAAAAAAAAAAAAAAAAAAAAAAAAACATACAGTCGAATTGAGAACGGCCTCCTTTTTGAAGTCGGTTAAAAAACGAACGAGACGCTGCGCGGGGATTGAGGGGGGGCACGTCGGGTGTATTTGAATTTTGTCTCGAACGACACCGCGACGTTGCTATCGTCAAGTACGCGGTGTCCCAACGTTGCCAGCTCGCACCAGCAAAGAGTATGGTATAACAACCAAAGTAGACGCGGGCTTAAGGTGATATACCGTGCTAGCAAAGGTCCCCGTTACTCCAGGCAGAAAGACCCGCAGTGCGAAAGGGACGGAATCGGGGAAAATTGTCAAAAAGTCGGTTTTAAATTAATGCAAAATTACCTAAAATAGCTATAAAAAAATCCATAACCAGTTATTTAGGTGTAGTTAAAAACCCATCTAAATAAATATTATTCAAGTCTGTATGCTATCCTAATTTGTTAGAATATCAAAAAAAGTGTAAATTTAGACCTGATTTCAATAATTATTTCTATCGAATGAAATTCCTCCTATCGCGTTTTTGATAGACCAAAATCTAGTAAAAGGTCCCAAAATTGTTATACTAATTTATTTTACTTGCAACTTCATTAAAATAGCAGATAAATAACTTCAAAAAGTGTCAATTTTCACGGTATAGCCCCTTAACCCTTATATATATTTTTTTCAATACAAGAAGAGTCGAAATTCCTTCAAACGAATCCTCGAAAGTCTGGTGTTGTTCATGCTGTAAGCTCATGTAAAGTTTGAAATAATGCGCATAGGAATTTTCGCCACTCTTTCGCAAATGTCGTATTTCCTTACGTTTTCTATACAATCCATAACAGATAGTGCACGTCCGGTGGGTCGGCTATAGATTTCTATTCGCATAATACTGTGGCAGATCTGTGTACATGTACTTGGCTGTTAAGGCGATTACCATCGCCAAATTAGCAGCTCGATGTTTATCTGTACGAATATCAACGGAAATGACATTGAAATAACGTTCATATCAGTGCACAATGCGTGGTGGCTGTTACGACGCTCGCTGCGTCCTTGATAGGGCAAAATAGGAGAAAATAATACTTTTCACATGGACGTGATTGTTCGATTGAATAATTCTATGTTACATTTATAGCTATCAAGTTTATCTATTTATCAAAGCATAAATGAATTAAATCGCCTAAGCCGCTTAGGAGCAGGAGGAAATTCAAGCCAAAAAAACACCATTCAGTTAAAACAATTTTTCATATAGAAGTTTTGGTGGTACGAAAAAGAAAAATGTTGCATATGTTATCCTAGAGTTGATAATCCATAATACATTTTTTCAATATTTTTGGTTTGGCTATAAAAGAGGAGTAGGCTTTAGAAAGTACCCATTTGGCGATATTAAGGGCCTAAAGGGGCTCCACAATGCTGAATGTATTGGATTATTTGTATTGAATTCAGTTCCGTCACTGTAGACGGTAAAAATTTGAAAAAAATATGGCGTGTTTTGTTACTCAAGGCAATTTTTAATTACACTTTATAAATAAACATACTTTCAATCTTCTGTTAATTATATAACTTTTAAAAAAGCGTGAATTTCACAAAAAAGCGACTCAGTTTCCATGTTTCAAAACCGATTGAAACGAAACCAACACACGCAGATACTAACTAGAAAAAAGCATTTTTATTACATAAAGAAATTATGGTTATTGTCCTAATGAAGCCACGATTTCAAAATAACTAAAGTTTTGCGTGCGCGACATCTAATTAGAGCAGGATAGAGAGTTAAAAAACAAACGTGGTAGAGCAGGACTGAATTTTAACATAATGCAGACCCTTAAGCTATGACGTCAGCTCATCGATTATACGCTATCGGTATCTGCACAGATTATGTCAGTCAGTAATCTCTACGTATTAGAGTACTTATAACAAGATGCTTTAATCTGGATTAGTGTCGGTTGGCAGCAGTGGATTAACTCGATGTGAATGGATGTGCGACGCCAAAATACCTTCGGGATCAAAATACCTACAATATTTAAAAACATAAATATACAGAATTGTAAAGGTGAAAATCATTGTTTTCCAAACATTATTCAATCAAATGATATATCCTCTGAGTCAATATTTCAATAATTTATTCCAGAAAAGCTATTTAAAGAGGTTATCGTTTAATTTGCCCTGAAATGTTTGGTATAATTATTCAAACTAAAGTGTACCATTTTAAAAACTTACATATTTATTGCTACTCTAATTTATTAAGGAAACTAAGTATGACAATGCACATTGCTTCCTCTTTTTGCTGCGGCTTCAATTGCGCAACGATTTCCAAATTAACCCGAGTGTGGTCAAAGATTTCAGAAGTAAAGATAAGCCCTTACCGTAGTATGACAGCACCAAAATGTTTCCACCTTTAAATGGGTGACGCTCACACATTTGGAATCAGTGCTCATCTGAACACAGTGATAGTTGGACGCCTTAAGTGCACTTAAAGTTTTGAATTTTTACGACTTAAGTAGTTTGATCAGTTTGCTGACCGTAGGTAGACAGATTGCGCACTCATAAGTGTGCGCGCGTCGGCATTATGTTAACGCAGACATTCAAAAACAATGCAATAGATTTTAGGTGCCAGGGCTCATTTAAACTTTTGAAATCTTTGAGTGTGGTACGATTTTCCTGCTTTGTAGATCCATTAAGTCGTATGCTGAACATTATTGTACAACATGGCAGAATACACGGGGTCCCTCTATTACGGAGCTTATCCACTTTCAAACTTCGACCAAAATAAAATAAATGGACGGGCCATAGCGTACAGATTTTTGAAGTCTGTAAAGTGAGCGCCGGCTCTCACTTCATCTCTGTCTCTGTCTGTTAGAAGAGTGACACGTACGCTTATTATTACATGCCATCCAAATAACTGACGAAAAAATACCTTCTTGTGCATTTACAAAGTGCAAAAAGCAAAATAAACATGAAAATAAAAATTAGGTATTGAAGTATATATCCAATTGCTTAGACTCGTTATGAATGAGGAAACTGTAAAGACAAGGCCGGTCCATTCATTTTATTTTGGTCGAAGCTTTTCAAAGCATGGCTTATAATTTTTCTAAAACCCTTGCAAACGTAAAGAAACAAAAACTTCGTTTTTTTCTTCAGGGTCAGGCACTTTTTGCTATTTTCACCGTAGGTAGGTAGTTTTCTTTTGAACCTTACAAGTTTGCGCATGCCTTTGAAAGGGTATTTGCGAAGTTTTTACACATAATTTAGGAGCGGTAAAGGATAATCCCCACGAGAAATACCTTTAGAAAACGTGAGAGAATCCGTTTTGAAAAAGTGCACTTATATTATTTCGAAACCAATTACAGTTAAAAGAAAGAATTCTAAATGTAAAAAAACAACATTTACAACATTTTATTTTGATACTTTTTCAGCGAACAACTTTGGTCCTCGTTCGTTCAAATTCAATTCAATCTTTGCAAAAAAAAAACCTTATTTGAAAGAAATCACAAACTTCAAAAGGTCTTTTATTTCAACGTCCTCTGGTTTGCCAATTTATAATTAATAAACAGCAAAGAAAAATAATGTTCGCAGCCTTGTCCAGGCAATATTAATTATTTTTCTCTTTCGATTTTTATTTCTCTGTGTCGAGTAAAAAGCAGTGCAACATTTAAAAACGTAGTTTACCAGAAACTAGCCAATATTTCAAAGATTTCTGAGAATAGTTACAAAAACAAAACCATGTGGTTTTATTTATAGTACATTGACGTAGTAATAAAGTGTGAACTAAAAGATGTTTTGAGGTAATTCCAGCAACTAATTGTATTTATTCAGAACTACATCGACTTTTCGCCCACGCTTTAGGTAAAACTGCCTTGGGTCCAATTTTCTCCGACTTACAAAAATATACTGTTCAACTTTTACTTACTTAATACGTAGCATTAATATTTATGTGCCTTCCTCAAAATAAAGGTTTTTAAGCCAGTAAAAAATACGAGCATAACGTGCGGTATGCGCGTCAGTAGCGAAAGGAATTTCGTTCCAACCGTGTGTCCCACCACACCACTCGTATTTTTATTTATTGGTTTATGTATATTTCGAGGAATACCTATGCATAGACATCACACATACTGCAGCAAAATTGTCGTGACGAAGTCTTACACTTTTTTCAGAGATTGTCTGGAGTGTAACGTGGTAAGGAACTTCATTCCAATAAACTCATCAAAAACCGCTTAGAGTTTTAGAGTTACAAGAAATATGTTCTAGATTCTCTATCTCTCATCTCTTATCTATATCCCTTCTTTTCTCTTTTCTTACCAGTTGCAAATCTGTATTATATTCTAGATTATCTATCTTTCATTCATCACTCGTCTCTATCTGTGTCTCTTCTTTTCTTTTTTCTAAGGTACAATTAATAAAAGGTAAAAGATAAATTTCAAACATCAAATCTTTAGACATTATTGAAACACACCTAAAAAAATATGTTCGAGTTCCGTATTTGTTAAACAAGGAGAAAACAGTGTGTTTGAAGACCTCATTTCAACAATTATTTCTATCGGGGAAAATTTATCCAAACATGTTTTCCAATTTCAAAACCTTAGATTATATAGTCAAAATGCATACCTATACCAGAAATGTATTAAAAGTTTCCGTGTATTTCAACAGAAAAGAAACACCCGTATTTTTTTCGCATATCGCCTTAACTGCTGTATACCCCTACTATGAGGTGTGAACCGAGATTTGGAAGCGCGCGTTTCGACCATTTTATGTGAAGATATAATACTGTTTTACTTATCTATACTGTGTCGATGCTTAGTAATAAAGTCTTAAAATAATTTGGTCAGGTGTGTGTCAGTTTCGCGCATAAAGGGTTTCTTATCACCACACAAAACTGGTTCGGAACCCTAAATACATTATTGTCAATTACTACAATATAGATGCCAAACTCGCCAAAGCAACTTGAAGCCGACAAAAAATAAAGCGCTAAAATGGTAGCGGCTGACAAAAAATTCGGTTTCACCCGAGAACAGACCCATAATTTTTATTATTTATTGTTTTTTTTTTACATTATGTATTTACAACAATCTGACCAAATATAAAACTTGTATGTATTACCGTCTATGATGATGATGATGATGATGATGATGATGATATTTTTTTTAACTTGTTATTGAGTAGTCAGCGTAAAGCGGTTTCAGTCTTTTCATCAATCCTTCAATCATCTTTCATCAATTCAATCAATTCTCATACAATTATATGTGTTAATTATATTAAATATTTAGTTTAGATCAAAAGACCGTAGTTTTAGCACGTTTAGTAATTATTAACTCGATAACATTTAAGGGGCGGGATACTGCTATAATAATAATACCATTTCATCGACTGTCTATCAAGTGAATGAGAATTACCCAAATCTGTAGTGAAAAACCCAAACCGCGCAATTTAATTTTCTTCCAAACGCAGAATAAATACTCGGGAAAAGATATCTATTGTCACGACATGAAAACCCGAGGGGGCGTCAGAGGTTTTCCGAGTATGAACTGTGAAATGCAAGTCACAGTCCTCATTCGGTACACCCGCGTTTCACCGACGATTATTATGTCCCAACGTGATGGGTGGTGAGCCCTATCGCCGTACTTTAGGCACAAATACACGCTTTTTAGGGCATGCAGGTTTCCTTACGATGTTTCCTTCACTGTTCAGCAAGTGGTAAGTAAGAACAAATACTATGCCTGACCGGAGATCGAACCTGGATCTCAACATTGAGAGACCAGTGTTCTACCCCTGAGCTACCGCCGCTATACAATACATAATTATAAATATATAATTATATAATACAATACATTGCTTAAAATAATTGTATACTTAATTTACACACTAAAAGTTAATTAACATGTAGTGATAAGATAGATTAACTATGGACACCACACTAAGTTTGACTTGTCTGATGGGACCCAGGACAGTTTATCAAATTGAATTCTTCCAAGGTTTATAAAGTAGAAGGAAGATTTTTTAACACAGAGAACAATAATATAGTTTTATGCATTTTTAAATTAATGCAAGGTTTTACAAAGGAACAGTTGCAATTTTTTTGCCTCTTTATTATCGCAATAGCTGAGAAAACGCCTTTTCAATGTGACCTGAGAAAATCCCTTTGTGTCAAAGAGTATTGTAAGGCACTATTGCTTCAACAAATTGAGCGGGGTTAGGGAGGGGAGAGGAGTGCAGTTGCAGATAGTATTATCCGACGGCGACCATTAGCCGCGAGCCACTGGGCTGGAAGATTGAGCCAAGCGACGCTTCGGTCACCACGACTTTACTTATCATGTGCTGTTCTCAAAAAATACACGATAAAATCACTTAAAAAAAAACCGGCCAAGTGCGGGTTGGACTCGTGCACGAAGGATTCCGTACCATTGTCTATAAAAACGGCAAAAAAACATGTCTGATGTATGGGAGCCCCCTTAAATATTTATTTTATTCTGTTTTTTAGTTTTTGTTGTTATAGCGGCAACAGAAATACATCATCTGTGAAAATTTCAACTGTCTAACTATCAAGGTTCATGAGATACAGCCTGGTGACAGACGACCAGACAGACGGACAGCGGAGTTTTAGTAATAGGGTCCCGTTGGTTACCCTTTGGGTACGGAAACCTAAAAAACGTGACAATAAAACATTGTCACGACATATTATTATGGGGGAAATCAAAGGTGTGTGAACTGCCTCTGGAACCGACACTAGTCGTACACCCTATTTTCAACGACAACCTTTACGTCCAGACGCAAAAAGGGGTGAGCCTTGTCGCTGTACTTCTGGTACATATACACGTTTTTAGGGCATGCCGGTTAAGGGCCTTACTATTGCCAAATGGGTACTTTCTAAAGCCTACTCCTCGTTTATGGCCAAATCAAAAATAATGAAAAAATGTATTATGAATAATCAACTCTTAGACAACATATGCAACATTTTTCTTTTTTATACCACCAAAACTTCTACATGTTTTTTTTTTTTACTGAATGGTTTTTTTGACCTCAAATTCCCTACTGCTCCTGAGTGGCTTGGCCGATTGAATTCATCTATGCTTTGATAAATATACAAACTTTATAGCTATAAACGTAACATAAGATTATTCAATCGAGTAATCACGTCCAAGTGAAAAGTATAATTTTCTCCTATTTCGCCCTATCAAGGACGCAGCGAGCATCGTAACAGCCACTATGCGTTGCGCGCTGATATGAACGTTATTTCAATGTCGTTTCCGTTGATATTTGTAGTGAAAAATATCAAGCTGCTAATTTAGCGATGGTAATCGCCCTAAGATGATATATCTTCCGAGCAAAAGTTCCTGTTACTCCAGGCGGAAAAACCCGCAGTGAGAGAGGGACGGAATCGGGAAAAATTGACAAAAAGTCTGTTTTAAATTAATACGAAATTAACTAAAATAGCTATAAGGATATCCGTAACCAGTAATTTAGTTATTGTTAAAACCCATATGCTGACCAAATTGGTGAAGAAGGGCAATGTGATAAGTGCCCGGGATAAAAGAGCTTGTATGACTAGATTGATAGATGTGGAAAAGGCGAAAGGTCTTTAGATTTTTTTATAAAGATCTCCTTGTCAGGATCATAGCAGATGCAGAATGCAATGGAATATAAATTTCTGGTATATGCATTTTGACTTTATAATCTAAGGTTTTGAAATTGGAAAACATGTTTGGATAAACTTTCCTCAATAGAAATAATTGTTGAAATGAGGTCTACAAACACACTTTTTCTCCTCGTTTGACGAATAGGAACCATATACAGAACTCAAACATATTTTATTTGGTGTGTTTCAACAATATCTAGTAATTTGTTATTTGAAATTTTGCTAGCTATTTTAGTTTTTTTAATAAAAATATAAAACCAACTTTTTTCCCTTTTGCCCTGAATCCGCTCCTCTCGCACTGCGCGATTTTTCGCTTGGAGTGACTGTGACAAAAATAAAATTTGCATAGCCTCTTAACATGCACGCTAATCGAAACAAAATATGCCCCTAATTGAACCCGCGCCTTTCAGATTAGTAATTTAGATGTTTGAACCACAAGACCATACAGAGGCAAATGACATAAGAAAATAAATCTGGATATAAAGGTGACTTTTTGATCATCATCCAAATTCATACTGAAGGCTTGGTAAGTAATCAGCATCATGAATCGATAAAAAAAAATCGTATAGTGGAATTTCGACTTCCCATAGTAATTTACTCCCAGTTCTGAGTGAATCACTATGGGGAGTCGGAATTTCATTTTATGTTTTTAAAAAAAAAATCGTAATTGTTTCATGATGCTGATCACTTACCAAGGCTTAAGTATGAATTTGGACGAAGTTGACAAATTCACCTTGTATAGTGCTGGTCTAACAAATTTTAGTATGGAACCTACCCTTAAATTGCGAAAAAAAATCAGCTATTCAGCAACACCTACTCGACCAAAATGTATAAATCAACTGATCCCTTTCTTTTTACGATTTCTCAATCTTTTTTCACGGAATGTTGTTCATATGGACGGTTACTATCACTGGTTTCTGGCTATCGCAATGTCATCTTAAAACCCGGATATAATTTTTTTTAAATCTACACGCATAATAAAATCGTAAAATCCTAATTTTATGAACTCAAATATAGTGCATAATGACGATTTTTTTACGAACGTCTCCTACACAGAAAAACAATTATTTAAAAGAACAGTTTTCTTAACAAAATAATGCTTTTAATTTACTTTTTCTACTATAAAAGTACACGAAGTTGTAAATCGAAGGGAACTTAGCCAATACAGCCATGTCTGAGGTTTTAATAGGGAATGGTTCGAATGATGTCCATACTTATGACCAAACCCATGCACTGGACTACCATTGATTTTAATGATGGTAGAACTTGTGACTGGACCCTTGTCTCACATGCGCGGTGAACTGTGCCGGATAGATTCTGTGCGTTATTTATCTATTAAATATTTACTGCTTTTTTGTTTGTTTAAGGTTTTATTCTGGGCAATAATGTCTGACAACATAAACTGAGCACTAAAAATGACAAATAATCAAAACGAACCAACAAACTCAAGAAAAGCTCACGACAATTGTACCAAGATCCTATGGATTGGAAAATAGATAGGTAACCAATTGCATGAGTGTAGATAAAGTAGTGTATGAAACTACACATAACTAGGTATTAAAACACTCGTAGATACAATTAAAATCCTCACCTTCGATTCGTTTTTTAAACTCACACCCGTGTTTTAATAAAATCTTTATGTGCCAGATTCATAAACTACTCTTTTTTATTGATCTTAATATCCTGGTTTTTTTACATAATTTTACCTAAAAGAAAATCACGGATCAAATTTATTTTCTGATGGATAAGAGCGGACCAAGTTATTACAGAAACAGTAACAAGTTTTATCCGCAGGTAACCCACACTTCACGTAACTTTGGTAAACGGGATTATGCTGTTAGCTCTACCACCTTCAACGATCGTATCACGAGTCATCGTTTCTTCCTTGTTTTTGAACTAATCTAATAGGCTAAAATGATTTTTGTATACTTGGTTTGAATGAACAGAGTTCAAGGGGCCGCGCTGTAGCATTGCAAATTTTGTAGTTGCGGTTATCACAAAAAAGTTACGCGTCGTAGTTTTGCTTGATGGTAAATTGCGGTTACCCTCTTTTCTAGACATGAAGATAATCGCGTGTCTGCTGCAATTCTCGAGGTTTTTTTCTCGTTCATTTGTCGGCCGGAGCTTTTGCCGATAGCTCGTGTTGAGTGTATTTTTATTTTAATGGCGGTTGTGCCAACAGGAGTTGTGTTTTTAATAATATAGGTGGGTTTTCGTGTTCAATTTGGTTAATTATTCATTTGTGTGGAATAGTTCTATAATATTGTTTTTGTATTTCAGGAAGATTATACATATTCTTTTGGATGGTGTAAAAAGGAATTTTTTTCGTCGGGTTGGAGGGAGTTCTGACTATCGTCAGATCATGCTATGTATTGCTTTCTTTGTATTTTGAGTCACCGGAATTTTGTTCTCATCGTTCCGTGTGGTAAAGGTTTTAATATTGTCTATTCTCTTCTAATTCCATGGTGTTTTCGAGATTTACCAGATTTTCAAGTTTGAAGTTGTATTGCCTCGTTGGTGATTTATCCAGCTGGCAGAGTAATGACCGCCGCGTGGTGTACGCAGTAAGCAGTTCCTTTGTCTGCGTGGACGAGGATCGTTGACCTTGAAGGGGGCAGCGGATGGCGGGCCATTTCCTGTGGTGATTATTGGAGAAACTCAAGTATGTGTTGGAATTTTTATTTTTAACCACACACAATTAAGATACCTAGGACGGTATGTTTTCAGGACACTTAGTTATGTGTCCTATTAGTAACCAAGGGTAAATTCTTCTTCCTGTTTCACTGAATAACCCAAACTGTAAAATTTTATGTTCCGTAATATTTTTTTTTTCCCTGGTAGAACTGAATGGTGTACCAGACGATTTGGTTTAAAGAGTATGTACGACAAATATTTATTGTTTGTAGGATCTACGGCTCCACTGAGCTAGATTTATTTTTGAAATTAATTCCCTTGTATGTTTTCAAGTTTTGTTACCCTTAAAGTTTTTTTTATGTAATTTCACAAGTTTCCATGTAAACTAGTTACCTGTGGTTAAGACGGTAACTAACACATCTAGTTATCACTTAAATGTTTTATTTTTGACTTGGCAATACTAATTCCAATGTAATATTACTACCTGATGTTAAGGCGGTTCCTGACACAATTATTTAAAGGTACTTAAGGTTTTAGTAATGTCTTGGCAAGATATATGCCAAATGAAGGTCTTGGCCAATAGCTTGTAACTAAGTATAATTTTTCCGTAACACCTTTGGCTTGTGAAAGTAGTCTTTTGTTTTTGATAAAATTAAATACACTTCATTGTAAAGTACCTCGAAGTTTTCTTCAGAACCTTTTACCAACTATTAGGTTACAATTAGGTCACTGTTTAATTTTATCTTGTTCAGCGGCATGACTGGTGGAAAAGACCGGGTACCCGCCGGTCGTGCTACCTGACAGCGCAATTGAGAGGCTTCATTATGCCTGGAAGTTCGCTCTATTCTAACTTTAAATAGTATTTAGTAGTTACGAGTGTGCATGACGTATTCACAAAGCACAAAAACCTCTTACATCTCTGGAGACATTAAAGGAGGTTGACGGGAAGGAATTTAATATGGTCGTAATCAATCACAGACATTAAAACAGTCAAAAATAGACAATTTTCAAAAATAAAATCTATCGAGAGAAAGTTTTCAAATTAGTTAACGCTACTTACAACGTAAAGATAAAGGTTTGAAAAAACATATATAAGTTTCATATTGATTGCGTCTGTGGTAGATTCAGTACAATCGTTCAAAAACTGTTGAAAAAGGAAGGCCTCCTCTTAAGATAGCCACATACTTTATTAAATGTCTGTGATTAATTACTGATTATAGCAGAATTATTCTTTTAATTTTTGTTATCTTACTTTTCCAACCTCATTACGACACACCTTTAGCAGCTCCGCTCTGAGGTAACTTCTCAAACTTTTGACTTACTTTCGTCGACTTTGATTGAATTTGAGAAAAGTTACCCTAACAACCTTATAGAATATCCTGTGTAGATACGTTGATTTTCCATACCGGAGGCGTTTTTATCTGAATTTATACATAACATAAAAAGCCGACAAGAAATTTTCGGAGGAATAAAAATATTAATATTTATTAGTACTTTGGCTCTTTGCCTTTAATATCGATGTTTATCTTGTTGAGCCTTGATGTGGTATTACTTCTCTATGAAATAAGCAACAGAAGGTTGTTTCTTTAATTATTTAAATTATTTAATAAAAATTCGATGAAAATTTCGAGTGAAATACAAACAATTTGTAAATAACGTTTCCAACATTTTGTTTCAGTATCAACGTTAACGGGCTATACTTGGGATCTGAAATGATCCTCCTTGCGACTTGAAATAATAAAGCGAATATTCAAACGGAGTAAATACGTTATCGATACCCGCGAACATGACGCAACTACGTTATCGATACCCGCGAACATGACGCAACTACGTTATCGATACCCGCGAACATGACGCAACTACGTTATCGATACCCGCGAACATGACGCAACTACGTTATCGATACCCGCGAACATGACGCAACTACGTTATCGATACCCGCGAACATGACGCAACTACGTTATCGATACCCGCGAACATGACGCAACTACGTTATCGATACCCGCGAACATGACGCAACTACGTTATCGATACCCGCGAACATGACGCAACTACGTTATCGATACCCGCGAACATGACGCAACTACGTTATCGATACCCGCGTACATGACGCAACTACGTTATCGATACCCGCGAACATGACGCAACTACGTTATCGATACCCGCGAACATGACGCAACTACGTTATCGATACCCGCGAACATGACGCAACTACGTTATCGATACCCGCGAACATGACGCAACTACGTTATCGATACCCGCGAACATGACGCAACTACGTTATCGATACCCGCGAACATGACGCAACTACGTTATCGATACCCGCGAACATGACGCAACTACGTTATCGATACCCGCGAACATGACGCAACTACGTGATTGTGATTAAAGCCACGTCAATACACTCGTCAAAATGAAACAAACGTCGCTTCCTCATCCAATTATCGTAATTGGAATCTTCAAATCAAACAGTAGACCTAACATGAGTTTAGGCCTCGATACTCGCTAGCCACTGCATAAAATTTTGCAACGCCCCTAGCGGTTTACGAAAGGATCCAGAATTGCGAATATAAAATATGTATTTTTCATTTTGTAAGTAAAAAGTTGAGTGTAAAAAGAAACTATATCCTTGGCTTTTAAAGCTACAAGACAACTTAATAAATGAAGTACATGGTTTTCAATTTTATTGAAATTTATCAACAATGTTTGTATTACAAATAAATATATACTAAAAAAGCTGACCACTTTTTTTTGTAAAAGTATTTTTTAATTATTTCAAAAGTTTTGTCTTCGTCCTTTGGTTTTTTTTTTGCAATCAGCGGTTCATATAAAGAACAGTTGACAGCAGTTCAATTTAAGCTACCAATTTCCATAAATTAATGGGGATAGTGCACATTTTTTGTAATTTATTGCACCAAAAATGGTAACGCCTAACAAACACTTCGATGTCATTTGCGTAAGAAACCCAAATTTTTATTGTTTTTTATTTGTATTTTGTATAATGTACATTTATTTATAATTATATATAATGTACATTCATTGATCATCGTCCAAATTCATACTGGAGGCTTGGTATGTGAACAGCATCATGAATCGATAACAATTTTTGTGAAATTCGTATAATGAAATTTCGACTCCCCTAGTAATTCACTCCCAGTCCTGAGTGAATCACTATGGGGAGTCGAAATTGCATTTTATGAATTTTACAACTATCGTCGTTGGTTCATGATGCTGATCACTTACCAAGGCTCAAGTATGAATTTGGACGATGTTCACAAATTCACCTTGTATATATTATTTATTATGTACTTTATCTGACTTTATTTGAAACTTGTATGTATTACCGTTTTTAAGATAGGACTGGAACAAAAAAAGGAAAAGAAGTATTTTTTTTTTAAATATCAACTAACTACCTATGCTACAATAATAGTTAGCCTGTTCATATTTTTGGAAAACACTTTTTTAAATAAAATATAAATTTAATATAAAATAACGCGGTATCCAACAAGTATCGAGACCCAAGTACATAGTAGGCCAATATAGTTCAATTCGGTCGCATAGACTACGGCGTAGCGGGAAAATGGAGTTGTAGCAATTGCTACGATGACGTAGCAAATAATAGCGAACGTGAAAATTTTAAATATTGGCAGTGAACATTTTGACACTTATGCAAAATTAACGGTAGCGTGATTGCAAGCAGTTGCGTAGTGGCAGTTGTTCGTCTGTTACCGATTTTCGTAGTAACAGTTATCCGTCTGTTACCGTCTACCGTAGTAACAGTTATCCGTCTGTTACCGACTACCGCAGTAACATTTATCCGTCTGTTACCAACTCCTTTAGTAACTGAAGACTCTGGACAGACTGGTTATCGCCTCAAATTCAAATAGTTTATTTTGCAAAGTAGGTATGTATAATACACTTTTTACAAGTCAAATTTAATCTAATAAAAATATATGTAATAAAATAATAAATTAACATGAACTTACATTTAAAGTTTTATTTAATTTATGTAGCAACATTTATATATACGATTAAAATGATAGGTAAAATATATATTTATACAAGGTGAAATCCAATCAACCGCCCAACCTCACCTGCTTTGACTCTCTTGCTTTTTGGGCAAACGCCCTTCATTTTAGATCTTATCGACGCTTTTTTATCAGGCGATGGAAAATTATTATTGTGATTTAAAAAAAGTCTGCTTACGTTAAATTAATGTCTCTACAATTTTCCAGTTTTCAAATATCCAAAAAGCACATTCCTTTTTGATTATTTTTTTATTTTAGTAATTTTTCAGTTTTATCAGCAGAAGTATGTATTTATTTATTTATTTAGGAACACCAACAAGAAATACAATAAAATCACTTAAATGGAATAATCTTAAAAGTTATATAGCTATTTGTTTTCTTAATTAAAGATATATACATCATGCACCAGTGAAGACAATGGGGTCTACTTTTATAAAGGCCACCAGTTGGCGCCACTGGCACGTAAGGTATATGTCAAAGGTTTGTTAGGTTAGATTTACATAGAAGTTCGATTTTTTGTTTTGCTTATCCATATAATATATTTTTTTTTTCTTTCTTAAATGCGAATAAACATTGCCGCAATGATGTGCAGTTCCATTATGTTCCAAAACGAAAGGAGGACTTAAGTTTTGTTATAGTCCCTCTTTTCTTTAGCTCTAATCTTAATTCATTTACTTTCATTGCACCGTACCTTGAATAATAAACCTGAAACTATGAATTTATGTCGACTAATACACAAATAACTAATAAAAAGCCATAGCTTTCGCCGTTTCGCGGGCATTTGACGTTTCTCTATACCTGTCGCCTCAGTGGCGCCACCTGACGTCGATAGTAGCCCTCAATTATGTAACTTCAATACAGGTGTATTTCTTTTAACGAGCTATGGAGCTTATCATTTTCTGTATAAAACGGATGGATACAACTCAAATTACAGATATTCTATCTCACAAAGTCTGTTTGTCTATGGTTATAGTGACGTGTGCAGATAAGCGCGTTTTGTGTGTTGGGCGTTTTGTAGCGCTAACCAAAGCCCACCATTTCACATATTCTGTAGTATATAATATATTTTTTCATTTTTTTACTAAAATAACATCTGAGTAAAACCCGACCTTAATCGTGGCTTTATAGGTCACCAGCTGTAAGAACCACCTTATCGAATAACATCACGCAAGGTAAATTTATGTTTTAATATATTGAATAAAGATTTTGTTAAAGTTTCTTGTTAACAAGTTGAGAGTAATGTGTTAAGTTGCACAATTTACTTGTCGATGTACCATATATATTGAACTTTTTTTTTAAATGGCTATGGAACTTTTTGCAGCTATTTAGATAACTTCTTTGTACAAAAATAAAATTTGGCCAAGTGCAAATCGGAATCGCGCAATCAAATCGTTCCGTACCATCACAGAATACGGGTATGGAACCCTAAAAGCACTATGGTAAATAATTCCAATTGAATTTATACATAACCAAATTAACTTGTCACTACGATCTATTCAACACTTTGTATTTAAAGAGTCTTTGTATTTAAGTTGGTCTTTGATGACTTACTAATTAATAAGATATTTGTAATTTTCAGATTGTTTCCTATATGTGTACTTTAAGATCTACCTGTAAACGAAATTTCAAGTTTTTAAGTAAACTGGAAATGCTCCATAGGTTTTCATGGTGAGAAAATTTGTATGAAATGGTTTACGTAAAGGGCGATTACTTTTTTCGCGTTGAGTTAGCAGCCTGATATTTTACAGCACCATGGGGCCGTAAACTTCTGTAGGAGGTATCAGTTTCTACGGGGCCCGTCTTGACAGACGGACAACAAAGCGAACCTATAAGGGATCCCTAAATCTACAAAGCTCGTGGCAAGTGTAAACGTAGCTCAACTCCCATGAGCTTATAATTTCGTTCAACGCGCGAACTTTCTTCTTATTATTTCTTAAAGTTATTTTCTCCAAGGCCTAAGAGCGTGTTGGGAGAGTTATGAACTTATTTTATGAGTTCACGAAAGAATTTCATAATTTTCATTACCTGTGGCAAACATAACGTATATATATAATAATTAAAATATTGATAAATATAATAAAAATAAAAGTAGTTACTTCTTTATGTAATCATACATTGAGACATTGAGTCATAGTCAATTATTTGAATGTATGATGTAACCCTCCGTTGAAACTTTAGCAGTGAAAATATGCCAAGTTTTATATTTTCAGTAGCAAGAACATTAATAAAGTTTATTTTAAAACATGTAAAGAACATTGAATGACCTAATAAACCTCCATAGAACTTGGCACCAAAACTTCTTAATTATTTTTTTGGTGAAGCCGACCGACATTGCTGCGCTGCCTTTATACTGAACAAGGCTCCTATTTTACAAATTTAATGTATGTTTTTGATGGGTAAGTAATAATACTACTTACATACGTAATGTATTACATGTTTATTTTTTACATAAGTTTAAACTTGTGTTTAGTTGCAACAACAGTCAAAATGGTATCTTTTAAACGCTCATATAAATAAAATATAAATGTATATATAAATAGGAATGCATTTAATATAATTACATACAATAAATTTGAGTACCTTAACTAAAAATGCTTAAATAACGTTCAAAAACTTAACTAAAGATGACCTAAAATAAAAATCTTACAAAGTAAACCTAAAATATATAGTAGTATTTTTAAAATTCGTTGCGTAGTTCAGGAAATATAATTTGCACCAATTCGGATTATCGCATTAACTTTAGATAATCTAATTGTGATAAACAATTGAACAATAGACGCACGTTCCGGTAACTCACGACTCACGGTCACGACTACTTATAAACTGTGAACAGCTAATCTTGATACCTCTAATTCTTATAGTTACTTTTGTACCCAAGATTTTTATTTAAAACTGCCCACTCAGGGTTATGTAAAAAATAGTAAAAATATATTAAATTTCGAAAGCATTCACTATAAGGTTAAGGTGTGATGAAAACCAGTACCCCTTATAATTTACCTTTTATTCCATTTACACTTTTTGTGAAAACAGGTGTTCAGATTTAATGAACCTATTATAACCTAATAGATAAGTCCCATTCATCAGTGCAAATTATATTTCCTTTATTACACCTGTATTCCTTACATTAAAAAAATAGAAAAAGAATAGAATAGAATAGAAAAAACAGTACAAGTACTTAGCACGCGAGTGGCGTGAGATCGTGACGGCAAAAAGGTTCTGACAAAGCATAGTTTTGCAGACGGATCTGCAACGCTGGCTATTCTGCCAGAACTAGCCCCGGTGAATGAGACCACGTTGGTTTCTCTTAGTAAAAAAGATTAGAATACCTCTAAAATAAAAAAATAAATAATTTTAAAACTGTAGTGTAGTGTAGGTAGGTGACATTAGAAAATATATATTATGAGAACATTACTACTGGTGTTATAAACATTGCAATAAATGAGAAGAAATAAAGAATGGAAAGCACGTGGGAATCACTTAATTTACTTATTAAATTAAATTAAGCTAATAAATTATTTATTCTCATTTACAATCAATTATTTATTTGATGAGCCCTGTTTTTTTTTTACACTTTTATATAACTTTATTTTCTCGTTATTATAACTTTAACATTAAAATAAAATTATTGTTTTGCAAATTATGTTCGAAGAGAATTACATTAAAAGTAGAATTACAAATAGTTGTGTTCAACAAGACGTAAAGTGACCAATTCAACTTGAACTTTTACTAAACATTTTACTGGTATACTCTTTACTCATTTTGGTTTGATATTATTGATAGATTAGGGTACCCGGGTGAGTGGTGAAGCCACGCAAGTGGTAAAATCAATAACGCAGTTGTAGGTCACCGATCAATCGACGAAACCTAATTATAATTATCGTCGTCATGATCATCACATCAGCTACAATCTCGTACAGACAGTAATATATTTATTTATAATATATGACCATGTCTCCCAGATTCGTTCGCAGTTAAATTGGCTTGCCATTCGTCTTCGCAGAAATGTTCACATACTTTTTCTACTTCAAAATGCTCACATACTTTCTCTAGTTCACGGTGTGTCTTGAATAACTTCTCTCCCAGTTTACGGGAACGATTCACATTTTTGAGAGGTGCGGTTGTGTAATATGAAAACATTGGCACTTCTTGAAGCGAAAACAGGTTTTTACAATGATTCGTTTACTTTTCATGCTGCACAACTCTGGAACCGTTTGCCTCTTTCTATCCAAAAGTTGAAAAATGTTAACTCATTTAAGATCAAAGTGAAGCACTTTTTTCATTCTGAATACCCGTCAAAATAGAACTCCATCTAAATATCCCGTCCCTAATATTAAGTATTTAAGTATGTATACGTATTTATTTATTTATTTACGTTTATTTTAATTTTTGTATGTGTATGTATTTTTTTTTGTTAAATATAATATATATATAAGATTATTATGTTAATTAATATTACATTTTGGTAAAAATTATCACGTTGCTTTTTTGTTAGCATTAACGCTACCCTTTTTATCGTTAACATCTTTTTCATTCCACCCAAAGGTTGCCTGGAAGATATTGCTATTAGCAATTAGTGCCGCCTTTGTACACAATGTCTGTCTTTTATGTGAAAATGTGTTGTAAATTATGTTTGTAAAGGTACAAACAGTTTAATTAATAAAATAAAAATATTTATCCGATCACGGTAAAGACATGCGTCTGTGTAATAGTAGAACTTTGGCCCTTCCAGCAGCAAAAACTGGCTTCTACAAATAACTCATTTACTGTTCACGCCGCAAGGTTTTGGAATCGCTTATCTTTATCAATCCAAAAGTTAAAAAATACTGTGTCATTTAATAGCGGTTTAGCAGCCGGATTGTAAAAACCCGCCTTCTTCTAAGTAATCAGAACATTTACTCAATATAGTTATTCAACAAAACCTTATTACCTATGTTTAGTGTAAATTATCACCGCAAAAGTTCCATTGGTTACTGTAAATTAGAATTTTAAAGTTGAAAATTTTAAAATTCAGCAACAAATGGAAAATCTATGGCAGCATAAACAATACATACATTTTTAATATAAATGTTATATTTCGATTATTAGAGAAAGACAGGTTTTTAACAATCTGGCTGCTAAGGTCTCAGGATCAAAGTAAAGCACTTTTTCCACATGGAACACCCCTCAAAATAAAACCGCATTTAAATATCCAGTATAGTACATTTATGTAGTAGGTATGTGTATTTAATACTGTTTGTTTATACATTTATTTACATTTATGTTCATGTATTTTATACTAAGTATGTCTATGGTAAAACAATTTGGTATATTTATTGTAATTTTATATATTTAAAAAGTAGCATTTTGTATTCTATCATTATTTATTATCATTTACATTACCCTCGCATGATTTCATTATATGTTTATCTTTCTTTAACCCTAAGGTTGACTGGAAGATATAGATATTAGCAATAATTTTCACCTTTTATACAAGGTTTTTATTATAATTAAGTAGTATAATTAATATTTCACCTCACTAGCTCAAAAGCGCGATTTTGTTGTTTAAAAACAGTGACAAAAATAGGCTTTTGCTCACTGGTTTTAAGAAGTGAAGAAAAGTGTTTCAAATTAAAAACACTGCGAATTATTCAAAAACTCCATATCCTTTGTTCAAGAGAAAGAGAGACAGCAAACATCAGCATGGTGGCTATCTCTTTCACTCTATATGGATTTCATACACTTTGGGAGGCTATACACAGCCCCACAGCTTGTCGGATACCATAGACAAGGTAAACTTCTCGAAATTTTGTGTATGGCCTCCCAATGTGTATGAAATCCGGAAACGGATAGATAGATTAAAACTCCCGCGTGATGGTTATGTTTTGCGTTTTCGATCGGTTTATCAAAGATTTACCGATTTTTCGCGGCTTTTCGAATTCAATTAACACTCCTTACATTTTATTTTATGTGGTATATTTTTATATGGTGTATTGTTTAAACCAAAAAACCATTGAATTCTTATAAGTTGGTTCAAAAATATGCTGTCTTTACATCTGTGTTTTCTCGCTAGTGAGGTGAAAAGTTGTATGTGTTACACGAGAGCAAATTTATTCTGTTTCTTGTGCCTTTGAATCCCTCACCACGCTCAGGATTCTAACTTAGAATCATTCGCTATGTTGCACAAATAACTATTTTCTTAGTTTCTATTATGTTATGAGATACATTATATTATTAGCGGTATAGTTATGTTAACTTCGTGCGTGTTTGTCCAAAAATAACATTATACAACGCTTTTTCAAGGGGTTCAACATACACTCTTCTTACCTTCTCTTTCCAACACCCATCACACATCCTGTCCATCCTATCCCACACTACTACATGTATAAACACACTACACTCTGGTACTTCAGAAAGCAGGGAGCAGAGCATGTAGAGAGCTCGGCGAGTACCGGTACAGGTCGGTACGAGAACTTACCTCAGCTTGTGAATCCGTGCCCTGAAGTACCTATCGGGCACAAACAGCCTTATAATTTGTATAATCGACCAGTGGACGCCCCGCGCAAATATTCGCATTGACCCCATTTCTTCCGAAACCGTAGGAATTTCGATCAGTCCGGCCTTATGCCTTGTCTTCATTATAAAGGTAACCTCTGTGCAAATTTCAGCTTTCTAGGTCCAAGGGTTTGGGCTGCGCGTTGATGAGTCAGTCAGAGAGTGAGTGAGTGAGTTAAGACATCTCTAAATTTATATATGATGATGAAAATGATGATGGTGTCGATTAACGGGACATCTGACGCTAGAACATCAACAACACCAGGTTTTCAAGGGTCCATTGGAAGAAATTAGGTCTCTCCTCATATTAAAGAAAATATATTTGATTTATCGATATTTTATCTACCAGGATTCCACCTATAAACAATGTATTAAGATTTATCCTTTTGTCAAAAAAAAAATGTTGTCCACTTTATTTTTTTTGGTTTTCAAATATTCGTTTCAAAAACGCGGTAAAGAGATCGACTTGATTTTTTTTCAGTATTAGCTAAAAACACACCAATTTGTTGTTTCGCTGCGTGATCACTAGTATTACGCGTCCAAGAAAAAGAGGCCAAAGAGCCAACATATAATCGCTTCCATGAAAACCAAATAAGGTCTTTGCCTTTAGACTTATTGTGCCACCCTCTTAATTTGGTTGCTTATAAAATTGTTACCACTTGATATCTATGTGACGACCCTACCACCTTAGAGTGACGTGTTCCAACTCCCTTAGCGATATTCTAAAAGCAGCCTGAATAAAACGACTCAATTGATGAAACAAGGGTTAAGTGCCATCAAAGAAAATTTATTGTACATAATTGAGAATGTATTATGTATTAAGATAAGACGGTATATCAAGCATATCAGGATCTACACAAAGCGGCTTTCAAGCCGCACCATGTTCACAAAGACAACACTAATTGTCTCCATGTCGTGTTATCTGTTCATAACAAACATCCTCTATCGCAGAAGCCGACCACCCGCACCTACATCTGCTATTATTCTGCAGTGAGGTTGCAGTATTAATAATAATAATAATAAGAGCCTTTATTACAATTTGATAATTACATCTTACATGCAAATTACTTAAAAATATATTTAATTCCTAACATGCAAAATTAAATTAAATTATAAGATTGAAAGAAAATAATTTTATATCACACTGTGCGTAAAATGACCGCTTTACGCACGCTGCGCGTGCGTAAAGTCGGCATTTTCCGCACTTGTGCTATGAAAAATTATACGAAACTCGTGCGAGAAACTTTTTTTTCGACTCGTGTGATTGCAGCACTCGCCGTCGGCTCGTGCCGCAAACGCACACTCGTCAGAAAACGTTTCATCGCTCTCGTATCGTAATGTACTATTACATTAAAATACATTAAATTGACGTTAAAATACATAAAATACATTACAATGTCATGCTTATATAACTAAGTCCTTAGTGTAGGACATGATAGGCCTCTTACTGAGGTTTCAGTGAGGTTTAGTATATATCACCCTGGCTGACCTGACTATTTTGATTCTGTGGTATAGCTATTCTGAGCAATGAAGTCTTTCGACATCCTGTTCCACAAGGCTCTGTCAGGGGCATGTCTCCACCATAATGAGTCTAGTTTCTTCAGCTCATCAGGTTGCAGTATTACTTGATAGTAATTTTGGAAACAATAGCGGATCCACGATTTGATTTTGGGGGGCCATGTTGACAAAGTAAAAGAAAAGTATTTCATATGTATGGAATTCCTAGATATTTTTAGGGAGGACATAGCCCCATGGCTCCCGCCCTGTATCTGCTAAGGCTTGGAACTTAATTTGATGTGCCTTGAGAGGCGTCGATATATCACGAGAAGCTTCTTAAGGCGCTCTTATCCCAAAATCAGTAATTTCAAAGTCAAATAGAACTTTCAAATATCGTCTAAAACTTCAAAAAAAAAATACGCAATATAGTTCGAACCTTTATCTAGGTCTTCCACGCATGTGTTACACGATCAGATAAATTTTGCTAGATAGAAATAATTCACGAACATAGCATGTAATAAGACCTTTCAAATTTTACCATTTCCATAATTCCACTCTTTTATTAACGAAACATATCTGGTAATATTGCTCTTTAAATTTTCTAGGTCGACCACGTAAGTGGGTTTTAATAAACATATCCCTTATTTTTAAACAATTAAAAAACCGATAAAAACAACGAAAAAGTACAAAAGTGTGGTTATTTTCTTTACTCCTTACACGTAAAGATAAAGACAGAGAGTCACTCTTCTGGGATAAGAGCGCCTTAAGGGAGAGGGAGTTGTGTCACCCTAAGTGTCATTTAGGGTGATGTAGGGGGGGAGGGGGTCTGAACAAATGTCACGTTAATTTATCTCTTGGTAAAACTATCTGGTCCGTCACGCGGAGTGAATTTATGAGGAAAAGTACATCATTTTTATATTTTATATTATATTATCTGTGATGATTATTATTATTATTATTATTATTTATACATTTTACATTTAATTATCTTTACATTTTATTAAATTATAATTACAAAATTTAATTTTAATTATATTGAAATTTAACCTAATTAACAATTATATATGTAAACTAAATAATCCTAAGAAAAAAAGAAAATAATAAAAGAAAAAGCCCTTTTATTTATTGAAATTAATTGTACAGCATTACAGTGAGACTAACTACAATATTATTCAATTAAAAACTGTGATAGTACCTAGATGTGATATCTTTTAAATATTTTTGTGTGAACTAGTGCCTACTACACGTGTACAAAAATCATAAAATAAATAATTCGCTGATTAAGCTATTCGCCTGTTAACTTTCTTATGGTAAATATCACGGAGAGATACTTTTACCATAAGAAATTCAAAAAGCAAATAAGATAGTTTAAAATCAAAGAAACTGTAAAACAGGTACCATACAATTTAAGAGGGCGCCGAGCAAAATAATCTAAAACTACAGTCACTGTTAAATTGATTTATTGAATAATATTTCAATGATAAATAAATAAAATATATATTTATTATCACAGAGAATGTATCTACACTTCCGCCGCAGCAAATATTTAAAATAACTTATGGTGTAAGAAACAAATCTATCTAAATTAGGCCCAAAATCGAAAAAAGGTTTTGGGGTTTTAGTAATTTCAATAACTTAACTGTCGAATTTTGTCTCAACCACAATTCAAGACAATCATAAACGTTATAAAATACAACTGGGCCGTTTCATATTTTTAAAATTTTGTCTGGTAAATTAAATATGATTTTTTCTGTTAAATTCAATAAACGCGACCACGATAAAAAAAGACCACGAGAGAACAAGCGAGGTGTCTAATCGTTCTACGCTCGGCGCAGCCTTAAGTGCATATAGTATTATGATGTATGTAGCTGTACTAGACTGCAGATTCCATGCAACTAGATATTGGATAGACAAACCACTCGCTCGGTTGTCGTTGAAACCGGATCCCAATAATTTCCCTGGGCAATAGGCTATTTCCGAAACATGCAACCTCGATTCAGAGTTATTGGAAGCTTGATTGGTAAACTTTTATTTTTTTGTATGAGATTCTTCTTCTTTAAGACCTAGGCGCTTCTTCACTCAAGTGAAGGAGAAAGTTAATTAAATGTCACATTAAGAGGTCAAATCATTCGCATAGACCTGAGCCTTGATCTGGACTACGGAATGCAAAACCGGCTAAAATTAAAAGCCGGTTTTCGGTGAAACCGGTTTGAAATTAAGACTTTTTTATTTTGATAAATCATGTTTTTAAACTGCAGGTGAAATTAAGGCGTTTGGGACGTAATAATCGTCGGTGAAAAGCAGGTAATTATGCCAAGTGTGAAATATGACTTTCATTTCACAGTTCCTACTGGGAAACATCTCTGACACCCCCTCGGGGATTAATTTTGTGTTGATGTTTAAATGTTTTATATCTGTGTTTTAATGACAGTCACTTAATTTTCAATTTATTTTAAAAAAGAAAAAGAAAAAGCTTTGCTGCACTAGATATTTTTACAACAATTTTAAGGCTTTGATCTTTATCGGATCTAATCAGGGCTCCGTTCGTTCACTGTATAAATGAAACGTCCGGAAGGGTAAACAAACCACCGCACCGGTTGCAAGTAATAGTTCGTATAAATAGACGGGGCACTGTCCGGCCACTGGCACTATTCGGCCCCTAGCACTGTCAAACAGAAATAGCTTGGACTGTTTGGGTCACCTAACTCATCTTCCAAATACAGCCGGCATATAAATTTTCTTAAAGGAAATAACTTTGTTACGTACAAAAATAAATATATTTTCAATGTATGTGCTCGTAAAGGCCAACTTTTTATGCATCAAAACCGAGCAAAAAGTCGATTATTTTGCCCTAGGGCTTTATTATTATTATTTTTTTTTTATTTATTTACAATGGTTGGCTAACCTGTAGACTTTCCTGTGTACCATAGATGTTATACTTTTTTTTTCACTGTTCTTTTGAGCCAATTATAATTTAAAGTTCACAAGATTATATTTGTTTTCATTTCCTCACACTATGCATTGAAAAACGTAGTATGATACACGGGCGTTAAAGCAATAAATTACTCGGTTACGTTTAAAACACTCGCTATGCTCGTGTTTTAAATCGTCCTCGTAATTTATTCCTTTGCGCCCTTGTAGCATAAACTACTATTATTATTATTAGAGTGCGTTACAAAATAGAAAAGATGAATCAGAGCCAAATTTCAGATAAACAAATATTTGAACAATTCCTCGGGCCAGGATTCGAACCTGCAACCTCTTGTTTTCATAAAAAGTGCGCCAGGGAGGTCCTGGACCGTCTAATTATTCCACCATACCTGTCGATCGAATCATTGTAATTACTTGATCCACTGTAATGCACATCTTGGGCGATCACGAGAGCGTTATGTGAATTTCAACTTGGACTGAGGAATTTTATTAAATAAGTAAGTAAGTAAATCGTTTATTTGTGAGAATTCGGGTTTACAATGGATGTTACATATAATTACAGTCCCAACAAATTCAACCATGTCATGGCGTACAAATATTTGGTTGTATATTTAAATCATGCACTGACAAAAAACAAATTGAGAATAATTATAATTATTAAATATATATGTCAATTAAATAAAAACAAATGTCACTTTATAACAAGTAAAAAAAAAACTTGAAGTTGGAACAAAACAATCTTAGAAATATCAAACTAGTTACAGTCATAATCAAATAAATTTATATTTATTCATATCCTAGGTATTCCTTGACCGTGTAAAAACATTTATCTAGTAAAAAACTTTAAGCTTTCTATGGAACAAGGGATATGGCAACATTTTAAAATAAATGTTTACTTGAAATTATTTTCTGTTGTTAATGCACTCTAATTATATTAAGAGTAAACAAAGCGATGGATTTCGCAATAAAAACATAAATACATATACTCATTCTGTCTCAGAGAAGGGTAGTTAGACACCACAAATTTGCATCTGCTATCTGTCTCATATCTGGACTCATAGAAATATGAATAATCTCAAATTTGCAACTTTTATTTTCTATAATATTTTATATAGGTTTAATACTGTAAACACTGTTTCGTCACTTCGATACAAAGAACTTGTTTGGTTCTTGGAACTTCCAATCAAAAGCTAAAATAGTAAAGGTACTTAATTACCCGTATTTTTCTAATAACACATTTTCTTTAGCATCCTTAAAAAAAAAATGCTGTCCCAAAAGCAATGTAAATAATATAACTAAATACCGATTGTTACGTTTATTTTCTGCCGCGTACTGCCAGAATTAGCTACGCAATAGCTACGGCGGCGTAGCAAGTGCTACGACGGCATAGGTTGCCGCTTTCTATATCCGCTACGTCGAATTTAGGATATATGCAAACGTGTAAGTAAATAAAAATAGAAGTCGCATTTATAATATTACAATGTAAAAGATAATATTCAAATTTATCTTTAAACATTATGTAGTTAACTAGCAGCTGCGCAAAAAATCTCCACAGCACTAGCAAATCCCAGCACACAGAGAGAGAGTGGAAATTCTTTTAAGTATATTTTTAACGAAATCTCGTATTTTTGGAAAACTTGTGCTTGTTTGTCTTAGTTGGTATACTACGTAGTATTTACCTATTGGTAAAGCTGTAAACAAATAATTACATAAGAACAAACAAAAATAGAGTTATAAAGAACGCATCAAAATCTCTTTAATAGACTGCAACATATAACCAAATACACAGACCGAAAAACGTTGCATTTGAAATGTATAGGCAAGAGAATAGAAGAAGACAACAAAATAATTCAATTTTAGTTTCGATAGAAACTCTGAGCCATGTTTCCCTACAAACAAAGATTCGTCACAGGTTGACGTGAAACTTAAGACAAATAAATTTATGGGGTATTTATAAACATTAGTAAAACACGTTTTGGATTAAATTGCATATGAGAATTTTATACCAAGGTATGCTTTAAGATAATAATTTTTTTGCCCAAATTTTATAATTACTGCATCAACTGACTTGAGATTATAGATATCTGTGTGTTCCGTTTTAATTCGAGAACCAACCATCTGATTTTGAAGGGATTTTATTTATTATCATCGTAGTGATCCTGATCAACATAAATACTATAAGGGATATTGATAAAATAATCGCCAAGCTGAAAACGGGGCAAAGATTGTATAAACGCAGGTGGAGTCGTGGGAGCAAGGGTAATCTATGATAAGTTAGGCAGGCACCACGTACCTGCACGACACTGTACTGCCCTACCGCGTTTTGAAAGGCCATGATTTCTTAAGGATATAACGAAAACCTTTGAGTAGTTCTAAATTTTAGAAAAATTAATTAAGTTTAAACAATTATGATGAACTCGCTTATATACTTGTTGCATTTGCGATAAAAAATATTTAGATACATATATATATACAGTGTGTCCCTCGTACAAGTGCACAACCGAAAGTGGGTGAAACTAGCTCTAAATATACCGACAAAAATAAATATTTTATTTTTTTTAATTTTTTTTTTAATCTAGAATAAGTACTCCACCTGGGTGTCTTTGTATGGGACGCGAGCGCAGCGCCTTTGGTTAACCGCTCGTAGAAAATATTGTATTTATGATAGAACGTTGTATTTTTTTTTGTTAGAAAGATATAGGAATAGGCAATGATAAATAGGAATAAAAGTATAGTAAAACAGGGACATTATTTTGAAAAAATTTACTATTACTGAAAAAAAAGACGGAAAAATTAAAGAAATAATCTTTTAGGATATTATTTTTATTGTAATCGTAGTTGATTATGTTTTGTTTTTGATTTGGTATGCAACGTCTATTCTTAAGGATTACAACAGTTTTAATTCATTGCATTAGTCACGATAGATCAAAGTTTATGACATATTTTATACATAGTCTCCATGGTGGGCAAAAAAAAGTTTAAAGCGTAAATTTATAAAACAAAGATTTAAAAAAAAAATGTTTTTTTCGATGAAATAAAATCTAGTTTCACCCCTTTTCGGATATGCACTTGTACGAGGGACACACTGTATATATATCTATTAAATTATTCGGGTCAGGATAAAAATTAACCTGCCCCAATATAAGCGAGTGCATGACAAGTCTGCATGTTGTTAAGTATGCAGCGTACTGCAAGAGGCGGCAACTTTATCATTATATGAATTTCGCCCCTTCTATCGCGTGCACGTTATCGTTCGGGAGTATAATAGTTCTAACTCCACAACTTTCCTTCGATAGTATTTTGCGATATTTCGTTTCATGACTTACTGGAAATATGTATTTTTTTTTGTTTTAAATTAAGGATGCTTTAGCCGCGCGTAATACGTAGAAATTTTATGGCCTCTATAACGGCAAATAATAAAAAAGGTATTTTTCTGAATTTTCCATTCAAAATCTTAACTCCGTTAGGTTGCTGCGATGGATCGCGTTCCCAAACGCATGATTTTTTTTTCTTATTTTTGATTATAAAGTATTAAATAAATGTGATTTATGGCATTAAAAGACTATAGTTTATTTTCAGTTAAAATAACATAACTTTGCTAGAAAAGCCTAATTAAAATTAAACTATGGTCGGCAAATGCCATAAGTAACATTTATTTAATATTCTCAGTTCAAAATTTTAAAAAATTATCATAAGTTTTGTGTTTGGGAACGCGTTCCGTCGCATCAAGCTTAAGCTGCCTATCTGCGCCCACGCATGAATTGAGATCTGACGGATGTGCCTGTTGGTCCGGGACACGAGCTGAAATAAAAGTAAATGAAAAATATTTTAAGGATCCTTTGAACGAATATAAAATAATACAACGTACCGTAAGGCCCAGTATCAATCAAGCTAAACATCAGTCCTGAACCAATGTTTTTGTTTTTGAATTGTCTATCCAGCTCTAATTAACTGCCGTGCATGCAAAACATTCATTATTTTGAATTTACGACTTCATGAGGACATCTAATGAAAAATCCCTCTACAGTCTTAAATAATTTATATAGAAAAAAATTGCAGCTTCCATATTCAATTTCATACAAGTTTGCCCACCATGAAAATCTATAGGGCACACAGTTGACTTATAAACTTCAAATTTTGTTTACAGGTAGGTCTTATATATCTAGAAGACGGCGTATTTCCTGCGATATAATAATATAATAATAATAAATCATTTATTTCGGACATACATCCATAAAGTGTTAGTAACAATATACTTAAACCTATGTTAGTGTACAAAGAAAACAAACTATTTACAAACAATATATTTACAAAATATAAATAACATAAGTAAATATAGTAACATAAAAACTAATACGAGAGCGCCAACTTCTAGATAATATAATGTTTCAGGAAGAAAGAAGTCAGCAAAAGTGTTGTTTTGATACCATCGGTCATTACATTATACAATTATTTTTAACTTTTTTGTCAATGACTACATGTAATGTGTTACATTTGAAGTCGATTAGTATTTAAGTTAAGGCGCTCTTATCCCAGAAGAGTGACTCTCTGTCTTTTTCTTTACGTGTAAGGAGTGAAGAAAATAACCACACTTTCGTACTTTTTCGTTGTTTTTATCGGTTTTTAAATTGTTTAAAAAAAAGGGGTATGGTTATTAAAACCCACTTACGTGGTCGACCTAGAAAATTTAAAGAGCAATATTACCAGATATGTTTCGTTAATAAAAGAGTGGAATTATGGAAATGGCATGATTTGAAAGGTCTTATTACATGCTGTGTTCGTGAATTATTTCTATCGAGCAAAGTTTATCCGGTCGTGTAACACATGCGTGAAAGACCTAGATAAAGGTTTGAACTATATTGCGCATGTTTTTTTGGAAGTTTTACACGATATTTAAAAGTTCTATTTGACTTTGAAATTACTGATTTTGGGATAAGAGCGCCTTAATTGTATTATAGTTAAAATCACATTAGGGTAATTCTAGAATCGCTTGAGAATTTAGTAAAAGAAATTATTTTTCTGAAATAGTGGAAATTTGCTAGGAGTGAAAAGTACAACAAACCTCGAGTTCAACAAAATGTTACAAAAAAATATCTCAACAAAATTTTAATCCTCGTTTACGAATTTCGAACAAGTTGTAGTTTCGCTCATTTTATTTAGCTTTTGCATGATAAACTGATGTTTGAACACAACTGTCTACCAGTTCTTTGGCAATATTTTACAGCAAATTTCACTGCTTTCATGTTTAATAACTTTATTACATTGACTTTGTAATTTTACTCATAAACTATAGAACCTATAGTCGACACATTTCGGTCCGCAGTATTTACTTTTTTATTAAAACTATGACAGAAATAAATTTCTATGTTTGAACACTTGGCGATTTATCCATCGCAAGTAGATATAAATTAACATTATACCATTGCAATATAGAAACGCAGAAAGAAAAGTAAATCTGCATAAATCAGAGCTCCTCACATCCAGATTTACTTTTCTTTCTGCGTTTCTATACTGCAATTATATAATGTTAATTTACTTTTTTATTATTACTTATATATTGTTACTTATACATATGGATTCAATTAGACTCCGAAGTGTGGTGAGCCACCACCCATCAAATCAAATCAAATCAAAATATTTTATTCATGAACATGTGTATTATGTTAACAAGATCTTATAATATAATTTCAGCTCTCCATGTTCTGCCTCTCAGCCTATGAATGTCGGTGTATTCTTAAACATATTATTCAAAATAAATTACATCATACATTGTTACATATGTTATGATAAAATAAAATTAATTTAATAGAATTTCCAAAATGTCAAAAAAAATGACAATATAAAAAATGATAATGAAACGAGGTATTTATAATATTATGTCATTCAAAAATTCATCTAATTTGTAATAACCCTTATCAATCAGAAGACGGAACAGAGATTTTTTAAACAATGTCCAATTCATTTCTTTTATACAGTTAGGTAACTTGTTATAAATAGAAGTTGCTTTACAAAGAAGATTATTTCTCATAACATCTGTATTAAACCCACGAGAGACCAGTTTATGTCTATGTGGTGATCGTACTGATTTGAGTTTGTTTTGACATACTTTTACAAATAATTGAGGGTTAGTTTTAACAAATATCGAAATCTCGTATATATAAAGACACGGTAATGTCATTATCTTCATATTTTTAAATAATGGTTGACAGGTATCTATTTGTTTAAGACCACACATCGCTCTTATACACCTTTTTTGTGCCTTAAATAAGCGGTCTCGACGTGTAGAGTTCCCTCAAAAAAATTATCCCATATCGGAGTCTTGATTCAACAAGACCATGGTATGCAGTTTTAACTGTTTCTAAATTAACAATTTTCGCCAATTTATATAGTAGGTATGCTGAGCTACTCAGCTTTTCAAAAAGCACGTCACAATGTTCTGACCAAGTCAGCTTGTTATCTATAACTTTTTCATAATGTCTTTATTTAATCACTTTTTTTAATGTCACTTTTTCGAAATTAGTTCCCTCATAGTCAATAGTCAATGTTCCTTGTTTTGTAGTTCGTTGGTAAAAGTTCATTAATTTATCATGCTAGGACGTGATAATTATCGGTGAAACGTGGGTGGACGAGTGTGGACTGCGATTTGTATTTCATAATCCACAAATCACACACGTATTTCAGAAACACCCCTGAGAACCCCTCGGAGATTCATGTCGTGACGATGCATTGCATTACTTCTACGTATACATGCACACAAAATGTACCTCTAACAATTTTACTAGACACTAAAAAACAATAAAAACATTACATACGTACTCACGCCTGTCTCCCAGAGGGGTAGGCAGAGACTACAGACTTCCATCTGCTACGATCCTGACACACCTCTTTCGCATTTCCACATCTATCAATCTAGTCATAAAAGCTCTTCTATTCCATCGCGTTTCTAGCATAAACTTTATTAATTTTTCAAGCTTGATTTTGCAAGGATCGTGTCTTGTGCCTTTTCGACAAATACTTTTGATGTATGAGTCTCAAATGGATATAGTTATTTGTCTACAGTTCTACGTCACGTACATAATTACGTTCCACGTATTAACATCAGAGCTCACGTAGGAAGGCTCTGTTCACAGCAAAATGAACATTTGGTAGACGCTCAGATTGCCATGTTGCCTGAGGAATAATATTTATTCTCGCAACGTGACGTCACGTAGGCGATAGAGAGAGTACGTAGAGCGGGCAATCGGTGCCCTGGGCAGCTAATGGTCTGAATTAGAATGAAAACAAAACGCAAATACCTATACATATTAATAGGATTTGCTTGTTTACCAATATAGATATGATTGACAAAGATGAACGTATAATGTTACTTTATTTTAATGATAAAAATCTTTGTACTCGAAAAAAAAACATTTTTGTCGTATATAAAGAACGGATCATAATAGGTTGACCATCTAAAAATACCAAATGAGCACCTAAATTACTAATTTGGCATCAACTAGGTTAGGTTAGGTTTCAACATATTATTTTTAATGCCAACTTAGTAACTTTGATGTTGTATTTTGTATTTTTTGATAGTCAGTTAATTACAAGCCATAAAAAACAATTTATAATGAAACATGATAAAAAAGCTGCTATAATTATATATTTGCTAAATTACACATTTTTATGACCACAGATATTTGATTTGCTCTCTCTAATTGTTCGTAATCAGATGTCTCCACGTTTCCTCCCACTTATTTCACCGACATAAACGTAAAAAACTTTAAGTACGACACACTTACTAATATTTATCACGCACATACAAAACGAGGGCGCCTCATCAACTTATAGCCACGGAGAACACAACACATCACATCTCTATTGACATAGTGTCTCGCATCAAGCCTACTTTAGGCCAGATGCGTTCGCAAGAGCCACAAATTCATATTCAAATTCGAATAGTTTATTTTGCAAAGTAGGTATATATAATACACTTTTTACAAGTCAAATTTAATCCAATAAAAATATATGTAATAAAGTAATATATATACATGAACAAAATTAAAAAAATTTTTACTCGATATATTTCGGCCCTCGGTATGGGGCCGTCATCATCATTGGACTGATGACGGCCCCATACCGAGGGCCGAAATATATCGAGTTAAAATTTTTTTAAATTTTTTTAATAACACTACTAATGAAAAGCTAGTAAAAGTTAAATATAATATATTTATGAACAAAATTAAAGGTTTATTTAATTTATGTAGCAATATATATGTATATACGATTAAAATGATAGGTAAAATATATATTATACAAGATGAAATCCAATCATCCACCCGAACCCATACCGGAGACCCGGCCAGGGACCAGGAACATGGTTCAATGATCACCAACCGAGCCCCCAGCACGAATCCAGGCGGCCGACCAAATTCCATCCTATATACTACATACTAATAGGTTACATATATAAATACATGAAACCCCACCCCCTTATCACATCTCCCGATATCCGTGGTAATGATATATATAGTCTTTACATATATAATTGTAGCAATTTTCTTACAGATTCATCATTTCATAATTCCTGTAATTCAATAGCCATATTGAAATAACGTTCATATCAGCGCGCATTGCATAGTGGCTGTTACGACGCTCATTGCGTCCTTGATATGGCGAAATAGGATAAAATATTACTTAAAACCGTGTTTTAAGTTTGTGTGCCCATACAATTACAACGTAATTCATGAAATAACAAAATTTTGTCGGAAAAGCCTAACCGACATTAAACAATGGTCATTTTCATTATTTATTTTTTGTTTGAAAGTTGATTTCAAAGTTTTACATCTGTGCATCAAGTTTTGTTTTTATTGTCATTTTGATAACCAAAATATAATTTTCAAAAAGGGTTCGTCCTAAATGCGATCCATTTCCATAATAAGATTCGTAATATTTTTTTTCAGCTGACTTGTTTTAAAAATTAAACTAATGTTGCTGTTAGCTTAATGTTGTCTTATTCATACACAAAAGAAATTACAAAATTTGGATTTGTCATTCCTAAAAAAATGCAAAAATGTTAGTGCTGAAAATTGAGTTTCCTTCAAATTCTCTATAGAAAATGGCAATTACATATGTAAGACCTAATTCGAAATCAAGCCCATTCAGGTTTTACTTAACAAGTAAAACCTGAATGGGCATGATTTCAAAGGAACGAATAATTGTATAACTAATAAATAATTATACACCCCTAAATATAAATAAATAATAATTCATTATTATAAAATAAAGCTCAAAGTTCTACGATATTTTTTTATAAATTTGTCATTAGGAGCTAATTAACATAAACAAAGATGACTCATATTTCTGTGAAAAGATATAAGCAAAATAAACAAAAAAAATATGAGAGGCCAGACGCGCGCTACTTTCGTCCGCAACAAGCGACAAAGAGGAACCCGAAACTGAATTAGGATGAGAGGAACCGATCGAATCTTTTTGTTTAGGTTAACCCTTATTTTATGGTTACCTATGTTAAGCAACTGTAAATTAAAAGTGTTTGGATAAATCTCCACGGCCTGGGCCCATTAAGTGTTTTACAAAGTCGTAAGCATCATTACGATGGCCTAGGCTTTGAGAAAAAATAAACTACAAAAACCATAGAGCCACATTTAAAGCAACAACGTAAACGTAAAGTCTCATTTTCGTTGGTTCCGTGACTTAAATTTAATTTTGGAGATCAAATTATTAAACCATTATTCAAATTCTCGGTTTAAATTCGTGACATTATTTGATTTTGTTATCATCTCAGTCACATTTAATACAAAAACAAACCAGGTGCGAGAAGGACTCGCGCACAAAGGGTTCCGTTTACAAAATACGGGTACGAAACCCTAAAAACATTATAGTAAACTAGCTTTTGCCCGCAACTTCGCCCCCGATAAAAAATAGCCTGTGTCACTCTCTGGCTTATAAACTATCTCTATGCAATTATCACGTCAATCCGTTGCTCCGTTGCTGCGTAAAAAAGGAGGACAAACCAACAAACACACTTTCGCATTTATTCGGGGTGCGGATAATTCCACTTGCAGTTATGAAAGGCCACCTTAACTTGATACTTAGGATCTATTTAACTCTATGCATCCAAAAGGTCTAATTAGGTTGGTTTAAGTAACTTCCCAAATAATTAATTATTAGTAATTTTCAGATAAGAGGATAGCATACCCTAGCAACTTTGTTTATTACCCGTCTTGCTCAATAAGTCTAATGGCAAAGACATATTGGTTTTCATAGAGGCGATTATATGTTTGCTCTTTGGCCTCTTGTTCTTGGACGCGTAATACTAGTGATCAAGCAGCGAAACAACAAATTGGTGTTTTTAGCTAATACTGAAATATTTTGTAGGGTAAAAAATATTGGCTTTAGGTAACATCCCTTCATATTTCTATTGTATATTTTATAAAAAAAAATCGACTTGATTTCTTAACCGCGTTTTGGAAACGAACGTTTGAAAACCAAAAAAAAGAGAGTAGAATTTTTTTTTTTTTACAAATGTTACATCTTAAATGAAACATTGCTTATATGTGGAATCCTTAGATAAAAGATCAATAAATCAAACATATTTTCTTCAATATGAGGAGGGACCTAGTTTCTTCCAATGAACCCTTGAAAACCTGGTGTTGTTGTTCTAGCGTCAGATGTCTCCCGAATCCGCGAATATCCCGATCACCGGTCTAACGCATAATCCGTAGAAAATAGGTGACGTGACTACTTCTTCAAGTGCTCAGTCACCGTGATATAAGGACGCTGGCCCGCTGCTTGGCGCTGCTCGGCGCTGATCGGCGCTGATCGGCGCTGGTCGTATATACAGTCAGCAAAATATACAGTGTGTTCCTCGTACAAGTGCACATCCGAAAGTGGGTGAAACTAGATCTAAATATATCGACAAAAACTTAGATTTTATTTTGTTATTTTTTTTTTAATCTTGAAAAAGTACTCCACCTTGGTATCTTTGTATGGGACGCGAGCGCAGTGCCTTTGGTTAACCGCTCGTAAAAATATTGTATTTATGATAGAACGTTGTATTTTTTTTTTTTGTTAAAAAGGTAATGGAATAGACAATGATAAATAGGAATAAAAGTGTAGTAAAACGGGGACATTATTTTGAAAACATTTACTATAACTGAAAAAAAAGACGGAAAAATTAAAGAAATAATCCTTAAGGATATTATTTTCATGGTAATGGTAGTTGATTATGTTTTGTTTTTGATTTGGTATGCAACGTCTATTCTTAAGAAATTATAACAGTTTAATTTCATTACTCGCGATAGATCAAAAGTTATGACATATTTTATACATAGTCTCCATGGTAGGCAAGAAAATTTTTAAAACGTAAATTTATAAAACAAAGATTTTCTAAAAAAAAAAAAACATTTTTTTGTCGATAAAATAAGGTCTAGTTTCACCCCTTTCCGGATGTGCACTTGTACGAGGGACACACTGTACAGATAACCAGGCCCAGCGCAAACGCTCAGGTGAGTGATATATATAATGAAGAATACTTAATCCCATCAAAAACATAAAATGTACAAAAATGGCAAGTCTCGCAACGCAATCCTTCTACCGTAAAAAGTTGTGAGATCTTATGTAAAGCCAAGTCTGCTATTTTAGTTTTTATGGAAGCACCTTTTCATTTAAGTTAGTATGGGAGCACCTATTTAACAAATTTATCATTAATTGTTTCCTATTTAGTTACCTACCAACATTAAGTGACTGTATTAATATTAGTCATCTTTATTTCTCTAATAAAATATAGTGGCTTCGCAATCGCACAGCAACATATACAACATATCAGCTACCTAATACCAATTTATTAACGATTTGAGAAGATATTTCTACGCATCAGTGCTTTATTTGTGCTCTGCGATTGCAAAGTCACCATATTTTATTAGGAAATAAAGATGACTAATATTAATACAGTCACTTAATGTTGGTAGGTAACTAATAGGAAACAATTAATGATAAATTTGTTAAATAGGTGCTCCCATACTAACTTAAATGAAAAGGTGCTTCCATAAAAACTAAAATAGCAGACTTGGCTTTACATAAGATCTCACAACTTTTTACGGTAGAAGGATTGCGTTGCGAGACTTGCCATTTTTGTACATTTTATGTTTTTGATGGGATCTCATTTCTTTTTGTAGGTAGTCGTCCTTTTTTTCATCTCGGGTAATATTTCTTGCACGTATATTTAAAGCTTTACTTGATAAATAACCTTTTACCTTGATTTTTAGGGTTCCGTATCATTAGGTTCCGTGACCCTATTACTAATCCTCCGCTGTCTATCCATCTATCACATGGGTATACAGCTTCAGCCGTTATAGGTAGCGCGTAAATATTTTCACATAATATATGTTACATTGTCCTCTATCACGGCAAATAATAATATGGCCCCTATCACAGCATAAAAAGTTCAATAAATGGAAATCCAAGGGGGGTCCAATTATTCGATGTTATTTGTTTCAGCTCTATCTTTATAAAACAACAATTTTGGGCATATAAATATTAGAGTTCCGTATTCAAAAGGTGCTGATTTGTTTGTCAGGCGCTACCATTTTAGCGCCTTGTTTTTTGTCGCCTTGATGTTGCTATATCATCTTTATTGTTGGTATTTACCATAATGATTTGGGGTTTCGTACCCATATTGTGTGATGGTAGTACGGAACCCTTCGTGAGCGAGTCTGACTTGCACTTAGCCGGTTTAATAGCGACTTAATTACGAAATGTTGATATTTATCTTCTTAAATAGACTAAATGTGTTTTAGGGTTCCTCACCCAAAGCACAAATTATTATAACAAAGGCTCTATCGTTAGAACGGTTATACATACAAGTACCTACAAGTTGAAAATTTAGGCAGACTACTTTAAAGTAAAATAAGAAATAATAAAAATTAGGGTTCCTTCCTAAAAAGGTACCGAATTGTTTGTCAGGCGCTACCGTTTTATCGCTTTGTTTTTTGTCGCCTTGATGGTGCTATGGCATCTATGTTGTTGCAATTTACTTTTAGGGTTCCATACCCGTATTGTGTAGGGGTACGGAACCCTTTATGCGCGAGTCGGATTCGCACACTACCGTTTTTTTAGTGACTTAATTACGAAATGTTGATATTTTCTTCTTAAATAGACTAATATTGTGAATATGTGGAACATTATAAGCCACCCTTTTTAGGGTGCCTTACCCAAGGAACAGATTATTATAACAAAGGCTCTATCTTTAGAACGGTAATACAACATACAAGTAAAAGTTTAAACTTTGGGCAGTCTGTAGTAAATACTTTAAAGTAAAATAATGAAAATTTGGGTCCCGTACTAAAAAGGTACCGAATTGTTTGTCAGGCGCTACCGTTTTATCGCTTTGTTTTTTGTCGCCTTAATGTTGCTATGGCATCTATATTGTTGTTATTTACTTTTAGGGTTCCATACCCGTATTGTGTAGGGGTACGGAACTCTTTATGGATGAGTCAGATTCGCACTTTACCGGTTTTATTTTTTAGTTTTCGCACTTTAACTTTAACGTAGAATTTTTCGTTTTAGGCGTCTTTAATGCAAAGCAGCATACCAGCAACGTCATCTAGTGTCATACAAATTTATAGATGCAGCTGGAAACATACATTTTGTATAGACTTTGTATGGAAATATTAAATTACCAACCGCAAATAGCATTTTTATATTTTTTTGTTGCAACGTACACTTAACACTTACCGTATACAAAATTTCAAGTTTGTAGGCCTGCTAGAACACCTTTAGACTTTTGATGATGTGTCAGTCAGTCAGTGACAAAATAAGGGAACTTTGACTTGAGATATTTCGTAATCGAATATAGGTACAAAGTTGTAATTTGGGGTCAGAAGTAGGATCAGTAAGTACTCTTGGTTCCTGAAATTTCAGACTTCTAGCTTCACCCACAACGAAGATACAGGGGGGTTGAAAGTGCCGTGAGTTGCTTCGAGAAAAGGATGGTACGGCCGTTCCGCGTTTTTTCTGCGAGACTTTGCGGGGGCACTGCCGTGCCCCCAGATCAGGAGTGCATATGCAAGTATTAAAATTTGACCAACTTTCCCATAGAAACATAGCCACGCAAATTACGTATTTCAAGCTAAGGGGCAGGTAGTCGCTAACGAACTTAAGTCGACTTGTATCGGTACAAATATCGACAGAAACTATTTTGAAATAGCGTTCATATCAGCGCGCACTACATTAAGACGTCGCTGAGTCTGCGGATAGCGCTAAATAGGGTAAAATAATACTTTTCTCATGGACGCGATAAACGGAAAAAAAATCATTCCATAATTTTGTTAGCAATACTTTCCTTGTATTTTAGTGCAAGAACCATACAAATACCATTAGTGGTTTCAAAGGAATAACCAATTTTACTTAATTTTAGTCTAAAAGCAGCTTGACTTTTAACAATATGTTCATGCTGTTCTTGTAACACAAGAATAATTTTTAGGAAATAATTTTGTTTATTTTATTTTAAATAACACTATACTATATCTCGTTCATTATTCTTAAACATCTCACTTAAAAGAAATATCGTTATCGGTAAGGATAATTTTTAGATGACGATAGAAGAGGCGCCTTAAAAAGTCCGTAATTGCCAAAAATTTTAAAAATTATTTGGATGGAAAGTTAACTGCTTTTTCAATTTCGCGGTTATGTACAGTATCATCAAATATACTTCATGAATTTATTTTGATCATTTACGTTCAAATCGGATAGTTTTCAATAGAGCGTTTGCGTTAGTGTAGATTAATATCAAATCATATACTAACCTGTGGTCTAATTGAAAAACTACTCTGTGTCAACAGTTTTCGGCGGGTGTGTGTTTTGACAGCGCGCGTCGGGAAGAGGCCATTTCGCGCCCGTTTATACGATTGTTAGTCAAGAAAACCTTCAGAATATGATGGAAGAGAGTGAAGATGATAAGGATTATTGTCTTTCTGCCTCATATATATACTTATATAGTACACAGAGCCTTTGAAATGTGGTTTTATCGTAGAATGCACAGAGTAAAATGGACAGATAGTGTTACAAATGAAAGGGCTTTGAATTTAATGAAACAAAATTATAAGTAGTTACAAAAATAAAAAAACGCAAAACGGCGTATTTCAGACATATTTATAGACATGAACAATACAAATTAATACAACTATTGAAGGAAAAAGAGTTCGCCGTAGAAGACGAACATCATGGAATAGAAATATAAGAAATTGATACTTGTCGTTGTTAGTTCTTGATGGAACATTTGTAACATTTTGTAAATAAAACAAATTCTTGGTACCTGTTCCACTTTTTATATATTCTACACTAGCGACCGGTTTCGTTATAATAACATCGTCAGGCTTTTAGATATCTCTACGAATCATGAGATGGAGTATTCCATAGGTTTTAGGATTCTATTGAATATTTTATCTCATGATTCGTAGAGATATCTAAAAGCCTGACGATGTTATTATAACGAAACCGGTCGCTAGTGTAGAATATATAAAAAGTGGAACAGGTACCAAGAATTTGTTTTATTTACAATAAGAAATATAAGAGACTGGCTCACAGTGGAAAGTACAGAGGAACTAATTCTCATAACAGAATATAGGGAGACGTACAAACAAATGTTCGCTGACCTCCAGGATGGAGATAGTATACAACAAAGAATTTATTACAAGAAACAAAACGTCTTTTTACAAAACCCCTCTACTCTCCCGACACAAACTGACGCTAAGGAAACCCGCACACAGGAAACTGCTCGAGAAAATAAGCTTCTCTAAAAGCCTGTCAAGCACCAGTTCAGTAAACTTTCTTGTGTGACGTCATAACCAACACAACACACAGGATATTACAGGAGTTCGATTCGCTACTTGATAAGATGAAAGACATACTTTTATTCCACAAGTTGTACTTTTGTTACACAAATATTTATTAACACATTTAGAATTACATTTATCACCACTATTGACACAGTTTAAATAATATTTGTTATTATTTTAATGTTTAATTGTGGTTGTTGAAAAGTAGAGCGTTCAACTCTGACGTAAGTAATCAATTCGCCCCCACCCACGCTCGCTCGTGAATTTATGACTTACCTCCTTTGTATAACGCAGTATACCTTTATGTTTGAAACTCAAAGGCGATTAGATCTAGATGCCAAGCGCGATGAGCTCAAGGCCAGACCAAGACTACACAACTACGGAAACAAATTGAAGCGGTCACAAATTGACTGCCAAGATTGGCTTATGACTATTACACTTGAGGACACCAACGAAGATCTATCCATTCACCAGCAGTCGCCGCCCCGTAGCTGGATCGACAAGGACGACATCATTATGTTAAGGCCTACCTAGGTTCAACCACAAAGTCCGACTCTATACAACGAGCGAAAACAGACGCACACATGCATAGACATATTCGTATGATGATCTCGGCAGAATTTCGTATTGGCATTCGACCGGCTTCGGCCAAGACCATCGTACGTACGCGTCTATGTGTGCGTGCGCCTGTTTGCGCTAGTTATGCGGAGTGAACCTTCTGTAAGTGGTTATTTTGTGGTTCTACCTACGCCAACTACCTACCTTGAACTTGAACTTTTTAACCATTCATTCATTCACTATAGCATTTTTAATAGACGAAAAATACATAGATACATGATACGAAGAGTGTTGTGATTTATCCTTAATTTTATTTTAATATATAGAAGTGAAGAAAATCTAAATTAAGAAAGGTCATCGCGGTTTTTTGTCCACTTGTAACAATGTTACTGCTGCAGTTTTTATCGAAACAGTATAAAAATTTGTAAACTTCTAGACAAAATAATATAAAATAGTAGTTATGGTTTTCTTAATTTTTGGAAATTTATTTTATTTAATTTAAAATAAATGAAAAGCACACTATTTTCGCACTTGTCACCCGCAGCGACTCACGTAACAACCATGTTCCAGTACGACCCAACAAGAACTTTTTTTTATGGCTTTGTTCGAAATTTCAACTACCACGAATCGATTTGCAATTTTTTCCGACCTTGAACTGTTATCGAAATTCGATAACTGAACGGGTTAAGTACAAAAGCTGATCACGTTAGCCGTATGCACCAGAGGGGCAGAAAGGCTAACTTTCGGACGTACTGAATAAGGCGGGATGATCTTAAAAGCTTCGTATTGGGGCGTAAATAACGCAAGAACAAAATGCGAGAATAGTTACCAGTAACTAACTCAAAAGATAACTATAACGCTCAAAAAATATCTCCCAGTTAACTAAGATATATTGCCGTAATTTTTCGTAATTGCCGTAACTCTCAGTTTTGAAACTGTTCCGGTGAGTTTTTCGTTTGTTACCATAGACATAGAGTATCGTTTGTTTTTTTAATTTTACACGTTATATTTACTTAGTTATTTGCATTCATTGGTCCTAAATATAGTACTGTTTATATTTAAATTTCACTCTTTACATTTTCTTAATTTAACAGTTATTAACAGTTATTTGCATCCTTTGGTTTCATCTCAAATTACCCAAAAAAATGAGTTAAAACAGCGACGATATATGCAAAATGTGCAAAAATTGTATGGTATTTAAAATAACAGTATTTTCCGTAGTCGATAAATTAATTTAAAATAAAAAATAAATATTTTCGAATATTGAAAATATTGTTTTTTTGAAGCTACTAGATATATCTAGGTACGTCATAGGTATATCATGAAAAAACCATTCTTGCATACAATAATTTATTTATGTACATTTAGCCGAGAATATTTCGAGAGCAATTGCGTGCCTGGAACTTTTTGCTGGAAAAGCAATGACAAGGACTACTGGTTGGTAGTAGTTATTTGCACGTTGCATTATTTCTTTATTCTCGTTACAAAACTCGAACCAGCCAAATGCGTGTTGGGATACGCGTTTGTGTATTTAGAAAAAGCTTACGATAGAGTGGTGAGGGATGACTTGTGGACAACACTGTCTGTATATGGAGTGAAAAGCCACCTGGTGCAGGCCCTGAAATCTCTCTACCAGAATTTCAGTGCTTGCATCAGGATTAACAGGGCATACACTGATTGGTTTAACATCTCTAGAGGAGTAAGTCAAGGATGTGAAGCATCACCGTGCCTATTCAATCTATTTATGGACAGTTGTTTAAATGATTTAAATGAGCGTGAACGTGGACGAAAGTTAGAAGAGTTACTTATAAAATTCCTCTTATACGCCGATGACCAAGTTCTCCTTGCTTCATCGACGGATGAGCTGCAAGAGATAAAAAAAAAATCGCGATTTGTTTTACCACTTTTTCGGTGTGATTAATATGTATAAATACCCTGCCAAATTACAGCTTTCTATTACTAAGAGTTTCTGAGCTAAGCCGCGGACAGACATACAGACAGGTGGACGAATACGGTGAAACAATAAGGGTTCCTTGTTGACTATGGAATCCTAAAAAGGGGGCACCTTTGTCCAGCAGAGGGACAAAATTAAAATCTTAATTTCAAGCCCATTAGGAAAAACAAAAACGTAATGAGTCTCGTATAAATTAGTCACGGAACCCTAAGATTGTTCAGAAATATCGCTGCACATCAGCGGGAACACGTTTCATGTAATCCTCCACTGCACTATAGTTGTATACTTGTCTATCCTCATTTTGCTCGGACGGGCAACGCGATGCACGACGACGGAGCCAAGACGGAGCTCGTATTATCTTCTATTTTCTTGCATCTTTGTCGACTATAATAGTAGTTTGTGCTATAAGAGCGCAAAGGGCGTGTTTTAAACGTAACCGAGTAATTTATTGCTTTTAAGCCCGTGTATCATACTACATTTCTGTCTTGTGAACTTTAAATTATAATTGGCTCAAAAGGACTGTATCCAGAGCCGTTAAACAGTGGAAAAAAAAGTATAACGTCTATGTTACACAGGAAAGGCTGCAGGTTAGCCAACCATTGTAAATAAATTAAAAAAAATAATAATAAAGCCCTAGGGCAAAATAATCGACTTTCTGTTCGATTTTGATGCATAAAAAGTGGGCCTTTACGAGCACATGCATTGAAAAATTATGTACAGTGCCTATATTCTCATGACGGCGCGGGTCAAAGACGTTTTTTGATTCGGCTCTTACCAGTGTACTCACTATTTTTCGTAAACAATCTTATTTTTACAATACAAATACAAATTTCTTTATTAATCCACAAGTAGTCAATGCTTAACAGTTAATGCTTAATATTATTTTATCAGTAATTAACTAATAGCATGTACACAGAATATTAAAAAATACAAATAAAAATTACATAGACAATAATAATAATGGATATGTTGATCGTACAGTAACATTTAAACTGTTTTTATATACCCTCTCACCTGCACTGGCCTGAAGAAAGACCGTCCCGCAGAGTAAAAGTTTAACAATTTGGACACACAAATTGTAATAGGTGTTACACCTTATTTAATAGGATACATTATTTTAGTAATTATTAGACAAAAGTAACGTTAAAACATCGTTACAACAATATTTACATACTTATTATAAATATGGTTCGATGAATAAGTTTTCCATAAAGAAAGAGGGTGAGGGTGTGTGCGTGAGTGTGTCATGTCTGTGAGTTTATTTCACGCATCCATCACGTATTTTGTTTGTGGTTATGACGTATTTTGACATAGAATGTTTAGCAGTTTTGAGTGACCACTCGAACTACCTCGGGAACGTTCGTGTGGCGCTGTCATTGTTGTCAAATATGTAAAAACTTGGCACACCTCAGTTATGGAATCCTAAAAAAAGAAAGGAAGTATTGCCAGCGGCAAAGTCTACAGCTAAACTTGTACCCTGCAATGTTACATAATTCTCTAAGAGCAATTATTACTTTTTTGTAGAACCTTCTATTGTTTCGTGTTTTATTAAACCTAAAAATTCTTGCAAAGGTAGATTGAAAATGTTTTTACATTTTATTCAGTACGAGAACTCTTATTTGAGTGAAGGTCATGTTTGCTCTTCTCTTTTTTAGGGTTCCGTAATCAACATAGAACCCTTATATGTAGTTTCAACATGTCCGTCCGTCCGTCTGTCTGTCTGTCCGCGGCTTAGCTCAGTGACTCTTAGTACTAGAAAGCTGTAATTTGGCACAAGTCGACAAAGCAATAAAATAAAAACTTTATTAATTTTTTTTGTTAGAGAAATGTGTCGCCCCTGGCAGCTAAACGGTCGTTTTTTTGTTAGAGAAATGTGTCGCCCCTGGCAGCTAAACGGTCGTTTTTTTGTTAGAGAAATGTGTCGCCCCTGGCAGCTAAACGGTCGTTTTTTTGTTAGAGAAATGTGTCGCCCCTGGCAGCTAAACGGTCGTTTTTTTGTTAGAGAAATGTGTCGCCCCTGGCAGCTAAACGGTCGTTTTTTTGTTAGAGAAATGTGTCGCCCCTGGCAGCTAAACGGTCGTTTTTTTGTTAGAGAAATGTGTCGCCCCTGGCAGCTAAACGGTCGTTTTTTTGTTAGAGAAATGTGTCGCCCCTGGCAGCTAAACGGTCGTTTTTTTGTTAGAGAAATGTGTCGCCCCTGGCAGCTAAACGGTCGTTTTTTGATATTTGAAAAAATTCACGGCAGTAGTTTAACGAGGTTAAAAGGAAAACTATCACAGCTACCAGTAAGAAGGCTTTACAAGTTAACGAGTAATAGTTGATCAACTTAAAATGAAAATTTCGTACAAATGACATTGAAAATTACTTAAATAAAGTTGTTAGTTGTGTAAAACAGGTAGTAAATATAAGTTTATGAACCTTATAAGTCCGCATATTTTGACGGGCAACTACGAAACCCTACACTGTGCGTGAAACGACACGCACTTGGTCGGTTTTGTTATTCGTACCGCTATAAATGCGAAAGTGTGTTTGTTCGTTTGTCCTTCTTCCACGCAGCAACGGAGCAACGGATCGACGTGACTTTTTGCATAGGTTTTCGTATAGTTTATGGGCCGGAAAGTGATATAGACTACTTTTTATCGCGGAAAAATACAAACTAAATCAGCGCGAGTGAAGCCGCGGGCAAAAGCTAGTATAAGGTCTTTTTATTATATTTGCGAACATTTTTATTAGGTATCTACTAAATTGCTACATACTCAACTTAACTGGTTTAGAAATTACTAGCGCCCCGCTCCGGCTTCGCACGGGTGCAATGCTGATACTAAATATACTACAGAATGTCTTTATGTAATGCACAATGTATTTAAGGTACTTAATTGGATAAGGATTAATGCTGTAATAAAAAGTAAAGAATAAAAAATGGTTATTGTGGGTTATAAATACCATCGCGAACTTTTTTGTAGACCTTTTTAAGATGTACATTAAAGCCGATTCTGAAGGCTTTAATTTTAGTTTTAGTTCTGTCAAAACTAAATTTTCTACATTGCATAATAGTTCATAATTGTTATCAACAGAAGCTAAATTACTTTAGAATAATTTATGTTTTGACAGCACTAAAACTAAAATTAAAGCCTTCAGAATCGGCTATAATACTGTACTACATTATTTTGATCTATCTCGTAAGGTTCAGCCAGCGTTTGCAATGTGTTTATTTACAACATTACATTAGAAACCTCAAAAATGGTCAGTGTTTCTCTAATATATTATGCATATTGTAGCATTCGCTACAAGTATTCAACCTTTTTATATATTTTTAGTCTTTCTTTATCGTTGGCTGCTTTTCTGAATTTTCGTATTCAAATAGTTAGAATATTCTTGTCAGATTTTTTTGTTATTTTTCTCATATCAGAGAAGATCGTGACAGAGGAAAGAAAATCACTTTTGCAAAATAACAAATTTAATATTTAAAATATAGAAACAGAGCGCAATTGCCCTGAGCATTGTGTAAGCCAGTTTTCCTGCATTTCCCGGTGAGTTTTGTGTAATTTTGGTTTCATTCTCTGAAAATCCTTTTTGTCCCGTTTCCAATACGTTAACTTCCTTTCCCTCGTTTCATAAGCATGTCTTGACGCCGTTGTTTTATTTCTTTACAGCGACCCTTCGGGATTAAATTTTAAAGGGTTTCTGGGTCTCCCCAGTCTGATTATCCCATCCGCCATCTCGTACGGTTGTACCTATTGAGGCCTGATGTAAGGACCACGTCCCTGGTGAGCTAAAGCTTCCGATACTAAAATTGAAATCGCCAAGCTTCATCGACTGCTCCCGGGAACACCGGAAACTCCCAAAGTCACGAAGAGACCCTTACCAGGTTTTTAATATCTGTAGCTTAATATTCAGCATCGATTATTTTTATTCCTTAGTGTAAAGCTAGATAACGATTGCTCGTAACACCTTATTATTACTTTTTTCTTTCGGATCAAGAGTTATCAAAACTTCCGTGAAATCTTAGTTTAAAGGATCCTATAAACTAGTGTCGAAAACCAAATTTAAAATCCATTATTTTATGAATAAATGCGTCGTTCAAGCTAAAAGGAAATTAAAATCCTAAATAAGTGGAATTTGACATAATAATTTTTTTTGATCTAAGAATTTCCTTTATACCGATACTCCTCTGATATTATTGTTCTTTTGTACCATATTTTTCTTACTTCGGTTTTGTTATTTTTGTGTTTTGTTATTTAAATTATACGGCTTATTCATCCAGGTTTACCTCTTTTTTTGGCTGTCACCAGGCTTGCCTGGTGGCAGTCCAAATTTAATTCGAAATTACGTTCGTTAGTATGTAGTGGCGGAAAATAATAAATAAATTTTTTTTTAAAAATAACGCTACAAATATGGCGCCCGAACAAAAGGTAAGTACGGTTTTCTGAATATTACTTGCTGTACTTTAACGTTTTTTTCTCAATTCGACGGTGGTGTCTACGCTTTCGTAGACTAATTTTCCAACCTACTAAATTTTGTTTGTTTTCAGGCAGCGTTTTCTCTTCTAAGGAACCCCAATACCAAGCTGTCGAAAGGAACCAAATTTTTCCACGAAGAATATTTTTTGTCTTTATGAGTACCCTTAATTTGTGAAATCTATGTTTTGCAAATTTTAATAAAGGAATAAAGTATTTACACACTTTTTGTGTATTACCTGTTTTATTTGTGTGTGTATATTATCCTATCCCTAACCTAATTTCCTTATGTATAGTTAGGTAGGACCTGCAGGTAAGTGCATTTCAATATTTAGTAGCCTATTACTTTCCATATATATCATTAATAATTGTTACCTGTTCTAGTAAATAAATTACACTGAGTTTTCAAGTCAAACAAATTTATTGTAATTTATCCATAAATGTGGTAGTTACTAGTTAAACATATTTATTGTGTTTCTAGCATAATTGTTGATACCAGTAGATCCGGATGGTCACTTTATTCGTTTCCTGTTGATCCCTAATCCAATATAGGCAATCTCATTTCGTTGCAAAATTTTCACAATAATATTGAGATTGGCTCTCCCATGCTAGAAATTTTGTCGCGAATCCTCGACAAATCTTTTTGTTTTTACAGAACAAATGTTGATTTTTTCTTGAAAAGGTTTTTGCAATTGCTGAAATCTTTGTTTACATTTTCAGTCTTGTCAACTGTCAAAGTCGACATTTGAATATTTGTCTATTATTTTGAACTTTCTGGTTTACATTTTTTTAACAAACTATTTTCGCTGTATGGAGGTCAATTGGATAGCAAAACCTTTTTTTTGCACATATTTTTGCGGCTTCCGATTTACACTATTTTTGATAAATTCTCCCTTTTTGTTAAATAAAGTATCCTTTCGATTTTAATTTGTTGGCTCTTGGTTTGATGGTTGTTGATTTGTTGGTTATTTGTTTTGTTGATTGTTAGTTTGTTGGTTGTTGATTCGTTGGTAGTTAATTTGTTGGTTGTTGGTTTGTTGGTAGTTATTTGTTGGTTGTTGATTTGTTGGTAGTTAATTTGTTGGTTTTTGGATTGTTGGTTGTTGAGTTGTTGGTTTTTGGATTGTTGTTTTGTTGATTTGTTGGTTTTTAATTGGTTAGTTCTTGTTTTGTTCATTGTTGGTTTGGTAGTTGTTAGTTTGTTGGTTGTTGATTTGTTGATCGTTAATTTGTTGGTTGTTGATTTGTTGGTTGTTGAGTTGTTGGTTGTTGTTTGTTGGTTGTTAGTTTGTTGGTTATTGATTTGTTGGTCGTTCATTTGTTGTTTAGTGGTTTGTTAGTGTGTTGGTTTGTCCTTCTTCAGGCAGCAACGGTGCAACGTTTCTACTTGATTGTTGCCTGAAGATAGTTTGTGGGTCAGAGAGCAATATAGGCTACTACCTTGTTTTTACTTAATCAAGTTCTTTTGTTTCAAGGAATTTCGATTAGTCTAAGGGTTTATTTGATTGTTTGCCCTTCTGGAAGTTAATTTCCTTTAAGCTAGTTTAAATTTTTTTGTGTCGTTTGAGGATATTGTAGCATTCGCTACAAGTATTCAACCTTTTTATATATTTTTAGTCTTTCTTTATCGTTGGCTGCTTTTCTGAATTTTCGTATTCAAATAGTTAGAATATTCTTGTCAGATTTTTTTGTTATTTTTCTCATATCAGAGAAGATCGTGACAGAGGAAAGAAAATCACTTTTGCAAAATAACAAATTTAATATTTAAAATATAGAAACAGAGCGCAATTGCCCTGAGCATTGTGTAAGCCAGTTTTCCTGCATTTCCCGGTGAGTTTTGTGTAATTTTGGTTTCATTCTCTGAAAATCCTTTTTGTCCCGTTTCCAATACGTTAACTTCCTTTCCCTCGTTTCATAAGCATGTCTTGACGCCGTTGTTTTATTTCTTTACAGCGACCCTTCGGGATTAATTTTTAAAGGGTTTCTGGGTCTCCCCAGTCTGATTATCCCATCCGCCATCTCGTACGGTTGTACCTATTGAGGCCTGATGTAAGGACCACGTCCCTGGTGAGCTAAAGCTTCCGATACTAAAATTGAAATCGCCAAGCTTCATCGACTGCTCCCGGGAACACCGGAAACTCCCAAAGTCACGAAGAGACCCTTACCAGGTTTTTAATATCTGTAGCTTAATATTCAGCATCGATTATTTTTATTCCTTAGTGTAAAGCTAGATAACGATTGCTCGTAACACCTTATTATTACTTTTTTCTTTCGGATCAAGAGTTATCAAAACTTCCGTGAAATCTTAGTTTAAAGGATCCTATAAACTAGTGTCGAAAACCAAATTTAAAATCCATTATTTTATGAATAAATGCGTCGTTCAAGCTAAAAGGAAATTAAAATCCTAAATAAGTGGAATTTGACATCATAATTTTTTTTGATCTAAGAATTTCCTTTATACCGATACTCCTCTGATATTATTGTTCTTTTGTACCATATTTTTCTTACTTCGGTTTTGTTATTTTTGTGTTTTGTTATTTAAATTATACGGCTTATTCATCCAGGTTTACCTCTTTTTTTGGCTGTCACCAGGCTTGCCTGGTGGCAGTCCAAATTTAATTCGAAATTACGTTCGTTAGTATGTAGTGGCGGAAAATAATAAATAATTTTTTTTTAAAAATAACGCTACAATATATTATACACACAAACCTTCCTCTTGAATTACTCTATCTATTAAAAAAACCGCATCAAAATCCGTTGCGCAGTTTTAAAGATCTAAGCATACATAGGGACAGACAGACAGCGGGAAGCGACTTTGTTTTATATTATGTAGTGATGATATAATATTATAAAAGTTAAGTGGACATTATTGACATTTTAATAATTTTCCTCCAGTCGGGGAAACTGAATAACGACCCCCTATATCTAGGTATAGATTAAACCTTACATATTACAATTCTATATATTTTTCCGTCTATCTGTCTTTCTCTCTGTCTGTCTGTAATGACCGTTTTAACTCGAAAACCACTCAATGGATTTGGATACGGTTTTCTTTATTATCATCGTAGTGACCACATATAGGCTATATGGGGTGTTGTTAAAATAACAGTCAAGCTGAAAACTGATGTAGATAATTGAAAGACACTTCCACGTGACCGGAGCCGCAGGCAAAAGCTAGTTTAGAGGTAAAAATGAATTTTGTGTGACAAGGTTCGCTAGCAATTTCCCCGACCTCGTATGTTTATAAATATACAGTTCATGAGTCAAGTTAGCTCCGGGCAAGACAGATATTAGAGATATTTGAAGATTTGAATTAGAGTATATAAATTATTTTATCTACTCCCATACTACAATATTGGGTGATTTTAAAAGCGGTTTAATAAGTACCCAGATTATTTGACCGATGTTACAACATTACACTAACGTAATTCTGCGCTATGATTGGCCAAATTTATTATTACACCGCTAGAGAACCAATAACAAACGCCAACGAGTAAAGAGACAAGTTAAGAAATTAATCCACGCCCTCTTTTCTCGTTTCGCTTCTGATTGGTTCCCTAGTGGCAATACCAAACGCACTTGGGCTTTGTAAACGAGTGTTCATCTCTCATTTTCCGTGAAATTGTTAGTTGAAAATATTACACATATGTAATATCACGTGAAGATGATATTTTTGATGGTCGTAGATAAAGTATTGTGTGCAAGCAAATGACCATAACTAGACATGGGGACACTCGTGGTGTCTTTACGAAACGAACGAAGTGAGTTTTCTAATAGCTTTGCACGAGTGTCTCAATGTCTAATATGTTCAGTTGCACACAATACTTTATTTACGAACATTTAAAATATCGTCTTTGTTTATAATATTTTGAACTAATATAGCCGATTCTGAAGGCTTTAATTTTAGTTTTAGTGCTGTCAAAACTTACTTTTCTTTGTTACAAAATAGTCCTTAAGAGTTAGGATTAGAAGCTAAATTTATTTGGAAATTATTTAAAATTAAAGCCTTCAGAATTGGCTTTAATAACTTCACGAAAAATGAGAAGAATACATTCGTTCTTGAACCTCGGGTGCGTGGTTCCGGTAAAGCTGCCTTGAAGGCCAATCAGGATAAAGGGGGCGTCGGGGATAAATAAGGTCGGTAATTATTTCTCGTTTCTGTTTTTGTTTGGTCTCTAGCGTTTTATAATAAATTGGGCTAATCGCAGCTCAGAATCGCGGTGTTATAAGGTAATGAATACACAATATAGATACTTATAAAACTGCTTTTGATTTTGAAATTGCCTTAATGCAGTATGGGAGTAGATAAAATAATATTCACGATAATTTTAATGCATTACATTTGAAGATGCCTAACAATACCTAGAACCTTATTTGAAATGAACTTTCTCGTTTTCTCTTTACCCTATTTTGAACCGAGTTCTTTTTTTATAGACAAAGTATTCTTAAAAACATCAATTATAGGACAAAATTGCTCGTTCAAACTGATTAAGTGAATCCGAATTAAAATAAAATGATACTTTATCATGTCAATAAACTCAAATAAGTACTGAAAACAGAATAAAATTAACATTTTATTTTCAGACAGTAAACTGATGTTGGGCTCATTATGGTTCTAATATAAAATAAGAGCTCATTCCGTACTTTGATTTAGGACAAAAATGATTTAATTTTCGGAACGTAATTTAAACGGCGCTTTTGTAGGATAAGTTTATTGTAACATAATTATTATTTTACCCAGATTTTAATTAATTCGGCCAGGATACTGAGTTATGTCCCACACATTGTTACAAAGTCACAGAAATAAAGTAAAACCGACAAGGAAGAGAGAAACATAATACAGACAACGATTAATTCCTATACATGAATATTTTGATTTACCTTCTCTTCTCTACTAAAGTACAAAAGTTTGTATTTATTACAGTTAATTTATGTACACCAGTAATTTAATTGCTATTATCTTTTTTTTACTCATTTTTTGTCTTTGTGTGCACTTATGAAATACTCTCTTTTTGTTTGATCGATTCTATCACCAAGGGTTTGCTGGTAGAAATCTCTTTCAGAGATAGGCTCACCTTCTGTTTAAATTGTAAGATTACTGATTCTTGGAATACATCGTGTTTTATTCTTGTGTGCAATAAAGGATTTTGAATTGAATTGAATTTAGTTGAATTGAAAGAGAATTTTTAGGTGTCATAAATGTTTTTATTGTTTATTCGCAAATACAAAATCAACAAAATCTTTTTAAATAAGGTTACAGAAGAAATATTTAAATCTTTTTTCGGTGGGCTCTTAACCAAGCGAACTTGAAACACGGACTAAACGAAATGATTAAAAAAATGTTTCTTTTTTGGCCAAACTAAAAACTTACGATTGTTAATCTTATTTTTTAACACAAAGCAATAAATAACTGAGATTTGCATTAGGCGATCATAGTTTAATGACAATTAGGCTTTTCTAGCAAAGTTGTCTTACGTTTTAAATGATCCTGCAAAACAACTATAAAGATGCTTTATAGGTGTTTTGTAGGATAAATTACAAAATAATGCATAAACACAATACGTGGTTATCTGTACACATCACTATTACAACCATAGCCAAACGGAATATATATGTATGTATTCTACAATTATAAAGTTCAAACTAAAAGCCTTAGTTACAACTAGTTTTGACTAGTTAAAACTAGAACTTACTTATTGAGTAATTTTGATTGAAGTTAAAACCAGCTTAAACTAGGAAGAAACAGTTCTAACTGGGAAAAACTAGTTCTAACTAGGAAAAACTAGTTCGTACGACGATGAGCGAAGCAAGGAGGAGCGTGTTTAATTTACATTTAAGTACATATTAGGAGCCGAGCGAAGCAGAGCGGAGCGGGGCTACCCTCAATACTTCTTATAGAATTACTATGTTTTAGTGAATCATTTAGTTAGAACTAATTTTTCCTAGTTAAAACTAGTTTTACTTTGAATAAATTTTTTTCTATTATTAAATTCTAGTTTTAACCAGTCAAAACTAGTTATAACAAAAGCTAGTTAGAACTAGTTTTTACTAGTTAAAACGGGATTACCTGTAACGTGTGTAACTAGAAAAGAAAACGTAGAAAGAAAATTGTTTCGATTGCTGTGAATTACTTTGCAGCCAGCACAATAAACATCAGAAATGTAGACAAAGAAAAATCTTACAACTCGACAATGGCGAGACGTCCGACGCCATTTTGTATAATCAAATTAATATTGCAAAGAAGACTGAACGAAGTCATCTACCCTCGTTTAGAAGAATTTCATTTGGGTTCATAACTTAAATTAATTAAAAACTTTATTCAATGAAAGACGCATTGAAAAGTTCGTTTTACAGAAATTAAAATGAAGGACACTTGTATTTCTATTTTTTTTAAACAAGTAAAATTGAAACCACTGATTAATTAGTATCCACGCAATACATCACATACCTGAGTCTTTAAATATGTCTTTGTTACATTTCGGATATTAAATGAAATAATTACCTTTTTATTTTAGAAAAAACAATCGTAAATATTTTTTGACGTAAATTTTTTTTATAACTCTGTGCTTAAAGTATTTTAGTCCGAAAAGGATCCACCGCGCACACCGAGAACCAGACGTCCAACTCCAACATGTCCCACACTCTCAAGAAAATACATATGTTGAAAGGAGGACGCCATGAAAAACGCTCGGCCACCAGCGACACGCAAAAAGATCACTGTCAGAAAGCATACAGAGAAAACAAATAGAAAAATGTCAAAGCTAGAACCGTAAATTAATTAAGGGCCTTACTATTGCCAAATGGGTACTTTCTAAAGCCTACTCCTCGTTTATGGCCAAACCAAAAATAATGAAAAAATGTATTATGAATAATCAACTCTTAGACAACATATGCAACATTTTTCTTTTTCATACCACCAAAACTTCTACATGATTTTTTTTTTACTGAATGGTGTTTTTTGACTTCAAATTCCCTACTGCTCCTGAGTGGCTTGGCCGATTGAATTCATTTATGCTTTGATAAATAGATAAACTTTAAAGCTATAAACAAAACATAAGATTATTCAATCGAGTAATCACGTCCAAGTAAAAAGTATAATTTCGCCCTCTCAAGGACGCAGCGAGCGTCGTAACAGCCACTATGCATTGCACGCTGATATGAACGTTATTTAAATGTCGTTTCCGTTGATATTTGTAGTGACAAATATCGAGCTGCTAATTTGGCGATGGTAATCGCCTTAATGTGTACTCTTTATTCAATCACAGAGGTACGAATCAATGGCGGGCATAGATATTATAGTATTACTTCAGTAATTGTTTCGTAATTGTTTTCGGTAATTTCAAAATATTCATCAATCCGATCAAATAAGCACTAACTTAATATCAATAATAATGACTAACAACAAATAATGAACTATTAAAAATCGTGACAATTTTTATTCAGAAACCAAATTTTATCCTGCCTTAAAAAAAACATACCGGAACTGACAGGTTTTGAACATAAGCCCCTATAAGAGATGTTAACAAACAAGTATCCACTTCAAAAGTCATGTGATACATGCGAAGTCTTTCATTTATTTAGGCGTCGTTTTACCCATTGTAGTCTCTTATGGAATTAATTATCTTTTGCACCCCGTATTGCCTTTTTAACCGACTTCAAAAAGGAGACGGTTCTCAATTCGACTTTATGCTTTTTTTTTTTTTTTTGGGGTTGTTACTCCATAACTCCGTCATTTCTGAACCGATTTGAACAATTCTTTTTTTGTTTGAAAGAGTGTACTTCCAGGTAGGTCCTATTTTGGGTTTGGTCATGATCTGATGAAGGTCTTCAGAGATAGGCAGTGGAACTCCTCAGAAAATGACAGCATACCTCTCGAAATTGAGGTAATCGCTTTGTACCTGGGTGCAGATTACAAGGTATTACTTGAAAATCGACATTCTTCCACTTGACCTTCGATCCTGGCTTCATCACCATATTCACCATAGAACTCCTCAACGGATCAGAGCACATAACTCGAGATTGCGGCTATCACTGCGTTAGGGTGCTAATTCAAGGGTATTACTTGGAGATTACCAGAATACCCACCTGACCTTCGATCCTGGCTTCATCACCATAGAACTCCTCAACGGATGACAGCACATAACTTTGGATTGCGGCAATCAGTTTGTGTTAGGGTGCTCATTGCAGGGCATTGCTTGAAAATTGCCAGTGTAACCACCTGACCTTCGATCTTGGCTTCATCACCGTAGAACTCTTTAACGAATGACAACACATAACTCGAGATTGCGGTAATCATGTTGTGTTAGGGTGCTGATAGCAGGAAGCTACCCAAACATAGCTACTTATACTCACTTGAACTTCGTTTCATATTAACACCACGTTTGCAAGAACTACCCATACTTCACAATTTAACCCAGCAACACTAAAAAATGTGAAATAAAATAAACTTTTAACAAAAAAATAGCAACCGACTTCAATAGTAACAGCAGTCATTCACTAAAAAGTTAATAATAATTCTATAAAGACCGATGCTACCGAAGCAACACTTTTGCTGACTTCTTTCTTCCTGAAACAATATGTTATCTAGAAGTCGGCGTATTTCCTACAATATAGCAACATAAAAACCAATATAAGAGCGCTGACTTCTAGATAACATAACGTTTTAGGAAGAAAGAAGTCGGCAAAAGCGTTGCTTCGGTACCATCGGTCTTTATAGAATTATTATTAACTTTTTAGTGAATGACTGCTGTTACTATTGAAGTCGGTTGCTATTTTTTTGTTAAAAGTTTATTTTATTATCTAACAATAAGGTACTAGCAACATCTAAAATGGTTTTACAAAGTCCTACATTGTTGGTCCGATGTTAAGAACCATAAAACATTTTCAATACGTAAATTACTGAACAAAGATCCTTGCTTACAAGATCAAACAAACAAAAAAGTTTTATTTTTAATAATTTCATGAAATTGTATATTATAAAAATAATGTCCAATAAAATAAATACTAGTCACTATTTTTGGTTTGATAAAGACACCGTACTGGCCAAAGAGAATTTGTTTGTTTTGTTCGCCGTAAGGTGATGGAAGCAATCGAGATAAGTAGGTATCCGAATTTCAACAGAGACACCGGTTGGCAACTGGCGCCTACTTGGCAATTTGTACTTGATGCTTCGTACAACAAAAAAATGCCAACAGTGATGGAAGACACTGCCTACTATGTGACTGTACCTAGTGATAAACGTGACCCGGAAGTAGTAGCGATAACTGCAGCAAACGTCCGGTCGAGTCTGACTGTACGCAGCCGAAGAGCGGAAAGGCGAGAGGCAGCGAAGGAGGAAAGGGATGCTAGTACACATAGACTAAACTGAACACAGCGCGCGCTTGTACCACAAAATAACCACTTACAGAAGGTTCACTCCGTATAACTAGCGAAAACAGGTGCACGCACACATAGACAAGTACTCGGACATATTCGGGCGAATGCCACTCACGAGTGCACGCGCTTTGGCAATAACTGTGATTATTGTTTGGAGTGACGTCTTTGATGGTATAAAAATTATTAAATTGTGACGTGCTTCACACTCGCCACTGATCTAACTGGTGTGTGGTACAAACTGCATAAGCGGAGCGGTTTCTTTCAAATTGTAAGGGACTGGCCCAAGTACATAAATAGTGGCGAGTGTGAAGCACGCCACAAAATTATATCGAAATCTTTGCGTATGTTTGTTTGAATACAACAATAAACTGAAAGGAATTGACTGTTTCTAAATTACCCATCATTATTTTATCTAATTCTAATCATTTGAAAAATAATTGTTACAGGAGGTAAGGTCGAGGGGAAAAGAGAAAGCCATAAGACCTAGACAATGCTAAGTTAATGTTATGTCATATTGAGAGGTAAAATCATTAGCAGAAAAAAGAGAAAAACGGTGGTTAGGCCATCAAGCCATCAGCGTAGCTCTTAAAAGTTATAGATAGATAAAGTATTGTGCAGCCTGCAGTCGAGTCCCAAACAGCTCTCATTATATCACAGTTACATTTATTATAACATGTAGTTAAATTATAACATGTAGTTGAATTTCATAAATTCACGAAAAACATGCACAATTCCTAAAAGCTACGAAAAATATAATTTCAAAATGAAAACCCGCAAATTGACGAACGAAAAATCGAGGGTGAAAGTAAAAAAACATCTGCTACATTCTACCGACTGATTGAAATCTTAATTGTCTTTGAAAAATTTGCCGACGAATGAATGAAAACAATGTCGTTTTCGATTTCTTGTCTAAAATTTTATAATAAATTTGTCAAGGGTTTGAACGACTACGATTATTGTCCGAGTTCCGGTTATGTGAAGTTCCTTTGTTTAGTTTTTTTTTAACTTTGTTACCTTCTTTTATGACATTCTTAAAGTATTTGGCTTGAACTCCGAAAAAAAATACCTCGATTCACCGTAAGCGGCTTGAAAATGGCCCACCAGTTAAATGGTTAAAACCCGCTTGGCAGTCGGATTGTGAAAAACCCGCAAAAAAACATGTCTGTTGTATGGAAGCCTCCTTAAATATTAATTTTATTCTGTGTATTTAGTATTTATTGTTATAACGGCTACAGAAATACATCATCTGTGAAAATTTCAACTGTCTAACTATCATGGTTCATGAGATACAGCCTGGTGACAGACGGACAGCGGAGTCTTAGTAATAGGGTCCCGTTGGTTACCCTTTGGATACGGAACCCTAAAAAAGCATTATATCTATATATGCCTCGGCGGAAAGATTGTCTCGTATTATCGGCGAAGCCTCGATCTTTTTCTTCTACTGTTTCACTAGTATATATTTTTTATTTTTTTTTCCCTACGTGCAGAATAAAAATTTCTCATGACTTAGTTCAAAGTACTTTAATGTCCCAGTCTGCAAGATCTTATGATCACACGTGGGTGTAAAAGCTGCATGTAATAAAAATTTCGTATGTCAACTCACGCGAGTTTTAATAACATTATATTATGATCTAACAGAAATATATTAAAATATTTTATCTACTTTCGACGTCTACGTTAATCTACTTTCTCGTATATCATTTCTGAGTTTCAAACTCAGTTATGGCGGCTAAAAAGAAAATTTTAACCGAAAACTGTCTTCTTGAGATAATAATTACGAGGGACAGCCTTCAGACGACCCTTATTAAAATTGAAAAGAAATATGAAAGTTGATGAAACAGGTCCGTTTTAAAAAAAGTTGATCAAAAGGAAAAAAGGGTTCGTTAAAAGTAATAAAATAACATAACCTGTGAGGGAATATTTTATTATGAATTAATTGGTACCTTTTTGATTTAAGTAGATATGATATCGCTACCTTGAAATTTACATTTGATGGAATGCATTCATGGATTTTTGTCAAACTATAGTGTCCCACTGAAATAAGGCAAGACGATCAAAACTGAATTTTGGTTTTTAGTTAAGTTGTAGCAAATATCAAAATTTTAACTTGGTAAACAATTTATAAGTTTATAAGTTGAAAACATACATAAAATCCTAATTATGAACTCAAAAATTATTATATTTATTTATTATTATTACACAAAATTTGTACAACATAACAGTAGCCCAATGCGCTATACAAATGAATAAGTGCTACAACATTAAATACATATTGTAAATAACAATATAACAATGAGAAATGAAAACAAAATACAAAACAACATCATTAAAAAATAAGTCTCATGCAGGTTTCATCTCACAGAACTTCAAACACTCCCGATAAACATCCATCCAACAGTCAGCGAACAGGTCACACTGTGGCTCTGCTGACAGCAGCGAGTTAAGAGCACTGCGAGCTCGTGGGAGCGGAGAGTGGCGGCGCGCCTCGGTCGCGACTATGGGCACGTGCAGCAGGTGGTGGTGACGCGCGCGCGCATATTTGTCCGGCGCGAATAATGACGCTACAGCGTTCACGAGCTGCGGGCAGTCTGAGCTCCCGCGCAGCATGCGACATACCACAATCAGCAGCTCAACGTTACGCCTAACTTTTAAAGAGTTGAACCCAAGTGAACCTAAAAGAAAAAGGGTAGGGTACATGAAAGGATAATATCCATATTTACGCTTGTACATGTACCGAAGAAACGCTTTTTGAACCTTTTCAATCAAGAGAGTATATGTCTGTTCGTATATGTATATGGCTGTCAAAGTATTTAACGCCTTTCCTGATGATTTTAAAAACATAACGCTGAATGAATTTAAGCGTAAAATACACAACTGGTTACTGAGCCACTGTTTCTACTCTATAAAGGAGTTTTTTGCCTATGAGGAGAATTTGAAATGGTAGACATTTATATCCATATTCAACGAAATAAGTGCATATTCTTTGTAACTTCTTTCTTGACATTTTTCATTATTATTTTTGACATTGTAAATATTATGAAATTGTACAATTAAAATGTTTAATTTGACAACGATGCATGCTATTATAGGTACTAAATATTTGTACGCCTTCATTGGCAGATTTTTAATTTACCAAAAATTTAACAAATAAACGCTGATTTGATTTGATTTGATTTGATTTGAAATAGTGCATATGGATAATTTATTTTACGAACGTCTCTTATACAGAAAAACAATTTTTTAAATGAACAGTTTTCTTAACAGAATAATGCTTTTAAATTGTGGAAGGCAAAGGGAACTTACTTCATACAGCCATGTCTGTGGTTTTAATAGGGAATGGTTTAACAAACCGAACCAGCAAAATCAAGAAAAGCGTACGACAACGGTTACCGAGATCATATGGATTGGAAAATAATTAGGTAACATATTGCATGAGTGTAGGTAAAGTAGTCTATGAAACTACACATTAATAGGTATTAAAACATTCGTGTAAACTATTAAAAAACTACACTCGTGTTTTAATAAAATATTTATGTGCCAGTCTACTAAACTACTATTACATATATACAATTTATATACATGCGAAACCGGTTGGAGTAAAAATGTTTAATATTGTGATATTGTGAAGCAGTTCATGTGTTATTACCAAGATTATGTTTTACCAAGTGCCGACAATCGCAAGTATTAATCATATTAGGTCTTTACATATGGAATTGCTGTTTCTGTAAAGAATTTGAAGGAAACTCAATTTTCATAACTAACATTTTTGCATTTTTTTTAAGGAATGACAAATCCATATTATATTATTTCGTATGTGTATAAATGAGACAACATTAAGCTAATAGCAAAAATGTCAGCTGTAAAAAATTATAACGAATCTTATCATGGAAATGGATGGCATTTAGGACGTACTGTTTTTGAAGATTGAATTTTTATAATCAAACTGAAAATAAAAACAAAATTTAATACGATGTAAAACCTTGAAAATCAACTTTCGAAAGAGAATCAAATAATTGGAATAGCTATTGAATTACAGGAATTATAAATCGGTAAGAAAATTTCGGGAAAATCATAAGATCTATAAAGATCTGTTATTAAAAATATGTCTATGCATAATGGTAAACTTTTTTACAATAAGTTGTCTGAGCTAAAATTTGTATTTTGGTCGTTATAAAATTATTCTAAAAATTTGTTACAAATCCGGAGAACCGACCGTTATGGTCGTCGTAGACTAGAGCTATTAATAAAGGTATGATATGTTTATTAAATTATAATGAAACATTAATCCCGGGACAATGTATTAAGACTGTACATGAGGCTAGAGCATGAACAACGCCAGACTTTCGAGGATTCGTTTGAAGAAATTCGGACTCTCCTTGTATTGAAAATAATATATTTGATTTATTGACCTTTTACGTTAGTCAAAAATAATTTTTTCTTCCCTCTTTTTTTTGTTTTCAAACGTTAATTTCAAGAATGCGGTAAGAGATCAACTTGATTTTTTTTTCATAAAAAAGGTAATAGAAATAGGAAGGGATTTTAATACCAAAATTCAAAATGTTTGCCTACAAAATATTTCAGTATTAGCTAAAAACACACCAATTGGTTGTTTCGCTGCGTGATCATGAGTATTACGCGTCCAAGAAAAACAGGCCAGTGAGCCAACATATTATCACCTTTATTACAAGCATATAAGGTCTTTGCCATGGGACTCATTGTGCTGGACGGGTAATAAAAAAAGTTGCTAGGGTAGGCCATCGTCTTAAGCTAACGTCTGTTACGGCCTATATATTCAAATATAAATATTTAAAAAACATTCAGACTTACCACACTTCTATTAGTAGGGTATGTGGTTATACTCTCTTCCGCATGGTTACCTGTTGAAAAATTAATTGGTTGAATAGAGATGTCTAACCACACTAATATTATAAATGCGAAAGTTTGGATGGATGGATGGATGGATGTTTGTTACTCCTTCACGCCGAAACTACTAAAACGATTTGGCTGAAACTTTGCACAAATGTAGTTCTAAACCTGGAATAAGACATAGACTACTTTTTCCTTAGATATGTCAGAAAAAATGTTGAGTCTTTCCCGAGGCTTGGTGAGCAACATTGTAAGGAAACCAGAAATAAGCATAAACTGCTTTATATACCTATTTTGCAAAATAAACTGTTTGAATTTGAATTTGAATTTTATCCCATAAATCAGTTCCCATTGGAAGCCAATAGGGTGTCAAGTTCCAATAGAAAAGTGATGTACTGTTACTCTTTCACGCCGTTGAATAATAGTGAGACGGCATAAACCAATAACAGGCAACAGAAACAACCAACCACCTATACCCGTTTCCACCATATCTTGGTATCAAAGGAGGAATCCGGGGGAACATGCGCAGAGTTCTCCTCACTATCCCATCTCATAGTGAGATGGGATAGTGAGGATGGGATGGGATGGGATAATGGCATTAGTGGGATAGGATGGGGTGGGATTCGATACGACTATACAAAAACTTAATCAACGCGGGCGAAGCCTCGGGCAAAATCTAGTAAAACAATTTTTTTTCTTAATCCTATTTGCATATTGTAAAATATTGCGAGTGGCATTATGATGAAATAATCCGGCCAAATGCGAGTCGGCTTGCTCACAAAGGGTTCCTTACCACCACACAATATGAGTACGGAACCCTAAAATATGGTAAATAACTTGCGGTTTTTATAGACCAACTTAACTTGACACTTACGATCTATTAAACTCTTTGTATTTAAAGGATATATTTCAGTAACTCGTTGAGAACGGTTGACTTTTTCATGTAACCCTAATTTTCATTCAAGCATTTAGAAACTCTATTTAGGTCCAACGACGCAAATTAAGACATTATTTGCTATAAAACTTTTAAAAGCTTTAAAAATAAGGTTGAAATAAAATCAGAAAAAAAAGACTACATTTCAAAGTGGCACTATAAGCTGGCACTATATTACGTAACTAGTATAAATCTTAGTGTATAAATAATTCAGCACCGCAGCACTGCCTGAAGGAACCCCATTCCTCGAGGAAGGGATGCGGTTTTATACAATTTAGATAATGTGATTCAGTAAAGGCTTCGGCAAACAGAAAGTGGGGCGGCAGGGGGGCAGAAGCGGAGCGTGATGATAGCGTGCGCATCCATCCATCCATCCATCAGCCTAGTTCGTCCACTGCTGTACGTCAGCCTTTCCAAGACTTTGCCACTCCCGGCGGTCATCCTGGAAGAATTGCCCATACTCACACACGCTGGGCAGGCGGGTTGGTTAGCGTGGTGCTGGAACCCTCGCAACAGTGACGTCGCTGCCCGTCACCAGTCTGTTCCATTTAAGGCCCGGCTATTAGGGATGGATATACCGCCATCCAACGGTCCCAGGCATGGTGGGCCTCCTGGTTTTTTGCCTGTGAGCTGTCCTCTTACTCTCCCCCGAATTACTTGGAGGGGTCTCCAAGTAAGATGGTGGTACCTTCACAGTCGAGCCCGGCATCAGCTCTACCACCTGGTGCGTGCGCATCAGCGGGCGAATTATCACGCCTCTTCCGAGTATCATCCGAAAATGACTTCTATTGATAAAGTTATTTCACTTAAACAGTATATCTAAAAATTATAAAAAAAATACGTGATTATACTAAAACTAAAAAAAACAATTTTATTGTAAGAAATCATTATCTAATATAAGAAACGGCATGAAAATATTGTTCAAAGTCAAGCTGCTTTTAGACTAAAATTTGTTATTTCAGTGAAACCACTAATGTTATTTTTGTACAGTTCTTGCACTGAAATACAAATAAAGTATTGCTTACAAAAATTTTCGATGGAATTTTCGCATACATGTAAAAAATATTATTTTATCTTATTTTGCGCTATCCGAAGACGCAGCGACGTCGGTCGTCGTAGCAGCTGCTTTGCAATGCGCGCTGATATGAACGTTATTGTGACATAGCAATTGTCGATATTTGTACCGACACAAATCGTGTCAAGGTCGTAAGGGGATACCATCCAATTAAGAGGAGGCCTTCCTTTTTCAACAGTTTTTGAACGATTGTACTGAATCTACCACGGACGCAATCAATATGAAACTTATATACAAGGTGAATTTTTGATCATCGTCCAAATTCATACTGGTGGCTTGGTAAGTGATCAGTATCATGGATCAATAACGATTTTGGTGAAATTCGTAAAATGAAATTTCGACTCCCCATAGTGATTCACTCGGGAGTGGAACTGAATTTCTATGGGAAGCCGAAATTTCAATTTACTAATTTCACAAAAATTGTTACTGATCCAAGATACTGATCACTTATTAAGCCTCCAGTATGAATTTGGACGATGATCAAAAAGTCACCTTGTATATGTTGGATTCAGTCATGAGTACGGGAGGTTTGGGTCATTAGTCGTCCGTATTCATGACTCCGGAAGTTGTTGCGGAACGCAAGCGCCACCTGGTGGAGCTGTACGGAGTCTTGGAGAGGCAGCGTTGGGAAGTCAGCGATCATTCGGAACGAAACCATCGCAGAGAGTTCTAGTCTCCTCGGAACTGTACGCGTTTTGTGAACTAAAAATTTAATTGGGTTGAAATCTTTCATTTTCTTTTATCATACGCCCACATACCTTCTAAAAACATGTCAGGTTCTGATCCGGAACATCTTGATCCGTCATTTGTATGTTTTTTCAAACCTTTATCTTTACGTTGTAAGTAGCGTTACCTAATTGGAAAACTTTCGCTCGATAGATTTTATTTTTGAAAATAGTCTCTTTTTGAGTGTTTTTTTAATTTTGTGTTTAATCCATTTGATTTTTATGCGTCATATTTTACTATTAATACGAAAATCTTGTTTATTAACCAATGTAAGTTCAAAAATTGCTTAAATGCAATATTGTAATTTTAGTCGATTTTAATCTTAAAATTAGACTCGTTCTGAATCGTTTCACGCGCATTTTGGCGCACGAGATTTTCAACTTTATGAATGTTAGTCTACGGGTTATAATTGCAAAGCCGCTGTGCGCCTAAGAAAGGCCTCGTCTTAAAATGGAAGTATATGACAGGTATCACACAGAAAGTGAGGCGTGACGCCCCGCTACTGCCGAGCTTTCTGTGGGCCAAAGCCTTAAATGGTAATGGCTTATATATTGGGCTTTAACCTTGTTGTGGAATGGCGAATAATCTCGTAAATTGATCAATTCAGGGAATTGTTTAACCACCAACTGTTTATATACGCAACGTGTCTCCCAGGGTAGACAGAGACTACAGATTTCTTTCTGCTACTATCCTAACACACCTCTTTTAATTCTCTTACATTCATCAATCGGCCTCATTATTATTTTATGCTCTGGACTTAATAAGTCAACATATAGTCTTTAATAAGTCAACATATTGGTTAATATAAGTCTTTAATAAGTCAACATATATTATTGGTTAAAATAAGTCTTTAATAAGTCAACATATTGGTTAATATAAGTCTTTAATAAGTCAACATATTGGTTAATATAAGTCTTTAATAAGTCAACATATTGGTTAATATAAGTCTTTAATAAGTCAACATATTGGTTAATATAAGTCTTTAATAAGTGAACATATTGGTTAATATAAGTCTTTAATAAGTCAACATATTGGTTAATATAAGTCTTTAATAAGTCAACATATTGGTTAATATAAGTCTTTAATAAGTCGACATATTGGTTAATATAAGTCTTTAATAAGTGAACACATTGGTCAATATACGTCTTTAATATGTTACTATATTGGTCGGTATACGTCGAGATATCAATCATATCTATATGCCAAAATCACAGAGGCAATTTTTTTTTTTTTTTGTTCGCCATGTAGGCACTTGTTTATTATTTGGAAAAATAAAATAGTATGAGAACATTTAGCTTTTAACAAAATAAATACTTGCGATTGTCGGCACTTGGTGAAACTTGATACACTTTTTGAGTTAAAAGCACTTGTACAGTAGTTTCACTTTATTTATGTTTTCTCAACCGGTTTTGGATTTTACACCATTGTCAAGGGAAGATGTTAATTAAAATACATTTCATTGACTCCAGGCACCAGCTCTGAGCAATGTTATCGATGATAATGTACATTTAGCTTTAACCAATTTTTTTCATTTGGTTAACCTTCGTCAGTCTCATTATCACTGAAACAATAGATCGCAGTCCAGATCGTGGTTCCGATCCATTTTACTGGAACAAATTGAATTTTAATGTAAGATTGATCCAAAATTAATGATAAACCACCAAGATATACGTATATACCCATATTATAATTTATTTTATGTTAAATCTTATGTTTCAACAGAAGTAAACTTTCAACAACAAATAGATATAACAGCTAGAGACTCACTTTGATTTTTACGAGACAATCTCGACTTTCGCTCAAACAAGTGATCTTAATTTTTTTTTCTTGTTTTTCTTTATTTTTTTCTGTTTTCTTTTTCACCCAAAGGTTGCCTGGAACATATTTCTATTAGAAATTTTTACACTGTAAAAATTTTTAATGTTTTTTTTTCATGTTTTTGTGTAAATGTACATTAAGTGTAATAAAACAAGGCGCTAAATGGTAGCAACTGACAAACAATTCGGCACCCTCTGAGTTGATATTATTAGGATTTATAGAATAAATATAATAAATCTAAAAGAGAAAACGCAGTTTACGGTTGTGAGTTTCTATATTCAATAAACAGACAGAAGACATAAGTCAGAAAGATTTGAATATGTAATCATAAACAAGGAGTATTATCAACATGGTCCCCTCAAATCTGAGTCCTTAGATGTCTTTGTCTTCATCAGCAGCAGTCTGGTAGATCTCCGTTTAGAAAAGCGGTTTTTACATCAAAATGCTCAACACTCAAATCCATTTGTGCAGCTAATGATATCAAGAGTCTTATTGATGAAGGTCTCACTACAGGGGGAAGGTTTCAAAATAATCCACACCATGGGTTTGTGTAAATCCTTTGATGTGCCCATCTGCATCTTCATCAGGTCTATTCAATACTTCTTGAACAGGTTCAAGATCATTTGAATCAACGATTCCAAGATAAACAAAGTCAAGATCTTGTTCTCTAGATCCCACATCCAAGGATAATACTGTATCTTGATTGTCCACATCACTTGTTTGTACATCCGAACTTTCACAGTCTGCAGTCGACGTACTTGAAGTATTGGTGCTATAATGTCTTCATTACTCTCTGTGATTTCTTTAGATTTACGTTTTTTAACTTCTTGCTCTTCAAGACAAACCACATCACGAGCCGTAATAACATGTTTTGGATTGTTCGGATCCGAAAAACGATAATCTTTAGAGTTATCACAGTATCCTTCTAAACAGCCAACACATGGCTCCATCTTAAACCACGCACCCGCCGCAAGTCCTGGACATTCACGTGTCCCAACCGACGATGCCATAATTCCAAATCTCCTTGTCCTTTTACTGTAGCCAAAGCGGCCCCATCTAATATTGGCTCACAACTGTCCAACTTATAGATCCCGCCCACCTTACTACCAGTTGCAAAAGGCACACCTGAAACTTGATGATGCCATGATTCCAAATCTCTTTGTCCTTTTACTGTAGCCAAGGTGGCCCCATCTAATATTGGCTCACAACTGTCCAACTTATAGATCCCGCCCACCTTACTACCAGTTGCAAAAGACACACCTGAAACTTGACAATCAGATTGATTGAACAACTCACAACCCGACTCACTGAATACCACACATATCCCCTTTTCAACTATTTTGGATATGGATAGAAGATTCGCTTTCAACTCGGGCACATAGGTGACATCTTGTATCGTGTATTTACTTCTATTCAATCCCACGCATACATCACCTTTGCCTTCGCTCTTCAACTTCACGTCCGTAGGATCTTCTTGATCGGGCTCCTTTGACACGCATTTAAATATCTTTTCACGCATCATCATATTTCGCATGGCAAATTTCCAATTATGATAATTTTTCATTTAATTTGTCAATGGTGGTATTTGAGCCCTTTGTTGCCTGGGCCCATAACCTATTAGGATTTATAGAATAAATATAATAAATCTAAAAGAGAAAACGCAGTTTACGGTTGTGAGTTTCTATATTCAATAAACAGACAGAAGACATAAGTCAGAAAGATTTGAATATGTAATCATAAACAAGGAGTATTATCAACAGATATCCTAATTTTTGTTATTTGTTAATTCACTTTAGAGTATTTATATGTGTATTTATTGTATAGAAATGTATATATTTTTTAGATATTTAAATATATATATATATATATATATATATATATATTATTGATATTGCTTGGTAAGTAACGGTTTTTAATATTGTGTAAACTATTTACTGTTTAATATTTACTTATAAGTTTGTACCTATTTAATTATCATTTTATCATCTTTTCCGGCACTAACCTAATTTATCCACATCACCAAAGGTAAACTGGAAGATTAAGTTCGTCTTGTGTACTATATTTATAAGTGCAATAAAGAATTTTTTATTATTAGTATGTACTACAATTTTTGTTATTTGTTAATTCACTTTAGAGTATGTACTACAACCTGATTAAATTTGAAATTTTTGTATGTAGTACCATTTTTAAGGAAAAGCTCGTTTAAAATATGCTATATATTTTCGGTAGATTTATTCAAGATATTGTACATAACTACTGTAAGTTGAATTCATAATTCGGATCGACTTAAGTGAATTATTTCGTGATATGCGACATGTTTCGAATTCTTCAGGCACTCGCTGGAGAACGAATTCGGAAAGAATTCTAACCGCCGCGTATCGCGAGATAATTCACGTGAGTCGATCCGTTGTAAATAAATATTACTTACACGTATCTTGTAAAAATTTCAACCGGCTACCTAATACGGCTGAAGATGTGTAGACCCCTGTGATAGACAGACGGACAGATAGCGGAGGCTTCGTAATGGGTCCTGAACCTTAAACACGTGCACAGGAGACCTTTAAGGCGATTACCGTCGCCAAATTAGCAGCTCGATGTTTGTCTGTATGAATATCGACGGAAACGACATTGAAATAGCGTTCAAATCAGTGCACAATGCATGGTGGCTGTTACGACGCTCGCTGCGTCCTTGAAAGGGCAAAATAGGAGAAAATAATACTTTTCACATGGGCGTCATTGTTCGATTGAATAATTCTATGTTATATTTATAGCTATCAAGTTTATCTATTTATCAAAGCATAAATGAATTAAATCACCTAAGCCGCTTAGGAGCAGTAGGAAATTCAAGCCAAAAAAACACCATTCAGTTGAAATAATTTTTCATATAGAAGTTTTAGTGGTACGAAAAAGAAAAATGTTGCATATGTTGTCCTAGAGTTGATAATCCATAATACATTTCTTCAATATTTTTGGTTTGGCCATAAAAGAGGAGTAGGCTTTAGAAAGTACCCATTTGGTAGTATTAAGGGCCTTAATACTTAAAAACATTGAGCAATTTGTGATAGAGATTCCTGTGCCAAAAGAAATGCATTTTGAACAAGTCGTACAAAGGCCCCTACATGGGCCATGGGCTAAATACGGCCCTGCTACCACCCGACTGTAACCTGACATCCAATGAGAACTCTAAAGCCTCAGATTTCCGCGGGAAACTGCTCGCTACAAGAGGTTTCATTAGAAATTGTCGTGTTCTATCTCAGTTTGACAGTTGTCTGGTTTGTAACTTGCTCTTTATAGATAGGGCTGCCAACCGTCCGGGTTTCCCCGGATTTGTCCTAGTTTGGAGAGCGTCCGGGGGCCGTCCGGGGGAGGATTTGGAAAAAGATCCGGGCAAAACCCGGACACTATATTCAATTCAAATTCAAATTCAAAACTATTTATATTCCAAAAACTATACCAACACAATGAAATTTACATGAGTTGCCAAAAGAAAGAGAAAAAAACATTTAATGAAAAAGTTGTTATTCTTGTGGCCCCAGACTTAGCGAGCTTGACTCATGGGTACCAACAATAAAGATTTTAGATATTTAACATTTAACATTTTCGCACACATGGTAACATGAACAAGCGTGAGTATGTAAGTGGTAACGACAATTAATTGAAGGATAATCAAGAAATAAAAACAAATCTAGACAAATAATTCATTCGCGGCAATATAATATATTTATTGTTTAATAAATAATTAATGTTTATTGAAAAATGTTTAATGAAAACTTTTTTTGCAAGAATATTTTTTTAGGCCTGTCCGGGGAAAACCTCAGTTTCACCTAAATGTCCGGGGTTTTTGAAGTTTTTGTCCTCCGTTTGCAATTAAGATGATGGCAGCCCTATTTATAGAGGGCATTGAGTGGGATAGAGAAACAGGATTTATGCAGGCTGCTTCCGTTATTATCAATAGCACAAGTAACAAGCAAAGTAATTTTTATTTATTTTATTTTATTTTATTGATTGGGAAACAAACAGTTTTCTTAACACATAATACAAATAACAATAAATTAATCTTAAAACCAAACAAGTTTCCACATAAATCTTGCAAGTAAATAAATATATGTGCACGGCATTATAACAACGCAACATGTACTTACGTTATAAGTTACTCGGTAAATTTACACAAAACAAAGCAAATTGAAAAGGGAAAAAATATATATAAATTAATTAACGAAGTGTTTCGATATTTTGAGGTTAGTTTTGCAATCACGAAATAATTACAAATTTTTTTATCTCATTGAACTCCATACAAAATTTAACGAAATCAACAAATTAAGGAGTGTTTAATAACCATTTAAACAAGATATTGAATTTATATTTATGTTGACCATATTGATTTTTGACTTTATTTAATGTATGTTTATATTAACCCAAAAGTTGGCTGGAAGAAATCGCTTTATGAGTGATAAGACCACATTTGTACAAAATTTGTATATATAAGTGTCAATTCATTCATTCATCGATATAATACACTTAGGAAAAATCTTCTCTCAAATTTTTGCTGTACACAATCGCAATTCGGAACCAGCCAGCTACAGCTAATTATTATTTGGTATTAATATTACAGAATATCATAAATGGGCTTCATCATAACAATAATTATTATTATGATATACAGGGTGGAAAAAAATGTAAGGGCCCTGGAGGGGAGCTACCTTAAATCCTTTAGTTAGCTTATTTAACTGAAAGGAAACATTCCTTTATTTTTTAAAAGAAACAAAACTGCATTCAAAGATATTCTAAAATTAACTTGTCTCACCCAGGAATCGAACCAACTAAAAATTAAAAAAATAAACCCTCGCTACTTTATTACACAAATCGGAAGGATTTATTATTCAGGATAAAATTTGTCTTATAAACATTTGGTCTTACACTCATCTATTGTATGAGATACCCATGAAACAGAATATTTATTACAAGTTCTTTATTAAATACCTAGTACTATTCACTTATAACAAGTAAATGACACGTTATAATTTTCTTATCTATCTAACATCCAAAGACATCGTATGAAGTACAAGCTTGCTAATTTGAAATTCGAACGATAACCTTCAAAATTTTTAAAATCGATAAAAGTATTCGTTCCAATTTCAAATTTTGTTTTGTTTGCTTTAACTTTTCTCTTCTTAATATCCGTCTTCGTTAAAAAAATGTTTCATATTTATGTGTTCTTCGTATTTATAATAAAATAGAATTAATATTAATTTTTACTTTTTTTTTATTTCTAAGACCAAATGTTTATGAGACAAATTTTATTCTGAACAATAATCCTACTGATTCGTATAATAAAATAGCGAAGGTGTATTTTTTAATTTTAAGTTGGTTCGATTCCCGGGTGAGACAAGCGAATTTTAGAAGATCTTTGAATGCAGTTTTGTTTCTTTTAAAAAATAAAGGAATGTTTCCTTTTAGTAAAATGAGCTAACTCTAGGATTTAAAGCAGTTCCTATCCAGGGCCATTAAATTTTTTCCACCCTGTATATGGCTTTATAGTGCTTCATAATTTTTTATTTTATTGATAATGGAATTGCATTCAACCATAATTTAATTTTATGTTTTTCTTTTTGGTTTTTATTTTTGTCATAATTAACATATTTTTATTTATGTTTATTAATCGCACGTTTTTTATTATGTTCAGTAATACTCACTTCCCTCCTGGAAATGTAACTGTAATATTTAGAGCGACTAAAGAGAATAACTGTAACCCTATCGTACAGGTACTTCACCGCAGAGTTCACCGAGGTACTTTTAAACTCAACGATACAAGTAAGATTTTATAAACTTCCATGTAATATAGGTTACCTTAATATACAGAATGTTTGGAAATTTGACTTATTCCTTGAAAGGAGTTATACTAGAGATCATTTCCAACAAATAATGCTTATCAACTAAGGGTCGAAAATGATGAATTTTTTCAAGTAAAACACGTCGTTATTGCGAAAATTACAAAGTAAACAAGGTCTTCTTTCCACTTAAGACTTTTTATTTCAGTTCAGTTCACGTATTTTTTTTTATTAATGATCACTCATTTATCATTAATCAGAAAAATAACAAATAAGTGCCGAGGGAGGAGTAGTTATTTTTAAATTATTTATATTTAGTTACCAGTCTGAAAGTTTAAAAAATATCTTAAAAATCTTCGTAACTCGGAGATCATTAATTTTCGACCCCTAGTTGATAGGGCTCAAATATGGCGAGGGTTGAAATGATCTTTAGTATAACTTCTTTCAAGGAATAGGTCGAATTTCCAAGCAGCCTGTATAATATAGGTTACTTTTACATAATACAATGTACCATATAATTTTATAATGTCATAAAAAAATCTAATAAAAAATGTTTTTCTAAATGATCACCCTGAATATTTAGTCCAACGCTTAGCTGTCCTCTTCCAAGGCCTCTCTCTATCTCTAATCACCGTCCCGCTTGACTTTTTCCAGTGCCATCCTTCGACCAAAATAAAATGAATGGACGGGCCTTGTCTTTACAATTTGCTCACTCATAACGAGTCTAAGAAATTGGATATATACTATACTTTAATACCTAATAGTAAGTCTTTATTTTGCTTTTTGTACTTTGGAAATGTACAAGAAGGCATTTTTTCGTCAGTTATTTGGATTGCATGTACAGTGCGCGCTAATCTTTTAGTCGCCTCTGAAGCTAGCCCCAAGAATCGACGCATTAGCCGTTTTACGTTGTCAGGGGGACGTTACAGGAGCGAGGGCGCGGAGCACACCTGCCTGCGTGCCGCACCACACCCCCCGCTTGCCGTTCGGCAGGTGTCAACACTATGCGTTACGTACGTTAGTGTTAGTGCTACGTCCGTACACTACACACGCGCGCGTTGCATGAAAAGTACGTTTGTGGAAAAAATTCTATGATTCGTTAAGTTAATCGTTGAATCTGTTTGTGTTGCCTTTATTTATTATTTTGTTGATTTAGTTTGTTAAAGTTTATTGTTGTTGTTATGCCTCGCGGTCGTTATAGCGTTTTAAGGCGGCAATGTAGGAAAATGGTGTATATATTAATTTGCTTTAATTAAACAGTTAAGATTGCACTAAAATACTAATATATATTAAATAGGTAGGTACAACAAGTACACCTTCCCACTTATAGTAAACATTTAATAGTCAACCGTTCATATTATTGTTTCCTTGACTGTACCTGCGCAAGCTTGCACTCGTAACTCAATCAGAGGTGACTAAAAGATTGGCGCGCACTATACTTGTCACTCTTCTAACAGAGACCGACTGAGATGAAGTGAGAGCCGGCGCTCACTTTACAAACTTCAAAAATCTTAACGCTATGGCCCGTCCATTTATTTTATTTTGGTCGAAGGTGCCATCACAGTCTGTGGCATGTAGTCTAACTGTATTGGCAGCTAGACCGACAGTTGATCACCGTCACTTCGTCTGTTTTTAGCAAGGTATACAATACAATGAACATCCCAGTAAGGAAAGTAAGTTCTTGAGTAATACAGGCAAATCAATAGTTCCCCTGAAACTTCGTCCTTATCTTATATTCGTCCCAAAAAAAACATATTTAGTCCCTTTTTAGGGTTCCGTAGTCAACAACAAGGAACCCTTTTAGTTTCGCCATGTCCTTCTGTCTGTCTGTCTGTCTGTCTGTCCACGGCTCAGCTTAGAGACTATTAGTTCTTGAAAGCTGTAATTTGGCATGGGTATACATATTTATCACGCCAATAAAGTGGTACAGTAAAATTTTAAAAAAGATTTTTTTTAGGGTACTTCCCCTACACGTAAAGTGGGGATGATTTTTTTTTCTCGTCTATCCCCTAGTGTGGAGTGTAATTGGATAGGTAATTTAATTTATTTGGGATGTGAGAAGATCATTTTTCGATCCAGGGTTCCGTTTGCGAAATATTAAGCTTAAAAGTGTTAATTTTTGTTTAAGTCAAGTGTCCCCCCTGCCAGCGAAACGGTCGTATTTGGAGACGTGAAAAAAATCGCGGCAGTAGTATATATAACGAAATTAAAAGGAAAACTATCATAGCTAAGTAGGCTTTACAAGTTAACGAGTACAGATCGCGCCAATCTTTTAGTCCCCTCTAAACACGGGGCGATTCGCATCAACAAGAACAAAATGTATTCTTGGGAAGAGCAACTTCCGAGCGTACTAAAAGTTTGGCGCGATCTGTATTATTATAGATAATGGTACGGAACCCTTCGTGCGCGAGTCCGACTCGCACTTGGCCGTTTTTTTTTACTGTTATTGTTGCTGTTTCCGTTCTAGGTAGTCACAACATCTTCTTTCGGGCTATATCTTTTCTTTATAATATGAGAAGCAGATCACATAGTAATAGTTTGATAGCACGTTCAATAAAAATTTCTTGTAGTTAGCTGGAACATTTCCGTTTCAATATCCCAATTCCAAGAAACGATAAACCTTTGATGCTCCGCAATCAAAATTATATTGTATTGTTAGCAGATAGAAGCTCTTTTCGCTTAACAATTATGTCTTCACTTATTCGCAATCAAGATTACACTCTATTTTAAAGCAATTAAACGCTCATTTTGCGTCACAATTTGTGTTCGTGAACAAAGAAAACATTGAAGCTCTCTAACAAATACAAATTGAACTTGTAATTACAGGCGAACTAAACTATGATGCAATGTTTGATCGTTTAAATTTGTTATTTTAAAGCCTGAAATAGAACTGAAAGTTGTCGGTAAGTATAGGTATATTTTCTAGGAAACACTTGGTTTTTTGTACTGCTTTTCTAAAACCGTTCAGTTATCCATTGTCGATAAGAATTGAAGAACAATAGAGCTACGCCTTGTGAATTTAGACGGCTTAAGAAAACTGACAGTTACATTTAAAAACCTACTCCTAACGTTGGCATAATAAATCAATTCAATTCATTTCATTTTATTCGGTAACAATATAAATTGTGTTTGAAATAACATATTCACAGGTATTAGACATGAATACATGATTTACATAAAAAATATAAGCAGTAATTCACCAATATAAAAAATAATAATGTAACATAATTAATTGCAACGTTAAAAATTTTAAATTTAAAAATAAAAATTAATGAAAAGCTAAATGACACTGAGTGACACACACGTCAGGTCATCACGTTCTTTGGTAATATAAAGTTAAACTAAATAATTTTACATTAAGCAGGTCGGAGCCTCACCCCATACTATAACAATGTAGGCAGCTACGAAACGGTTTCTGAAATTCAAATTATAAAGTTGTGATACTATCTGATAGCATGAGCGAGGCGGCGGGCAAAAGTTTAGTTAAATAATATTTCAACCTTTGACTTTGACAAACTACAATTTGGTATTCATTTAAGGCCCTTAATACCGCCATATGGGTACTTTCTAAAGCCTACTCTTATTTTATGGCCAAACCAAAAATATTGAAAAATATATTATGGATTATCAACTCTACGACAACATATGCAACATTTTTCTTTTTCGTACCACCAAAACTTCTATATGAAAAATTGTTTCAACTGAATGGTGTTTTTTGGCTTGAATTTCCTACTGCTCCTAAGCGGCTTAGGTGATTTAACTCATTTATGCTTTGATAAATAGATAAACTTACTACCTATAAATATAACATAGAATTATTCAATCGAACAATGACGCCCATGTGAAAAGTATTATTTTCTCCTATTTTGCCCTTTCAAGGACGCAGCGAGCGTCGTAACAGCCACCACGCATTGTGCACTGATTTGAACGTTATTTCAATGTCGTGTCCGTCGATATTCATACAGACAAACATCGAGCTGCTAATTTGGCGACGGTAATCGCCTTAATACAATGTCTATTAAAATGTAAGTCTCATGAGCGACTAGTGTTGACGTAATACGACATTCCAATTTTATTACTAGTTCCTAGAATTCTTTTTCGGGAATGTTCCTGGAATATAATCTTTAGGGTTCCGTACCCAAAGGGTGTCAAGCGGATATATTTTGATCAATTTGTTTTTTATTATTTTATTTATAACACTTTGCACATTTACACAAATAACTTAAAAGACAAAAGAATTAATTAAACATGGTGTACAAGGGCGGCACTTATTGCTAATAGCAATATCTTCCAGACAACCGTTGGTAGCTAACAGAAAGATGAACAAATTAAACTGCGAAGGTGTAAATACTAATCAGAAAATAATAGTGAGATCAAGATTAAAATATCAACCTAAATATCTAAGACATAAACTTACATATAAAATATACAATTAGGTATGTACTTTTTCTATAGAAAAGCCGCCAGCGACTAAAAATTCAGTCTGTATACTTAATATTGTAGAAATTTCCGAAGACCGATTTCTCACTCTTTCGCTTTTGCAACACTAGCCAAAAGTGGACCTGCGGATATTATTAGATTGTACGTTTCTAAATAAGGGGCACAGTGTACGTGGGACGAAAGAGTGTATATTTCTTAATTATTTGCGTTGAGCTAGGTGTAGGACGTAACTGCGTGCCCACAACAGATAACACTGAACTTCATTTCCGCCGTCGGGTGTACATTCTAGTGACTTGACCTTTCTCCACCGACTTGTGACCTGCTTTTATATCGGTCGAAGTCGTTTACTTAAAACGCTATAGCCATATGTACCTAAACGCAGTAGGTACACAGCAACATAGTTGATGGCTTTTACAAGTTGAACTTAAGGGGCAGGTAGTCGCCAACGAACTTGAACACGAATAATTTTCAGGGATTTTTTTTCTTATACTTTAATACTATATATTTATAGTATTTAGCTGATGCCAGGCTCGACTGTGGAGGTACCACTATCTTACTTGAACACCCCCTCGAAGTAATTCGGGGGAGAGTAAGAGGACAGCTCACAGGCAAAAAACCAGGAGGCCCACCATGCCTGGGACTGATGGATGGCGGTATATCCATCCCTTATAGCCGGGCCTTATATGAAATAGACTGGTGACGGGCAGCGGCGTCACGGGTGCAATGGTTCTGGCACCGCGTTCACCCACCCGCCTGCCCAGCAATTCTTCCAGGATAACCGCCGAGAGTGGCAAAGGCTTATGTCCAGCAGTTGACGAACTAGGCTGATGGATGGATGGATATATTTATTTCATAGATTTTAAACATCTTATTTAAGAAAAATATCGTAATTAGTGAGAGTAATTTTCGGATGACAGACGCCTTAAATGCGATGGGTTAAATACAAAGTAGTATATCTCCACCGGACGGCCACATAAATCAAGTTTGAAATTAGACACTATCACGATTAATTAATGACGATAGTAGAACTAAACTGTCTATATAATGTTATACATATATGTTATATATATATATATAATGTTAGACTGCCGGGTGAACTATATGAAAAATTTCCTAATTTACATATTAATTTATTTTCTGTAATTTAAAAAATTATGTAAAAACTTATGAGATAATTAAGCTTCAAGAAAGGCTTCAAGCTTAATTTAGGTTGTATTTTATTTTAATCAATTGGTTTAAGTTATAGTTTACTATTTCATGATTTAGTAGTAATTTATAAAATTTAGCATGTTTATATTTTTTGATTTAGGTTTTTTTCTGTTTGTTAACATTGTAACATTATGCGAGTGCTGTGTGCTCCTATAATTTGTATAACTCTGCAGGACTAATGTATAGTCAATAAGTAGATGTGTTTAATCAAAGTATGCAGTTGGGGCTCCTTAATAAATAAATATACCAAAGTTTAGATTCTAATTAAAAAAATTAAAAAGTACATAGACTGGTGCGGTATGAAAGTTTTACATTTTTAAAGGCCTAAAATACAAATAGCTGGATTTGGTAAAAAAGTTATTTGTACCAGTTTTGTTCCACTGTCGTCAAATGTAGAAAATGTTTTTTTTGGAAACTCGTTTGAATAAAACCGGTCAATTGCGAAAAATGCCAGTTTTAGAAAGTGAGAAAACTCTTTTGTTTGCTGTGGCCACAGGTTACAAACTACAATATTAATCGGTGTTTTCACTATTCGTTGTTTAAATACAGTATAGTACGTAAAGAAATTTCGAATTCCTAACTTATTCATTTATTTATTAATAAACTAACTAGTTTAATTTTTGAGATACACCCCGTTACAAAAATAATCCAAAACTGACATCATTCACGGTCCTCCATTTCTGTACATTCCAAGATAAAAAGGAATAATAAATATGTTTGCACTTTACTCAATGAGCTCTAGACAATGACAGCCCACATGCCAGGTCAAAAAAAAAAGTTTTTCGTCTCTTTTCTCCGTCCCTCTTTCTCTTACCCCTTTAAAATTAATGTAATTGCATTAAAATTAGGGTGAGTTGACATCATACATATTTTAAAAACAAGCCAAGTGCGATTCGGACTCGCGCACGAAGGGTTCCGTACCATTATCTATAGAAACGGCAAAAAAACATGTCTGTTGTATGGGAGCACCCTTAAATATTAATTTTATTCTGTTTTTTAGTATTTGTTGTTATAGCGGCAACAGAAATACATCATCTATAAAAATTTCAATTGTCTAACTATCACAGTTCATGAGATACAGCCTGGTGACAGACGGACAGCAGAGTCTTAGTAATAGGGTCCCGTTGGTTATCATTTGGGTACGGAACCCTAAAAACGGATTTTAAGTCATCATTTTAATCTGTGCAAGGAGGCACAGGTCGAGCTTTCGATGAGATAATGATTCATCATCTTCAGGACTCTTCGGGAACACAGGCGCGCGCTGCGTTTAGTCGTGTACTGGCAATCCTTCTCCTCCCTCGCTGCCGCTCGCCTTTCCGCCCTTCGGCTGCGTTCAGAGATTACCGGTATCGGAACCGGAACCTGACCCGACCGGACGTTTAATGCAGTTATAGCTACTACTTCCGGGTCACGTGTATCACTAGGCACAGTTACACAGACGGCACTGAAAATGTCTTCCACCACTGTTGGCACTTTTTTGCTGTACGAAGTGTCGAGCACAGGTTGCCAGGTTGGCGCCAGATGCCAACCGCGGCTATACAATGACATTCGGTTTTAGTTCAACATTCTACAAAAAGTATCTTTATTTCAGGTACATAACTAATTCTGTCTACAAGCTAGAAACCTGGTACGTGACACACGGATAGACAAAAAGCAGACATTAACAGGGCTTCGTTTTATCTTTTGAGTACGAAACCCTAAGAACCTGTTTATCTGTAAGATGAATCGGAGCCACGATCTGTACCACAGGGTTTAATCGCGCGTAACGTGACTAGTTGAATCACAAGTGCGACGAGCGTGACATAACTGTTTAATCGCAAAAACATCGTGTCACTGTCAATCTGGTTTGGAACAAATACCAACAAAATCTTTAAAAAATAGCTTTTGATGATTTCAAAAGCTCGCAACGTTGAACGTGTGCAAATTGTGCTTTGACACTGCAAAAATTGCGCCCTAGGCATCAACGGCTCTTTTTGCGAAATGTGCTAAAATAGCTTCCTGTGCTTAGTAACTCAACGGACTTGGACAAATAGCATAGGTTTTTGTATTTTATTGCTATTCAGGTAGCCAGTAAGAATTTGTCTGTTTTTCCCAAAGTCACCATGTATTGATATCGATTCTGTCACATCAAGTGTAATTACAAGTAACACGCACGTGGGGGTTCAACAACACGAGTCCAAGGGTTCAACACACCAATTAATCGAAAAAGCTGGCCTTTCAACGAGTAATATAATATCTAATAACATAACGATAAATAGAATGCTATCTTCAATAACGGCCCTAATGCTATTGTTTGACTATCCTAATGGGAAATATTGATAAAGGTATACCATTTTGTTTGAGTGTCTTTTTTTTTCAAACGAAACTATGTTTATGGTGTGATTTGATGAATTGTTGTGCTAATCTGTTAGAGAAATTGGTACCTTCCTATCGATAGATATAAATTAGCATGCACTAAGTAAATAAGCGAAAGAATTAACATAAAAGACTAGAATAGAAAAATATCGGTCAAGTGCGATTAGGACTCGCGCCCTGCGGGTTCCACGCCATTTAAATAAGTTACAGAACTCACGAAGTCCGTTTGTCTATGGTTGTAGTAGTGACGTGTACTGATAAGCGCGTTTTGTGTGTGTTGCTCGTTTTGTACCGCTCCCAAGGTTACGCACACTAGAAAAAATACATGTGCATGCACTACTACAATTATAACTAAACGGACTTCATAAAATAGAATATCTATAATAGACTCAAATAATTTGAATAAAAATTACAAACTTATGAATGAAACAAAACTGCAAAAATAAGTTGATCGAATATTCGGATACGTTACACTAAAACTACATAATAAATCGCCGTTTTCAGTATTTGTTGTTTGAATATAAATTTGATTTGCTGTCGAGCGGTCGGGCGGACAACACATCCCGAGGATGCCTCGTTTAGGGGCGAAACACGTGTCGATAAGTTTTCTTGCTTGTTATTTAAGATTGCTTTATTTTGTGCTCGTACTGCTTGCTTTGCTTGTGCAGGTTTTATGCGGGAGGGTGGGTGGTGCTTGAGTCTGCATTTTGAATAGCATGGTAAGAGTGGTAAGAGTGAAAGTGTGACAGAGGTGACAGAGGTATTACTGTATAATAGACATAAACACAGTGGAATATAGTACAACTTCTCACCCTAAAATATTAGTAGCAGAGTGTGTGGGTGAGTATAATAGACATAGACACAGTGGAATATAGTACAACTTCTCACCCTAAAATATTAGTAGCAGAGTGTGTGGGTGAGTATAATAGACATAGACACAGTGGAATATAATACAACTTCTCACCCTAAAATATTAGTAGCAGAGTGTGTGGGTGAGTATAATAGACATAGACACAGTGGAATATAATACAACTTCTCGCCCTAAAATATTAGTAGCAGAGTGTGTGGGTGAGTATAATAGACATAGACACAGTGGAATATAATACAACTTCTCACCCTAAAATATTAGTAGCAGAGTGTGTGGGTGAGTATAATAGACATAGACACAGTGGAATATAATACAACTTCTCGCCCTAAAATATTAGTAGCAGAGTGTGTGGGTGAGTATAATAGACATAGACACAATAGAATATAGAACGGCTTCTCACCCAAAAATCAATAGCCGTTTTTGCAGAATTTAGACTAAATAAATAGCTTCGAAACACTAATTGAATTAAAACCAAATTCAACGGGTATAATACTTAACAAAATGAAATAGCCTCCTAATGCCTAAACATTGGTGGGATAAATGGGAAAGTTTGTTTATGAGTTATAATGTTTTTCACGTAGCACGAGTCCCAGGCATTTGTAAGTTTTCGTTGCACGCATACATTTCCAATCAATTACATCTTACTACTAGGGACAAAACATACTACATTCATTTAAAATGTTTCAAAATGCAATGGTATAATCATACCAAGATGTAAGCAATAATTATAGTCGATTTTAAGCATAAAATTACAAAAAACGATAAAATAAAATCCAATCTCCTCAAATACATGATTTGTGAAACTACATGAAATAATTATACTATCTTTGTTACTTCTTCACGCTGAAACAGCTGGACGGATTTAAATGAAATTTGGAGTGGAGATAGCTTATACCTTATATTAACAGATAAGCTACATTTTATTCCGAAAAAAATACTGGTATCTTGGTAAAATGAAGATGTAAAATCTAATACCACGCTGGCAGAGCCACGGGCAGAAGCTGGTATTATTATATAACTTCAAAACACAAAGAAACTATCTGAACACGTGAACTTCCTCCCGCAACCCTCACTTCGCCCCGCTTCGGCTCAAGGTATGGTGGCATAGTATTAGTTTACAGTTTGTAGACATTGCCACAGCCCAGCCTTGTCAGTCAGCCGACAGAGGTAGACCGAAGGTTGCACCATCACAATGTAGACTTGTAATACCCTGTTGAATTTGATTGTGCGCGTTGCCCATGCGAAATCTCGAGAGAGTGGAAGTGAGATATTCAAGATGGCGTCTAATATGGCGCTGAAACAATTATTTTTATTTAATTATCGTCTTAATCGTAAAATTTACGTGTCATTTTGTAATACCCTTATTATGTTATCGACCTTTTGCCCAAAAGTAATACAAAATGCTTTATCAAATTTCGATTTTATGAAAACTTGGTTAATGTGGTTTATTCAACGATTTTGGAAGGTTGAGAATTCGCCTTAGTTCAAAACATGCGGCATTGTTACTCAATAAGTTTATTTATTATTAAATATCTGCTTTACCAATGAAAATGTTTATACTTAAAATTATGTTTATCATCATAAAATGTATATTGTCATGGTTTTAGCAGTACAATATTTTATATTACTGTCACTAATTTCGTCCAGTTTGAATTTCGACACATTTCGGCACACTTATGAAGTTCAGCATATTTTTCAATAAGGCGATGTATGTATATGTATTTATTACTATATTTTTCTCCTAACATCGTTGTATAAAATCATCCATTCATCCATCCATCAGCCTAGTTCGTCTATAATAAATGTATAAAATAAATGCTTTTAATCAATCATAATTATTATGTCATAATGCCTAAAATTTAAATAAAATCTCGACAAAACGGTTAATTTACTTTGGGATATTTTATGATCGAATGAAGTTTATTATTTTTTACAACAAAACCCAAAGTACAAGTTATCAAATTTTCACAATATTAACTTGACTATTCTTAGGCCAATTATGGGTTATCATTATCGTACCTATACAAATGAACATGCAAACGTAGATTTTTGAAAGATGCTTGAATTTACACAAAATTTAAAAGGTTGTTGCATAATAAAATAAAAATATTATATATACGATCATTTACCGACCAATATTATAACAAAACTACTTGCCTACACTACACAAAAATTTTAAAATAAGTGTGCTATAATTTTCAATCATGTAGTGAAGTTAGGGGGTACTTCTATGTATATTTCATATATATCTAGTTTTTGGTTAAGGTGATATGTAAAAGTTTTAGCGTCCCTGTTACTCCAGCGAAAAAACCCTCAGTGCGGGAGGGATGGATTCGTGGAAAAGTAGCAAAAAGTCGGTTTTTTATTTATATAAAATGTACCAAAGTTGCTATCAAAATGTCGTTTAACCAGCCCCCCTATTCTGTATCTTTAGTTGCCAACTGCACGGGGTGCCTATCATCAAAAACATAGCTAAAAACTGAAATTTCAAAATTGCCTTTAGTGGGTATTGAACTATTAACAATCTGTGTCGTCACTTCAAGTGCCAAAATATCCTTAGGACATCGGAATTCGATAGTATATCTATGTTTTTGATGATAGACACCCAGTCCAGAAGGCAACTAGAGATACACAATGGGCCCGCAGGTCCTAGATACCGTTAAAACCTATCTAATAAAATATAATTGCAGACCATATGTCATTCTAAATTGTCAAACCAGGAGAATTGGTGTCGAAAAAGACTTCATTTCAATAAATATTTCTATCGAGCCGAATTTCTTCAATCGCGTTTCTGTTCTAACAAATCCCTAGAAAAAGATTCCAAAAATAATATACTATTTTATCAAAATAATACATTATTTACTGAAGTAGATATGCAAGTTCTAAAAGTGTCGATTTTTTTTTCCGTAGCGCCTTAAATATAAGAATTTTGGGGATTAAAAACGGCAATAAATAAATAATAAATAAAACCATATAAAATAATCGGTCTGGGTGGCTTCATTTGTACAACCCCGCTTCAAACAACAAATGCTATATCACGTAACGGGACGTAGTCCATAAGCCCCAACAAATTGCACCTTTGTTACTGCTGAGAGAAACCAAACATGCCCTGTGGTTACGTACGGTAACTAAGTTATTAAGCCAATAACTTAGTTCCCTCTTGAAGTAAACCTCTTTACCCCTCAATACGCTGCGACTTCGAAGACAATAGAGTAACCAATTATGGAGGTAACGAAAACTATTTTGAAATGGTTTTGGCCTAAAAAGTAATTCTCAGCTGAAATATGTGTTACATTAAACATCTGGGGCAATGATATTTATCATTGATCTGGGGACGTCAAAATAGGTTTTAATTAAATTATTTCTAGAAAAAAAAAACAAAAAATAAAAACATTACTAAAATTATTTACAAGTGTCACTTTTACTTTTTTACTATCATACCTAACTTATATGTCAATATTTTTTTTACATTCGACTGATGACGGCCCCAGGGTCGAAATATATCGAGTAATATTTTTTTTATTGTTTTAATACCAATAAATAAACATAGGAAATATTAAAACATAATTATACGAAATTATAAATAACAGCTATTTTCAGAAATTACGTAAATTGTGAACAATAAAGATTATAAATATAAATAAAAAAGTATTAATTATCTTCGAGATATATTTCTATGTACTTGTGTATGTATTACAACTTATAATAACAAACTAAAAACATATTTAATACAAAAAGGTCCCTACACGATTGAAGAATACTTAAATAACTAGAATATTAGGATTTATAGATATAAAAGAAATTGTATTTACCTAGATTTTAAGCCCAATAAAGCCTTTTTTATGATACTTACTTAAATATAAGATTGATGTTACTAGCTTTAAGTTACTTTGCTGTGCCCGACAGGGTCCATAATTGATACTGTTAATGTTATTTAAGACCTTTCAAACATTATGGTGCAAATAAATTTGAATTTGAATTTGAATTATTAGTCCCCTTTCTTGAAGAACAAAATTACCAGGCTCGTTGCGGGTGGCGGCTGGATGAGGATGACTGAGGACCGCCAAGAGTGGCGTAATATTGGGGAGGCCTATGTCCAGCAGTGGACGAATACGGGCTGATGGATGGATGGATGTTTTTATAAGTATGTAGTGTATTATATTAAAATATTAGGCTTGAAGAATATTATTTTTCTTTTTGCACAAATATAACCACACTTGTAATTTTTTTTCTTTCTCCACTCCATCGGTTGACTGGAAGAAATTTCTTTAATGAATAAGTCCGCCCTTGCCTTTTGTTATTCTGTATTCTGTGTTTTATTTTAATTTTCTGTGCAATAAAGTGTTTATTCATTCAAGCATTCGAATTAGAAAATTCTTCTAAAATAATAAAAGTCTTTTCAATGCAAGTGCTCGTAAATGCCCACTTTTTATGCATCAAAACCGAACAGAAAGTCGATTATTTTGCCCTAGGGCTTTATTATTATTATTTTTTAATTTATTTACAATGGTTGGCTAACCTGCAGCCTTTCCTGTCTACCATAAATGTTATACATTTTTTCCACTGTTTAACGGCTCTGGATACAGTCCTTTTGAGCCAATCATAATTTAAAGTTCACAAGATTATATTTGTTTTATTTCCTCACACTATGCATTGAAAAATGTAATATGATACACAGGCGTAAGAGCAATAAATTTATCGTATATTTATTTAAATCGTCCTCGTCATTTATTCCTTTTCGCCCTTGTAGCATAAACTACTATTAAAATAATATTTATTCAATTGTGTCCAATAAAGAAAATACGAGTAATACTCACATAAATAAGTATTTCTTGTGCGTGTAACAATATCCTTCCTCACAATACTGCAATTAACTTGTCATGTTACCGTGAACTGACACACAATTCAAGGGCTTATTCGTCAGAAAGGGAAGAAGTTGTATAACCTTTATACGTTCTCATGTGCCCTAATTTAATTTATCACCCAAAAAGGTCCTAAGCCGCGCTCCGTCAAGTTTTATCGATCACACATCCATACCAATAACCTACACACATGCCCACCTACGAACTCACTTTATGGTGTAATACCGTGACTAGTAAAAGGGTAAGATTGGTGGAATAAAAAGCTAGCATAAAAGAGACTGTAAAGCGTGCTCTTAAAACCTCAACTCCAATAAAAAGACTATCAATTCTTTATTGTTACATAACTAAGGTGCGTTCTACAATAAAATCTTTATCTATAATTTATTGATGTTTCTCTAGTAACGAGGAAGGAAATAAAGGGAAGTTTCCACCCACGTGATGGTATGCGGCGGTAATAGAAAATGGGGTAGTCAGGGCTCGCAAGCAATTTGGGCTACCGACCGCCTTGCTCCAATTTAGAGATGGCATCCGATGATAGTAAAGGGTAATACGTGACCTTCAGGTCATGAAATTTGCAACCGTGCCATAAATGATAACAATTTTTATAAATGCTAATACAGCAACAAACTAGATTATTTCTATATAGATAAAGGTATCGTTTTTTAATTATTTTCATTAGTTATAGAAGAATTATACCTTTTGTTTGCCAATGTAGTAAGTGCGGTACACAATTATACGATGCACTTCTAGGGTCTATAAGAAAAATCCAATGCGATTAAAAAAAACAGACATTTTTAACCCTTTTCTTTTTTGGAAAATAGAGAATGTCGTCCAAAGTATGTTTTGAAAAAGTGCCGTCCAAAGTGTGTATTCAAAACATTCTCCAAATCGATCCGATCCATATTTTCGGCCAGGAAAAAAAATGGGTCTCCTGGCCAAATTATGGGTCGGATCGAATTGGATATGGTTTCATTCACTTCGCCATGTTTGAAATATCCGAACAACATACTTTGGACGACACTTTCCAACTTATTTTTCGAAAATTGGCAGCTATTTTGAAATAAAATGCCTTAAAAATCAACTTCCACCGAAAAAAAACGTGATCGCATTGGATAATTGTTTTACATATAGGTTGACTTTTTGATCATCGTCCAAATTCATACTGGTAGCTTGGTAAGTGATCAGTATCATGGATCAATAACAATTTTTGTAAAATACATAAAATGAAATTTCGACTCCCCATAGTGATTCACTCGAAACTGGAAGTGAATTTCTATGGGAAGCCGAAATTTCATTTTACTAATTTCACAAAAATTGTTATTGATCCAAGATACTGATCACTTATCAAGCCTCCATTATGCATTTGGACGATGATCAAAAAGTCACCTTGTATATGATTCATTATAATACCTGAAGTGATCGGAACCATCCAACAGACCTTACTACAAGACTCGCGCACAAAAGTTCCGTACCGCCAAACAATATGGGTACGGAACCCTAAAAATATTATGGTAAACAACAACAATATAACATAGCAACGTTAAGGCAACAAAAACAAGCCGCTAAAAAAGTATAGCGTTAAGAAAAAATCGGGGCTACCGCTGAGTACGGAATCCTAATACATTAACCGCTATGTATTTCATGTGATCGTTATGTAATTACCTATTACCATGATTTATATAGTATAAACTTTAGTATGTTTAACAGAAATTATAAAAAAAAATGGTAGAAGACATGCTCTTGCTAAGTTGCTTGCCCTTCTTCTTAGCAAGATTAATAGAATGGGCGGAGTTAGGTATGTATTTATATATGTTACCAATTATTATATAGTATATAATTATTATAAACTACATAATAATATATAGATTTTAGCTCATTTGAACCGTATGTATACATTGCTGCATAAATTAAACATACTTACCTTTTGTTTAGTTCATGTACGTTTATTGTTTTCTTAAATATATTTTTAAACGATTAAATTTCACTTGTGAAAAGTATATTATGTGTACCTACTTTACTACTCCAGGTGTTGTATAATACATCGATCATCTAGTAGGCCCACTGAGCTATATCAAGCCACATCTACTAATATATAAAATATGTAAGTATGAAGCCTTCAGGTGTTATATAATATATCGATCGTCTAGTACAGGGGTCTCCAAACTACGGCCCGCAGGCCAACACTGGCCCGCGAGCACCACCAATCCGGCCCACGATCGCTGACGAGACATGCCCGGTTTCTATCACGCTATAGTATAGTCACCACCTGCTGCACGTGCCCATAGTCGCGACCGAGGCGCGCCGCCACTCTCCGCTCCCGCGAGCTCGCAGTGCTCTTAACTCGCTGCTGTCAGCAGAGCCACAGTGTGACCTGTTCGCTGACTGTTGGATGGATGTTTATCGGGAGTGTTTGAAGTTCTGTGAGATGAAGCCTGCATGAGACTTATTTTTTAATTATGTTGTTTTGTATTTTGTTTTCATTTCTCATTGTTATATTGTTATTTACAATATGTATTTAATGTTGTAGCACTTATTCATTTGTATAGCGCATTGGGCTACTGTTATGTTGTACAAATTTTGTGTAATAATAAATAAATAAATAAATAGTTTGTTTAAAATTCACTAACGTTTAATATTAACGTGATATTATTTATAATAGGATCAAAATTCACAACCCGTTATCATGCGTATTTGTCTAAAAATAGCGTAATTATAAGAATGTTATTTACAACGCTATTTTAAGATCTGCGCACTGCGTCGAAATTGCGAACGGAGCGGAGAACACTCCTGCGCCCTGCACAATATCTCACTGACCGGCTAGTCCCAATACGAAAATTTGCGCGTCAAAACTACAGTATTTTGGAATCATGAGTTATTATAGTCTTGGCCCTCGGGTCTTAGTGGAGGAATCAGTGTGGCCCTAAGGAAAAAAAGTTTGGAGACCCCTGGTCTAGTAGGCCCACTGAGCTATATACAGCCACATCTACTATATAAATATGTAAGTATGAAGCCTCCAGGTGTTATTTAATATATCGATCGTCTAGTAAGCACAGTGAGTATTTATATATGTATTTATACATGTAACCTATTAGTATGTAGTATATAGGATGTGATTTGGTCGGCCGCCTGGATTCGTGCTGGGGGCTCGGTTGGTGATCATTGAACCTTGTTCCTGGTCCCTGGCCGGGTCTCCGGTATGGGTTCGGGCGGTGGATTGGATTTCACCTTGTATAATAATATTTTACCTATAATTTTAATAGTATATTATTGCTACATAAATTAAATAAACATTTAATCTAAGTAGTTCATGTACATTTATTATTTTATTACATATATTTTTATAAGATTAAAATTTGACTTGTGAAACGTGTATTATATATACCTACTTTGCAAAATAAACTTTTGAATTTTGTATTTTGAGTTATATGCAGCCACATCTAATATATAAAATTACAAGTCCTGACTGACTCAAAATCGCACAGCCCAAACGGCTAGACCTAAGAACATAAAATTTTGGTAGGCTTAAATAGGGAATGAAAGTTTGTAAGGCAATTTCGTTAGTTTTGTAGATAAAACCATAAAAATTAGTATGAAGCATTTTGGTAAAAAATTAAGAAGTGGATCGCCGTAGATTCTTTACTAGGAAATCGACCCAGCGATAAAAAAAGATGGTCAGAAACATGGCTCGGCCTTCAGCCTCTCCAAATAACACTTACTTTGGCATCAAATAAGAGATAGAGGTATTGTTTCTTTCGAAAACGCGGCTTGGCCTTCGGCCATTCCTCAAATACTATTGAATTGGATGTTGTTCATAAATGGGATACTCAGAAAATTTTGCGAAAGTAAAAAAAATGTTTTACGTTGTATTCTATTATTATTTAATCTTTTCAAAGAACTCTCCACAAACATCTATACAAAGTTTTATGCGTCTAAACCAATTTTCGAGACACTTTTTCCAGGCCGTCTCAGACACCTCTTCTAAGGCTTTCTCGAAAGCTGTTCGGCGAATATTCCGGCGATGAAAACTGTATCCCTTTGAGTTGATTTTTTTTATTTCAGGGCATAAAAGAAGTCACACGGTACTAAATCAGGGCTGTAAGGTGACCCAAAAGTTTAACGGGTATGCTGCCCGGGAAGTACCTCGTTATGAGCGCTGAGTGCGCTGGCGCGTTGTCATGGTGAAACAGTACCCCGCGGAGCCCCGTGTTCGGTCGCTTGTTGCACACAGCGGTGAAAACTTCAGGCAAGCATTTGGTAGTATGCCATTCGGAATTGATGCTACTTTGATTTCATAAGGGAATCGATAACAAATACCCCGTCAAATTGAAAAAACTAGCGATCAAAATCTTCCCTGCGTTTTATAATATATATAATCGGGTCTACCGCGATCAATTTTTACCTTTTTACGAAAAGGGGGACGCCCGACGTTTCGAGACTGTTGCATGTCTCGTGGTCTACGGGAAACTGGCAAGTATGGCGAGGCGCAGTGATGAGATGCAGGTGACGACCGAAGTATTTTCCTTGTACCCGCAAAAACACTTTAGTCTTTAAAATTAATTGTTATCTTATTCACGCACGGCACACAACACTCACAGTATCCGGAGATGCACTAAGAGAAGAAACCCGCGATTTAAATTTCCCGATGACTGGACTCCATGTGGGAGACAATTTGAAACCATCTTCCCTATTGAAATTATTTGGATGTTTCTTGATTTCAATCGCTTCACGCACAATTCTAGGGTAGTAATGGCGATCGGTGGAGAGAATTTTCGGGTTATGCAGTTCTATCCAGTGGTTGGTCCCGGATTCTAAAAGATGTTCTGCTATCGCTGATTTGTACATCTGCCGGTTTTTCACAGCTGCTATGTGTTCCTTGACCCTTTCCTGTACGCTACGTTTTGTTTGGCCAATGTAGGAACTTCCACAGCTGCATTTTATCTTATAGACACCTGGATTTCCCTGCGTTTCTCCATCACTTTCACTTTGGTAGGCGTTGTTTCGTTTTCAAACAGCCAAAATGTCGACTGGAGCTTCGTTTGCTTCTGAGCAGCGGTGAGTTGCGGCACCCAGCGTAAAACTATCCTTCTCATGCGAAGGTGCTCGAGTAGAATCTCGTGAATGCTTCCCGTTCCAATCTGCAATATGTGCTGAGTCTTTTCATATGTACCTATTCTCTTGAATTAAAATTTTCAGTGCTAGCACGTTTCCTACTGTAACAGCCGTCAAAGGGCGACCACTTCTTTCTTCATCCCTCAAAGTTGATGGAAGTTCACCCTTCAGGCTTCAACCGCGCTTAAACTCGTTATATATTAGCGGCACGCGGTTGCCTTAGAAAGGCTTTTTATCCATAAATGCCATTTGAAGTCTATTATACGATTCGTCTCGTTTTAGGTGACATTTGAAATCGTAAAAAATCAACGCACGAAAGTGTTTCCGGCCCAGATTCATTTTTTATGGGACACCATAGTTCAATTGAATAAGTAAAAAATAGTGAAATTTTGAATTTGGAACGTTCGTATTTTTATTTTAAAATAATTGTATTTTTAAAATAAATGGTCTCACACATAAAAAAAAATTTCGCAAAAGATATTGCGTGGTCTGGTACTATAACAAATCATATTAACAAAAAACCGGCCAAGTGCGAGTCAGACTCGCGTACCTAGGGTTCCGTATTGTGGATAATAAATTTAATTTTGTAATTTTTTTTCCGTAAATTTCTCAACCGATATATTTTTCCTGTAATCTTTACGTAAACACATATTACCATGATTTTTTTCATATTTTTTGGTCCACCGGTTTTGAAGATAAGGGGGGGGGTTATTGTAGGTATTGGGGGTTATTGTAGGTAAATTGTAGGTATTAAAAAGTTGATTGTAAAAATATATACTTTTAATATATTTAAACTTTTAAATATATTAAAAGTATATATTTTTACAATCAACTTTTTAATACCTACAATTTGATACCCAAATTGTATTTTTAGGCTAATATTTTTTATTTTTCTAACATTTGTTTTGGAAATATTTGAACAATTTCAAAATTTTCATATTTTTTTTTACTTTTTAATATGTGGGCAAATCAATGCTATTTTTATGCCAAATTTCATGTCTTTAACGGTGCTAAAGTTATGAGGCTGTGACATACGGACGGACGGACGGACAACAGAGTCTCACCATAAGGTTCCTTTTATACATTTTAGGTACTACGGAACCCTAAAAACACTTGTTTCAGAAAATGGCACAACAAGCGGCTCGTTTTCCTTAAATAGAATTTCCTCAAACAATGATAGTGAATCAACAGGATCACAAAACAACAATCAAGTGTATTTACTTTCACAGACATACTCGATTACAGAGATACGTTAAGGCCTTGTCAGCCCCTGACTGACTGATTTTCTCTCACTCTAACTAGGTTGAACGTAAAGCACAATTTATGAGGTCGCGGGGACACGCGTGTGAAAATATATTTATTTTGTAGATTTTCTTTTACTATATTTAAACTTAAAAAAGAACAGGTAAGTAAGACTTTATTACTACACTATTAGGTATACAACTTGAAAAAAAAAGATAGTTGACGATCTAAATTTGAGTACCTACTCGTGTACGAAAAAAATTATTTTATAAGTAGTATACCAAAAATACTCTTTTAATTCTTTACTATATCTACAGTATTTTAAAAGGATTAGGATTTTTTTTCCGGTCGAAGTAGATGACGAAAATTGCATTTTTAGAGCGAGATGGAGAGGGGCCTTAACTTCTTTGTATTATTTAAAGAAAACATAACTTTTTGTGATGTGTTACATAAAAACACCAGATAATGACGTCTTTTTTTTCGTTTCTATTAGTTTTTTTGTGCTTTTGTATCGCTTTTTTCCTAATTAAATAACATTATTATTAAAGTAAACTCAAGATACCCACATTGAATAATCGCATCAGTACACACACGGGTTTTCACGTTGAAGTAAATATTTTTCGCCCACTACCCATCAAAGCCCCAATAAATCCTCAATTCCAAGTAAATGTTGCTTACAGACACAAAAATACAACTAAAAGTCCAGCGTAGCACTACCGGCGTTCCTGTCCTCAGCTCACAGTACGCTTGACCTCATTGGTACCTTAATTAGCCCATCACTTGGTGATGTCGAGGTCACGTGCTTGGCTGAGGCCAGGAGCGCCTGGATTGATATTGCTGGTCCGAGCCAAAAAACCCCGATAGTTACGACATCGCAGAGGCTGTGGGACGAGCCGCTCTGCAATCAGGTTCAAAAGAAGCTACTAGAAACTGCAGAAAACCCTACAGAGCGAGCCCGTCTCCTAGCAAGCAAAGAGTCGGAGTCGGGGTACTGGTTAAATGCCCTACCGTCGGCAAGTATCGGCACCCTACTGGACAAAACTACTTTTAGTTTGGCAGTCAGTCTGAGGCTTGGTGCAAGAACCAACGAGCCACATCGCTGCCGTTGCGGGGCAAGCGTTGACCAACTCGGTCACCACGGCCTGTCATGTAAACGTAGCGCCGGTCGTCTACCGCGCCACGCCGCCTTAAACGATGTCATCCGTCGGGCTCTCATGAGCGCCAACATGCCTGCCGTACTAGAGCCCAAAGGCCTAGTACGCAGCGATGGTAAGAGGCCCGACGGACTGACACTAATCCCCTGGAAAAATGGGCAGTCGCTGGTGTGGGACGCAACATGCGTCGACACCGTAGCGCCGTCCCATCTCCAGGGGAGCGCTGTCCTTGCTGGCGCGGCGGCGTTGACGGCTGAGGGTCTCAAACGGCGTATATACGTGGAGCTGGCTGAAGGCTACATTTTTGTGCCTTTTGCCGTAGAGACCCTGGGGCCGTGGGGACCAGACGCAAAGCGCCTATTTAAGGAAATATCGTCGAGGTTGGTCAACGCTTCCGGAGACCCAAGGGCTGGGACCTATTTTGGTCAGCGAATAAGCCTCGCAATACAGCGAGGCAACGCCGCCAGCCTATTGGGTACTCTCCCCGATGATGGCGGTGATCTGGCTCACATATTTTATTTAATCTAGAGCCCGTTATGAGACAGACAGGTTGGTATTTGTTTTTCTTTTTATATTTTATTTAAATTTAAGTTAGTTTTATAAAAAAAAAAAGTATCATTATTTATATGTTATTTAAGTTTACTAATAAAACTAAAAGATCCATGTTTTTCAGTTTGTAGGTAAACTCGCAGAACAGAAAATTTATACGACTGATATCATAAAGTAACAAATCACCAATAAAAGCTGTTGCTTACGCTTGGCTTAGCGTGGGTGGTGGGTACAAAGAGAAAGGTATCGTATCTATCTATCGCATCACATGAAAGTTGATCCTAAAACGTGAAGGGTCGTGACTCGTGACAAACACTCCACTCGATGGATATCTGACCCTCAGGTCACACAGACCCACACAATATACGAGTAAATGTGCCACCACTGATTTACATACACGTTTACAGATACATAGTTTTCAAAGATATTACATTTATTTTTAGCAACATGATGAATAAATACACTTGCACTCGTTTCACAGTTTATAAGCTTATTTAACCCGACCGGTTTCGGTTTTACACCATCATCAAGGGTTTAGTTAGACTGATTGGATGTTATTCCGTGCAATAAATTATATATTCTATATCATTCATTCATATATATTTTATATCATTTATTGCACGGAATAACATCCAATCAGTCTAAATAAACCCTTGATGATGTTGTAAAACCGAAACCGGTCGGGTTAAATAAGCTTATAAACTGTGAAATGAGTGCAAGTGTATTTATTCATCACGTTGTTATCCAAGTTTTACCAAGTGCCGACAATCGCAAGTATTAATCATTTATTTATTTTTGAACTTAAGATAATTTCATCTTGATAAAAACACGTGCACTGTTTCACAATATCACTATATTTAAAACTCCATCCGGTTCCACCTTACGGCATCATTAAGGAACAACAAACAGGAAACTATTAAATCTAAGGAATTAATACGTTACACTGCAGATGGTAAATAAAACCATCGTATTTACCATCTGCAATGTAACGTATTAATTCCTTATATTTAATAGTTATTTTATTTTATTTTATTTTATTCACATAATTAGTTTCCTGTTCGTTGTTCCTTGTTGATGAAGTCGTGAGGTGAAACCGGTTGGAGGTATAAATATAGAGTATAGTATATATTGTGAAACAGTCAAAAGTTTCTATCAAGATGATTGAAGGATAATTTCTTTCTAAACAAGCATTTACGCGGTAAAACTTAAAACTCAGCCAACAATAAGCAATGTCGCGAGATAAGCGGATTTCTGCGCAGCCACGAACGAGTGTCAAGGTCGTTGGGGCACTTTATACCAAACAGTGGAAGTCACATTCTCTTTTTTTTTTCGCACTTCTAACGATTCGCATTACCATGCTGCAATTTCCCGAAAACAATTTAATTTTATTTGTGGTTTAGGCTGTAGGCGTTAAATGACAATAAATATACTAGATTTTCTAGTCTGTTTTATTTCTGTTTATCTCACATATAAAGTATGGGTTTTATAGAATGTGTACCTTTTTTTTGAATAAACAGAACGCCCATCAAAAGTTTAACCTATTTTTATAGGCAAATAATGTAGGGGTATGTCTTCATACATAATGGAATATACATACATACTAACATAGATACATGCAGATTAGCGCCGAATAGAATCACAGAGCAGCTATGTAAAAAAAAAAATCATAATTAATTTAGCATTAGGCAATAACATTAATAATTGGAACCCCATTCTCCCTCCCCTTTTAACCCCTCTCACTAGACACAACTAAAGCCACGTACCACCTCCTCAATGTCTGGGCTGCTAGAGTAATTGGAGATTTTAGATTAGATTAGTTTACCTCGTGCCTTTGCGTTCGTAGGATTAAATAGTTTATAGTGTTTCCCTACACACAAGTGTGAATATAACTGGGAATGTCAAGGTACGGACTATCTGCCATACGCACAGAATTACTGCAATTGAAACCATAGTTTCTGCAAATAAAATCGTAAGTAGGAACAAATTAACAATAGCATAGATTGGTCACCTTCTTTACCACACGAAAAATAATAATTGGAGACCATTTATATCAAAGGGAAAGTGGAAGGAAAACGGATAAGGGGAGGCAGCATGAGGTGATAACTTGCCAGTCTCTGCAAGCTGGCAGAGAAGAGTGCCGTCTGGGGATTGCTGACATCCGCTAGGATAATTATATGGCATAAAAGGTGAACAAAAAACAAGTGTTAAAAGCAGGATCCTTAGGGCCCCCTAAAATTAAAAAGAATGTATCAACACCAACACCAATATTATAAACAGGTAAAATTTGTGAGTTTGGTTGTAGGAGGTACAGTACGGAACTAATGACCTAATTCTGAAAATTGTTTCACTAATAAGAAGCATATTGGCCTTGAGTGCTATAGGCTATAGTTATTTCCCTGAGGGCGCGTAGTCCCCTAGGGACATAGTCCTATAGTTAATACATTCGCAAAGTTGAAAAGTTTGCCGAGCAAAATATAATTCATAAAATATCAATCATAATTTTATGTTTATTTTTGTTTTTCTGTATGCTCCGAGTCACGTACTCGTATATACTGAACGCATTTGGATAGTTGTCACAATAATTATGCACCTTAATGGCGGGAGTTATTTAAATTAATGTATTTTTTCAAACAAAATTTAATAAATATGTATAATAAGTGTATTTTATCAATTTTGAATATAAAAAAATTACTTATAATTAAAACTAATTAATACTAAAAATCTAAACAAAGTAAATACCTAAAAACTTGAAAAAAATGTGTTAAAAACCAAACCAAAAAAAGCAGCAAGTTGTGTCGGAGATGCAACCGTATATTATTTAAGCGAATAGTTCTTGCCATACCTGATAACTTTTACCATCATGTACATCTTTGGGAAAGCATTGTTGTTTTCTTGATATTTACCGTTTGGACCAGTAACTTTTTCAAAAAAGTAGCGGATTATGTGGTATGTTGCTATAATGTTCAGCTTTGGGACAGCATTCATGATCTGTGCAAAATTATCACCACTTAATCATAGTGATCATTTGTTTGCAGGCATCTTTGGGATGTACTGATTGATAAATTAGGGTCCATTGCTGAAAACTAAAGTAGACTAGGATTACATCTAAGTTTTCTTGAAGTTCTTAGCTAGAGTTTGAGGTTTAAAATACGCAAACATAGCTTATAACGATAATAATTATTTTATATTAGTCCGTCTGAGTTAACTGCCTCTGTGGCCATGTAGTTCACCTATGCTAACTCACAGGTTCACATCCCGCACAATGCCCATTCATTCATGTTCGATATAAGTGCTTCAGAAAGCATACGTCAAGCTATTGGTCAAAGTTTGGCGATAGGGCTCACCACCTATCACGTTTGGGCATTGTGTTCTGAACAATGTTAGTGAAAAGCTAGTGTGGGAATTTACTTAGAGTTCAGCCGCAAGCTTTGAGGGTTAGGTGGGTAGGAGGATATTACCACTTTGGACCAGGCCCACAAAGCCCGAATGTCTCGAAGACAAACGGCACAAACATGTAGATCACACTGAGATATGTATATTTGCGCCGCTTGTTATGCTCGGCCGTTGCAGCCACTGCGCCAGCTGTGACAGCGGCTGAATGGAAGTGCGTGTCAATGCAAGTCACGTCCCACACCAGGGAGTGTGGAGCTCTAATGAGCGTCATTCTATTAGGTCTCTTGCAATCCTCACACAGCCCTAAAATAGCCGCACGTTGCAAGGACCCTCCGAATAAAGATGGGACTAGAGCGGCGCGCTGTGCCGATAAGAGAATCCAAGATGGCCGCTTTGCATGAATCACATTAGGATTCTGTTTTCTGATTTCTGCCGTCACTTTTGCACGCGTAAAAAAGCTCTGACTCTATCCTACTTTCAAATCATTTTATGATTCACACAAGTCGGCCTTTTTAGATCCCCTGGTCGACCCTTGCGTCGAGTTGCCGACAGAATGGCGAGAGTAAAAGTTGTTTTGTCCAGAAGAGTGCCTATGTTAGTAGAAGATATAGCATGTAGCCAGAAACCAGATTTACGCTCACCAGAAGCGAGAAGGCGAGCACGGTCTGCGAGCTTGGGACCATATAATATACATATTCCATTTAAAAAAAATGTCAGCAGAGTTAATTATTTCTCTGTTGGATAGCGCTATTATACGTTTGTCTACATCACAATACATTTTACAATAATATAAATTGGTTCATTGAATAGACAACTAGGACCACGCGAACGCGTTTATGGAAACCCTTCCAGTATTCAGAACCACAGTACTTCTGAGTTGCGGAAGCCTTTAAGCGATTGAACGCGCAGTTTGATGAATTAAATGCTACCCTGCTTTTAGTTCTGTAATGCGGGAGGCTTTACAAACGCAATATTAGCGTTATGGATATAAATTCCTACCGCTACTCAGATTAGCCTACCCTGCCTTTAGTTCTGTAATGTGGGAGGCTTTACAAACGCAATATTAGCGTTATGGATATGAATTCCTACCGCTACTCAGACAAAAAATTGGGTTATAGGTTTAACAAAATACGCTCAGTAAGAACATCTATGTAATCAAGCTAAGATTAAAGTAAGGATGAATATCTGTAATCTTTACGTAAACACATATTACCATGATTTTTTTCATATTTTTTGGTTCACCAGTTTTGGAGATAAGTTTTTTAAAGATTTCTCGAAACCAGTGCCAGTAAATGTGGTAAAAATATATATTTTTGCAATTAGCTCTTTAATATCTATAATTTGATATCATTTTTGGAATAATATTATTTTTTCTTACTTTTGTTTTGGAAACATTTTGTTCGCGCCACTTCTTGTGGCTCTCATACTGCGGGGTAGTTGTGAATTAATATTTTCAACTGTCATTTTCGCTGCATCTCCACCCGCTTAGTTTTGGACGCAAATCAATCAGTCGTCAATCAGAAGCCTTTCACGCCGGAGGTATACGCTGATTGTCATTCGACTAGGTCCTACCTCGACCCTACCGCCCGCCATTTTGAGATCGCACCCGCTGTGCGCCTCATTTTCATCTATTACTATTACGAAGAAGATTAGCCGAGAAGAGCGCAACCAGGCACGAAGAGGAAGAAGAAAACCATCTTGGAGAACACCAGAGACTTGGTGGCTCAGGCGAAGCGTGGTTTGTGGTGCATGCAGCTCCTTCCCAAGGTCAGATCTTTCATCTTCGTAATTATTTCTCTTCACTTCCCGCTATTTTTAAAACCTATGGTGATACAAAGCACTGCCGTCATATCGCGTGCTCATTTTTTGGCCATTCGAGCCGGATCTAGATCCATTTTAGGCCCTTTGATCTGCGATCTATAACCATTTTTTGGTATTTCCAACCGCTATCTTCATGTTCTTTGTCTAAAGAACACGTGAATTCCGCTCTAATTTTCACTCTGCCCGCAGTATTACCCCGCATTCCCGCTCTTATTTGCATTATCTATGCATTAAAACCCCGCATTCGTCAAAATATTAGTGATTCCATTTCCTATATACTGGAAATTATAAATTATCTACAGTGAAATACGCCATTCTGTTAATTTATCCGCTGCGATTATACCATTTGATCATTTCACAGAAAATATTATCTGCCTACCTGCTAATTCTTAATATTATCGAGAGGTACTCGTACACAGGTTCGTCCGCCGCCCGTGTTATCTCTAACTCATTAGCATTATTCTATGTTGTAGTCAGTATAAAACTTTCAATAGTTCGGGTACTTGCCTAACTTTGTACTATATAACATGCCAAATTCCGCAGAAGCTGCAAAATTAAAGATGTCGTATAGTTTAAAGAAGCTTAAAAATAAAAGGCAAGAATTGTTTAATCGCCTTCAGAGAGTTTATGACTTTTCTAAAACCGCTTTAGAGGATGTTTCTTCGGCAGAATTGTTTATGGCCAATGTCGAAACTTTGGATACTGTACGCTCAGAAATTCATGTAATCATAGATGAAATTAATGACACAGAGGTATTGATAAATCCTAATTTTGAACCAAATTATCAAAGTTGGTCAGCTTTTGAGGATCTTTACTCCCATTGCAAATACATCAACCGGAAGTTATCACATTCTTCGAAATCGGCTGACTCTAAAGTTAAAGCTCCACTTGACATGGAATGTCCCAAAAAACCTACTATCAAGCTTCCAAAACTGGAACTCGTTGGTTTTTCTGGTGAAGCTACTATGTGGCCAACATTCTATGAAACATTTAAAACCACGATTCACGATAATCTGGACTTGACCGACAACGAACGAGTACAATACCTGATGGGTAAACTTTCTGGCCGGGCACTTTCGATTTGTTCTGGAATCACACCGAACGCAACTAACTACGACATAATCTGGAAAACACTCGTTTCTACTTTTCAAGACTCGCGTAGTTTAGCCACTACTTATTTGGATCAAATGTTTGAATTTCGCCCTTTAACTACCGCTAGTTCAAAAAACTTGGACTTGTTTTTAGACAAGTTCTGTTCCGCTGTTTCGTGTTTAAAATCGCTGAATATTAAAGATCTTTCGGATTTTATCCTTATGTATTTGGCCCTTAAAAAACTTGATGTTGAAACCGCTCGTTCATTTGAAATGTTTAAACGTGGTTCCGATTTACCCCATTATGATGAATTAATATCATTTTTACGGGAACAAACTAAGATACTGAACCGCACTGCACCCGCAATTACCGCTCCCGCTCCGAACCGCTCCGTTAATAATAATAACAACAAAACCGGGTACAGTACCAAGTCAACCCATGCTTTTGTCTCCGCTTCGACCAATAATAATTGTTGTCCGCTATGTAAACAATTAAAACACTATAATTTATATAAGTGTCCCGAATTTGTGAAACTAGATATCGAGAAAAGATTTCAGTTCATCAAATCTAATAACGGTTGCACCAATTGTTTAAGCATTACGCATAACAACTCCGCTTGTAAATCGTCTTATAATTGCCGCCATTGTAATTGTAAACACCATTCGATGTTGTGCCGCAAACAAAATGTGATGAATACTCACACCGCGCTTGGTCAAAATATTACCGTGTCTCCACGCACACATACGCAATCTTCGAGGATGGTGGATCCTGCCGTATCGGCGACTAACACAGAACATATGACTAATGATTCTCAATCCGTACCAACTGCGAGTAATAATATTTCTTTATGTAACTTACAGCCTAACTCGCAGCGTAATGAAACATGCCTTTTAGGTACAATTCAAGTGATCGTGAAAGATTCTAACGGTATGTCTGTCCGTCTACGTGCGCTCTGCGACCCTGCGTCACAATCCAGTTTTTCGACGGTTTCCTGTTGTGAGAAGCTTAACTTAAAATATGAAAAAATTCCCCGCGCTTTTGTTAAGGGCATCGGCTCCTCATCAAACCCAATTAAGGGTGCGACAAACCTTAAATTGTTTTCACGATTTGATGATTCGGTTTCAATTTCGCTTGACACTTATGTAATCGACCGTATTACCGACAACTTACCATCGGTGCAGGTGGATTTGTCTACGCTTTCATATTTAAAAGGTATCACACTTGCTGATGAAACCTTTTACTTACCGGGCGAGATTGATATTCTTATCGGTGCATCTTTATTCGCGGATATCTTGTTATCAGGCCGCGTCTCTGGTCCCCCGGGTACGCCGACGGGATTTCAGACCATCTTCGGTTTTACGCTAATTGGTAATACGCCTGTTTACCAAAATACCGCATGTTCAATTTCGTTATGCTCTTATATGGAGATTGAACCGCCAATAGATTTTATTTTACAAAAATTTTGGCAATTAGAAGAGGTGCATTGTGAACCTGCTTCTAGTCCCGCAAATGATGAATGTGAAAAATTATTTATCAACAATGTGTCACGTGACCCCGCTGGTCGCTATTCGGTTTCTTTACCGTTCGCACGGAATCCTAACATACTAGGAAACTCGTACCATCACGCAAAAAAGTGTTTTATGTCTCTTGAGCGTAGGTTTGTTTCTAACGCAGATTTACGTTCCGAGTATAACAATATAATAAATGAATACCTAACTAAAGGTTACATATCCCCGCTTCATAATGATGACCAATTATCTCTTGGTTATTATATTCCGCATCATCCCGTAGTGCGTGTTGATAAATCAACGACAAAGGTGCGTATTTGTATGAATGCCAGTACTAAGACTGACTCCGCTGATGGTACTCGTGTCTCATTAAATGACACGCTGCACACAGGTGCTAATTTGCAAAACGATTTGTTTTTAATTTTACTTGACTTCCGCTTGTATGAAATCGCTTTTACCTCGGATATCAAACAAATGTTCTTACAAGTTTTGGTTAACGCCGATGATCGCAAATTTCAAAAGTTTTTATACCGCTTTGACACGTGTTCACCGCTTATCGCTTATCAGTTCAATCGCGTCTGCTTTGGACTACGTAGTAGCCCTTTCCTTGCGATGAGAGTAGTCAGGAAACTCTGTGAGGATGGGAGTTCAGCGTACCCGCTCGCCGCTACTGTAGCCGCACGAAACTGTTACATGGACGACATCTGCTATAGCACGCCCACCGTGCAGGGCTCCTTACAGCTCAGAGATGAGCTGGTAGGATTGCTTAAGGCCGGTGGCTTTGAGCTCGTCAAGTGGTCTAGTAACTGTCAACAGTTACTTGATACACTGCCTGATACTCACCGCTTAAATTCTAGTAAGAATTTTGAAGAACAAACTCAAACTCTTAAAGTTCTTGGCTTACAGTGGTCGCCTGATTCTGACGAGTTCTCTTTTACTGTATCGCTAGATAGTCGCCCATGTACTAAACGCAATGTTTTGTCCGTGATAGCACGTCAGTACGACGTCCTCGGCTTTACCGCTCCTGTGATCTTGTACGCAAAATTACTCTTGCAGAAAATCTGTATTTTAAAATTAGACTGGGATGAAACACTACCCTCTGATATTGCGCAGATTTGGCAAAACTATTTGAAGGAGCTACCTGTTTTGCGGGATTTACGTATTAAACGCCACTTAGACGTGTTCCAAAATTCGAAAATTTCGATAATATCATTTGCAGACGCAAGTGAACGTGGATACGGATGTGTCGTATATATTAGAGTACAAGATGACTCAGACACTTGCACTAGCATTCGGCTGGTATGCGCAAAGTCAAAAGTCTGTCCGCTCAAGACCGTCAGTGTCGCCCGCCTTGAGCTTTGTGCCTCGTTACTCATGTCGAAATTAACTCGTCGTGTAGTTGACGCTTATAAAATACGTCACAATATTGAACGTATTTACTGTTTTACCGATTCTATGGTAACTTTACACTGGATACATTCCTCACCGCACAGGTTTAAAACCTTTGTCGCGACGCGTATAACAAAAATAATATCCGCTATTCCCGCTGAATGTTTTTACCATACAGCTGGTTCTCAAAACCCGAGCGACTGTCTTTCCCGTGGTCTCACTCCCACGCAGTTGATGAGTCACCCGCTCTGGTTCACTGGACCTGCTTGGCTTTATCTGGACGCTAAAGAGTGGCCAATCAAAACAATAGAATCAGCTTCTATTGAAGAAAACTTGCCGGAATCAAAAACAATTTCTCTTCCCGCTTTTAGTAATGAAGAACCGCATCCACTTCTTTCTCTTTCGGAAAGAATTTCGTCATGGCTTGTGCTTTTACACACAATCATTTACATCTACCGATTTTTACGTATTTTACCGCGCTCTAATATTTTTACCGCTACCGATATGGATTTCGCTGAAGTTGCATTGATTAAAGCTCTTCAAGCATTTTATTTTCTTGATGAAATAAAAAGATTAAAGTCAAATAAACTTTGTTCTCCCGCTTTAAATCGACTATCGCCATTTTTAGATAAAAATGGATTGTTACGCGTTGGTGGTCGACTTCGCAACACAGACATGACGTTCGATCAACAACACCCTGTGTTGTTACCTCGTAAAAATCATATTGTCGAATTGATTATCATTCATTATCATCGCAAAAATTGTCACACTGGACCAGTGGCTTTAATGTCAATAATCCGCCAAAAATTTTGGATACTTTCCTGTCGAAATATTGTTCGTCGCGTAATACATAGCTGCAATTATTGTTTTAAGGCGAAGCCGAGACAAACCTTCCCTTTCATGGCAGATTTACCATCATGCCGCGTTAATGAGGCTAAAGCTTTTGTCCACTGCGCTGTGGATTATTGTGGTCCTATCAGTATCACTCCGTATCGAAAACATGGAGTCCGTCCCGTCAAATGTTACCTCTGCATATTTGTATGCCTGGTGACTCGTGCAGTTCACGTTGAATTGGCAACTGATCTTAGCACGAACACTTTTCTTTCCGCGTTCAAACGTTTTTTATCTAGACGTGGAGCAGTGTCTTTCGTATATTCAGATAATGCTACGAACTTTGTAGGCGCTAGAAATGCCCTCTCAGAAATTTACAATTTGACAAACTCCGAAGAATTTAAAACGTCTTTCGCGAATGAACTTGCCTATCATAGAATACAATGGAAATTTAATATTCCACGTAGCCCACATTTTGGGGGACATTATGAGATATATGTCAAAGGATTTAAGACGCATTTGCATAGAGTAGTAGGTACTCAACTGTTGACCTACGAAGAATTATTAACTGTAGTTACGCAAATAGAATGTGTCATAAATTCTCGTCCGCTTACGCTGCTGAGTGAAGATCCATCTGAACTTAGCGCGTTAACTCCTGCACATTTTCTGATGTCAACTCCTTTAAAAGAATTACCCGCTTGTAAGGTGGCTGATGAGCCAGTTAATTTATTACGTCGCTACGCGTTGCTTGATCAAATGGTAGAATCGTTCGCAAGGCGATGGAAGAATGATTATCTCCATCTTCTCCAGTCTAGAGGAAAATGGAATACACCTTCCAACCCAATCAAAATTGGATCTGTTGTCGTTGTAGTTACCGATAACACTCCACCGCTTCAATGGCCGCTCGGTGTTATTGTAGCTGTATACCCTGGCAAAGATAATGTCATTAGGGTAGCTTCTGTCAAAACGACGACAGGTGTTTACAAACGACCTGTCGTGCGTCTTTGCCCTCTCCCATCTCAATAACTCCTTTCTTTGCCCCCGCTTCAAAATTTCGTTATTCTCTGTCTTATTTTTACTTTTCTATTCTTATTTTAAAACCAATGGTTTTAACGCCGGGGGCAAATGTTCGCGCCACTTCTTGTGGCTCTCATACTGCGGGGTAGTTGTGAATTAATATTTTCAACTGTCATTTTCGCTGCATCTCCACCCGCTTAGTTTTGGACGCAAATCAATCAGTCGTCAATCAGAAGCCTTTCACGCCGGAGGTATACGCTGATTGTCATTCGACTAGGTCCTACCTCGACCCTACCGCCCGCCATTTTGAGATCGCACCCGCTGTGCGCCTCATTTTCATCTATTACTATTACGAAGAAGATTAGCCGAGAAGAGCGCAACCAGGCACGAAGAGGAAGAAGAAAACCATCTTGGAGAACACCAGAGACTTGGTGGCTCAGGCGAAGCGTGGTTTGTGGTGCATGCAGCTCCTTCCCAAGGTCAGATCTTTCATCTTCGTAATTATTTCTCTTCACTTCCCGCTATTTTTAAAACCTATGGTGATACAAAGCACTGCCGTCATATCGCGTGCTCACATTTTAAACAATTTAAAATTTTTCATATTTTTTTACACTGTTATATGTGGGCAAATTGATGCAATTTTTGTGCCAAATTTCAAGTCTTTATCTTTAACGGTGCTAAAGCTATGAGGTTGTGACATACGGACGGACGGACGGACGGACGGACGGACGGACAACGAAATCTCACCATAAAGGTTCTTTTTGTACCTTTTAGGTACTACGGAACCCTAACAAACAACAGCACGATGCGCATGATATCGCTCTCTCTCTCTCTTGGCACGTGCCGCTTGCGATCTGAGATCGGGGAGCATAGCACAGAAATCCCTCCCGCGTGTCAGATCGCACTTATGTACTTTTATGCTATCTAGGGATCTGAGTAGAGGAAGCGTTTTAATTGTTAAGTCTTGAATACTACACCGAAAACAATGCCCGAATCCAGATCCGTGCCGCTTGCGATCTGAGATCGGGGAGCATAGCGCAGAAATTCCTCCCGCGTGTCAGCTCGCACCTAAGTACTTTTATGCTATCTAGGGATCTGAGTAGAGGAAGCTTTTTTATTTTGAAGTCTTGAATACTACACCGGAAACAATACCCGAATCCAGATCGTTTGCAACTCTGAACAGTGGAATGGTTTAAAGCAACTTTCTGTGACTTAATGCTAGTAAACCCTCCCGCAGCTCAGAAGTACTGGAGTTCTGAATACTGGAAGGGTTTCCATAAACGCCACGCGAACGTAGTCGCGGCTCAATACTAGGACATTAATATAAGAGGTTCAACAACAAAAAAAAAACGCTCCACAATGTCAAAGTCATCGAAGCAATACTTTGCCTTCTTCGTATTTATAGACAAACCGTTTCTCCAGCGAAATTAAAACTTTCAAAACCATAAAATTAAATGAAATTCAATTTAAAATCGTTCAATTGAACTTTTAATTATTTGATTTATATGAAAACAGATGTTAAAATAAGCATCAAAAGCGTTGACTTTAAATGATATATATTTTATGTCTTTGCGTCACTTCAGTGCTCTTACGGATTGCTTGTGATCGAGAATAAAAGAGCATAATTTTATCATCATACTAAAGCCTACCTCTGATATAAAATAGATACTAACTTTTTAATCTATTGTCTGAACAAATCATGACGTCTTTTTACCGTTTTAACTTTTTTAGACTTCTAGTCAAGTGGCTTAGAGCTGTATTTTAATATTACCGTTAACGGGCGGATAATAGCACCAAATTTATATCAGAAGTATTTCCGGGTGTAGATTGTAACTAGAACGTCCTCTTTTCAACGACGGGGTGAGCTTTATCACTAAGTGTAATACACGCTTTTGAGCATGCAACTAACAATGTTTTCCTTTACGATTCAGCAAGTGGTAGATACAAATACCACACAAATACTATGCATAATAATTCCAAAATTTCATTGGTAATGGTCGACCGGCAAGGTTTGTGTTTCAAGATAGAGATCCCGACGTCCTCCGGGCCGGATAAACCATATAGATTGTAGAGGCAAGTCGCGGTCCGTGGGGCCAATATCCGCTTTTCTATCTAACGTTGTTTGTGTTTAACATTGCTGTAGACATACCTTTATTATTTTTGCGATCATTGCCATTGAGTTTTATTTTAGAGAAAAAATATAAACGCGTTTATTTTTTATATAAAAATATAATGAAAATTTTTATAAAAAAATAAATAGCGGACGCCCTATTGGTCCGACTACCAATACCATCTGCATCAATTTCATCCCGAGCCTTGCGGGCCGCAGTCCGCAGTGTGAGGCGTAACGTCGTCGCGTAAACGTCTTTACTCGCCCAGATGAAGGCATTCTAAATCTGATGAAACTGGTCGGCATTCCCGATTATAACACGGATTGAGGTGAGCCGTTTTTATATAACACTAATCAAAGTCTTCTTGTACGAGTTCCACTATTTTATTTCCTTAATTATTGCGTTAATCTATTCCAATCAGCCCGACGATGTCAAATAGACGAAACTAGTCACAATAATTAAGGAAATAAAATAGTGGAACTCGTACAAGAAGACTTTTATTAGTGTTAGAATGAAGTTCCATCAAGGAGTCACACCTTACAGTATAAATTGTTTTTATATAAATCATAAATTATCCTCAAGTCTCATTTAATTCTTTAAAAATATAAATTATATAAAAAACATATAACAAGTAACGAAGTGTAAAATTATTTGGCGTTTAAAAAAAATCGAATTAAAATCTTCGTAAAACATAAGCATCAAATTAAACAAGGTAAGTAGATACTTTGACTTATTTTTCCCAAAGCAATGCTGGCCCTAGAGACAATTGTCTACATTGCCTATTGGATAATTCGGCCCTGGACGTCTTGCCGCTGCTTTTAGTTGTAGAAGTGTCTTGAAATTTATATTAAACTTCTCAAAGAAGCTATGACGTAACGAGATAATATCTGACATTATCCGGGAGCTAATTGCTTAAGGCGATATGTAAAAGTTTTAGCGTCCCTGTTACTCCATATGCGAAAAAACCCTCAGTGCGAGAGAGACGGATTCGTGGAAAAGTAGCGAAAAGTTGGTTTCTTATTAATATAAAATGTACTAAAGTTGCTATCAAAATTTCGTTTAACCAGGTCCTAGATACCGTTAAAACCCATCTTATAAAATATAACTGCTGTCCATATGTCATTCTAAATTGTCAAACCAGGAGAATTGGTGTCGAAAAAGACCTCATTTCAATAAATATTTCTATCGAGCCGAATTTCTCCAATCGCGTTTCTGTTTTACCAGATCCCTAGAAAAAGATTTAAAAAATAATATACCATTTTATCAAAATAATACATTATTTACTGAAGTAGATATGCAAGTTCTCAAAGTGTCGATTTTTTTCCATAGCGCCTTAATAGCTTACTTCAGAAGATACAACAACAAAATATACAAGAAAAGCTTAACAATACAGATATAAAGAGTTTGCATTTTCAAGAAAAGATAATATTATATTACGTAGAGTGAAATTGGTCTGCTGTAGTCTTTAATTTATATGTAAATTACTTAATATCACTTGATGCTGCGGACCATGAAACTTTGTCTGCCACCAGTTTAGATAAGCTGTTCTGCGGCAGTCTTATATTTTTAGAAAGTACAGGATCCATGCTAATACGCAGGATTTGAGCCATTCATATATCACATGACATAAATTTATGCCATTCATATATCACATGACATAGATTTGAGCCATTCATATATCACATGACATAGATTTGAGCCATTCATATATCACATGACATAAATTTGAGCCATTCATATATCACATGACATAAATTTGAGCCATTCATATATCAGATGACATAAATTTGAGCCATTCATATATCACATGACATAGATTTGAGCCATTCATATATCACATGACATAGATTTGAGCCATTCATATATAACATGACATAGATTTGAGTCATTCATATATCACATGACATAGATTTGAGCCATTCATATATCACATGACATAAATTTGAGCCATTCATATATCACATGACGTAGATTTGAGCCATTCATATATCACATGACGTAGATTTGAGCCATTCATATATCACATGACATAGTTTGGACTCCCAAAAATGTGATTTCTGCGCAGGCATATGGAGACTTTGAACAAGTTCAGTATTAACAGCTCTTGTGCTTTTTTAATCCAAGTTGGGGTTGGTCACTGGTACTGTTCATCTATCCTAATGATAAAGGTTGGACCTTAAAATATATACCAGAAGTAGCTACTTGCAAGAGTAACTGCGCAAGAGTGATTTTATGAAACTAATATGTTGTATACATGTTATCGGCTAAACCCGATTTTAAGACAAACTAGTTCTTCCAAAATTTCAGTGTTTATTAATTACGTAACCTTTAAAGTTATGCAGCCCCTCGACTATATCACCAGATTTTACTAGTATTTCCGAAATTGCATATGCTTTACCATTTTTAAATAATTTATCATAAAATACTGACGTATAAACGTGTTTTAATAACGTCACCCGCACAAACTTAACCACACCCTATGTTTTTAAAAGCTCAACTTAATTGCGCCCATTTGTTACATTCGCAATCACCAACAAATTACAAACTTACTTGACTTAATTTTCCGTCCCACTTGTGGCAAACCACAGAACAATAAATACGAGTAGAAAGCCCATGGTACAGTTATAGTATCAACACCAGTGTCGTCACACTCACACAAGCATATCACTTATCTTATTTGCATTACATTCAAAACTGCAAATCAAATCGTTGTTAGTAAACGAAAGCCAAACTACTTAAATCTAAATTGAAGCAACGTAAGAACTAACTTAAACTATTTCGTTACGGTTTATTTTTACAAATAACCGTTGGATATTACGACGTTTCAGTTCTGATACAAAAAAGATGTTCCCGAACGTATTAACCCGACCGTGTGCAGTAAGCTGGTTACTTGGCGAGAGCAGTATGACAAAGGTTAATTTTAAAACTGGACGTGTTACATACAATGTTTGCTCATGTATTGATATTTTTCTATAAATGAATTAAATAGGTTTTATTAATTTGGTAATGTTACAATTAAACAGTTTCTTAGTTATTCTTGTCAGATGGAAATCGTAAAACCGAATTAAATTAAAAATAAATAAAAATATTCGATTTAATAAAAATTAAATTAAATTTTCCCGAGGAAATTAACTAAAATAATGAAAACAGGCTTTTTATATTTGTCTGTTGAACCTTAAACAAAATGTATTTGTTCAGCAATTGGCGTTTGGTGTCTTCGGTCACAGATGTTTAAAAAAAATAGTCTATTGTTAATGTATTTAAATTAATGTTACATTCATCTTTAAATATTATCATATTTTAAAATTACAGCAATATTTTCATCATTACACGAACTCGTTCATGGAAGCTATAAATGTCGATTATGTTACACTGGATAATAGCCACAGAACTATTAATAAGGAATAGAAATGCCATGAACGCCGTGACTGCAACGCACCGATTTGATCAATACGTCAAGACATAACCCGCGGGCCTCTTATTTCTCAACCGAACGCGTTAGAACAAACCATAAAAATAATCACGAAGGTTATTTGATACTTGATGTGCAATAAAATATTCCCCTTATTATAGTGGTACACAGAACATATTAATAAGGAATAGAAATGCCATGAAAGCCGTGACTGCGACGCACCTCTGTGATCAATACGTGAGGGCATAACACGCGGGCCTCTCATTTCTCAACCAAACGCGTTAGAACAAACGTATTGTAAAAGTTGTGTATTGCAGCGTGGAAAATTGTTCTAACTCTTCAAATACTGCAAATAAGACATCCAAAGGAATTTCATTTCACTCGTAAGTAATTTAAACATGTATTTACTGTAATATTTACAGAATAAACCTTGCGGTGAATACAATTTCAACCTTACCATGAAATATTTATCGTTGTAGCGAGTAGCGTTGAACTTAGACAATATTTTGTCCATTTCAGGTTATAAAGAGTGTCACACATTGAGTTAGAATATTAACGCCGCAATGTATATTTTTTCAAAAATTATCAACACGGACCTAACTGTGTCATAATATGGCCGCTGGACATGGCTTTTAGCACATATGTGTAATAGCTTAGCACACTGCCATGACGTGTTTGGTATTTCACATCTAAGCTTCATAAAAATACAGTGTTATTTTGGCTGTATGAAGACGGGTGAATCTTTGTGTGCGCTGCGTAATAATAGGTAATAATACTACGTTATTCTAAAAAGTGGCGACAGCGGTGCTGGTATAGAATTTGTGTAACGCCATCCCCGTGGGTAATAGTACATAACTAGTGCGCGCTGCTGAGTGCAATACATTGCTTAATTGATATGTATTTGATTGATTGTGATTGTGATTATGAGCATACGTTACCGGTAATGTATATTTTTCTTGAAGACATGAATAATATGCTTGTTTTTTTTTCAGAATTCTACCATAATTCAAAGGCAATACTTGCTTATAAAAGGAAATTCCTCCTTTTGTTCGGTTCACATTTCTGTTTGCAACTCTACAAGTAATCACTGAGCACGATGGCATTTTTAAACGATTTTCGTTGGGGCTGACCCCTATTTCACTGTTCACGAGCAACTACGAGCGGCAGCGGTTGCGCGTTTTTTTTCGATTCCTGTGCGTCTGCACAAAACTGTGGCGCGCGTACCTCGCCCCCATGACCCTTCTACTTGTATTTATTGTTCTGTGTGGAAAACACCTGTATGTGGCTACTTTATAGTAGTGTTTCGTAGAGTTTTTGTATTTTGTATTTATCGTTAATTTACTGGAATTTCATGTCTGTAGCAACAAACTACCTGGAATAATATAACTCTTTATTTTAATTACAAACTGAGAACTATCGTATGATATAATTTTATCCATTGATAAGGAGATACTCGTACCAATTGACATTATATCAATTTGGTAAAGAAACGCGGAAGCAAAGTAAACCTAGATGTGTAATTATCTGAAGCGGGATTCGAATCCTCGATCTCTCTCTTACCGGACGACTGAACTATTCAGGTCCCACTACAAATCGCCAATTTAGATCCCGGGTTTGAATCCCGGTTTGGAGCTCCTCACATCCAGATTTACTTTTGTTCTACATTTTTATACTGCAATGATATTATTATAATACCTATTAATTTTAAACTGACTGTATGTGTAAGAAAAAGGTGTGGTTAGGATCGCAGTAGGTATATAATCTTTAAATACTGCCTACTTCTCTGATAAATAGGCGTGGGCTCACTCGTATGTACATTATGTGGCAGGCAAATAGCGGCGTCGTCAGTTTGTAAACGCTCGCTGTTTTGGCGTTCGGTAAATTGTAAAATACCCGCTGTTTTGTAATTTTGCCAAAGGAAAAAAAAAGGAAATAAAAGTCTTTCGCCAAAAAGTGAAAAATAGGTGCAATGACGACGGAGCGAGGAGGAGCGTGTTAGGTTTATATGTAAGTACATTTTGGGAACCGAGCGGAGCGGAGCGGAAGGAGGCGACCCTCAACACTTCTACTATATGATGAAGATTCATCAAATTGCAAAATAGCGAGTGTATAGAAACTGAAAAATGCCAAATTTTACTATTTGCCTACGACATACATACATATTTGTTTATATTTGTAGAGATTGGCGTAAACCTGGTGAAGAAATATTATATTTGGTATATAAATTGTTTTAAAGCAGCGTTAGTTCAGTTGATAGGATGCCCGACTCTCAACACTGGGACCTGAATTCGAATCTTGCCCAATCAAGCAAGCACCAAGCAAGCAAGTTTTTTGAATGTATATGCATAGTATTTGTATACTTATGGTGAACGAAAATCCTTTAAGGTAAACCTGCATGTCCTTAAAAGCGTGTATTTGTGCCCGTAATATAATGTTAAAGTTCACCCCAATCACGTACGGTCGTGAAATTCTCGGTAAAAAGAGGGTGAACGAGTGTTTACTATTCCAGGAGCAGAGGATACATATCGTGACGATAAGTTGTAAATTTTATCACTAATCATTCAAAAATACAAAGAATAAATGTAAAAGTAACTATAATAAACTATTTAATATCTGTAAAATAATCCCTGTACATGAAAAAGTAAGATTTTTGATAGCAAATGAAAATTTTGGTCCTGATAAAATCAGTACAAGAATCCTGTGAATCACAAATATTACACTAGAAAAGCCGCCAGAAATGCCTTCCAAATTTATAAATTCAAAAACTATTATGGTCAAAGAACAGATAAATATTTAATACCAAAAATATTTAACGCCTTGCCTGTTGTCTTCTCAGAATGCAATGTAACCCGTGCTGTATTCAAAAATAAGTTAAAATCATTAATATTGCAGAAATATGATATCTAAGTGTAGATAAAACGATTATCTTTTATTTTTAAGTAAGCTTTTTAGGTTAAATTTAAACTGTTAAATTTAATTTTTTCATTGTTTATTTTTATTTAAGCAGAGAGTTTTTTCCCGCCTACAAACTGCATTACTGTTTGGCAGAAATATTTGTATGTGCTAAATATTTTCGTATGGAAATAAACGTCTATAAAAAAAGTCCACGGCGTATGGAACCTCCACTGAAATAGGTTTTTATTAGGGAGCCCTAACAAACAAATTACGCTTAGAACCATTTTCCGTTTGGCTAATCACTGTGGGGCGTATAATGACGACGCTATAAGATGGCCGGCCGTGCGCATTTACAACTTAATTGCAGCTTCAAGCTCGCTTATTACTGACCAATTGCTATTATTTTCTTGTGTCAAGAATATTTCATTAAAAATGAAAACTTGTAAAGCAATAAAGCATATAAAAAACTGATGTGAAAAAGAAATATTTTTAGGGTTCCATAAATCAAAATAAAAAACGGAACCGTTATAGGATCAATTTGTTGTCCGTCTGTCTGCCTGTCTATATCTGTCTGAGCGTCCGTCCGTTCGTCCATCCGTCTGTCAGTCAGTCTATTCGTCCGTTTGTCTGTCTATCTGTCATGACCCTTATTCTCTGCCCCCGTATTAGATATCAAAATGAAACTGATACTTCCTACAGATATCTACGGCCCCATGGTGCTGTAAAAAAACCAGGCTTTTAACTCGACGCCAAAAAAAGTTATTGCACTTTACATAATCAATTTCATACAATTTTTTGAAATATTTGGCTATAATGAGCTTTAAATTTAATTTGATATTTATAAACACATTTACAAGTAGGCCTTGTAGGTGATTCTGAAGGCTTTAATTTCAGTTTTAGTGCTGTCAAAACTAAAATTATTCCAAAGGAATTTAGCTTCTGTTCCTGGTATTGAAGGACTATTTTGTAATAAACAAAATTTTGTTTTGACAGCACATAAACTAAGTATAAAGCCTTCAGAATCGGCTTTATTATAGCATTAACATTGGAAAAAGTCTGAAAATTACAAATATACAATTATTTAGGAAGTAATCAATGTCCAACTTTAGACCCAATATACAAGGTGAATTTGTGAACATCGTCCAAATTCATACTTGAACCTTGGTAAGTGATCAGTACCATGAATCAATAACGATTTTTGTAAAATTCATAAAATGAAATTTCGACTCCCCATAGTGATTCACCCAGGACTGCGAGTGAATTACTATGGGAAGTCGAAATTTCATTATACGAAATTCACAATTATTGTTATCGATTTATGATGCTGGTCACTTACCAAGCTTCCAGTATGAATTTGGACGATGGTCAAAAAGTCACCTTGTATATACAGAGTTTAAAAGACCGTAAGTGTTAAGTTTAGTTGGTCCTCCATAACTGCAAGTGGAATTATTTACCATGTTTTGAGGGTTCCGTACCCGTATTGTGTGATGGTACAAAATCATTTGTGTGCCAGTTTTTAGGGTTCCGTATCCAAAGGGACCCTATTACTAAGACTCCGCTGTCCGTCTGTCTGTCCGCCTGTCTGTCCATCTGTCTGTCTGTCACCAGGCTGTATCTCATGAACCGTGATAGTTAGATAGTTGAAATTTTCAAAGATTATGTATTTCTGTTGCTGCTATAACAACAAATACTAAAAAATAGAATAAAATAAATATTTAAGGGGGCTCCCATACAACAGACATGTTTTTTTGTCGTTTTTATAGATAATGGTACGGAAATCTCGTGCCGCGAGTCTGACTCGCACTTGGCCGGTTATTTTTTTCATTGTTATTTAACTTCATTTATTCATTCACGTATTTACAAGGAAAGCTAGTAAAAAGATAGCATTCGATAACAATACAATACACTAAAACTAGTGAAAAAAAAAAAACTCCAATCCAGTAAACTGTCAAAAAGTTAGATTAAAGCTTGAAATTTCAAAAGACAAACTGAGTAAAAAAAATATTTGTGGTAAGTTGAAAACTAAAAGTAATTTTCTTCTATAATAATCACTAGTTGTATCTAAAAGTAGAAACTTTTAAAACATTTTGTTAAGGTCAACGTACTTTTTTTATTTTATTTTATTTTATTTAGGAAACAAACAGTCATTTACATATAATAAAAAATAAATAGACAATAACAAACAGACCTAAAGTTCCATAAAAGTGAAACACTTATTGAAAAATTTCGAACACAATTAAACAAGACGGAATAAACTAAAAATATGCTAAACATTAAAGAACAAGCAATATTAAGTATACATTAATTAATTACTTATATAATAATAGTAGTTGAACAATAATATATACACAAAAATTTAAAATAAAAAATGCAAAGAACACATTCAGAATAAAGCTTCTCCAACTTTATGTTTATAACCAGATAAGGATAATGCAAAGATATCTATATCGCTTAGACACGTGTTATACGTGTTAGAAGCACGTCGGAAAAAAGTATTTTTTGCATAATTTGTTGAGCAGAAATGTAAATAAAAAGTATCTTTTGAACGTGAAGAGGCACGAGGAATTTTAAATGTTACTTTTTCTAGTAATGCATCGGAATCAATTTTATTGTTAATAATTTTGAAGAGAAATAAAGAATCTAGGTACTTGCGTCTACTTTGCAAGGATGGAATACTATGGTGTTTAGACGCTCTCTCATAACCTTGAAAAAAGTTTCTTGTTCGATACTCAAGTGATTTAAGAAATTTATTTTGTATTCTTTCAAGTCTATCAATGTGGACTGCGTATTGAGGGTTCCATATGACGCAACCAAATTCCAAAATACTACGAACGTATGCAAAAAACAATGTTTTAAAAGATGCAGCACGTTTGAAGGGCTTTGAAAGTCTAAGTATTAGACCTAAGTTTTTATAGGCTCTGGCAATAATATTGTCAATATGTATATTGAAATGTAGTTTGGAGTCGAGAGTTATGCCCAGATCCCTCACCTGGTCTACACGTTTGATAACATTTCTTTCAAACTTGTATTCAAAATTAATAGGCTTATGTTTCCGAGTAAAGCTAATTGTGTAGCATTTGTCAGTATTAAGGACAAGTTCATTTAGCTGACAATAATTGACAAATCTATCTAGGTCCGATTGTAGTTCGTCGCAATCGTTTTCGGATAGGATAACTTTGAATACTTTTGTGTCATCTGCATACAACAGATGGCATGAGTTTTCTAAACAGATGCTAATATCATTAATATATAAAGAGAACAAAAATGGACCCAAGTGAGAGCCCTGAGGCACTCCGGACTCAATAATAAGATACTTAGAAGTAAAACCCTTTAGTGACACAGCCTGACTCCTATTACTAATGTATGATTTTAGCCACCTTAATAGATCACCGTGTATACCAACTCTTTCCAGTTTTGAAAAAAGTGTATTATGTTTTATTTTATCAAACGCTTTGGAGAAGTCAGTATACACGGCATCCACTTGGCAGCCAGCATCCATGGCGTTTAGTATAAAATCAGTGTAAGTAATAAGGTTAGTATCAACACTCCGGCCTCTAAAGAAGCCATGTTGTGAAGGTGACATGTAGCGTGCAACAACCTTGGTCAACTGTTCGGTGACTATCTTTTCAAGTATTTTACCTAAAAGACAGAGCTTTGAAATAGCCCTATATTGTTTGATATCGTGTTTGTCCCCACCCTTGGAGATAGGCGTGACGAGTGCTTTCTTCCAGATTTCGGGGAAACAGCCTTCAGCCAGGGATTTGCGGTAAATAAGAGTTACTGGAGTAGACAGTTCTTTAGCACATTTTTGTATTATAATAGGGTGAACTTGATCATGACCTGCACCTTTATTAATATCCACTAGTTCTAATTGTCTAAGTACGAGAGCTTCACTGATATTAATGAAAGAAATATCGATTGGACTTTCTTCTGAAATATTGGTTGAGGACCCGCTTGTATCATTATTGCTGTTAGTGACAAACACGGAGTGAAAGTAGGTATTAAAATAGTTACATATTGTTTCGGGATCAGATGATGTTTTGTCATCGTAGACCATGGTTTCAGGAACAGCGTTAACAGTAAATTTTGACTTAATGAAACTCCAGAAGTACTTAGGTGATTTATGTATATTATCTTCTGCGAAACTTATGTAAGACTGATAGCATTCTTTAATAATTTTCTTTTCTCTAGCTCTCAGTAACTTAAAATCTTGATAGTCCAGTGGATTCCCATAAGTTTTCCATCTGGTGTGTATTTTCCGCTTTTCGCGAATTAATTTTATGAGGGGTCTAGAATACCAAGTTGGAAAGTGACTATTATTACAACCCCTACGCACTGGAATGAACTCTTTAAACAATTTATATAGGATTGTGTAAAAATGGGTAACTGCTTGCTCCGTATTCATACCTGATAAAACTCGCCAGTCCACATTAGAAAGGCCCTCATTTATTTTGTCAAAGTCTGCGGCATGATAAAGAAATTTATTTCCTTTAAACTCGGTTTTGAGTGGGCAGCTAGGCAAGGAGATAGAAAAGTCCAAAGATTTATGATGAAGGTCTTCGGGTGTTAGAGGCTCAGTGCATGCTACGAGAGTACAGCTTGCATTACATAATACTAGGTCCAGTATGCGCCCATTAGTATTTGTACACCAGTTGTATTGTTTCAAATCTGTCAAGTTCATGAAGTCACTTAAAGCGTGTGCTAAGTTATTATTATTTGTTTGAATACATAGATTGCTCAAACCATCCCTGAAGACCCAGTCCGCATACGTAATATTGAAGTCACCGACTATCAAAAATGTATCATGAGGATGGCTAAACATAATTTCAGAAACATTATCAAAAAATTGTTGCAATAAAGAGTAGTGATTATTGTTACGAGGGTAATGAGGAAAATAGGCGCAACCGATATGTAGGCACGGGGTGCGAGGGTCGGCCTCGGTACGGGCGCGGGCTTGGCCCGGCGGCGCACCCAGCTCCACAGTAAGCCACAGCTCCTCGCGATCAGGCGCACTCCACTCGTCGCGCCGACGCGCCGTGAGCCCGCGGCGTAGCGCCAGCAGCACACCGCCCCCCGCACCCCCCGACCCCCCGCGGTCACGTCGGTATACATCGTAGTCACTATGAAAATATTCTGCATTACTAAATTCACTCGATAGCCACGTCTCTGTTATACAAATTACGTCATATTTGGATCCTAATACGTTTTGTAAGAAAGAATGCGATTTAGTTCGTAAACCCCTCACGTTCTGATAGTAAATGCTCAGTAAATCCTGATTAGCCATCAGTAAAAATTTCAATAGAAAATTGTCTTAAAGTCAGACAAGAGTCACTTCGAACATAAATACTTTTATTAAAACCACGAATAGATATCTTTGCAAATTTTGTTCTTATTATAATAACACGCCACATGAAGCCGTTTTTAGCTATACAATGTAAACACTTTAAAAGCGAGAGAATGAGGTAAGTACGTAAACCTATGATGTAACATAAACCTTTTGCATTGATATCAAATGTTTTGAGACAATTTGTGCGTAATAGAAGTCACTTAAGTTTTGACAAATCAAGTTCATTTTGTATGCGCACAATTTTAGATTTTTCGCTTTTGCGCATTAAAATTTTGCAGTCTCTAACCCACAGAAATTGATAGTTTAGTTCGATTTTCAGCTCCCGGGCTCGTTTAAGCAATAGTTTGTTGGTAGGAGTAAGGTGATCGCTTAGATACAGGTTAGTGGGTGCGCCAGGCAGGCCGATGTCATCTGAGGTGAGCCCTCGGCGCGCGCGCACCGCGGCCAGCAACTTGTCCTTGCATCGGCGCTGGGTGAACCGGACAATTATCGCCGGAGTACGCATCTCGCGGGTAGATTGCGCTTGTTTACCGTCACCGCGATCGAAACGGCGAACCCGGTGAATCGAGTCTATATCACAGTCCCCCAAATTAACCCCCACTTTAGCACAAATAGAATACAAAATGTTTTGCAGGTTCTCGCCGCTGCTGAGTGGTACTCCAGATATCTCCATGTTATTCAATCGGGAAAACTGATCACGATCGTTGTTTTCACGTTTGAGATCGGTGATGGTTTCTTTGGCTTCATTAAGATCCTTTTGGAGTTTGGTGAAAGTTGACACTTTTTTCTCGACGATCGTGATTCGTTCTTCCATTGTTGTGAAACGGGACTCAAGCTCCTTCCACTTAGAATTCAGATCCTGTATACCAGTACTTGCGATTTTAACATCACTTCTCATTGTACTGAAATCCTCCCTGAAAGCTTTGAGCTCCTGCAGGACATCGGCAATTTTGGGTTCCGTAGTTGCTAGGGAGACTCGACAAGAAAAACAACGCCAGGCCGCCTTCTTGTCCAAACTCATCTTTCTCCAAGTAGTTTCAGACACACCCGAACACGAAAAATGCAGATGGCCGTTGCACTGGCCGCATTCCACAAAATCCGAAGCATGTTCATTACATTTAAAGCAGTTCATTGTTGTTTGAAACAATAAAACTGCAAGAGTTCAAAACTACTGCGTATCTACACAATTTACCGATCAACAAAATAGTTCACGGATGAGTCAGCTTGCTCTGGTAATCGTAACGTCCGTCCGCTAACGAGTTCGACACGGTACTATCGAAGAAAATTACTTTTTCCATTACAATTTCGAAAAGTGTTCAAAGTAACAGAACTAGTTTCTTTGATAGTACCCCATTATAAACGCGAAAGTGTGGTTGTTACTTTTTCGTTTGTTGGTTTGTTGGTTTGTCCTTCTTTCACGCTGCAACGGGTCAACGGATCGAAGTGATTTTTTGCATAAGGATAGTTTATAGGCCGAAGAGTGACATAGGCTAATTTTTTATTCCGGGAAAATCCAAACAAAATCAGTGCGGGCGAAGCCGCGGGCTAAAGCTAGTTACGTGTAAATGTATATACAAGGTGACTTTTTGATCATCGTCCAAATTCATACTGGAGGCTTGATAAGTGATCGGTATCTTGGATCAGTAACAATTTTTGTGAAATTCGTTTAATGAAATTTCGGCTTCTCATATAAATTCAGTTCCATTCCCGAGTGAATTACTATGGGGAGTCGAAATTTCATTTTACGAATTTCACCAAAATTGTTACTGATGCATGATACTGATCACTTACCAAGCCACCAATATGCATTTGGACCTTACCTTTATAAAAAAGTTCCATTTAATATAACACGGCTATTGAGTTTCTTGCGCAATAATAATTTTTTTCGTCATTTACCTAACCGTCTTAGTAAAAACGGGTTCTTACTAGTGAATACGCCGTTTTTCTGATGCTCTTAAACACTTCGCGTAATTACAAGTAAAATTGGATTCTTACTGATTTTGGGTATTTACGGTAACATATACGTATATACAATTTATTTCACTATTGAAGAAAAAAACCGGCCAAGTGCGAGTTAGACTCGCGTACCTAGGGTTCCGTATTGTGGATGATAAATAAATATTTTTTTTCGTGAATTTCTCAATCGTTTTATTTTTCCTGTAATCTTTACGTAAACACATATTACCATGATTTTTTTCATATTTTTCGGTTTACCAGTTTCGGAGATAAGAGGGGGGGACATACATATTTTTGGGATTTTTAAAGATTTCTCAAAACCAGTGTCAGTAAATATATTAAAAGTATATATATTTTAGAATCATTTTTTAATACCTACAATTTGATACCCATATTGTATTTTTATAAAATATTATTTTTATTTATTTTACTTTTTTTTGTATTTCTCATTAGTGCTGATTTTTTTTTAATCACTATAGTATTCCTGTAATTGGCCAGTTATGATCTATAATTGACATTTTTTCATATTTTTTGGTCTACCAGTTTTAGAGATAAGGACATACATATTTTTGGGGTTTTTTAAAGATTCCTCGAAACCAGTGTCAGTAAATATATTCAAATTATATATTTTTAGAATCATTTTTAATACCTACAATTTGATATCCATTTCGTACTTTTAGGCTAATATTTTTTATTTTTCTCACTTTTGTTTTGGAAATATTTTGAACGATTTATCCATATTGTATTTTTAGGCTAATATTTTTTATTTTTCTCACTTTTGTTTTGGAAATATTTTGAACGATTTCAAATTTTTCATATATTTTTTTACATTCTAATATGTGGGCAAATTAACGCTATTTTTGTGCCAAATTTCATGTATTCAATTTTATCTTTAACGGTGCTAAAGTTATGAGGCTGTGACATACGGACGGACGGACGGACAACGGAGTCTCACCATAAGGTTCCTTTTGTTCCTATTAAGTACTACGGAACCCTAAAAAGTAAGCTTGAATATCAAAGTTAAATTATTGACAAGCCATAAATTTTCTATTTTACTTTCACGCATCGCGTTCTAACATCAAAAGCATACCTGATATTGGATTTTATATTTAACGTAAACTTACCTACATACTCGCACATAAACATTGGAAATATTTCTTGGAAACTTTTCATTAACTAAAGCGATTTTCATGAATGTTCTGATCACAGTCGGACCGTGGGTTTTACTACGAAAAACATGAATGGCACGAATCATTATTAATTCTAACAAACTGGTGAAAAGGTTATGAATATATTATTTGAACGTCCGAAATTAAAAACAAACACGACACAGCCTGAATTTCTACAATCGTTTGAATGTATGATATTGTTGTTGAGATTTCATTTCATCGTTTTGATGGACACATTGTATTCTATCACGTATTGTGGTAAATTGTTTTTATAATCAATAAAGTTTAATTAGAAGTACCTAGGCGACAATATGTAGTATGCACGTAGTCTACTCGGGGTCTAGTAGTATCTTCTTGAATCATACCACCTCATTTCGCTTTAAGTTCTTGTTATATTTGTTTTTTCATATTATCCACCCTAATTATCACGCACACATTAAGGGAAGGGAGCTCTGAACCTCACAGGGCACTCGCTTATCATACTTCGTTAAAACTCTAGAAGGAATATTTATTTATGGAGAGCACCTTCACACCGATAAGGAATCTTGCTCGTGTTTTGTCTGAAAGATCTTTTATACTGGATCTGTATTTATTTTTGGAAAACACGAAATAAATCAGTCAATGCGACGTATGTCGTTCCATAAAGGTTATCGATTGCCAATTAAACACGAACAAATGGTCCTTTAACCAACCTATAAAACCTAGAGAGTTCCGCTCGATCGAAATGGATAAATTCGTACCTATTACAAATTTAAACCATAATTAAGACTAAATTTGACACAAAGAAAAACTGTGGGGTCATGATCTGCCCAGGTATATCATATTTCTGTAACAACTTGGGTGTCGCCTCGCTCCGTTCTTCTTTTCTCAGCTCCCCAAATGTATTTAAATATAACCCTAACACACTCCACGTGTCTATGCTTCGCTCTACTCGTCGTCGCTCCTATTTTTTTACTTTTAGTGAATGATTTTGCATTTCATACTTTAGGATCTGCCCAATTCTACGATCTGCCCACGACATACAAATACCGCTCATTTAATAATATTCAATGGATGGACGGATGGTATCCCGTAATGAAAAGTCATGATATTCACATTAAACATATACAACACAACTGGGCTGGCCATGCTGCTAGAGCAACGGATGGGTGACGCAGTGAACTGGTTTCCAAGAGATAGCCAAAGATCAGCAGGGACACCAAAGCAGCGCTGAATCCCGAGGCCAACACTTTTTTTTTTAAATTTCTGTCTGTCTGATCTGTCTGTCTGTGTGTATGTATGTATGTTCCGTTTTGACTCGAGAGCCACTCAACGGGCTAAGATGCGGTTTTTTTTTTTTCATTATCGTCGTAGTAACTGTAAGCCTGGTCAACATATAGGCTATAATATGTGTTGATAAAATAATCGCCAAGTGAAACGGGGCAAAGATTGAATAAACGAGGGCGGACCCGTGGGATACCGTAGGAATTTTAAAAAATCCGGCATTCTTATGTCTTAACTATATTGGTGCAAAATTTCAGCCTTCTAGGTCCTTGGTTAGCGTTAATAAGTCAATCAGTGAGTCAGGACTCCTCTAAATATACCCGTTGAAATGATAAGTACCAGCTAGGTTTTTTTTAATAGGCTTTGAAACAGTACACAATCAAATTTTCATAAAGCTATTTTTCTTGTTTCTTGAAACGCGCTATTTTTGCGCAGTGACCCAAAAATATTGCAAATGGCTTCTTCTCACGCAGTAAGGATAATACAAGAAATATTCAACAGACAAAATCTTACTATGATTTTGTACTTTATTTAGCGTCCGGTGAGTTTTTGTGGTTTATTAGCAACAACTAGCCTTTAGGCCGTGGTTTCACCCGCATTTAATAGAATCTCAGCCTTCAGCCACTTTGTGCACCACTTATTCTACCAGAATGGTTTTATGATTTTAGCTCCCTTTTGTGATAGCGTTATGATCATCATCATTTATTTAACGTGACGTCACGAAAAATTGGCACTTTGAGTCGTTTAGCTACTTTCTAGATTTCTCTAATACAAAAATTGAAAATCTTTCACTCGATAGAAATAATTATTAAAATGAGTTCTTCAAATACACGCTTTCTCATAGTTTGACGAATAATGTTTTATTAGATGGGTTTTAACAAAATCCACATTTTGGTCATTGGAAATTTTTTAGCCATTTTAGTTTCTTTTATAAATAAAAAAGCTACTTTTGTGTATTTCGCCCTGAATCGGTCCCTCTTGCACTACGTGTTGATGGAGTGACACTGCCCGTTTAAAACTCGATGGCTCACCTAAAGAACATCTTCCATCGTTTTCTGTCAAAAGCAGCGTTTCCTAACCTGTCGTCCGCGGACCCCTGGGGGTCCCCGAGCATATGTATGGGGGTCCGCAGCCTAATCTATGGACCATATCAATCATAAATAAATGCCACCAAAAGTATCGTAAATACTACTGCTTACTGCTTTTCTCAAAGACATACCTCTGTGAAAAGGCATTCTCTGCTCTTGTGTAAATTAAAAACAAATACAGAAAGAGACTAAAAGTAGAATCCGATTTGAGACTACAACTCAGTAGTAATATAAACCCAAATATCACTAATTTAGTTGCAAAAAAGCAGCACCAACCTTCTCATTAACGTATTTTATATGAAAAAGTATTTTTTTTTGTAATTTGTAGAACTAAAATAAATGATCCGAAATTTATTGCTGCTTTTTATTAAGGGGGTCCTTAAAATTGTGCTTGATTTCCTAAGGGGTCCGTGGACAAAAAAGGTTAAAAAACGCTATTCAAGAGAATCCTTTATCCTAATTAACCTTTTTAATTGTGCTCTAAGTGAATTCACTAAAATAGCGTTATATACACTGTTTTATAAACACAAGTAGAGGTTAAGATAAGTAGGTTTAGTAAGTTTGATGGAATATGTAGTTGATAGTGTTATTTTGTAGATTTGTAAGATAAAATAAGTCAAACACATCCTATCGCATTAGGTTGCATTCCTGTAATGGTAGGTGTAAGTTGGGAAATAAATAAATAAATAAAAAATTCTTTACATATTATATGGTAACGTGTGACTACTGATTTTCCCCTAAGATAGTCACTCAATTTGATCCTCAGTCTGCCTCTTCCTCTTTCCCCTCCTGTTTTTGAGTTGTCTGTGACTTTTATTAAAGAAGAAGGTGCCCAAACATCTTCTCTCTCCTGTTTCCAATGCCATTTGAGATGTGGTACTGGAAGCGGATGAAGAGAATTAGTTGTACAGAGAAAATAACGAATGAGGAAGTACTGAAACTCCTTAAACCTTCCTCGGAAAACTTCTTAGCTAACAGTTAAAAGTCCAAATCCGTTATTCAACCGATATGCAACTATCACATTTAGTTTAAGGCGTTTTTTATATTTAATACTATATCTTGCATAAACTGTTTGCGTGCTAAATACTTCAGGCCTTCTGTTTACTAGTTCATAAGAAAGTTTAGAATAAAGGAAACTTGTTAAATTAACAAGTTATAGTATAATTGCTTCTGTCACGGAACTATAACGGTATTGTTTTCTTCGTGTTTCATTGTTGCTGCCAAGTTCGCCGCTCGGGAACTTGGTTGAGACTTGAGCTACAAAGTTTCATGGGTTTGTTCCTTGCGTGTTTTAATTTACAATATAACTAGTTATTTTATAGTTCAACTGATTTTTTTCGGGTAGCTTCAACTTTCTGGTTTCATGACGACGAAAAATAATTAAATTTTTATTTAATATTCGGTTTTTCTTTAAAATTCTACACGAACAATTCACAGGTCTTGTAACTCATTCCATCTACGAGCTAGAGACCCGTGACATACGGATGGACAGACAAACAGATCAGACAGATAGACAAACAGACTGACAGACAGAAGACAGACAGACCAGATAGACAGACAGACAGACAGACAGATTAATAGGGCTCTATTTTGCCCTTTGGATACGGACCCTAAAAAGTCAAAATATTATTAATAACTTTTAAGGAAATCGCATTTAAAGTTAATAAAAAACTATGTTGATTCTTATTTCAAATTTTCCATAACCTACCCAGTTATTTGTTTTTTTTTAATTTCACGTAGCTGGTGTTACAAAACCTGAGCTCTAAGAAAAAGCCTACGACTGCGTGACGTAGTTCGTAGGGTATTGGGGACGGACGCTAGTTAAAGGTTGAGGAAAACTTAGACAAGAATATCAGCTTTGCGAAAGTGTTATAATAGAATTACCATGGTAACTTAATACAGATTAAATCACACATCAAATATCACACAGAGTAAAACGTCTTTAACAACATCTGAAGATGAATATTTAGAGTAATAAGGCAAATATCATCTGATCTGAGCGTAGCATAGTCTTGTAGAATCTTGTAGTAGATTGGATCCAAATATATTTTTTCAATGCATGTGCTCGTAAAGGCCTACTTTTTATGCATCAAAACCGAACAGAAAGTCGATTATTTTGCCCTAGAGCTTTATTATTATTATTTTTTTATTTGTTTACAATGGTTGGCTAACCTGCAGCCTTTCATAGACGTTATACTTTTTCTTCCACTGTTTAACGGCTCTGGATACAGTCCTTTTGAGCCAATTATAATTTAAAGTTCACAAGATTATATTTGTTTTCATTTCCTCACACTATGCATTGAAAAATGTAGTATGATACACGGGCGTAAAAGCAATAAATTACTCGGTTACGTTTAAAACACTCGCTACGCTCGTGTTTTAAATCGTCCTCGTAACTTATTCCTTTGCGCCCTTGTAGCATAAACTACTATTAATGCATTCCGTATAACATTGAAATATTAAACAGACGCAATACATAACATTGAAGTCAAAGTATAAATTTTCAAAATGGTTTCAGACAACTGTCGTACTATTTCCAACATCGGAGTTCTTTTTAATCCTCGTACTTGTGTCAATGAATTTGAAGCTCAAAATTAAACTACCTTTGCTACTTTCTTATAAAGCCGACTTTACTAACAAAAGTTTGCGTGAGTTCCGAATGTTAGGGCGTCCATAACTCAGGGAACCTGCTCTTTCCACCAACTTCCTACAATCCGCTGTTTACTCATTTTGTAAATGGACTCGAATTTTCTTGAGCTTTTCATTTTGTATCATTCTTCATCTTCACGACACGAATACCTGAGAGGGTTTCACAGATGTTTCCGAGTGTAAACTGTGTAAATGGTAGCCGTTATCATGATTCAAAGAGCATTTAATTTTTGCAGACTGCAATAATGAAAAATCTACACGTTTTTCCAATTACCCAGCCATTACGTAAAGTGCCTTGAAGCAAGTAAATTTCACGTCATAAAATTTATTATAAAATCTTAATTTATAATTGGCAAATGATTAATTAATTAGTAATGTAGAAGACATTTTAATAGCCGAAGACTACGTCTACAAGCCAAGTGTACCTTTCGGTTTCGCGACTGCAAAATATGGCCGGGTTTTTAAGTGTCCGGTAAGTACCCATTATTTACGCATAACCTAACAAGTTTTTTTTACAAAAACTGCGGATTCATAAGCGCGTAAATGTGTTTCTTTTTAACTGAGTTGTTTGTGTCTTGTAGTTTGTTGTCAACCTAATGTTAATGTAAAGCTTTTGAAGTAACTGAGCAATATCTTTTAATAGCAGCCGGGCTAGGCTTTACGTCCTTTCTAAGTAAATACCACTTATGTGGTCACCCATCAAAAGACTACCTTTGTCAAGGGTTGCTTAGCTGTGAATTGTAACTGATCATATGGCCGTACGCTGCACAGGTTTCTCATTTGATTGGTTTTTTTTCATAATTTGTACGAATTGCCTCCGTAATATTTTATCATTATTTCAGATACAATACATCCGGGTCAGCAATCGTTTCAGAATAGGGCAAGAGCCAAAAGTATCTGCATCTCACAGCCAACACTGGTACTTGTTTCACGGAAGATTATCTCATCCTACCCTGATGGGTGGTGAGCGCTATCGCCGGCACATAACGACACAAAGTGGACCCATGGCTAATAATAATAATAATAACCCTCTTAAAGTCCAACCCTATGTCCAAGCCAAACAGCAGGCCTTGTGAGAGGCGGACAACGTGTACAAAACTTATACGGCTAACAGAGCAATAGCGAACTCTTCATGATTGTACGGAATTATGGAATGCGTATAGGGCCGCTTCCTGGGGGTGATCGCCAGGGCGCGTCTGGGGCTGGCGCTGGACGTGGCAGCATGCGAGCCGCCAGCATAAACCACAGACTGATCCAACCACCTGACCAATCCGCCAATCCATTATCACGACCAGTTGGCTTGGTGTCGGCAGGGTCTTCACAGGCCATGCATTCGGCACTCGCCACTGGTGAGAGAGTACGGCACAATGAGATGCCAATGCCATGCGTGCGTATTTCAGAGCAACGGGGGGCAATACTGGTGCAACGGGATATTTTCCGTAAATTTCTGTTGCTGGAGCCCTCGATAACTGTCACGGAACCAAACCTAGCAGACAGAGTTCAGTATCTACAGCGCTCTAATTTATTTAGCGCTGCTAAACTCGAATAACTGAGACGCGAGACTGTTCCTGTAATGTATAATGCACCACATATGGGAGATGTCTCTACCCAACCAGATGGCAATAAAGAGACAGAACCTAATCTACAAAATGTCGCAGAAGATAACATTACGGAAATGGTCTCCCAGGATTAAGAGTAAATGGCATTGGAGTACTATCCTAAGTCTCGCAGGCGTCAAAATGACAGCTGCCGATGACCATATACGGTTAAAAAGGGTTATTTTCCGGGGTGATTGTCTGACCTCGCTTTGGTTCTGCTTGTCGCTGAACCCTCTGAGTCAGCTTTTGGAACAATCAGCGGCGGGCTTTTAGTTTCGGAGAGGACCTTCTCTACTTGGATGACCTGAAGCTTTTTGGCCCCACAGCTCAGAAACTGGAGGAGTTGCTGAAGATCACTGATGACTTCAGCAACACCATAAGAACGGAGCTAGGGGTTGACAAGTGTGCGGTCTTACATGTGGAGAGGGGGCATGTTATTCGCTCCGATGGAATCGATGTCGGCTCCAACTGATTGAAATCCCTGAAATCTCGGGTGTCTTTGGTGGGTTTCACAATCCCATACGATGAGAACCTCGTGAAAGCCGAAACCGAGAAGAGGAGGAAGTATCTCGAACTGGCTCACGAGGTTACTGACATGTGGGGCGTAGCATCCACCGAAATAATCCCAGTTGTTTTATCTGCGAACGTGCTAATATCAACCAGCCACGAAACCAACCTGAGATGGTTGGGATTCCGTGGCAATTCACTTCCAACGCGGAAGCAGAAGGCGGTTCTGCTCGATACTGCTCGCATCATTCGTCGGTTTCTTTCCCTGGGGCTTTAAACCTTGGTTAACTGCGCTTCTGCCGGGGGTGTACCGTCTCTCTTTCCCATTAAATTTTTTTGGCAAAAATTTCCAAAATAATAATAATTAATTATTTATTTATCAGACATCTGTGGCCCATATATAAATACCTTACAAACTAACATATATATACAATAAATTGGTAGTATTTATTCTTCACTTTGTACCGTCTTGTGGCAGATTATCCACGGAACACCACGCGCTGCGGCCAAAAGTTTTCCTCTATGACAAGGTGTAGAAAACGGTACTCTCACCACAAACGCGGAAAAGTCGACGTTGTGGCGTGACTCCAGCAACTGCAACCTCAGAAGGTACCCTGTCTTTTCGAGCACGTACTTTGCGATGTCATCCGCCTTGGTGGTGTAGTGTAGGCGGAAGATGTATTTGGTTTAGTGGCACGCAACTTCAAGTTGGGCTCCACAGGAGCTTCGCCGCGGCGCTTCTGGGTCGGTCGCGGTTTGTGCTTCCTCCTTTGCACCGTCATGAAACGATCTTCATTAGCCTGGTTCAGCGCCTTTTCTGGCACGGGCTTCGTACTGAGAGCGGCAAGGGCGCTCGCAGTGACGCTGGTGAAATCTCGATGATGAGGCTTCACCGGAGCTGCAGACACGGGCAACGGGGCGTGGATGAGCCACGGGGACTGGTGCAGGGCTGTAGGGTGCACTGGCGTCGCATTCTGCAGGCTTTATAATTCACGAAAGCGCTGGTGATGAAACTGCTGATGCGGTGATTGACGACGATATATCGAGGCCGGCTCCGCAACGCGTGTTTACGTAGGACGCATTGATTGACTGGTGACCTTGTTACCGATGACTGTTGCGTAGTTCAACGAGTTCTTTACTGCAAATCTGCGACGGTTTTCTAGGATGCATCTATTTTCACTAGCACATCCGCGAGACTGGCCTCCAGAAGCACAATGAAGCTTATGTAAGTCCTTCGCCACGAACGTTGGCACGTTGTCAGGGTCAGTTTCCTTGAGCATCATGATAATATCCTGGAGGCTTTTCTTTATCCTGTCACGCCGGCGGGACACCATCTCACAGCGCTTGTCCAGCGCAGTGTATATAGCAGCAACTTTGCAGCAACGATGTCATTCTCGCTGAAGTTGGTTGCACAGATCTGGACAGCGGAGACCTCGTAATAAAGTTGCAAATCGCGTGCGCCGAAATGTGCGCAAAATTATTCAAAATGGGTCTAATTTCAAGACTAAAATTTATTAAGATTACAATAAATTACGAGTTTTAAGGCATATTTTTTCCATTCAGATTTTAATCAACTATGATTTCGTGCTGTAAGGATTCATTGTAGACATAAAACTCATGCTGCCTTAGAGAAAAATTTATAAACCATTGCAAAAATCATCATTTTTATAAGTTTAATCTATCAAGTGATAATTATCTATTTATAAAATATAAAAATATATATTTGAGTTTTACACTGATTAGGTATGTAGCTGGCTCAGCATATTTATGCGAAAACTATGCAATTTAGGGTGCCTTTCGAAGCATGCAGACCGAAAACAAATGTGGGAGTCGAACCCGCGACCGAGTGGTCTAACCACTAGACCATAGATAGAGAATGTGTCATCAATTTTGTAAATTTCTGTAGCCTTATTTTATGTGTTGCTCGTATAAGATTAAATCATTATCTCAGGTGAGAAACACAATTTTCTCTTAAATTTAAAGGTGAAAATTGAAGACGAAATTTCGGCAACGTTTTCTTTTGATGTGTTATTATATTATTATTACACGATTTTGTTCTAAGATAACTTTTGTTCAACATAATTGTAAGCCCGTTCACTTTCAGTGTTTGCTACGGCGGCGTAGGCGTAGCAAGACAACGACTTCGTAAAGCCAACAGTCTACGTAATCTGGATGGTTATATGTGGCAGGACGGAAACGTGTTAATAAATCTGCTTATCAACATTAACAATATATCTCAGAGATGAAAAATATAAATTCTGTATCTTATAGTATATTTTAAAATCAAGGTGTAAAAACTAGAAATTCCCTACAAGATATTTGGGCATTCGAGCGATGCGGATGTGGCCATAGTTTAATGTGAATTTAGGTTTTCACCCCAGCTTAATTGTCATCGCCACTGACCCGTATATGCATTCAGACCATAGATATCATAATAATTGTATTTATATTGGATGCTTAAATATGAAATTGGCGAAATTTTCTTAAATATTCATGAGTTTATAATTCCTGTAATTCAATAAATATTTCCATTATTTGTTTTTTGTTTGAAATTTGATTTCAAGGTTTTACGTTCAATATTGTTTTTGATAACTAAAATTAAATCTTCAAAAAGAGTTCGTCCATTTTAGCCATTAGGCATTTAGCCATTCATTTCCAAGATAAGATTTGTAATAATTTTTTACAACTGACACTTTTCAAAGATTAAATTAATGTTGCTGTTAGCTTAATGTTGTCATTACATTCATACACAAAAGAAACTATAAAATTTGGACTTGTTACTCTTTAAAAAAAGGAAAAAGGTTAGTACTGAAAATTGAGTTTCCTTTAAACTCTCCATAGGAAACGGCAATTTCATAGTTAATTCCCTTATAATATACGTTCAGACTACGACGTCGTGGGTCTACAAGGCGAGAAAACTGGGCTCGTAGCACTTACTACGCCGCGCCGTAGCAAAGCGAGAAACTAAATGTGACACTGCTTTTTATCTCGACTGCGAGAAAAAATATGTTAGACAGTTTTTTTTAATATCCCGTTAAAAAAGGTTGAATAAAGTTTTGACTAATCTAATTATGCTGTTTAATACGTTAAAATAGTATAAAAATCATGTAGTTAGACAACACATGACTATATATAATCACATTTATCTTTCACATGAATGCTGATATTGCAGAAAGGGCAGATGACGATGAACTAATCCAGTTAGACAACCTTTATTCAACCGTAATCCGTTATGATAAAGTTGATTTTGGAAGGTGAGCCGTACATAACGCCGTGAGTTGTGGTGAAGGTTGTGTTCGTGCTGTATAGCCTTTAAGCTAATATACGTATATACCTAGATAAGTATAAATCCTAAAACATAGGTTCTAGCTTATATGCCGATTTGAGGCACTTTAAGAACCGTTAATTACTCGTTTCAGTCCTTTTGGTAAAACTTCAAAGTGAAAAACACGTGTTCTTTAGATTTTATGATTATTGATTATATTACTTAGAATTTACTTAATATAATTTGATAACAAATTATAAGTAAAATATAATTCTTGGTCTTTTGTTTTTTAATTTACAAATATATATAATACTCTCATTGATAATACTTAATAAAACAACGAAAATTGTGTGAGATATATTTCAGGCAGTATCCTGAGCCTGGCATCCCCTCAATGAATCAAATTGTGTGAGATATATTTCAGGCAGTATCCTGAGCCTGGCATCCCCTCAATGAATCAAATTGTGTGAGATATATTTCAGGGTCTATCCTGAGCCTGGCATCCCCTCAATGAATCAAATTGTGTGAGATATATTTCAGGCCCTATCCTGAGCCTGGCATCCCCTCAATGAATCAAATTGTGTGAGATATATTTCAGGCCCTATCCTGAGCCTGGCATCACCTCAATGAATCAAATTGTGTGAGATATATTTCAGGGTCTATCCTGAGCCTGGCATCCCCTCAATGAATCAAATTGTGTGAGATATATTTCAGGCCCTATCCTGAGCCTGGCATCACCTCAATGAATCAAATTGTGTGAGATATATTTCAGGGTCTATCCTGAGCCTGGCATCCCCTCAATGAATCAAATTGTGTGAGATATATTTCAGGCCCTATCCTGAGCCTGGCATCCCCTCAATGAATCAAATTGTGTGAGATATATTTCAGGCCCTATCCTGAGCCTGGCATCACCTCAATGAATCAAATTGTGTGAGATATATTTCAGGGTCTATCCTGAGCCTGGCATCCCCTCAATGAATCAAATTGTGTGAGATATATTTCAGGCCCTATCCTGAGCCTGGCATCACCTCCATGAATCAAATCTATTATTTTAATGCATTACGTGCTAGAAAAGATCAAGTAGAAACAAATATTCAATACACCTGCTCAAAATATGCTAGATTATGTACTGTATAACGTGCGCAAAGTTAGATATTTTAAACTAGTGTTTTATTTTACAACCATAAGTGCCACTAAGAGATAGCATTGACATCGCTTCAGTAAGCAATCTGTGGACTAGCTTTACATATCGTTATGTTGGTATTCCTGGAAATGACCAGATACTCTTAAAAACTGTTAATTCTTATTTAGGATGAGTATTTTCTAACTTTTATATTATTAAATATGTTAAATTGTTAAAGATGTTTTATAAATTCGTAACGATTTTAAACGTCCTAATTTATATTCTATTGATTCTATCTTAGAACTCATTATAAAAAAGATACTTTTGATTTGTTTTGTAACATTGGCAACAGTGTCAGACTGACAAACTGTTCAGACTTGGTACAAAAAGGTTTCTTGTGTCGGTTTGTAATTTAGAATAAGTATGAGGTTTGCAATTTTGTCTTTGTTTCATGTCATTTTTCGCAGATGTATTGAAAAATTTCGTTTGACACTCGTGCGAGTGTCGATATTTCCCGTCCCAACTAAAGTCGAATTGCTAATCAGACGGAGTAAACTGACAATTCGTGATAGTGGGAAATTCGCTTTTAACTCATATGGTGCATGTGCCATTTCACATTGAAACGAACTTTTGAATGTTACAATGTGAAATGGCACATGCATCTTAGAAGGAAATGCCTAAGAATGGTTGCGTTTAGGTTTGGTTTTGGGAGAAGTCTTGCGTCATATGAAGGCAGATTGCGAAGGTTTAGTGTAACTTCTCTGCAGATCCGCCGCAAACAATAAGATTTTATTAAATTGCATAAAATCGTACACTCTATTCTTCAATATTCTAATTTGGTAGCAATTCGACTTCCCGTTCCTCCCAATCACTTTAGGATTTCCTACAATCTCTTCTTAGTGGATATCTACGTCATATAAGAGACCTACATTCCAAAGGTTCAACCGTTTGGTCCAGACGTTGATAGATCAGTCAGTTAGTAAAGATATTCGTTTATATATACAACGTGTAACAGAAAGTTCCAACACTGAGATCTCAAAAAAAAAATCTGCCCTTCCATACATTTCAGCCACGCGGCATTGTATTTTTCGATGCGATCACTGTATTTATGTATATTATTTTTCAATGCATGTGCTCGTAAAGGCCCACTTTTTATGCATCAAAACCGAACAAAAAGTCGATTATTTTGCCCTAGGGCTTTATTATTATTATTTTTTTAATTTATTTACAATGGTTGGCTAACCTGTAGACTTTCCTGTGTACCATAGATGTTATACTTTTTTTTCCACTGTTTAACGGCTCTGGATACAGTCCTTTTGAGCTAATTATAATTTAAAGTTCACAAGATTATATTTGTTTTCATTTCCTCACACTATGCATTGAAAAACGTAGTATGATACACGGGCGTAAGAGCAATAAATTACTCGGTTACGTTTAAAACACTCGCTACGCTCGTGTTTTAAATCGTCCTCGTAATTTATTCCTTTGCGCCCTTGTAGCATAAACTACTATTATGTATATGTGTTTAAATATATGTTTTTAAAATCTACACAAATAAAATAAGGCCTAAACACTAAGACATACTTTTGGGCAACTTTTTTATTTCTATTGTCAAACGATAACAAAAAATCTGTACTTTCATAGTAAATTTAGATATAGTTAATCACTAATAACTGCGGCTATATTATCACAGCCCTTAAAAAAAGGTATTTTTACTTGTCTATAGAAGTAGAAGAAAACCGTACGGAATGAATTTTTTGTTGATATTTAATTGTTTAAAAAAGAAGTGTGTAACTAATTTACACCCATTATTACACCACACGTTGAATGGCACATGTCACCAAATCTCATTTCACATTAATTACGGTCTAAAGGACGTAATCGGCTTTAAGATAAAGGTCAGATTATGAAGGGACAATGTGCAATTAGACTCAACTGACCCTTTCAGGCTACTCAAACAAAACGTTGGAAAGAATTCTCTAAAACAATTAAAAAATATATATATATATTTTTAACCCAACGTTTTCTGCTTGAGTATAAATGGGAACTTATGGGACAAAATGATGAAATTGAAAAGGTAGCTAAAGGGACATATTCAAGGCTGACAAATGGGACAGAAGGGAGCGGAAGAGGTTAGGAAGGGGCTTGCCAAAGGGCAAACAGACGGCAGTGATTAAAACAAAAACATCTGATTTGTCTGAATAAATGGCTAATTGATAGAGTGATTGATTTATTAGACCTAAATAAGCAAACTATGACACAAGAAAAATAATAGTTTGAAGAATAAAGCAGCAGTAGCCCAGTTGGTATAACGTGGACTCGCTATCGTGTCTAAAGTATTTATTTATGTAATACCTAAGATAATATTAAATAATAATGAGTATTTACTTCTATAAATCTTAAATCTTAACTTTTGCTAAAAACGGCCGCTTAAAAATAGTTTATAATGACAGTGATAATGATAGTAGGTTATAATTTAATTAATTAGTATAATTTCCTAACTTACGATTCCTCTAAGGAGTTAACATTAATTAATTACAGACTGTAAAAGGAAAAAGACTATATGAGACAGGTAGACAAAGATATATATGTTTTGCTTTTTTTCATTAACCTAAATTCCTGCTGTCTTGTATTTTCTTATCCCTTGGTTAATGTAGATATAAGTCATATATTGTATAGTATAAGTTTTATGTTGAAAAAAAAGACATGATCTTGCTAAGTTTCTTGCCCTTCTTCTTAGCAAGACTAATCGAATGGGCGGAAGTAGGCATGTATTTATATATGTAACCTATTAGTATGTAGTATATAGGATGGGATTTGGTCGGCCGCCTGGATTCGTGCTGGGGGCTCGGTTGGTGATCATTGAACCTTGTTCCTGGTCCCTGGCCGGGTCTCCGGTATGGGTTCGGGCGGTTGATTGGGTTTTTCCTTGTATAATATATATTTTACCTATCATTTTAATCGTATATATATTGCTACAAAAATTAAATAAGCCTTTAATTTAGTTCATGTACATTTATTATTTTATTACATATATTTTTTTTATTACATTAAATTTCACGTGTAAAAAGTGTATATATCTATACCTGCTTTGCAAATAAACTATTTGAATTTGAATTTGAAATTTGAAAATTCATTCTTAGAATTGCTATATCTACGTATTAACTTGAGCAGATATTCAAAAATTATTCTAGTAAGTAAATAATGATTTTTGTTCTTAAGGCCCTACCCATCCAACACAATAATAGTATTAAGTAATTTTGAACTCAATGATATTGCCAGAAAGTCTACATTAGAACGCTCGCTTCGTGCGCTGCGGGCACGCATAATCAGTGAATTTGCGAGGTTTTTCTGGAATTTCTGAAAAAGTGTTGATAAATAAATAAAAATGGGTCTATAAGTGTCTTAAATTATCTGTAAAGAAAATTCAGGAAAAGTTTTAATTCTCTCCGTTGAACACCTTTGCTATAAACACATTTATTCGCAATTTGAGGAGCTTACTTTGTGATTTTTTTCTATCGAGTGAAGTTAACTCAATTACGTTTTTAGATCAACTTTTGTTTAGAGTATATCCTCTATTGTAACATATATTTAACTTGTATTTGAATGAGATATTGAACTGACAATATTAATTAAACAAAATGCTCATTTTGGAATGGCAGGGCCTTAAGTGGCAGCACTTCGGGATCTTTTCAGTGGAATATGGAATTATTTGGGCCTAGATGATGACTAACAAAACAATGATAAGCTTAGCCGCGGGCAAAAACTAGCATTCAATATAAAGAGGCCCCATACAAATATTAAATTCGAGATATTGAAGACGAGATATTTACATCAAATTTATATTTAAGATTCGAAATTTCTTTATTAAGTTTTAGTAAAATATACACTGTTATTGGACACGCCTGTTAAGTTCATCTGACAGATCGTTTAGAATATTATTCTGTGCAACTGTGATATAATGAGAGCCATTGGGACACGTTTGTTATAGGCTGAGCTGCACGAATGTCTAATTATATCCAGTTGGACACAATACTTTATGTACGACCATGAAAATATAGTCTTCGTGTAACAACATTTATGATAAATGAATGAATTGAATGACTGAATGAATGAATTGACACTTTATTGTACAAAAAACACATTTAAAAGAAAACAGAGTATTGAAAACATAATTTTAATAATAGAGAGATTTCTTCCAGCCTACCTTTGGGTGGTGAAGAAATTATCACTAGAAAAGTAAAAAAGGGGGATAGACGTAAAAGATAGAGTAAATTAAATGGAAATCTATAAAGTGTAAATACAAATAACCTACCAAGTAAAACTTAATTTTAATAGATACCATAGACTTACATAAACAAATAAACAAGAATATATTAATAAATATGTATACATCTATTATATTTATATATATACAGGGTGGAAAAAATTTAAGGGCCCTGCAGGGGAGCTACCTTAAATCGTTTAGTTAGCTCATTTTACTGAAAGGAAACATTCTTTTATTTTTTTAAATAAACAAAACTGCATTCAAAGATATTCTGAAATTCGCTTGTCTCACCCGGGAATCGAACCAACTAAAAATTAAAAAAAATAAACCCTCGCTATTTTATCATACAAATCGGTAGGATTATTGTTCAGAATAAAATTTGTCTGATAAACATTTGGTCTTACACTCATCTGTTGTACGAGATACTCATGAAATTAAATATTTATTACAAGTTCTTTGTTAACAATACCTAGTACTGTTCACTTGTAACAAGTAAATGAAACAACTCTTACATCCAAAGACATCGTATGAAGTACAAGCTTGCTAATGTTATTTATCTTAAGTACCTTGTTGAAGACTTCAATAAGAAAATCGTTAAATGGTAATAATAAATGTATGCAGAGCACAATTACTTCTTGCACTAGGCGTACTGACGAAAAGTTTAAAAAAGGAACGTATTTTTTTTGCAACGCGGAGCAACAAATTTGAAGTTCGAACCATAAATTTCGTTCGAAATTAAAATTTTGTTTTGTTTTGCTTTCATTCCGTGCTGTCATCGTGTAACAATGGCGTATAATTATTACTTTACAAGTGAACAGTACTAGGTAATGTTAATAAAGAACTTGTAATAAATATTCAATTTCATAGGTATCTCGTACAACAGATGAGTGTAAGACTTTAGTTTAAAAGACAAATTTTATCCTGAACAATAATCCTACCGATTCGTATAATAAAATAGCGAGGGTTTATTTTTTAAATTTTTAGTTGGTTCAGTCCCCGGGTGAGACAAGCAAATTTTAGAAGATCTTTGAATGCAGTTTTGTTTCTTTTAAAAAATAAAGGAATGTTTCCTTTCAGTAAAATGAGCTAACTACAGGATTTAAGGTAGTTCCCCTCCAGGGCCCTTTCATTTGTTCCAGCCTGTATATACGAGTTTATACATATATATAATATCAATAGAATAATATTTTATTTTAATTAACAATTTCACGAAAAATGAGAAAAAGAAAGACTGAGTTTTTTGCGCCTGTAAGCTTAGGTGAGGGTTTTAGTTGTTTAGCTTAATTGTTGGTAATTTGAAAGTGTACTGTGGAAGCGTTTGAGTGAACGGCAGAAATGCTTTTGCCTAAAGAGAAGATAGACATTTTTCCTCTATGGCCTAGCCCAAAGCAAAATAAGAGATATTAGTCGCTGATTGTGGTTATCTAAGCGGTGTTATAATAAATTAGGCCAATCACCGCGCGGAATCCCAAATTTATCATATGTATTATACCATCGGTTTCTTACATTGGACAAACAATGTAGGTACTTATAAAACCGTTTTTGACGTTGTAGTTTAAATTTCCACACTTGTATTGTGACAACTGAGGATTTTTTCATAGCAAGGAGATAAAAATTAAGATCAATTTATATTATTGAGGTATAAAAACGCAGAAGAAAAGTAAATCTGGACATATTTTAAAACCCACTCAGTCAAAACAAAATAGGGGCCACTAAGTATTTTTGATGTAGCATAAAAACAGTACAATTAATAACAATTTTTATGTAGTTAACAGTAAAATAATGTTCTTGCTTATAATTAAGGCTAATGATTATTTAAAATAATGCTTAAAAATAAAAAATAAATGAAAAAATTATGTAGTTTTTATGAAAAACAAACAATGGAAAGTGACTGTTTTTTTTTAAATCTGCGCTTATCATAACTTTTAGTAATGGGTATGCCCTCCTCTCTTTGCTATGCACTCCCGAAGCCTGGATTGCACGCTCTCGATCAAATGTCTCACGTTTTCAGCTGGAATCTCTTCCCAGGCAGTTTTTAATGCAAAATTATTTGTTATATTTTGTTTTGACTAGTATATATATATTTTTTTTGCCAAAGAAGTTCTTAGAAAAGACTGTTCTCATCCTATAACCTCCCTTACATAAAATTGTTTTTAACGTTTTATTTTATCCCTCCCAAAGAAACAAAATCCTCTTGAAAACGACGGTGTCTATTCACTGATAAATAAGGCTTACTTGAAATGTTTTTTTTTATGTTGGCTGTAACCGCAGTTTTGTACATTTTATGAACACATAATTATTCGATAACCTAGTTAAACTAATGATAAAACAGTCGTATACTTACATATATGTATGTATGTATATGTCATCGATCCAGAAGTTCCTGCAAAGAAACAATCAGAAACGTGAAAAACGTAGAAAAAGGCAATTTCACGCTTACACAACGACATGTTGGTTTTACGTATACAGTCCTACAATGATTTTATAGCACGTGGATTGGTTGAGTCCAAAATCGGTACTAACGCCGCTACCACATTCCTTGTTTCACTTGTTAGTATTAGTACTGTTATTATTAATATTGTTAGTATTAGTATATAAATTAGTATTAGTATTGTAGCGAGGCCAAAACTAAAAATTTGGATTTGGATGCGGTTTTTTTTTTATAATCATCATAGTAATTATGATTTAGGCTTTAAGAGGTGTTGATAAAACTGCCAAACCGAAAACTGTCGAAGACGAGAGCGAAGCCGCGAGCAAAAACTAGTAATATTAATATACGGCTCATTACTCGACTTAGGGCCTGTTTCACCACTTCCAGATAAGTGATATCCAGAAGATAAGTTTAAAAATGGAACACATTTTGTATGCGTTATATGTCACATATAACTATCAGGCACTTATCTGGAAGTGGTGAAACAGGCCCTTAGTAGTCAAGGGGTTTGACTTATAGGTTGTCTTCATCGTGCCTGGATCTAGGGGAAGCGGGAGGGTGCACTTGCACCGGGCGGCAAGGCCAGGGGGCGACAAAATCGTGACCTCGGTTTCTAGAGGTCCTTACGCCCTTATAAGTTTTACCGTCAATTTGCGCACTAAGTCGCGCACGTCAACCAGTGCGCAATCTGGTATCGAAACTTCATACTAAAGCAGTTACTTGTTCAATTAGCGGGAGAAATATCGAATCGCTTTAAGGCGCTCTTATCCCAATATAAGTAATTTCAAAGTCAAATAGAACTTTCAAATATCATCTAAAACTTCCAAAAAAAAATACGCAATATAGTTCGAACCTTTATCTAGGTCTTCCACGCATGTGTTACACGATCAGACAAACTTTGCTTGATAGAAATAATTCACGAACACAGCATGTAATAAGACCTTTCAAATCATGCCATTTCCATAATTCCACTCTTTTATTAACGAAACATATCTGGTAATATTGCTCTTTAAAATTTCTAGGTCGACCACGTAAGTGGGTTTTAATAAACATATCCCTTATTTTTAAACAATTTAATAACCGATAAAAACAACGAAAAAGTACAAAAGTGTGGTTATTTTCTTTACTCCTTACACGTAAAGAAAAAGACAGAGAGTCACTCTTCTGGGATAAGAGCGCCTTAAGTATTCAAATCCTAACTATGTGTTAATTGTTTTTTAATAAAATTTTAATAATTATGAAAATATAAAACACTCCCTGTCACGGTTTTAGAGGTATGACCTTGAATGCAGAAGTGAAGTGATTCCTGCGCAGAAGTGATTTTTTCGGTCCGTCCGTACAAAATTGTATGCGCAGATCCCCTTCGTTTCTCGTGCCGCTAATACCGTGCCCCCGGCAGTGTACAAAAAAAAGTGTAGAAAAATTATATTTTTGAATATTTAATTTTTTACTTGGTTGTTTAGTGTAGAATCCTCACACACTTACGTTTTTTTACTAAGATAAAGTTTTGAAAATATGTTTTCTTTTTTTAACAAGGGCGCCAAATTAGCCTTTTGTATAAAAATATATTGATCCGGGGCTGGTCTACATCTCGAACTATGTACCAAATGTAATAATAATAAATACAAGTTTGTAAGATATCAATAAAATATTCATCTCAAATGCTGTGTGTTTTCCAAAACCCAATCAAATCAAAATACACGCACGTTCAATTTATGCTGGTCGGTAAATATTATAGCGCGTTATAAATTGGAAAATTTAAAAGAAAACAAATTTACCGAAATAGATAATGGTTTGGCGGGATTGGAGCCCTTTGTGGTAACGATAGGTTATTATTTTCGTGCGAATTTGGTCACTGCTTGATTCAAACAAGTTGTGATTGCTATGATTGTCGGCACTTGGTAGAATATATCAATCGTATCATACATTGTTATACAAATGTGTAACAGAAAGGTTTTACCATATTTGAAGAGCCTATTCAGTCAATGGTATAGAACAACTTTTACTATGGAACAAACGCTGTAACTCGAAAAAAAATTTACTGTTTCATAGTACAATGCAATGCCGCTCGGCCGAAATGTATGGAGGGGAGATTTTTTTTGAGATTTCTAGGTTGGCTCCATAGTAAAAGTTGTTCTATACCATTGACAGAGTAAACTCTTCAAATATGGTTACACCTTTCTGTTTCACGTTGTATGTGTACTTTTGGTTTACGTATTATTTTATTTATTTTTGTTACATATTAGTGTATATATTTATCGTATTTTAAGTATTTGTATGTACAATGCTATAATTATGTATTTATTTTAGGTCTTTGCTATACATTTAACAATTATTAAGTATTTATTTTGTGCACCACCACCGCGTTATGTTTTTTCCAGAAATGTATTTCAAAAAGGTTGTCCGAAAAAAATCGCTAAAATTGATAAGGCCGCCAATCCATCTTTTACCTATTTTGGTGTATAATAATGAGTATTTGTCTTGCCTTTATGAAGAAAACACTTGTACTTTTCACAAATTTAGAAGTACATAATACAGAAAATTTTTGGAAAAGTATTTATAACAATGTTTGCTTAGAACCATTATTATCTCTGACGGTAAATATATCAATAAATTTCTGTTTATTGCTTTTGTTGAGGCATTATTCTTCGGTTGCCTACTCATTACCCATACTCCGTGAAATGGTAACTTTGGCCCTTTTATTAGCTGCTACCAATTTCAAAACTTTCATAATTTATTTATTATTACTCGTATTTTTATTTATTTATTTATTCAACTTACATCTATCTTCACAGGACTAACCTAAGACGATAGTGTAGTTACTAACTTAAACATTATACAATTTATTATCAACAAAAAACAAAATGAAAAATAAAAAAAACACTATAGAAAGTAATATAAATAACACAAAGATTTAAACCTAATTTATATAACACAAAACACACAATGTAGCTTTTGTGAATTCATTCAGAGAGCAATGAAACACGTCAATGTTTTCCGCCACCTTATTGATTGCACGAAAAGCTCGCGTAACGGGTGCAGAAATGAGAAATGAGATACACGTAACATAACATTTCCGAGCAAAATTTTAACTTTTAAGGCCCTTAATATCGCCAAATGGGTACTTTCTAAAGCCTACTCCTCTTTTATGGCCAAACCAAAAATATTTAAAAAATGTATTATGAATTATCAACTCTAGGACAACATATGCAACATTTACCACCAAAACTTCTATATGAAAAATTGTTTCAACTGAATGGTGTTTTTTGGCTTGAATTTCCTACTGCTCCTAAGCGGCTTAGGTGATTTAATTCATTTATGTTTTGATAAATAGATAAACTTGATAGCTATAAATATAACATAGAATTATTCAATCTAACAATGACGCCCATGTGAAAAGTATTATTTTCTCCTATTTTGCCCTTTCAAGGACGCAGCGAGCGTCGTAACAGCTACCACGCATTGTGCACTGATTCGAACGTTATTTCAATGTCGTTTCCGTCGATATTCATACAGACAAACATCGAGCTGCTAATTTGGCGACGGTAATCGCCTTAAGTAAGCAAACCCTTTTAGAAAAATTCAACTCAACTCAACTCAATTCAACTCTATATTCAACTCTAACATCCCAGCGTGGAATTGCTGATCTGCTAAACTGCTTCATCTTACGCTTACCGAGCATCGTTCAGATAGTATTACAAAGCTTACAGAAACAGAGCACTTTTCAGCTTCATTCGTTTTAAAATACATAAACTTTTGACGTTTGTATTTCATTAAGAAGATCAACTTACAGACTAAATAAATAAAAGTTGATTATCCTTTTAGAGTCAAATCAGCAAAAAACCTTTAGAAGTTTTAGACTAATTAGTTGGTTTAATGAGGGACCCAAGTTGTTTGAAAAAAAAGTGCTAGAAATTACAAAAAAATATATTTATTAAAAAAAACGAACACGTTTTTCGCTACTTTTGTTTTTTATCTGCAGTGGTAGCTCAGGGGTAAAACGCTGGCCTGTCAATCTTGAGACCAAGTTCGATACCCGGTTGAGCATGAATTTTTCGAGTTTCGAGTTTTTCGGAATTTATGTGCAAAGTATTCGTTCTTACTTATCACTTGCTGAACGGTGAAAGAAAACATCGTAAGGAAACCTGCATGCCCTAAAAAGCGTGTATTTTTAATAATCGTCGGTGAAACGCGTGTGTACCGAGTATGGACTGTGACTTGCGTTTCACAGTTCACACTGGGACACCTCTGACACCCCCTCAGGGATACATGTCATGGCGATATATATATGTATATTTATGTTTAATTTTTTTTGTACAATTTCTCCTTTTAGTATCTTTTGGTAAACCCATATAAATATAAATAAATGTTTATAGAGAGAGACGTGAGTATACAGGATGTATAAAGACGTGCTGAGCAAATTAAAGCACACGTTGTACTGATCATACCAAATTACATCGACAGAAAAAATTCACTCAGATATAAAATTTTAATACCTACTCGTCATTTTTAGGGTTCCGTACCCAAAGGGTAACCAACGGGACCCTATTACTAAGACTTCGCTGTCCGTCTGTCTGTCCGTCTGTCCGTCTGTCACCAGGCTGTATCTTATGAAACGTGATTCACAGATGATGTATTTCTGTTGCCGCTATAACAACAAATATTAAAAAACAGAATAAAATAAATATTTAAGGGGGCTCCCATACAACAGACATGTCTTTTTTGCCGTTTTTATAGATAATGGTACGGACCCCTTCGTGCGCAAGTCCGACTCGCACTTGGCCGTTTTTTTATAGATAAGTGAAAAAATAATTCAATGATTTTGCAAAAGTTTATCTTTATGATCATAGAGCTGTGGTTTAATTTTCTAAGCATTAATACATCCTGTATGTATGAAATAGACTCGAGCCACGATCTGGGCTGCGGTCTATTGTTAACAATTGTCTTAGCGATGATGAGAACAGAACTAATTAAAATTAAAATAACGAAGCCGCTGGGAAGTCAGCGGGCGTCATCCTTCAAGCATCAAAACAAATTGAGTCAAAGTGACGACCTGTCGATACCAGGCAAAAGGCTTCACGGCGGTTTCAATTAAGTTTAGAAATATCGGCTTATAAAGTGAAAAGGCGAAGGGTGAGGGTTCTGTACAAACACTCTTACTTATATATAATATATTAGGTTGGGGAAAAAGTTACTTCGCATTTTATATGAAAACTCAAGACATTTTTTTTTTCAAAGTTTATTTACATTTAATTATATAAGGTGGCGCAAAAGTAATGTCATAATTAGAATTGGTAGCCATTTTTGCAGATTGTCAATAAGCCATGGAGTTGGTTACTGTTACTGCTAAGTTACTGCTTATTTGAAAATTTTTGATCTCTCGTTTTGGAGATCTGAACTGGCCGTCCAGATCGCCAGATCTAACAGCACCAGACTTCTTCCTTTGGGGCTTTTTAAAATCTCCTGTTTACCACAACAAACCACAAGTCAAGTCTTAAAAGATAACATTGAAAAAGAAATCACCAATTTGTAGCCAGATTTTTTGCGGGCAACAATTCAAAATGCCGTAAAACGAGCGCAATTATGCATCAACTCGGGTGGTGGATATTTGAGCGATATCATTTTGTCCAATTATTCTCATCAAATTTATACTTTCAAATGAACTTTTTATAAAAACAGTCACAAAATGGCAGCCAATTCAAATTACGACATTACTTTTGCGCCACCCGTGTCATTTTGTTCGATGACTTTCTAGCATCTTGTAGGTAGTGACATGCCCGTTGCTGTAGAAATTTTGGGACTTCTGATCAAAAAAACGCGACAAGTAGTTTTGGCTGTCTTCCCCTGATGTTAACCTGACGCTGCCTAAAGAATTCTGAAGAGACCGAGACAGGTGGAAATCTGAAGGTGCAAGGTCAGGACCATCAAAAATATCGTCTTTGTTTTTAATATTTTCGACTAACAATTTCACGAAAAATTAAAAGAAAACATTCGTTGATGAACCTCGGGTGCGTCGTTCCGGTATTGCTGCTTTGAAGGCCAATCAGAATAAAAAGGGGCGTAGCTTAAGAAATAAGGTCGGGACTTATATCTCATATGTGTTGTTGATTGGCTCACTATGTTATAATAAATTGGGCTAATCGCAGCGCAGAATCGTGGTGTTATAATGTATGTATTTTACGTGAAAGTAATCAGATCACAATAAGTTGTCGGTGTATAAAATCAGCGCCAGATTTCAGCTTGGTATTTTACTTGACAGTGATCTGATCACAAAAAGTTGTCCGTGTATAGAATCAACGCCAGATTTCAACTAAGTATTTTATTTGACAGTGATCTATCTGATCACAAAAAGTTGTCAGTGTATAAAATCAGTGCCAGATTTCAGCTAAGTATTTTACTTGACAGCGATCTGATCGCAAAAAGTTGTCAATGTTTAAAATCACGTTATTATATCTTTGTCTCTCTCGGTATTATTTGAGTTTGAGAGCTATAAGGTACAATTTGGAAAGGTCCTCTAACCCACTTTTCGCTTTTATTGCAATCATTATTCGACCAAAAAGTTGGGCAGTGTAATCTTCTCCCTAGTACATAAAATGTCGACGCATGCTGTAACTATCAATCAAAATGAATTATTAATACACTGTAAACAACTTGTGCTAGAGAAAGTTAATCTTTCAAAACATTGCTACAATATAAAGAGATATTTCAGTTCGGATCCCTAAAATCACCTAAGACTCTCGAAATATGATATTCTGATCTGAGACATCGTTTAATTTATGTTAAGAACCGTTTACAAACGACAATCCGTTTTCTTCTCGTAAAACATCCACTTTATTTCAATTTGAAGATAATATTCAAGTCTTGTATTTTATAAAGTGTTTTTTCTTAGGTCTCATATAATTTTTTTAAATTGAAACGAGCGTTGCCTACCTACGTAAAAATCATAAAATTCAAATTTGAGTCTTAAAGCTACATTAAAATTTTTGCTCTTTCTTGTAGACCTAAAAAGTTGCAATTTGGTACTACTCATATAAAGGTGTCCTCTGACAAAGAAACTACTACGTCTTAATAGATCCAAGCTTCGCATGATGGTAGGGCTAATCACAGGACACAGTAACCTTAACAGACACTTCTATATTATAGGTCTAACGGACAGCCCTCTATGCGGAGCTTGTATGGAGGTCGAAGAAACGCCGACCCACGTGACAGTGGATTGCGTAGGAGTCAGCACACAACGGGCTAAGATCCTCGGTGAACCGAGGACGCTCCGCCAGTCCTGTGGCGACCTAGGTCGCCTCTTGGGATTTTGGCGTGAACTGGGCTGGCTAGAATAGACAGCCCCACACTTTTCCACGCACAAAGGTCCAAAAAAGAGACTAGATGCGGAAACCGAGCCCACCAAGAAGAAGGTATTATAATTATAAAGTCATACGTTTGCGTGCATACTAACTACGATGTAGCGTAGGGAGTCCACATACTAACTACGATGTTGCGTAGGGAGTCCACATACTAACTACGATGTAGCGAAGGGAATCTACATACTAACTACGATGTAGCGAAGGTAGTCTACATACTAACTACGATGTAGCGTAGGGAGTCTACATACTAACTACGATGTAGCGTAGGGAGTCTACATACTAACTACGATGTAGCGTAGGGAGTCTACATACTAACTACAATGTAGCGTAGGGAGTCTACATACTAACTACGATGTAGCGTAGGGAGTCCACATACTAACTACGATGTAGCGTAGGGAGTCTACATACTAACTACGATGTAGCGTAGGGAGTCTACATACTAACTACGATGTAGCGTAGGGAGTCTACATACTAACTACGATGTAGCGTAGGGAGTCCACATACTAACTACGATGTAGCGTAGGGAGTCCACATACTAACTACGATGTAGCGTAGGGAGTCTACATACTAACTACGATGTAGCGTAGGGAGTCTACATACTAACTACGATGTAGCGTAGGGAGTCTACATACTAACTACGATGTAGCGTAGGGAGTCTACATACTAACTACGATGTAGCGTAGGGAGTCTACATACTAACTACGATGTAGCGTAGGGAGTCTACATACTAACTACGATGTAGCGTAGGGAGTCTACATACTAACTACGATGTAGCGTAGGGAGTCTACATACTAACTACGATGTAGCGTAGGGAGTCTACATACTAACTACGATGTAGCGTAGGGAGTCTACATACTAACTACGATGTAGCGTAGGGAGTCTACATACTAACTACGATGTAGCGTAGGGAGTCTACATACTAACTACGATGTAGCGTAGGGAGTCTACATACTAACTACGATGTAGCGTAGGGAGTCCACATACTAACTACGATGTAGCGTAGGGAGTCTACATACTAACTACGATGTAGCGTAGGGAGTCTACATACTAACTACGATGTAGCGTAGGGAGTCTACATACTAACTACGATGTAGCGTAGGGAGTCCACATACTAACTACGATGTAGCGTAGGGAGTCCACATACTAACTATGATGTAGCGTAGGGAGTCTACATACTAACTACGATGTAGCGTAGGGAGTCTACATACTAACTACGATGTAGCGTAGGGAGTCCACATATTGACTACGATGTAGCGTAGGGCGTCCACATACTAACTACGATGTAGCGTAGGGAGTCTACATACTAACTACGATGTAGCGTAGGGAGTCCACATACTAACTACGATGTAGCGTAGGGAGTCTACATACTAACTACGATGTAGCGTAGGGAGTCTACATACTAACTACGATGTAGCGTAGGTAGTCCACATACTAACTACGATGTAGCGTAGGGAGTCCACATACTAACAACGATGTAGCGTAGGGAGTCTACATACTAACTACGATGTAGCGTAGGGAGTCTACATACTAACTACGATGTAGCGTAGGGAGTCTACATACTAACTACGATGTAGCGTAGGGAGTCTACATACTAACTACAATGTAGCGTAGGGAGTCTACATACTAACTACGATGTAGCGTAGGGAGTCTACATACTAACTACGATGTAGCGTAGGGAGTCTACATACTAACTACGATGTAGCGTAGGGAGTCTATATACTAACTACGATGTAGCGTAGGGAGTCTACATACTAACTACAATGTGGCGTAGGGAGTCTACATACTAACTACGATGTAGCGTAGGGAGTCTACATACTAACTATGCTGTAGCGTAGGGAGTCTACATACTAACTACAATGTAGCGTAGGGAGTCTACATACTAACTACGATGTAGCGTAGGGAGTCTACATACTAACTATGATGTAGCGTAGGGAGTCTACATACTAACTACGATGTAGCGTAGGGAGTCTACATACTAACTACGATGTAGCGTAGGGAGTCTACATACTAACTACGATGTAGCGTAGGGAGTCTACATACTAACTACGATGTAGCGTAGGGAGTCTACATACTAACTATGATGTAGCGTAGGGAGTCTACATACTAACTACGATGTAGCGTAGGGAGTCTACATACTAACTACGATGTAGCGTAGGGAGTCTACATACTAACTACGATGTAGCGTAGGGAGTCTACATACTAACTACGATGTAGCGTAGGGAGTCTACATACTAACTACGATGTAGCGTAGGGAGTCTACATACTAACTACGATGTAGCGTAGGGAGTCTACATACTAACTACGATGTAGCGTAGGGAGTCTACATACTAACTATGATGTAGCGTAGGGAGTCTACATACTAACTACGATGTAGCGTAGGGAGTCTACATACTAACTACAATGTAGCGTAGGGAGTCTACAAACTTTGCAGTTATATCTTTTGCTACACCGCAGAAAATAAGGGACGCTATAAAACAGCAGAAACTTTATTGATCTAAAAAAACCGGCCAAGTGCGAGTCCGTACGTCCGAAGGGTTCCGTACCATTATCTATAAAAACGGCAAAAAAACAGGTCTGTTGTATGGGAGCCCCCATAAATATTTATTTTATTCTGTTTTTTAGTATTGTTGTTATAGCGGCAACAAAAATACATCATCTGTGAAAATTTCAACTGTCTAACTATCACGGTTCATAAGATACAGCCTGGTGACAGACGGACAGCGGAGTCAAACTAATAGGGTTCCGTTGGTTACCCTTTGGGTACGGAACCCTAAAAACGTTGAATTACTAAATGGGCTGTTTTTTTTTATGAACAAATAAAATTAACCATATTTTTAACAATGAAATGAAATGAAATGTATTCATTTATGTAATGTAGACATAACATACACTTATTACAGGTCGGTTCTAAAGTAATATAAGTAATTAAATAATATATGTGTAAAGGTAATAGTTGTATGTGGTAAATTGGGCTTAATTAAATTCAATAAAAAATACACTCGAATAAAATAAAAATATAGGAATAGAGAATAAATAATATTATAAATATATGCAATACATATAATTATGTAATGATATGCAAGAAACTTGGCAAAATCATGTCTTTTTTTTCATAATGTTAGATACAACAACAAAAATTAAAAGTAGGCCTATACATACTTTAATTGAATGAAGAGATAAAAATACAAAACAGGAGAAAATTATGCCATGAAGGCAAAAAGAAATATATAATAAATACCTTTGTATACCTGTCCCATATAGTCCATCTGATTTTACAGTTATTTCATCTATTAACTAATTAACGTTTATTCTAGAGGAATCATAACAAAAGTTAGGATATTATACTAACTAACAATGTTTCATAATACAAAGATAATATTATTACCCCGTAAACAATTAAGCTTGATGAAATCAATGCAATGATTACACAGAATTGTAAATATATACAGAAACAATGATTTGAACGTACATTTTGGACTGAAATCATAAATCTAAAATTAATTTTGCTTTAATAAATTCTCCACTTCCTTTTATTCGAGTCCTCTTGTTATTTAGATGTCGATTTTATGAAAACCAATAATGATATTCAATAATAAAATTTATGTAACCATTCTGCTCGAGCGAATGCCGATTCATAGTAATCTTTGATGCCGGGCTCGACTGTGGAGGTACCACCATCTTACTTGGAGATCCCTTCGAAGTAATTCGGGGGAGAGTAAAAGGACAGCACACTGGCAAAAAACCAGGAGGCCCACCATGCGTGGAACCGATGGATCTGCCATCTAATAGCCGGTAATAACAGACTGGTGACGGATAGCGGCGTCACTGGTGCGAGGGTTCCGGCACCGCGCTCCCCAACCCGCCTGCCCAGCGTGTGTGAGTATGGGCAATTCTTCCAAGATGACCGCCGGGAGTGGCAAAGTCCTGGAAAGGCTTATGTCCAGCAGTGGACGAACTAGGCTGATGGATGGATGAAGCATTCTGCTTGTCTTTATAACAGTGATAAGATAAAATAAGAATATTTGTGTCGATTTGGTTTAACACGATTCAACTTATTTGATAGGATTTAAGCGTTCTGTCTTTTTCTATCTGTATCGAAAAGACAAAGACAGGACGCTAAAAATGAGGTTAGTCTTGTCAAATAAGTTAAACTGTGTTGCGCCGATTCGACAAGATTGTGTACATAAAATAAACACATAAATACAGGAAAACAAGATATATTGTAATGTGTTTATTTTAATAAATTGTGTTGTATCTACCACTATAATAAGGGGAATATTTTATATTTTTATGTATTCATTTTTAGGTATTTTTATGGTACAGATGTTATATCCTTCGAAGTCTACTTGGCTATGGTTGTGGTAGTGACGTGTACAGATACGCGTGTTTTGTTTTATTTATTTATTTATTTATTACTTATTTTGGAAAACTAGTGACTATTTTAATAACAATAGTAAAAAACTTAAATTAACTCTAGCTAGTCATTTAAAGTTTCCGCAGATAGACTTAGACTAGATAATACTTAATCAAACCATGACAAGTTATAAACAGATTAAAGGGAGGTTAATTAATTACACAAGAAATAGCTCTTATTCAAAGAATGGGTTAGTAAGAAGACGTCTCACCGAAGTGATACTGCTATGGAATAAGTCCATAACATTAACATTTTGAGATAAACAATTAAAAGCTTTACAGGTTTACAGGTTTTTTGTTAGACAACCGACGCCGTGTGCAAAACCTAAACGTCCCACTATTATAAATGCGAAAGTTTGGATGGATGGATGGATGGATGTTTGTTACTCCTTCACACCGAAACTGCTGAAACGATTAGGCCGAAACTTTGCACAAATATAGTTCTAGACCTGGAATAGGACATAAGCTACTTTTTATCCCATATATCAGTTCCCATTGGATGGCAAGGGGGTGTCAAGTTCTTATAGAAAAGTGATGTACTATTACTCCTTTACGCCGTTAAATATTAGTGGGATAGGATAGTGAGGATAGGATAGTGGCATTAGTGGGATGGGATGGGATGGGATTCGATACGACTATACAAAACTGAATCAACGCGAACGAAGCCGCGGGCAAAAGCTAGTAACTTTTATATAATATAACCGTAGGACAAACATTAGTGCATGACATTTATATAACAAAATCATTTTCATCGTATGATAGACTAACCAAGACTTAAATGTTGAATTACAACGGTTATACAGGGTGTTTGGGACATCGATGTGAATATTTTCAGGGATGATGAAGAAAGTGATTTTGAACATTTCTGACTGAATGTACTTTATTGCAAAGTTTAGTAGTTTTCGAATTATAGATTTTTTTTTTAGTTTTATCTACTTAACATTTTAATAACACACTAGTTTTTTTTTTATTATTTCTTAATACACTCCAATTAAACAAAAAAACAATACATATGTGTTCAAAAGTATTGAAAATAAACATAAAGCTAAATACTGTACAAAGAAACTGTTTTTTTTTTTGTAAATTTTAGTAAAAACTCAAGTTAATATTTTTAGCCATAAATAGTGTTTTATTATTTTTTAAATGCAGTTACTTAATTTTAAGTAAACAAAACTTTAAAATGTCTGTATCTTAAAAACTAAAAAACTTTGCTTAATAGTAAATTCAGTCAAAATCACTTCCTTGATCATCCCTCAAAATATTTACATCGATGTCCTAAACACCTGTATAACTGTTGGTAGACGTTTTAATTATTTAAAGGTCAAGCACACACTTTAATTTTAATCATCTTCCATTTTTTTTTACATATAAAAACGAGATTTTATTAAAAAATATGGATCCAAATAAAAGGCAGTGTTTTTTCTCTGTTCATGTTTTTCATGAAGAAATGTTTATTACAACTTATTATAGCATTACATTTAAAAATTCGTAAGCTACTTGAGAATCATGAGTGTAATTTTATTAATTTGGTTGATCTGGCCTAAATTTGGACTGCCACCAGGCAAGCCTGTTGACAGCCAAAAAGAAAGGATAAATCAGGATATAGATACTCGTACTATTTAATTTTTTTGAGTAAACTAAAAATAACAATACTGAAGTAAAAAAAAAAAAGGTACAAAAAACACAAGTATATCAGAAGAGTATTAGGTACGTCGGAACTTCGAAAATTTACACAAAAAAATACCTAGTCTCTATCTTGTTTTAGGATTTTGGTAATCTATTGTAGCTTTAACGACACTATTGGTTTACGATATTATGGATTCGAAATTGAATGTTACCACAAGTTTATAGGATCCCAGAAACCAGTATTTCGCGGAAGTATTAGTAACTTCTAGTCGAGAGAAAATATAACTTTAAGGTATTAAAAGCAATCGTTATCTAGCTTTACATTAAGGAAGAAAATGATTGGTTCAGGGTCTATTAAATGCCAGGCCCAAGATATAAAAACCTGATAGGGGTGTCTTCGTGACGTAGATGTTGGAAATCTTCCCACGGAGTAGTCAGTCAAACCGTAACTGTCATGCGCCAACTTCAGAAATAACTTGGAAAACGGACTTTACCAGCATACGTGATCCGTCCCTTCAACCTCCGCTATTACGTAGCAAACTCTTCAAGCTTCTGATGCGCAACCAAACAGGATGAAAAGGTGGTGCGTGGAAAATGGAAGAAATGGAAAACCCTTAAAAAACCTGAAGGGTCGCTGTAAAGAAATAAAACAACAGCGTCACGACATGCCTACGTAATCTGGGCAAGGAAATTAAGGTATTGGAAACGGGACAAAAGGGATTTTCAGAGAATGAAACCAAAAGTACACAAAACTTACCAGGAAAAGAAGAAAAAAAGGCTTCCATGGCTCTAGGGCAAATGTGCTCCGTTATGTAAATCCATGGGATTTCAAATTTTATATATTAATTTTCTATTGCAAATTTTGTATTGTTTCAACGACGATACTCTTCGATATGAGAAAAATAACAAAAAAACATGACAAGATTTTCTAAATTTTAAAATTTGAAAATTCAGTAAAGAAATCAACGACAAAGAAAGACTAAAATAGATGAAAAATGCTACATTATGTAAAGATTTTTCGTAATCGTGGAAATTAAGTTTTATTTTTTGATACGCGCACCGGTACGATCACAATTTTAATACCGAGTCAAAATGGTTGTATTGGAGTGTGTCGTTGCTTATTACTAATATCATGTTTCAGTCATTTCACAAGGTCATTATAACTGCTATGTGACTTAAGTGGTCACATAAGGGTCTCAAGATAACCAGTATCAAACCGAAAAGTCGTACTTTTATTTAACTTCCATATAACGTTAAACGGTCATTGGCTGACTACTATTCAACTACTAAACGACATTAACGTCGTGTAGATGGGGCCAAAATTTATGTGACCAATCTTTTAAGATCTACTGAGAATGTAAAACGTTTACTTGTTAACGTTAGTTTGTTCTGTTACCTCGGGTATACTTTTGTAACGTTGTTTATTGTTTGTGTAAAAAAAAACGTAAAGTAGAAGAGTACAAACATTGACGTTACGAGTACCAACATGTCAATAAGTACGAAGGTGTGCCATCGCTAGAGTAAACGACGGAATGTTCCGTTGGGATTTTTGTTGTTTGTTTGATTTCCGTCTGTTTACGGATCCAGAGCGAATATGGCCGTTTCTGAAAGTTACGAGCAAGAGACTTGTAGTAAAATGAAGAGACTTTTTGTACACAGCCAAATTCATACAGAAGAAGCGATAATTGACAAACTAAACCTTCTTTTATCTTTCGATCGTATTTCTATCTCTATTATACTCTAATGCACATGATTAGTACAATATTATTATGATATGATATCTATATAACGTGTAACAGAAAAGTGTAACCATATCTGAAGAGCGATGAATAATAATCATATGGCGATGCGATGCTGATGATGATGATGAGCGATGAGTAATAATCAGCTAATCGAATGGGCGGAGGTAGGCATGTATTTATATATGTTACCTTATTAGTATGTAGTATATAGGATGGAATTTGGTCGGACGCCTAGATTCGTGCTGGGGGCTCGGTTGGTGATCATTGAACCTTGTTCCTGGTCCCTGGCCGGGTCTCCGGTGTGGGTTCGGGCGGTTGATTGGATTTCACCTTGTATAATATATATTTTATCTATAATTTTAATCGTATATATATTGCTACATAAATTAAATAAACCTTTAATCTAGTTCATGTACATTTATTATTTTATTGCATATATTTTTTTTATAAGATAAAATTTTGACTTGTGAAACGTGTATTTTATATTTTATACACCTACTTTGCAAAATAAACTATTTGAATTTGAATTTGAAGAGCTTATTCAGTCAATGGTATAGAAAAACTTTTACTATGGAGCCAACCCTGAAATCTCAAAAAAAAAGTCTACCCTTCCACACATTTTGGCATTAAACAGTTTTTTTTTTAAATTTATTGAAAAAGGCGTTACTTAAACGGAAGTCCATCATGAATTCGGATTTGCTGTCGAGCGGTCGGGCGGACTACACATCCCGAGGATGCCTCGTTTAGAGGCGAAACACGTGTCGATAAGTTTTCTTGCTTGTTATTTAAGATTGCTTTATTTTGTGCTCGTACTGCTTGCTTTGCTTGTGCATGTTTTATGCGGGAGGGCGGGCGGTGCTTGAGTCTGCATTTTGAATAGCATGGTAAGAGTGTTTAGCGGAATATTGCAAATTATTAATATATCCACAAATTAGTAATTTTTTTTCGAGATACAGGATTTGTTCCATAGTAAAAGTTGTTCTATATCATTGACTGAACAAGCTCTTCAAATATGGTTACACCTTTCTGTTACACGTTGTATATGTCATGTATATATGTGTATGTCAGAGATAGCATGCTCGAACAATAAACAATCGACCGAATCTTTTTCTGCTTTATTTATCCAATCAGCTTTTTTGCGAAAAAAGGAAAATAACATTCTGTTTCTCATAGTAACAAACAAACCAGACTCGTATGTGGCACAAATATTTGAGTAAATTGAAAACCTGCAATTTAACAACGACCAATTTTAGAAAAATCGAATAATTTAATAAAACGTACATAACCCAATGTTCCTGTTTCCAGGAACAACCACCATCCCATCCCCGTTTCCACCAATCTATTGGTATAAAGGGGGAAGCCGGGAGAACATGCGCGGAGGGCGGGCCTTGGCCAGGCTGGATTATTATTTATTAATAATTATTACCTGTATCATTTCCAATTCTTTTTCCCAAGTATGTATGTACTTATTAGTCAATGGCCGAAAAAAAGACATGATCTTGATAAGTTTCTTGCCCTTCTTCTTCTTAGCAAGTATTTTTTATGTTACCTAATTAGTATGTTGTAGTTTGCACGTAGCTTTCAAATGAATCATAGACATTATTGTATAAATTAAATATACATTTAATTTAGTTCATATAATAAGGAAGCTCAATCATCCATCCATCAGCCTAGTTCGTCCACTGCTGGACATAAGCCTTTCCAGGACTTTGCCACTCTCGGCGGTCATCCCGGGGGAATGTCATTATGTCAAAGCTGTTTCCTAGTATGAATTTTGTCAAGTGCCAACGTTAATTACCAGAGATCGGAATTATTTAGTGTGATTCATATACTTGTGCTACAGTAAGTGTGTTGATTTAAATAAGGATATTCTCGGGATTAATTCTGACCTGGTTTTGTTATATTGTTATGTTTATCAGCTAATCCATATTAATTAATTATCGTACCTTTATTCCCTGAATATTATTTATTCAATAAATTATCGATGGCATCTGTTGCTATTGTATAATGCAGGGGTCTCCAAACTACGGCCCGTGGGCCATGACAGGCCCGCGAGCACCACTAATCCTGCCCGCGGTTGTAGCATAGCAAATTGTATAAGGTGCGGTTCTCTCAGCGTTTTCGCATCGTTGTTAGCTTGTTGGGTGAGTTCATGCAAGGTTGAGTTCATGCAAGGTTAAGTTCTTTCGCTTGGCTTGTGCGAGTTGCCGTTTCCGGTATTATTGCTCGCTCGGTGTTTTCGCTGTCCAGTCGTGTTGTTATATTGTCCGACTGAAGAACATGGTGGTTTTGCCACCGCATGGTTTTTCTTCGTTGATAAGGGTTTGTTTTCGAGCTCAAAGTGGTGTGTATATTTTGCGTTAAATAGTTTCTATAAAATTTGTTTTTTATTTCAGATGAATTATTAGAAAAACTAAATGGTTGTTTAAGTATTTCTTTGTTCCGGTGAGGAGGACTCCTGGTTCAAAATGAAGTTTTCGGCTGGAAAGGAGGGAGATCTGATCTATTGACGGGTCATGGTACGTATTATTTTCTTAGTAATCGAGTCACCGGTTTTTTTTTTTTTCGTTTCCGTGGAGTAAAGTTTTTTTAATATGTTTTATTTTTTCCTAATTCCAGGGTGTATTTTTTTTCTGGCGGCTGAGTGTTTGCAGCCGCGAGGTTGAAATGTAGTCAAGCTGCACGTTGTTTTGCGAGGTTTGGACTGGCGAAATCGCCGGGTTGGAGTTCACCAAAGGTCGGTCTGCGTGGCAGACTCTGGTTCAGAACGGTTACGATTCACAAGTATGTGTCGTAGGTTTTATTATTAACCTCAAAATTTAAAAGGTGATTTTGGACGGGATGTTTCCAGGACACTTAGATATGTAAATTTTCAAAAACGAAGTGTTAATTCTTCTTTCTGTTTCACTTTATAACCTAAAAATGATAATTTTTTTATTGTTCTGTAATTTTACCTGGTACAACTGCACTGTGTACCAGATGACTTTAGTTTAAAGTGTATTTCGACAAATATTATATCAATAGAATTTACGGCTCCCCTGAGCTAGATTTTTTTGTGTTTCTTTTTCTTGTTTACAAGTTTTCTTTCTTTTAAAGACTTTTGTATGAAGATTCACAAGGTTTATTGTAATCTGTGTTGGTTATTTGGTTAAACAAGACTTTGTTATGTTGGAATTTAGATAAATTCCTTCCAACAACTATTTTTGTTGGAAGGAATTTATCTAAATTGTTACCTTTAGCTAAGGCGGAACCTAACACTAACCATTTTATAACCAAAAGGTTCTAGAAGTTTCTTCGTAGAATTTTTGTACGAATTTAGTTTAATTATTTACATCAATAAACTAGTGAAATAATATTGTTTTTATAAAGTTAAATACACCTAGTTGTAAAAGTACCTCGAAGTTTTTCTCAGAACCTTCTCCCAACTGTTAAGTTATAACTAGGTCACTTTTTAGCTTTATTTGTTAAGCTGCACGACTGGTGGAAGAGACCGGGTACCAGCCGGTCGTGCAACTTTACACGGTCGCTGGCGGGACCAAGCTATAGTTTATTTAAAATTCACAACCTGAATGTTATTTACATCCCTATCAAGGTTACCATCAAGGTTAATGTTGCCCGAAGTACGAACTGAAATTGCAAATGGAGAGGAGTACACTCCTGCGCCCTGTATAATAGATATCTCACTGACCAGTGGGTCTACCGCGTAATTCTGATTTTCATCAACATCAACTTGAGATTGAAATTTGTCGTGCGTGCGACGACGCCCGCCTAACATGCTTTCTCTTTTGCACGCGTTGAATTTCGCATGCATTTGCTTGAAGTTGATACAAATGAGAATTACGCGGTAGAGCCCCAGCTAGTCCCAAAACGAAAATTCGCGCGTCAAAACTACAGTATTTTGGATGCATGAGCTATTATAATCTTCGCCCTCGGGGCTTAGTAGAGGAATCAGTGTCGCCCTTAGGCAAAAAAGTTTGGAGACCCCTGGTATAATTTATAAAAAAGAGAAGGAGTGCATTTTAATAAAAAAAAAGTGATATAAACAGATTTTGATACATAAGTTTTAATACGAATATTCGTCCAATAGCAAAATAGCGAGCGTTTAGAAACTGAAGATGCAGTTTGTAAACGGCGGAATTTTACTATTTTCCTGCGATATCTACATTAATAACTCAAAATAATGTAAGTTTATTTATTTTATACATTTATGGTGCTAATTATTAGCTTGTAAGAACATATTAACAAATTTCGAGAATATATACTTTGAGTCATATATAGTTTTCTTAACACATAATACAAATAACAAATAATAAAATTATACCTAACTAAATTAATAAAAACTAAGAAAATATAGATTAAACCATATAAACTATTTTTTTCCAAATCACTGCCGTCGATCGGCAGTATCCCCAAAAGGCTAGAAGCATTCCCTCGTTGGATTATTATTATTATTCTGAGATTAATAAGAACATTTTGTTCCAAATTCAAAAAGCACTTCGAATCAATCAATCACACTTCAGGCACAAATTGGACCCACAGATTAACGTGCCTTTCGAAGCGCGCCGACCGAACACAAATACCTCCTGGCTACCTCCCAGATTAACAGTCGAGAACTTTATACCACTACCACTAGATAACAGAAACGGTCGTTATAAACGTACCTAAATAAACAATAAATACAAATACATAATACCAAAATAAACACAAATACAAAGTCCCAAAAGTATCAAACTGTGACCTTAAATTTGAATACGGCTTAAGCTGAGAATTTTAAATAGGATATGTCAATTTGCGGTTTCCCTAGTCAACCGGGCCGCACCAGGGTCGGATTAGTATACAACCTCCAATCCCGTCAGAGGGTAGTTCATCGCGAACTTGACGCACGACATTGAAAAACACATACAAAACTTCGTCTTTTAAACTTTTAATTATATGATGAATTTTAAACTAACGCATAGATTCTCAAAAAAACAACTTTTTTTTTATTATTTGGATCTGTATGAGTTCGTGTTTAAGGTTCCTTGAACAAAAAGAAAATGTTTTAATTTTTTACAATAAATTATCAAAGATTTTTTTCTTTCATGCAGAATTAAAAAAATGTTTTCTTTCTGTGAATATTTATTTAAACATAAAACTCAAATCGCTGTTAAAACATTTTTTTTTTCATAAAGCATCATTTTCAAAAATTTTATCTATCGAGTGAAAATTATCCAACTATTATTATTTGCGACGCAAGAATAAAGGTCTGGAAAAATATATACAACGTGTAACAGAAAGGTGTAACCATATTTGAAGAGCTTATTCAATCAATGGTATAGAACAACTTTTACTATGGAACAAAACCTGTACCTCGAAAAAAAATTTTTACCGTTTCATAGAAAAATGCAACGCCGCTCGGCTGAAAGAAAGAGCAGATTTTTTTTGATATTTCTATCTTGGCTTCATGTTAAAAGTTGTTCTGTATATATATATATATATTGACTGAATAAGCTCTTCAAATATAGTTACACCTTTCTGTTACACGTTGTATATTTAAGTTTTACATTGTTCAGATATGTAGTTGACACAACATATTCATGTAAATACTCTGCAATTTCGGGAGCCTCGTCTTAACTGTCAACTTGGTGATATTTTCAGGATTTGACCATTATGTGGACTGCGATAAGTAAAAGGAATAATTTAGAAACTGCTCATTTAATTCCTTAGTCAAACATCCATCCAACCTTAATATTGAAACATAAGTTACTGACGCATAAGGCGCAAGACAGACAGAAGAGGCATTAGGCTAGGACAAAGACGTAGTGACCTTTTAATGTCCTTTCATACAAAATGTATAGAAGCGTCACGGCGCAAAACATACAGAGAAAACGACGCAGAGACGAGACGCAGGAACAAAATGCCAAGTCTTCACCTCTCGTTTGTGTGCGAACACAAATGTGCCCGTACGGAAATTGACCTCGCGATCTCCAGCAGTCGAGTATTCAAGCCACTAGACCTTAGAGGCGGTCAATTTCATTAAAATGTATGGGTGACCGTAGATTAAGGCGCTACGGAAAAAAATCGACACTTTGAGAACTTGCATATCATTCAGTAAATAATGTAATATTTTGATAAATTAGTATATTATTTTTGGAATCTTTTTTTAGGGATCTGTTAAAACAGAAACGCAATTGGAGAAATTCGGATCGATAGAAATATTTAGTGAAATGAGGTCTATTTCGATACCAATTCTCCTGGTTTGACAATTTAGAATGACATAAGGATAGCAATTATATTTTATTAGATGGGTTTTAACGGTATCTAGGACCTGGTTAAACGAAATTTTGATACTAACTTTAGTACATTTTATATTAATAAAAAACTGACTTTTTGCTACTTTTCCACGAATTCATCTCACTCGCACTGAGGGTTTTTCGCATATGCAGTAACAGAGAAGCTAAAACTTTTACATATCGCCTTAAGATTTTGCATCAAGTAGAAGTGAACCCTTATTGTTTAAAATAGCGCGCACTGATCCACGGCAGTTACGACAACCAAAATATAACACGCTCTCGAAAAACTGCGTTTTTATTAAATAGCTCGGCTTATGGTTGAAATAAAAACACAATTTGTTAAAACTAGCTAGACATCATTGAAACAAATTTTACAAAGAAACAACCAACTAAATCCTGAAATCCATACTGAAGAGAAAATCAATCTTAAGTCTAAAATTAGTCAAATAGAGGTTAGCAAAAGATTTAATTTAATACTTAAATGAATCAATTGACGTCATTTGTTCAAACTTACTTCATAAACATTAGAACATAGTTGTATAGGAGATATATAGGATAACATAGGTATATATATATATATATATTTATACATAGTAGCTTTAGATTATTGATCTGCACTGTTCAAAGTATTATCATGTATATTGTACTTGTTACATTTAACTTTTGATAAAGCTCTCTGTTATTTGTAAAAGGTGTGCACCTGTAACGTTACAACACACGGATGCTAATCCTACATATTTACTAGTATTATACTTTTTGTGTATGTTACATTGGTGCTCTTAATAAATAAATGAATATATATATATATATTTATAGGAGAACATATGTGTAGTTTTAATGACAGTGTGTTTCCTGATTATTGCAACAAAATCATCCAAAGTCATCATTTCTATTTACTTCATCTTTGCTCTTAAAAGGGTTTTCGTTTTTGACTGAATACTAACAACCGGGTAATACCTATCCACTTGTTTATGCGATCAAACGATTTTATTTCTTGACTCGATATTTCTACGAGAAGTGACCTGGAAAATTGAATGATTGATTCATAGCCAGCACCTGTGAAAATAAGACGTGAAATATATATTTACTGTGTATTTTTATAAAAAGTCTATCGTGTCGTGACTTATCTCAAAGGGTGTTAAAGTTGTTATAAATCTCTATTGAACCATAAAACACTCATGAAACAAAAATTATAACGGGCTGTTTTGTTACACTTGTGTTTTGTTACAGAACTTTTGTTTCGTACAGCATTATTACCTTTACTTAAAAAAAAAGTACAATGAAACTGGATATAAAATAGGTCCATAGTGTAATTTTATTACTATTTTTGTTTCGTAAGTGTCTTTAATTTGTTTTGTATAATGTTCTTCATTATTTTATATTGTAACTTCGTTTTCTGAATATAGTTTTAATTTCTCTATCTCCTTTGTTATGTTTTACTTATTTACTTTTTGTGTTTCTTTCGATAAAAAGTATAGTGTTATTAAAACAATTAAAAAAATTATTACTCGATATATTCGATATATTTGACTGATGACGACCCCATACCGAGGGCCGAAATATATCGAGTAATAATTTTTTTAATTGTTTTAATAACACTATACTAATCAAAAGCTCATAAAAGTTAAATATAATATATTTATAAACGTTTCGATAAAAAGCAAACAAGGCTGAAAATCGGTGGCTTTTTGTATGATGCAATAGGTCATAGGCCGAGTCTTAGAGCAATTTTTTACTGTATATATGTTATGTATATATAATTTGTTATGTAAATTGTATCATTGGTGGCAAAAAAATAGCTTTTATTTTAATTATTATTGTAATTTGGGGCACGAACGTCCATTTTTGGCAAACGATCTCGTAAAGAAAGCTTTTTTTATAAGATCTTTCTTTATTATTTTATTATAATTCTAACAGCTATGTTCAGCCTAAAAAGGTAAACAAATATTAGTTTAAAACTAAATTAAACGAAACTTACAAATAGCATCCTACCCTCCTATTTTACAAATAGCATCCTACCTTCCTATTTTACAAATAGCATCCTACCCTCCTATTTTAAAAATAGCATCCTACCCTCCTATTTTACAAATAGCATCCTACCCTCCTATTTTACAAATAGCATCCTACCCTCCTATTTTACAAATAGCATCCTACCCTCCTATTTTACAAATAGCATCCTACCCTCCTATTTTACAAATAGCATCCTACCCTCCTATTTTACAAATAGCATCCTACCCTCCTATTTTAAAAATAGCATCCTACCCTCCTATTTTACAAATAGCATCCTACCCTCCTATTTTACAAATAGCATCCTACCCTCCTATTTTACAAATAGCATCCTACCCTCCTATTTTACAAATAGCATCCTACCCTCCTATTTTACAAATAGCATCCTACCCTCCTATTTTACAAATAGCATCCTACCCTCCTATTTTACAAATAGCATCCTACCCTCCTATTTTACAAATAGCATCCTACCCTCCTATTTTAAAAATAAAAATGTACAAAAAATCCAATAACAATATTTAATGCAAGTTAACATCTTCCAAATATTCTTTTATGGAATAATAAGCTCTTTTGTGCGGAATGTGTTTACAATACATTAATATTTATTAATATTAATATCTGTTATTTCATGATAGCCAGCAGGCGGTTTATTAAATATCTCGGGGGCCAAACCCAAGATCAGTGCCGGTTTTAGCATTGACGGCGCCTCCTATCTGTTTCCTAAATTATTCATGCGCAAAAAAGGAAAAAAAAAACAAGGGAAAGATTATTTCAATCTTCAATCATGATCATTTTTTTTAACATAATTTAACAAAATCTTACTTTTCTTGCCTTTCTATTAGCAAACTCCTTTATTAAGACACCGAAATCGATATTTTCTGCTATTTCATTTTCGATTTATAGAGTTGCCAAGTTTGTCAATCTAGGTTGAGATAATGTCAAAACTCACGAGAGCGCGAGTGTTGAAATTCTTCCCAAAGTGAAACTAACTTCAAGCTGGGGGCCTGGACTGACCCAACCTATTTGCAACTACGCTCGCCGCGCCATCCCGTGATCCAAACTGACGAGGGGGCGCTGGCACCCCTTGATGTCTAGCGCCCTGGGCGGTCGCCCAACCGCGCCCTACCCTAACGCCGCCACTGCCCAAGATGTATACAACTCCGACACAGGCAAGGTAAATTAGTGTAGGGCTACAAACATTTTTATTCGTATTCTCCAAAAAAGGTCATTGAACCTTTGTCCTGACCAATTACCGAGTCTGCAGTATGAATTTGGCTTTATAAAGAAAAGTCAACCTATATGTATAATATACAATATACATCGTCACGACATGAGTCTCCGAGGGGTTGTCAGATGTATTTCCGAGTATGGACTGTAAAATGCAAGTCACAGTCCAAACTCGTACACCCACCTTTCACCGAAGACTATTCCGTGCCAACGTGATGGGTGGTGGGTGAGCTCTATACCTGAATATATGAAAATTTGGACCCACAGCTTAAGAGTGGTTTTACAGCTGGATTGTGAAAACCCGCCTTATTCCAAGTTTTGCCATCAAAAAAACACAAGAATAGTTATAATATATATAATCGGGTCTACCGCGATCAATTTTTACCTTTTTACGAAAAGGGGGACACCTGAAGTTTCGAGACAGTTGCATGTTGCATGTTGACATGCAACTGTCTCGAAACGTTGGGTGTCCCCCTTTTCGTAAAAAGGTAAAAATTGATAGCGGTAGACCCGATTATATATATTATAATGTGTACGAAACGCGAGAGTTTAAAGTTATACAAGAATAATTATTTAAAGTCTGCTCAATTAAATGCAATAAACTGTTTCTAAAAAGCATAGTTGACCAAGAACGACCGCTTTCAGCATAAAGTTAAAATTTTAGCTATATACATGTTGTTCATGAAAACTCTGCTATTAAAACATAGTTCCTTGCTACTTCTAGGCGTTGAATTGAACAGACTTTCAATCATTATTCTGGTAAGTAAGAAATGGTATTTTTTATATAAAATGACAGCGTTTTAGCAGCCCTTACAGCCTTAAATGCGGCTTAACTTTTTTAATTAGCAGATATAACTTGAGTTACCAACAGGAACTTGGGATCTCGTATTTGAAATGAAATACCAACTTTCGTACTTTCGTTCATTTACTCGAAGTTCTCGGTTTCTTTGAGTGCTGGAAAGTTTATTACTTAGAGCTTAGCTTTAGCTTAGTTCATGTTTAACAAGTTATATTTATTAATAATTTAATTACTGAAATAATTCTCATGTAGGATTGGCACAGAAGGACTAACCCTAAAGAGGTGAAATGACACTTTGTGTGTTCGAAATAAATTTCGGTAACTTTTGACGCACTCCGTATAATATCAAATGCACGACTTTAAATGACCATTTCACATTGCATAACTTGGTCAATCGATTTAATAATAGTACTTTATGCTACAAGGGCGAAAAGGAATAAATTACGAGGACGTAACGTTTTAAACGTTACCGAGTAATTTATTGCTCTTACGCCCGTGTATCATACTACGTTTTTCAATGCATAGTGTGAGGACATAAAACAAATATAATCTTGTGGACTTTAAATTTATGATCGGCTCAAAAGGACTGTATCCAGAGCCGTTAAACAGTGGAAAAAAAGTATTACATTTATGGTACACAGGAAAGGTTGCAGGTTAGCCAACCATTGTAAATAAATTTAAAAAAATAATAATAATAAAATAATGTTCGGTTTTCATGAATAAAAAGTGAGCCTTTACGAGCACTTGTATTGAAAAAATAATAAAGAAGAAGTATACTTTTGATACTTCTGATGGGCGTGTCTTAGCAAAAGCGCAATAACTTTAAGTTCACTAAAATACTCAATGTTTTTTAAATGTCAAAGAGCCTTCCTTAAATCATAACATTAATCATTTTTTTATTAAAAATAAGTGAACAAATGACCCCATGGGTGACTCTTAGAATCTTTTAATAATTGCATCTAAAAGTACCAAATAAAAACTGAGTTATTCGTGAGCGCGTGTTTCTTTGTGCTGATAACAGCCACGGCTCAGAGCGTGCTATTTCAAACTAAAAGGAAACATTGAGTTCAGTTCTGATTGATGCAAAATGAGGTACTCAATTCTGACTTTATACGTACCCTTTACGCGCTCTAGTTGACTGCGGTGGTAGAAATAGAGAATCTCCCGGTAAAGTCAAGTCATAGAATAGTAATGGCTCTAAGAGTCAAGTATATGCAATAACACTGATTAGTTGGCAGAATTGGACGGACCGACATTTCTCTCTCGGGGCTAGTTGCTCGATGGAGATAGGCAACAAAGATAACAATCTCTTAGGTTCCGTAGTCAACAACAAGGAACCCTTATAGTTTCGCCATGTCCGTCTGTCTGTCTGTCTGTCCGCGGCTTAGCTTAGATACTATTAGTACTAGAAAACTATAATTTGGTATGGGTATACATATTTATCACGCCGATAAAGTGGTACAGTAAAATTTTGAAAAAAAAAAATTTATGCTGCCTCCCCTACACGTAAAGTGGGGATAATTTTTTTTTTCATTAGATAGGTAATTTAAAAATATTGGAGGTGTGGGAAGACCATTTTTCGATCCAGGGTTTCGTTTGCGAAATATGAAACTTAAAAGTGTTGATTTTTGTTAGAGTCAACTGTGTCCCCCCCTGCCAGCGAAACGGTTGTATTTGGAGACGTGAAAAAATCACGGCAGTAGTATACATCACGAAATTAAAAGGAAAACTATCATAGCTAAGTAGGTTTTACAAGATAACGAGTACGAGAAACTTTTAGTCCCCTAAGCACGGGGCGATTCGCATCAGCAGGAACAAAATGTATGGGCCGTTCTTGGGAAGAGCAGCGCGATCTGTATTAGTCGACAAACTTATAAAATGTACTTGGAGAAGAAATCCGCATATCGTGCATGGCAACTACGGAACCCTACATGCCCGAGCCCGACACGCACTTGGCCGGTTTTTTCTTTACTAAAATGTATCATTATTTCGTGTAGGTATCCTTTGAATCATATTAAAATTTTATTTCCCCTAAAACGATTAATTTTAATGTTTTATTAAAAAGTTTAATGATAAATCACCAACACTTATTCAAGCGATTTAAGCGCCTATAAATTTCAATCTTCCAGTCATTTTCATAAATTAAGAATAAGTTTGCTTATAATTTTAATTTGATATCTTGTTAACGTCATTAATAAATTATTTTTGTTTTCATTTTGCTAATGATCATATTTGAGGATTTTATATTTATCGTAAATCGCTATTTGTATTAATCCTCTTAATTCTCATTATCCTTAGAACAATAGATCGCAGCCTACATCCTGGTGAAACCAAAACCCTTACAGATTTAACTGTGTAGACTCCAAACAGACATATATACCTGCTTAGACCTAGCCGAGCTCAGTGCAATAAGGCAATTGCAAAATCAAAAGCAGTTTTGTAAGTACCTACATTGTGTATCCGATGTTATAATATTACATTATAACACCGCGATTCTGCGCTGTGATTGGCTCAATTTATTATAACACCGCTAGAGAGCCAAACAACAGAGACGAGCAATAAGTCCCGACCATATTTCTTAAGCCACGCCCCTTTTATCCTGATTGGCCTTCAGGCAGCGTTACCGTTACGACGTACCCGAGGTTCATGAACGATTGTTCTTCTTCTGATTTTTCGTAAAATTCTTAGTTGAAAATATTATAATTAAAAATAATTTTTCAATGCATGTGCTCTTAAAGGCCCACTTTTTATGCATCAAAACCGAACAAAAAGTCGATTATTTTGCCCTAGGGCTTTATTATTATTATTATTTTTAATTTATTTACAATGGTTGGCTAACCTGCAGACTTTCCTGTGTACCATAGATGTTATACTTTTTTTCCACTGTTTAACGGCTCTGGATACAGTTCTTTTCAGCCAATTATAATTTGAAGTTCACAAGATTATATTTGTTTTCATTTCCTCACACTATGCATTGAAAAACGTAGTATGATACACGGGCGTAAAAGCAATAAATTACTCGGTTACGTTTAAAACACTCGCTACGCTCGTGTTTTAAATCGTCCTCGTAATTTATTCCTTTGCGCCCTTGTAGCATAAACTACTATTTGATGGTCCTAGTAAAGTATTCTGTGCAACTGAACATAATTAGACATTGGGACACTCGTTCAGTCTATCACAAATCAGTGGGGCGCATCTCTAAATTATATGGTTTGGCACATTTTTGCATCCATAGAATTATAGAAACAAAATCGAGATAATACGTTTGGGTATTTACGTCACTTCAAGTCACGTTCTCTTATTTAGAATTTTTATTTTTTTATACTTTTCTCAAAGACAGAGACTTGCACCCCCCGCTGGCGCACATGCCCATAACGCTGGGACATATTTATTTATTTACATAAAAGTACAGCTTTACAGAAATCTATCACGCTATACATTTCAATTATTTTAATAAATATTAAATTATCATTTAATTTTTAACATTAAAACATAATAATAATTCAAAATACAATTACACAATAACAATAGTACATTGTTCACCGAGGGAAGAAAGGGGAAGATTACCAACGAGGGTGTAGTTTGAGGCCCGAGGCGAAGCCAAGGGCCTCAATACACACGAGTTGGGAATCGCACTTTCTCCCGAGTGATACATATGCTTTATACTACACCTGCGAGGAAATAGTATCATTTTACTTTTAATCAAGATACAATAAAAGAAACCGACTGACTCGCGTGCGATTGTCACTTTTTTTTTTTTTTTTTTTTTCATTTTCCCACTAAGTGGAAAGGCAAAGGGATCTTAGCCCATACAGCCATGTTTGACGTTATAGTTTTTTATGTTTATATGCACTATCCTCTTCTGTTGAGGATCATCTGAAAGGTCTGTCCTGTCTAAGTCACTGTCCTGTCGTTTCCGCTATAATGATAGCCTTGTAACGCAAATACAACAGGGTTAGAAAAAACACACGAAAAGGCACAGCCCGCACTTTTGTTCCATTGAACAACACACTACACAGGTTACGGCGATTTTAATTCACAATATCCTATCACTATTGTTGATCAAAACACCCAAAATGCAATATTTTTTCAATAAAACAAAAAAACGACGCCATCACGTCTTCGCGCCTTTTTTCCAACCTTTTATTTCCTTCTTATTTTTTATTATGTGCAGGAAAAGCAAGTGGCCAGTATCATTTTTCGAGTTTTATGTACGAGTTCGCAAAATAATACTGGCCACTTAGCCACTTGCTCATTCTTTATGTTATTTAAAAAAAAAAAAAAAGCACGTTAACAATGGATTTGCATATACTTTTTCTGCCCGCTCAAGCACGTTAACAATGAATTTTCATACACTTTTGCCGCCCGCATATTTGTATGACAGTAATGACGTACTTTCTGCATCGTTTTCAACAAAGAAAGAAGGTACTTTCCGAGCAGGTGTAGTATAAATACAATTAGGTTATACTACTCTTTCTTCCATCTTTCTCATATAACTCCAAGCATTAACAATAAACATCCATCAACCTATCAGCAAAAATATCACACTTTGGTTTTTCTGACAGTAGTGTGTTACATATAAGTTACATAATAGTTGTCGATGAAACGTGGGTGTATGAGTGTACTTATACTCATACTCAGTGTGGACTATGGCTTGGACCACTGACACCCTTTCAGGGATTCATGTCATGACTATCATGTATTTAAGTTTTTTTTAAATGCAAACCAATGATGTGTCCTTAGCACGTACCAATAGATCTATCCTACTTGCCTTCTAATGCGCACCACGATATTCAAAGTGTGGAGTAAAAAGAATGATGGAAAGACGTATAGCCCGTGCTAGGTGTGTAGCTAATTGAAACGTACAAAATGTGTGCTTAATACACAATTAAATAAATTTATACAACTGCATGATAATCAGTTTGGGTTTAGGCCCGGACTATCTACTGAAAGCGCAATATTGAGTCTTAAGCACACCGTCAGATACTACACGGACCGCAGTACTCCTGTGTTTGGATGTTTCCTTGACCTGTCAAAAGCTTTTGACCTGGTTTCCTACGAAATCCTGTGGAAGAAGCTGGAGGACATAAACCTGCCTAAAGAACTTGTGAACATCTTCAAGTATTGGTATGGAGGCCAGGTCAATTGTGTTAAGTGGGCAGGAACATTATCGGAGCCGTACAGATTGGAGTGTGGAGTGAGACAGGGAGGGTTGAGTTCTCTTACTCTCTTCAACCTGTACATCAATGCGCTGATCGTCGAGCTCAGTGGCACACATGTCGGCTGCCACGTCGACGGAGTTTGCGTCAATAACCTTAGCTACGCAGACGACATGGTGCTGCTGAGTACGTCGGTATGCGGACTCCGGAAGTTGCTGGGTATATGTGAAGCATATGCCCAGAGCAACGGACTATGTTATAATGTTACGAAAAGTAAACTCATGGTTTTTGAGGCCGGTTCTAAACGACGCTCAAGTGTGACGCCCATTCGGCTTAACAATGTACCCCTGGAAAGGGTAGAAAAGTTTAAATACCTTGGGCATACACTTGCAACCAGTCTCAGGGACGATGATGATATTGAGAGGGAGCGGAGAGCCTTGTCAGTCAGAGCAAATATGATTGCCCGCAGGTTTGCACGTTGCTCGACGGATGTGAAAAAAACACTATTCCGAGCCTACTGCGCATCTTTTTATACGTGCAACCTGTGGGTGAGTTACACTCAAAAGACGTATGGGGCTCTCCGTGTCCAATATAATAACGCGCTGAGGGCGATGCTGGGGCTGCCGCGGCACTGTAGTGCCTCGGGCATGTTTGCGGAGGCGCGCATCGACTGCTTTTACACAGTGATGCGCAAGAGATGCGCGTCCATGGTGCGCAGGGTGCGCGCCAGCCCCAACATCGTCCTGGCGATGATAGCTGGCAGGTTAGATTGCCCTTTTTTATTGCATTGCGGTGGCCTTCACGTCACACGCAACAAATAAACATTAATTTATTATTATTATAAATTGTTACTAACACAGTAGTATTAATTTTACTAACAAAATTGTATGTATTACTAACTCAGTAGTTTTAAGTTTACTAACAACTATGAGTCATGTTACTCGAAATAAATGTTTTAAATAAATAAATAAAATAAAAACGGAACGGAATAAAAGCGGACACTTCAACTTGAATCGCATTTGATATTCGAGAAATATGCATGTGACATGTGGATATTGCATCGAACCGAAATAGTGACTCCGAAACGAATTGTGGGCACAAAAGCGAGATGAAGGTTAAATTTCATCCGAGACCGCAGAGGCTAGTTTCGAGTTTCCGAAATTTCATTTTTGATAATGCCTTAGTAGATATTCAGGAAGGGAACCGGAAACAGAGCGGTCAATTCCTGCGATATAAAGATGACTGCAATAATGTACAACGTCATTCACTTGTTTTAAAGAAAAAATTTAGCGTCCTTGCTACTGAATATGTATATAGAACTTGGCAAGTTTCCATAGCCAATTATTTGTTTGTATGATGTGAAAAGTTAAATTAAACTTTAGTTGTAAAACCTTGCCAAATTCTACATATTCAGTTACAAGGACCCTTACAAACTTTTTTTTTAAAACAAGTGAAGAACGTTTCACATTATTGCAGTTATGACCATGAACGTAGGTTATGACTGAAGGAACTTTGGCACCCAATTAGATCTCGATTATTTTTTCGGCAAAGCCGACAGTCCTACACTGCCTTTGTATGGAATTCGGTCCCTTTTTCTAATTTTTGTTTTGGTGGGATCTATCTTACAGATTAAGCAACACATTCGACAGTTAGGGTAACTTTTATCACAAAGAAAACTGACAACAAAGTTACCAAACAAAGCGAAAGCGACCTTTAACAAAGCGAAAGATGAATAATAGATGAAAGCTTGGGATACTGCGTTTCGGTCGATGGTGTGATGATGGCAGATATGTTAGCACACCCAAAACTTGGACATTGTGCCTTATACCAAACGGACCGCCCTCCTTTTTATTGTGGTCACCAATTTTGTTTGATGCCATAATTATGGCAATAAGTTTAAACTATGAATTTGAAAGTAAGGTTAACACCTCTGTTTTAACACATTCTTTGGTACTTAAGTCGTCGTACAAACGTTGTCGAATTGGCTATTCGTCGTGTAGTGATAGCAGCTGGAATGTGTATTCCGCTTCATGTAGAGTAATGGTGCACAATTAGATATGTACTTATATAGTGTGGTGGTTGTTTTGTCGTCGCTTAGATGTAAATTAAACGTAGTTCCTGTTAAAAAATTTAACATAATTATATTTTCACACCACCTGCTCGACAATGTCGAATTACATATCATGCAACCTCAGCGTAAAGTAACGCATTATATCTCAAGGGATATAAAATTGTATGAAAATCCCTAGGGATTAAAGTGACTTAATTTGGAACGTCAAATTCGTGTGGAAACTCATACTCATACTCATACTCATACTCATTTATTGGTAAAATACAAAAACATTTACAAGTTATTTCAAACAATACAATTATGCGGTATACCATTACAATTACAATTACTCATGGAAAACAAATGCCCATATGGGATTGTAAAGAGGTTAGTTCGAAAATCGAACTGGCCACCATAAGCAGAATTCAACAAAAAGAAAAAAAGAGTTTACAAAGAATGTGAAACAAAAGACGGTGTTTGGTGCTGTGATTGTCAGTGAATTTTATTGAAATATTTAATGTTGATAAAAAATGTCGAGCTTTTTATTGTCTCGCAGAAGGTATGAAAAGTAGAGTATGCTCCTCTGGAATAAAGCCTGTCTTCGTCTTGGGCAGCTTGAACCCCTCGCTTTACTCAGGACTCTATATAACTCTAGAGTCCCTCGTTACGCTCAGGGTTCGATATGCCGCCCGTGACGTAAGACACTGCTTTATTCCCTTAGTGCATAATCTACAGTGACGACTCTGCAGTGACGACGGAAAACAGAAACAATATCACGGGGCAAGAAACAACAGCTATTTTTAACCGACTTCAAAATGGAGGAGGTTCTCAATTCGACTGCAATGTTTTTTGGGCATTGTTACTCTATAGCTCCATTATTTCTAAACCGATTTTAATTTTTTTTTTTTTTTGGTTTTTAAGAATGTACTTTTAAGTATGTCCCATTTTAAGTTTGGTTATGATCTGATGAAAGTCTTCAGAGATAGGCAGTAGAACTCTTCAGAAAACGACAGCATATCTCTCGAGATTGAGGTAATTGCTTTGTACTGGAATGTTGATCTCATTACCATAGAACTCCTCAACGGATAAGAGCACATACCTTGAGATTGCAGTAATCAGTTTGTGTTAGGTTGTAGGACATTGCTTGAAAATTTCCAGTGTAGCCACTTAACCTTCGATCCTGCTTCGTTTTCATCTTTAATCACTTTGTGTTGGGGCACTGATAGCAGAAAGCTATTTAAACGTAGTCATTAAACTCGCTTGAGCTTCGTTTCATATAAACAGCGCGTTTGCAAGAAAAACTTTAACACTTGAAATTTTAAACAAAATGAAGTTTTTTCAAAAAAATTGTAACCGACTCCAAATTTAACAGCAGTCATTTACTAAAAATATAAAAATAATTGTATAATGACCGATGGTACCGAAACAACACTTTTGCTGACTTATTTTTTCCTGAAACATTATGTTATCTAGAAGTTTGCTCTTGCTCTTGCTCGCGTGAATCCCGTTTCTCCCAAATACATGGAAATTTAGAAAAATCCAGCCTTATTCCTTGTCTACAACATTGTTAACGCGGGAGTAGTTAGCAAAGCTACTACTCCTTTTGTATAACATTGTTATATAAATAATTTCACTTTAAAATTTCACAATATACCAACTTCTACTCTAAGTCTTTTATAGTTCGTGCAGCTAGAATGTGGAACACACTGCCTTAAATCTTGAGAGATAGTCGGACAATATCATCTTAAAACACAAATTAAAAGAGCACTTTCGTTCTTATGAGTAATATTTAGATTATATCTTGAAACTATTTATGTATATATTAATAGATATCTGTATATATATATAAATATATATATATATATATATATATATATATATATATATATATATATATATATATATATATATACTTCTACATTATTTATTTATGTTCATTATATTTGTTATCTTATCTATTTTATTCATTGTTTATACATAATATTGTGTTGTGTAAATTAAGGTAGATTATTTATTTAGTTGACAAATTATGTTTAAGTTGTACGCTTGCTGCCAATTTCTTTAATTTTAACTTTCATCACAATACTGGTTGACTGGAAGAAACCTCTTGCAGAGGTAAGCTCGCCTTTGTGCATATTATTTTCGATTTTGTATTTTTATTTTAAGTTTTTTGTGTGTGTGTGTGTACAATAAAGGATATAATAATAAATATATTTTCAATGCATGTGCTCGTAAAGGCCCACTTTTTATGCATCAAAACCGAACAGAAAGTCGATTATTTTGCCCTAGGGCTTTATTATTATTATTTTTTTTTTATTTGTTTGCAATGGTTGGCTAACCTGCAGCCTTTCTTGGGTACCATAGATGTTATACTTTTTTTCCACTGTTTAACGGCTCTGGATACAATCCTTTTGAGACAATCATAATTTAAAGTTCACAAGATTATATTTGTTTTCATTTCCTCACACTATGCATTGAAAAACGTAGTATGATACACGGGCGAAAAAACAATAAATTACTCGGTTACGTTTAAAACACTCGCTACGCTCGTGTTTTAAATCGTCTTCGTAATTTATTCCTTTGCGCCCTTGTAGCATAAACTACTATTATTTTATAATTTTTACTTGCCAGTTTTCATATTCACAATAATATTTTTTTAACAATCATAAAATGTCTTTACTGTGTTGAAATTAGAGCCTTCATAGATAAGTTTTAAAATTCATTTTTCTCTGGATAATTGTATCCCTTCATATCCATTTTCACATGACCACTCACATTTTATTTCTTCTTTATTGCTGGGTGTTTCAATGCAATACTCAGTTAAAGCGCTAAAATCGTTTATTTTTCCTTGTATTGAGCGGTCGTGACAAAGACACCAAAATCGTTTCAGCAAAATTGCGCTTAAATCTCTTTGAACGAAAACTAAATCCAATGTTGCTTTTCATTTTCAATACATATAATATTCAATATATAGAGCAAGAAAGATATATTATTTTTTTCTCGTTTCTAATATAAAGTAGCATCTGCTTGTTTGTATTTATTTACGGCTTAAGGCGCTCTTATCCCAGAAGAGTGACTCTCTGTCTTTTTCTTTACGTGTAAGGAGTAAAGAAAATAACCACACTTTTGTACTTTTTCGTTGTTTTTATCGGTTTTGAAATTGTTTAAAAATAAGGCATATGTTTATTAAAACCCACTTACATGGTCGACCTAGAAAATTTAAAGAGCAATATTACCAGATATATTTCGTTAATAAAAGAGACGAATTATGGAAATTGCATGATTTGAAAGGTCTTATTACATGCTGTGTTCGTGAATTATTTCTATCGAGCAAAGTTTATCTGATCGTGTAACACATGCGTGGAAGACCTACATAAAGGTTCGAACTATATTGCTTATTTTTTTTTTAAGTTTTAGACGATATTTGAAAGTTCTATTTGACTTTAAAATTACTGATTTTGGGATAAGAGCGCCTTAACAATATTCTACGAATATTGAAGTGGTTTTAACTTAAACTAGCTCCTAGTATAACATAAAGGATTTCAGTGTGTGATCATTAATAACCACTACACTGCGACTCAAAGGGTTCCGTATCATTACACAATAGGGGTACGGAACCCTAAAAACATGGTAAACAATTCCACTTGCAGCTATGGAGGACGAACTTAACTTAACACTTACGATCTATGAAACTATTTGTATCTAAAGGTCTAATCAATTTCGTCATTGATAACTTCCTAAATAATTAAATATATGTAATATTTTCCATGAGTGTATATAAGACTTGCCTGTAAACGAAATTTCATGTTTCTAAGTCAGCTGGAAGTGCCCTTGTTCAAAATAAAACGCGTCATTCCTATCTTATGTCACCTGCCCCACCCTGACGAACTGACTGAGAAGTTTATCCGCAGCGGTACAAGTTATCTGCGGGTAGCTGGAAAACTCGTCGGCTCGCTCGCCCTGACCGGTCGCCCATAGCTTCAGGCTTCGAGAGGCGCGCCAGAAGCCTGAAGCTATGGCCGAGGGGTGAGACAGGCGCCTGGGTCTGTGATTCGAATCTTTCCCGTGCCTCCGCGTCGTTTATCGAGCCATGACGAGTCCTTTGTTTTGTTTATACTGTGCCTTTGTTGAAGCTGTGCAATACTATTATTACTAATTAACTATTAATTATTCCGGCTCGTCTCTTATACGAGTATATGTACAAAGGTACCTTCATTTTTTTTTCCAGGATAGCTCTTGTTATTGTCATTAATCTCACGAAATTTCAGTTACCGGAAATCAATAGTTTTCCCAAAAAAAAATGTTCAAGTTTCGTAAAATAACCTCAAAAATTGTCTTAAGGTGCAATTTTAATTGATTTTATGACTTGATTTTTTTTTTTGGTTTTGTTTCGAAACTGCTGTGAGTCACGCATTAAAATTGACGTAATTTAATTTTTTTTTTGTTGTATTTCGCTAAAAATTGGCTCAAAGGACTAGTATAAAACCAATGCAGGCATTTTGTTTTCTTTGTGATTTCATTCAAAGTTTATAAAGTTTATGCATGTCTTTTATTTAGCTTACCAAAAACCGAATCAGAGCACCTGACTCCCTGCAAAAAATAGGTTGAATATGTTCTAAAACCGAATCAGAGCACCCCGAATCTATACAGTCTTGTGGATACTACCCCTAGAGTGTATATAAAAAGCCGTAGGCGTGGAGGAAGGACAGCCCTCGCCTGCCGTAACAAAGCATAGGCACCCGTGCGAGCCGTAGCGGCTGAGGCTGGTCGCCGAAGGCGACCAACTAGCCGAAGCTGCGAAGGTGAGCATGGGTGACTGTGCTTTGTTACGCAAGGGCGAAGGGGCTGAACTTTCCGCAACGCCGAAGCAATTGCAGAAGTCATTTTGGGTCTATAAAGTTATAGAGACAAAAAAGTGAGGTTATGTTTTGTTTTTTTTTTTTAAGATACTAGTTTCATTACCCCCCCCTCCCACTATACGTATACTTAATATTCGAGTTATTTCATCCTACCTAAAATAACCTAGAAATTTTTTATTTTGAAAAAAAATTATAAAAAAAAAACTATTGATTTCCGGTACCCCCCCCTTGGGGGGAGGAATTATACCCCCCTTCCCCCTCCCCTCCCCCCCCAAAACATATACATAGGTACATATACTTATATAAGAGTCCTTCCATTATTCCTATATTATACGTGCTCTAACTTTACATAAGTGAGAATCGAACTGTGAGTGACGCCCGCCTTCCTTTGTTCGGTTCCATACGTGGCCATTTTGTTTGTTACATTTTGATTAGTGTCGAACATTGACGTAATGTCGATGGTGTCGAAGAACTATAGGTACATTCCTTACCTGACTTTTTATGCATTCGTGATAAACTATACACGAATTTTATGCTGACAAACTTTTACCTCGACATAAACGGGCGTTTATTTAATGCTCGACAACCGCTCGCAAGCACCGCAAGTCAGCGGTTTCCTGCCAGCCTACACCAGCTTAGATCTAGTAAGGTAAGCTTCAGACAGACTGTATGACTTATCCCCCTTTTTTATTTGTTATTTACCCAAAAGTTAATTAATTAAAGTTTGGTAGCAGAGCGTGGTTTTGTCCTTAAAAGCCCTATAGGTTTTGATTCCCTAGCGAGTGTCAAAAATTTGTATAAAATTGATTAGGTATCTAATAAGACAATTTATAAAGTTAAACAAGTCTGCCTACAAATCATCTTTTGAATAAAGACACTGTTTTAATAAAAACTGCTTCAATTCCATTTTGAATTCATTACGACTTGTTATACTTTTTAGTTCTGTGGGCAGCTTATTAAATAAAGCAATATTTCAATCAAATTGGTGTCTCGCACCATGTTTAACTATTTCCAATCTTGGATACAAATCAGACGACAAATTGGTGTCTCGCACCATGTTTAACTATTTCCAATCTTGGATACAAATCAGACGACAAATCTTTGCGGCGAGAACTGAATCTTATCTTCCGTTCATCTTTATTCTCAAACTTGTGAAGATTTTTGACGAGATCAGATAGAAGAACCAATATGTATAAAGTAGGGGCAGTAAGTATGCCTAATATTTTAAAGTGTTCCTTACATGAATCCTGATTCCGAATACGGACGCTAGCTCTAAATCATAAGTTTATCAGTCGCATCAACCTTAAGGCGAATGGATACGCCAACTGCAACTTGGACCTGCCTTTGAAGGCCTACTCCTCCCACACGGGTGGTCCAAAAATTTTCATAAAAATATATGATAGGCATTATAGAGTCAAAAATAAATTTTAAGTTTCATAAACTGTTTTTCTATTATAAGTTTTGACAAAAAAAAACGAAAGTCATCGAAAGTTTCACATGATTAATACAAGAATTCTCTTAATCCGTCCAAACGCCTTAAACGATTTTAATCATTATTTCACCAAATTATAGGAAATTTTTAGATCTAAAAAATTTTAATTCAAAATTTTTTTTTCGTTCATGGCGTCCATGTGAAAAGTATTATTTTCTCCTATTTTGCGCCAGCCGGAGACGCAGTGGTTGTCGTAACAGCCACTTTTCAAGGCACGCTGAAATGAACATTATTTCAATGTCGTTTCCGTTGATATTTGTACCGACACACATCGAGTTGCTTATTTAGCGTGGTCATACGCTTTAATGGTGCATACCTATATTAAGTCAGATTGAGCACTTCATTTTGCATCAATCAGAACTGAACTCTGTCACGTTAACTTTTAATTTAAAATAGCGCGCTGTCAGCTGTGGCTGTTACAACTACCAAGAAATACGCTCACGAAAAACTGAGTGTTTATTCAATAACTCGGCTTCTAGATTTAATTATTTAAATATTTTAAGACCCACGGGGTCATTTGTACACTTATTTTTAATACAAATTTCAAGGCTGTATGATTTAAGAAAGACCCTTTAACACTTGAAAAACGTAAAATTTAGAGGTAACTTTTTTTGTATCGAGTGAACTTAAAGCTATTGCGTTTTAATATAACTTTAAACTCTCACGTTTATATAAACGGGTCTACCGCGATCAATATTTTTTCCTTTTTTTACGAAAAGGACCGATGTTTCGAAGCAGTTTCATTTCCCGGAGACCACGAGACATGCAACTGACTCGAAACGCCTGGGGTCCTTTTCGTAAAAAAGTTGAAAAATTTGATAAAAACGTATAGTCTACTACCAAGCTACGCAATGTTAAATGGTCTTTTGAAGTTGTGCATTTGACATTATATGGACCTTTAAGGTCATATGTAAAAGTTTTAGCGTCCTTGTTACTCCATATGCGAAAAAACTCTCAGTGCGAGAGGAACGAATTCGTGGAAAAGCAGCAAAAAGTTGTTTTTTTATTAATATAAAATGTACTAAAGTTGCTATCAAAATTTCGTTCAACCAGCGGGCCTATTGTGTATCTCTAGTTGCCTTCTGGACTGGGTGTCTATCATCAAAAACATAGATATACTATCGAATTCCGATGTCCTAAGGATATTTTCGCACTTGAAGTGACGACACAGATTGTTAATAGTTCAATACCCACTAAAGGCAATTTTGAAATTTCAGTTTTTAGCTATGTTTTTGATGATAGGCACCTCGTGCAGTTGGCAACTAAAGATACACAATAGGGGGGCAGGTCCTAGATACTGTTAAAACCCATCTTAAAAAATATAATCGTAGTCCATATGTCATTCCAAATTGTCAAACCAGGAGAATTGGTGTCGAAAAAGACCTCATTTCAATAAATATTTCTATCAAGCCGAATTTCTCCAATCGCGTTTCTGTTTCAACAAATCCCTAGAAAAAGATACCAAAAATAATATACGATTTTATCAAAGTAATACATTATTTACTGAAGTAGATATGCAGGTTCTTAAAATATCGATTTTTTTCCGTAGCGCCTTAAGCGACATGAATGAATAATGTACCATGACTTCAGAAAGAAATATGCTAGCATAAACTAATATCAACCACATGAGATGTCCAATAAAGTTCCCGGACCCACTAGCGGTAGTTGCAAACATGGGCAAACATATTGTGTACACAGGTATCCACTTAGTGCAGAGTATTTCTACATATTATACATAATATATGTAGCAGGCAAATAGTAACATTCGGCATTTCACAAACGGCGTCGTCAGCTTCTAAAATTGTGAAATACCCGCTGTTTGTAAAATGACTTCATCATTTTCTAAAAAGCTGAAATGTAATGTTTACATGTAAGTACATATTGGGAGCCGAGCGAAGTGGAGCGGAGCGAGGTGATCCTCAATAATTCTAACAGAGTTATTAAAGGCAAATTATAAAATGTCGTATTCTTCTATATGACAACGATTCGTCAAATATCATAAAAGCGAGCGTCTATCGTTTACGCCGTTTACTATTTGCTTGTGACATATACATAAAAGCGTATACGTTATGATTATGACATTTCAAAAAACATACCGTTAGAAATGTATTGTTTTACATTTCCTGAAAGGTAAATCCTGTGTATATTTTATGGAAATATATTTTCTCAAGGTTTCGTTACCCAAGGTAAGAAACCCTTATCATTGTGTTATTTCTGTCTGTCACATTTTTAAATTTCAGAATCCAATTGTCCCACCGAGGTAAAATTAAGCATAGACATGAGTAAATAAAAAATTGTGATGACTAATAACTATAAAACATTTTGAGAAGTGTATCTTTAATAGTAGTTTATGCTACAAGGGCGAAAAGGAATAAATTACGAGGACGATAACGAGTAACCGAGTAATTTATTGCTCTTATGCCCGTGTATCATACTACGTTTTTCAATGCATAGTGTAAGGAAATGAAAACAAATATAATCTTGTGAACTTTAAATTATGATTGGCTCAAAAGGACTGTATCCAGAGCCGTTAAACAGTGGAAAATAAGTATAACATTTATGGTGCACAGGAAAGGCTGCAGGTTAGCAAACCATAGTAAATAAATTTAAAATAATAATAAAGCCCTAGGGCAAAAAAATCGACTTTCTGTTCGGTTTTGATGCATAAAAAGTGGGCCTTTAAGAGCACTTGCATTGAAAAAAATCATTTCGGTCGGTTATTGACAATATTATTACATTAAATATATAGATGGCCATACGCATTGGTGTCAGTGAATGTGCTATAAGAAACAAAAACAATAACAGATACTCGTTAGCAGCTCACTAAAGCTGAAATTTCTAGGAACAAGCCATTAAAGTTGAAGCCAGCAATACGAGTTCAAAGCCAATAACATGAATATTGTATACTTGTCTTTGTAAACAAGCTTTTCCCTGGCTCCCTTCACTTGCAAAGCAATTCATCCACCTTTAGACAGATTTTCGTTGAAGTGTTTATACAAAATTCGTCACTTGCGTCTTGTACAGCGCAAGGATTCCAACATGAAACCTTTCACGAAATAAAACCCGTAAAAAGTTGTAGGTATAAAAAATGTCACCACCGTAAATACGAAAATTTATACGAAGCTATTAATAGCTATTTATATACGGTAGAATGCTTCTCAAACATCGATAATATTTACCGATATCACCCCATCTATTCGTGGCATAAAAAGAACTACCGTTTCTTCTTTGAATTCTTGAACAAAATGTAGCATCTATTATTAGGATTTTAAAAAAGGTCACGGTTTTTTTATGCAAAACCAACGCATTGATTTCCAAAAAGGGGAAATTTGAATTTTTGATTGCTCTCTAATAACAATATGCTTCGCGTCTACAACTCGTTGTAACTTGGTACTTGACCAAATGACGTCATACATTTAATTCCAATTGAATTGCATTCCAACGAGCTACCTACCAAGATATTTCCGACGGCTTGTATCTCGTTGAATTTCTATTAAATTCAATATATTTTGCAAAAATATGTCCGCGCATCATCCAGATCGAATATATTATTATGTGGGTAGGTAAATTTTATTAAGTTCTTCACATTTTTTTTTATTTTAGTCATATAACATATACATATTTTTGAGCAGATTAATATCAAAATTGACACGAAAATTAAATTAATGTAAAATCTTAAGACTTTTCTAATTATAGCCAGACATACACATTCAGATATCACCCACGTAATAAACAAAACATTAGTAACTTAATCAATAACAAAAAATTATCTAATGATAATAGAAATGTAATTTTTACTTACAATATCACAATCCTTCAACTACTAGGCTGGAGCACTTTTAAAAGTCAATTGTATAAATAAAAGAAAGTAAAAAAAAACAAACAAGGAAGCAGTCATAAAACGCAAGTGTTAGTCTTGAATTTTAAATTACCCACAGTCCAACTGTATCCAGGGCGACTTGGGAACAACACCGACCTATAATAACAATATAAAATAGATAGCAAATGTTTGATAGTTTATATTACGTAAAACAAAATCACCTACACATATACCACCTTCCTCATGTCACTGTAAGACTGGCACAAAAAGCAAAAAAACAGAAGCAAAACGGATCGCTGAGAACAATTTTTAAATTCCGAAAAGTTCTATATTTAATTTTGTTATTTTGGCGGCGCGCGCTATCGACGTGCGTAGTGATCGAGTTTCGTAGAGCCACTGGTGCTACAGGACGCTACGAGGAGGACGCTACGAGTCAACGAGTTGGGCGCACTTTTCTGTCGGTATAGAAGTGAATTATCGAACCTATCGAGTCTATGCTGTGTGGTGCATTACGTCTGCTACGATAGCCATGTATGCACATTTATACTTACATCGCCGTCCTAAAATCCATCAGGTGTAATCTTTTTAGGCCTTTTAAGTGGAGGCCGAAATTATCTATTCTTATTGATCGTTTAAGTTAGGTTTTACTGGTGTCGCGTGGGCCCAGGTAAAATAGAAATAAACTTAAATGTGCAAAAAGGATTTTTTATATTGCAAAAACTGTAATTTTTTCAAATGTTTTAATGTAATAATAATAATAAAAGCTAAAATAGCCAAATACTTATATTTATTCCAAATGTGATAATGTGATAATCAAACATTTAATTCTTATTTTGAAATCTAATTTAATTTATAATAATATTGACTTGTAAGTTTTTATTTACCAATAAATAATGTGGACTTGTATTAATATTGTTGTATTTGCAATAGAATTAACACTTTATATACCATTTGGAAGAAGGTAACAATATGATTTTAAGGCACAAAAAAGGTGTATAAGAGCGATGTGTGGTCTTAAACAAACAGATACCTGTCAACCATTATTTAAAAATATGAAGATAATGACATTACCATGTCTTTATATACAACGTGTAACAGAAAGGTGTAACCATATTTGAAGAGCTTATTCAGTCAATGGTATAGAACAATCTCGAAAAAATAATCTGCCCTCCATACATTTCGGCCGAGCGGCATTGCATTTTTCTATGAAACCATTGACTGAATAAGCTCTTCAAATATTGTTACACCTTTCTGTTCACGTTGTAAACGAGATTTCGATATTTGTTAAAACTAACCCTCAATTATTTGTAAAAGTATGTCAAAACAAACTCAAATCTGTACGATCACCACATAGACATAAACTGGTCTCTCGTGGGTTTAATACAGATCTTATGAGAAATAATCTTCTTTGTAAAGCAACTTCTCTTTATAATAAGTTACCTAACTGTATAAAAGAAATGAATTTGATATTGTTTAAAAAATCTTTGTTCCGTCTTCTAATTGATAAGTGTTATTACAAAGTAGATGAATTTTTGAATGACACAATATTATAAACACCTCATTTCATTATAGAATTAAATGAGACTTGAGGATAATTCATGATTTATATAAAAACGGCTCACCTCAATACGTGTTATGATCGGGAAAGCCGACCAGTTTCAGTAGATTTAGACTTCCTTTATCTTTACGCCAACGTCTTTACTCGTCCAGATGAAGGCAGTCTAAATCTGCTGAAACTGGTCGGCTTTCCCGATCATAACACGTATTGAGGTGAGCCGTTTTTATATAAATCACCTCATTTCATTATATTATTTCTTGTACTGACATTTTTTTGACATTTTGCTAATTCTTATCTAATTAAATTTATTTTATTTTATCATAAAATATTAAACAATGTATGCCGTAATTTAATTGAATAATATGTTTAAGAATACACCGACATTCATAGGCTGAGAGGCAAAACATGGAATGCAAAAATTATATCATAAGATCTTGTTTTCATATACCCATGTTCATGAATAAAATATTTTGATTTGATTTGATGATTCTATAAAATGTAGCCTAAACATGATTTTTATCGTTTAAATAACAAGTCCATTCAAAAATGATGATGAGGTTTAATTGTATCTAACAGCTTTACCATAGTTACTCTGATATCTGTATATGTGATTCTACAGCTTATTGAGAGTAAAGTTTTTATTTACTATTTGAGTAATGTTACATACATACCCGCAGACGAAAAACCGAACGAAATTTATTGTATTTTCGTGTTCGGACAAAATCCTACTTCTTGTAAAACAGCATTATTACAAAACGTAATTATCTTCATGTAAATTAATTGTAAGCAAATTTTTTTACTCCTCTTGCCCGCACTGCGGCAAGGAGGAGACGAGTAAGCACTACTTAGGTGAATGCTTCATATATTCTAGCCCAAGATGGGAAGTATTTGGTAATGATCACATTAAAGAAGAAGACCTCAAGTGCCTTGGGTACTCAGACATATTAAGATATATTAAGAGAAGTGGAAGATTTGAGGAGGGAATGCAACTGGGACAATAGGATACCAAAGCTCCAAGCAATGGGAATTGGATGGAATAGCTCCAACTGGAGAGCCGACCATCCGCCTGTGCCCAGCAGGCGTCCCACCTCTAAATCATCATCAAGCAAATTGTAAATATTATATAAAACCAGACAACGCCATAATGAGTATTCGCCCGTATTTGCTTGCGCAGATGTCTATATAAATGCTTATTTATTCATTGGAATTCGGTTGTTTGTAGTCTTTTAGGGCTTCGTACCCGAAGGGTGCCAAATGGGACCATATTACTAAGCCTCCGCCGTCTTTCTGTCGGTCTGTCTGTCCATCCATCCGTCTGTCACAGGGGTCTAGAAATTTAGCCGTTATAGGTAGTCTATCCAATTGAAATTTTCACAGAATACTATTGCTTCAAAATAAAAACAAATTAAAATTAAATGGGGGTCCCCATACAAAAAAATGCAAAAAAGTAGCGTTTTTTACCGTTATCATGTCTCGCCCTACCTTATCTTCAAAAAAAGAGGATTAAAAAATATGAAAAAATCATAGTAATAGGTGATTACATAAAGGTATAGGAAAAATATAGCGGTTAAGATATAAAGGTTCCGTACACAGCTGAAGCCGCGAATTGTTTGTCAGGCTACCATTTTAAGCGGCTTGTTTGTGTCGCCTTAATGTTGCTATGACATCACTATTGTTGTAATTTACCATGTTTTTTGGTTTCCGTACGTACGTATTATGTGGCGGTACCTTTGTGTGCGAGTTCAACTCGCACTTGCCCAAACTTTTTAAACTTCAATGTGCTATTTTGTCTGTTTTTTGAAATAAATAGATCAATTTTCAGGCATGTATTTTTTCGTGATCCTAAACAGATATTATAAGCATTTACAGGAAGTGACGTCATCATATTAGGTTGAATGGTCGCATCCACAGAACTGTACGCACCATTGTCAAACTTTAGGATGCGTTCAAGAAAAATAAACATGGAAATGTGTGACGATGACGTCACGGAAAGTCACTAAAAGACGGCGCTTTTTTTCATTTATTAAAGGATATGTACGCTTATTTTAAAAGCTGTTTATTAAAAGCAGTTAAAGAAAGCTATTCCCCGAAACGGATTTCCAGTCGTAAATATTGGTGAAAAAAAGAAGAGGGCAATTCCTAGTAACATTTTCCTCCCGAGCCGTTATTTGAATATTTTATCACCTCGCTGCTTGCTGGTATTTTATTCCACCCTTTTCAAATAAAAGTTTAACGTGGGTATAAACTTATGTACGTTTGCGTGTGTGTGTCTGTATGTATGCGAAAGCAATTGATTCAATCATTCGAGCTTGTGGAAGTATGCTTTGGTTACAACACACCGCTACCTTATTTCAAGGTAGCCGGTCCAGGCGAGAGGAACTCAACAGTTTTAATAAAATAAAAAATTAAATACCTTGAAAAAAATCGTGTTACGTCAGAGATACAACCGTAAATTACTTCTTATGCCGCCTCTTTACTCAATCACAAATGAATTCATGGCCAAAGAGAATAATATTGTCACTCGTGTCAATGGTGGCGCCTTCGCTTACGGGGTCATTTAAAATGTTTTTATTATACCGATCAAATAAGCATTGACTTATGTTGTTCCGAAGGTGACGTACGAGTTCTGAACATGCCTCATACCAAATGCGAACCAAGAAGTATCCATCTTTGGTGAGATGGGCGTCATTAGCATTGGTTTGGTGAGATGGGCGTCATTAGCATTGGTTTGGTGAGATGGGCGTCATTAGCATTGGTTTGGTGAGATGGGCGTCTTTAGCATTGGTTTGGTGAGATGGGCGTCATAAGCATTGGTTTGGTGAGATGGGCGTCATTAGCATTGGTTTGGTGAGATGGGCGTCATTAGCATTGGTTTGGTGAGATGGGCGTCATTAGCATTAGTTTGGTGAGATGGGCGTCTTTAGCATTGGTTTGGTGAGATGGGCGTCATAAGCATTGGTTTGGCGAGATGGGCGTCATTAGCATTGGCTTAGCGAGACTGGCGTCATTAGCATTGGTTTGGTGAGATGGGAGTCATTAGCATTGGTTTGGTGAGATGGGCGTCATTAGCATTGGTCTGGCAAGATGAGCGTCATTAGCATTGGTTTAGTGAGACTGGCGTCATTAGCATTGGTTTGGCGAGACAGGCGTCATTAGCATTGGTTTGGTGAGATGGGCGTCATTAGCGTTGGTTTGGTGAGATGGGCGTCATTAGCATTGGTTTGGTGAGATGAGCGTCATTAGCATTGGCGATATAGGCGTCATTAGCATTGGTTTGCAATCTGTCTAGAAAAAGGAAAGCTCCAAAATGAAACCCGGATTAAGTGAAATCTCCAGAATCTCTAGAAGGTCTCCTTATTGAAAAAATCTGATGGGGTTGTGTCGTAGCACACGGAGCGGTTTCGCTGCCGGATTGTGAAAAACCCTATTAAAATAACTATTGCGTGAATTTTGAATTTAATTGTTCTGTTTCGATTAATAGAAAAATGCTTTAACAAGCTTTAGTAATAACTTTTTCTATTTTTCAACCTTAGTGTATGCGTAGCGCTTATACGTCGCTGGTTAAAGACCCTTGAGCTACTGTCAGTCCCTGATTATCTCCGTCTCGCTCTAAAAAATGCACGTAATTTTTTTTCAAGTTTAATACCTTTAATATGGTAAAAACTCCTACCAGTTTTTTTTTATTTGAGGAGTAAGTAGTTTCAAAATAATAAAAAGAAACATACAAAATAAACATATATTCACGCGTGGCGCCGCAACTTATACATTGTGCCAGACAATGTTCAACCAAGTGAGAGCGAGAAAGAGAACCAGGGGTTGATTCTACGTTGAAAGTAAAAGTAAAACATATACCGGCAGCAGTGTACAGGCACCAGTAAGAGGCTTTCGACATCGGATAAACTGCAATTGGGTTAATGTATTTCTGATGATTACACACATTCGTGTCCCGAGGCGTACTGACGAGCCGCCCGCCCAAGTGGTAAGGCGGGCGGGAAGTACACATCAATATTGTGATAAACGACAGACGTGTTCACAGTTCAATGAAAATATGGAAACAGAATAAATAAACATTAAGTGCTTTCAGGTTGTTCTACTCTCTGAAGTACCACTTATAAGGTTATCGTTACCATAAGTTAATCACATATTACAGAAATCCATAAAACACTTAAAATTACACTTTTTTTTTATTGACAATCACAAAAAATATACATTTTATTTTGTAATTTCACAGGACTTATGGGTTTTTTTTTTCTTTTCTTTTATTCTTTATTGTACACAGATACATTGAATAAAATTATTTACAATAAAAACTTGTACACAGGCGAGCTTATCTCCGAAAAGAAATTTCTTCCAGCAAACCTTGGTGGGTAAGGACACTATAATAATAAAAATAAATAATCATACATACGTGTACTAAAAATAAAGTCATAAAACCATTTAATACATAACAAAATATAATAAACAAATAAAATAACAATATAAAAATTGTAATACACTGGACTAGACTATAGTATACACTATAATAATAAAAATAAATAATCATACACAGGTGTACTACAAATAATGTCATGAAATAATTGAATATATAACAAAATATTAACAAACAAATAAAATAACAATATAAAAAATTAAATATACTGGAGTATTATAGTCTATAATATTATTAAAACTCGCGTGAGCTGACATACTAAATTATTATTACATACGGCTTGAACACTCACGTGTGATTGTTGTTGACTATATGCCAACCGTTTCACCGATACAATTTCGGCATTATCAAGGCGAGTGTCGTTCTTAGGACGACGACGCGGCGCTCACCGTCGTTGTCAAACGGGCACTGGCAGCCGCCGATCGGCGTCACCCGTTTGACAACGACGGTGAACGCCGCGTCGTCGTCCTAAGAACGACACTCGCCTTGATAATGCCGAAATTGTATCGGTGAAACGGTTGGCATATAGTCAACAACAATCACACGTGAGTGTTCAAGCCGTATGTAATAATAATTTATTTTAGTCTATATTATAGTCCAGTATATTTAAATTTAAGTATGTCGGTAACATTTTGAATTATAAATTCTGCAATTCTGGCATTTCCGATAGGCATATCCATGTTATGATCTACGTATCTACTTAAAAACACTACCTATTCCAACTCCTGGCTATAAGATAACGGTTACCTTATGTTAGAATATCATGGAGTTATTGTACTTTGTATTGGAGAAGAACATTACCTTAAGGCCCTTAATATCACCAAATGGGTACTTTCTAAAGCCTACTCCTCTTTTATGGCCAAACCAAAAATATTTAAAAAATGTAAAATCGTATTATGGATTATCAACTCTAGGACAACATATGCAACATTTTTCTTTTTCGTACCACCAAAACTTCTATATGAAAAATTGTTTCAGCTGAATGGTGTTTTTTGGTTGAATTTCCTACTGCTCCTAAGCGGCTTAGGTGATTTAATTCATTTATGCTTTGATAAATAGATAAACTTGATAGCTATAAATATAACATAGAATTATTCAATCGAACAATGACGCCCATGTGAAAAGTATTATTTTCTCCTATTTTGCCCTTTCAAGGACGCAGCGGGCGTCGTAACAGCCACCACGCATTGTGCACTGATTTGAACGTTATTTCAATGTCGTTTCCGTCGATATTCATACAGACAAACATCGAGCTGCTAATTTGGCGACGGTAATCGCCTTAATAAGCAATGGCGGATGCTGAAAGATATTTGGAGAGGGTCAGGGTCGGCTTTCTAGAGCTGTTTCAGGAAGTCACAGTATACTGTATATATCTATATCCTGTACTGTAGTACTAAAATGCATGTGGGTAATTAAATGTAAGCCTGTTGTACAATATAAGTAGGAAATTGTCGTAATATAGTAGTAAAAGAAATAATAATAATAATAAAATTATTTATTGCACAAGATCAAAATTTCGTACATGGGCGAGTTTAATACTATTTAATGTTCTCTACCTGTTAACCTTTGATATTTGGGAAGTTGTTGAGGGTATATTATAGGGTAATATAGTAAATATTATAGGGTCCGATTTAAATATATATAATAATATAAGGTTATATATAATATAAGGTAATGCTATGTAAGGTTGTCTGGAAGAGATCGCTTTTTAGTGATAAGAGAGCCAATTTTATTGTACCCTACTTTTACTTTTGAAATTGTCTATTTACTTTTTTTTTGGTGAGCAATAAAGAATATTGTATTGTATTATATTGTATAAATACAACGTGTAACAGAAAGGTGTAACCATATTTGAAGAGGTTATTCAGTCAATGGTATAGAACAACTTTTACTATGGAACAACTGATACAGACGTAGCCTCACGAATGTGTAGCGGCAAACTGTTCCACAAGCGTATTGCAGTCACAGTTAAATGATTTGTATACAAACACGAACTATGCAAATACAAAAACGTAAATAAAAACAGTTACATATGTTATTGAATTACAAATGTACCCTGGACTAGACTATGCTCAGGTGTACGAAGAAGCCAAGCTTTGCTGGGTCGTTGAATGCGATCGAGAGACGAAATGTGTGAGTCCTTTTAAGTATATTTTTTATTTCGGGGGGGCTTTAGTTCTCTAGCTGGATACCGCTACTGTTAGCCAGAATAACCCTCTATCAAAATTACACTGGAAATTACATCGAGCATAACTTTACATTTTGAGTGATAAAAAGAAAGTGCAATCAGCCATCTCAACTGTCAGCCCGTTGCCCATGCCCGTGTTATACTAAAATACTCGGAGCACGCGCGACAAACATCTTTCGCGCACATTTTCGCCATTCATCTTGAAAGGAGAGCAAAGTCCAAACTATTTCACTAGACGCTACGTGATCTCCACTGTGCTTCCAGTAGAAAATTTCATAAAGTGCAGGTCTTATGCATTTATACAAAAGAACTCCTAGTTACAGTGCGCGCCAATCTTTTATTCGCCTCGGAAGAAAGCCGCAAGAGGCGACGCAATAGCCGTTTTATGGTGTCAGAGGGACGTTACAGGAGCGAGGGCGCGGAGCACACCCGCCTACGTGCCGCGCCACACCCCCCGCTCGCCATTTAGCAGGTGTCAACACTATGCGTTAGTATTAGTGCTACGTCCGTACACTACACATGCGCGAGTTGCATGAAAAGTACCTTCGAGGAAAAAATTCTATGATTCGTTAAGTTTATCGTTGAATCTGTTTGTTATTGTTTTTGTTGCCTTTATTTGTTGTTTTGTTGATTTAGTTTGTTAAAGTTTATTGTTGTTGTTATGCCTCGCGGACGTTATAGCGTTTTAAGGCGACAATGTAGGAAAATGGTGTTTATATTAATGCGTTCCATTTATATAGTTAAGATTGCACTTAAATAATAAACAAATAATTAAATATGTAGGTACAACAAGTACACTTTCCCACTTATAGTTAACATTTAATAATCAACCGTTGATATTATTGTTTCCTTGACTGTACCTGCGCAAGCTTGCACTCGTAACTCATTCAGAGGCGACTAAAAGATTGGCGCGCACTATAGATAACGTTAGGTTAATGAGAAAACCAACAGAAGTTTGGATTTAAGAACTGGGCCATGTGCGAGTCAAACTTGCGCACGAAGCGTTCCGTAGCACTACAAAATATGGAACCATATAAACATTTTGGTAAATAACAACAACATAGATGCCATAGCAACATCAAGGCGACCAATAAACAATTCGGATCGGAACCCTCTGAGTACAAAACACAAATTAGTATTACTTGTTGTTTTAACTTACTGTTGTACATTTGACCAAGAAAACTTGTAAGTCAAAAAGTAAAACCTGTCTTTAAGAAAGCTGAAACAAAAAATGTAAAAAGAAATGCATTTTTTTCAAGATTTCTTGTATTGGGATCCCGTTTGGGTTTGAATTGAGGGGCCATAGTTATATGTATTGTGTAAAATTTCCACTGACTACCTACAACGGCTAAAGCTGTAGACCCTTATGACACACGGACGGACAGACGGGCAGCGGACGCTTAGTAATAGGGTTCCGTTTAACACCCTTCGGTTACGGAACCCTAAAAGAGATGAAAGTTGTATGAATGTTCCAGAGCTTCAAAACATAAAATAAATCCAGGTATGTAGCTCGCAAGCAAACGATTCGAGAAGTTTTGATCCCCTGTCTGAATGAAGTAGGGTAATGGCCGTTTATATTCTAGACTTCATTTCAGTAAAACCCAGTTGGATATTCGAGTAAGGCCCTAGATTTGGGTGTCATTTTCTTTGGGTGTAAGTGTCATTGTATTAAGTTTTGGGACGTGCAAAAAACTTAGGTGAACGTGTTAAGAAGATGGCATACCCTAGCAACTTTTTTTATTACCCGTCCAGCACAATAAGTCTAATGGCAAAGACTTTATTTGCTTTTCATAGAGGTGATTATATGTTGGCTCTTTGGCCTCTTGTTCTTGAACGCGTAATACTAGTGATCACGCAGCGAAACAACAAATTGGTGTGTTTTTAGCTAATACTGAAATATTTTGTAGGGAAAAAAATATTGAATTTAGGTGATATACCTTCATATTTCTATTACCTAATTTATGAAAAAAAAATCAAGTTGATCTCTTAACCGCGTTCTTGAAGCGAACGTTTGAAAACCAAAAAAAAAGAGGGTGCAAAACATTTTTTTTTTGACAAAAGTATAAATCTTAGTACATTATTTATAGGTAAGATCCCTAGAGAAAAGATTATTAAACCAAATATATTTTTTTCAATACAAGGAGAGTCCGAATTTCTTCAAATGAATCCTAGATAGACTGGAGTTGGTCATGCTCTAGGCTCAGGTACAGGCTTAATGTAGGCGGTGGTAGCGTTTTGTCTGTAGGTTGTAGGTTTTGTATTTGGAGGGTTTTAACTGCCTTAACCTTCTAGACCATTAAGAGACCGGCTGAGGATACATAGATACGAACGGAATACCAAAATAATTTGTAAATTATATATATTCGTAAGGATAACAGAACATTTTGGTTCCTAAATGTCTTATATAATAATCTTATAGGAACACTCATTTAAATATGAAAAATAAAGAATTTTTAATTTCCATAGAAAACTTATTTTTCTCATATTTTATGTTTAAATCAGTGTTCTTATAAAATAGATATTTGGGAACCTAGATATTCTGTAATTCAATCGGAATGAATACACACTTTTTTAAGTCTTTGTATGAAATCTTAGATAGGTTTTAATTGTAAATATATAGAAAAAATGCGAAAGGTGTCATGGGACACCCGGTTGGAACGAAGTTCCTTTCGCTACTCACGCGCACGCTGCAAGTCTCTACTGCAGTAATATACCTATACATAGATATACTACTTGTAAAGACACAAACACACAGACTATAGCGAAAGTTTCTTGCCCTTCTTCTTAGCAAGACTAATCGAGTGGGCGGAGTTAGGCATATATTTATTATATGTATTGCATATATTTATGATATTATTTATTCCTTATTCCTATATTTTTATTTTATTCAACTGTATTTTTTTATTACATTTAAGTAAACCCAACCTTTATTATTCCCCTGCGTATTTCTCCATATTATTATTTTTGACATTAAACTAATACACATAGATTATTTAATTACTTATATTACATTGGAAGCGATCTGTAATAAATGTATCTGTTATATTGACATGACATAAATAAATATTTCAATTTATTTCAGTTTCGTGACGATCGAAGTCTTACACTTTTTTCGGTCTAGCTCTCATTCGCCAAGTGTCTGTCTGGAGTATAACGTGCGATAAGGAACTTCGTTCCAATGAATATATATCGTCACGACATGAGACCCCGAGGGTGTGTCAGAGGTTCCCGAGTATGGGCTGTGAAATGCAAGTCACAGGCCACACGTTTCACTGACGATTATTACGTCCCAACGTGATGCGTGGTGAGCCCTATCGCCGTACAAAATAAATATGGACCCACAACATCAGGCTGTTGAAGCCACAGAACAATATTATTGTTCTGTGGTTCTAGTCGCCTGAGTCGACCTGTGTCGGTATAAAAATCAACAGAAAGTATATTGAAATAAGGTTCATATCAACGCGCACTACATTATGTCGCTGGGTCTCTGGATTATTACACTTGGGGCTTAAAAATACCCGAAAATTTATAAAAAAAAAATTTTAGCTAAAATGCTTCAAAAATAATCAAAGGAACTGATTTTTTGTTATAATGCGTCAATTTGACTACGTTTCAATTTGTTTCTTTGCATACTTAATTAATTAAGGGGGTATATCGTCAAAATCGACACTTTTTGAAGTTATTTATCTGCTGTTTAAAAGAAGTCCCAAGTTAAATAAATTAGTATAACAATTTAGGGACCTTTTTCTAGATTTTGGACTATCAGAAACGCGATTGGAGAAATTTCACTCGATAGAAATAATTATTGAAATGAGATCTAAATTTACACTATTTTTGATATTCTGACAAATTGGGATAGCACATAGACTTAAAAAAGATTTATTTACATGGGTTTTAACAATTCCAAAATTACTGGTTATGGCAATTTTCATAGCTATTTTAGTTAATTTTGTATTAATTTAAAACCGACTTTTTGAAAACTTTTCCCGATTCCGTCCCTCTCGCACTGCGGATCTTTCCGCCTGGTGTAACGGGGACCTTTGCACGGACGATATATCACCTTAAATCGGACCTTACCGTTCGTAGCGGGCGTCATGTTGACATCGTAGCGGCATCGTCGTAGTAATACGCAGGGGCATTATAGGCAATCGGATGTCTTATTGTGGCTCGACGGGCGTCTCGTAGTGGTCGTCGTGTTGTCATTCCCGATGAGTGGGCCGTGATAACCCTGGACACCTTTTCTGGCCGGGCTATACCCTGGACTCTATGAACCTTCCATGACTGCTGCCTCCTTGCGTGCTCTGATTGGTAGTGTGGGTCTCAGAATATCAATATAAATATCAGAAACGACGTGTAGTGGTTTCAGACATAACAAGATAGTCTTCGGTCTTCAGTCTTCAAGTATTTCGATTTGAGTTTGCAGGATCGCCATATAAAGAGATAGGATTTGGTTAGAATAAACTTAAATATATGAATAAAGACTATTACAATGAGTTTGTGCTAACCTAAACTTAGATCTATCTTAGCTCTAACTTTATTCATATAAAGCGCTTATATTTATACACGTACACGAAGTAACTTAGATTCACACATACACAAGTGTATGTGTGTGAATGTATGTGTGGGCACATCACAGTGAAAGCCTCTGCTGACAATGTTATATTAAACATTATTAACGTGTCATTATGTTCATTTGTTATTTATTTTTGTTTTACGACTTGACGAGGGAAATAAAGACATATATTTACAGTTTGTTGACGACAAACATCATCAACATTACCAGCATCATGAATTTATAATAGTTAGATATGATATTAACCTTCAGACCACATCGTGAACGAACGAATTTTTTATGGACAATGTCAAAATATCATGATTTTTTTTCGGTTTGCTGGAAGAAATCTCTCATAGAGATAAGTCCGCCGCTGTACGTACACTAATTTTAATGTTAACGTCTGTAATTATAGTAGTTTATGCTACAAGGGTGAAAAGGAATAAATTACGAGCGTAGCTAGTGTTTTAAACGTAACCGAGTAATTTATTGCTCTTGCGCCCGTGTTTACTACGTCATACTACGTTTTTCAATGCATAGTGTGAGGAAATAAAGAAAACAATTTAATTATTAAACTTAAATGTTACATTGTTACAATTTTGCAAGTTACTGTTGGGCACAAAAGGTCTGTATCCAGAGAACAGTGGCAAAAAAAAAGTATAACACTTATGGTACATAGGAAAGGTTGCAGTTTTCTTCATATCTTTCGATCTACGAGTACATCCATACTTTTATGGTTTTTAAAAGATTTCTCAAAATTGGCGCCTGTAAATATAGTAAAAGTATATATTTTTACAGTCAACTATATAATATCTACAATTTAACACCCATATTGTATTTTTGAGATAATATTTTTAATTTTTCTCACTTTTGTTTTTGAAATGTTTTGAACAATTTAAACTTTTTCATATTTTTTTACACCGTGATATGTGGGCAAATTAATGCTAAAATTGACCTGTAATAAATATATCTGTTATATCTACATGACATAAATAAATATATTTCAATTTATTTCAGTTTCGTGACGATCGAAGTGTTGAATGTTACATTGTTACAATTTTGCAAGTTACTGTTGGGCACAAAAGGACTGTATCCAGAGCTGTTAAACAGTGGAAAAAAAAGTATAACATTTATGATACACAGGAAAGATTGCAGGTTAGCCAACTTCTCGTAAATAAATTAAAAAAATAATAATAATAAGCCCTAGGGCAAAATAATCGACTTTCTGCTCGTTTTTGATGCATAAAAAGTGGGCCTTTACGAGCACTTGCGTTGAAAAATATTTTGTGTACCATTAAGAATAAGAATTTTTATTTGATGTCATATATTATTATGTAGTAAAGGTAGAGGGTATATATATAGGTTGTAAAAGTGCTACCACTTTAGAAAAATAAAACATTATTTACTTACTAGAATAATTTTTGAAAATCTGCTTAAGTAAATGCGTAGATATAGCAATAACCATTTTTAAATAGCATAGTTTTCATAGACAACGTCTTTGTTGAGCTAAACTTTTAACTTTTGCTAAAAACGGCCACTATTGGCATAAGTTGAAATTTTAGATCATCAAAGACGTTGTCTATAAATAATATAAATAGTGCTATTTATAAATAGTTCATTGCTATATCAACGCATTTATTTGAGCAGATTTTCAATTATTATTCTAGTAAGTAAACAATGTTTTTTTTTTCTAAAGCACTTTCGCAGCATATAGCGCCTTAAATCTTTAACTAATGAGTTTTAAATATCTATAGCTATTTTTTGTTTGTTTACTCACCAGCCAGTGTTTTCAGATTCATGTAATTACAGTGGTTTCAATGTATTTTTATGTCGTGCACTGTAATAAATTTTGAAAATTACAAACACAGAAATATATGTTCGGTGCACACAACGATATTTGTCACTGTAATTTTGTCATCGCAACTTCTCATTTTGGGTTTGGTCATGATCTGATGAAGTTCTTCAGAGTTAGGCAGTAGAACTCCTCAGAAAATGACAGCATCCTTCTCGAAATTGAGGTAATCGCTTTGTACCTGGGTGTTGATTACAAGGTATTACTTGAAAATCGACATTCTTCCACCTGACCTTCGATCCTGGCTTCATCACCTTATTCACCATAGAACTCTTCAACGGATCAGAGCACATAAGTCGAGATTTCGGCAATCACTGCGTTAGGGTGCTGATTCAAGGGTATTACTTGGAGATTATCAGAATACCCACCTGATCTTCGATCCTGGCTTCATCACCATAGAACTCCTCAACGGATGACAGCACATAACTTTGGATTGCGGCAACCAGTTTGTGTTAGGCTGCTCATTGCAGGGCATTGCTGAAAATTGCCAGTGTACCCACCTGACCTTCGACCTTGGCTTCATCACCGTAGAACTCTTCAACGGATGACAGCACATAACTCGAGATTGCAGTAATCATGTTGTGTTAGGGTGCTGATAGCAGGAAGCTACACAAACATGGCTACTTATACTCACTTGAACTTCGTTTCATATTATCACCACGTTTGCAAGAACTACCCATACCTCACAATTTAACCCAGCAACACTAAAAAAATGTGAAATAAAATAAACTTTTAACAAAAAAATAGTAACTGACTTCAATAGTAACAGCAGTCATTCACTAAAAAGTTAATAATAATTCTATGAAGACCGATGGTACCGAGGCAACACTTTTGCCGACTTCTTTCTTCCTGAAACATAATGTTATCTAGAATTAAACATGATGATATAGCAACATTAAAACCAATATAAGAACGCCGACTTCTAAATAACATAACGTTTCAGGAAGAAATAAGTCAGCAAAAGTGTTGCTTCGGTACCATCGGTCTTTATAGAATTATTATTAACTTTTTAGTGAATGACTTCTGTTACTATTGAAGTCGGTTACTATTTTTTTGTTAAAAGTTTATTTGGTGATGTTGTACAGGATAGGGACACTGTAATTTTTAAGCTATGCTGCTGTATTTTAAGCTTTTACATCTGGTAACACTGCCATCACCCTAAGAAAACGTTCATGAAACATAAAAATGATTATCTGCATATTCGACCAATAGATCCGATCCATACATCCATTCATCAGCCTAGTTCGTCCACTGCTGGACGGTCATCCACGGGTGGTCATCCTGGAAGAATTGCCCATACTCACACACGCTGGGCAGGCGGGTTGGTGAGCGCGGTGCCGGAACCCTCGCACCAGTGACGCTGCTGCCCGTCACAGTCTGTTCCATATAAGGCCCGGCTATTAAGGGTGGATATACCACCATCCATCGGAGGCTTGGTGGGCCTCCTAGTTTTTTGCCTGTGAGCTGTCCTCTTACTCTCCCCCGAATTACTTCGAGGGGGTCTCCAAGTAAGATTGTGGTACCTCCACAGTCGAGCCCGGCATCAGCTCTACCACCTGCTAATAATAGATCCGATGTATTTAGATAATACCATTAATTGGCTAAACGTGGTTTTCGAGAGGCGGTTACTACGTATTACACTCTCTTTGTGCTCAACGTGGGCTAAAGATGATAATCAGTAATTATTAAGTCTTAGTGATATTATTACTAAAAGATTCACGGTTTAAATTAATAAAATTAACTAGTCAAGCAAATTCTGATGTCGTGAGTAGCCATTTATAATTAACTAGCCTTTTGCCCGCGGCCCCGCCTGCGTTTATTCTATCACTGCCCCGGTTTTGGCTTAGGCGTTATTTTATTAAGCCTGTATATTGATCAGGGTCACTACGATGTTAATTATGAAAACCACTTTCAAATTCTCTGAGTGGTTCTCGAGTTAAAAAGGAACAAACAGACGAACAAATTCCAGAAATGGTATTTTTGGCTTTAGTACAAAAATAACAAATAATACATTTCATTTAAAATTTTGAAATAATGTGGAGACACAACTTTTTAGGGTTCCGTAGCCAAAGGGCAAAACGGAGCCCTATTAATGTCACTCCGCTGTCCATCTGTCTGTCTATCTGCCTGTCCGTTCGTTCGTCACGGGTCTCTAGGTCATTGATGAAATGACATAGAGACCTGAAATTGTTATATGTTGTGCAAATGTTGACCCGAAACCGAATATTGAATTAAAAATGTAATTAAATTATTTTTCAGCGGGGCCTCATATATAAAAATGGAAGCGAAAAAAAAATGTATTTATCCTAAAATGACACCCTTTGTGGGGTGTCATTATCTAGAACTCATTAAGTAGAGTATAAAATTATTTTTATCCTAAAAAATAAAGAAATGGGGTCTATCAAAGTTATAATGTTTAGACCATTTTTTTGTTATGGAGTCTATCTCATAGAACCAAGCAGTAAGGAATTTGAAATTTCTGTATATTACGTACCATATGCTGTATTTAAACAACAAACTAAAAACATCGATTTATAATGTAGTTTTAGGGTTATGTCACCTAAAACCAAAAGCTATGTTCCATACAAGTTTGTAATTTCTGTTATAGTTATTTAAGAATATTACCTATTTGAATGGTACGGAACCGTCCGAGTACGAGTCCTACTCGCACTTAATCGGTTTTTTTACTACTTTATTATCAGTACAAGGTTACTGATAAATAGCTTGCGATCTAAACAAAAGACAATAGAGGCGGTGCTCCTGGTTAGTTATTTCTTTCTGAGTTTTCAATTTGCTCTTTAAGGCCGCTTCCAGTATTGACAAAAGCACAGAATGTGCAGACATTTTGCTCATATGATATCTTGACTTTACCTCCGTTCAAGTCAATGAATAATGAAGGTGTCACAACGGGTAAATTAGAACCCTTCCGTTAGAGTTTATGCTCAGAATATAATGTGTGAAGAAAATAGAAGTGACAAACTTTAATATAAAATGATGCTTGCCAACAAAAACTTGACAATTGCAACTTGCACCGCGTCTCGATTACTCAAATAAAAATTGAAAATTAAAAAAATATACAACATAACAACATATATTCCCGATTCCTATCACTAAAACATTTTAAAGTCATTCACACACTCTTCACCGACGATTTAGTTATTGCTGCACTTCGGGCTTGTTGCCCTGCACGCTTGTTGCCTTGCACGCTTGTTGCCCTGCACGCTTGTTTCCCTGCATGCTTGTTTCCCTGCACGCTTGTTACCCTGCACGCTTGTCGCCCTGCACTCTTTTTAGGAACCTCGTTCGTGTATACTCGACCAGCAGTGTTCGAACACCAGGTGTAAACATTGTGAGTTAAAGAAATAAAATACAACGCTCTATAATAATAGACATACACAGAAAATATATATTTTACAGAATAATTATACTTATAATAATAATTATTATTATATATAGTATATAAATTTAGTTAGCTAGTAAGTAGTGACACTTAGTACCAACTGCGCGTGATGCCTTTTCTATTTGTTCTATGGTTCTAGATGTTGAGTGTTATTCAGTGTTTAGGTTTGTGTGACCCTCCTTGTACCTGACAAGATTGTGCTCGATTATTTACTACCTCTCTTACTACTTGAAGTAGGTTGGATACCTACTGAAATGGCAAATCGCGTTTACTGCCATAATTTGCTACGTGGTTTTGGTTCCGTATCCAAAGGGCAAAATGGAGCCGTAGTAATGTCACTCTGCTGTGTGTTTGTCCGTCCGTATGTCACAGATCTCTAGCTTGTAGACGGAATGAATTACAGACCTCAAATTTGGACATATGATATACTAGCCCGCGATGATTTCGATTTGTGTAGGCCTCTCTAATCTATCGAACCTGCCGTTTTTTAAAACCATTAATTTTATAGTACGTATTTGACCTGACTCTGGTTTGGAGGTTATTTGTTGACTTTAAAAGTTAAAGGACATAATGTAGTATTCAAACAAGCAGAACCCGACCAAAATAAAAAAATAAACATAAAATGAAATGTATATGTTAAGATTTTTACATTTGCAAAAGCTTTCGTCGCGGCCCCGTGTTACTGAAGTACGGGAGGTTGTAAAACATAATCATATCTCGAAATCTCTGAGATAGATTTTGATGGGGATCTGCTTGCTTGAGGACTACATTATGTCCTTTCATTTAAGAGGCTATGCGAATTTTATTTTTGTCACTGTCACTCCAAGCGAAAAATCGCGCAGTGCGAGAGGGGCGGATTCAGGGCAAAAGGGAAAAAAGTTGGTTTTATATTTTTATTAAAAAAACTACAATAGCTAGCAAAATTTCAAATATAAAATCTCTAGATATTGTTGAAACAAACCTAATAAAATATGTTTGAGTTCTGTATATGGTTCCTATTCGTCGAACGAGGAGAAAAAGTGTAATTGTAGACCTCATTTCAACAATTATTTCTATCGAGAAAAATTTATCCAAACATGTTTTCCAATTTCAAAACCCTAGATTATATAGTCAAAATGCATATACCAGAAATTTATTAAAATTTTCCGTGTATTTCATGAAATACACAGAAAAGAAATACCCGTATTTTTTTCGCATATCGCCTTAAAATGTCTCGATCTTGGCGGAGCTTGGACCGAATTTCCCCAATGTCATTTCGAGTTCCTAGTTCCAGCCGTTTAGTCTAAGCGTTGGTGAGGTTGACATGCAGGAATCACAGCGTTCACGTGCATTGCATAGAATACAGCAATTAGGCTGGATAGATTATTTAAATATGTTGATATAACCTTTGGATAAGAATAACGCCCACGTAACCTCTAATATACGTGGGCGATCCATTGCGAGGAAAGGGCGGGCTATCATTAAATATGTATTCGTATATATCTAAAGTACACTGTGTGACGGTACACACTGCCAGTTCCACTAGTACTATTATTTCTACTGTTGTAACACGCTTCGTGTAGCTCGGTATTGCTTCTTACGGATATTGTCACGACATAAATTCCTGAGAGGATCTCAGAAGTGTTTCTGACTACAAACTGTGAAATGCAAGACAAAGTCCACACTTGTACACCCACGTTTCACCGAACGCGAGGTCGTATTATGTTAGCTAGGAAACACTATTCTACGGGGCGAAAATGTGACTTATTCACATACTATGATTCGGATGACTTGAGTATGTTTTGTAATCAAAATAAACTTCATTTGAATGTAGACAAGTGTAGTGCGATTAGCTTTACAAGGAAAAAAAATATAACTTATCTGATAAAACACTTAAGAGAGTGACTGAGGTGAAGGACCTAGGGGTTCTCTTAGATGGCGAGCTTTCATTCCGGAATCATATCAAGAAAATTGTCACGAAATCTTATCGGATGCTGGGTTTCGTCTTGAGATAGGGCAAGGAGTTTAAAAGTGCAAACAGTACTCCTCAAGGGTTGGAGTTCCGAGATTGGGCAAAACAGGGTTCGGGGTTATGGCTTTTTAAGATAATAAAATATTTATATCTGAACAAAATAAATACCACTTGTTACCTTACAAGATGAAGTACAGGTTCATTAAAAAAAATCTTTGCACTAATGTATAATAACTTCAGAAAAAAAACAGGATTTTCAAGTTCAGGTAGCGCCGCAATGCTATTCAAGAGATTTTCTTGATATTCCTGTTTTTTTTTCTGAAGTTACTATACATTAGTGCCGTGATTTTTTTTAATGAACCTGCACTTCATCTTATAAGGTAATAAGTGGTATTTATTTTGTTCAGAAATTTTAATTTTAACCGTCTTAAAAAGCCATAACCCCGAACCCCGAATCTCGGAGCGCCGACCCTTAAATTATTTATAATGCTATATTTATAATTATCATATGATGATGATGATTTAGAGGTGGGACGCCTGCTGGGCACAGGCGGATGGTCGGCTCTCCAGTTGGAGCTATTCCATCCAATTCCCATTGCTTGGAGCTTTGGTATCCTATTGTCCCAGTTGCATTCCCTCCTCAAATCTTCCACTTCTCTTAATATATCTTAATATGTCTGAGTACCCAAGGCACTTGAGGTCTTCTTCTTTAATGTGATCATTACCAAATACTTCCCATCTTAGGCTAGAATATATAAAGCATTCACCTAAGTAGTGCTTACTCGTTTCCTCCTCGCCGCAGTGCGGGCAAGAGGAGTCCTCCTGTACCTTCATTATTGACAGATGTCTGTTCAGCCTACAGTGGCCTGTTAGAATACCCACCAACGTACCTAGATTGATTCTACTTAGATTAAGAGTGTACCTTACTTTTTTGTAGACGATAGTCGAGAGAATTATGAATGGAGGAACATTTTCGACTGTCGACAGCCCTCAATGTTCCTCCATTCATAATGTTCCATTTATAACCTAAAGTACGCTTCTACTATCTGGAACTCAATTTATGCAACACATGTGAACTCCATAGAAAGAATCCAGAATAAATTTTTGGGATATCTAAATTATCGTCAAAGTAGTAGCTCGGATTTCCAAATTCAACCACATACGATAGGTGCCTTGGAGGATAGGCGTATCTGCCGTGATTTATTATTACTTTTTAAAATAGCCACAATAATATTTTGGATTCCCCTTACCTCTTGAATAACATTGGATTTAAGTATCGAACTTTTACTACTAGGAATAAGTCTTTATTTAGTATACCACATGCGGGTACAAATTATGCAAAAAATATATTTTTGGTTCGTGCTTGTTATTGTTATAATAAAGATTTTCTTGATCTTGATATATTGCATCTTTCGCTGGGTCTATTCAAATCTTCATTGCTTAAAACGTTTTTAAAAAGTACTAAATGTTTTCATAATGATACTTAACTTTTGTGTTGGTGTTAATTTTAATTTATGTATATTTTTCATTTTCAATTTGCTTTGTTAATTTGGTAATTTGCCTAATATTTTTTCCCTCTTCAATTTGCTTTGGTTTGTGTAACTTTACTGAGTAATTTATAACGTAAGTACATGTTGCATTGTTATAATGCCGTTCACATAAATTTATTTACTTGCAAGATTTATGTGGAAACTTGTTTGGTTTTAAGATTAATTTATTGTTATTTGTATTATGTGTTAACAAAACTGTTTGTTTCCCAGTTAATAAAATATAATAAAATACTAGATAAAATTAATTGCTCGCGCGTGGACCACGTTTCTCTCAATTGCGTAGGATTTCCTAAAATCACATCTTCTCGTATGTCTACGTCATACCAGAAACCTACCATCTAAATTTTATGTTTCTAGGTGCAGAGGTCTAGGCGTTAAGGCGTATGACCACGCTAAATAAGCAACTCGATGTGTGTCGGTACAAATATCAACGGAAACGACATTGAAATAATGCTCATTTCAGCGTGCCTTGAAAAGTGGCTGTTACGACAACCACTGCGTTTCCGGCTAGCGCAAAATAGGAGAAAATAATACTTTTCACATGGACGCCATGAACGGAAAAAAAAAATTTGAACTTGAATTTTTTAGATCTAAAAATTTCCTATAATTTAATGAAATAATAATTATAACCGCTTTAAGTGTTTGGAAGGAGTAAGAGAATTGTTGTGTTAATCATGTGAAACTTTCGATGACTTTCGATTTATTTTGTCAAAACCTACAATAGAAAAATAGTTTATGAAACTTAAATTTCATTTTTGACTTTATAATGCCTATCATATATTTTTATGAAAGCTTTTGGACCACCCGTGTGGGAGGAGTAAGCCTTCAAAGACAGGTCCAAATTGCAGTTGGCGTATCCAATCGCCTTAACAGATCTTGATAGATAGATCTTATTTATTCCTTTGCTTTTGCCACGTCGCGTAGCATGAATTTATTCCCTTAGTAATTAATTTACAAATTCATTACACAGACAAGTTTTATCAAGAATCTTCAACCGCAGCGCACTCCAAAGTTCCATCGTTCATAATAATTTTATTAATTAAAGTAACATATTATTTTCATATTAAAAGCATATTAAAGAACAAAGTTTACACTCTTTCATAATGTTGTTCTTTGGATAGGACTCCTTGATTTTTCATGCGAAAAACCGTCAAGTTATTAATTTTGATAATTATTATATATACATTCTATTAGCTCAACTAAGCGTGTGTCAGAGAGAGACAAACAAGGTACCACCAAATTAATGTTGTAAGTGGCTACAGACATCCTGTACCGTTTTGGAATGCACGCAAATCAGCTTTCGTTGCAGAAATTTCAGAAATTTTTGGAAACCATATTATAGCTATACCATTGTACTAAAGGCAAAACCGAGTACTTTTTAGGGTTCCGTAGTCAACAACAAGGAACCCTTATAGTTTCGCCATGTCCGTCTGTCTGTCTGCTGCTTAGCTTAGATACTATTAGTACTAGAAAGCTGTAATTTTACATGGGTATACATATTTATCACGCCAATAAAGTGGTACAGTAAAATTTTGAAAAAGATTTTTTTAGGGTTCCTCCCCTACACGTAAAGTGGGGATGATTTTTTTTTCTCGTCTATCATCAAATGTGGGGTGTCGTCGTTGGATAGGTAATTTAAAAATATTGGGGGCCTAAGAAGACAATTTTTCGATCCAGGGTTTCGTTTGCGAAATATTAAGCTTAAAAGTGTTAATTTTTGTTAGAGTCAAGTGTCCCCCCCGCCTGCCAGCGAAACGGTTGTATTTGGAGACGTGAAAAAAATCACGGCAGTAGTATACATAACGAAATTAAAAGAAAAAATATCACAGCCTAGTTGGCTTTACAAGTTAACGAGTACAGATCGAGCCAAACTTTTAGTCCCCTCTAAACATGGGGTGATTCGCATCACCAGGAACAAAATTTATGGGCCGTTCTTGGGAAGAGCAACTTCCGAGCGTACTAGAAGTTTGGCGCGATCTGTATTAGTCGACAAACTTATAAAATGTACTTGGAGAAGAAGTCCGCATATTGTGCAGGGCAACTCCGGAACCCTACACTGCGCGTGTACCCTATAAAATGCAACAAAGTATTTTTGTATGGGGTTTCAATTTATTTCCATTTTTATTATTTGCCGTGATAGAGACCATAGTAACACGTATTCTGTGAAAATTTCAACCGGCTACCTGTAACGGCTGAAGCTATAGACCCCTGTGACAGACGGACAGACAGCAGAGTTCTATTTGACAACGTTCGGGTAGGGATCCCTAAAAAGGGGAAATATTTTAGCAAGAGGTGTATTGTATAGGTCATGCTGGCGGCTCCGTTTGTGTCGGAATATCAAAGCGTGTAATATATGAGAAAACGAACTAGGTAGCTACTAACTTAAAAAAACAAAACATACATTTATGTTTGAAACTATCCAAATCCAATCCTGCTGAGCTCTCCTAGAAGCGTAGATATGTGGCAATAGGTTCAAGCTACTTGTTTGCGCCTTTTGGGGTCGAGACAATGGGGACATGGGGTCCGGAGGCGCGTCAGCTTGTCACGGACCTCTCTGTAAAGCTTGTGGACACTAGGGGCGACCGGCGAGCTAGCTCTTATCTAGGCAGCGTATAAGTCTTGCCATACATAGAGGTAATGTGGCAAGTATTTTGGGCACTCTCCCGCAGGGCAGTGATCTAGAGGCAATTTTCTTTTTATAATTATTTCTTTAGGATTATTATTGTATTAATTATTGTCTTTCACATGCATTATTACTTAAAATTAAAATTTAATTTAACCTCCAAATCAATTTTTAATATCACAAAATCACAGCACTCTGTTTAAAGTAAAAATATTAGCATCGTATAGAAATCACACTAATATTTTAAATCTAAAAGTGTAGCCATTATGAGTAAGTGCAAATGCCGGCAAAAATCTTGAGCAAAAAGCGGCGTAGTGGGAAAAAGTTCTCAACATCAAACAAAGAAAAGCTCTGAACATCGACTCGCGCAGTCAAGGTAATATTTCAAGATGTCTGTAATGATAGCTAGTAAAATAAAGTTGCGGAAACCGGAAACTGGCAATAGTGTAAATGTATACTTGCATGAGAGGGTGTGTTTGAGTGTGTAAGAGGGTGTGTATGTGTCTGTGAGTATTTTTATATGACAGATAAAGGTATATTTATTTGATATACAAGATGTTAAGATGATGTTGCAGAAACCGGAAACTGGCAATAGTACTCGTCCATACGAACAACTTTAACTATGGAATCAACCCACAAATCACGACAAAAAAATTTCGCTGTTCCATAGAATAGTTGCATACCTAGTTGAACAAAATGTATGAAACAACTGTTTTTTTTTCCGATTTTCAGTTTTTTTTTTCATGAAAAGTTGTTTCATCTGGACGAGTACTATCACCAGTTTACCGCTTTCGCATCATCATCATCTTAACATCCTGTATCTGTCATAAAAAAATACTCACAGACACATACACACACACCCTCTTACACACTCAAACAAACCTTCATGCAAGTATACAAAATTGTAATTGTTGAATATAGGTATTTATGAAATGTGCTGAAGCCCTACTTTCCTTTTAAATCTATTGGCTTTGTTATTTTCGATTTCTTTTGTAGTTTTTATCACCCAATTTCAAAATTTTATATCGTCTTAAGTATTTGAATATATTTAATTAAAGATTATATATTGAACACCCGTTATTGGCCTATGTTAACTGCCCTTACAATTGTAAATTTGTGCAGTGGGCTTTGTAATAAATAAATAAACTCCACGCACCTCCACACCCATAAAATCCAAATTCTTTTGAAAAAACATCCTACCATATAAGAATCAATCTTTAGTAGTTATCAGATTGACCCCTTACAAATCCAATATACATCTTTACATACGAAATTAATAAAAACACTATATTTGTACGAGATGTTTCCGCAAGGCGGTTTAAATAGCGTAACGTGGTAAGAACGCGCGAGTGACGCGACGTCGGTCGTGTCGCGTGACGTCATACGCTAGGTATTAAAGCAACATAGCGCTTTCAAAATTTCGCTACTCATAACTTCGGTGATAAAAGGAATTTTCGAAAAATACAAAATGTTTTGTGCTTAGCATTTTCTAATTAATAAATTGTCATAAAAAATATACTGATATTTCACTACAGCAGACACGTCCATTGTTATTAATTATGTTATTCTACATTTTATAGAGCAGCATGTGGTATTTATTTTGTTTAGAAATGTGGTATTTATTTTGTTTAACACTTACTTTCATCTAAACTGATGATGCCGAACCCTGTTTTTGCCCGATTTCCGAACTCTGACACAACACGACGCAAAATCAACATGTTTTCTTGTAATTTATTAATATTAATTTCAATTTAAATTCAGCGCCGATTGTCTATGCAAATCAGTGACCAATCAGCTGTAATTGACAATGCTGCGCTGATTGGCTAATGATGTTAGTTTTTGTCTTTGCCGCTGTTCCTGCGAGGGCGCATTGTTGTTATTCGACGCCATCTTGTTTTTTACTGTGGCTGTTGTATGCCGGTACAATATTCATTTGTGTAAGATAAATATGTAAAGGAGTCATATGTTATAATTAAATTCAGTATAAACCACTCAGTGTTTACTTTTATCAACACCACCGTCTTCAAGTAGTCAGGAAAGATCGGCGGGTCTACCACGTAATTCTGATTTTCATCAACATCAACTTGAGATTGAAATTTGACGTACGTGCGACGACGCCCGCCTAACATGCTATCTCTTTTGCACGCGTTGAATTTCGCATGCATTTGTTTGAAGTTGATACAAATCAGAATTACGTGGTAGGGCCGCTGTTGCATCAATTCGGTGCTTCGAACCCGCCGCCAGCAGCAGTATTTCCTACAAAAGCAAAAGATTGTCGCAGCTGACTGTACAAGATACCCCTCCAGCCTCCAGGTTGCATAATGTACAATGATGATGATGAGTTCCAGAAGTAACTGCCGACCTACTTGAGTATGTAACTCGCAAACTTATCTCATAAAATTAATACCTAGCCTCAGTAGCTAAATTAACTAGAATTTATGACTTCCTCGTTTAGTTATGAAGCTTTTGTATGATTATAGTATATACCGGGTGTATCTTTAAATGATACCAAATCAACTGATCATACTGTACAGTACAACTTTCCCGCGCAAATGAATTAAAAGATTGACCTACCCTCGGAAATTTTCCTTTTGTGTCCTCTTTTAAAAATAACTCGAAAAATTTACCTCTCCTCTTTTGAAAATACTAACTGACTGATTACGAGTGAATGATGTGAATGGAAAATAAGCTGTGAGTGAAGCAAATGATTTCATTCATTCTTGTCGCTTTTTGGTCTTCAAACTTTTCTTTAAAAGGGTAAAAGATAAACTTTGGAATGGAAAATTTTATATTTGTGAATGTGTTTGTGAAATCAATAAATAAAAATATAACAAGTCATCGCGGCTGCGATGCAAAGTTGTTAATACAACACAAAAACTCTTTTTTTTTGTTTCCGCTAAAATGAACTATATTACTTATATTTTTTTTGTATAAAAACTGTCAGTGTAATTACAGGAACTTAAACCTAATGCGATAGAGCAGTAAATACATCAATAAAAAATATAAATACAAAGGAAAGAAAGCGGTATTTACAAATTAGCAGCACACAATATACTCAAACTGGCCTTTGTGAACCCGTCCAATGAACATGAGAACATGTCTGTGACAACAGGTACCGCATTGAGGGTGGGCAGTGCACGGGTGAATGGCGCGTCGTGGAGGAGGTTAGTACAGTGCGCGCCAATCTTTTAGTCGCCTCTGAAGATAGCCGCAAGAGGCGACGCAATAGCCGTTTTACGGTGTCAGGGGGACGTTACAGGAGCGAAGGCGCGGAGCACACCCGCCTGCGTGCCGTACCACACCCCCCCGCCCGCCATTTAGCAGGTGCCAACACTATGCGTTAGTGTTAGTGCTACGTCCGTGCGCGCGTTGCATTAAAAGTACCTTCGAGGAAAAAATTCTATGATTCGTTAAGTTTATCGTTGAATCTGTTTGTTATTGTTTTTGTTGCCTTTATTTGTTGTTTTGTTGATTTAGTTTGTTAAAGTTTATTGTTGTTGTTATGCCTCGCGGACATTATAGCGTTTTAAGGCGACAATGTAGGAAAATGGTGTTTATATTAATGCGTTTTATTTATATACGAGTAGTTAAGATTGCAATAAAATAATAAATAAATAATTAAACAGGTAGGTACAACAAGTACACCTTCTCGACTAAAAGATTGGCGCGCACTTGTAAGACCGCAAGGTATCGCTAGTAGCCGTGGCCGCCGCCGCCTCGACACGTACTCGTCTGGCGTGCAGAGCTGATCGAGGATAGCTCGATTATGAAGTTTACCTCGCAGTATTTTAAATAAGTATGAGGCAAGGGATAACCATCTCCTCCATCCATCCATCCATCAGCCCGTATTCGTCCACTGCTGGACATAAGCCTCCCCAATATTACGCCACTCTTGGTGGTCCTCAGTCATCCTCATCCAGCCGCCACCCGCAACATCCTTCAGATCGTCAGTCTAGCGGGCACGAGGGCGGCCGACGCTGCGCTTTGCTGTACGTGGCCTTACAGCCCCAACGGTTATCACGTCGGCGACAGATATGGCCAGCCTCTCCATACTCTCTCCTCACTTCAAGTTTATTATTCCCTACCATGCCTAGGACAAACAGGGTCGGATATAGTAATGGATATCCAGGATATCCTCTATACATTTTAAAATATAAAAATCTTACGAATTTATTTTGTATTTTTTCAAGCATCAGCCTGTACTTGGTCTCATCATATTTTTATTGCGAAACCCATCGCTTTGAATACTCCATCCTTGGTGAGAGGCCTGATATAATTGAGTCAGGCTCTCCCGCCAGGACGCTCTTATATACACCTATATAATGCTTTTCTCAAAAAATTTGGGGAAATATATTAAACTTGGCTTTGGCAGGAAAAGAGTTTTCTATGACCGAAAGTTTATTTTTTCAAATTAGGCGGTTTGCTATCTCCACGCTACCACGCTTCTTATATTTATAAAACATTAATATAGTTTTACACACAATGAACTCAGTTAGCCGCTTTTGAATATAGAAAGCTTAAGCCTTATTATTTATGTCCCATTTTCCATTTGTTTTACTATTGGTCCTTTTATCAGTACTGTAAGGGTTAAGACTAATAAATCCTCCTAAACTAAACTTTAAACCACATCTGTGGTCTTGCGTTATCTCGGACCTCCCGACTATATATAGTACCTATTTATTATACTATACGAGTTTTTCGTGATGAATGTGTTCTCTGTGAATTAAAAACCTAACTTGAAGATATTTTTCTAAGAAAACTAATAGTCACTTATTCAACTTACAAAGAAGCTACTCAATCAAATAGACAGAATAACAAAAAAAAAGTGCTTTTTGTCAATTTATTACAGAAGATAAACTAAAGTAATCTAGTCTAGACAGAATTATTTGGCTTGACGGAGAAATATCTGTGCAGCTTGACGAAGTAATGCGGTTTGAGAACATGGAAATAGTTCTGGTGAATAATTCTAGAATATCTTGTAGCAAGAAGAATATTTCTGATGTTACAATATTTGATTGAAACCCAACACAAAGTCATAATGAGACTTTGCGGCTATCCGTACTCCGTATATACAAAGTGGAAAAAATTTAAGGGCCCTGGAGGGGAGCTACCTTAAATCGTTTAGTTAGCTCATTTTACTGAAAGGAAACATTCCTTTATTTTTTAAAAGAAACAAAACTGCATTCAAAGATATTCTGAAATTCGCTTGTCTCACCCGGGAATCGAACCAACTAAAAATTAAAAAAAATAAACCCTCGCTATTTTATCATACGAATCGGTAGGATTATTGTTCAGAATAAAATTTGTCAAATAAACATTTGGTCTTACACTCATCTGTTGTACGAGATACTCATGAAATTAAATATTTATTACAAGTTATTTGTTAACAATACCTAGTACTGTTCACTTGTAACAAGTAAATGAAACGTTCTAATTTTCTTATCTCTCTTACATCCAAAGACATCGTATGAAGTACAAGCTTGCTAATGTTATTTATCTTAAGTACCTTGTTGAAGACTTCAATAAGAAAACCGTTAAATGGTAATAATAAATGTATGCAGAGCACAATTACTTCTTGCACTAGGGGTAAAAAAAGTTTAAAAAAGGAACGTATTTTTTTTGCAACGCGGAGTAACAAATTTGAAGTTCGAACCATAAATTTCGTTCCAAATTAAAATTTTGTTTTGTTTTGCTTTCATTCCGTGCTGTCATTGTGTAAAAATGTCGTATAATTATTACTTTACAAGTGAACAGTACTAGGTATTGTTAATAAAGAACTTGTAATAAATATTCAATTTCATGGGTATCTCGTACAACAGATGAGTGTAAGACTTTAGTTTAGTAGACAAATTTTATCCTGAACAATAATCCTACCGATTCGTATAATAAAATAGCGAGGATTTATTTTTTAAATTTTTAGTTGGTTCAGTTCCCGGGTGAGACAAGCAAATTTTAGAAGAACTTTGAACGCAGTTTTGTTTCTTTTAAAAAATAAAGGAATGTTTCCTTTCAGTAAAATGAGCTAACTAAAGGATTTAAGGTAGTTCCCCTCCAGGGCCCTTTCATTTTTTCCATCCTGTATATACAGGGTGTGACCAGGCGATTATTCCGTAACTATTATAGATATCAAAAAAAATTACACTGATATCGAAAGTACGTTACCTAATTAGTAAAATGACATCAATAACTTTTTGAAAATCAAACGAGAAGTATCCAAAATTTTGACATTAAACATTCCTATATATAAAAGTTATTGATATCATTTTACTGATTAGGTATATCTTTTTAAAAATTTTTGATTTCTGTAATAGTTACGGAATAATCGCCTGGTCACACTTAACGATTACACCTTGTATACCCTTATTATAAATGCGAAAGTGTGTTTGTTGGTTTGTTCTTCTTTCACGCAGCAACGGAGCAACGGATCGACGTGATTTTTGGCATAGAGATAGCTTATGGGCCGGAGAGTGATATAGGCTACTTTTTATCCCGAAAAAATAAGAATAAAAAGTCTGTACTGTAGATCAAGAACTAAATTTTTTGTCTGTGTTTTAAATAAGTAATACAATTTTATTTTGTGTTATAACTTACTCAACCTACACGCATAATTGAACGAGCGAGCGAAGCGGGCGAAATTCACCGAGTCTACTTGAACATTCCGGCGTTTGTATGTACATAATGTATCTATGTATGAATATTTATCCGACGTTAACTCTAGTATCGTCGATGGGAACATCATGAAATTTGGTAGACGAGTAAATGAGACAAAAAGGATTTTTAAAGTTTAAACTTGAAACAAACTGGCAAATAAACGTTCATTCATAAACGTTCATTCATTCATTCATTCATCAAATCAGTCAACGGGTTGCCAAGATGTCCACGAGTTAACAGTTCGGGGCCAACTACTAGTTATACTTTTGTTTAATAATAACATTGCATTTATTAATCTTAATATGCATATGGTCAACAATAGATTTGGGAAATTTTTACTTTTATATTTAGGTAACATTCCTAAACGTCGTAATGAATTTTACATGTCTCACAAGGTTTATGTACTGTACATTTTCAGTCAGGTGGTTGTGAAACGATTGACAGTTACATTTTACATTTATCCGGGCATTTAGGAACGCTACCTTAACAGGAAAATCTTTTTAATATAAGGGTATTGACAGACGGACAACAAAGTGATCCTATAAGGGTTCCGTTTTATTCATTTTGAGGTACGTAACCCTAAAAATTGCTAGAGTTATTTAAAAAATATTGATAATTACAACATTAAATTGAAATCTAACCATCAATTCGGGCCCTAGACCGAACAAAGGACATACATACAACCAGCCATGTCGAATTGTTCGTGTTTTTGTGACTGTAAGAGAAGCCATGTCGAATTCAAAATGATCGCAAACTTCCTTATTTCTGACGTCGTTATAAAGTATGTTCGTATACTTAAATAAACTCTGAAGCTTAATTGACCTATTTAAGAATTTATTCACGAAATCCGAAATCAAACAGTGTCATACAAATTAAATTTGTTTACCCGTTTCTAAAGATTTAATTCAATTTCAAATTTCGAGCTGTAGCTTACTAAGAAATAATTTAATAAATAATTCTCGTTGGGGATAGCACGCGAAACTTGGCCGTTATTAAACAGGGAAGAAGATCAAAATGATTAATTTATTTATCCTCACGACATGAATCTCCGAGAGGTGTCAGGGTTTATTGAAAAAGGCATTACTTTGCGGAAGTCCATCATGAATTTGTGGATATATTAATAATTTGCAATATTCCGCTAAACACTCTTACCATGCTATTCAAAATGCAGACTCAAGCACCGCCCGCCCTCCCGCATAAAATGATGTTGCCTAGTTTAGAGGCGAAACACGTGTCGATAAGTTTTCTTGCTTGTTATTTAAGATCGCTTTGTTTTGTGCTCGTACCGCTTGCTTTGCTTGTGCATGTTTTATGAGGGAGGGCGGGTGGTGCTTGAGTCTGCATTTTGAAAAGCATGGTAAGAGTGTTTAGCGGAATATTGCAGATTATTAATATATCCACAAATTGGTGTCAGAAGTGGTTCCAAACGTGAATTGTGAAATGCAAATCACCGTCTACACTAACTTTGTCTCACTATTACAAAGTTCTATATAAAAAAATAAAAAAAAACACAAAGTTCTATGTGTCATTCATTAGCTATTGTCACATAGAACCTTGTATTATTCCTATTTTTTTTACATAGAACTTTATAACAGTGAGCTAATTGTTAACGTACGTTTTACCGTCGATAACCACATCCCAGGGTGATAGGTGATGAGCCCTATCGCCGTACTTCAGGCACTAATTGGACCCAAGCACACAGACCCAGAACAAATATGCCCTTACGGGATTTGAACCCGTGACCTCTCGATTAGTGGTGAGTACTCGCATCACTAGACTACAGAGGTGGTCATTAATTTAGTCCTTTTTCTTTTACAATTATTAGGGTTCCGTAGTCAACAACAAGGAACCCTTCTAGTTTCGCCATGTCCGTCTGTCTGTCTGTCTGTCCGCGGCTTAGCTTAGAGACTATTAGTACTAAAATATGTAATTTGGCATGGGTATACACATTTATCACGCCGACAAAGTGGTACAGTAAAATTTTGAAAAAAAATATTATGGTACCTCCCCTACACGTAAAGTGGGGATGGTTTTTTTTTCTCGTCTATCCCCTAGTGTGGGGTGTCGTTGGATAAGTAATTTAAAAATATTGGGGGCCTAAGAAGACAATTTTTCGATCCAGGGTTTCGTTTGCGAAATATTAAGCTTAAAAGTGTTAATTTTTGTTAGAGTCAAGTGTCCCCCCCCCCCCTGCCAGCGAAACGGTTGTATTTGGAGACGTGAAAAAAATCACGGCAGTAGTGTACATAACGAAATTAAAAAGAAAACTATCGCAGCAAAGTAGGCTTTACAAGTTAGCGAGTACAGATCTCGTCAAACTTTTAGTTCCCTCTAAACACGGGCCGATTCGCATCGGCAAGAACAAAATGTATGGGCCGTTCTTGGGAAGAGCAACTTCGAGCGTACTAGAAGTTTGGCGCGATCTGTATTAGTCGACAAACTTATAAAATGTACTTGGAGAAGAAGTCCGCATGTTGTGCATGGCAACTACGGAACCCTACACAGCGCGTGGTCTGACACGCACTTGGCCGGTTTCTTTTATATTAAAAGTTACTTACTAAACTTAAATAAATTAACACGAAAAGAAAATACCTACCTAAGAATATAAATTTATTAAAATTAAACTTATTTGCCAGATCGCCACCGTCATGTGGAAGGATACCTAGAAGGCCAGCTGCCTTTACCCTTTGTATGGCCAGACTAATTCTCTGGCCAAGATATGCGCCAGCCCTCGAGTCTGATCCGATTCATGAATCGACATGAAACTTTCACTACTACATAGCATAAGTCCTGGATATTATCTTTCCTTATCATATAGACTGTTTTTTTTCTGCGAATTCAGCTAAATAATTAATCTACAATAGTACCATTTAAAACCCAGTACCGACCTAAACTTCCGTTATGCACTAACGCTCAAAGATTTCAAAAGTAAAGATAAGCCCTTACCGCAGTATTACAGCACCAAAATGTTTCCACCTTTAAATGGGTGACGCTCACACGTTTGGAATCAGTGCTCATCTGAACACAGTGATAGTTAGACGCTTTGAGTGCACTTAAAGTTAATCATTTTAACAACTTTAGTAGTCTGATCAGTTCGCTGACCGTAGGTAGACAGATTGCGCACTCATAAGTGTGCGCGCGTCGGCATTATGTTAACGCACGCATTCAAAAACAATGCAATAGGTTTTAGGTGCCAGGGCTCACCTAAACTTTTGAAATCTTTGCCAGCGCTGCTCTAATCAACTACCGCGCACGCAAAACTTCAATTTTGAGTTTGTGGCTACATAAGGGCTTGTTATAAAAACATCCTTTCAGCTAATGTCTTAAGTAAAGTATTTAAAAAATTATCGCGAAATTTTAGATTTATAGCTTTAAAAATACATGCCATTATTTAAAGCTTTTTTGAGCTGATTTTGCCATTTTTTCTCTTAAATGAAGTTAATAAAATCACGTTTTCAGATCTACAAATGTCTTGAATATGTCTTTTATAATATATATTTTTTTATATTTTACATATGATAATTAACTGCCATAAACAAAATGTGCATTTATCTTGGTACGGAACCCTAGGAATCTTTGCCAGTCTACGTCAAAGGTCCTATTTCCGTATTCGTATTTCTGCTTTCTATAGAATCCATGACAGATCTTTCACATCCGGTTGCTTATACTATAGACAGCTAAAATGACACCCATAATTGCTTCCGGTTCCGTATACCACTGTATTCACAGGCTCCGTTTAGTTTTTTTCCCGCATTCACTCTACAATAAACAGACGACCAAAAATATGTTGCCGGCTGAAAAATTGGCTCGCTAGGGGCTCGTGACATAATGATAAAGAGAACAAGAAAATAATATAGAATCACGGCTTGCCCATATTAGAGGTATTATATGTATATGCCATGCCAAAAACAATTTAAATTAAAATGAATGAATGAATTATTAACCCTTTATCACTGGACCGGCATATGAAATGTTTGTGTCATATCTTAAAGACAGGCAACAGATTGTAAAAATGGGTGACTATGAAAGCAAACCCTCTAGAATTACCTGTGGAATTCCTCAAGGATCAATTTTGGGCCCCTTGCTTTTTCTAATTTATGTTAACAATATATCAAAAGTAGGTATAAAGGGCCATATTACCTTGTACGCAGATGACACTTGCCTTTTTTATTTTGGTCATGATATCCTTGAAATCACAAAACAAGCACAAGAGGATCTAAATACATATAACAGGTGGTGCCAATACAACCTACTAACTATAAATACAAAAAAAACATCATACATGATATTTTCAGCAAAAAATAAAAAACATTAAAGATTTTCCTCCACTTACCATTAATAACGAAACTTTGCATCAATCACGTGAAGAAAAATATCTCGGTCTTATATTAGATGATCGATTGACATTCAGGGCACACATTGAACATGTGCGTTCTAAAATAACATCTCTTACTGGAGCTTTACACAGAATGGTACATTGTGTACCAAGGGAAATACGCTATACACTGTATAACACCCTGGTGAAATCAAAACTAGACTATCTTATTGAAATATGGGGCTGTGCTGCAGAATCTAACCTTAAACGCCTTCAAACTACACAAAATAAACTTATAAAGGTTCTTCTACAGTTTGAATACTTAACACCTACACGTACATTATATAAAAAGACCAAATTATTCAATCTTAAACAAATATACACATATAATACTTGTATCCTTATACGAAAAATTCTAAAAAAACAAATTCATACAGAAATTAACCTGGAGAAAAGAACATTTAAACATAATCTCAGAAGAAAAAATATATTAAAATCACATTGTCCAAGGACTGAGTATGGAAAAAGAAATTTACTGTATGGTGGAGTGCAACTTTATAACAAATTACCAAATAACATAAAAGAATGTGAATTGATATCTACTTTTAAAACTAAGCTGAAAACTTACATTGCAACAAACGTGTTTTAAAGTAAAATATTACCTACCCACATATGTACACTGTCGACAAATCATAGAATAAACTAAATGTTATCTAAGCAAAATCTCATTTTAAGTGAACTATGTTCTTATGAGAATAAAGATCATTAACCATTATTGCACACAAGTAAGAAGACAAGATACACACAAAGAACAGATAGCAGGCAAGGGCGGACTTATTCCTAAAAGAAATTTCTTCCAGTCAACCTTCGGAAAACATAAAAACATTTTTATCTTGAAAATTTAACTTAATCAGTGCATAACAATATGTAGAAGTTATTTTAAACCTATAACATAAACATAAAAATATACTACATACAAATACATACATATTTGGTCAGACATACTCGGAATATAGCATGAATGATCGTTTTTTTATTTTGTGAATGTGAAATTTTCTTTTATTGATGTCAAATTATTGTTTGCAACTATGAATACTGTAGGTAAATAAGTTATTTTCTTATCTAATGATTTTTCAATACTTCTTTGTGAAAAAATTGCATGCTTAATCAAAGTTAGTTAAAAAAGAGCTCTTTTGCATGTAACTCTAACTAACTTAACTACTATACCTATACACCTTGTACTCTAACTACTTACTATACCTATACACCTTCTACTCTAACTACCTACTATACATATACACCTTGTACTCTAACTACTTACTATACCTATACACCTTCTACTCTAACTACCTACTATACATATACACCTTGTACTCTAACTACTTACTATACCTATACACCTTCTGCTCTAACTACCTACTATACCTATACACCTTGTACTCTAACTACTTACTATACCTATACACCTTGTACTATCTACCCTTATTAAATTCACATAACATGTCACTATCTTGCTGTGTTTAAAAAAAAGATGTATTTATATGTATTCATTGTGTTTTTGTGTGTTACAAAAAAATACGCCCCTCATAAAGTTCGACTAACTTATGATTTTAACTGTAATTCTAGCTACGATTAGTTAAGAAAGTCCCCTATTTTTCTGTTTTGCTTTTATTTACTAAATACTTGTTTTGAAATTGTTTCCTGTATCTTCGAATTTGGTCTGAAGAAAGGCGCTGCAAACACAACACAAATTTAATTTACCTTGGTTTCCAATGTGGTTTTTAACGTTAACCTACGCTGCTATGTACTTAAAATGGATAATAATACGTTGACCACCTAAAAATACTAAATAAGCATCTAAACTATTAAGTTAGCATCAACTAGGTAAGGTTAGGTTGCAACATAGTATTTTTGATGCCAACTTAGTAATTTTGATGCTGATTTTTGTATTTTTTGATGGTCAGTTAATTACAATCCATTTGAAATGTATTATGATGTTTGTGGTGAATAAATAAATATTATTATTATTATTTACTTTCATTGCAATTTTCACTTTCGTTCCGTTTGCGTCCGACCGTTAGGGTTGCCATCTTGGAATCGGACACCTGAGAAAAATTATATGGTTTTGTTGTATATAGAATTTATTGTTATACATAACCTGAATTGCCCTGTAAAAGATAGCTACTTATCTAATACACTCACTTATCAATATTATTAATTATATATACGTAATTATACGAGAAGATCCATCAATACCATCGAATGTTGTTATAACAAAATGAAGAGTACTGGAAATTAGGAGGCATAGAGCAAAAAAACCTGAGTTGAAGTTTATCCGCCACATTGAAAACGGGTCTGCATAAAAGGCGTTGTTTTTTTTAGTTCCCTGTAATAAATGTTCTATTTTGGGGTAATTGTCGCAGATTCTTGGAAAAAGAGCACCAGGACATCAACGTCACAAATGGATAGATGACATCAAAGAGTGGGCTGGACTAAAAAGCTTTAGAGACGAAGTATACAACAATGGATCGCAAGCAATTTAGCCTACTGACCTCCAAACTTTATTTTGAAAATGGCACACAATGGTGATGATGATCGCTGATAATGAACACTGCTGGCAGCAGTGCAGGCAATAAAGTAGACTTTACGAAGAACATCCTGCACGACCGAACATCGACGGGTTATTGCATTTTTTAATCTCTTTGCTTAAAATATTTTTCAATGCGAGTGCTCGTAAAGGCCCAATTTTTATGCATCAAAACCGAACAGAAAGTCGATTATTTTGCCCTAGGGCTTTATAATTTTTTTTTATTTATTTACGAGAAGTTGGCTAACCTACAACCTTTCCTGTGTACCATAAATGTGATGCTTTTTTTTCCACTGTTTAACGGCTCCAGATACAGTCATTTTGAGCCAATTATAATTTAAAGTTCACAAGATTATATTTGTTTTATTTCCTCACACTATGCATTGAAAAACGTAGTATGATACACGGGCGTAAGAGCAATAAATAACTCGGTTACGTTTAAGGCGATATGTAAAAGTTTTAGCGTCCCTGTTACTCCATATGCGAAAAAACCCTCAGTGCGAGAGGGGCGGATTCGTGGAAAAGCAGCAAAAAGTCGGTTTTTTATTAATATATAATGTACTAAAGTTGCTATCAAAATTTCGTTTAATGGTCTTAGATACCGTTAAAACCCATCTAATAAAATATTATTGCAGTCCAGATGTCATTCTACATTGTCAAACCAGGAGAATTGGTGTCGAAAAAGACCTCATTTCAATAAATATTTCTATCGAGCCGAATTTTTCCAATCGCGTTTCTGTTTTAGCAAATCCCTAGAAAAAGATTCCAAAAATAATATACAATTTTATCAAAATAATACATTATTTACTGAAGTAGATATGCAAGTTCTTAAAGTGTCGATTTTTTTTCCGTAGCGCCTTAAAACTAATTTATTTCTTTTCGCCCTTGTAGCATAACCTACTATGATGATACTCGCATATAGGTTTAAGGGGATGGTTGGGCCAAGGAAAATGTTGTTTCCTAATAAATTAGGAACTAATGGATAGACTTGCACCAAATTTGGCAATCATAACGTTACTAATCATACCTCCCGTAAACAAAAGATACCCACGAGTACCTATAACATCATTTGGCCAAGTGCGAGTCGGAATCGCGTACAAAGGGTTCTCTACTACCACACAATACGGGTACTGAACCCTAAAATCGTTATGGTAAATAACAACAAAGCATATGCCAAAGAAACACCAGCCGACAAAAAACAAGGCGCTGAAAATTATTCTGAGTACTTTTTGATATGGTTATTTTTCTTTAGAAAATCTGTAAGATAGAAAAAATAAACATTAATTAAAACGAATAACGTTAAAAATTCCATATTAAAGAAAGTGTACTGAGACCCCCTTGGATTTCAATTCTTATTTTTTTTATTATTTGCTGTGATAAAGCTCGTTAACATGTATTCTGTGAAAGTTTTAACTGGTTACCTAAAACGGCTGAAGCTGGAGACCCCTGTGAGTGACAGACCAACAAACGGACTGCGGAGGGTTAGTAATTGAGTAATAGGGTCCAGTTTGGCACTCTTATTCTTATCCATTATTCTACACAAAAAAAAACATTATTTGCACATTGCAAGAGATAGCATGTACATAGGCGAGTTTTCTCTGAAAAGAGATTTCTTCCAGCAAACCCGGATTGATAAATAGAAGTCATAATAAAAATTAGACTAAAATATGTTAATATACTTACACCCTATGATTATACAGGGTGGAAAAAATGAAAGGGCCCTGGAAGGGAACTACCTTAAATCCTTTAGTTAGCTCATTTTACTGAAAGGAAACATTCCTTTATTTTTCAAAAGAAACAAAACTGCATTCAAAGATCTTCTTAAATTTGCTTGTCTCACCCGGGAACTAAACCAACTAAAAATTTAAAAAATAAACCCTCGCTATTTTATTATACGAATCGGTAGGATTATTGTTCAGGATAAAATTTGTCTACTAAACTAAAGTCTTACACTCATCTGTTGTACGAGATACCCATGAAATTGAATATTTATTACAAGTTCTTTATTAACAATACCTAGTACTGTTCACTTGTAAAGTAATAATTATACGCCATTATTACACAATGACAGCACGGAATGAAAGCAAAACAAAACAAAATTATAATTTCGAACGAAATTATGGTTCGAACTTCAAATTTGTTGCTCCGCGTTGCAAAAAAAATACGTTCCTTTTTTAAACTTTTCGTCAGTACGCCTAGTGCAAGAAGTAATTGTGCTCTGCATACATTTATTATTACCATTTAACGATTTTCTTATTGAAGTCTTCAACAAGGTACGAGATATCGTACTTAAGATAAATAACATTAGCAAGCTTGTACTTCATACGATGTCTTTGGATGTAAGAGAGATAAGAAAATTAGAACGTTTCATTTACTTGTTACAAGTGAACAGTACTAGGTATTGTTAACAAAGAACTTGTAATAAATATTTAATTTCATGAGTATCTCATACAACAGATGAGTGTAAGACCAAATGTTTATTAGACAAATTTTATTCTGAACAATAATCCTACCGATTCGTATGATAAAATAGTGAGGGTTTATTTTTTTTATTTTTAGTTGGTTCGATTCCCGGGTGAGACAAGCGAATTTCAGAATATCTTTGAATGCAGTTTTGTTTCTTTTAAAAAATAAAGGAATGTTTCCTTTCAGTAAAATGAGCTAACTAAACGATTTAAGGTAGCTCCCCTCCAGGGCCCTTAAATTTTTTCCACCCTGTATAAATAACTGCAATATACCTACATAAATAATAATGAAGTAACTATTTGAATAATAAACATATATACTTACACGTTATATACATAATATTTACAATAAATTAGATAAAAATACATAACAATCGTTAAAATAAATATTGTGCTATCTACAGATACTAATGAAATTGAATGGTACCTAGTACTCCTTGACTCTGTTTTAAAAAATCCCGAGTGTAAGACAGTCTCTGATGTTATGGGGAAGCGAATGCCATAATCTGGTGGCCACAACGGTGAAGGACTGGCCGAATGCACACGATTTGTGCACATGAGTACTCTCCAGGTACGGAACCCTAAAAATGTGACGAGAAGATCTTGTTTTCATTTTATTTTGTCAGCTTTAAGGCTTCGAGTAGAACCTCGTAATAAGGGTGGTCGTAAGTTTTTATGGAGCGCACAATTTAGCGTCGTAGTCTAGATTGATAAATATTATAAATATTTATATAAAGTACTCTTGCACTAGAGAGAATAAAATAACGTTTAAAAGCCGTTTAGCAGGCAGACTGTAAAAAAAAACGTTTTGTTATTAAACACAACCTGAAATTTGCTCAATAGTTCCTTTAGAGTTTTAAAATTATAAATTCTAATTTACAGAAACCAATGCAATTTTTGCGATAACAGTTTACACATAACATAAGTAATAAGGCTTCGTTGAGGAATTATTAAACAAAATTTTGATATAAGTGTTCTGTTTCAATTAATTAGAAAAAGCGAGTTTTTCACAATCCGCCTGCTAAACGACTCTTAACTAAACAGGTCTTGAAATTTACGAAATACTTGACATTTTAATAACGTCGACCACAAAAGTTCGGGGCTTAAAAATAATTTGCAGTATTTTTTGCAAAATGGCGGTCATCATTATACTTATCTTGTTGTATTAGCTACATTTTTAATCTAAACAGAGTTAAAATGTTTTCATTAAATAAATATGAAATTGACGATGTCTCAAGACAAAAATATAAAGGCATAGTCCTTGTAGTTTAGTTTTGCGAGGGTTTAATTATTATTAATACTAAGGATTTTTATCTAGTAGAAAATATAAGAAAGAGGTGTCAGAGGGGTGACAGAGATGATTCCGATTATGGACAATGAAAGGTAAGTTTTTAATATATAAGTAAGTTTTTAATAATTTTTAATATATTTTATGAATGTAAGTTTTACATTCGTACACCCACGTTTCACCGATGATGATAACGTCCCAGCGTGATGGGTGTCGAGCCCTATCGCCATACTTCGGACTTAAATATGGACCCAATCGCACCTCTACAATGGACAACGCTGAATACTTAGCTCTCATCACCTCACCTGCTCGTGTTACACCCTGCCGACTAGGAGATTGAATAGATTGAAATTGGGCAAGGTTGTCGCAACCAGCTGTTGGCGATATAATCACTAATACAGCTAGGCTAAATGCCTAAATTGCTAACGGACAATATCTTTAGTGCGAAAAGTCTCTATCACTGCTTTCGTGCACTCGCCAGACCAGCGAAGTGGTAAAGGTAAACCCTTGCAATTGTAAGAGGTTTGCAGCTGGTGCTGGCTAGACTGCGGAGGTATCACCGTCTTACTCACAAACCCCCCCGAAGTTATTCGGGCGAGAATAAGAAGGCAGCTCTCAAACAGGCACAACCAGGTGGCCCACCATGCCTGGGACAGATTGATAGCGGTATTACATCCCCAATTTCCGGGCCTTAAGGTGATATACCGTGCTAGCAAAGGTCCCCGTTACTCCAGGCAGAAAGACCGGCAGTGCGAAAGGGACGGAATCGGGGAAAATTGTCAAATGGTCGGTTTTAAATTAATGAAAAATTAACTAAAATAGCTACAAAAAATTCCATAACCAGTAATTTAGGTGTAGTTAAAACCCATCTAAATAAATATTTTTCAAGTCTGTATGCTATCCTAATTTGTCAGAATATCAAAAAAAGTGTAAATTTAGACCTGATTTCAATAATTATTTCTATCGAATGAAATTCCTCCTATCGCGTTTCTGATAGACCAAAATCTAGTAAAAAGTCCCAAAATTGTTATACTAATTTATTTTACTTGGAACTTTATTAAAAGAGCAGATAAATAGCTTCAAAAAGTGTCCATTTTCACGGTATAGCCCCTTAAGCAGAACAGACTGGTGACGGGCAGTGGCGTCACTAGAGCGCGGGTTCCGGCACCGCGCTCACCAACCCGCCAGTCCAGCGTGTGTGAGTATGGGTTTTACTTCCAAAAGGACCACCAAGAGTAACGAAATATTGGAAAGACCAAGGTCCAGCAGTGGATGAAGACAGAAGGTTGGATGGATAGTTCAGCTGTGGACTATCAGTGGCTGATGATTAGGGTTGAATCAAAACGGGTTCCATTTACCAAATACCGAATTAAATCCGGTTGTCTTTGAATCTCAGATAAATTCTCAGAATGAAGTCGTAGCTTTTTGATATTGCCTCAAATAACAGGATTCGTTAAGGGTCTGTAGTGTAGAAGTCTGGAGTGGTGATTGAAACACAGACGTTAAGTTGACATGTTTAATGGTCAACTGCCAAAATAGAGTGAACCCGAAAACTGTACAATATTCTTTAATATAACTACTTATTGCTAAATAAGCAGTATGCGTCGCAATGTTGCAGTCAGTAGCGGCATGTCGCAGTAATGTTATAAAACAATGTGTATACGTAATTACTATACACTCGCATTTCTTATCTTTCATCAATCTTTTTTCCATTTGAAGCAACTGAAGGAAGTAAAAAAAATACAACCAGTATTGCACATAGTGAACGTTCACGAGGGCGTTATATGATTTCCCGCCTTGGTTATTTTGAACAGATAGCGCTGACATCGCTACAATACCTGTTGCTGAAATTTATAGTTCTCATTCACTAAGACTATACTACATAGGTCTTAAGATGATGTTGTGGAAGCCGGAAACTGGCGATAGTACTCGTCCACACAAATAACTTTTATTACGGAGCCAACCCTCGAATCACGAAAAAAAATCAGCTCTTCCATAGAAAAGTTACATATCTACCCGACCAAAAGGTATGAAACAACAGATTGTTTTTTCTCGGTGTCTAATTATTTTTTCACGAAAAACTATTCTTGTTGACTAGTATTATCGCCAGTTTTCGGCTTCCGCAACTTCATTTCAACACGAAATGAAATTTCATGAAAATTCTTCATTCAATTCAAATTTTATAGCGAAATACTAAGCGTTTCTAAAGCGATGGATTTCTACGTTAATTACTTAATTCCTACGTCTTCTTCAATTGCCGTTTCTTCCTGAAGCTCAGCTACGTCTAAGGCGTTTTGTAGTCGTAATATAACCATAACGCATTCACGAGATTCGTACGTATATCGTGTGTCCTTGGCTACCCGTTCACTTTAGCTCAACCTCAGCTAGAATAATGTAAAGAATAAATCAACCTCCGCTAGAGAAGGAAATGTAATAATCGTGCCACTCGTTGGTGTGATATATTCAGTAAGACCCATATTTTATTCCGATTTATACAGTTCACGCTTAAGAGGGAACTACTTACTCTCGGCCTATTTTGCTTTCACTCATTTAAGGTAAATTCTTTTGATTTTTTGTGAAATATTAAAGCTCAAAGAGACGCGAAAGTGCTGCTACCTTGAAAAAAAAGAAAGAGTTTTGTGCAACTGTAACGTAATGTGAGACATTGGGACATAAGTGCTTGTTTAAGAAACGAACGACGAAGTGAGTTTCGTAATAGTTTCGCACGAGTGTCCCAATGTCTAATTATACTCAGAAACAACTCCACGAAAAATGAGAAATAGAATTCTCGTCATTATGTACGAATTATGTGAAATGCAAGTCACAGTCCACACTCGGTACTACACCCGCGTTTCACCGACGATTATTACGTCCCAACATGATGTAAGGTGAGCGCTATCATCGTTTTTTGGACACAAATACACGCTTTTTACGGCATGTAGGTTTTCTTACGATGGTTTCCTTCACCGTTCAACAAGTGCTAATTAAGTCAAATACTATGCACATAAATTCAGAAAAACTTATTGGTGCATGCCCGACCTGGGTTTGAACCTGGATCTCAAGATAGAGAGGCCAGCGTTCTACCCCTGAGTTACCGCTGCTGTCAAAATAATTATCATGAGGTAACGTTTTTTTGGTAATTTAAAGCCAAATTTCCAACGGTGGAAAATCCAATGATATTACAGCCTATAATATTATTCAAAAACAGATTTTTATTCAATTATTCCGTCGTCAGAATTATTTCTTTGTGATCTTGTTGAGACAAATTTGAACAATCTATCCTTAAAACAGTCCCCTTTAGTTAAAATGCAGAGTTCAATGGAAATCTATGAATGCATTTTTTACAGTTTATGAAAACTATGGTGGTTATACAAGTCTTTATCAGACTAACTGACAATACCTTCTTTTCATTACAGAAGTAAAAGATCTACTAAAGAGTTAGGCAAAATAAAAATCCCCTGTGTCTCTTGAAATTTATCGATATAATTTCGTTTCCATTCCTAAATTTATTAGGAATATATGCATATGTAAAATATAAGATATGTATGTCACTAATACAGGAAACTACAACCCAATAGATTTGCACCTTTCATTTCTTAAACACATAAAAGCAAATCGACTGGCATAAAGAACTAGCTTTATGTGCGTCTAACCCAACTGGAGTCGACCTTATTTTCGACCTTACTTCTATTGATTTTAGGTACTATTTAGCAGAAAGTATTTCATCCTTTGATGTGTTGAGATGTAGTGTAAGGTAAGTTCTTTTATGTTAGAAGGAAGACGATAAAATGAGGCGTAAACCGAGATCTAAATGCGGTGATTGCTGTGGTGAACTACCCCAAGAGATGATGGATAGTTGTGTAGTGAACTTGTTAAATAAACATTTATGCTTCGACCAAGCTTGGTCGAAGCATTTATGTGTTATCCTTGTTCAATGTTTGACATTAACCTTTTATAAGTAGAGCACTGTTTTGTGCTTACATTGTCACCTTACATTTTAAATGGGTGAGTCACACTTGTCACAAAGTTGTAATGGTAAGGTGACTTATTACCGTTACCCAGACGGATAAAAGCATCAAATTTGGTATGAGGGTATTTTTAGGTGTACTAATAAATGTTAGCCTAGGAGCTTTCTTAAAAGATTTATTTATTTTTAGCATAGCATAACAAGTCATTCGTTATATTGATTTTTATTTTCTCACATCATAACTCCGATCGAAACATAGGTGACGATTTAGTTATCAAATGTCGAAATCTTGTCGAACGATTTTGATTCTTCGTGGATTGCCATAAGGGTTCGAGTTTAGACTATTGTTTGCTTTGTCGAGCTGTCGTAGTATTCTGGTTTTGTGTTTTTTCTAAGCAGGTTTGTTTGAGGACGACAGAGGACATATGTGACTTGAATAGGGTAGTCGTTATCCGAGAGTTCTAATAATTGCAGTTTTACTGGATATATTTTTTATTTTTGTTCTTATTTTTGGTAAGTTTAGTCAACGTTGTGGACTGTCTCAGTTTAGATAGTTCTGAGGTCCTATGTCAATAACGGTATCGGTTTATTTCCAGGAAGTGGTGCTTGTTACCTCGGAAGGATTGATTGTCAAAGTATATGTCAGGGTCGGAGGGATGTTTCCAGCTTGGAAATAATAGCTAAGTCTTGTTTTATCACGTCACGTCGGGAGGGGGTTTAAAAGGTTTTGTGTATTTTCGGATTATAAATATTTCTATGACAGAAATAATTTTCTATGTTTGAACACTTGGCGATTTATCCATCGCAAGGAGATATAAATTAACATTATATCATTGCAGTATAGAAACGCAGAAAGAAAAGTAAATCTGGATGTGAGGAGCTCCTCACATTCAGATTAACTTTTCTTTCTGCGTTTCTATACTGCAATGATATAATGTTAATAAATATTTCTTTATTCTTACTTCTATTTACGGTTTTCGTTTTTTTTTATTACATTCTTGGATTTATTCGAGTTTGATTGTGACTGGGACGTCCCGTGGAAACCGAGGAACGTTGGATTATTTTGCGGTTTGCTACCCAGATTGACGTGAACCCGGCAGGAATGATCTTCAGAAAAAAGTAGGTGAAATATTCCCTGTACTGGTTTTGCCATGTCCGCCGACTATCGTTACTTAGCGGCAAGAACCACGTGGACATCGATTATTCGTCATAAATTGATTTAAAGTAAAATGTTTTTATATGATGGTGTAATGTAATGGGGTACTAAGCCAAATACTTTTACCATTAGCTTCACTAACGATAAATAAAGAAAATTAGTTGTCGTTAGAGTTCATATATATATTTTTTGTTATATGTTTGTCATCTACAAAGATTATACTCGTAGAACATGAACCACGCGGCTATTCCGCGGATGAGCGAGGATAATAATGTTGTTTTTTTTTAACATTTCAATTCCGTTACAATCCCGGAATATACTAAATTCAATCTGGGAAAATGTTTAGCTAGAATAAATTGTTGCATTAAAGTTAATTTTACTTCTTTTCATTTTACGTTAATTTTCCAATTCCGTTACAATTCCGGAATTTAAAAAAAATTATATGGATTATTGTTTTGCTGTCTATCTGTTGAATTAAACTTAAATCGGTTTATTAGTGAATAAATATATTTTGTAAACGGAAGCTCAGGTTTTTTTTATATATTTGTCTACCTTACAAGGTAATAATAAGGTAGTTAGGTAGATTTGAATGTTATTTTCATTCTATTTTATAAGCACTATTTTGGTGGAACCTCCGAGCACCTACTTAATATTGTTAGCTTATATATTGGTTTACTTAAGAAATATATATCATATATACAAAGAAATTAAAAATATCTACCTACTAAGAAATTTAAAAAATCTGAAGAGAAAACGATATTATTTTTATTTTAGTCGGCTCTAAGTCTAACACTAATGTACACCTTGAGGTACCTTCATACTAAAGATGCTATTATCCGTAAGCAGTAAAAGTAATTTTAAAATACAGCGCTTAAACTATAACCAATAGATTGCACACGTATGCGTCCCCTGATCTTCCTTTTCGCCTGGCTACGACATAGCCGGTCTACAAAGCGAGAAAGCTACGGGATCGTAGCACTTGCTACGCCGTAGTACAAATAGGACGTAAATGGGACTTAGTATGGATAATATGTTAAATTTATTTCTAATACCAATGATTATAGTCAGACAGACTGCATGTTAATAATTCAATAGCTATTTAGAATTATTTTACTTTTTAATTGTTATTTCAGTTGTTAGGTCATGAATAAATCGCTACTGTGGCCGAGTGGTAGAGCATTTGCCTGCTAACTCGGAGGTAGTGGGTTCAATCCCCGTGGTGCACATTAATTTTTATTCGGTCTGTACACTTCGGAAGGTAAGTTAACCTGTTGGATGTTGGTCCATTTGTACCCAAAGTACAGCGATATGGCTCACCACCCGTCATGTTTGGGACGTAATATTATAATATAAGTATGGGGCAGATCCCCATAGCCAGTACACACATAAAAAAATTACAAATAGCACAGAATAAAATAGTAAAGGTTCTATTTAACTACGACTTCTTTACACCCAACGAGAAAATATATAAAGAAACAAAACTAATGCACATAAAACAAATCTACACCTTCAAATATAAACAAAACTACCGACTCAAAAATAATAATCAGAAAAAACAACACAAATACAACACAAGAAGGGCCAATAACTTAAAAATATCACCAAGAACTAATTATGGGAACAATAATTTAATGTTTGAGGATGTTCAACTTTACAATGAATAACCAGAGACCGTCAAAGCATCAAAATCAATTTATGTTTTCAAAAAGCGGTTAAAAGAGTATGTACTAATAAAACATGTCACTTTAATTGGATGAAATGCTACTAACTTAGTTTGTATGCAACCTGTTTACTAACACAATTATATATTTAAATTAAATTTAGGTATCAATGGATTAGCCATATCATATACAGTGTGTCCCTCGTACAAGTGCACATCCGAAAGTGGGTGAAACTAGATCTAAAAATATCGACAAAAACAAAGAAAAAAAAAATTTTTTGAATTTTTTTTTATCTTGAAAAAATACTCCACCTTGGTATCTTTGTATGGGACGCGAGCGCAGTGCCTTTGGTTAACCGCTCTTAGAAAATATTGTATTTATGATAGGACGTTGTATCTTTTTTGTTAGAAAGATAATTAAATAGGCAATGATAAATAGGAATAAAAATAAAGTGAAACGGGGACGTTATTTTAAAAAAATTTACTATTACTGAAAAAAAAGACGGAAAAATTAAAGAAATAATCTTTTAGGATATTATTTTTATGGTAATGGTAGTTGATTATGTTTTGTTTTTGATTTGGTATGCCAGGTCTATTCTTAAGAATTATAACAGTTTCATTTTTCATTGCATTACTCGCGATAGATCAAAAGTTATGACATATTTTATGCATAGTCTGATAGTCTCCATGGTAGGCAAAAAAAAATTAAAACGTAAATTTATAAAACAAATAATTTCTAAAAAAAAAAACATTTTTTGTCGATAAAATAAGGTCTAGTTTCACCCCTTTCTGTATGTGCACTTGTATGAGGGACACACTGTATACATAATTAGTTAAGCTTCTCATTATAAGTGAACATTGTATTTGTTCTTTTTGAGAAATAAACGTCTTAAGAGGGCACCGAGCAAAATAATCTAAAACGACAATCACTGTTAAATTGATTTATTGAATAATATTTCAATGACAAATAAATAAAATATATATTTACTATCACAGAGAATGTATCTACACTTCCGCCGCAGCGAATATTAAAAATAACTTATGGTGTAAGAAACAAATCTATCTAAAGTAGGCCCAAAATCTAAAAAAGGTATTGGGGTTTTAGTCATTTCAATAACTTAACTGTCGAATTTTGTCTCAACCACAATTCAAGACGTTATCACAAACGTTATAAAATACAATTGGGCCGTTTCACATTTTTAAAATTTTGTCTGGTAAATTAAATATGATTTTTTCTGTTAAATTAAATAAAGACAACCACGATAAAAATTGACCACGAGAGAACAAGCGAGGTGTCTAATCATTCTACGCTCGGCGCAGCCTTAAACCATATATTCGTCGATGAAAAGCGGGTGTACCAAATTTGGACTTAGACTTGCATTTCACACTTGTTAACACCTCTGACACCACCACTGGCATTCATGTCGTGACGAAAGGTTTTTTTTTTTTTTAAAAACAGGCTTCAAGCCCTTATCTCTTAAAATAGTATCTCTTTAAAATATCTTTGTAGTGTTTTGTTTGTTATTTAAATTATTTCGGCCTTTTGTAATGTAAATTGGTATCACAACAAAAATGGTAATTTCCTTCCTCTTCAATTTTAAAGTTACTCAACAACTGATTGCAAATTGATTGTCGATCGAATGAACCAACCAATAATCGCTTCTACTATCAAAAGCTGATAAAGTTTTTGTTTTTGGCCTTGTTGTGTTAGAAGGATTATTGTTTGTGTCCAATTTGGTTTTGCGTTTTATTCCAGGCGCAATGTCTACTACGGAACCTTAAAAAACAAATGACAGTCTCTTTAATTAAAAAGTAACATATTCTCAGAAAGATCCATTTTGGAATTTCGTAATTGCTTTTTTATTTTTTCTATTGTTCGCCAGTAAAAGTGGCTAGTTCCAGAAACTTTCAGTATGCCCCAATATTCTAAGGCCCCACGTAACAAACCACTTGGTTAAAGTAGATATAAGTTATATATTGTATACTTAGTATAAGTTTTATGTTGAAAAAAAAGACATGATCTTGCTAAGTTTCTTGCCCTTCTTCTTAACAAGACTAATCGAATGGGCGGAGGTAGGCATGGATTTACATATGTAACCTATTAGTATGTAGTATATAGGATGTTCTCCGAAATCTTCTCTACTCTGCTGAAACTTGGTGCCCATATCGTAAGCACATTCACGCGCTAGACAGATTCCATCTAAGATGTCTCCGCAACATTCTGAAAGTCAAATGGTCGGACCGTGTCAGAAATACGGAAATATTGCGACGCTGCAATGTAGGTGGTATCGAGGCTTACCTGATGAGGCGCCAGCTGCGCTGGTGTGGCCACATGCGACGTATGCCAGAGGATAGAATGGCGAAACGCATCTTATATTGCGAGCTTCGCAGTGGAAAACGCAAACAAGACGGGCAGTTCCTTAGGTTTAAGGACGTGCAGAAACGCCACATGAAAAGTTGCAATATAGAACATTTGACATGGGAGGACCAGGCTGAGGATCGAGCTGTGTGGCGGCATACAGTCAACACTAACATCTTCGAGTTCAAGGCTAAACGAAGAGCTAAATCTTGACGCCAGACGTGATGAACTCCGATGTAGACCACCAGCTGCCATACATTACAACTACTACAATGGAAAACTAACATGTAGCCTGTGCAACCGCATTTTCACAAACAAGATAGGCTACATAAGTCACATGAGGGCACATGACCGACGCTCTCCACAGCCGCAACAGTCGCCGTGACCGAACTCGGTCGGATGAACCATCATCATCATAGGATGGGATTTGGTCGGCCGCCTGGATTCGTGCTGGGAGCTCGGTTGGTGATCATTGAACCTTGTTCTTGGTCCCTGGCCGGGTCTCCGGTATAGGTTCGGGCGGTTGATTTGATTTCACCTTGTAATATAAATTATTACCTAACATTTTAATATTATATATATACATACATATTAAATGCTACATAAATTAAATAAACCTTTAATTTAGTTCATGTACATTTGTTATTTTATTACATATATTTTTATTAGATTAAATTTGACGTGTAAAACGTGTATTATGTGTACCTATTTTGCAAAACAAACTATTTGGAATTTGAATTCGAATTTTAAGATCGGATAAATAATGTAAGTACTTATAAAACGGCTTTTGATGTAGCAATTACCTTATTGCAGTATGGGAGTAGATAAAAAAGATATTTATTAGGATATGAAAATCAAATTATTATTATAGAGTTAAATATACTTAATTAATAGACTTGAGGATAATTCATGATTTATATAAAAACGGCTCACCTCAATACGTGTAATGATCGGGAAAGCCGACCAGTTTCAGCAGATTTAGACTGCCTTCATCTGGGCAAGTAAAGTCGTCGCGTAAACGTCTTTACTCGCCCAGATGAAGGCAGTCTAAATCTGCTGAAACTGGTCGGCTTTCCCAATCATAACACGTATTGAGGTGAGCCGTTTTTATATAAATCATGAATTATTATATTATGCACATTTTTCTTAATGTTCGTAAAAATATTTTTAAAATACATGATTTCCGTACCGATCGACTCGGTGTCAACTATGGGGCACAAAAATATTTCTCAATTTTTTTAACGATCCTTGTTTATCACTTGCCAAGTCTCCAGTATGAATTTGGATGTATGAATCAAAGTCACCTTACATAATATGTCGCGTAGAAACAAACAGTCACCGTTGCCGTTCCTTACGTAACCTTAAAACGAAAATAACGTGTGTTTAATCCTGTGCCCGAGAGAACCTGCCGTGTCTCATGTCACCTCCTGCACAGACAAGCCACTATCATCATGTCTTGGTACCTTGGTACAAAAGCGGTTTTGGCACGCCACTAGGTCTTGCAGCTGAAGCCAGGTCCTCCGTTAGAGTCACGATTTATGGATCAGTTAAATTGGAACATGACCTTTTAAAGTGTACACGCATGTGGGGACAGGCGATCTTAATTGAAAAATAAATAAAGCGTTTTAAGCTCGTTAAGGCGACATGTAAATGTTTTAGTGTCCCTGTTACTATATATGCGAAAAAACCCTCTGTGCGAGGAGGACGGATTTGAGGAAAAGTAGCAAAAAATCGGTTTTTTATTAATATAAATGTACTCAAGTTGCTATCAAAATTTCGTTTAATCAGGTCCTAGATACTATTAAAACCCATCTAATAAAATATAATCGTAGTGCATATGTCATTCCGAATTGTCAAACCAGGAGAAATGGTGTTGAAAAGGACCTCATTTCAATAAATATTTCTCTCGAGCCGAATTTCTCCAATCGCGTTTCTGTTTAACAGATCCTTAGAAAAAGATTCCAAAAATAATATTCTATCAATTTTATCAAAATAATACCTTCTTTATTGAAGTAGATATGCAAGTTCTAAAATGTCGATTTTTTTTTCCGTAGCGCCTTAAGGGAAGAATTTGTAAAGGCAAAGGCAGGAGTCTCACGTTACCAAGAACTAAAGGATTTGGCTCTGGACAGACAACGATGGAAGATGCAACACTGACAAAAACTAGAGTCTTTTATAATTGATGTTGAAGGGAAAAATGTAATTACAGTTTTGCCGAATCTTCTCTACGCCTCCGAATCGTGGTGTCTATACCGGAAGCATATCCGCACATTGATTGATTAATTATTATTCTGCCACAAACTTTGTTGTGTACCAAACGGAAAAAAAAAATTAATAATAATAATAAATTTAATTTATTTCGGATAACAAAGATCCATATTTGTTTACATGCCATTTGTTTCAAATTGAATACTAGAATAATAACTAATGTCAAACACAATTCATAATAATGGGAAAATAAAAATTAAAGAATAAAATTAAAATTAAAAAGTTTAATACCTTCTTACCGGCACGGCTAATGTCTGTCACAGCAGTGCCGGAGAAAAGGGCAGGCTATTCTGTCTCCAATCATTTTCATAATAACATTGGAGCTGGCCCGAACTCTGCGCACAAAGAATGCGGCGCGCTTGCGCATGGTGATGGTGGTGGTGGCGAAGCAGTCTGTACGCGCCTGCGTGAACATACCAGAGGCGCTGCAGTATCGGGACCGCCCCAATATTATCCTGAACGCATTATTGTACAGGACGCGGAGATCGCTGTAACTTCGCTATATAACTTATGTAATAACTTCGTTATATACCGACTTACATATACTCACGCCTGTCTCCTTACGCTGTAGACGGAGACTATAGAGGTCTATCTGCTACGATCCTGACACATCTCTTTCGCTTCTTTTACATCCATAAATCTAGGCATATGTCGGCATAGATCGTCATAGGTCTTTCTAGGACGCCCAGGTCGAGCTTTACCTTTCACTAGCGCATCATACTATTCATTCCTTACTCCACTTGCATTCATCCTCTCTATATGCCCGATAAATAAATTGCGAACAATTAGAAGAAAAATGCCAGTGGTTCTGTAATCCGTTATAACTTTTAATGGGAAGATTTAATTATAAACCAGCTTTTACCTACTTCTGAGAAGCTTTTAAAAGTTATAATGACTTCTCAATAATTTCATCACCGTTTACTTATTGCGTAAATGATAACATTGACTAAGTATGTAATACTATGTAATAAATTCATGCAATAGTATGTAATAATATACAACGTGTAACAGAAAGGTGTTACCATATTTGCAGAGCTTATTCAGTCAATGGTATAGAACAACTTTTAATATGGAGTCAACCCTGAAATCACAAAAAAAAATCTGCCCTTCCATGCATTTCGGCCTAGCAGCATTGCATTTTCCTATGAAGCGAGTAATTTTTTTTTTCGATATACACGATTTGTTCTATAGTAAAAATTGTTCTAAACCAATGACTAAATAAGCTCTTTAAAATATGGTTACACCTTTCTGTTACACCTTGTATATAAGGTCTTTCAATTTAAATTGAAAGTAACTTAGGAGGTGATTCAGTATCGTTAATTCATCACATTCCACTGCAAAGTTCTTTTTTTTGCGTGAACTTTTTCTTCACTTGTCCATACAAACTGAGTCAGCTGATCGGACCACTTTGTACTGAGAAGCGAAAAAAAAATTCGCGCAAAAAAAGTGCTTTGCAGCGGAATGTGACGTATTAACGGTACTATATCTCCTCCTAAATTACTTTCAATTTAAATTGAAAGACCTTATATACGTATATACTTAGTCTATGGTGATATTCGTAAAAATAGGTACAGTACGTGACAGGGCCGGACTGCGGGCGTGTAGAGTACATACATGTCGTACTCGCCCGCCCCCCTGTTACGTACTTTATACGCCGCGCCATTTGCAAGCTTTCCCTTCACAAAATTATTTGAATCTAAATTATAGTAAAATAAAACAGTCTTAAGATCGATCTACTCGTAGACCATTTATCACCATCTAAAGTGCCATGTAGAGACCATATCTTACCTCGGTTGGGGCTCCCGTATTCTCTGTACGTTCTTAAGTGCCATTATGTTATCTCCATGAGGTACAGAGCTATTCATAAATGTAGCACGTTCGAGCGAGCTATCTTTTCTAAATAAAGTACGGTCACTTGCGGTTAGATATTTATTTTATACAATTTTAAGCCCTATTACGACGTAATAGAACTGCCATTAAATAAGTTAAGAGGAAACTTGTTGCCTGCAAATTTCGGTTTTGTGTAAGCTGAAAGAAACTTCCTGGTATATAAATAGAAGCTTGCAATATGTTGGCCCGGGCCGTTATCAAATTTTCAGCCAGGATTTGTTCGCGATCCTTTTCGGTAAAAGGGTAAAAGGAATATTTTTTTATTATTAAAACTCGCGTGAGCTAACATACTAAATTATTATTATTATATACGGCTTGAACACTCACGTGTGATTGTTGTTGACTATATGCCAACCATTTCACTGATACACGTGAGTGTTCAAGCCGTATGTAATAATAATTTGAATATTTTTTGGCTGCCGATATATTTTTCTACGATTTTTGAGTTATTGATTTATATTTATCTATCTTTTTATTAGTAGCGGAATATCATCTTATCACATTACTTTCGTAAAACCCACATGAGACTCTAAAAAAGTCCATGGCAAACGGTTTGTGGTATATGTAGTCTAATGATCAGTCAATATTAGTTGTTTTGTGTCTAAATTATTTTTTAGCTCTTTTGCTCTACCCACAGGTCTAAATAAAGCTAACGCACACTAGCTCTCATGAGGCTCTACCTACAGGTCTGAATGAGGCCAACGCACACTGACTTCCGTGAGTCTCTCCTACAGGTCTGAATGAGGCTAACGCACACTAACTCCCGTGAGTCTCTACAGGTCTAAATGAGGCTAACGCACACTAGCTCCCATGAGTATCTACCTACAGGTCTGAATGAGGCTAACGCACACTGACCTCCGTGAGTCTCTCCTACAGGTCTGAATGAGGCTAACGCACACTAACTCCCTTGAGTCTCTACCCACAGGTCTGAATGAGGCTAACGCACACTGACTTCCGTGAGTCTCTCCTACAGGTCTGAATGAGGCTAACGCACACTAACTCCCGTGAGTCTCTACAGGTCTGAATGAGGCTAACGCACACTAGCTCCCGTGAGTCTCTACCCACAGGTCTAAATGAGGCTAACGCACACTAGCTCCCATGAGTATCTACCCACAGGTCTGAATGAGGCTAACGCACACTGACTTCCGTGAGTCTCTACCCACAGGTCTGAATGAGGCTAACGCACACTGACTTACGTGAGTCTCTACCCACAGGTCTAAATGAGGCTAACGCACACTAGCTCCCGTGAGTCTACCGACAGGTCTGAATGAGGCTAACGCACACTGACTTCCGTGAGTCTCTCCTACAGGTCTGAATGAGGCTAAAGCACACTAACTCCCGTGAGTCCCTACCCACCGTTCTGAATGAGGCTAACGCACACTAGCTCCCGTGAGTCTCTACCCACAGGTCTGAATGAGGCTAACGCACACTGACTTCCGTGAGTCCCTACGCACAAGTCTGAATGAGGCTAACGCACACTGACTTCCGTAAGTCTCTACCCACAGGTCTGAATGAGGCTAACGCGCACTGACTTCCGTAAGTCTCTACCCACAGGTCTGAATGAAGCTAACGCGCACTGACTTCCGTAAGTCTCTACCCACAGGTCTGAATGAGGCTAACGCGCACTGACTTCCGTAAGTCTCTACCTACAGGTCTGAATGAGGCTAACTTGCACTGACTTTCGTAAGTCTCTACCCACAGGTCTGAATGAGGCTAACGCGCACTGACTTCCGTAAGTCTCTACCCACAGGTCTGAATAAGGCTAACGCGCACTGACTTCCGTGAGTCTCTACCCACAGGTCTGAATGAGGCTAACGCGCACTGACTTCCGTAAGTCTCTACCCACAGGTCTGAATGAGGCTAACGCGCACTGACTTCCGTAAGTCTCTACCCACAGGTCTGAATGAGGCTAACGCGCACTGACTTCCGTAAGTCTCTACCCACAGGTCTGAATGAGGCTAACGCGCACTGACTTCCATAAGGCTCTACCCACAGGTCTGAATGAGGCTAACGCGCACTGACTTCTGTAAGTCTCTACCCACAGGTCTGAATGAGGCTAACGCGCACTGACTTCCGTGTGTCTCTACCCACAGGTCTGAATGAGGCTAACGCACACTGACTTCCGTGAGTCTCTACCCACAGGTCTGAATGAGGCTAACGCACACTGACTTCCGTAAGTGTCTACCCACAGGTCTGAATGAGGCTAACGCGCACTGACTTCCGTAAGTCTCTACCCACAGGTCTGAATGAGGCTAATGCACTCTGACTTCCGTGAGTCTCTACCTACAGGTCTGAATGAGGCTAACGCGCACTGACTTCCGTGAGTCTCTACGAACAGGTCTGAATGAGGCTAACGCGCACTAACTTCCGTAAGTCTCTACCCACAGGTCTGAATGAGGCTAACGCGCACTGACTTCCGTAAGTCTCTACCCACAGGTCTGAATGAGGCTAACGCGCACTGACTTCCGTAAGTCTCTACCCACAGGTCTGAATGAGGCTAACGCGCACTGACTTCCGTAAGGCTCTACCCACAGGTCTGAATGAGGCTAACGCGGACTGACTTCCGTAAGTCTCTACCCACAGGTCTGAATGAGGTTAACGCGCACTGACTTCCGTGTGTCTCTACCCACAGGTCTGAATGAGGCTAACGCACACTGACTTCCGTGAGTCTCTACCCACAGGTCTGAATGAGGCTAACGCACACTGACTTCCGTAAGTGTCTACCCACAGGTCTGAATGAGGCTAACGCGCACTGACTTCCGTAAGTCTCTACCCACAGGTCTGAATGAGGCTAATGCACTCTGACTTCCGTGAGTCTCTACCCACAGGTCTGAATGAGGCTAACGCGCACTGGATTCCGTGAGTCTCTACCCACAGGTCTGAATGAGGCTAACGCACACTGACTTCCGTAAGTGTCTACCCACAGGTCTGAATGAGGCTAACGCGCACTGACTTCCGTAAGTCTCTACCCACAGGTCTGAATGAGGCTAATGCACTCTGACTTCCGTGAGTCTCTACCCACAGGTCTGAATGAGGCTAACGCGCACTGGATTCCGTAAGTCTCTACCCACAGGTCTGAATGAAGCTAATGCACTCTGACTTCCTTGAGTCTCTACCCACAGGTCTGAATGAGGCTAACGCACACTGACTTCCGTGAGTCTCTACCTACAGTTCTGAATGAGGCTAACGCACACTGACTTCCGTGAGTCTCTACCTACAGTTCTGAATGAGGCTAACGCACACTGACTTCCGTGAGTCTCTACCCACAGGTCTGAATGAGGCTAACGCACACTGACTTCCGTGAGTCTCTACCTACAAGGTCTGAATGAGGCTAACGCAATGAGGCAGATTCCCGTGAGTTTAAACATTTAGCTTTGCAGCAATATGCTGAAATAATATATTTTTCTTACCACCAAATAGGTTTAACCAACAGACTATTCATTATTTTCTTGTTTTTTTGTACATACTAATAGTTAAATTCGCTAATAATATAAGGTTTATATTTATTTTTAACTTATTTTAGTGTGTACAACTTTTGTTATTGTTTAAGTTAAGTTTTAAGTAACCATTTTGTGTAATATTGTAAAAAGTACATAATGGTGGCCTGAAATAAAAATATTACTTACTTACTTACTTACTTAAAATACCTAAGATACAATTCGAATGCGTTCGTATCTAAAACGTTTATCCAAGACAAGAAGCACTTTATTGCACTTTAAATATAATAAATTTCAAACTGCTGACCATGGAAACGTTAATTTCAACTGGCACTTCCAGTTTACTTAGAAAGTTGAAATTTCGTTTACACGTAGATCTTATAGGAAAAATCTGTGAAATACACATTTTATACATAGAGTTTAATAGATCGTAAGTGTCAAGTTAAGTTGGTCCCTTATAACTGGAAGTGGAATTAATTACCATAATGATTTTAGAGTTCCGTACCCGTATCGTCCTACTCGCACTTGGCCGGCTTTTTTTGTTTTTATGTTAACTTTTAATACATGCATGCATGAAGTAATATCTTAAGTTACTGTAAGCTTAAGTATGTTACCCTACGAGTAGGTTAGAGATACAAAGGTTATATTTTTATGTTATTCAAGTGTATTATTTATTAAATTTAAGTAAACCTTACCTTTATTATTTCTCCATATTATTATTTATTATTTAAACTATTAGCTATAGACATACATTTTTTAACTATATTACATTAAAACCGACCTGTAATAAGTGTATGTGATATACCTACATTACATAAATAAATACATATATTTATATAAATACATATCTTCACTCACGCACACACCCTCACCCTCTTTCTTTATGAAGCACATATTTATAATAAGTATGTTAATATTGTTGTAACGATGTTTTAACGTTACTTTTGTCTAATAATTACTATAATAATGTATCCTATTAAATAAGGTGTAACACCTATTCCAATTTGTGTGTCCAAATTGTTAAACTTTCACTCTGCAGGACGGTCTTTCTTCAGGCCAGTGCAGGTGAGAGGGTCTATAAAAACAGTTTAAATATTCCTGTACGATCAACATCTCCATTATTATTATTGTCTATGTAATTCTTATTTGTATTTTTAAATTTTCTGTGTGCATGCTATTAATTACTTTAGGATAAAATAATATTAAGCATTAACTGTTAATCATTAACTACTTGTGGATTAATAAAGAAATTTGTATTGTATTGTATTTCTATTTCTATTTCTCTTTGTCCTATAACTGACTTGTTTAATGTAAAGTTGCTAACTACTTATACACTGTATAAGATCGTCTGACTGAAACAGATAAGCTTGACCTGTGCCCCTTACACAGTTAAAAATGTGGGTTAAATTCGTTTTTAAAATATTTGCTGTATAAGATATTCGAGGTTTCAACAGTCAGACGGGGACAATAAATTATTATTATCATATTTTAACCCAGGCAGGATTAAATCAATTTAGCTGTCAACTACTTGTCACGAGTTATAGTACCAGCGGGCCTAATATGTATATTTAGTTGCTAACTGGACTGAGTGCCTACCATAAAAAAAAGATATACTATCGAATTCCGATTGTCTCATAATATGTTCGCACTTGAAGTACTTGTCTCGTATTTTCTTATCCCTTAGTTAAAGTAAATATAAGTCATTTGTATAGTATAAGTTTTATGTTTTAAAAAAAAGACATGATCTTGCTAAGTTTCTTGCCCTTCTTCTTAGCAAGACTAAACGAATGGGCGGAGGTAGGCATGTATTTATATATGTAACCTATTAGTATGTAGTATATAGGATGGGATTTGGTCGGCCGCCTGGATTCGTGCTGGGGGCTCGTTTAGTGATCATTGAACCTTGTTCCTGGTCCCTGGCCGGGTCTCCGAGCATCATTTTAATCATATATATATATATATATATATATATTTAAATATATATATATATATATATATATATATATATACATAAATTAAATAAACCTTTAATTTAGTTCATGTACATTTATTATTTTATTACATAATATTTTTTATTAGATTAAATTTGACGTGTAGAAAGTGTATTATATATACCTGCTTTGCAAAATGAACTATCTGAATTTGAATTGAATTTGAAGTGACGACACAGTTCGTACCCACTAATAGTTCAATACCCACTAAAGGCAATTTTTTGAAAGTTAAGTTTTTATCTGTTTTTGATGTCCAGTTGGCAACCAAAGATACATAATAGAGGGGCTGACATTAATCATCTCATTTTGTATCAAGCACTCGTAGAAACGATTCATTTTTGTTTTAGCACCCTGTGAGCGATGTTACGACAACCGAAGCTTCGCGCGTTCTCAAAAAGCGCGTGTTTTAGTCAACAATGTCTTACGATGAAAATAATGGTTTTTCTTTAAATGTAAATATTTTGGGCGTGCTTTTTATTGAGGTTAGTAATTAAAGTTTCATGATGTTTTTTAATGTTGTAATTAAATACTATCAGTTTATTGTACGGTTTGGAGGTAACCTTGTAATTTTTTTCTATCGAGAAAATTTAATGGTGTCAAGTTTTTGCTACCTTCTGGGCATAGCATCACTTTTTCCTATATAAATATGTATACCTATTCATATAAAAGTAATTGGCAGCAATGGATTTAGTAAAGCAAGGAATTTGAGGTATTATTATGGACTCCAAAAAGTCCATTTTGCTTAAAAAAAATGGTTGTGCAGTTTTTTAACTTAATTTGTTGCGATATTTAATACATACCGAAAAGGCGTATCTACAGATTTTCTCAATGCTGAAAATCTCCATATTTATTAGCTCTATGATTTACTGAAAAAGTAACGGTTGCTCCAGTTATGCCTAACTCTACGATATGAAAAGGCGTATTTATAATTAATAGATATATATAACTAATTATTTATAAGTCGATACTTTTATATTTTTGTAGATACGCTCTTTCAGCTTGATGCCCTCGATATAATCACTACATAGTATAAAACAAAGTCGCTTCCCGCTGTCTGTCTCTATGTATGCTTAGATCTTTAAAACTACGCAACGGATTTTGATGCGGTTTTTTTTAAAAGATAGAAGATCCAAGAGGAAGGTTTATATGTATAATACATGCCCGTGCAAAGCTGGGACGAGTCGCTAGTATGTAATAATTAGTAAAAACCACAGACGTCATAGTGTTATATCACAGCCTTTTTGGGTGTAAAAAATTTCACGATATTTATTAATATATTGATCCATAAAATCTCAGTGAGTTAACATCAGAAATGCTATAGATCTATAAATTTATGATTGTACAACATGTTCCACATCGGCACAATGGAGAGTGATCTATCTTAATTACTTCAGCACAACACGTTCATAAACCGAGAGGCGAACAAAACGAAGTGCGGTTCATTGGCTTTTGCGATTTCACTGGGGATTTCGTATTGGTCGGCTCGTTTTGTGATTACGAGAACACTCATAATTATTGGCCTTTTCATTGACGTACTCTTATAGCATAGGATTTTAAGGCGATATGTTAAAGTTTTAGCGTCCCTGTTACTCCATATGCGAGAAAAACCCTCAGTGCGAGAGGGAAGGATAAGTAGCAAAAAGTCGGTTTTTTATTCATATAAAATGTATAAAAGTTGCTATCAAAATTTCGTTTCACCAGAGGGCCTATTATGTATCTTTAGTTGCCATTTGAACTGGGTGCCTATCATCAAAAACATAGATATACTATCGAATTCTGATTGTCTAAGGATATGTTCGCACTTGAAATGACGACACAGTTCGTAAATAGTTCAATACCCACTAACAGCAATTTTGTAAGTTCAGTTTTTATCTATGTTTTTGATGATAGGCACCTAGTCCAGTTGGCAACTAAATATACAGAATAGAGGGGCTAGTCCTAGTTATCGTTCAAACCCATCTAATAAAATATAATTGCAGTCCATATTGGTGCCAAAAAGACCTCACTTCAATAAATATTTCTATCGAGCCGAATTTCTCCAATCGCATTTCTGTTTTAACAGATCCCTAGAAAAAGAATCCAAAAATAGTATAATTTTTTTTCAAAATAATACATTATTTACTGAAGTAGATATGCACGTTTTTAAAGTGTAGACTTTTTTTTCGTAGCGCCTTAATAGCGTTCTTAGCGTACTTTTGCTCTGGCTTAATAATCTTAGACGAAAGAATTTTCTGTCCAGTGGTAAGACAAGTGTTTGATGCTCTGATTGAGAATTTATTTTTCCTGATTTCAGGATTTATTTGTTTTTTTTTTGTGTCTATATTCCAATATAGCTTAGTCAGCTGAACTGTGAAGGTATTAGGATCTGATTCCAAATTTGCCGGTCGGTATGCACGAATGTTTTTAGGAATTTTTATTCATAGTTTGTTTGTATTCTTACCACTTACAGAACGGTCGTGTTTTAAAAAGCGTGATTTGTCCAATAGGTCAAGGTCCCCAACACTGGGGTAGAATAATCGTTGGTGAATAGAGTTGTGACTATTTGAATGTAAATAGTCCTAAAGACCGTAGCCATAGTGCTACGACGTAGCTAGTGTAATTCTACGGTGATGTATTGTGTATATTGCTACAACGTAAATAATCCTAAAGACCGTAGCCATAGTGCTACGACGTAGCTAGTGTAATTCTACGGCGATGTATTGTGTATATTGCTACAACGTAAATAATCCTAAAGACCGTAGCCATAGTGCTACGACGTAGCTAGTGTAATTCTACGGTGATGTATTGTGTATATTGCTACAACGTAAATAATCCTAAAGACCGTAGCCATAGTGCTACGACGTAGCTAGTGTAATTCTACGGTGATGTATTGTGTATATTGCTACAACGTAAATAGTCCTAAAGACCGTAGCCATAGTGCTACGACGTAGCTAGTGTAATTCTACGGTGATGTATTGTGTATATTGCTACAACGTAAATAATCCTAAAGACCGTAGCCATAGTGCTACGACGTAGCTAGTGTAATTCTACGGTGATGTATTGTGTATATTGCTACAACGTAAATAATCCCAAAGACCGTAGCCATAGTGCTACGACGTAGCTAGTGTAATTCTACGGTGATGTATTGTGTATATTGCTACAACGTAAATAATCCTAAAGACCGTAGCCATAGTGCTACGACGTAGCTAGTGTAATTCTACGGTGATGTATTGTGTATATTGCTACAACGTAAGTAATCCTAAAGACCGTAGCCATAGTGCTACGACGTAGCTAGTGTAATTCTACGGTGATGTATTGTGTATATTGCTACAACGTAAATAATCCTAAAGACCGTAGCCATAGTGCTACGACGTAGCTAGTGTAATTCTACGGTGATGTATTGTGTATATTGCTACAACGTAAGTAATCCTAAAGACCGTAGCCATAGTGCTACGACGTAGCTAGTGTAATTCTACGGTGATGTATTGTGTATATTGCTACAACGTAAATAATCCTAAAGACCGTAGCCATAGTGCTACGACGTAGCTAGTGTAATTCTACGGTGATGTATTGTGTATATTGCTACAACGTAAATAATCCTAAAGACCGTAGCCATAGTGCTACGACGTAGCTAGTGTAATTCTACGGTGATGTATTGTGTATATTGCTACAACGTAAATAATCCTAAAGACCGTAGCCATAGTGCTACGACGTAGCTAGTGTAATTCTACGGTGATGTATTGTGTATATTGCTACAACGTAAATAATCCTAAAGACCGTAGCCATAGTGCTACGACGTAGCTAGTGTAATTCTACGGTGATGTATTGTGTATATTGCTACAACGTAAGTAATCCTAAAGACCGTAGCCATAGTGCTACGACGTAGCTAGTGTAATTCTACAGTGATGTATCGTGTATATTGCTACGACATTAATTAAACGATCAATAAACCTAGAAATAAAGGTATATTGCTTTGGCATTTATTGCATTGGAGGCGTTGGAAACAAAATATAGCAATATTATCGTAGTATATGAGTACGTACAGTTAGTCAAATCACAAGTGCGAGGAGCGTGACATACTGTTTTTATCGCAAAAACATCGTGTCATGCTCCTCGCACTAGTGACTCAACTAAGTCGCGTCATGCGCTATTAAACTCTGTGCTACGAGTGCTGGAGGTATAGCAGGAGGTTGTATAGTAGAAATAGCCCGGTCGGTAGGACGTCGGACTGTCAATGTTGAGTTTGGGTCCGGACGGTCGAACATAAACTAATGAGTTTTTCGGTATTTATGTGCATAGTATTTTTATGCTAACAATTTGCTGATCGGTGAAGGAAAAACTGTATGCTATAAAGAACTTGTATTTGTGCCCATTGGCGTAGCCAAGTAGGGGAGGGCACGGACGCAAAATCCGTCGGTGAAAAAAGAGCGTACGTGTATTGGCTGTTCCAGTAACAGTCCACACTCGGAAACACCTCTGTCGACCCCCGAGGATATTTGTCGTGACGTTATGGACTAGGAGCGTGCAGTCCGTAACCCTATGTATTGAGTAACAAGATGGGAAAAAGTTATAGATGTGAAAAAAAAAAAACTATATCAAAATAAATAGGGTTGGCTGAGTGCAACCTGGAGCATTTCATTTTTGCTGACTTTACAAAATGCTCCAGGTTGCGCTAGCCAACCCTGTTTATTTTTATGTAGTTTTTGTTTCTACACAACTTCGAATCTTGTTGAAAACGATGCTGCTATGCGAGCACGTATGCGTCGATTAGATAAATTTGACAGATAGAATCGATAAATTCTAATCTATGTCGAGTCGATACCAAGTTTATGCTAGTACCCAATCGACATTTTCAAATAAATCAATCCTCGATAAAATCAGGCTGAATCACGTTATTACCAACATCGGACGCGCAAGCACCTTTTGAGCATCTTTTGATACGCTCTATCGATACATATTATGTAACAAGTAGGGTGCTATGACGTTCGATACAGTCAGTAATCATTTTTTTCTGTTTATTAAAATTATGTCTATATTATATTACATATATTGTAGACGTTATTTAAAAAAAAAAAAGATTTTTATTCAACAGAACACAACACAAAACACATAATACTTAAAGACTATTTAGGATTGGACAATGTAGTAAAATAAATAACTAAGGTTCAAATGACATGTTTATCTATTTTCAATCCATGACGTTCTCAATCACAATGACATGACATTCATAGATAATACCACATTACTCCCTCCATATATTAGTAGCCGAAGCGAGCTGGGGGTCTTCGGACTCTCTGTGGACGTTGGGTTGGTGTCGTTGGTTGAGGACCGCTTGATGTTGATGGTACTGCGCCATCGGGCTCTGGAGGTAATGGCTCCCGCGATAATATCACACCGTCAGCTGGTGGTGGTGGTGACACAGATTGCTGAGCGTCGTGTTCGGCTTGTAGCACTTGCGGCTCTGTTTTGTAATAGTATGTGGTCTTACGCTTATAAGAACTTTGGCTACTTGTATTCGTTTTGTCGTTCCCAGGTCGGCTGTTGTTTTGTTTACCGATATGTGTGTCATCTTTAGATAATCTATTGTTAGTGTCTGTGTTTGTTATGTTAAGGTCACTCGCAATATGCAGGCTTTTATTATTCTCATTTGATCGATATGTTTTCTTTTTTATGCAGCCGTTCACGTTTACTAAGTAGTAATAAGGTGCTGTTCTCTCAACTATGATGCTAGGAGATGAACCCCTTTTTTGTAGGATTGTCAACCCATATTTCTTCCCCTTGTTCAAATATTCTGACTGTTTTGGGGCGTTGTTGTAATTGTTGCAGTATTTGGGCCTTTTCCATGTTGCCTGTTACATCTGGTTTGAGTAAATCGAGGGTTGTACGCATTTTTCTTCCAAACAACATTTCATAGGGTGATCTGCCTGTTTGAGTTTTGAACTGAGTTTCTGTAAGAGCGCAGAAAACTACACAGCCTTTCATGTAAATTTTCAGAATTCTCTGCTGCCGACATTCGTTCCTTATATGTTCGTACAGCACGTTCAGCTAGACCGTTCGTTCTGGGATGATAGGGTGTTGATTTGATGTGCGTAATGTTTTGTTCTTTGCAGTAAGCATTAAATTCTCCAGCAGTGAATTGTGGACCGTTATCTGTGACAATAAATTTGGGAAGCCCGTATGTGGCAAAGATGCTTCGTAATCTGTTTACTGTTGATACAGAGGTAGTACTTTTCATTTGTTTTATTTCCAACCATTTTGAGTAGGCGTCAATTTCCACGAGCCACATGTTTCCAAGAAAAGGTCCAGCAAAATCTATGTGAATTCTCTACCAGACTTCTGAGGGAATTCCCCATGAGTATATTGGTGCTATGTTTTCGTTTTTTTTCGTGATTGTTGGCAGTACTGACATTGTTTGGTGAATTCTATTATGTCTTTATCTATGTTTGGCCAATACACATGTAACCTTGCTAAGGATTGCATTGCGCTAATTTCACAGTGGCCATCATGTAACATTTTCAAGATCATTAGCTGTAATTGTTGTGGTATTACTAGTCTCCCGTTCCAAAGGATGAATCCATCCTCGTAAGATAACTCCTGACGTTTTTCATAGAATGTATACAAGTGAGTATCGAGTTCTTTCTTTTCCGCCCAGTTAGTTGTTATAAAAGTTTTTATCTTCAGGAGTGTTCTATCCTTTAAGGTTTGTTCCCGTAAAAGTCTCTTTGTTATTGAAGTGTTTTGTAGTCTTAGGTGTAGTAAATGTGCGAACTGTGGTAGGCCTGTTTGTTCTTCAAGTGTTAGATCCATATTAGGTAGTGGTAATCTGGATAATGCATCAGCTGGGGTGTTATCTTTAGCAGGATGGTATTTGATGATATAATCGTAACTGTTTAGTATCATAGCCCAACGCAGAAGTCTGTTGCTTGTTACTTTAGGTGTTTCTCGGTCTGGGCTAAATATTCTTTTTAAGGATTTATGGTCAGTTAACAATATAAATTACGATAGGTGAGGCCCATTCTACAGGTGTTTCCATTGTATCGACCGGCTCTAGAACGCCTTCATCTACCAGCCTGTGTAATTCAGCTGTTACTTGATCCTTAAGGGCCAGTGGTACTGGTCGTGGCCTAAATATTTTAGGTCTCACATCGCTAGGGATATGTATTTTTGCATAATGTCCCTTTATGGTTCCCAGTTTTCCATCAAACAGGGCGTTACAATCTCGCTTTATCTCTTTTATAATTTTATCGTGGTCATGTTCATGTTTAGTTTCATTTATATTACAATGTTTGTTATTTTGTTTAGTTTCTTGCTTGTCTTTTGTTATGTCGTTTTGTTTTATTTCGTGTTTTTGTTCTTTATTATTTTGTTTAATATTACATAGCTTTGCTCCTTGTGGAAGTGGGACATCAAAACTGAGGCACCAATCAAGTCCAAACAAGGGAACATCATTGTGTTTTGTTACATATGCTTTTAGTGACTTAGCCGTATTAAATGCTTCTACTTGGATTTGACATATACCAAGTGTTTCAATTTTGATATCTGTGTAAGCAACCAAATTTTTGCATTTTGTTAGTTTTGGTCGCCCCAAAGTCTTCCAAAGACTTTTACTGATGACGGAGTGGACAGCTCCAGGGTCATATAACATCTCTGTGTTTATTCCATTTAGTGTTATCGGGATCATGACTTTTGTTATATTATTTTGTTCATTAATTTTAAAAGTATGTACGCTATTTTCATCAGAGGTAAAGCCATCATTATCCTCATCTTGTTGATTGTTGCAATGTTTAACGAATCTCGTTTTAAAGTTCTGGATTTTTGCTTTTCCAGATGTAATACAAACACTCGAGAAATGGTTTTCCTTTCCACAGGCATTACAAGTTTGACCTCTTGCTGGACAGTCATTTATGTCATCATGAAATCAATGTGGTATTATCTATGAATGTAATGTCATTGTGATTGAGAACGTCATGGATTGAAAACAGATAAACATGTCATTTGAACCTTAGTTATTTATTTTACTACATTTCATTGTGATTGAGAACGTCATGGATTGAAAACAGATAAACATGTCATTTGAACCTTAGTTATTTATTTTACTATTTATCTGTTTTCAATCCATGACGTTTTCAATCACAATGACATGACATTCATAGATAATACCACAGACAGGTTCTGTTGAAAAGGTCGGTGACTCAGCTTTTGTCCCTTAAGCCAGAAGCAAAGGGACGCTGTTATTCTGTCATTGCCTGTTCATCCATAAGGATACTTAAAACAATAAATAAAAATTAACACAACTATGATTAAAACACATAAAAACAATAGCCGTTTTTAGGAACTTGGAACTATAGGAACTTGGAACTGTATTATAGACGTGTTAATAAATACTGACTGTACAAATTGCTCCAGGTTGCGCTCAGCCAACTCTGTAATTTTTTTTCTACACATTTCCAAATTGGTCACTCGCAATTTCGCAGATTTTTTTGTTTTGCTCGAGTTTTTACCCTGTTCTCGTATTGGGCTGAAAAAACAGACAATAGAATTGTTAGAAAACCTTTAAATTGATCTTGGTGCCAAATATCAAAACCCAGAAATAGATTGATGGTCGGAAGGACAAGGCGGGGGACCGTTAGAACTGCTACCTGGGGGCGCCCAACTAAGTTCTTGTTACTCGATACATAGGGTTGCCCACGGTGCAGCCTAGTCTATTACGTTTAGTGTAGTATCAGCCCCTGAATATTACTGTGTCAAAGACTTGGACGAATAAACCACGTAAGAGACCACAGCACAACACAATGCATAAATTGTGAAATGTACAGAAACGTGAAACGTGAAGGAACTTCACAAGCGCTTCATAGACTAGTGTAATTGAGCTGCAGATAATTTACGACAAAGAATACAATTCCTTACGACACCACGCCGATAAAAGGTCTCACCCTGACCTTTTCAATATACGCAAGAATAATTCCCAACATTAAAACGGGTCCCAAAGGTATGTATATTGAAGCAATCAGACTCATCGTGAATTACGAGAATATTTCCTCTTCTTCGCACGGAATCACCGTTCATAAAGTAATACCAACACTGACCTTCCGTTTAGCCGAGGGCGTTCCAACCTTGTGTCTATCGGCATAGGGTTCAATGTAGAGCCCTTTGTAAGTTTGTAACGTCGTAATCTCAAATGTCACTAGCATGGGAACCCTTGTCCCTTCGCAAGACATTTTCCGAATGCTGACAGATAAATGTACCTACTTGTATAGGAAAGTATAGATGGAGGTAGTGTACAGACGCCTGCAGTTCAAGCTGATTGTAAGGGTGGAACATTTATTTAATATTTAACATTTAATATTTAACTCAATTTATAGCCCAAACTAGCTACCAGAAAATTCTGAGAAAATATATGTAATAAAAAAATTCTCAAAAATATATTGTAATGTTATCAGTAGACATTGGATTTCACGCATTTGCATATTTGGCATATGCAAATATATATAACTCTAATTACGGCGTTAAAGCATATTTTAGCCTTTTTTCCCAATCGTGCATATTTCGTTTAGTAGCGGGAGGTACGTATAAGGATGTAGGTACGAAGACCTATAGGGCGCGAGCGCAGTGGTGGCTGATTAAACTGACTGACCAATGCGTGCGTTTTGTCCAATGACGTCAGTTGATGTAGAGAGGTCGTTTTCAGCGTACAAATTGATACTGGGTGACAAACGTCACAAATTAGCGCTCGAAAATTTGGAAAAATACTTAATTGTATATTTTCACAATAACTATGCATAATTTTAAGTATATTTCGCTGTTTTTGTACCGTCTTTTATTGAAAATACATAAGTAAATATAAAAATGGTTTTTTGATTTTGCATTGTGCATATTTTTGGCATATCAACAGTTTTTAGTGCATGTTTCGGCCTTTTTAGTGCATATTTTGGCATATTTTTTCACAGAAATAAAATTCTCATTTTTATCTACAATATCTATATATAACTATAACATGGTGATTAGTATATTTTTTATTGTATTTCGTTGCTTTTATACCACCTGCGCGGTGCGCACTTTGCGCGCCAGCCAATTCTCGCTCTTTTTCCTTTTAAGAGTTGTCACTTAGAGGTCAAATACTTAAAGGCATAGGCGATGTTGCATTATGACGCCGCAATAAGAACTGCCTTTAGGTAGCCTGTCATACTGGCGTCCGTACATAAGTTATGCTATAGTCGTTTATATGTGTTCGACATTTTCGTAGTAAGTTTTGTAGTACGTGCTATTCTGTTCAACGTTTAAGGCTTAAGAGGCGTTACCGTAGGAGGGTGTCTATGGAATGTTATTATAATATTTTAGGCTGAGTCCATTAACATTATCTAGACCTATGTTTAAGTCGAACTGAAAACCGTGAAATTTGAGTACCCCTAACATGGTACGTAAGTGTAACGTTTTTTCTACCAAAAGTGTAGCCGAACGTGCATTTATTGTTGAAGATAAAATCAAAAAATGAATACTAGTCAAACATTGAAAATGTTCTAAATATTATTTAGAGTGCATTACAAACTAGAAAATATCAATCTGAAACAAATCCAAAGACAAGAATTTGAAAAAAATTCCCCGGGCCAGGATTCGAACCTGCGACCTCTTGTTATCAAGAATCCATACTAAGCAGTTTATTCCGAAAAGGTGGAGATGATTCAGAAGAAATTTGTTAAAGCCATGCATTTCAGACTGACTAAATCCAGAGGACACTATGCCGATCTGCTTAAACTCTATAACCTACAGAGACTAACCCGGGTTTCTGAAAGGCCAATCAATGTTAACAGTAGATTAAAAAATAATTATCTGCGGATTAAGCCAGAAAAAGTGGGAATTTTACATTGAAATCAAAAATTAACTAAGTAAATTATTGATTCATCACTATTCAGACTTCATATATGCTTTATTTTCACCGTTATTTGCGGTTAAAGTTTTTTTAATCTACTGTTAACTTTGATTGGCCTTTCAAAAACCGGGGGTAAGTGACAGAAGAGTTCTATTAGATGCAATGACCCTTCACAACATCTTGAACAATAACTACGACTGCCCTACTCTTAGCGCCCGTGCGCTCTACACGACCTAAGGCTTTATTATCAGTTCCTGCTTCACGCAGTAACGCAGGCGGTCGAGCCCCCCTTCGAACAATCTGCAACTCCTACAATAAACAACTCCTTACCGTAGAAATATTTAACACTAACAAATCAAATTTAAAAAAGATGTTAGACAAATTCTAGATACTAGATATAAGAAATCGTAAATAAATATAAGATCAAATAAATAGGCATGTGTATGCATGAACGACAGTATGTGAGGTTGTATGTGTGTGATTGTGTGTATGAATGCTAGGCTTAGTTATAAATTGCTTTTTAAACTTTATCTCATTATTTTATTTTCAACATATTATTTTACTCAGAAATGTCACCAATTAGTTTTTACAAAGATAATATATTTGAGGAAAGCGTAGAGGAAGTAAATTTAATTAACCGTTAACTTATACTTTAATACGTGTCTATGTGTAATTTACTTCGGTGTCTTTTCCATGAAATAAATAATTAAATAAATAAATAAGACGAGCGCACTACCAAGGTTCCTACCTAGACCGGCGAATTCTTCCATCATACTTGTCCACTGTTATTTTTGCTTCTTTTGTATGTTATTTTTTGTATGGAAAGTGGTCTATGAACGAACAGATATAATATTGTGGTTTTTACATTAGATAACCCCAACTACACCTCTGTGCGAAAGGGCATCAAAATCTGACCCGACGGTTTTTTCGGTACTTTTCGGACAGAAAGAGGTGGCGTCAGCGTCTTCAAAGACACGGCGTGTAGTTTACCAACGCTAGTATAACAGGCCACTTATTTATAGTTCTTAGTTCGACGTCATTGCAGTCAAAAATGTAATAAATGTAGCTCAATTTAAAATCGGAGTTCTTTACTTTATTATAACAATAAAGCCAATTCTGAAGGCTTTAGTTTTAGTGCTGTCAAAGGTTAAAATTATCCAAAGAATTTTAGCTTCTAATCCTAACTCTTAAGGACTATTTTGTTTTGGAGAAAATTTAGTTTTGACACCACTAAAACTAAAATTGAAGCCTTCAGAATCGGCTTTATTATTGTAATAAAAATACTTAATTAAATTAAAATAATACTAATATATTTGACTTGAAATATCTAAAAACAGTCGGGTCAGATTTTGATGACGTCATAACAAAAAAAATACCGTCTAAATGTGTACTTCCTAAAAAAAAACTCCATATCTGTTGGTCTATAGACCACTTTCGCCCAGTCTCCTTTACTTCCATCCTTAGGGCTGTAAATCGAATTTACATCCCGCACTTCGAGTTAAATACGACCTACTTTCAGAGCATTAGTGATAAATAATAAGTTTTATTCACTAAAACCTTTTTCAAGACTTGTGGCCTAAGCAGCAACGAACTGGCAGTCTTTGGGTTTACGCATGAACACAAGGTTCCAGGGTTTTAAAAACAAAACTCTATTTCTTCATATTATTTATTTACTTAAAATAGAGTATTACAATATTATTTACAAATCACGTTCTTGCATAACTAAATGCTGTTTATACATACAAGACTACGTTTTAGTTTGTACATTGCTTACACAATGTAAGTTGGTATGTTTTAAAACCTAACAATGGTTAACAAATAAAATTAACTCATACCAGAAATGTATGACAGATACAGTTTTTCTTTTTCTAACATTAGTCAGAATTAATCTCATCCGCCACTTGTTGCCATTTCGCGACTAAAGTTGATACAGTTTTGTGCTTCAAGCCCATGGATGTTGAAATTTTTACCTGTGGACATTAATAATATAAATTAATTAAAATCAGAAAGAGTAACTGTTGCCAGTGAACAATCAACAACCGTGCCACCACTATTTAGACATTTTCTATAATACAAACGGCAAAATGTGAACCAAATTCTGTTGTGTTTAATATTTCAATATTTGGATTTTTTTTTTAATTCCGCCTTTAGAGGCGTCGCTGTCACCACATTGTGTGATGTCTATGGAATGTAGTTATAATATTTTAGGCCGAGTCCATTAAAATTATCTAGATCTATGTTTAAGTCGAACTAAAAACCGCGAAATTTGAGTAATATTTTAACCACAAAACCCCTAAAGCACGTAATTTAAAAAAAGTATAGCCGAATGCCCTTTTATTGTTTAAAACTTAATACGGGTCAAACATTGAAAAATAATAACCAAAAATTATGTTTGAAAACGTCCAGCCTTGCAAAAAAGTGGTTTGTCCTGAAACAAGTTTTCAATTTTGCGCCGGCGACGAAATCGGCACGATTGTATTGTCCTCGCAACTTTCGTGGAGCGTGCACCTTAAATGAAATGAAACAGCATGACATTTGGCCACGCCCACAACTGAGGTGGTCACGTCATGACGACCGTCCTTAAGGGGGAACGATTCGTATCTGCTACGAAACGCACCGCTTAAGATCGTTATTTTTATTTTTGAATTAAAGATATTAAATAAATATGATTTATGGCATTTCGCAAACATAGTTTAATGTCAGTCAGGCTTTTCTGGCAATATTTTGTTATTTTATGCATCATGTTGTAAATGAATGTGTTTTCTTCGTAATTCTCGTACATGGCGAGGCAAACCAGGTTCTCGCAAGCAAAGGTACGACAAAAACCGTTTTTTTCTTGGCGATCTAAGATTTTGTTTCCATAGTACGGATAGACGAATACTGTCTCTTAGTTTTCAGCTTTTCAAAAACTACAAATCCAGGCAGAATATTTTTATATACCTTAGATTTCTTCTTCCCTTTCCCAGCGTCACTTTTATCCACCTTCTCCCCCACTTTCGGATCCGAGTCGATGGTGTCTCTGGTGCGTTCGGGGGAGACGTCAGGGGGAGCTGGGGGAGCGGGGGGAGTGAGGGAGCCGGCGGGAGGGGCGGGGGTTGTCTTCTCAAGCTCCGCGATATCGTTGTAGAAGGAAAGAAGCTCATCGCCAATCTCTGTTTTGGGTTCCTGGAAGAAGGAAAATAGGGAAATTAAATAAAGTCGAACTTTATGGTTGCTGCGGTTTGAAAAGAATTATTTAGGGGGGAAAGTTAAGATGGGGGATTAACGGCAGCTACCAGAAACGATATAGCTAAAGTATAATTTTTAATTTGCCGGAGTAAACTAACAGTTCTTGATAGTGGGAAATGCGCTTTTAACTGGAGTAAACTAACAGTTCTTGATAGTGGGAAATGCGCTTTTAACTGGCGTAAACTAACAGTTCTTGATAGTGGGAAATGCGTTTTTATCTCCTATGGTGCATGAGCCACTTCACATTGCAACTATTCCAACATTCAAAAGTTCTCGACATCTGAAATCATCAATCATCATCATCTGTTATCTGAAATTTACTGAAAGCATATTTCTTACTCAAAGATTGTCTAACTCAAATTCAATTTTTTTTACTTCATAGAGTCTATTTTGAAAAATAGTAAACATAGTACACTTTTTACGTCAAATTTAATCTTATAAAAATATATTTAATAAAATAATTAACGTACATGAACTAAATTAAAGGTTTATTTAATTTATGTAGCAATATATATACGATTAAAATGATAGGTAAAATATATTTTATACAAAGTGAAATCCAATCAACCACCCGAACCCATACCGGAGACCCGGCCAGGGACCACGAACAAGGTTCAATGATCACCAACCGAGCCCCCAGCACGAATCCAAGCGGCCGACTCAACCCCATCCTATATACTAATAGGTTACATATATAAATACATGCCTACCTCCGCCCATTCGATTAGTCTTGCTAAGAAGAAGGGCAAGAAACTTAGCAAGATCATGTGTTTTTTTAGCACATTTCCTTTTTTTTTAACATATTTGTTACATACTAGAACTTATACTATACAAATTACTTCTATCTACTTTATTAAAGGGATAAGAAAATACAAGAAGGAATTTACGGTCATGAAAAAGATAAATAAAAATATATCTTTGTCTACCTAACAGGTAGATACAGGTAGTACCTGTATCATATAGTCTATTTCCTTTTACAGTTTGTTATTAATTAATGTTGACTGCTTAGAGGAATCATAAGTTAGGAAATTATACTACTTAATTATTATTACATACGGCTTGAACACTCACGTGTGATTGTTGTTGGCTATATGCCAACTGTTTCACCGATACAATTTCGGCATTGTCAAGGCGAGTGTCGTTCTTAGGACGACGACGCGGCGTTCACCGCCGTTGTCAAACGGGCACTAGCAGCCGCCGATCGGCGAGCTGCACGCATTGCTCGTGCGCTGAGCGTTGGCTGCGTCGTCGAGGGGGGTGGGATGGTGGATGCACTTGATTCTTTTATTGTTCCAATTGGTTGGCATATAGTCAACAACAATCACACGTGAGTATTCAAGCCGTATGTAATAATCATTTAGTATGTCAGCTCACGCGAGTTTTAATAATATTATAATTATACAACTTACTTAAATTATAATCTACTATAATGACAAATATCATTATCACTGTAACACCATGCTTCACCATCATCCAAATATTCATTTATTTTATAATATGCCTTTTTCAGTAGGCCCTGCTTAATATACAGTTTAACTTATTCTCTGACAAAGCAAGGACTACCTTTGGAAGTTTATTGTAAAATCTTATACCATGTTCTACAAAAGAGGTACTCATTTAGGCAAGTCTGATTTTTGGAAAAGCCAGTTTATGATTATTTCTGGTATCTTAACAGTGTTGCTCGCCAATTCTCGCAAAAGACTCAATATTTTATCTATGATAGATAGACCCATACAGTGATGGACTACGTAGTCAAACATTGGCTATGATTGACTCATAGACTACTCACCGGCGTCGTGGACAGATCGTCGCAGCCGGGCGGCGGCGGATCGGCCTCCTGATTGGCTGATATCGAAGCCCTTCCGCGACGCTCATTGGGTGGCGGACGACGACGCTTCTTAGCCGACGTCACCTATAAGCGAGATACAGACGTGTTCAGACACTTGAGATTCAACATATCAATTTCAAAACCGATCAATCAGAAAGCAAATATTTGTCACTTTAAAAGTAGAGGAATAGGAAAATGTAAGATTGATTACGATTTACTGTGGACAAAATCTGAAATTGACACGAAATACAGCCCATTTTAAATAAATTTAAATAAATTAAGAAAAAAAAAATCAAAATGTTGAATCTAACAGAACACATCTGCATTCGCCAGCTATTTTAAAAATTAACATTTTTCTCGTAACGTTTCGTTATTTGGTATAACATTGGTTATTTTAGGCCTGCATAGATAAAATACCTGTGTACCTAGTCTACAGCAGTACAAGATAATGCTTTACCCCTCGGCCATAGCTTCAGGCTTCTGGCGGCGCTTCTTGCTGCGCTTCCAGGTGGTTTTTGCGACGGGCTTTGCCCTGCCACGACACCACGTCGGCGCCTTCCACCGCATCGGATGTATAGCTCAAAGCGCTCGACACTAGGTTCGTCCTTTGCGCCCGAACACTGGCGCGGCTCTGAGCTATGGCCACCGCGCTGTAGGCCGTCACGAGAGTGCAAATCACTCGAAGCCGGACAAGACGCGCGAGCGGCGACCCATGGCCGGCTCTATAAAACTTCATACATTTGTTCTCTCCTGAATCCTGAAGCTGTGGCCGACCGGTTACAATAGTTTTTTTTCAAGCCAATGGTTATAATGCCTGTATTTATCGTCAATGAAAAGACGAAAACTAGAAATGATACTTGTCTAAACTAACAACTTAAACTGTGGACTCAACCCTTGAAACTGCAAAAAACAAATTTAGTTTCCGACCAAGTAGGTATGTATAGGTGGTAGAGCTGATGCCGGGCTCGACTGTAGAGGTACCATCGTACCCGCAAACCCCTCCGAAGTTATTCGGGGGAGAGCAAGAGGGCAGCTCTCAGACATGCACAACCAGGTGGCCTTGGACCGATTGATGGCGGTAAATCCATTCCCAATTGCTGGCCTTTATACAAGGTGACTTTTTGATCATCGCCCAAATTCATACTAGAGGCTTGGTAAGTGATCAGTATCATGAATCGATATCAATTTTTGTGAAATTCCTATTATGAAATTTCGACTTCCCATAGTAATTCACTCCCAGTCCTGAGTGAATCACTATGGGGAGTCGAAATTTCATTTTATGAATTTTACAAAAATCGTTATTGGTTCATGATGCTGATCACTTATAAGGCTCAAGTATGAATTTGGACGATGTTCACAAATTCACCTTGTATAAAACGATGGATGGATGGAGGTACGGAGTTATTTATCATTTCTATGGAACAGCTGTGCTTACTTCGCGATTTGAGGTTTGGCTCCACAGTAAAAGTTGTTCGTATAGACAAGTACTGTCTTTAACTTTCGGTTTTTCAAGAACTAAAAATCCAGCTAGGATAACTAATTAGCTTAAAAAACAATCAATCACTCTAATGTAGATTTTGATGCTACAATGACAAAAAACAGTAGTACGATGAAGGTCACGCACCTCGGCAATGTCCGGTTTTCAAGTATTCTAAGTTAATTAACAAGATAATAGTGTCCATCATAACGAAATAGATAACAACAGCTAAGAGTCACTATTATTTATGCGAGAAAAACTCGACGTTTCGGTCAATATATGTATATGTTGCAGTCAAAACTCATAGCCGGTCAAAAGTAGTTTTGACTGCGAAAATCAGTCAAAACTAGTTTTGACTAAGTTGGTCTGAAGTAATTTTGATTAAAAAGTATTTCTGGGTTGTCATAAAAAATAACCACGAAGGTCAGGTATGGCGGTCGCGACTTGCCATACCTAACCTTCTAACGTAACCTACCGGCTCTCTTCTGCGCTGCAGGACATCCGAAAAACTAATTTATCCTGCGAATATCAGTCAACACTACGTCTGTTTCGGATAAAATGATTGTTTTTTAACGTATCCGATAGTGGTCTATGGTATTTTGTCTATGGACACTTGGAGCTGTCAAAAAAAAGCCTCGGAAAGGCCTACATTGAAAAAGATCGCGGTCGATTTTATATTTAATATATTAATGGTTTAATACAAAGAAAATTGATGTGAATATCATAAAAAACATAGTGAGTCAGGGTCTGACAATATTTTGGCGAGAAGGCCACTTTTAGTTTGATTCCTTTGTGTGTGACATAACCTACATACATGCGGTTTGCAACAAGTGCGGAACATTGTCCGGTTACCATATCTTCTGGGTTTGGATGCATCCAGGTGTAGGTGGGTTGTGTTTAGGTTCTCCGTGGAGGTGAGCAACGTGTCACAACACCGGCACACATTTGAACTCCGTGTACAAGAGAGGACTCTTACTGCGGACATCTCCTAAGTACCATTTTCTGGTAGGAAATTTTGTACTTACTTTTTGTAGAATATAAGCAGATTAAATTTACATGGACGTGGACTAGGGACAGCTTATGGGCCCCTGTTCCAACTGCTAATATCACCTTTTACCATACAACGTCCTTAGTCAAAACTAGTTTTGACTGACTCATTCTCTTGACCAGTAATGACTTTTGACTGTGACATATATAACGGCACGCGCCGGAGTACCTCGCGAAGCCTGATAAAGGTCACTCTTAAATTGACCGAAACGTCGAGTTTTTCTCGCATAAATAATAGGGAGTCTTAGCTGTTGTTATCTATTTCGTTAAGATAATAGCGCATTGATTTTGGACCTTGTTTTCATTCGTTATGGTTACAAATGTTTTTTTTTTCGAGAATATGCGAATTAGTTATGCTTAGTCTGTGACTCACCGGCAGTAAGGCAGGGTCATCGCAGCCCGGCGGTGGCGGGTCAGTAGACCAGGAGGGTGGCGGGGGGGTGGCCACACGATCCCACGCGGGCGGTGGGGGCGACGCACCGAGGCTCTCGGAGGGTGGCACAGCCGGACTGGCGGGTGGCGGCGGCGGCGGCGGCGGGAGGGGAGGGACTGCTGGCGCTTGTGGCGTCGGTGGCAGCGGCGGCGGTGGCGGTTCCTGCAAGAGAGTTAAAATATCCATTAGTAGACTCAATATTAGTAAGCGATTTCGTTCATAAATCGGTAATAATCGATAAAAGTTGAACTCCAGTTAATCACAGATACAAATTACAGATAAATGCCATTTTAAATTAATTACCTGGTCCGTACTCCCAAAAAGATTCGGTCGATCGTTTATCGTTTGAGCATACGTCAATTTCTGACGTACGCATAGAAAGTGTGATAGAGATGGATATGCGACAGAACGACATTCGAACGAATTTTGTCACTTCGAGTAGGCCCTCTGTTCTGTGAATTGAACTTAGAGCACCCTAAAAACCACCTTAAATTTAAGGTTCAGAATATTAAAATTTAGAGCGGTGACCTAAAATTGAGATTTTTAGGAAGTTTAGTTGATTGCTACTCAGAATAGCTCTCATTATTTGCTAAAAAAAAAAAACAAATGGTGCATTCCTTAACAGGTGTAGAATCCCGATCCTTTGAATGAGGACTGACTATCGCTTTTCAAAAGTTACGTTTTTAGAATATTCTGTCCGTTAAAATCAGATAATTCGAAGCTTGCCACACGCATATCAGAAGTAACCCTGAGGCAACAGCGCCAAGATATGCGGAAACGCCAAGTAAAGCGTTTTGACACTGAGATATGCGTTTTGCGCCCCTTAGCTCGAGGGTAAAGGAAATGCTGCACGACGCGACGGTTCGGAGAATTAATATTACTTACATAGCATTTATCTTGTGACATACAAGAATTTATGCGTTCCACATTACGTGGGGTCACACTTTGCATACAAAATTATGAAAGATTATTATCATTCTGCATATAAATAAACATAGTAGTAGAGCAGCGTTTCTTAACCTGTGGTCCGTGGACCCCTGGGGGTTCCCCGAGCATGTATGTATCCGCAGCCTAATCTATGGACCATTTAACAATCATAAATAAATGCCACCAAAAGTCTCGTAAATGCTACGCACGCCGTGATACTAAGTAACACGGCGAACCTTCATATAAAAAGTAACCTTCTCACTAATGTATTTTATACGAAAAAGTTTTTTTTTTTTGTAATTTGTACAACTAAAATAAATGGACCGAAATTTATTGCTGCTTTTTTATGAAGGGGGTCCTTAAAATTGTGCTTGATTTCCTAAGGGGTCCGTGGTCAAAAAAGGTTAAGAAACGCTGTAGTAGAGGATCCGCACTAGAAACGACCTTCACCCATCTGTTTAATGGATTGGTAATTTTTAAATTTTTAATTAATCATAGTCTTGCCAGGAATTTTTTAGACAACCCACTCGAGATATATTTTCTAATATATTAAATTTGATATAAAATACTTTTCATCCATTAAACATATGGGTGAAGGTCGTTTCTAGTTCGGATCCTAGACTATAGGTATTTGCGGTATTTTTTAGGTCAACATAATCGAGTAAATTGCTGAAAAGTTCAAATATTTTTTTACTATGAAAAAAAAATTATTGAAAGCATTCGTATGTACATAATGCTTTTACATTTTGCTGGTAACCGTTTCACAGTATATAAAAATTACTATGAATCGCGTACAAGTGCTGTATTCATCATGTTGTTATCCAAGTTTCAGCAAGTGACGACAATCGCTACTATTAAGCATAAAAGCATATGTATTTTTTTTTCTAAATTATTATAATTACATAGAAAAACAGTTAAATAAAATTATATATATTTCGGGCCCGGCATCAGTCACAATGAAGTAAGGAAATTATAAATAGTAGTTTATGCTACAAGGCGAAAAGGAATAAATTACGAGGACAATTTAAAACACGAGCATAGCGAGTGTTTTAAACGTAACCGAGTAATTTATTGCTCTTACGCCCGTGTATTATACTACGTTTTTCAATGCATAGTGTGAGGAAACAAAACAAATATAATCTTGTGAACTTTAAATTATAATTGGCTCAAAAGGACTGTATCCAGAGCCGTTAAACAATGGGAAAAAAAAGTATAACATTTATGGTGCATAGGAAAGGCTGCAGGTTAGCCGACCATTGTAAATAAATTAAAAAAATATATAATAATAAAGCCCTAGGGCAAAATAATCGACTTTCTGTTCGGTTTTGATGCATAAAAAGTGGGCCTTTACGAGCACTTGCATTGAAAAATATTATGCCATGACAGTAATAAAACCAAATCGATAACGATAGATGTTAAAGTTAAAAAAATAAAAACTATATTTACATTTAACCTATTTACAAGATAGTAAAAGAGTCACATAGCGCCATCCCACCGCATCGATGCAGACTTTTCTGTTGTTAATTACGTAGCGATGAGATGGGATGGCGCCACATTTTTCTAAATGATTTCGACTCATCTCCTACATGTATATATATAGTAATGGGACAGGGATAGTGTATGGTTTATGTAAGCGCTGTTTTCCAAATCACCATTAAACGTAAGCTAAGACGCTAAAGACGCCTTGATAAGTCTAGATGACATCATTATTACCGGGGCAAGTAGAATCATAATATTGCTTTAAAAGGAGCTAGCCTTTTTATCCCTTTAGGGCTTCAATTTTTTTTAATCGCTTGGAAAACCATCATCACCATCACGTTTGGAAAATGTCTACGTAACAAAAGAAACCTACTTTCAAAAAAATGTATTCTATTTGTCTGAGCGCCAGCTGTTTTAGGCCTTCCCACCAGCCGATGGCGTAGGCCAGTGTTGCTAGCACGCACCGGAGATACAGCGTATATCTACCCTACTTGGGCTGTACACTTCTTCAAATTCTTTCACAGTATCAGCAATCCGGCTGTGGAATAGTCTTCCTCTTAATATCCGTCAGTCTCCCTCTATCTCTACCTTCAAAACCAGAGTCTATCAACACTATCTACAGCTACAGAATCAGTCATAAAACTTGTAATTTTTACATATCCCCCTGAGTCATTGTCCTTCTCGTAATTACCTATGTATTGTTATGTATAATATATGTATATTATTGTATTTATGAGTAGATTATATATGTATATACAATATTTATTTAATTCTAATTACATTTAATATATTATAGTATCTATGAAAATATGATTTCTTGGTTGAATTGATTATAGTAATTAACTTATCTGGCACTACCCTCAAAACTTTCCACATCACCAAAGGTTAACTGGCAGAGAATGCTAATTAGCATTAAGTTCGCCTTTGTGCATTGTATATTTATTTTGTGCAATAAAGTATTTACATACATACATACACTTCGTTTGTCAATGTGCGAGAGAGCAAGTTTGATGGAAAGACACTATATCGACGGCGCGTGCTAAACCGTTGATTATAAATGGCTGAGAGTTAATGCTGCTAAAGTAATAGTGTGTTGTTTGTATTAAATTGTTTTACTAACTACCATACATTCAACAGTTTGCTGGAAAATGAAATTGTAGGGCTTTTATTAAAAAAAAATCATTAGATTAAGTATTGTTAGTTATTGTTCGTAAAGATCAACAGGAAAGAGCGGTCACCCCTAATACAGGTTTCAGTGTAGTTTTGACTTAATACTTGATAAAGAAATTTTGAATTTCTGCCAGTCGAAGTACCGACTATAGGTTGTCAACTTCGTGCCTACCGCGTCCACGGGGTACAGGGGTTGGCGGGTACGAGGTAGCACGACTTAGTATGCAGGGCCGTGCGCAAGGCATTCCAAGTACACAAGTATGACATTGACAATGAATGAATGAATACACACTTTATTGTACACGGTCGAATAAAAAAAATTGAGTACAGAGTTTTGAACACACAATGTTGTACAAGGGCGGACTTATCACTTAAAGCGATTTCTTCCAGCCAACCTTTGGGTGGTGAAGAAAGTATTATTTTACGTAATGTGGAGGGGGATACCAATTTACAAAATACCTAAATAAAAGAAGAATCAAAACCAATAAAGTGAATATACATAATGCCTAATATGTAATATAATACAACTTTAAAATATCATAGAGTCTACAAAAGAGATCCATTATACATCGGTTTATACTACCTTTATCTATGGAGCGACCTCCCCGGCGACTGGCCATCCGCCTTGGTCCACCGAACGCGTCGTGCTCGCTCACCCTCCCGCCACACCAACCCCTATACCCCGTGGGCGCGGTAGACACGAAGTTGACAACCTATAGTGATAGTTCAGAGTTATGTTACACTCACTGGGAGGTCCTGTGTTCCTGGATGCGGTGGCGTCGTGCAAATGTCCATGTCGTCGGACGCCCCCGCGGGGTACTCCCATTGCGTCAGTCCGTCACTCTCTCGCCGGTACTGGTACCTCGCCACTGACCTACAACCACAAAATTAAGGATGAGGCACTGTGTAAGGGAGCGTTGCAGATGGCGCTCAATGGTTTTAGGGCAAAGGAAGCTTGCGTTGCGGAAAAAACGAACAATACCAATTGTTAACTCGACACTTTAGTAATGAAATCTCACGATGAACATTGCTTTACTGCTGATTTACAGGATATTCTAGTCAGTTAACCAAATTTTTAATTATTTATTAAATAACACAAAATTTCTTAAGTTCCTAAAACCATCGAACAATGTGTACGAGTGAACTTTGACGCGTCAAATATATTCAGAAAGAGTATACTTAAGCCCTTAATCTGTGGTCCGGATTTGTGTCTGTTTTTTTTATAATGTTTACGTCTCGTACAATCAATTGCAAACGTTAAACTTAAAGCTAAAATTTTATTCTGCTTGCCAAAGAAGACTACATTTTAAACCAAGCCTAAAATGTATTTTGTGTTTCTGCTCAATATTTTTAAAACAGGCACAAATTATCTGAAAATACGTCGCTTCTTTCTTGACAGGTGTAAATGGTCGATTTACACTGTAGCTCGCAATCTGGAAAAGATCAAAGCATATTATCTTGAAATTCAAACAAAAATAGATAATAGTTTATTTTTCTCACCAAAATTTCCTCGGTGCGAAGACTGCCTCCGTCAGCAGTCATTGCTTGGCTTCTTTCTTCCGTCGTGCTTGGCTGATTTCGCCATTTTGATTTCACTGCTATCTTATTATTAAATCCTAATACTGTTTATATGTTATGTTTCACATTATTATTAAAAGAAAGAAAATTCATGAAAAGAATATAATTGAAGAAACGAAAATCTCAAATGGGTTTTCTACGTTTAAAAGAGAAACTCGTCCGATTCAAAATAAATTTATTTGTAATAGCATATCACAAATTATATCACATTTATTACAGATTAAAAAAACATAATTTTATACTTACAGGACACCTAGCAATATTATTTACATTGTATTAAATTAAGTTATGAGATCAAATGATTTGCAACAATATTATAACTAAAGTATGCTTACTTTCAGATAAATTTTATACTATGCGTTTTGTATTTTGCCAAACTTGAATAATAATAGAAGTTTTATCGGCCTATACAAGACTGGCTATTTAAATTAAATATTTGTTAACAACTTCTGCTGGTATTTAGAACAATGGTTGCTACAAACTGTCTTCTGTCTGCGAAAGTTTTATAGTAGTTTATGCTACAAGGGCGCAAAGGAATAAATTACGAGGACGATTTAAAACACGAGCGTAGTGTTTTAAACGTAACCGAGTAATTTATTGCTCTTACGCCCGTGTATCATACTACGTTTTTCAATGCATAGTGTGAGCTAATAAAACAAATATAATTTTGTGAACTTTAAATTGTAATTGGCTCAAAAGGACTGTATCCAGAGCCGTTAAACAGTGAAAAAAAAGTATGATATTTATGGTACATAGGAAAGGCTGCAGGTTAGCCAACCATTGTAAATAAATATAAAAATAATAATAATAAAGCCCTAGGGCAAAATAATCGACTTTATGTTCGGTTTTGATGCATAAAAAGTGGGCCTTTACGAGCACTTTCATTGAAAAATACAAAACGCACACCCAACCTGAAATGCCATCGTTGCAGTAGTATTCTAACACAGGTATCAGGCAGAGATACCACTTCGTGCATGAAATTCACGGAAAAATCCCAACGTGTTTTTGTGATTGATCACGCAATCACGGTTCATGCACGATTCACAAAAAAAATCACGGTTCACGAAACAATCACGATTCACGAAAGTGGTCGTATATGGATACGACATTTCAAGTTACAGTCACAAGTACCTACAGTACTCCCAAAGTAATAATGCGCATACAAATCTATAGCCGAGCGACCGGACGTACCACGTGACCTTATTGATTGTATAGAAAATGTAAGGAAATACGAACTTTGCCGAACAGTGGTGAAGATTTGTATGCGCATTATCACTTTGGGAGCACTGTAGCTACTGTCAAAGGAACTGAAAATGACCTATTGTCACTGAGTTACCAAGTTACAATCACAAGTACCTACCTACGGTCAGAGGAACTGAAAATTACCTATTGTCACTGAGTTACCAAGTTACAGTCACAAGTACCTACCTACGGTCAGAGGAACTGAAAATTACCTATTGTCACTGAGTTACCAAGTTACAGTCACAAGTACCTACCTACGGTCAGAGGAACTGAAAATTACCTATTGTCACTGAGTTACCAAGTTACAGTTACAAGTACCTACCTACGGTCAGAGGAACTGAAAATTACCTATTGTCACTGAGTTACCAAGTTACAGTCACAAGTACCTACCTACGGTCAGAGGAACTGAAAATTACCTATTGTCACTGAGTTACCAAGTTACAGTCACAAGTACCTACCTACGGTCAGAGGAACTGAAAATTACCTATTTTTACTGAGTTACCAAGTTACAGTCACAAGTACCTACCTACGGTCAGAGGAACTGGAAATTACCTATTTTTACTGAGTTACCAAGTTACAGTCACAAGTACCTACCTACGGTCAGAGGAACTGAAAATTACCTATTTTTACTGAGTTACCAAGTTACAGTCACAAGTACCTACCTACGGTCAGAGGAACTGAAAATTACCTATTTTTACTGAGTTACCAAGTTACAGTCACAAGTACCTACCTACGGTCAGAGGAACTGAAAATGACCTATTGTCACTGAGTTACCAAGTTACAGTCACAAGTACCTACCTACGGTCAGAGGAACTGAAAATTACCTATTTTTACTGAGTTACCAAGTTACAGTCACAAGTACCTACCTACGGTCAGAGGAACTGAAAATTACCTATTTTTACTGAGTTACCAAGTTACAGTCACAAGTACCTACCTACGGTCAGAGGAACTGAAAATTACCTATTTTTACTGAGTTACCAAGTTACAGTCACAAGTACCTACCTACGGTCAGAGGAACTGAAAATTACCTATTGTCACTGAGTTACCAAGTTACAGTCACAAGTACCTACCTACGGTCAGAGGAACTGAAAATGACCTATTGTCACTGAGTTACCAAGTTACAGTCACAATTACCTATTGTCACTGAGTTACCAAGTTACAGTCACAAGTACCTACCTACGGTCAGAGGAACTAAAAATTACCTATTTTTACTGAGTTAGTACGTGTTTATAAATATTTCTTGGAGAGATCGCACACGCCAAGAGACCTGTCAGCAGGCTAATGTTGCTGTTTAAAGACTGCTCCAAACGCTCGCTGAGGAGTATGACAGCTGGAGACAGTTAGTGGCTGAAGGGCAAACTGACCACGACAACACCTGGTTTCAGTTACTAACTCTAAAACGCCAAAAGCAGCATGATCGCCTCGAGAACCCGCACTCGCAGGCACCATCACCACACGCGTCTGTGCGGACGTATCTGCAATTCTTTCAGTCACGAGCGAAAATGCCGTGGAATTGCTGCTTGAATCATCTCTTATAGACGTAGAGGCCCACGATAATGATGATAATGTTAACGATGACGATGATGATGGCGATGACGATGATGGTGGCGATGACGATTACGGTGACGGCGGCGATGATGGTGACGGCGGCGACGACGGTGGCGGTGGCAGTGACGGTGACGGTGGCGGTGGCAGTGACGGTCACGGTGACAGTGACAGTGCCGGTGGCGGTGGCGATATCGATGGCGCTGTCGATGAAGATGACGGTGACGGTGACGGATACGGTGATGATGGGGGCTCGGTTGGTTATCATTGAACCTTGTTCCTGGTCCCTTAGACCGATAGCCGGACGTTTTAATTTCGACGTAACTTATGGTATTATTAAAATCCTTAGTTTTCGGACAGTGGATAGGTTATGCATATTTGAAGCTTTGTTAAAAAAGTTAGAAATCTTAGAACGTTGCTTTAGGTATTAATTAGGTATTTGCAATTATTGAATCTAAAGTGTCATTACAAAATTAGAATTAAAAGTTTGGATTGTATCTGACATAAGACATGCGTATCTTGTTATTATCCATTTATTAGATAAATAGCATACATGGAACATAGGTAAACTGAAAATTGTGAAATAGTCTTTCAATATAGTATTAGAGGGACCTGAGTATGTTTACATCAAATGGTATTATTTATCTTGACCTAAAATAGAAATATTAGAAATTTATTTAGTATGCTTTTCGGTTTAATTAAGTTTCTTTTCATATTATGAGAAATACAAAATTAGAATTCAAAAGTTGGCAGCTACCTTATCATAATAACATACCCGATCATCATTCAAAACATTAGAAAAAATCGCACATGGAATTTTAAGAAAACATGATTTCGATTATCATGGCATACAAAAAACGCGCGGGGTGAAGCGCGGGGGCGGGGACGCTAGGCCGTGTGACGGTGTCGTGAGCTGGTCGGCTCGCTTTGTACCACTTTGTAGCCGCGGTGAGCGGAGAGCGCGAGATCAGCAAATAAAATGTTAAAGTTCATTTTTACTATGTTAAAGTATGCAAAAAACAAGTAAGGTCTTTGCCCGATTTTTTTTAGGGATTGTCAAGTGTCCTTTTAACATTCATTTGCGATAGGTAATTTGTCCTTTGGTAAAAATTCAAAGCTCTAAAATGCTTAGTTTCTGAGACAATCAATACCTTAAGGTGGTAAAACCAACACAATTTCATACGATTTTATAATTGAATACATACCTTAATTACAACAAAACAGACTTCAACAAGGCTTAAAAAATCAACGAAAAATCTAGTTTCCGCGTATGCAATAATATTAATCAAAAAAATTTTTAATTATTACGCTATTAAAATATCAAAAGTATTCAAAACTCTCAAGATTTTTGAGTGTATTGGTGAGATCTACAACCACATAGAAGTTCATGATAGGTGTACAAATACGTTTCATTCATAAAACTTTGTTCCGATTGTAGCACAAAACAATAACTTCCAATATTCTTAAATTTGATATGAATGTAAAAAGCAATTGCTAATGTTTCAATTAAAATTATTTCGAAGTAACTTCATTAAAAAAAAAACACTTTTCTCATAACTATTGGAAAAATCAGCGATCATATTTCTTAGAATATATTTTTTTGTTTGTCACCGAACTTCAGTGTAAAGATTCGGAACGGTAGCGGCCGCCATGACAGTGTCAACATCAGACTTACATCGCCGCAGCCGATGAACTTTGCATTGGGTGCAGAGTTATAAACGATCATTTCAAAAGTCGGACTTGTGAATGTACAGTGGAGACCACATCAAGCTATACACTTGCAGTACGAAATTAGCCCCTACAGAGAAGAATATAAGATAGGTACAAAGTCCAATGTGTCTTACTTGATGCGGTCTCCACTGTACATCCACTAGGGATGTACCATAATTTTTTTTTTCTCTTTGGAACTGAAGGTAGTACATACACCCTTTAGGGTTGTACCATAGGGGGTCAAAAATATATATTTTTTTTTAAATGTCAAAACTTTAACGGCCTGTATCTTCTAAACGGCTGGGGTTAGACCCATGTTGATACTTTTTGTTTGATCGTGATATAACTGATGTTAGGGTTATGCTTTTGATATAGTGATGTACCACTAGGGATGCACAATAAAATGTTGTTTTGGCCTTATCTTTGGAACGGAATGTAGTACCTACACCCTTTAGGGTTGTACCATAGGGGGTCAAAAATATATATTTTTTTAAATGTCAAAACTTTAACGGCCTGTATCTTCTAAACGGCTGGGGTTAAACCCATGTTGATGGGTGTCTAAGAAAAGGTCTCGCCGAGATCTACTCCTCCCAAGTGTCAAAACTTTGACGGTCTGTATCTCCTAAACGGTACAAGTTAGACCCATGTTGATGGGTGTCTAAGAAAAGGTCTTGCCGAGATCTACCCCTCCCAAGTGTCAAAACTTTGACGGCCTGTATCTCCTAAACGGTAAGAGTAAGACCCATGTTGATGGGTGTCTAAGAAAAGGTCTCGGTGAGATCTATCCCCCCAAGTGTCAAAACTTCAAAGGCTTGTATCTCCTAAACGGCTGAAGCTAGACCCATGTTGATGGTACTCTAACAAAAGGGCTTCACGAGATCTACTTAATGGTAAAATAAAAAATAAAAAAAGTCGTAATAAAAATAAAAATAAAATTTCGCAAATTTTGATCGGCTATATCTCCCGAAAGACTGGTGCTAAAGAAACCGAGTTTCGACTGTTGTAAATTGCTTGACAGGGGCTACGTGCCACAATCAAAAAAATTTACATTTGACAGGTTTTTCCGAATTCTCGTTTAGACCTTTCAAAAAACTGTTAAAACCTGTCAAATGTAAATTTTTTTGATTGTGGCACGTTGCCCCTGCCAAGCCATTTACAACAGTTGAAACCCGTTTTCTCTAGCACCAGCCTTTTGGGAGATATTGGCCGATCAAAATTTGCAAAATTTTTTTTTTTTTTTTTTACGACTTTTTAAATTTTTTATTTTACCATTAGGTAGATCTTGTGAAGCCCTTTTATTAGAGTACCATCAATATGGGTCTAGCTTCAGCCATTTAGGAGATACGAGCCTTTGAAGTTTTGATACTTGGGAGGGGTAGATCTCGGTGAGACCTTTTCTTAGACACCCATCAACATGGGTCTAACTCTTACCGTTTAGAAGATACAGGCCGTCAAAGTTTTGACACTTGGGAGGGGTAGATCTCGGCGAGACCTTTTCTTAGACACCTATCAACGTGGGTTTAACCCCAGCCGTTTAGAAGATACAGGCCGTTAAAGTTTTGGCATTAAAAATATATATTTTTTGACCGCCTATGGTACAATCCTAAAGGGTGTCGGTACTACCTTCCGTTCCAAAGATAAGGCCAAAACAATTTTTTTATGTTGCATCCCTAGTGGTACATCATTATGTCAAAAGCATAACCCTAACATCAGGATCATCACTATGAAACAAAAAGTATCATTATTTAAAATCAAAAGGAACCCTAATTTCATCATTTGATCCATGATGGCAGTGAAAACCTTTTCACGACGCAACGCGACGTGTAGATAGGTACCATTATCTATAAAAACGGCAAAAAAAACATGTTCAGTCACAAAATAACCACTTATAGAATTTTTACTCCGAATAACTAGCGAAAACAGGCGCACGCACGCATAAACGCGTACGTACGACGATCTCGAAGATACTCGGGTAAATGCCAATACGAAATTCTGCCGAGATCATCATACGTACGCGTCTATGCATGTGTGCGTCTGTTTTCGCAACGTCGTCGTCGAGAAACTTAGCAAGATGCCTTTTTTAACATAAAATTTGCGGTCAAATATCAGGATTTATTTTCGGTTGTTTTTTTATTTATTTTCCGTAAGTCAGCATTTACTATAATAGAATGTATGTAAGAAATCCCGAATAATCCTGCACAGTGATCCCAATTTGAAATTTATATAATGAATATTTATATTTCAAGTGACAAATACTGATTGGCAAATTTCTGTAAGTGATAGTTTTCGAGATAAAAAACAATCTTTTTTTTTTGTATGGAGAAAAACAATTTTTTTTTTCTCAAAATGTTGTAAAGTGTCGCGGGTGTGGCTTTAATATTATGAATAACCAAGTGATCCTCTACTTCAGGCGATTACCGTCGCCAAATTAGCAGCTCGATGTTTGTCTGTATGAATATCGACGGAAACGACATTGAAATAACGTTCAAATCAGTGCACAATGCGTGGTGGCTGTTACGACGCTCGCTGCGTCCTTGAAAGAGCAAAATAGGAGAAAATAATACTTTTCACATGGGCGTCATTGTTCGATTGAATAATTCTATGTTATATTTATAGCTAACAAGTTTATCTATTTATCAAAGCATAAATGAATTAAATCACCTAAGCCGCTTAGGAGCAGTAGGAAATTCAAACCGAAAGACACCATTCAGTTGAAACAATTTTTCATATAGAAGTTTTGGTGGTACGAAAAAGAAAATTGTTGCATATGTTGTCCTTGAGTTGATAATCCATAATACATTTTTTCAATATTTTTGGTTTGGCCATAAAAGAGGAGTAGGCTTTAGAAAGTACCCATTTGGCGGTATTAAGGGCCTTAATAGTAGTTTATGCAACAAGGGCGAAAAGGAATAAATTACAAGTGTTTTAAACGTAACCGAGTAATTTAATGCTCTAACAACCGTGTACCATACTACGTTTTTCAATGCATAGTGTGAGGAAATAAAACAAATATAATCAAAGAAAACAATTTAATTATTAAAGTTAAAAGTTAAATTGTTACAATTTTGCAAGTTAATGATTGGCTCAAAAGGAATGTATACAGAGCCGTTAAACAATGGAAAAAAAAGTATAACATTTATGGTATACAGGAAAGGTTGCAGAGTTGCAGATTAGCCAACTTCTAGTAAATAAATAAAAAAAAAATAATAATAAAGCTCTAGGGGCAAAATAATCGGCTTTTTTGTTCAGTTTTGAAAAAATATTTATAACGTTTGCGGCCGCATGAGAAATTTGTGGTCAAATATCAGGATTTATTTTTGGTCGTTTTTGGAACATGACACATATAATTTTAATGTATTTTCCGTGAGTCAACATTTACTTTAATAGAATGTATGTGAGACACTTTCTTCCTGAAACAATATGTTATCTAGAAGTCGGCGTATTTCCTACGATATAGCAACATAAAAACCAATATAAGAGCGCCGACTTCTAGATAACATAATGTTTCAGGAAGAAAGAAGTCGGCAAAAGTGTTGATTCGGTACCATCGGTCATTATAGAATTATTATTAACTTTTTAGTGAATGACTGCTGTAACTATTGAAGTCGGTTATTATTTTTTTGTTAAAAGTTTTGTAACAATACAATGTCGGCCCTTAGCCGAAATAAGGCTTTTGCCTTATTTCGGCTAAGGGCCGACATTATATTTTTATAATAAATTTTTACTAACGGTTTTCTTAGTGGGTACCTTATTTCTTTCTTTTAAGGTGAAATTTTCAAAGGCATTTTAGAAGCATTATTTTTATTAGGTACCAAAGTTCGGCCGCCTTAAAACAGGAGGGTGTAAATCTGATCATGTACTTTCATTCCTTACCTATTGAATATCCTATTAAATATTTCTTTTGCAGCAGAAAACATTTTTTGGCGGCAAAAGAAATATTTAGATGACGAATGATTCCCTCCCACAAATAACGCACTTTTCATTCATCTTGACGGATCGCCATCTACTCACACGCCACCTCGCCGCTTTGTGAATAGCGTGCGAGCAAACTCCATCCGTCGCTGATTGGCACGTGGCGTGGAGTCCGCCCCGGCCCCGCGCTGCACCCCGCACCTTTGTTTGTATGCCATGATCATAGAAATTATGTTTTCTTAAAATTACGGGTACGAATTTTTCTAATCTTTTGAATGTTGATCGGGTATGTTATTATGATAAGGTACCTGCCAACTTTTGAATTCTAATTTTGTATTTCTCATAATATGAAAAGAAACTTAATTAAACCGAAAAGCATACTAAATAAATTTCTAATATTTCTATTTTAAGTCAAGATAAATAATACCATTTGATGTAAACATACTCAGGTCCCTCTAATACTATATTGAAAGAGTATTTCACAATTTTCAGTTTTCCTAATTTCCATGTATGCAATCTTTCTAATAAATGAATAACAACAAAATACGCTTATTTTATGTCAGATAAAATCTAAACTTTTAATTCTAAGTTTGTAATGGCCCTTTTAAATTAAATAATTGCAAATACCTAAATAATACCTACAGCAACATCCTAAATTTTCTAAGTTTTTAATATAATCTTTAAATATATATACTTAATTAATCCTGCAAAGATAAACAATTTTAATAATATCATAAGTACGAATCGTACTGCTACGCGCCTACCTGGCCGGGTCTCCGGTATGGATTCGGGCGGCTGATTGGATTTTACCTTGTATAATATATATTTTACCTATCATTTTAATCGTAAATATATTGCTACATAAATTAAATAAACCTTTAATTTAGTTCATGTACATTTATTATTTTATTACATATATTTTCTTTACTAGATTAAATTTGACGTGTAAAAAGTGTATATATATATACCTGCTTTGCAAAATAAACTATTTGAATTTGAATTTGAAAAAGCATTCTCTACCAGTCAACCCAAATATGGTACAAGAAATACAAAAAGTAGTTAGTAGGCGTGCAGGAAAAATTAAAACTACAATAACAAAGTAATTAAAATTACTCTAAATCTAAACTAATGACTAGGTAAGTTAACCTTACCTAAAAAACTATATATGCTTTAATACTTATGATGTACTTACATATATAATTCCGCCGATCAAGGCATTTTCGTATTTACCACTTGACAATAGGTACATACTTCTTAACAGGGGAGTTCTTTCATAAAACGGACTTTAAGAAAAGCTTATTGACTTGACCTACGCATTTGTTGACAGATATCTACTTGATTTCTTATAGCAGAATATTACGTTTTGAATCCTTAATTATTAGTTATTATTCAAGATAAGTTAATACTTATTTAATCGGAATACCATAACTATTGAAATTAACAGAATATTCATTTTATGAGGTTCTTTGTTTCTTTATGTATAAAGAATGCCAAAGACGTTAAAAATAGTGCGAGACGTTTTTGTGAAAGAGAAAAGGCACACAGAGCGCCGTTGATTCCTCTCGATTAAGTTTGATCTCGTGTTGCTACCATGGCAGGTCAGTAAAATGGTGAATAGGGATACCAGTGTCAGACATGCCAACATTATGGGCAAATAATAACTTGCTTTTTATTTGTCTATTTGTCTATTGGAGGCATATCGGGAAAAACTGTTAGTAGAATAACTCTATAAAATGGTGAATAGGGATACCAATGTCAGACATGCCAACATTAACGGCAAATAATAAGTTACTATTTATTTGTCTATTGCAGGCATATCGGGAAAAACTGTTAGTAGAATAACTCTATAACAGTTGAAGTTGCTGCCCCTACCTCTAAAAAAATTATGTCTCCGTAAAAATCATCACAAATTTATAATACTAGCCTGCATACCAAATTTCAGCTTTCTAGAACTTCTGGAAGTACCCTATAGGTGCCCTGCTTTCTTCAGCTCGTCTTGGCGGAGGCACTGCGGTGCCCCCAGATAGGAAGCCTAAATTTGATATTGCCTTTACAGAAAATGTCAAAAAAACTGTAAATTGTCAAATATTTTTAAATTTTGAATATGGTACCGTAATCAGCGACCCTAAAAACCCCTTAATAATGAGTTTCATTTGTATCGGACCACTTTTCATAGCTTGTCAAAAAACTGTAGAATGTTAAATTTGGTCATGTAGCCCCCGTCAAACATTCATTACAGTCGAAGCTCGGAGCCTTCAGCACTAGCCTTTTAGGAGATATGGCAAAACAAAATTTAGCTGAAAATATTTTTTTATCGGCTTTTTATTATTTTTTATTAGATAGATCACGTGAAGCATTTTTCTTAGAGTTCCATCAACATGGATCTAGCTCCAGACGTTTAGGAGATACAGACCGTTAAAGTTTTGACATTTTCAGCGGGTAGATCTTGGCAAGACCTTTTCTTATATTACCATCAACATGGGTCTAGCTCGAGTCGTTTAGGAGATACAGGTCGTTTTCGGCAGGTAGATCTTGGCAAGACGTTTTCTCAGAGTACCATCAACATGGGTATAGCTCCAGCCGTTTAGGAGATACAAGCCGTTAAAGTTTTGACATTAAAAAAAAAACTAATTTTGGCACCTTGTGGTCCAAACCATAGCGGTCTAACACCAGCCGTTCCAAAGATATGGCTGAAAGAAAATTTAGCAAAAAAGTTTTTGGCAGAATTTCTTTCGTACATCCCTAATGTCAGGGACATATCTACGAACTCGAGATAGATGCGGGCTCACGAGCTCGTTTGACTACGAAATTTCGTTCTACCTCATATCTACTTCCTACCTACCCTACCTCGTCCCTCGTCCTCACCCATCTCTATGCCAAAGTCAAAAATGTCAAGACCCCAAGGCCCATCCCTAGTGTCAGGGACATCCCTAAGAACTCGTTCTATGGCACATCCCTATGCCAAAGTCAAAAAAGGTCAAGGCCCATCCCTAGTACCAGGGATAATAGTAGCAAATACAATGGCTTTGTAACGAAAACCTTTCGTTTGCTAAACACTATAAGCCGTTCAACGGCCAGTTGCCCCTTTAGTTGCCCCTCTTGTTTTTGCTGCACCCTTACAGGGTGTCTCTTGGAATTTTCTTTCTTGTAACATCTTTTGTACTTGTGACTTGGCTATAAATAAATGATATGATATGATATGATATGATATGATATGATAACGGCTTACCATATCGGTCCCTGCTAAAATAACATTGCGCAAAGTACCGTGTAGGTGTGAGTGTTACAAACAATTTTGGTAAAAAGAACAAGCAACTAAACGATATCCATTTCGCATTGTTTGTATACAACATCCATGACACGAGCGCTTCGTGCATGTCGTGATTGCCGTGATCACAATTCACGAAGAGTCACGCATGCACAATCCATTCACGCATTTACGAAAATGCACGGCCGTGTTTTGTCGTGAGTCGTGATCAGAAATATTAGAATCGTTCACAAGTGGCATCTCTGGTATCAAGTAACTATAAATAATGACATTTGAAAATTAAACTCCTATTGAAACAACCGCGCGCGAGCTTACAATACAAGTTGCTTGAAAGTCTTGCAAACAATTAAACTTAGTTTTCACCATCGCGCCGATCATACCGACACAAAAGCATAACTAACCTCTCACAACATAAAATCAGGGAGCTTACATACTGATCTTTTTTTTTGTAATCAACGCAGCTCTCCCTACGTTCCGAAATGACCGACAGCGCTATAAGCGCACTAAAATATTGAATGACGTTTCTTCATCGTATTTATATATACTGAAAGTATTATAATGTTATCAATAACGTCACAATTACCGCTACTATACGAACTATACGTAACACTATACGAACTATGATAACAGAATTATACAAAAAAAAATACTTTTGCCAGCAATTTCGGAACGAAAGGCGAATTTGCCAGACAGCACCTGTCTGCCATATATGTTGTCTTTGACGGCACGCTTGAGACTGCACAACGACGTCAAAAACAACACATTCACCCAAGCCTGCTCTGAGGCGATGTTGTCGCGTTTTATTAATCCTCTCTGGTGGCCAAGTTTCGGAGGTTACTGGGAGTACACATAAATAAGGGTCGTATAGCAACAGATGAAAGGTTCTGACCTCTGGAAGGTGAGGGTCCAGCCGGGCGGCGCAGCGCTGCTCTCTAGCTGCGCAAGGGAAGCGGCGCACGCAGCCAGCCAGCGGCGAAGGTAGGATACTGTCAAGGCGGAGCATTTGTGGGCGGCTAGTAAGGTCTGTGGGCGAGAAATTGATACCTCAGACTTCAAATTAAAAGAACAAGCAGGTTCATGAATACGTTATTATCGAAAATAATATTTTCCGAGATAGAAGCGCTATATTATTGAGTTTTATTGTGTGCAGCATAGCTAGCACAGTAAAATATTGTATCGCCATCTTTTACTAAAACTCTATCGTAAACTATGATCCGATAGTCTATCGAATGTATCTCGTTCAAGAACAGTTTCTATGATAATTGGCGATGAGTCGAGCAAACAATCGATTTATGGAGCGAACGAAACCTTTACTTATAATTCGACTAATTTAAAGAATCATTGTACTATAAAAGGCGTGTAAAAGTAAATGATTTGAAAATAGCACGATAGCAGTACTAACCCGGAGCCATTCTTGTAAGTTAATGTCACTCCTTAAGTATATCTTTTTAATGATCAAGGAAGACGAGAACGGGGGCCCTACAGAGAACAGAATACTCGTAGAGTTTGGCCAAAAATCCAAAATTCGCGTAACAATTTCTACATAGAAGCTCTATCGAACCCTATCACCACCTCCTTGGGTCGGTGATACAGCTTTTCCACATAAATATCAAAAAATATAAACAAAGAGTGGTAGCAATGTTAGCTATTGAAGATAGAACAAATAAAAAAAAAAGATTTTTTTCGATCTTTCTAAACAGAAAAATTAGGTTGTTTCTTGATACAGTGTTAGCTAAATTGTAGAAGGAACGATAGGATTGGCTGCCATCTTGAATTAACTATCAAAATCGAAAAGATACACGCTGTATCGACCACAATGCTAGCTATGCAGGAAAGAAGTATAGCCTGCATATGATTACACGAGATACTGGAGTAAGTTATTATTTTATTATTGATATGAATTCTAGGATAACCTGCATTTGATTTTTTGCAAAATGTATTTTTTGTGTGACACACGGTCTGTAATTGACTAATTAAATTAAATGATTTATTTTTATTGTTATATGTTATTCTACTAAGTACCTAACTTTACGAAAGTTGCTACTTACTTGCATTTGAATGGTCATTTCTTGCACGGGTGTTATGGGGTACACTTGCTGCTCATTCAAAAATTTCAACTTCGCTCCCAAAAGATCAATCAAATCATCCGTTGCTTCATCTTTGTCTTCATGTAAAGTTTCCCCTTTTGTGAACATCAGACCTTTGCCGTAAGCAAATGGTTTTTTTGGACTATCTGCACTTTCTTCTTCGTTATTTTTACTGAACCCTAAACCAGTTCTTTCACCAGAAAATCCTTCTATAACTTGGGAATATTTGGTTGTATATTCAGGAATATTATTAGTCTTTCTTTCTGGTAGTACTGAGTTTGAAATCCTGAGCTTTTTTCTTCCTGTTTTTTCAATAACTTCATCGGAATTCATTAGATAAATATTAGTTCCTTTTTTTTCAGTGACTACTTCAGGTGGAGTTTCGGTTTTAGCTTCTGTTTCTGCTGTTTTCAACTCTATTTTTGCAGCACTTGGGAATAAACTTTTAGGTAAATCTTCAATAATATTTTTGCTACTTGGAAACAGAGATTTTACTTCATCTTTGGAAGGAGTACTACATCTAGATAAATCTTTGGGTGTGCTTTTTCCACTATCATTTTGTTTTTCTTCTACAGCGAAATTTGAATCGTCACCAAATATGTCAATTTTCACTTTACTTTTAATCTTTTTCGGTAACTCTTTCTTTTCAATTTCTTCAAGTAAATCATCAATGTTTGTATCGGCCGTTCCTTTACTATCTCTACTTGTTTCGTCGATAATTTTAGCTGGTGATGCACTTCCGGAACACTTTTCATCTTTAATGATCTTTTGGATTTCTGATGGTAATTCACCTCCGAGTTTTTCTAACAGATTTGCTTTTTCTTTGAGTTTTTTAAGTAATTCGTCTTCATCTTCATTGTCATTTGCGGGCGTTTCCAGATCCTACACAAATTGTTAGATTTAAATTTTTATAAAATTAAGGAACTGACATAAACATACATGATTGTAATAGTATCTCAGATTGAAAACTTTAACCCATCACAGCGCATAATAACACATTCAAAGTCACCGGAAACCTCATCAGTCAAACTCAAACCCATCAAATATTCTCTTTACTTTAAAACTGACCTAAAGAAGGCATCAGTTTAGGTAGAAAATATCTTATGGGTCCATGAAAAAGACTGAAAAGAAACCATGTGAAACCATACCTTGTGGAAGCAAGGACAATATTTCAAATGGCTTTATAATATTACTTTAATGACTGAATGGAAAATAAATACACTATAAAACAAATATTTCCAATTTCCTTGAATAGTTATTCTTTGTGCGATTTTCAGATTGCTATATCATCATTAATACCATTTTGTCTACAAAATTGCAAGCGAATATGAAGAATCAGAAAACCCACCACAACAGGACTTTTTGTTCCAACTTCTATTTCTTTCACAGCTTCAGGTGACTTGGGTTTCACATCATTCACGCCTAAATCAGGAGGCAACTCTGGTCCTATAGGCACTGTATAATTTTGGTTTGGAGGTAGCGGTGGTCCATATTCAACTGTTTGAGGCTTGGTTTTTTGCTTCTTCTTTGCTGATTTGGGAGCTGGGGGGGGTTTTGGAGTGACAACTGGTTTCGGAGTATTAGAAACAGTGATGCTGGGAGGTGGAGGTGGCTTCTTTGTTGGACTATCACCTTCATCATTGGAATCAGAGTCCGAGTGGTAGTAGGACGTGATCAGTTCTATTTTTCTGTAATAACACAAGAATGTATCTATTTAGCACAAACAATTTTAAAATGTTCTATACATGTAGTATGGATCTAAAACTGTAGCACCACAATTTCTTTTGGTTCGCTGGTTGTGTAAATTTATGCTTTTCAAAAAGCATTTAAACTAATTATTTATACAGCATTCATTACAGACAGTATCCAGTGCTCTGTACAATTAAGTTTTCAGAAGTACAAATAAAAACATTAACAAATATACAGTTTACACATAACATTAAATTTCAGCATTATGGCAATACAAAATTAACTAATCTAATATTTTAAATGCATACATGCATATACTCAACGCCTGTCTACCCCTCTGGGAGGCAGAGACTACAGACAACATGAATAATATTTTAAAACCTTAATCACTCTCACATTACATACATCAACCTGTCGTGCCCCTCTAACATCAAAAACTGAACTTACAAAATTGCCTTTAGTGGGTATTGAACTATTTACGAACTGTGTTGTCACTTCAAGTGCGAACATATCCTTTAGACAAACGGAATTCGTTAGTATTTCTCTGTTTTTAATGATAGGAACCCAGTCCAGCAAACACACATAATGGGCCCACAGATCACTTAAAACGAAACTTAAAGATGTTAACTTACTCGTCTTCGGAATCACTGCTTGGCCTCTTCGTCCCAGCTCTACCATTTTTCACATTTTTATTATTGCTCTTTGCATTCGTAGATTTTGTCTCAGGCACTTTGTGGGTTTTAATTGGAGGTGGCTTGGAAGCAGGTTTTGTTTGTGCGTTTTGTTTCTCTGCCAGTGCTTGCTGGTATAGCTGCCATTCTTCTGCAGATACTTCGGTGGAACCTGGTAAACATACAAAAATTAGATAATTGAAATGGATATCATAAAGTGCCCAGGAATTTTATCGCTAAGACAAAAAATTTGCTTTTTAAAAACTATTAAAGGATTTGATGTATGAATAAAATAATATTATTTCATATTAATATTAGATAAAAATATTTTTAAAGGAGTGCTCTTAGAAGAATTGTTGAATATGAAGGGTACAGGGGAATTGAAGGATTTAATTTTTTTTTTCATCGTTTTGGTATGCAACATGTTAAAGTCCATCGAGTATAGTTTCGTTTTTATCAGAGTAACTTGCAAAAAACACCAACTAATAGGTATAGATTAAATTATGTTAAGGTGTGTTAATTCGAAAACCATTTCGAGATTTAGGTTTAATATGCCGTATTTTCGAAGTTTTGGTCTAAAAAACCTTATGATGATGAATATTTTTAGGAAAAGGCTGCAACTTCCATTTGCCCTCGTGTGACGTCATTTGAGTAATGGCTGTATAGAAATGTGTCCTTTGCTATCAAGACAAATTTATAATAATTTGCTTCAGACAAATTTGACAGCTAGATGACAGATGAGTAGACAGACAGACTACTTTTTTTTGTGAGCAATCACACGTCACAATCAGTATAATGTCTAAAATTTTCAAGTGACAAGGTCATTGGGCAATTGTTTACAAAATCATGAAAAAATAATGGTTAATTTATATACTAAAATAATGAAAACTATGTCCTAAAATGACGTAAATTCTACAAAAATTAATTTAAAAAAAATCTTTTTAACATTAAGCCACGGGAATTAACCGTTTAAAGATTGAGGCACAGGCTAAAACGACGAAGGGTTTGCGATAGCGGGGGAAAATGATGGATGTCAGTAAAAAATTACGAAAGTGTCTATGGAATGGAGGGGTTAAAAAATTATTTTCTTGCAATAGCTAATACAAATAATTTGGTGACATTCATCCCCTTTTTGTTGACATTCATCATGTTTCCGTTGGGTCATGTCTTTTTTTTTAATTTCTTATTTTATAAATTTCTTGTCCAATTCACTTCAACTTTTATTCCAACCATGACAATAAATATAAAGCTATAAACATGAATTATATTTTGTGTGAAGTTAGTGTTAAATAGATACCTTGAGCAGAGAATATAAAGTATTACTACGTAAAGAAGCGACACTCACCTCCCCGCGCGAATTTAACGTCCCCCGCAAGTTAGTGGCAAATCTGTAGGCAGGCAGAGCTCGAGTAGCACACGTTCGCTGTGCGCGTATTTGGTTTTGTTTCTTGATTTTGTACACAAACACTTGTAGTATTTGTTTCATAACATTTGTTTTATGTTATGAAACAAATAGTACAAGTGTTTGTGTTCAAAATCGAGATCCTTTTTATGTTTCATCAAGTGCCGACAATCGCAAGTATAAATCTTGTTTTGTTTTATTACGATACTGATTTTTAATCTATTATATGGTTCGTTATTGTGGTATATATGAATGCCTAGAAAACGGAGCAACCAATAAAGAATGGAGATTTTTCCGAGATTAACCACACTGAAATTTAGGAAGAGAATCATATAAGTTGCTGACTATAAATGTTGTCCCTCTCGATCGACGACGCTCACACGCTTGCTGCCAGCCCTAGACTAGCTCACGCACACACACAAGCGTGTGCGGACAAGCCAGATGCGAGCGTGAGAGTGTAGGTAAATAACTTGAGCGAGGACTATGAAGTGTCGGGGGTGTGCCTTGAGTCTATGAACTAAGAATCTAATTTTGACTAATTAAGAATCGAATTTTCTCTAATTAATGTAAAATTGACTCTCATCATTTTTCCCCTGTACCCTTCATATGGTCAGTGGGAAATGTGGTGTGAATAAATCAATAACAACCCGTACAAAATACATAAACATTATTACAAAACAATATAGGGAATATAAACTATAAATATTTATTATTATCTTTTTCAATCAAACATATTTACCTGAAGTGGTGAGCTGTTGCTGTGCAAGTTTCACAGCAAGAAGGTACTCAGGGGGAGCTTCCCAGGTGACTACATTTGTGTACTGGTTCCAATAGTATGTGAAGCCACTGCCTTCATCGTAGCAGGCTGACCAGGCTATGAACATAATAAATATTTGCAATCTTAATTATTTGCATATTAATATTACTCTTCTGTGAAAATTTCAAACATTATAATACTTTTAGGGTTATGCACCCTTTTTCAAATCCCTCACATGAATACATAATAAAAATGGGACAGAAAAAAGGTATACATAGCTACGACCAAAATAAAATAAATGGACGGGCCATAGCGTACAGATTTTTGAAGTCTGTAAAGTGAGCGCCGGCTCTCACTTCATCTCTGTCTCTGTCTGTTAGAAGAGTGACACGTACGCTTATTATTACATGCCATCCAAATAACTGACGAAAAAATACCTTGTGCATTTACAAAGTGCAAAAAGCAAAATAAACATAAAAATAAAAATTAGGTATTGAAGTATATATCCAATTGCTTAGACTCGTTATGAGTGAGGAAACTGTAAAGACAAGGTCCGTCCATTCATTTTATTTTGGTCGAAGATACATAGCGTAACATGTGTTACTCTACTGCTCCGCAACAGGAGACATGAGATGAAAAGCAGGATCATGACAAGCTCAACCATCCCTTCACTGGACTAAAAGTTTTAGTTTTTATGCCAGCATGCTGAACGATGAACGAAAATTATTCGCCGATGCTGAAGCTGTCCTGGCTTGGCTGACTGATCGGGGGGAATGCACAATATCTCTGATCACGTGCAGTCGGTGCAGGACTCACTACGAATTTAGAAACTTATCAGCTTGGCCAGCCGGCCTCGCACGTTATTACGCTCAGTGCCCCATAACTACAACATAACCGAAATATGCGAAACCTTAAGACGCATAGTATGTAAAATAGTAAATAAATCGTCTTATAAAGCTAACTTTAATTTTCTTCTAAGGTATTTACTCACGACAATGAGCGACAGGTGCTGGAATTGTAGGTGCTGGAATTGTAGCTGCAGGTATTGTAGCTGCAGGTATTGTTGACGCGGTCTCATCAATACTAGGGATAGGTGCGGGACCAAAATCTCGCATTTTAGACGATCTGGACATCATCTCCTCATCAGAATCGTCATCAGATTCTCCGTACTGGCCGATCAAGCCCGATAGGGGGTTAGCTTTGCTCATTTTGTGAATCTGTGTGAAATTATCCGGCTGGCACTTTTACGCACAATAATGTCTGTTCTTATATTTTAAACCTATTTACACGTAAACAATTTCACAGTAAATAGAAAACTTCCAGCATTTTTTGCACATTCTCAATGAAATGAACAAACGAAGGAAAAAACACTGGAAAACTGGACTGGAAATCTAGAAAAAAAAACTAAATAGTGTAATAACCGGTTATAAGAAGATTATTAAATAAAGAACGGTTATTGATAAAACAGACAAACACTGGTTGGTTATTACCTCAGAATAAGCCTTATTCTGAGGTTATTACAATGCATGGTAAAAGAAAACAAAGTATGTTCCTTGCTGATTTGTGGCGGCCCAAGCATACGTCATCACGCTATGGACGGTTCTCAAACTTTAAAAGTCGGGAATCGTGGAATTTTTTATGTTCTTAGAAATAAATTACTAGTTAGCATGTGAGACTCGCACTTTATCGATTTTATCAAATCATACATACCCATTTGGAAAATGGATTCCCAAAAAATGCACATTTTAAAAATTATAAATATATTTGGAGACGTTTTTTAGAAAACGTAAGTAAATATACAAATATATTGGATAAATGGGGTAAGTAGGACTGACAATTTCTGATGCTGGCTATTACGCCACAATAGCGAAGCCACTCTTGAGCCACCAATTCATTTTTGGGAAAAGAAAAAAGTATAATTATTTCACCTTTTGCAGCGCGATTTTTACTATTACGGATCAAAAAACCGCCCATTCTTCCTTCCTAGGATTATCATTAATTATTTAGCTCGTATGCAACTCGAAACTCGCTTCAACCTTTGGGAATCTCTGTGTAGAATGAAACAAACTATTAAATTCACTTTCGTGCAACAAGGATGACACCAAATGGAAAAAATGCCATTTTAGATATTGCCAGTATTATGCGCTTATTTTTATCCAAACGCGTCACACAACTTCTGCAAATCTGACCACAAAGATAAGCAAAAAATCAAAATTACATTTGTTTAGGTTTAATTTCAACAACAAAAAATACTTGTCAATGTTACAAATAATATAAATATTTCGTTAATGAAATAACTTAAAACTATTTTCCGTATCATGAAAATAATGACATAAAATGGCAAGCACGTAAGATGACGTCACCTTGGGCCGGTGTGTTCCAAATATTAAATAATATCAGTGTCGCCGTACAAGCTCTCGAGCTTACTCATTCGCACTCATATAAAAATTCATAAGCTCTCCTGTTTTCAGTGTTAAGTTGTAGTAAGCTTCTGTTTTGGAATGGCAACCGAAGAAACAAACCATAGAGTATATTGAATACAGAGAATAGAGTCATCAGCTAAAGAATTGGTATAGCGACATCTGTCGGTTCGTCTGAAAGATACATTTTGTCTCATCTAATGCTAAAAACAGGCAATGGAACTACATTAATAAAGTCTATGCTACTTATTAGATGGATTATGTAGTGAATTAAATAATCCAGTACCCATTTTTACCATGAATGGTAAAAATGGTATATAGTTGCCTCTGTAGACGACAAAAAACCGCAATATACGGCGTTTGATGATGAAAAGGTTTCCTTTTGCAGAGTGAATACTTAGAACCCTTAGATCATTTTACGAAGGGTAGCCATAAAAAAAATTGATGTAGGAAAGAGAGGGAGTAGTTTTTCGTTATTAAAATATGATAATTCAATATTTTTTTTTTTCTAGTTACAACGTTAATTTTAGTATCATTTTCAACTAAACTTGAGACGTACAGGCCATATACGAAATAATACTTATAGTATTTCATATAAAAATCTCGAAATTAAAATAAAATTATAAAAAAATCTTACTTTTTTGACGATAATTTAATTAAAGTTAAATTTGTCGGGTCTGATGATCCAAACGACTCACTAATCTGTTCAACTTATGTTGAAGTGGCACATAGCCGTATTTTTTTACATGCATAAGATATGGCCCTCAATGGCGCGTCAAAAATTACGATACACACGGTTGATTCAGATGTTGTGGTTATAGCGATATCCTTTTATTTTTCACTTCAGTAACATGGTCTCAAGGAGATGCGGCTATCTTTCGGCACTGGCAAACACTATGTATGTAGCTAACATACCGGTGCATGAAGTAGCAAACCATTTAATCGCAGATAAAACAGAAGCTTTAAGAGGCTACCATGCATTCACAGGGTGTGACACCGTTTCAGCGTTTCATTCTATGCACTTAATCAGCATTTTTCTAAACCGCCTGTCTCCTTAGAAGACAAATAAAAAAAAAAACTCTCCTAAACATTCGTAATAAGCCCAAACCCGACTGCGATCATTTTACCTTCAAGACTGTTTCTGAGTGTGACGTTAAGAGAGCAATTCTTTCTATTACTTCAAAGGCTGTGGGTGATGACAAAATTTGCTCTCAAATGCTGCATCTTATACTAGATGAACTTTTACCTGTCCTAGCTGACGTTATCAACTGCTCCCTTGTCACCAGCTCATTCCCCACAGCCTGGAAAAATGCACATGTCATCCCTCTTCCAAAGACTACAAACCCTTCATCGTTTTCTGAGTATTGTTCAATTTCCATTCTTCCTATCCTTTCTAAAGTTCTTGAGTCTTTAGTCCACAATCAAATTTCGTATTTCCTATCTAAAAATAGTTTACTCAATCACTTTCAATCTGGATTTCGCCCAGGGCATAGCACCATCACGGCACTCCTGAAAGTCTCCGATGATATAAGATTAGCTATTGACAATAAGAAAACTGATTATACTCACACTATTGGATTTCAATAGTGCATTTAACTCTGTAGACTTCGATGTACTCTTTAGCATTCTCAGCTCTCTTAACGTATCTCCTCTTGTCACAGAATGGTTTGATACTTATTTAAGGGGTCGCCTGCAGTGCATACGCTCGGAAGAGGTTTCCTCGGAGTGGTGCCAACTAACTGCTGGCTTACCTCAAGGTGGTGTCCTCTCTCCTCTCCTTTTTTCAATTTTTATAAATTCTGTTTCCAATGTTCTTTCTTCGAACTACCATCTTTACGCAGACGATTTACAACTCTACGGCCACTTTGACGTAACTGAGGCAGATATTGCTGTCTCAGAAATGAACAGTGATCTTTCAAACATTCACAGGTGGGCGGAGGCTTTCGGACTTTTGGTTAATCCCAAAAAATCTCAAGCCATTATTTTCGGTAGCAGATATATGACTAACCTTCTCAATCAAACGGCAATTCCACAAGTAGTTTATGACGATATCCCTATTGCCTACACTAAATCTGCAAAAAATTTGGGTGTCATATTTGATTGTAATCTGACGTGGGATGCGCATATTAATGAGGTCAGCAGGAAAGTCTTTGCCACATTTCATTCCCTTAAGCGTCTTCAGAAATTTCTCTCCTTTGAAACTAAAGTTACTCTCGCATTTTTCAAATAAGGGGTTTTAGTTTGATGTATCACTACCTGGGTCCTGAATACCAGTAACAGGCATTATTTAGATATGCTTACTCTAACTTAAACTGCACAATCTTTTTCTGTCATAAGAGTTTGTGGTCAAAATCGTGTCTTTGTAATTTATAGTGTTCTCGATATTGTGGAGTTTTTTTTTTTCGTCTACTTTACTCAGACTAATACATCATGTGGGTACTTTTTAAAAGGGATATCAAATAGGCTTTCAAAATTAATCATTTTTATTTTATCATCTGTTAAATTAAAAATGATATGGACGACTTTGTACAAAAAAAAGGAAAATGACGATTACATATTATTTTTTTTTATGCCTTTTTGTGGAGAATATTGCAAACTGAATAGCAGAAATGAATTCTACGTCTTTGATTTACTCGAAAATGATACCCAACTTGACCTTTTAGCTACAATGTTAATGTCAGGAATCTCTCCCCCCCCTACCACCCACATAAAAAACTTACATTAATAAAATTAATGGCTACCCTTCTTAAATCATTCTTTCAGTCCTAAAAAGCAATGCACCAAAAGGAAATATCTTAATCATTAATCGCCGTATATTTTAGTGTACACAGGCAACTAATACTGGAAAATTTAAATTAAATACCTAAAAAAGCTTTATGAAATTAAAGGCCGTTTCAAAATGATAAATATGTTTATTATAATACAGGGATGACATTTTATAGGGATGACAATTTTATTATTTTATCCTCTTACTATAGCATACTGATGCCATTTTTTTTTATATCATCATTCATCATGCTGGTCATTATTAACTCTGGTGCCATTGAGTATTTTATCAACATCTCGGCGGTGTTGTCCATTGATGAAATGTCACCTCCAATAGCATACAGCCATAATCTGAATCTTTCCGGCTGATTTTCTGGATTTAGAAATGTGTGCAGTATGTTGTCAGCACCTATAATAAAATATATTATGTGTCAGATTTTTTAAATTAACATGACATTAATGATAAGTACCTAATTCAAATGATGTAGGAAGCATTCCGGTAATCATTGGTATTATACTGTGAGTGTGTTCCGTATCTTATTTCTATGTCTTCTACGTATGGTACCATATTAGTACTTCCATCTTGATTAGGGTTGCCATCCGTCCCGTCATATTGAGTCCCGACAAACAGTAAAATGTCCCGATATCTGCGCCCAGTGGAATGAAAGAAATTCTCTCCTGCCACAAACTGGAGTCGATATAGTCGACAGTGTCAGATGAACTATAATGTATAACAATGACTTGCATAGTTTTATTTGTATTTTTTTTTCTATATTACTAAAAAAATTACGTACTTAGAAAAGTATAATACTCATAATACATTCGCTACAAATACGTAAATGTGTATATTGGGGTATTAAGATGAAGTTGCGGAAGGCGGCAACCGGAGACAACCCTTGAATCGCGAAAAAAAATCATCTGCTCCATAGAAAAGTGACATCGCTACTCAATCAAAATGTATGAAACACTTGATTTTTTTTTCTCGATTTCTCAATTTATTTTCATGAAAAGTTGTTCGTATGTACGAGTACTATCGCCAGTTTCAGGCTTCCGCATCTTCATCTTAACACCCTGTTTATCTAATAAATATACCTAGCGAATAAGCAAATAAATATTTGTCGTGTCTTAAAATCACGTATTTATTTACTCCCCATTCCAGAGCGTGCCGATGAGACTCTAGCTTAATATGGCAGCTCTAATCGTGATGCCTTATCAAAGCGGCAATTTTTGTTAGTGTAAATGTTTGAAATTGTAGCAGAAGACAATGTAATTATAACAATACTGTTGAAGGTTCACAACATAATATAGGTAGGTTTCATTCTTTTCCTTTCGAAAAATTTAATCATAAGTCAGGCTAGAAATTAAGTGCGACTGGTTAGTTTAGTTAGACAGATTTATAAATTATTGTGAAAGAAAATAGAGCGTACTTACGAATATTTCTGCAGTTCGGAACGCAACATCTTTTGAACATAGCCAAATTCGTTGGAATCCAAGTCAACAGCAAGAACGGGGTCCGGGTAACAAAGCAGGGGTCAAAATGTGTTAGGAGAATCGTCGTAGTCAGTAAAAGAAAGTCAAGTCGCATTTAAAACATAGAGAGAGTACAAAATAAACATCACAGACAACGGAATGATTTTGAAGTTTTCACTAGTGTCGTACTTTGAAAGTTTACAATGGGTAAATACTTAATTTACTGAAAAATATTAGGTTATTTGGTATTATGTTATTACAGCCCATTTCCATGACAAACATTTTACGTTTATTTTTTTCATGTAATTTAAATTGCAGTCATAGCACTAAGGATTAAGTATATTGTGCGTCAACAAAAATTACCCATATAAATAATACAGATACCCAGTGAAATACCCTATTTACCCTAAAATATCTATTAATAACATCCCTATCCAATGTGGCATTCGAAAATTTGTTGCCAGTAAAAATATATGTTCAGTGATACCACTTAATAAACATTTATTTAATACAACGCCATCTGTTGATTAATTTGATACCTAAGATCTTCAACACCATTCCCATACGAAATAAATGGTAAAAAAAATTCGATGGTGTCAAAATAACCAAGAATCAATCAAAATGAATATTCTAGCCTTACATAAGAAAAGTAAGAATTTTTCGCAATTTTGGAAAGCAACCAAAGCTCTCAACGGTAAAAATAGTCTTCCTTTAAGTGTCGATACCATTCAGGATCAAAACTTGATATAAATTGATTGATAATATAGCTGATTTGTTTGCACGTCAGTTTAAAGCCACTCCTCTTGACGTAAAGGATGTGCTAGACACTACTGAGCCATGTCTGGACATGGATGGAACCATTACAGTTCACGCGGCAAGATGCAAAAGTAATACGGTATATGAAGCGAGGCAAATCGCCCGGGCATGATGGCCTTAGTGTCGAGCACATCCTCTATGGGGGTAATGAGGTATTCAGAGTGTTAGCTGTATTATATAACATGTGCCTTAAGCACAGCTATCTACCCAGTGGTCTTATGAAAACTATTGTGACGCCAATAGATAAAAATAAAACCGGTGACTTGTCTATTGCTAGCACTTATAGACCCATATCGTTGGGTATTTTAATTGGCAAAGTACTTGAAAGGCTTTTGCAGCCCGAACTGATGAAGAATGTGAGACTGAGTGATGCACAGTTTGGTTTTCAGCCTGGGCTCTCCACAGCCTCAGCGATTTTGTGTCTGAAGCATGCTGTCAACTACTACGTCAGCAGGGACACGTCCGTCTACGCGTGTTTCTTAGATCTCAGTAAAGCTTTCGATCTCGTAAATTACAAAATGCTGTAGACTAAAATGTGTAAGTTGAATGTAAAGGAGGACGTCGTGAGTCTGTTGAGATTCTTGTACGAAAACCAAACCAACAATGTAAGATGGGGTGACGCACTCTCTAGTGACTATAGACTAGAGTGTGGTGTACGCCAAGGTGGGCTTACCTCTCCGGATTTATTCAATCTGTATGTAAGTGACCTGATTCCGGAACTGAGGAGCACGGGTATTGGATGTCATGTTGAAAATATATGTTTTAATAACTTCAGTTACGCTGACGATATGGTGCTTCTCTCTCCACCAATCAGCGGCCTACAGAACTTACTTTCTGTGTGTGAAAGCTTTGCCATAAGACACGGAATGAAGTACAACACCAAGAAAACGGAAATGCTCGTGTTCAGTTCGGGTAAGGGTCCGGAGAGGGTTCCCTCTGTTATCCTGAACGGTTCATCGGTTCGGGTTGTAAGGCAGTTCCGGTACTTGGGACATATTCTGACTGAAAACCTATGTGATGACGCCGATATAGAACGTGAGAGGCGAGCCCTGGTGATTCGGTGTAACATGCTCGCTCGTAGGTTCGCGAAGAGCACTAGGGACGTTAAAGTCCTCTTATTTAGGACATATTTTACACTTGCCACCTTTAGATAAAATATACTAAAAGGATGTATAACGTCCTTAGAGTACAGTATAATGACACTATGCATATTCTTCTCAGAATACCACGCTACTCTAGCGCGAAGGGCATGTTCGCCGATGTTAGGGTTCCAGACTTCTATGGCATCCTGAGAAGTCAAATAGCTTCGTTTTGGGATACGGTCCGTAACTCAAATAATGAGCTTGTCCGGGTCGTCGGTCAGAATATGTACCTTAACAAGTTTTTAATGCACTGGTACAATTTAATTTATTTTAATTTTTATATTTTAAGTTTAATTTTGCAGTTTTAATCCTATTTTTTTACAAATTTACTCTTTTTTACTAGTTTTTTATACTTTTAGGATATTTTTTGTCAGTAATCTTAATTCTTACATTTAGTCTAGTTATCAAAGCCGATTCTGAAGGCTTTAATTTTAGTTCTAGTGCTGTCAAAACTTAAATTTTTCCAAAGTAATTTATTCTCTGTTCTTCGCACTTATGAATTATTTTGCAATGATAAAAATTTAGTTTTGACAGCACTAAAACTAAAATTAAAGCCTTCAGAATCAGCTACACTATTGTATTATTGGTTTCGTGTTTTGTATTCTGTATGGGTTATGGGTGCCTGAAATAAAGATTTATTATTATTACTATTATTACTATAGTGAAATTAAGTGAATGCCGCAGTGCTACCGTTCGCAAATCCAGTAAAATCTATCAAAACCTACCAGGGCTGCTTGTTTATTTTTTAATTTTTTGAAATGTATTAGATCTGTCGTCAGACGGCTGCCCGCAAAGAGAATATAATTGACAGCAGGATAGCATTAAACTTCAACGAGTGCAAACGAAATCGCATGTAAGGCAGGTGTCGTCTGGCAATCAAACTGAATGTAGACCTAGAGTCACCGGTTTGACTCATTCGGATGATTTATTTCTTAGCAAACCATTGTGATGATATACCGGTTAGGTATATGTCATCCACGCTCTTGGGACGGGTTGTGTATGATTAAAACACCAGGGCACGGTAACACAAACTATAACTATCTTTATTCCTGCGTTCTTCAAAAGGTTCCTTAAACTTAAACACTAGCAGAGTCCTTGCTGTTTATTACAGTACACGGTTTCACTTTATTGTTTCTTTGTATGAATTCGGGATCTTCCACATTCGGTTGAACCGAGGTGGAGAGAAGAGTTTTATTTGATTTAGATGCGGTTATTCGGAAACAATCCTGTCCAGCCGCCGCCCGCGCCAAAGGCTAGTCCTCGCGCCTCGACAGCTCCTGTCGCCCCTATAGAGGGCTGGAAGTGCTCAGGTCCTCCGACCTTTTCACAACCAACTCCCTATGGAGCGCCTGGGTGACTTCAAGTCGCGGGCCCAAGGCTAGGCCTCGCGCCTCGACAGCTCCTGTCGCCCCTATAGAGGGCTGGACGTGCTCAGGTCCTCTGACCTTTTCACAACCAACTCCCTATGGAGCGCCTGGGTGACTTCAAGTCGCGGGCCGTAATGCAGGCTAACCGGCTGGACAGTAAGGCAGAAGGGAGCGCGGTCGCGAATTAAAACTCTTAACTCCTATCCGGGGTTTATCCCGACGGCACTGCAATCCAGGTGTCACAAATATCACTGCAATCCTTGTTTCACTGTTAACACTGCAATCCAAACGCGAGGGCAAAACAGGGATCCCCACGGGAGGGATTCACGAGCGCGGTACCGGTCACTTTCACTTTTCGATCTGTCACGGATGGAGATAAGCACGGAACTGCCGGCCGTGACCTCTGCTCTCGTTGATAAGTAGTCGTCCCCACCACGCGGCTGCCGGGGTCGTGTCGGGGGTGTGTGGCCGATGACCCGCCGCTTGGGTGGGGACTACTTCATTGCACTCTCCCCCTCGGTGATGAGATTTTTTCCTGTAAGGTTAAAAAAATCACTGTAAAAAAACTCGGGACTGTCCCGTAATATTTCACACCACCTTAACACGACGCTTGTATGTTTTAACCTTCGTACAACTATTTATAGACTTCGTTTCTCATCCGCGTTATTATACCTAATCGTTTACTTGTTATTTTCTGGGTAAACGTAGGACTTTTTGACATGCTTCTCTTCATATTCGTTATATTCGTGGTTATATGTTATATGGTTATATGGTTATATGGTTATACCTTATACGTACGCGTTCTTTGCGTTATCCATGTATTTCGGTTGTCACTTTTTTTCACATATACTTGCACGGGGTGATTAATTTTGATCTGACCCGTGTCTACTTATTAGCGAAGTTCCGATATGACTAATTCGGTTGTTGCGGTCGGGGAGCAGGTTTACGTTGGTACCGGTCGGCCGTTTGGAGTGAATGTTATCTTCTATCGGTGACTAATATTGCGACGAATCCTTTCGTTTTGATTGCAATTAACCCGATATGTTTGTTAAGGCGGTGAATACGGTCTGGGTATGATGGTGTGATTTAAGTTTTAGCCGGTAATCGGATGTTATTAATGGTCCCGTTTTATGATATTTTTGCTGATTTGACTTTTTGTGAATTTAATAGGGATCTAAATTGTTTGTTTTTTTTAAAACAAAATTATGAATTTGGATAGAGAGAAAAAAAAAATCGAAATTAATGAAGGGGGAAAACTAAAACTTTAAAGATTTTACACTTCGGGTTACGAAAAAAAAATAATTATTTAACATCGTCTTGTCCCGACGCCATGGACCGTAGGGCCTTCTCCCTCAGGACGTTCAATTTTCGTCTTTTGTTTCGCCTGGACTTCCCGCCCCTGCTTCCCCGCTTCCTTTTATTGGACCGTCGTTCCGGTCTCCCTTCCTCTATCGGTGCGGTTGGTGGTGGCTCATCCTCCGGGAATGGCGACGTTGCCAAGTTGATGACGTCACCGTCTTCTTCCAAGTCCGCCGTTGTTGTCCATGTTGGGGAGTACGCGCTGATTGGCATCTCATACTCCTCAGTGACTGACGGGGGGGGCGTCTCGAACAGGTCTGGACCCAACTCGTCCTCCGGGAATATCGGCCCCTCTAAAATCGAGTCGTTGTCCCCCCTGTCCTCCCTGAGGTACCGCTCAACCTCGGCGTCTTCTATCTCCCACGGGTTCTCGTCCTCACTTGATATATCCTCATATTGAGGTACCGACCGGATCCTCCCTACTCCCCTATCTCGGAAGATGACAATTTCCCTCGCTAACCCCTGCACTTCTACCCCCGGTTGCACACGCACTCTTTCGTCATTCATTACGGACTCTTTGTTTTGCCCCTGTGAGTCTTCTATTTATAGGCGTAGTTTGTTCATCATAACTACCCTCTTATTATTTTCTTTTTATTTATTCGTGGAACTGTTTCATGTCCTTTACATGTGCGGTCAATTTTCTCCGTCGGTTCTTTGGATCTTGCAGTTCGAAGATTACTGGTGATTTCTGATGCGTTATTACGTATGGGCCTGAAAATTTTGGTGCAAGCTTTGCGCAAAAGTTTTTCTCAGCGTTTGATAACGGAAATTCTCTCTTTAGTATAAGTTCATTTACTTTCGGTCTCCATTCTCTTTTATGTTTATCATACTTCTGTTTTTGTTTCGCTGACGCTGCTGCCTGGTGTGTTTTCACTATTTCGTAAATTTCATCCATCTTGCTATTGTCCTTTAAGGATGGGACTGGGAATTCATTCTTATCTGTTGGGTTCCGTAGTTCTCGTCCGAACAGTAGAAATGCTGGTGTATACTTTGTAGATTCCTGTTTCGAGGTATTTATTGCGAAATTGAATTCTGATAGGTATTGGTCCCATTTTTTATGATTGTCTTCAATGTATGCCGTAATCATGGACTCTAGTGTCCGGTTAACTCGTTCGGTCGGATTTTCGTTCGGTGAGTACGGGGCGGTCAGGCGGTGTTTAATTCCGTTTTTACTTAGTTCTTCGGTGAACAGTTTGCTTGTGAATTGCTTGCCGTTGTCTGACAATAATGTCTCCGAGGCTCCGTATCTCATTATTATGCACTCTTTTAGTGCTTTTATCACGGTTTTTGATGTTGCGGTTCTTAGTGGGCGTATTTCTGTCCATTTCGAGAATTTGTCATGGAATACTATAATCCAGTAATAGCCCTGTGTTGACCTTGGTAATGGGCCAATCAAATCGGTCGTTACCACTTGCCACGGTCTTTCGGGGTTATTTACTTGCATCAAACCCGCTCTTCCTTGTTGGGATGGTTTGTTTGTTTGGCACGTTATGCACTTCTTTACATACCGTGCAACATCTCGAAACATCCCTGGCCAGTAGTACCGCTGCGCGAGTCTGTTCAACGTCTTTGATATTCCTAGGTGTCCCGCGTTTGGTGCATCATGGTTTTCTTTTATTATGTCGTTTCTCTCCGTGGCTCGTATGCATAATTTCCATTCAGAACCTTCTTTTAGCTTTGTCCCGTATGCTGCATTGCCTATTTTTTTGTATAGTTCGTTGTTTGATATTCGGTATTCATTGTCTTCGGACTGGTCTGCTTCTGCTTCGTCTTTTTTTTTATGATACCAGTCTATTTTTCCTGGACTGGTCACACAAACGGGGTGTCTGGACAGTTCGTCGGCGATTTTGTTCTGCGATCCGCTTCGGTACTCTACATCGAAACTGTACTGTTGTAATTCCAGTGCCCATCTCGCCAACCGACCTGAAGGGCTATTCATTGTATTTAGCCAAGTAAGGGCTTGATGATCAGTTACGACTTTGAAATGATATCCTTCTAGGAATGCTCTCATCTTTCTGATTCCCCAAATTACTGCCAGGCACTCTCTTTCCGATGTTGAGTATCTCGTTTCAGTTGGGGTTAGGGATCTGCTTGCGTACATCACGACCCTTGGTATCGTCTCGTATTCCTGAACTAGTACTGCTCCTAGGCCAACCTCACTTGCGTCCGTTTGCAGTATGAATGTCCTGTTGAAGTCTGCTCTGGTCAGTATTGGGTCCCTGGTTAGGATTTCTTTTATTCTGTTGAATGCTGTTTGTTGTTCGGTATTCCATAAGAATTTGGTTTTCTTCTTTAAGAGATTCACCAATGGTGTGGTTATTTCAGCGTAATTTGGGATGAATTTCCGGTACCATGAAGTCATTCCTATGAATCTGCGTATTTCTTTCTCTTATCTATCGTATCTCTTATCTTGTCTGCGTTCATTTTGATTCCCTCGTTTGTTACCACATGGCCCAAGTACTCGACTTGTGGTTTGCAAAATTCGCATTTTCTTCTATTAATTTCTAGGCCGGCTTCTCTTATTCTCTTGAAAATCTCTTTTAAGTGTTCGGTATGTTGCTTAAAATCCTGGCTACATACAATAATGTCATCTAAATAAACATACGCATTTGGTTGTAGTTCCGGGCTTATCACTCTGTCTAGTAGACGCTGAAATGTAGCTCCACTTGAGTGCAAACCGAAGGGCATGACCTTGAACTGGAATAATCCTCTGCCTGGTACTGTGAATGCGGTTGGTGGTTTGCTCTCGTCTTCCAGGCGTACGTTCCAATATCCGTTTTTCAAATCTAATTTCGAAAAATATCGTGCGTGCTGCAGTTTCTCTAAAGTGTCATCTATTTGCGGTAGGGGGTATGCGTCTTTTTCCGATATTTCATTTATCTTTCGGAAATCAATGCAAAATCTGTATTCGCCATTTTCTTTCTTTGCCAGTACTATTGGTGAACTGTATGGACTGGATGACCGTTCTATTACGCCTTCTTGTAACATCTTGTTTATATGTTCATCGATTATGCTCTGTAATTTAGGGTTTCGTGGATAATATCTCTGCTTGATTGGTTCTCTATGTTTTAATTTTATTCTATGTTTAACCCATGTGTTGCCCTTTGGGGCCCTCTCACATCGGTCGAATTCTTCTTGTAGTATTCGCCTCAGTTCAGCATTTTCCTGCGGAGATAATTCTGTGTTATATTCAAAGCAATTATCTGGCAAGTTATTTTTTTTTATTCTTTCTACTGGTTTGTTTGACTGACCTTCCTTGTCCGGTCTCGTTGTTTGCGGCGGTGTTGACCCTTCCTTTGTTTTTATTTCACTCAATATTCTCTGTAATCCAATGCGTTTTATCAGGTCCATTCCTATGATAATTATTCCTGCCGTCGGTAGTACATACATGGTGTGGGTTATGGATAAACCGAGTATGTTCATCGGCAACGATACGCTGTTCGTCAGGTCGACTTCCGTACCGTTTGCGAGAACTATACTACGGTTTATCTCCCTTCCTGTTATGGCGTTTCGTTTGCATAACTCGTATCCTTTTTCATCTAAAAACGACTGCGTTGATCCGGTATCGACTAAGGCGCGGAGCGTCTCTCCCATTACTCCTATATCGATGAAAATACGGTTGTCGTCTTTGTATGGTTGCGATGTTGTGCATGTATCTCCTGGGTCATTTCTGGTCCACCTTGTTCTGCAACAGTTCAAGCTGAGCACTCCTAGCTTGCCACAGTTACTGCAGAAAAGTAATTTTCTTCCTCTGCACTCCCTTGTTGTGTGTCCGGGTTTGCCGCAGCTCCAGCAGCAATTATATTTCGTATAATTCCGGATGTACATTCCTCTATCTTCCCCGTTGTTTGTCGTTTTGGTTGGGTTCGCTTGGCTGTATTCTCGTTCGGTCCCGCGCTCATACTTTCTTGTTGGCCTGTATCTGTATTCGTTTGGCTCAGCCCTTTGCCTTGATGAATAATCTTTTTGTCTGTTCTCGTTTATTTTTTCATAATCTCTGCACATTTTTATCAGTTCGTTGATGGTTGTAAAGTCTCGCCTCTTTATATATAGCTTGTAGTTTGGTTCTAAATTTTCGTAGATCCGTTCTAACATCTCTGTTATTTCCAGTTTGCCGTAACGACGCATTAATGTTTGTATCTCTGTTAGGTAATCTATAAATCTCTCGCGGTACTGCTGTTTCCTCGCTATTATTTTTTCTAGTAAGTTGTCTTCGTAGTCCCTCGGGTAAAAATATAGTTTGAAGTCGTTTGTAAAATTTTCCCATGATGGCCAGTTACCACAGCTGTTCCTGTACCATAGCTCTGCTTTTCCTTCCAGCAGTCTGGGTAGTAGTGGTATCAGTTGGTCGTTATTTGCATCGCATGATGTTGCGTAGTTCTGTAGTTTTTCTAGGAATTCTACGGCGTCACCCTGTCCGTCGAATCTTATATCCCAACTTTTAATTACGCTGTGTAGGTTCTCTGGCCTGTTTTCCAGTTTCGACTTTCCTTTTTCCTGGTTATTCTCGTCGTCACTCATCTTTACGTCTGTTTTCTCGTTCGGTGTTTCTTGTTTGAGGTCTTCGGAGTCACTTGACTTTATATCCTCTCCGGTTAGGCTTCTGTACTCTTCTACTTCCTTTTCTAATATAACTTTCTTTAGCTCTGCTACTGTTAGTTCCCTGTTTGTTCCTGCTTCTTTAGTGGGTAACCCTTTTTCCTCGGCCAACTCTACGAGTTGAGCTTTCCTCAAATGCGACAATCCAGTCAATGACATAAGCGCGGTTTCTGTAGCTAATGTTCTATTATCCTCGGTGTCTATTTACAACCGTCCAGAGCTTTCCGTGAGTTCGTTTGGGCGCCAGTGTGATGATATACCGGTTAGGTATATGTCATCCACGCTCTTGGGACGGGTTGTGTATGATTAAAACACCAGGGCACGGTAACACAAACTATAACTATCTTTATTCCTGCGTTCTTCAAAAGGTTCCTTAAACTTAAACACTAGCAGAGTCCTTGCTGTTTATTACAGTACACGGTTTCACTTTATTGTTTCTTTGTATGAATTCGGGATCTTCCACATTCGGTTGAACCGAGGTGGAGAGAAGAGTTTTATTTGATTTAGATGCGGTTATTCGGAAACAATCCTGTCCAGCCGCCGCCCGCGCCAAAGGCTAGTCCTCGCGCCTCGACAGCTCCTGTCGCCCCTATAGAGGGCTGGAAGTGCTCAGGTCCTCCGACCTTTTCACAACCAACTCCCTATGGAGCGCCTGGGTGACTTCAAGTCGCGGGCCGTAATGCAGGCTAACCGGCTGGACAGTAAGGCAGAAGGGAGCGCGGTCGCGAATTAAAACTCTTAACTCCTATCCGGGGTTTATCCCGACGGCACTGCAATCCAGGTGTCACAAATATCACTGCAATCCTTGTTTCACTGTTAACACTGCAATCCAAACGCGAGGGCAAAACAGGGATCCCCACGGGAGGGATTCACGAGCGCGGTACCGGTCACTTTCACTTTTCGATCTGTCACGGATGGAGATAAGCACGGAACTGCCGGCCGTGACCTCTGCTCTCGTTGATAAGTAGTCGTCCCCACCACGCGGCTGCCGGGGTCGTGTCGGGGGTGTGTGGCCGATGACCCGCCGCTTGGGTGGGGACTACTTCATTGCACCATAAAGTTATGGTTTAGAAGTTTAGTCCAAAAAGCCATAACAAAAACAGAAACCAAGCAAATAGACGTAAATAGATACATTTTATGTATGACAAACGCAATTACACCATAACTGCATGATGTTTCAAATATGCACAAAGCAATATGTTCCCGGATGAAAACAAACACTTGACAATAAGGCTACGTTTCAGAACGTGTGATCTTCGTGCGAAATTTCACTCGTTTTTAAGAAAGAGACAGAGCTATATACTAGAAAGAGAAAGAAAGATCTGGTTTTGAAACGCTTGCGAGTGATTCCCGTGAGAAAAGCGTTTTGAAATGGTCTGGAGTGACACACGTCAAGTAAATACATAACCTCAAATCCAAATAAATAAATTAAGTAAAGTACCTAAATACCTATTGCTTTTAATATGGATGGCATTGCAACCTTTGCATTTGCAAGCCATAATTCTGTCGAAGCAGTTTCGAAACATTTTCCCGTATTCGTACGGAAATGTTGAATTCTATTTTCAAAAATTGTCCGAATCCCGAGAAAACTCCGAAATGACAACAGTCAGGCGAATTTTAACGGTACCCAAACAGAGTTAGAAATCGCACTTGTCAGTGCGATATTCACATTTCCCGAAAGCGTTTCTAAACACTTAGCGCAACTGTCAGGTAACAGTTCGTTTACCCTCGGTTTCACTCGGGTCGATTTTTGAACGATGCAGGGTAAAATTCGCATCGCTCCGAGTGATAATCACACGCTCAGAATAAGGAATACAAATAGAAACCTGACTAAAATAATACGCGGAGAAAGACACCTATTCTTGATTTTCTTACGACATTCTAGTGCGTTAGAGAGAGATGGATATGTATTAGTTTTTTCTTAATTAGGTAGGTTGTCACTAGTTCGTTGCTTTGCTAGTGATGTAACAATGTCGATTTTTGACTACGATAAATAAACCAAATCGAAATGAACCGCGACCAATCTCCTTACCACACATTATATCGTATCAAAGTGTGAAAAAAAAGAGAATGCAGGAGGCACCGACCTTTCTGGTGACATCCTCTTGCTTTGGAAGGAGGCCAAGAGAATTAATAGCAAAGTGGTCTCTGTCTACCCCAGTGGGACATATGTTATATTGTGTAAATAAGGAATTAATAAAAGGATATCTTTCGTTTAGCATAATATTTTTTATTAAGTACAAATTACTATATCGTAGGCAGGTAGGTACATAAGTTAAGTCCAAAATTGTGCTTGTTTCTAGTACAAAAAATGCTGTAGCTTGTATCAGAGATACAACCGTAAACCATTTAAGTGGATACTTTTTAAGTCGCCTCTTAACTCAATCAAATAAATGTTCGTTGATGTCACGTCTTTGTTCAATCAAGGAGGAAGGAATTAATCGCAACAATAGAAATCATAATAATCAGAGACTTATAGGATTCGTTATAATAATATTATGTCGATGATGAGCGATGACAGCGCAATTACTACAGAGGTAATTTCAATTTTTTTTTATTTCTATCAAATAAACAACAACTTATCTTGAATAAAAACTAATAACAAATAATGAACGATTAAAATACCTAATAACCTGTAATAAGAAATCAAATTGTGCGCAGTTCAAGTCAATAAGCATTCCCAAAATTCATTTCACGATAGAACTACCCTGTCAAAGTACTTTTTTTGTCAACCACTAAGTACGAAAATGTCTTGATCTGCGGAATTTCTTCGTGAAGTCGATCACGGAAGTAACGTGAACGAACAGGCCTTTCAGAACGATTTGCGAACATAGAAGTATGCACTTTTCTAAACCACAGACATCCATAGGTATTGGTTCTGTTGCCTAAAATTGAAAAATTATCGAGTTAATATACTATAGTATAGTACAAGCACGTACCTACAAACAAGATTGATAATGCAATTATACATAATTATTTAAAGGTTACCAATGTGTCTGTATCTGGTAAATATAACGTTGGTTAGGCATCTGCTTTTAAAAGTCTCCATTTTAAATTTTCGTTTGGTCCAAAAGAATCCGACGTAAAGTGTTTCGAACAAATATGACTGCTTTTTTTAATTGCCCAATTTGGTCAAATTATTCGTCTAAGCCATTCACTTTTTAATTCTTCCCTTTTTGTAAATCTGTAACAAAAAAATATAGCGATATTTATTCGGCATTATTTTTCTTTTAACTCGCGCTGCAATGAGGGATTTTCTTTTCTTTTTTTTTTTACTCTTCCCTAGTCGCTGGATAGATGGCGCTGAACTTGGTAAGTTACTGCAAAGAACGGAACGTCACATAATTTTTTGATTATTGCACTTGGATCTAATTTTGAGATCGTTAAAAGAAACTTACATAAAAAAGTAATTAATGTCATTGTCACATCACATCACAATGACATTTTGAAAACAAATAAATGATAACAACAAGGAAAAAGAAAAAAATAATTAGCAGTCATTTTATGAGTTTTCTACGCCAGAAAGAAAATGTCCCAAGAGAAAAAGAAGAGAAGTCTGTGCCTTGTGGATTTGTATAAAAATGGAGGCATACATCTTTTTCCTAAAGATGAAAGACGTAAAGCGCAATGAGTACAAGCCATGGTACATTTTAAACCTGGACGGACCATAACAAAGCATTCGCACATAATATGCTCAGCACACATGTCATCAACCAACGAGCGTATGTGACGTGACGCAATGTTTTTTTTTTTCAATCGTTTTGGCTTTGGCACCTAGCAACGTAGTCAGTTCAACACCATCTACAGAGTTCTTGGAAACTATGTTTTTTATAGATCGATTATCCTTTATGCACGGCTGCCGCGGGAACCAATGTTCGATAGTTTGCCACACGGACTTTAGTACATCACTATACGAAAAAACATAACCTCTCATAGTCGGCAGAAAATCTATATAAAACAGGCAAATATCGGTGTAGAATTGAACACGAGTATGATTTACAAGAACTACTATTATTGTTACTGAGTTTTAGGTATGATCCTGCAACTTATTAACATAAAAACTATCAGAACTCACCGATGAAATGATATTGCTTCATTGTTGTTTTCTTTTCTTCCTGTATGCGATTTACAGCCTTCAATCGCAAAAGACATTTTATTACAATGTTAAAAAAACAATCAACACAAACAATAATAAATCACACTTTCACGAATTTTGAGAGGAAGGGCACCAAAATATTTAATTTCTCTCGGTGAAGCTGTAAACTTTCGCAAAATGCAATAGATATTTCGATGCCACCAAATTAAGATGTGATGCACACAACGAACGATATTACAACACAACGATACAATGATGAGACATATTTAATTTGATGGTATTATAATATTTAAAATACATCCAAATTACATCCATCTGACATTTGTTTGGTTCAATCTAGTGACACACCAGGAAAAAATATAAAGTAAGTGCGGTCCGCTGTTTCATTCACTCGTACACAGGACTAATTTACGTTAGATGAGTACAATGGCTAATGCCCAGTTCTTATTTTAGTCAGGCTTCTATTTGTATTCCTTATTCTGAGATCACACGTTACGAAACGTACCCTAAGTACTTTGACAGGGGAACTCTTTCGTGAAATACACTTTAGTGTTGTACCTATTTCACATATATACTAAACGTTAAAAATTACCGGTTTTTAGATTTAAGTGTTGCCAGCAGCAAAAAATCAATAAATTTTAAATTTTTGGGAAAAAGAATGTGTAAGCACAGCGAACTCTAACAAAGTAACAGTGATACAAAACAAAACAGAAAACTTCTTTAACTGGAAAGATTATACATCACAGTATAAACTTAACAAAATTATACCACGACCTTACATCAATGAAATGGTGTATCTCAGGTTTATAAGAGGAAAGTTAACCATGCAATATAAGAATTCTTTTGACCAAGTAGACTTTATTGAAGTAAATATCCTAATAAACACGATGATTAAACGAGGAATGATTCCAAAACCCCCAGCTAAAGAGCATCCTAGAGGGATTTCAAAACCAAGAAAGGAAAACTTGTTGAAAAAACTTGAAGAGGTTGTACCATCAAACCGTCTCGAGTTTTGGAAAAGTCTCGCCATCACCGAAAGTGAGTCTGCTATGGATGATTAGTTATTTAGTCCATTATTAAGTATTAAAACATAAATATAAATAAGTAAAGTAATTAATGGCGCATTCTTATTAAAAAAATACTCCTAAGTCCTGTTTTGTTAGCTATTCGATAATCAAAGTTTGTCAGATCTGGGTCTTATTTTCTGTCTATTCTATTTAAGTAGGTATGTAATATGATAGAAGTTTTATAAGTATAAAATATGTCCTGACACTAAGTTTCTTTTGCACTTAATACCATTATGCCTTGTATAATGTTGAATGTTTTAATCAAATGATACAACAGAAAAAAGTCCTAACTGCAGTTTCTATTTATTTTTATATAGAAGTGTACAAAACTAATAGAAGATAAGAAGGTAAGATTAAAACACATTTTAAGCCAAACAATGACTTATGGTAGAACTCAAAATAACTAACTTTCTTTATGCGTATGACCGTTAAGCCTTGTATAGATGAATGTTTAAATCGAATAATACAACAGAAAAAAGTCCTTACTGCAGTTTTTATTTATTTTTGTATAGAAAGGTACAAAACTAATAATGGCTAAAAATATAAAATATTTTTAGCTACACAATTACATAAGTTAAATTGATTTCACTTAAACTATTAAGGTCGGCATACATCGAAACACGTTTTTGTCTCTCCTGTAAAATTACAATGTTGCAGATAAGACTTTAGCGCTTAGCAGGGCAGTATGGGACGCCCCATGCAGTAAGGGGTTAGCGGATTTTTAGCAACTAATTTTTTCCATATCTGGTGCATGGCAGTCTGGAGACTTTACATTTTGTAGAATGGCCACACTGCTCATATGGGGAAATTCTGAAAGCTCTATCTGGAGACCCTATCGTTCTACGCCATTTTGATAATTTAACATGTCGAAAACCCCTTGAAAATGCATTTTTACGGGAAAAATAATTATTTAGACAGTGTAATTCAAAGGATTAATTAGTGTAAAGGATAAAAGAATCAAAATGGATATGTCGGAAGTAAAATCGTTCAACGCGGAGGTATATTTTTATTGTAATTCACGATTGATTCCCAAGTAGAGCCACGGCATCGTTCTAACTTAATTTTTTCTTCCAGTTATCCGGGTTGTACGATAACAAGCCGCCTATATCAAAGGCGAAGATGAGTGCTATCACTAGAGGTGCTATCAAAGCCATAAAGTTTTACAAGCATGTCGTTCATAGTGTAGAAAAGTTCATTCAGAAATGCAAGCCTGAGTACAAAGTTCCTGGTCTCTACGTGATAGATTCAATTGTTCGGCAGTCCAGGCATCAGTTTGGGCAAGATAAAGATGTGTTCGCACCAAGGTTTGCTAAGAACATGCAGCAAACCTTCGCCAACCTTTTCAGATGCCCTCCCGAAGATAAGGTTAGTCTGGTAGAGGTTTTTAGGTTACAGGTTATTTTGTATTATAAAGTGTCATATACCACACATTCAGGTCAGAGTGGCGATAAAAGGACACAACTGAAGGATTTCTGGGTTGTCGTACTAAAATAACCACAAAGGTTATGTATGGCTGCTGCTCCACTACATTCTGTGACTCGCTATTGTTTAAGGCGATATGTAAAAGTTTTAGCGTCCCTGTTACTCCATATACGAAAAAGCTCTCGGTGCGAGAGGGACCGATTCATGGAAAAGTAGCAAAAAGTCGGGTTTTTATGAATATAAAATGTACTAAAGATGCTATCAAAAATTCGTTTAACCAGGTCCTAGATACTGTTAAAACCCATCTAATAAAATATAATTGTAGTCCATATGTCATTCTATATTGTCAAACCAGGAGAAATGGTGTTGAAAAGGGCCTCATTTCAATAAATATTTCTATCGAGCCAAATTTCTCCAATCGCGTTTCTGTTTTAACAGGTCCCTAGAAAAAGCTTCCAAAAATAGTATACTATTTTATCAAAATAATACATTATTTCCTGAAGTAGATATACAAGTTCTTAAAGTGTTGATTTTTTTTCCGTAGCGCCTTAAACTATCAGCTTGCTTCTGTGGTGAAAGATTTTTGGGTTGGATCAGTCTCCATAAGGGGGCATATTAGATAATCTAGAACCAGTGTTGTTTTTCAGAACCGGTGATTTTGGTATTAGTCTTTAAAGGAACCGGGATATTCTGGTATTTTCAGTACCAGTTCCGTTCTTCTCTTTGGTGATGTAGAAACTGTTTTAGGTGACGGCTTAAGGTCTCTAAGAGTGGCCAGTTCAAAATTTAATGAATATATTAAAGGAAGTAGTTGAAAACTGCAGATTCCAGGGTTCTATCAATGTTCTGGACTGATATGTTCCGACAATTCATGCTCAATTATCTGGCCTTTAGCTAGGAATTCCAAATTCAAATTTATTTAAAATTTAGGCTTGTGTATTTGTGTTTCGAATTTAGTGATTCATTTGTTTTCACGCCATCTCAACCGTCACAATAACGAGGGAATTTTTAATCGTATTGTTACTTGTGATGAAAAATGAATCCTGTACGTTAATCGAAAACACTCATCGCAATGGTTGAACCCAGGAGTACTGGCTAAATCCTGTCCCAAGTGTAAGTTGAGAAAAAGGTACTGGTGAGTGTTTGGTGGACCAGTGCTGGTATCATGCACTACAGCATCCTAAAATCTGGCCAGACGATTATGGCAGATCTGTATTGTCAAGTGCATAGATAATAATGGTACCTACATACTTCCATTGATTAAATATATAATTTAATTTTTTTTTGTTTTACTTTTTCCATATAAAACACCAATTTAATATGTAAGGACCTAATATTAAACAAGTAAGTGTAGATGTATATCTAGATAGAACCAAATTAGAACTAGTAGATTAAACAAAACTTCTTGAAATTACTATAGATGATACACTTCAATGGGGTCTACATATAAAAGCTTTATGTAGTAGACTTAGTTCTGCTGCATTTGTTGTAAGAAGAATTAGACAAGTGACTGATGTAGCCACAAGACGTCTTGTATATTTTAGCTAATCTCATCGTACTGTATCCTACTTTGGGATAGAGGTGCTGATATAGATGCTACGTTTGTTCTTCACAAATGAGCTATTAGGGCTATTTACAACATAAAATGTCATGAGTCACTCAGAGAAAATTCAAAGAAATAGGAATCCTTACTGTAACTAGCCAAAACATCTTGTATAATATGTAAAAGCTTCCACGCTTCCAAGCTTCGTGCTTCCACGGTTTGGTGCGAGCCACAATATATGGTGATTCCGATTCTGACAATAGTTCTTAGCTGTAAAATTTTTTTTTTTTTTTATACTTGCGATTGTCGGCACTTGGTGAAACTTAGAAAGCATCTTTAATAAAACTCACTTGTACACTATATCACACATTTACTTAATATTTATACACCCAACCGGTTTCGAATAATTAATTCATTTTCAAGGGTTTTATTTATTTATCTCGGAACTACTGCAACTACGTGCTGTAAAAACCAATATAATTTTGGAGTACAACTCTATGTAGTACAAAAATAATATTGGTTTTTACAGCACGTAAGAGATAAATAAATAAAACCCTTGAAAATGAATTAATTATTCGAAACCGGTTGGGTGTATAATTATAAATTAAATGTTTGAAATAGTGTACAAGTGAGTTTTATTAAAGATGCTTAGCTGTAAAGTTTTAGTTAATTTTAAACGACATTTCTAAATACACAAATATTTTCAGTGTGATAGTGCATTTGGGAAAAACAATTTTAATGTGAAATGCCTGATTAAATAAATCTTAAATTATATTAGATAATTTTTTAATTTATTCTTATTGCACACAGAAATCTGTCTAAATTACATGATAAAAGTTATGTACAATATTGTGCTTATCTCAATAATGAGATTTCTTCCAGCAAACCAAGGGTGACAGGGATATTTGATATAAATAAGATTCATATGCATGATAATACTTATACAGAAACAAGGTTTTTATGACGGAAATAACACAAATATACTGTACTAGGTCAAATAGATAGTCAGTTTATATTTAGTACAGAAATTCACAGGTTTTTTTATCTTTAGACTCAACATAAATTACATGTTCAAAAATGCCCTAACACAATATATCACAGTCAGGATTGTAATTCAGACTTATAAATTAATTACAATTTACTTATAGATCAATTACAATTACTTTTCAACTTGTAGCGCAACATAATCCGTGTGCTGAACCTCTGGCAGAAGAACAATGTGTTTGCTCCGGAGGTGATCCAGCCGCTGATGGACATGGCCGACCCCAACCATCCGCTGCACCAAGAGATACAGCAGCAGCAGAATAATTCAGCTAATGGTGAGCCTTTAGACATATCTATACTATTCTTGGTTTTGTTACATTGCTTTTTTTCTACTTTTTCTTTTTGCCATCAGCATAGAGAAACTATCCCTACAGAGGCAGAATGACACATGGTTTATTCAAAAGAAATTCTGCCAACTTTCAATTGGCTAAGGCACGCACTGATAGAGAATCCCCGGTAAATGGAAGGGAAATACATATAGTCAAGTCTATGCAAAAACTGATTAGTTGGCGAAATGGGACAGTACGGCATTCGCCTTCTGGGGGCTAGATGTTCGATAGCCATATGTCCAGCATTTATTAGAGTTCGCCTCAGACCATCTTCAGACTGTAGGCAGTGGCGTGCACATAACTTTTTTCCGGAAAAGCAATCAGAAGGTTAGGTACGACAATAAAAAAAATATGAAAAAATTTAAATAACACTTTGAAAAAAAAAAAGTTTGTATGAAAATGTTCACTCTATGGTAGGCAGTGCCTACCCTGGCGTCATACAAACTTTTTTTTTTCAAAGTGTTATTTAAATTTTTTCATTTTTTTTTTATTGTCTTACTTGACCTTCTGATTGCTTTTCCGGAAAAAAGTTCTGCGCATGCCACTGACTGTAGGGTAGCTGCTGTGGATGGTGAATATACCTATATATAATAGTTATTTAAGATACACGTGCGGAAAGTAAGGTTTTATACGAATAAGTGCCAAATTGAAAACACGAGCGCAGCGAGTGTTTTCATTGGCACGCATTCGGATAAAAACCTTTTACGCTCAAGTATCTTACAACATTTTTCAATGCATTTTGCGAGGAAATACAACAAAAAAATAAGTATAATAAAGAAAGTAATTTTATTTCACCAAAGCCTATTTACAACAAAATGGCGTGCTTTCTTTGCAGAGCGCGCGTTTCATACAGTTTTTTCTTTCTTGAGGCAAAGGTACAGCAGTATACATACAGCCAATAATGTGAAAAATATTTTTGTTTGCGGAAACAAAACACGTATTTTTAAATGAGATAATCAAGATCTTATGTGTTATGGTGTTTATCATCATTCAATTATTGCTAGAGCGCGCATACTTATAAATAATTGTTTTTTTTTTGGACAGCAAAACCTCCTTGCATCTTTGTAATTTTTAAAATTTTATGACTTGCACCATGCACCACAGAGTCAAAAACTTAAAAAAATTACTTTATTTCACGCGTGAAATAAAGGATTTCAGTACTGTTTTATTTCACGCGTGAAATAAAGAGTCGGTTTCCGCATAATTTTGTTACACAAAAAAGAAAACTTTACGAGCAACTGCATTGAAAAAAAAATTTTTTTCGTTTTTATCTATTAAATTATAAATGTTATCAGATTTGTTGACTGTTGAATCAGTTGTAGATACTGTATTCAGCAATCGAGTACTGGAACCCCTAAACCACTAAACTAAAAGGCAGTGCTGGGGGGCTAAGTGGGAAGATAAAGAGGGCTAAGAGACCAGCAGCCCAAGTCGTGTCGTCATACCTAACCTTCTATCCTAACCTACTGGCTCTCTTCTGCACTGAAGGATTTCCCTTTTCTGTACCATCTTTTAGGTTCAACCCTGAATGTGAGCCACACATCAGCGTCAGATAAGAAGATCTCCCCGGTGCCCCCGCCGCTGCACACTCCTGACGCTTCTTCCCCAATGATGGGGGATCAGGTAATATACTCATCATCATTTTAAATCACATTTTGACCCTAATTCTGTACGCGGATATCGTATCGTATTTGTTCTGTTCCTAAACCTGAAACTGAGTTTGCCAAAAGATTCCTCTTTTATCTCGGGCCATACCTGTGTAACAAAATAAACTTACACCTACCCATTTACGGATTACCTCGTTATCAATGCAAAAATAAACTTTGCTCATTCCTTATGAAGAATACATATGATGAAACTGAAAACTTCATGAAAACTTATACATAACATGTGGATATTTTAATAAACAGACAACGTCCTAAACCTATGTTTCAAACCCATACAATCTCGAACGCGTGCCACACATGCACCCACCTTCTATCTCTCTCCTACGCACACATACACATAACACATACACATACACACATATATATATATATCCATACTTAACATCTTAAATTATACCTTTATTTACATAGCTTTTTCTCTCTCTTTTACCTATAACTAGTTAATGTTGTTAAGCCTATTAACTAAGTACTTATGTTTTTTACCCCATTCTGTCCTCCAAGGAAACGGGGCTGTTATTCCTTTCTGCAGGCGTAAAATCCTATCTAGGATAACAGCGTACATTTGTTATTAGTACTTTATGTGTATCTTAGATTTTAAGCTTAAATTCTTGTAACTTGTACTGTACTCCCTTCTTGCGAAATAAATTAATATTCTATTCTATTCTATTCTATATAACCTTTAAAAATACTAGAATTACCTTAATTCTACTTGAGACTCCTTTAGGTAGAATATTTACCACAGAAGAAATAATAGTACTATGTGCAGAAGATCTACTCAAAGATACATAAATAAAAAGCTACCCTCACCACGCGGCAATAAAGTGCAATTCAGCTCGCACGGCTGTAATTTTATTCACCTACTAGGCGCCTCTCTGCACCTCTTTCTTCTTAACCCACTCAATGTTGCGCCCGGGCGGGCCGCCAATGTACTTGTAGCTTCTTGGCGGAGTGGAACAGACCTATCGCTATAGCACACAAAAAAAAAAAAGATATAAGGAAACAAGTTATAATAGGTTAGCACTCTTTACCATATGACACCCAAACAATAGGGCTTTATTTAAAAAAATATTTGTATTAACTTAGGCTGACTAGAGAAGCTTGTTATTTATTTCCAAATAAATGGTAAAACGCCAATTGTAAATTAAAAACCAATTTCGTAAAAGAAACGTCATCAGGCCAACCCGTATAACACATGACACGATCAGTTCCAGGACCAATCCAGCCAGCCTCCAGGCGGCAAGTATAACCGGAAAATGGTGAACGACTTCGAGTATGACAGCGAGGATGACCCCGTCACACCGGTGCCGAGGCACGATCAGCAACACCAACAACATCAGCAACACCAGCAACACCAGCAGCAACATCAGCAACATCAGATCTCTACAAACCCTGCTGACGCTTTGGGGAGGTGACTATATCATTCATTTTATCTTTTATACATCAGCACGACAAGGATCCCCGAACGGGTGTAAGAGGGAGATGTTTCCGAGTATGGACTGTGAATAGGGTTGCCAACTCTTGAAGGAACCAACCCGGGAGATTTGAACAAATCGGTGAGCAATTGAATCTTACAAAGGAAGTGAAAGTCATGCTCTTCAAGGCATTCTGCCAGTCTTTGTACACCAGTAGTCTGTGGACCGGATATACGCAGGGAGCATACAATGCCCTGCGCGTGCAATATAACAACGCGTTTAGGATGTTGTTGGGGCTGAGGCGCTTTTGTAGCGCTTCCGGCATGTTCAGAGGCCTATACCGACGGCTTCCGTGCCGTATTAAGAAAAAGGTGTGCGTCTCTGTTGGAGCGCGTGCGTTCCAGCTCCAAAAGCTTGCTGAACACGTTTGTAGACAGGTGGGACTCTCCGATTATACGCCACTGGATTCGATTGCATGTCCATGTGAAGTGGGGCGTTGAATCACGCTTCTATACATGTAAGCTGTATTAGCATAAGTTGTTTTTATTACTAACATGTAACATGTATTCTTTGGAACATGGAGTCTGGCAAAGAGGATATAGAAAACTATCTGGCGGAGCTCTGTCCTCTGGGAAAATGCAAAGTAGAAGAATTGAAGCCGAAAGGTGATTATAAATCATACAAAATTTGCGTTCAGTCTGCTTACTTTGACCAATGCTGCGCTACTGATGCATGGCCAGAAAATGCAAGAGTCAAGGCGTGGACTCCCTTTCGAGTCGCGCGAGTCTCGGGACAGAAGGAACCTGTTCCAAATACCAGACTCTAGAAACAGGATTGATGTATTTTATCAGAACGTCAGAGGCTTAAAAACAAAGCTGAACGACTGGAGACTGAACCTACTTCTTGTAGAGCAAGATCTTGTTGCTGTAACAGAGACTAACTTAGACTCTACCATCCATGACGCAGAAGTGGTTATTAATAACTGGAGTCTACTACGTCGAGATCGTCCAACTGCATGTGGAGGAGTCCTGCTTGCTGCACGACCTGGCATCACACTTCGGCGTCGCAGTGACCTGGAGACTGATTTAGGAGAAGATCTATGGGCTTCTTTTATTCTGAATAATTTCAATTTCTGTGTTTGTGTAATTTATGTACCTCCAAAGTCAAAAGATGATGTATATATGAGATGGTTTACCAAGGTTGAAAGCATGATAGATAAATTGAATTCTATAGTTTTAATATTTGGAGATTTAAATTTAAATAGCGCTTCTGTAAATATGCGTAATTATTTTTGTTATTTCCTTACAGTTTGTGGTATAAAAGAGACGAATGAAGTGATGAACGCGTTTGAGGGAAAATTAGATGTGGTACTGGTGCCGGAGAGCTTAGGCAGCGTAGACGTGCATGCCATAGATGGTGGTGGTCTAGTTCCTCGTGCTGACGCCTACCATCCACCGCTCGATATCACCATACATCTTGATGATATTCTCCACGCACGTCAGTCTCAGTCCCTTGATCCAGGCAACGTTGATCCTGAACGTGACTGGAACTTTTCTAAGGCAAACTTCCCCCTGCTTTATCACCTGATCCATAAAGCTGATTGGAGTATTGTGCTAGAAGCTAAAGATGTGGATCTAGCTGTGGAAGCATTCTATTTAGTACTATATCGTATCTTTGATCAGTGTGTCCCTAAAAAATCCAGACCAAAATCTCGGCGAAGGCGATATCCAGTTTGGTTCACGGGAGAACTAATAAATGATTTAAAATGCAAGGCAGCGCTACATCGTCAGTGGAAAGCTACAAAGGATCGTGATGCGTATCTTAAGTTTAGTGGTGTAAGAGCTGATATTAAGATTAAAATGTCATCTTGCTATGATGAGTATATTCGTGATGTAGAAAGTAGTTTTAAAGATAATCCACGAGCATTTTGGAAGCACGTAGCGAGCCTTAAGACAAAAGGTGGTTTTGAACCCTGCGTTAGTTATAATGGCAATCAAGTTCGAGGTGAAGATGCAGCTACAGCATTTGCAATTTTCTTTGCGAGCGTTTTCCTCCCAGATGTGCCTACTTTGAACGCGAATAAAACAAGTAGTCAAAACATGGCCAACTCATCAAACCATATAAATGTTACTGAAATAACACAACTTGAAGTAGAGATGGCGCTGAAACGACTTAAAGGTCGAAGCTCCACCGGACCAGACTGTGTTCCCCCATTTATTATGAAGGCATGTGGTGATGTTATATCAAGGCCGTTGGGCCATATTCTGAACCTCTGTCTTGTTACCTGCAAGTACCCTTCAAAATGGAAGCTTTCTCGGGTTACTCCAATACCTAAAACAAGTGACAAGTCCAAGGTTGAATTTTACAGACCCATAGCTGTTCTCAATTCACCTGCCAAGGTCTTTGAATCCATTTTACATAAACAAATATCGGTACAAACTCAGCCATTCTTAAGCAATTCACAGCATGGCTTCAGAAATAAAAGATCAGTTAACACAAATTTACTGACTTTGGTTGACTTTGTATCAAGTGAAATGGATAAAAGAATCCAGGTAGACGTAGCCTATCTTGATTTCCAAAAGGCGTTTGATCGTGTAGACAACGACGTCCTTTTGGATAAGCTCTGTTCGATCGGATTTGCTCCAAGTTTATTGCGTCTTTTAGCGGATTACTTTAGCGACCGACAGCAGTATGTACGGCATGGATGCTATATATCAGAACCATACCATACTCGCTCTGGTGTTAGTCAGGGTTCCATTTTAGGCCCTTTGCTTTTTGTTATTATGATTAATGACCTAAACCGTGTCCTAAAACATGTTAAGTGTCTGCTTTACGCTGACGACCCTAAATTATTCATTTCTATCAAGGATGTGTCTGACTGTCGGTTGCTCCAGGAAGACCTTGACGCAGTGTTCAGATGGAGCATCAAAAACAGGCTTCACTTTAATGTGACAAAATGTAACATTTTATCTTTCACTCGAGCTAGAGTACCTGTTCACGCAGTCTATACACTAGGTTTAGATACAATTGCTCGGCTGGATTGTGTTAAGGATCTTGGCGTCATCTTCGACACAAAGCTCACATTTCACGACCATATAAGGAGTTTAGCTGTGGAGTGTTACCGGAGATTGGGCTTTGTCATCCGAAATGCGAAAGACTTCCACGACACAAAAATCATTCAGCTCCTCTTTACTGCTCTTGTAAGAAGCAAAATTGAGACTAGCTCTATTATATGGAGCCCTCACGAAAAATCTTATGCTCTTATGTTAGAAAAGACTCAGAAAGCATTCTTGAGGTTTCTCTTTAAGAAAAAAATTGGATACTATCCTCTTCTATATCCTACTATGTACCTGCTAGGAATGTTAGGATTCATCTCCCTTGAAGTGAGGCGTACATGTGAGTTAATGGTGACCACATGTCGCATATTACGTGGCGACACCGATTGCCCAGCGATGGTGGAGCAAGTCTGTAGGCTGTTTGCTCCTAATAAATACACCCGAGCACGATCGCATCGACTACTGTCAGTGCCTACCACCAATACTGTAGCACACCTCGGACTACGAAGCTTAACGCTCTCTTGACCTCAGTGCCAGAGTGTGACTTATTTTTTGACAGATTGATGGATGTAATGCGAGAGTGCTTAAGGTTCTGTGAGAAAGAGGCTTCTCTGACTATGTCCCTACATTTAAACTGTTAGGTAAATTATTTTGTTTTGCCATATTATGTTGAATTTTAATTTTATGTGTAAACTATAGGTTTGTGTGAATGTTTTTATTTGTATTTGTAAAAACTTAATTATACAGTGCATTGGATTTCTATATGTAATGCTGTATAAATAATAAATAAATAAATAAATGTTTTATATGGATCTTTGATCTGAAATAAATAAATTTGATTTGATTTGAATCAAATTCGGTAATATTCGTAAATTTTTTAATTTGCTTTGTTTTGTAGAAGTATGTAATATTTGTCGTTTTTTGAGAACATAATCATAAAAGATTTACATGAAAAATTAAAATTTATTTCGTCATTAAATTATTTATTTCGTTAATGATAATTATTTTATTTTAGAAAATCCGGAGAATTTATTGCATCCCGGGAGCTCGGGAGGTTGAAGAATAATCCCGGAGTCTCCCGGGCATTCCAAAAGGGTTGGGAACCCTAACTGAAATGCAAGCCACAGTTCACACCCTTGCACCCACGTTTTTAATAAAATTAAGTAAATGATTTAATTAAATAATTCTCAGCATCCTGACGAATCCGGAGATCATGAGACAGTTGCAGAGTCTGCAGGCGCAGATGCAGCTCATGTCAGGACACTCGCACAACGTGCAGGTACTCTTTACTCTTATTTCAACGGTGTAAGGGTTAATTTAGCATAAAACGTGCCTAGCCCAAGGTGGAACTAAAGAAAATATTGTACGGATCTGCTACAAATACAATGCTCATAGGAATCTGAATCCGACCGATTGGACGTACCCCATCTGTCATGGATTGAGTCAATATTGAGTATAATGGGTCAATAAACTTTTTTACCCACACTACTGTTTGGGTCTCTGCCTGTATTGAACCACCAAATTTACAATTTGGCTTTTTTTCTTTCCGAAAATGGCTTTATTCGCTAACTAGATGATATCGTAACATTTGGAAATGAAAAAGTAATAAGAATTCTTTGTAATTTTTAACCAATTTATGGCAACTCACGAGACGAGTTTGTCCCCGAGTTATAAAGGAAAAATGGTGTTGTCAACTGAGTTACCCACTAGTTTTGCTAAAACTACAATAATTATAAAATATTATTTGATTCAAAAAACATTAAATGATCTGTTTATCTAATTTTCTTATATTTAGCAAAAAAGGTACGTGTTAGACTTGTTTTTTTAAAGTAATAAGCAATGCGGGTAAAAAAGTTGATTGACCATGAAAAAAACATGGAAGATGCATTTCTAACAAAGTGTAATTCTAAAATGGCACCAGAGACTGAAAAGGGCCAAAGGCTCATGATTGGTTCGTACTGTAGTCATGCGACGCTAGGTCAGCCGTGATTGGCAGACTCAAAGAGACAGTGAACGCTGTTGGAGCCGTCGCTATACAAAATTGTGTTCAACACACTTTATCGTGCGGTATTTTTCAGCTGTAATCAGATTTCTATGTTTTTTTCGTTCACTGCCCAAATACTACTTTTACCGAAAAGTAGCAAAAATTCCCATCCGCACTATTTAAACAGTACGGATTATTACATCGTCATGACTTGAATCTCTGAGGGGTCAGTGGCGATGCCGAGTATGGACTGAAATGCAAGGCCACACTCGTACACCCACGTTTCACCGACAATTATTACGTCCCAGCATGATGGGCCATTATCGCCGTATTTGAGGCACACATAGACCCACAGCTTTACGCTGCTTTTAAAGCACCCTTATGTGCCCCTAGAAACTGGACTATAAGGAATCGATGTGGAAAATATCCCTTTAATACTAGACTACAGTCTATTCGCGATCTCATATGATTCCTGTGACGTTTCATTGGGTAACTCTTATTTACTGCTATTAGAGGCTAATTTTGATAACCCACGAAATCCCCACCAGAGTTTGGTTACCTCAGCATGACTGACAAGCAATAGGGACTAAAAAGCTTCAGAGACTTGAAGGATACAACAATGGATCGCAAGCAATTTCGCCTACTAACTTCCAAACTTAATTTGGAAGATGGCACCCAATGATGATGATGAAAAGAGACAATTTTAATATAGTCTATGCCCCAAATTTCGCGGCGGAATGGACCGTCACTGGAATCATGATATCGCAAATGGAGTATAGAAAGCGTTGGCTTTTATAGCAGGGGTCTCCAAACATTTTAGCCTAAAGGCCGCACTGATTCTTCCACTAAGTCCCGAGGGCCAAGACCTACATATCTCATAATTCCAAAATACCAACCGTAGTTTTGACGCGCAAATTTTTGTATTGAGACTAGCCGGTCGGTGATCTTTTGTGCAGGGTGCAGGAGTGTATTTCCCTCCGTCGGTGTACGGCAGAATCTGTTTTCGGCAGATTCTTGATTGGACAGAATCGGCTTTGGACAGAATCGTCTTATGGCAGAAAATGTACAGTCAAATGAAAAATAATATTGTCACGTGGAAGATTTTAATATTACATTGTAACTAACCTCAAGAAAACACTTTTACACACAAAAAATGGGTCACATGTAACAAATGATGGGTAATTAGTACATAACATGTTGTTTAATTCGCTCCGTTCGAAATTTCGGTTGGTACTTCGGGCAAGTGTCAAGGACATTAACCATGCGATGGAGTTAGCGGAAGCGTGTGCTGTGCACCTTGAAATAGAGTTATAAATGACATTCTAAAAATAACGCTACTTTTAGACAAACACGCATGATCATTACGTTATTATTAGAAGTTTGTGAATTTTAAATAGAAAAGAAACGGGGCATATCCGGCCAGCGATCGCGGGCCGGATTGGTGATGTTCGCAGGCCGGTCTTGGCCCGCGGTGCGTAGTTTGGAGACCCCTGGTGTATAGGGTACTTACTACAGTTCAATTGTACCTCTACTTAAGGTCATTTGTTATTTATACTTGCGATTGTCGGCACTTGGTGAAACTTGAAACACATCTTGAATTAAAACACTTGTACTTGTAGTTTCACTTTATTTATGTTAACTCCCAACCGGTTTCGGAGTTTACTCCATTTTCAAGGGAAGATCTTAATTAAAATATTTTACATGACTCCAGGCACTAGCTCTGAGCAACGTAAACAATTTAAAGATTTTCAACAACAACAAAGATTTAAACAATTCAAAGATTGTTTACGTTGCTCAGAGCTAGTGCCTGGAGTCATGTAAAATATTTTAATTAAGATCTTCCCTTGAAAATGGAGTAAACTACGAAACCGGTTGGGAGTTAACACAAATAAAGTGAAACTACACGTACAAGTGTTTTAATTCAAGATGTCATTTGTAATATCGGCTCTTAGTAGCCTGAAATAAAGAATGAATATAATTAAATATATCGTTTTGTTCTAGAATATGTTGCCGATGTTAGGAGATATGCAGATGCAGCAAAATCAAAATCAAACACTGCCTTTCTTGGTAAGAGTCATTTATTTTCCTTTTTAATAAAGTCCGGAACTCTCTAAAAAAAACTTCGAATAACAATGGCCCACAATAAAATAGGTTATTTTGTTAATAATGTACTTAGGACAAAACTACAATTTTTAGAGTTTTTGTCTGTCTGTCTTTCGCCACAAAATAGATACTACCAGAAGGCCGACTCGACGCGACGGAGCGAAAACAGACGCACACATGCATAGATGTGTACGTATGATGATCTCGGCAGAATTTCGTATTGGCATTCGACCGACTTCATCCGAGATCGTAGTACGTACGCGTCTATGTGTGCGTGCGCCTGTTTTCGCTAGTTATGCGGAGTAAACCTTCTGAAAGTGGTTATTTTGTGCTTTCGCTGAGTTATTCGAAACAAATTTAAAAATGTAAGTAGGGATTAAACTAATTATAATCACGAGAATCATGACTTTCTGTTGCTCGAAACCTACAATCCAAATATTTCAGTAATTTTCTTAATTTAAATAAAAATCTGTCAATCTCTCGAATTTACGTTGTTCGAACGAATAAATTTTACATAAACTTGTGGTATAGTACAAGTCATTTTCTTTTTATTATGTATTCAAAGTTCTACCTAGCGCCCACAGTCAACAGATACAGGTCCCGGCAATAAATAATGCACATCGTATCGTAGCGTCATCTCTGTCGCACGAAACACTAACAGTCCGGTGACAGAGACGGCGCTCTACAAAGCCGAAGATAGCCGATGTGCATTCTTTACTGCCGGGTACTGTACGTACATAGGTACATATTTTCATTTTGTATTTGGTTCCAGGGCGGGCAGCCAGAGCCACAGAAGCAAGACTCTAAGGATGACATGGTGGAATCTGACATAGAGTTCGTGGAAACCGGACCGCAGGTCATAGAGATTCCCGATGCTAATGATTCTAGGTACGTTTCTAAGGAAATATCCTTTATTTGCGGCTTTCTGTATTACAAAACTGACAAAATTCCTTCAGATGTGAAGTCTTTAATACATGCTAAATACCGCATACGTCGAGCTTTACTTTTCACTTGTGCACCGTATATTTATTCCTTTTGTTTTTTATATATAATTATATATTATATATAAAAAATAAAAGAAACAATCTGACAAAGGCAACATGTATATTTCTTTCGTCACTCTACTTTCATTCATCCTCTCTATCTGCCCAAACCACCGAAAAATTCCTTTTTCTGTTCTACCTATAGTTACTAGATCTTTTTTAACCCGGCGAGGATGTGGTGCAGAATCGCATTCCATTTTCAATTGTTACATGATGTTTTGTTTTTTCAGTGTACGTTTATGATTGAACATTTTAGATAAAAAAACACATTTCAGGGTACAGATTTTAAAGTTTTATTTGTTTTACTAAATGCCTACAATATAATCAACTTTGGTAGAACTCAACCTTTTAAACTAAATCATGTATAATATAGGGTCATATTTACCTTTTTCTGCGTCTGCGCGCATGTAGCTCTTTTCTCAGTCGCCGGCCAACTGAAGAAAGGCGTGCGGCAGGCAGGGGGCGTCATTAGCGACAGCTATCGAGACAATCAATGACATACGACCACGTGACAAAAAACTGCAAACTTTTGAAAATGAGCAGGGTAATATTGACCCCTCCTCATCCTCGCCGGGTTAAGGCCGCAACTATACCTTATATCGATATCTTTCTCTCTATCATTCAATGTCAAAAAACACATACCCAGTAAGGAACCCTAAGGTAGAGCCACTGAGTGATGGCACTTATGACAGCTGCATTTAGTGATGAGGTACATTTATAATTTCGGTTAAAAATAAAAATCAAGTGTGAGTTTACTCAACATTAGACACGTCTTTCAACATTCAACATAATGATACAAAAGGAAAATGTGCCAAAACAAGTGGCGTAGCTATCGGAGGGCTATGCGGTGTAGTGCTCCGGGGCCTCCAAGAGATGTTTAAATATCTAAATCGAAAAAAGTATTTTACTATCATTTATTTTCGTTTAGTTTAACTTCGTCATTGTTTTGTTTTTAATTAAATATAATTGCGTAACTTGGCGACCTCAAACACGACCTATAAAAAATGAGAAACTTTTTAAAAAAAATTCTTTGTTTCTATACGAATTCTATTGCACAATAAAGCAACATTCAAATCTAAAAATAATAACCGAAACAAGTAGTACATCACTATCGACAATGAAGTATTACATTTTTTAATCCACACTTGCTTATAAATAATTACGATACTTTGTAGGCATTTAAACGTCATAGGCGCCATCACTCAGTGGCTCTACTGTAAACGCTATAACATGTACACTAACACACAGAAGTCCGTCACCGTCCTCCCGCCGACGCAGGTCAAGGTCACCGCGGCGGCGGCGAGGTCGCTCCTCGAGGTCGAGGTCAAGGTCGCCCAGGCGGAGACGCGAGAGGGACCGCGAGAGAGACAGGTCAGTACCATCTCGATGGCAGGAGATGGTTAAATTGGAGGTCATAGTGGGACATTGACCAGGGGCCTTATTGTCTAACTTTAACATCTATCTTTATCAATTTGGTTTTATTACTGTCATGATATAATATTTTTTAATGCAAGTGCTCGTAAAGGCCCACTTTTTATGCATCAAAACCGAACAGAAAGTCGATTATTTTGCCCTAGGGCCTTTTTTCATTTTTTTTTTATTTATTTAAGGCTAACCTGCAACCTTTCCTGTGTACCATAAATGTTATACTTTTTTGTCCACTGTTTAACGGCTCTGGATACAGTCCTTTTGAGCCAATCATAATTTAAAGTTAACAAGATTATATTTATTTTATTTCCTCACACTATGCATTGAAACACGCACTATGATACACGGGCGTAAGAGCAATAAATTACTAGGTTACGTTTAAAATACTCGCTACGCTCGTGTTTTAAATCGTCCTCGTAATTTGTTCCTTTTCCCCCTTGTAGCATAAACTACTATTTCAATGCATGTGCTCGTAAAGGCCCACTTTTTATGCATCAAAACCGAACAAAAAGTCGATTATTTTGCCCTGGGGCTTTATTATTATTATTTTTTATTTTTTATTTATTTACAATGGTTGGCTAACCTGCAGACTTTCCTGTGTACCATAGATGTTATACTTTTTTTTTCCACTGTTTAACGGCTCTGGATACAGTCCTTTTGAGCCAATTATAATTTAAAGTTCACAAGATTATATTTGTTTTCATTTCCTCACACTATGCATTGAAAAACGTAGTATGATACACGGGCGTAAAAGCAATAAATTACTCGGTTACGTTTAAAACACTCGCTACGCTCGTGTTTTAAATCGTCCTCGTAATTTATTCATTTGCGCCCTTGTAGCATAAACTACTATTATTTTATTTATTTTATTTATTTATTTATTAAGAGCAAAACAACAGAAGTAAACTGCAGATATAACTAAAAGGAATTAACAAATTTTTTTTTACAAATAGTTAAATCTACTCCCTTCAACATTTTCCTCAGAGAGATTATATGAATATTATATGAATGTTATTTACAAAACTATTAGTATTTCAAGGTGCACAGAACACCCTTCGGCTAACTCCGTCGCAATGTTTTTAATGACACTTGCCCGAAGTACCAACCGAAATTACGAACGGAGCGTAGTACTGTCCCATGCCCTGCACAAAAGATATCTCACTGACCGGCTTGTACCAATACGAACATTTGCACGTCAAAACTACAGTATTTTAGAATTATCTACGTCTTGGCCCTTGGGTCTTAGTGGGGGAATCAGTGTGGCACTTAGGCTAAAAAGTTTGGAGACCCCAGGGGCTCTACCGCATAATTCTCATTTGTATCAACTTCAAGCAAATGCATGCGAAATTCAACGCGTGCAAAAGAGATGGCATGTTAGGCGGGCGTCGTCGCACGCACGACAAATTTCAATCTCAAGTTGATGTTGATGAAAATCAGAATTACGCGGTAGATCCACAGGTCTAAATGACTACACTTTTCTGTTACACGTTGTATACAAATTTGACATAAAATAAGTTATTTTGAAAACGTTAACATCGTTGTACATAAATTTGATAGTAGTAATGTCTTTGTATATTGTTAAACTATTGTTTTTTTATGACACTATATCAAGCTCTACATATAATATATAAGGTCTTTCAATTTAAATGGAAAGTGATTTAGGAGGTGATTCTGAATCTAGCGGGAAATGGTTATACCGGGAAGTGGCCATACCGGGAAGTAATCATATTGGGAATGGACATACAGGGAATTGGTCATATAGAGAAGTGGTCATATAGGGAAGTGGTCATCTCGAACAAACGGTTAATACATCACATTCCACTGCAAAGCATTTTTCTTTGCGCGAACTTTTTTTCACTTCTCAGTACCAAGTGGTCCGATCAGCTGACTCAGTTTGTATGGACAAGTGAAGAAAAAGTTCGCGCAAAAAAAGTGCTTTGCAGTGGAATGTGATGTTTTAACGATACTGAATCACCTCCTAAATTACTTTCCATTTAAATTGAAATACCTTATACAACGTGTAACAGAAAGGTGTAACCATATTTGACGAGCTTATTCAGTCAATTTCTTTTTTGAGATTGCAGGGTTGGCTCCATAGTAAAAGTTGGTCTAAACCAGGGGTCGGCAACCGGCGGCCCGCGGGCCGCATGCGGCCCGTGACCCACTTCGGTACGGCCCTCAAGGTTCCCAATCGCTGCATGATAATTGTGTTTGGTTGTACATATTTGCGTGAGCAGACATTTTCTATTCTGAACTAACGAAAAAGCAAGCATAAGAGGGCGCCGAGCAAAATAATCTAAAACGACAGGCTCTGTTAAATTGATTTATTGAATAATATTTCAATGATAGATAAATAAAATATATATTTATTATCACAGATAATGTATCTACACTTCCGCCGCAGCGAATATTAAAAATAACTTATGGTGTAAGAAACAAATCTATCTAAAGTAGGCCCAAAATCTAAAAATGGTATTAGGGTTTTACTCATTTCAATAACTTAACTGTCGAATTTTGTCTCAACCACAATTCAAGACAATCACAAACGTTATAAAATACAATTGGGCCGTTTCACATTTTTAAAATTTTGTCTGGTATATTAAATATGATTTTTTCTGTAAAATTCAATAAATACGACCACGATAAAAAAACTAACACGAGAGAACAAGCGAGGTGTCTAATCGTTCTACGCTCGGCGCAGCTTTCCACGTCTAAAATGCAAGTCAAATGTAGCCGCAAAAATCGCATTAGATTTTAATAATAAATTGTCTTTTAAACTACAATAAATATGATACGAAATTGACTAATGCGTTATTTATTATATGCGGCCCCCGCTGATCCTCTGGTAACGTTTGTGGCCCTCCTATGTCATAAGGTTGCCGACCCCTGGTCTAAACCATTGACTCAATAAGCTCTTCAAATATGGTTACACCTTTCTGTTACACCTTGTATATCTACACTTAACTTTCGTGAGAAAGAGGTCTGAGATCACGGTTAGCGGTACAATTGCAATTCCCTGTTACTATCGTCAGAAAGTAGAAGTTTAAACGGGGACGGCTGTTACTTAGGCACGCAGAAAATTACCCACGAGTCGCTGCACATGACTAATAAACATGACAATACAAGGTAATTTGTATAATCACTTCGCAATAATTTTCTTTTAGGGACAGAGAGCGCGATAAAGAAAAAGACAAAGAGAAGAGCTATAAGGAGAGAGAAGCGGAGAGAGAGAAGCAGAAAGAACGGGAGAAGAAAGGACTGCCTCCCATCAAGAAGGATAACCTTAGTGGTGAGCTAACATCATAGAAGGAGCGTGTGGAATCTAGTGGGAGGTTGTCGTTATTTTGTGAATTTTTAAATTTGAATCATTAAAACTTATGTGTTTTTAGGGTCCCACCTTTATGGTAAGTGATTATTTATTCACACAGAAATCATTCTTGTAATCATAGCAACCAGTTTGACATTATATGACACGGGTAATGCTTTAAGAAAGGGTAAAATAGGGTTTACTTAGGTAAATTTGGTATTATCGAAGCTCTTCCGGTAGATTCCGAAAATTAGGATTTTACCTGTATACACCTAGGTTTAGGTTTACCTAACGCTTCTTGGCTAATATTAGATTAATATGAAAATGAAAAAAATAGTCAAACATAGGTGGCGATATTCTAACATTTATGGCTATGGAAAGTAAAAATAGTTAAAAAACTGTTAAATTCAACTCCCCTCTGGCGTACATACCGGGAATATGTTTCCAAGCCGTTGCTTAGTATCAGACATTCAAGACATTCATTACATTAGTCCGTCACCGAATTCCGTAGATTTTCCGGAAGTCCCTGAGTAGACTAATTAGCGCCTCGCTTGCTTTCACTCTCCCCCTTTCTGGGCGAGCGCCCTTCGTCTTAGGTCTCATTGGCGCCTTTCATCAGGCGTGATAATTGTGAATTAAAAATATATATAAGGTGACATTTATTTATATAGCTTAATTCATACTGAAGACTCGGTAGTGCTCAGTATCAAGGTTCGATGACCCTTTTTGTTAAATTCGTAAATTTATGTTTTTCGTGCTCCATACGAACGTAAGCTCAGCACCGAGTCAATTATTATAGGAGATTATCAACATTTTATTTTACTTGCAATTATACATATATTACTTTAAATATAATTAATAAATAAAATATTTTTTTTAACTTGAAATATATTTCGGCCCTTAGTGGGCCGTCATCAGTCAATACGTAATTAGTAAAAAGTGTTATCGATCCCTATGTGCTATATTCAAATTCAAATTCAAAAAGTTTATTTTGCAAAGTAGGTATATATAATACACGTTTCACAAGTCAAATTTTAATCTTATAAAAATATATGTAATAAAATAATAAATGTACTTACATGAACTACTTAGATTAAATGTTTATTTAATTTATGTAGCAATATATAATTATATATACGATTAAAATTATAGGTAAAATATTATTATACAAGGTGAAATCCAATCAACCGCCCGAACCCATACCGGAGACCCGGCCAGGGACCAGGAACAAGGTTCAATGATCACCAACCGAGCCCCCAGCACGAATCCAGGCGGCCGACCAAATCCCATCCTATATCCTACATAGTAATAGGTTACATATATAAATACATGCCTACCTCCGCCCATTCGATTAGTCTTACTAAGAAGAACGGGCAAGAAACTTGGCAAGATCATGTCTTTTTTATATCATAATGTTAATTTTTTTTTTCTATTTTCTACCCGCATATGTGTACATTCTGCGAGAACGGGGACAAGCTGAAAATCAGCGCTGTGACGATAATTTTATTTTTCTATCACAGCATATAGCTGAGCTTATTCCTTTTTGTCGCATACTTTTTAAAAACAAATTTCTGAAGACAAATAAATAATTTAAATTTCTATTTCTATTTCAATCGATCCCTGTTACTGATCACTTACCTAGCTTCCGGTACGAATTTCGCTGTTTAAATTAATTTAATATACATTTATACTATTTCCAAGCATTTATTTTCTCTATGACATATCGATTAGTGATACCAAACTAGCCATTGTTGTCAATTACCACTAGGATTATATTTTTATTTATACGAATCAATTATTATTGATATATATATATATATATATGTAAATATATATAAATGATATATAAATCAATAATAAATAAATCAATCAATCAATCAATCAATCTATTAGTATATTTAACTGATGCCGGGTCCAGGTCGGACCCGAAATATATCTTAAACCGTGTAATTTTATAATTATACAGTATTTTATTTAATTATTGATTCGTATAAATAAAAATATATGTAGGATTATATTTGAGAAACGGTAGCTACAGTTAAGAACCCGGTGCAGGACGACGCCAACACCGATGCGAAGCGAGACGTATCGCGACAATAAAGAGCATATTTGGCTGGCTGATCTAAACAAGCGCCTCACGCTTTGCCCCACGCCGTTTGAACTGTGCTGAGCGAGTCTCGCCCTTTGCGTTGGAAATAATAATTATTTCCGAATACCTTAATTGTGCCTCGAGTACTTGTTATTTTTTATTCTGTTTTAATTAATTAGAATATTAATGATACTTCCAAGTGGTGTATGTGCTTACTTTGCTTGTTAAATGTTCATAAGTCACTTAACGAAGCCTTGTAAAAGTACTCGATTTTAGGGCGAAAACCCATTATTTTAAATATTTTTCTGCTCTTTAACGCGATGTTTGTGAAAAAATCAGGGACACACACCATTTCATATTGACCGTCTAAATGAAAGCCTAAAATTTATTTGATTGAATTGTTCCACTGTCGCAAGTTATTATGGTTTTTAGATATGTATGAAGTACGATTCGGAGCGGGCTCTTAATCGAAAATAATCCTAGTGGGCATGGATGAGTCATCAAGAAAATAAATGCTTGGAACTATTATAGTGATGATAAGCCGTGTTATCTCTTCCCCAGTGTGCAGCACGACTCTCTGGGTGGGCCACCTCTCCAAGCTCGCCACACAAGAGGAGCTGTCGGATCTGTTCGGTGCAATCGGCGGCGTGGTGTCTATAGACGTGGTGGCGCCGCGCGGCTGCGCCTTCGTCGTGATGGAACGGCGACGCGACGCGGCCAAAGCGAAGGCCAAGCTTGACAAACACAAGCTGCACTCTAAGGAGATTACGGTTAGTTATTGAAGCCATTAATGATCGTGGTGTCAGACCCCTGACACCCGATTCACGCGGGCAGATTGTATTGCCTACTACTATACGCACTGGCCTGTCCGCACACGTTTGTGTGTGTGCGTATTTTATACTAGGGCCATGTGTAACTGCAAGCGTGCGAGCCGAGCATAGCCGATCGAGAGTGTTGTACCTCAGCTTCAGGCTTCGAGAGGCGCGCCAAGCGGTACTTCTTGCGACGGCGCCGGTGGAGAGAACATATTTAAGAAGTTGTATAGAGCCGGCTATGGGTCGCCGCTCGCGCGTCTTGTCCCGCTTCGAGTGACATGCGCTCTCGGGACGGCGGTGTGCGGGGAGGCGGGCGGTTGAAACAGTAATCGAACGCACAGGACGAACCTAGTGTCGAGCGCTTTGAGCGAGCGAGCGCTCTATACATCCGATGCGGTGGAAGGCGCCGACGGGTGTGGCAGGGCAAAGCCCGTCGCAAAAACCGCCTGGAAGCGCAGCAAGAAGCGCCGCCAGAAGCCTGAAGCTGTGGCCCTGGCGTGAGTGCTTCTAAGTTAGCGGCGACCGTTCTGACGCACCTTGTAACGATGGCTCGCGTGATTTTATACTGAACCAACTTTACCCCGCGGCTTCGCTCGCATAGAAGTGTCTTTCAATTGTCCACAGTTTTTGTCTTGGCAGTTATTTTATCAACAACCCTTTTAGCCTATTATGTTGACCAGGGCCACTACGATGATAATAAAGAAAACCGAATAATCCTTTGAGTGGTTCTCAAGTTAAAATGGACCAGTGGGTCTACCGCGTAATTCTCATTTTCATCAACATCAACTTGAGATTGAAATTTGACGTGCGTGCGACGACGCCCGCCTAACATGCCATCTCTTTTGCACGCGTTGAATTTCGCATGCATTTGCTTGAAGTTGATACAAATGATAATTACGCGGTAGAGCCCCAGTTATACAAACGAAAATTTTTAAATTTGTAGGATTGTGCTCAGTACAGTACTAATAAGTAACTTATTTCATTTAAAATTTGTCAAAAAATTTCTATGTGACATGATTTTTTAAATTTAATATTATTAGTATATAGATGACATGTACATAATTCTACTGTGAATAAACCGACCACTTTAAAGAGTTAACCCGTTTAGGTGGCCTGGGCGCCCGGCAAAGGAGTGAAAGGGCGCGAATGGAAGGACTACTGGGAGTCAGAGTTTGGCGTGAGCTACCTTCCTTGGGACAAGCTCGAGCAGCTGTGGCATCTCGGAGCTCTCAGTATGGACGCCATTGAGGAAGGCGGCGCGGTCGATGAAGAAACGTTGCCGCCTTGGTTGCCTCCCAGAGTAAGTTATTGTACTTTGTATATTTATTTAAGTATTTTCTACTTAAGGGGCTTGAAAATTGTCAATTTTTGAAGTTATTTATCTGCTCTTTTAAAGAAGTTCCAAGTAAAATAAATTAGTATAACAATTTTGGGACCTTTTAATAGATTTTGGTCTATCGGAAACGCGATAGGAGGAATTTCATTCGATAGAAATAATTATTGAAATCAGGTCTAAATTTACACTTTTTTTGATATTCTGACAAATTAGGATAGCATACAGACTTGAAAAATATTTATTTAGATGGGTTTTATTTATACCTAAATTACTGGTTATGGAAATTTTTGTAGCAATTTTAGTTAATTTTGCATTAATTTAAAACCGACTTTTTGACAATTTTCCCCGATTCCGTCCCTTTCGCACTGCGGGTCTTTCCACCTGGAGTAACGGGGACCTTCGCTAGCACGGTATATCACCTTAATTGATATGGCGGCACGTCTACACGTTTGCCGCATTCCTTTTAGATATCAATAATCACGTATAATTAAGTATAAATAAGGATTCATCTTTCGTCAATATACAGGGTGGAAAAAATGAAAGGGCCCTGGAGGGGAACTACCTTAAATCCTTTAGTTAGCTCATTTTATTGAAAGGAAACATTCCTTTATTTTATAAAAGAAACAAAACTGCATTCGAAGATCTTCTAAAATTTGCTTGTCTCACCCGGGAACTGAACCAACTAAAAATGTAAAAAATAAACCCTCGCTATTTTACTATACGAATCGGTAGGATTATTGTTCAGGATAAAATTTGTCTACTAAACTAAAGTCTTACACTCATCTGTTGTACGAGATACCCATGAAATTGAATATTTATTACAAGTTCTTTATTAATAAAACCTAATACTGTTCACTTGTAAAGTAATAATTATACGCCATTATTACACAATGACAGCACGGAATGAAAGCAAAACAAAACAAAATTTGAATTTCGAACGAATACTTTTATCGCTTTTAAAAATGTTGAAAGTCATAACCATAGTTGGAACTTCAAATTTGTTGCTCCGCGTTGCAAAAAAAATACGTTCCTTTTTTAAACTTTTCGTCAGTACGCCTAGTGCAAGAAGTAATTGTGCTCTGCATACATTTATTATTACCATTTAACGATTTTCTTATTGAAGTATTCAACAAGGTACTTAAGATAAATAACATTAGCAAGCTTGTACTTCATACGATGTCTTTGGATGTAAGAGAGATAAGAAAATTATAACGTGTCATTTACTTGTTACAAGTGAACAGTACTACAGTTGCCACAAAATAAGAGGCCCGTTTTGACAGATAAGAACGACCATAGAATATAACTTTACATGTAATAAATGAAACGGTTAACAAATAATTATTAACTTATTGGGTTTAAAGAAAATAAATAAACGTTTTTTAATTATCACGGAACATATTTCAAGTACTATTTTCACGTAAATTCCAAAATAAAATGCAATTTTGAATTACTACACAATGTCTCAAAAACAGTTACATTCTCAGTCAATTTTTTCTTAATAATAGTGTTGTAACCAGATAATCGCCTAATTTCACGGACTCAATTCGATTCCACGTGAAAATAATTAACTTGTTTTAATATTGATAAAATAATTGTAATGATCTGTAATTAGCTTTTGTGAGACCAGTACACAAAAAGCCAAGTTTGAATTTCCTTTTTTTTTGCAAATATAAACTTTTTAGATTTGAACATTTGCATGTATTTGTAACGGTGTCGCGTATACCGAAAAATATAATATAATAATTGTGCTAAATAATGTTACATTCCACTTAGCTTTTAAACTTATAGTTTACAAAAACAAAATATATATATATATATTATATAAAAAACATGCATTTATTGCTTAAAGTCCCATTTTTTTTATTAATGAATTGGTTTACAGGCAGTTTTCCATAAATCATCCTATCAATAGACAGATTGGCTGGTAAGAAATATGGCAGTATTTTTTTTTATAAGGCATAGAGCAATTTTTTCATCTTGAAGCCTACATATTTTTCTTACTGGCCAGTATTTTATATCTATCAACGCTCAGACCTCTATCTAATTTGAGGTCAGTGAAGTACAACATTACAAAATATTACTGGCACGTAAGAATTTCCATTTCAGATTCTTTTCGTAGAGTAAAAACATTAAAAGCTGGTTTTAGCACCCGAAATATCTTTCTATCGCCATATTGGAATTCGTTGTGCTCCCGTTTGTTTTTAGTGTTTTTTTCTTGTGACTTTAGGCTTTACTTTTGAACTGTTTATATTTTCTTTCACGTTGACTTTGGCAATTATGTTTATTCTGGAAATTATAACCAATAAACTTGAAAATATTTCAAACGATAACAAACTCATAATATTTTGAATCGATTTCTCGTGAGAATCGGTTGACATAGTTACCGATTTGCATGGTTCACATCCATAGATACGTTGCGATGACATATGTCAAAACGGACCTATTACATTGTGACTACTTTAGGTATTGTTAACAATAAAGAACTTGTAATAAATATTTAATTTCATGAGTATCTCGTACAACAGATGAGTGTAAGACCAAATGTTTATTAGACAAATTTTATTCTGAACAATAATCCTACCGATTCGTATGATAACATATCGAGGGTTTTTTTTTTATTTTTAGTTGGTTCGATTCCCGGGTGAGACAAGCGAATTTCAGAATATCTTTGAATGCAGTTTTGTTTTTTTCAAAAAATAAAGGAATGTTTCCTTTCAGTTAAATGAGCTAACTAAAGGATTTAAGGTAGTTCCCCTCCAGGGCCCTTTAATTTTTTCCACTCTGTATATTACATACCTTACCATCAATCAAGTAACAACTATCTATTTTATACCGCCCCCAAAATTGCCATTTCACACTTTTAGCGGGAAATCTAAAATGTCAAGCGCCTAATTTAATTTGGGGATGGGCTGCGTTTGGGAAATGACGTCAGGTATTCTCCTCGGCCATTCCTCAGTGTTGCCATTTCACACTTTTAGCGGGAAATCTAAAATGTCAAGCGCCTAATTTAATTTGGGGATGGGCTGCGTTTGGGAAATGACGTCAGGTATTCTCCTCGGCCATTCCTCAGTGTTTAAAGACAAAAGTCTTCAACCAGTGCGTTCTGCCGGTCATGACTTACGATGTTGAAACGTGGACACTGACGGTTGGACTAGTTCACCGATTCAAAGTCGTTCAGCGAGCTATGGAGCGGGATAGGCTAGGAGTTTCTTTTTATTTAATTATTTAGGTTTTTCAACAGACACACACTAAACGTTTACAATTACAAGATATAACAAAGCAAGCCACAGTGAGCATCCAATTACAGAAAAACACAACATTCACAACACATAACTAGTAAGACTTCCGCACTACAAGTTGGCATAACTTAAAATAAGTAACATAAATTACAAAGAAAATAAATTAAATAGAAAATAATTTATAAACCATAACTATGACACTAAACTTAAACTTATTAATTTGAATTTGTATTTTCTAAATGAACAGGAAAACAAATCAAAACACCTGACATAAATTTGTTGACACATAATGTACCAGAATATGTATTTTTTATAACACTATCTGTGGAAAAAAAATAATAATTCCGTAAATTTTCCCGATTTATGTCGCCAGATTACCACGATTTTTAGGTTTCCGTAGTACCTAAAAGGTCCAAAAAAAACCTTATGGTGCAACTCCGTTGTCCGTCCGTCCGTCCGTATGTCACAGCCTCATAACTTTAGCACCGTTAAAGATCAAGACTTGAAATTTGGCACAAAAATAGCATTAATTTGCCCACATATCACGTTGTAAAAAAAAATATGAAAAATTTTAAAATGTTCAGAATATAACGAAAGTGAGAAAAATAAAAAATATTATCCTAAAAACACAATATGGGTATCAAATTGTAGATATTAAAAAGTTGAGATTGTAAAAATATATTTGTTCGCGCCACTTCTTGTGGCTCTCATACTGCGGGGTAGTTGTGAATTAATATTTTCAACTGTCATTTTCGCTGCATCTCCACCCGCTTAGTTTTGGACGCAAATCAGTCAGTCGTCAATCAGAAGCCTTTCACGCCGGAGGTATACGCTGATTGTCATTCGACTAGGTCCTACCTCGACCCTACCGCCCGCCATTTTGAGATCGCACCCGCTGTGCGCCTCATTTTCATCTATTACTATTACGAAGAAGACTAGCCGAGAAGAGCGCAACCAGGCACGAAGAGGAAGAAGAAAACCATCTTGGAGAACACCAGAGACTTGGTGGCTCAGGCGAAGCGTGGTTTGTGGTGCATGCAGCTCCTTCCCAAGGTCAGATCTTTCATCTTCGTAATTTATTTCTCTTCACTTCCCGCTATTTTTTAAAACCTATGGTGATACAAAGCACTGCCGTCATATCGCGTGCTCATTTTTTGGTCCTTCGAGCCGGATCTAGATCCATTTTAGGCCCTTTGATCTGCGATCTATAACCATTTTTTGGTATTTCCAACCGCTATCTTCATGTTCTTTGTCTAAAGAACACGTGAATTCCGCTCTAATTTTCACTCTGCCCGCAGTATTACCCCGCATTCCCGCTCTTATTTGCATTATCTATGCATTAAAACCCCGCATTCGTCAAAATATTAGTGATTCCATTTCCTATATACTGGAAATTATAAATTATCTACAGTGAAATACGCCATTCTGTTAATTTATCCGCTGCGATTATACCATTTGATCATTTCACAGAAAATATTATCTGCCTACCTGCTAATTCTTAATATTATCGAGAGGTACTCGTACACAGGTTCGTCCGCCGCCCGTGTTATCTCTAACTCATTAGCATTATTCTATGTTGTAGTCAGTATAAAACTTTCAATAGTTCCGGTACTTGCCTAACTTTGTACTATATAACATGCCAAATTCCGCAGAAGCTGCAAAATTAAAGATGTCGTATAGTTTAAAGAAGCTTAAAAATAAAAGGCAAGAATTGTTTAATCGCCTTCAGAGAGTTTATGACTTTTCTAAAACCGCTTTAGAGGATGTTTCTTCGGCAGAATTGTTTATGGCCAATGTCGAAACTTTGGATACTGTACGCTCAGAAATTCATGTAATCATAGATGAAATTAATGACACAGAGGTATTGATAAATCCTAATTTTGAACCAAATTATCAAAGTTGGTCAGCTTTTGAGGATCTTTACTCCCATTGCAAATACATCAACCGGAAGTTATCACATTCTTCGAAATCGGCTGACTCTAAAGTTAAAGCTCCACGTGACATGGAATGTCCCAAAAAACCTACTATCAAGCTTCCAAAACTGGAACTCGTTGGTTTTTCTGGTGAAGCTACTATGTGGCCAACATTCTATGAAACATTTAAAACCACGATTCACGATAATCCGGACTTGACCGACAACGAACGAGTACAATACCTGATGGGTAAACTTTCTGGCCGGGCACTTTCGATTTGTTCTGGAATCACACCGAACGCAACTAACTACGACATAATCTGGAAAACACTCGTTTCTACTTTTCAAGACTCGCGTAGTTTAGCCACTACTTATTTGGATCAAATGTTTGAATTTCGCCCTTTAACTACCGCTAGTTCAAAAAACTTGGACTTGTTTTTAGACAAGTTCTGTTCCGCTGTTTCGTGTTTAAAATCGCTGAATATTAAAGATCTTTCGGATTTTATCCTTATGTATTTGGCCCTTAAAAAACTTGATGTTGAAACCGCTCGTTCATTTGAAATGTTTAAACGTGGTTCCGATTTACCCCATTATGATGAATTAATATCATTTTTACGGGAACAAACTAAGATACTGAACCGCACTGCACCCGCAATTACCGCTCCCGCTCCGAACCGCTCCGTTAATAATAATAACAACAAAACCGGGTACAGTACCAAGTCAACCCATGCTTTTGTCTCCGCTTCGACCAATAATAATTGTTGTCCGCTATGTAAACAATTAAAACACTATAATTTATATAAGTGTCCCGAATTTGTGAAACTAGATATCGAGAAAAGATTTCAGTTCATCAAATCTAATAACGGTTGCACCAATTGTTTAAGTATTACGCATAACAATTCCGCTTGTAAATCGTCTTATAATTGCCGCCATTGTAATTGTAAACACCATTCGATGTTGTGCCGCAAACAAAATGTGATGAATACTCACACCGCGCTTGGTCAAAATATTACCGTGTCTCCACGCACACATACGCAATCTTCGAGGTTGGTGGATCCTGCCGTATCGGCGACTAACACAGAACATATGACTAATGATTCTCAATCCGTACCAACTGCGAGTAATAATATTTCTTTATGTAACTTACAGCCTAACTCGCAGCGTAATGAAACATGCCTTTTAGGTACAATTCAAGTGATCGTGAAAGATTCTAACGGTATGTCTGTCCGTCTACGTGCGCTCTGCGACCCTGCGTCACAATCCAGTTTTTCGACGGTTTCCTGTTGTGAGAAGCTTAACTTAAAATATGAGAAAATTCCCCGCGCTTTTGTTAAGGGCATCGGCTCTTCATCAAACCCAATTAAGGGTGCGACAAACCTTAAATTGTTTTCACGATTTGATGATTCGGTTTCAATTTCGCTTGACACTTATGTAATCGACCGTATTACCGACAACTTACCATCGGTGCAGGTGGATTTGTCTACGCTTTCGTATTTAAAAGATATCACACTTGCTGATGAAACATTTTACTTACCGGGTGAGATTGATATTCTTATCGGTGCATCTTTATTCGCGGATATCTTGTTATCAGGCCGCGTCTCTGGTCCCCCGGGTACGCCGACGGGATTTCAGACCATCTTCGGTTTTACGCTAATTGGTAATACGCCTGTTTACCAAAATACCGCATGTTCAATTTCGTTATGCTCTTATATGGAGATTGAACCGCCAATAGATTTTATTTTACAAAAATTTTGGCAATTAGAAGAGGTGCATTGTGAACCTGCTTCTAGTCCCGCAAATGATGAATGTGAAAAATTATTTATTAACAATGTGTCACGTGACCCCGCTGGTCGCTATTCGCTTTCTTTACCGTTCGCACGGAATCCTAACATACTAGGAAACTCGTACCATCACGCAAAAAAGTGTTTTATGTCTCTTGAGCGTAGGTTTGTTTCTAACGCAGATTTACGTTCCGAGTATAACAATATAATAAATGAATACCTAACTAAAGGTTACATATCCCCGCTTCATAATGATGACCAATTATCTCTTGGTTATTATATTCCGCATCATCCCGTAGTGCGTGTTGATAAATCAACGACAAAGGTGCGTATTTGTATGAATGCCAGTACTAAGACTGACTCCGCTGATGGTACTCGTGTCTCATTAAATGACACGCTGCACACAGGTGCTAATTTGCAAAACGATTTGTTTTTAATTTTACTTGACTTCCGCTTGTATGAAATCGCTTTTACCTCGGATATCAAACAAATGTTCTTACAAGTTTTGGTTAACGCCGATGATCGCAAATTTCAAAAGTTTTTATACCGCTTTGACACGTGTTCCCCGCATATCGCTTATCAGTTCAATCGCGTCTGCTTTGGACTACGTAGTAGCCCTTTCCTTGCGATGAGAGTAGTCAGGAAACTCTGTGAGGATGGGAGTTCAGCGTACCCGCTCGCCGCTACTGTAGCCGCACGAAACTGTTACATGGACGACATCTGCTATAGCACGCCCACCGTGCAGGGCTCCTTACAGCTCAGAGATGAGCTGGTAGGATTGCTTAAGGCCGGTGGCTTTGAGCTCGTCAAGTGGTCTAGTAACTGTCAACAGTTACTTGATACACTGCCTGATACTCACCGCTTAAATTCTAGTAAGAATTTTGAAGAACAAACTCAAACTCTTAAAGTTCTTGGCTTACAGTGGTCGCCTGATTCTGACGAGTTCTCTTTTACTGTATCGCTAGATAGTCGCCCATGTACTAAACGCAATGTTTTGTCCGTGATAGCACGTCAGTACGACGTCCTCGGCTTTACCGCTCCTGTGATCTTGTACGCAAAATTACTCTTGCAGAAAATCTGTATTTTAAAATTAGACTGGGATGAAACACTACCCTCTGATATTGCGCAGATTTGGCAAAACTATTTGAAGGAGCTACCTGTTTTGCGGGATTTACGTATTAAACGCCACTTAGACCTGTTCCAAAATTCGAAAATTTCGATAATATCATTTGCAGACGCAAGTGAACGTGGGTACGGATGTGTCGTATATATTAGAGTACAAGATGACTCAGACACTTGCACTAGCATTCGGCTGGTATGCGCAAAGTCAAAAGTCTGTCCGCTCAAGACCGTCAGTGTCGCCCGCCTTGAGCTTTGTGCCTCGTTACTCATGTCGAAATTAACTCGTCGTGTAGTTGACGCTTATAAAATACGTCACAATATTGAACGTATTTACTGTTTTACCGATTCTATGGTAACTTTACACTGGATACATTCCTCACCGCACAGGTTTAAAACCTTTGTCGCGACGCGTATAACAAAAATAATATCCGCTATTCCCGCTGAATGTTTTTACCATACAGCTGGTTCTCAAAACCCGAGCGACTGTCTTTCCCGTGGTCTCACTCCCACGCAGTTGATGAGTCACCCGCTCTGGTTCACTGGACCTGCTTGGCTTTATCTGGACGCTAAAGAGTGGCCAATCAAAACAATAGAATCAGCTTCTATTGAAGAAAACTTGCCGGAATCAAAAACAATTTCTCTTCCCGCTTTTAGTAATGAAGAACCGCATCCTCTTCTTTCTCTTTCGGAAAGAATTTCGTCATGGCTTGTGCTTTTACACACAATCATTTACATATACCGATTTTTACGTATTTTACCGCGCTCTAATATTTTTACCGCTACCGATATGGATTTCGCTGAAGTTGCATTGATTAAAGCTCTTCAAGCATTTTATTTTCTTGATGAAATAAAAAGATTAAAGTCAAATAAACTTTGTTCTCCCGCTTTAAATCGACTATCGCCATTTTTAGATAAAAATGGATTGTTACGCGTTGGTGGTCGACTTCGCAACACAGACATGACGTTCGATCAACAACACCCTGTGTTGTTACCTCGTAAAAATCATATTGTCGAATTGATTATCATTCATTATCATCGCAAAAATTGTCACACTGGACCAGTGGCTTTAATGTCAATAATCCGCCAAAAATTTTGGATACTTTCCTGTCGAAATATTGTTCGTCGCGTAATACATAGCTGCAATTATTGTTTTAAGGCGAAGCCGAGACAAACCTTCCCTTTCATGGCAGATTTACCATCATGCCGCGTTAATGAGGCTAAAGCTTTTGTCCACTGCGCTGTGGATTATTGTGGTCCTATCAGTATCACTCCGTATCGAAAACGTGGAGTCCGTCCCGTCAAATGTTACCTCTGCATATTTGTATGCCTGGTGACTCGTGCAGTTCACGTTGAATTGGCAACTGATCTTAGCACGAACACTTTTCTTTACGCGTTCAAACGTTTTTTATCTAGACGTGGAACAGTGTCTTTCGTATATTCAGATAATGCTACGAACTTTGTAGGCGCTAGAAATGCCCTCTCAGAAATTTACAATTTGACAAACTCCGAAGAATTTAAAACGTCTTTCGCGAATGAACTTGCCGATCATAGAATACAATGGAAATTTAATATTCCACGTAGCCCACATTTTGGGGGACATTATGAGATATATGTCAAAGGATTTAAGACGCATTTGCATAGAGTAGTAGGTACTCAACTGTTGACCTACGAAGAATTATTAACTGTAGTTACGCAAATAGAATGTGTCATAAATTCTCGTCCGCTTACGCTGCTGAGTGAAGATCCATCTGAACTTAGCGCGTTAACTCCTGCACATTTTCTGATGTCAACTCCTTTAAAAGAATTACCCGCTTGTAAGGTGGCTGATGAGCCAGTTAATTTATTACGTCGCTACGCGTTGCTTGATCAAATGGTAGAATCGTTCGCAAGGCGATGGAAGAATGATTATCTCCATCTTCTCCAGTCTAGAGGAAAATGGAATACACCTTCCAACCCAATCAAAATTGGATCTGTTGTCGTTGTAGTTACCGATAACACTCCACCGCTTCAATGGCCGCTCGGTGTTATTGTAGCTGTATACCCTAGCAAAGATAATGTCATTAGGGTAGCTTCTGTCAAAACGACGACAGGTGTTTACAAACGACCTGTCGTGCGTCTTTGCCCTCTCCCATCTCAATAACTCCTTTCTTTGCCCCCGCTTCAAAATTTCGTTATTCTCTGTCTTATTTTTACTTTTCTATTCTTATTTTAAAACCAATGGTTTTAACGCCGGGGGCAAATGTTCGCGCCACTTCTTGTGGCTCTCATACTGCGGGGTAGTTGTGAATTAATATTTTCAACTGTCATTTTCGCTGCATCTCCACCCGCTTAGTTTTGGACGCAAATCAGTCAGTCGTCAATCAGAAGCCTTTCACGCCGGAGGTATACGCTGATTGTCATTCGACTAGGTCCTACCTCGACCCTACCGCCCGCCATTTTGAGATCGCACCCGCTGTGCGCCTCATTTTCATCTATTACTATTACGAAGAAGACTAGCCGAGAAGAGCGCAACCAGGCACGAAGAGGAAGAAGAAAACCATCTTGGAGAACACCAGAGACTTGGTGGCTCAGGCGAAGCGTGGTTTGTGGTGCATGCAGCTCCTTCCCAAGGTCAGATCTTTCATCTTCGTAATTTATTTCTCTTCACTTCCCGCTATTTTTTAAAACCTATGGTGATACAAAGCACTGCCGTCATATCGCGTGCTCAATATTCTTTTACTGTATTTACTGACACTGGTTTCGAGAAATCTTTAAAAAACCCCGAAAATATGTATGTCCCCCCTTATCTCCGAAACTGGTAGACCGAAAAATATGAAAAAGATGTCAATTATAGATCATAACTGGCCAATTACAGGAAAAATATAACGATTAAAAAAAAATGAGCAGCAAAAAAAGAAGTAAAATAAATAAAAAAAATATTTTATAAAAATACATTATGGATATTAAATTCTAGGTATTAAAAAGCTAATTGTAAAAATATATACTTTTACTATATTTACTGGCACTGGTTTCGAGAAATCTTTAAAAAACCCCAAAAATATGTAGGGCACCCCTTATCTCCAAAACTCGTGGAACTGAAAAAAATCATGGTAATATGTGTTTGTTTACGTAAAGATTACAGGAAAAATAAAGTGGTTGAGAAATTCACGAAAAAAAATTACAAAATTAAATTTATCATCCACAATACGGAACCCTTGGTACGCGAGTCTGACTCGCACTTGGCTGGTTTTTTTTTATTGAATAAAGCATAATCACATTCAAAATCTCATATCAGAATAACCTATGATCTTTAACTAATCGAATTCAGTAATTTTATTGATAATTTGCAGACCAAAATAAAAAATAAATGTATTCTATCATTATTAATTATCAATTATCATTCACACTATCCTCACATAATTTCATTAATATATATTTCTTTCACCCTTAGGTTGTCTGGAAGATATTGCTATTAGCAACGCCTTGCACACAATGTACACTAAGTAGTTTAATTTATTTTTCTTAGTTTAATACTTTTTCTGTAAATATGCGAAATTATAATAAATAAAAATAAAATAAAATAAACATTACTCCAAGTTCCAAGAAAATTGCAATCCAGATGGGCACGCCTTAAAAAGCGTGATTTTATGAAATGCTTCTAAAACTATAAAAATGTAATGTCTCTAGGGATGTATAATGCGCGCCAAACTTTATAACGCCTGTGTGAAGTTTGCTCCGGCGGAGGGATAGAGAGAAATAGATGGGAGAGATGGATAGACAGAGACATGTTTCCTGATTTTACGGCCATTTGGGCTACTTGAGCGCCCCGAATCGGTACTTGAGCTCTAAAACATCTGGTAACCCTGATCGACACAAATATGGGCTTTCTTCCAGGGACTAGGAAAGGAACTAGAGGACTGGGAACGGATAATAATATATGCTACTATTGGAGATACTAAATCAGAGATTGACAGCAACATATCTTTACAGAGCCCATCGCCACCCTTAGTTATAAAGCGAAGAATCTTCCGTGTTCGGAAAGAGGTAATCTCATGGAACTGAAAAGGTGGATAGAAGGGGCGACAGAATGGTATTGTGCAGGGTATTCAGGGTGTTAAATTTGGGAAAGGTAGACAAGAAGGAAGGCGAACTACTAAAATTACCATTAACAGCGTTTAAGTTAAGGTTTGAGAGAGGACCGGCGGGTCTACCACGTAATTCTGATCTTGATCAACATCAACTAGAGATTGAAATTTGACGTGCGTGCGACGACGCCCGCCTAACATGCCATCTCTTTTGCACGCGTTGAATTTCGCATGCATATGCTTGAAGTTGATACAAATCAGAATTCATAGAAGTATTTATGTATTATCGTATTTATCCAAAGTAATCATATTTATCTCATGTATGATATACTTATATAATATTTGTTAGTAGTTTAACTATATTATTTGTTCTATTTTATTAATTATATACAAGGTGACTTTTTGATCATCGTCCAAATTCATACTGAAGGCTTGATAGCTGATCAGTATCTTGGAAGAGTAACAATTTTTGTGAAATTCGTAATATGAAATTTCGGCTTCCCATAGAAATTCAGTTCCAGTCCCAGGTGAATCACTATGGGGAGTCGAAATTTCATTTTACGAATTTCACCAAAATTGTTATTGATCCATGATACTGATCACTTACCAAGCCACCAGTATGAATTTGGACGATGATCAAAAAGTCACCTTGTATATGTTTAAATATTGAGCCATGTTTGTTTGTAATTAAATTAATTTAATTTGTGTACCTTCTCATGTAAAGTTGTTAAGTTTCCTCGAAACGGAAATACTGTTCGCCAAAAAAAAAATTATATTAGTTTGGGGTTCAGAGTCAACCTTATTATTTTGTAAACTCTTTTTTTGTACAATTAAGACTTTGTATTTGTATGTTACTGTAAAAGTACGGATTTACCGACTAAGTGCCGGTAAAACTCAGAAATTGATGATTATTATAGACTAGCGACCCGCCCCGGCTTCGCACGGGTGCAATGCTGATACTAAAATACTACAGTATTTAAGGTACTTAATTGGATAAGGATTAATGCTGTATTGCTTAAAATCGCTTCGTAAATAAGCCATTATTTCTCGTAAAAAGTAAAGGATAAAAAATGGTTATTGTGGGTTATCCCTAAGAGATAGACATATACCATTCCAGACTTTTTTGTAGATCTTTTTAAGGTGTACAATACTGTAGTGCATTATTTTGATCTATCTCGTAGGGTTCTGCCAGCGTTTGCAATGTAAGCACAACAAAATGTGTTTATTTACAACATCACATTAGAAACCTCTAAAATTATCAGTGTTTCTCTACTATATTATGCATGTATTATACATATAAACCTTCCTCTTGAATCACTCTATCTATTAAAAAGAAGCGCATCAAAATCCGTTGCGTGGTTTTAAAGATTTAAGCATACATAGGGACAGACAGACAGCGGGAAGTGACTTTGTTTTATACTATTTAGTGATTAATTCAGACTTTTATCGGTGAGAATTGGTAAATCTTAGGATTCACCGGTAAATCCTAAGATTTACCGCAGTTCGTGCTTTTACAGTAAAATATACACTCATAATAAACGAGTTCCACCGTAATATGTTGCTGTTTGTTACAGATAATCCCCAAATCGCTGATGGACGGCGGACTCGGCATGATGGGTGGGATGCCGCCGGTGGGCGGGCTGCCCAACATGGCCAGTATGCCGCCCACTGGCATGCCCAATATGCCTCCTGGTTAGTTATGTTCATTGTTATTAATCACGTAAAGTAGGGTCACTGAGTGATGGCACTTATGACAGCTGCATTTAGTGATGAGGTACATTTCAAATTTCGGTTAAAAATAAAAATCAAGTGTGAGTTTACTCAACATTAGACACATCATTTAACATTCAACATAATGATACAAAAGGAAAATGTGCCAAAACCAGTGGCGTAGCTATCGGAGGGCTATGCGGTGTATGCCCCGGGGCCCCCAAGAGATGTTTAAATATCTAAATCGAAAAAAGTATTTTACTATCATTTATTTTCGTTTATTTTAACTTCGTCATTGTTTTGTTTTTAATTAAATATTATTGCGTAACTTGGCGACCTCAAACACGACCTACAAAAAATGAGAAACTTTAAAAAAAAAAATCTTTGTTTCTATACGAATTCTATTGCACAATAAAGCAACATTCAAATCGAAAAATAATAACCGAAACAAGTAGTACATCACTATCAACAATGAAGTATTACATGTTTTAATTCACACTTGCTTATAAATAATTACGATACTTTGTAGACATTTAAACGTCATAGGCGCCATCACTCAGTGGCTCTACTGTAGGTATTTTCCGTACATATAATACGCAATGACTGACCCCTATTCTGAAGCAAGTGCCCTAATCTGACGTTTATAAAAAGTGCTCTAAAATTAAGTTTCCATGACTTGAAATTTTTTGGTATTCCGAAGCTGGCGTTTAGAAACGTCAAATTGAAATTGTAACTAATTTTACGATGACAGCTCTAAAACAATTCAACTTAAGGGTTTTTAGCGTTTTTGGTATTCTGAAGCAACAAATTAGAGCGTTAAATTGGGTTGACAGCTCTAATATTAGGAAAATTAAGGTTGCACCTTTTTAGGTGTGCCCTAAAAATTTACTAAGCTTTATGCAGGTTTTTTCAGCATTTTCACCAGTATTGGTAACTTTTTTTTGATTTCTAGGTCGATAAGAACAATCAAAGGTGTGTGCAAGCACTTTATCTAATTATATAATCCAGCAGTTTAGCTAAAATTTGTGTGAAAAAACGACTATGATTTCATGTGAATTTTGTTTGTACCATTGCAATTCATCAAATAAACTTGATGATTTTGTCATATTCCATGTGTTAATCAATCAGCAGAAGTCAATCTATGCATCAGCCTGTCTTCGTACATTGCTGGACATAGGCCTTTCCAAGATTTCGCTTCTCTTGGTGGTCCAAGAGGAAGTGATGCCCATCATACTCACACGCTGGGCAGGCGGGTTGGTGAGCATGGTCCCAAAACTCTCGCATTGGTGACACCACTGCCCGTCAGCAGTCTGTTTTGTTTAACGCCCAGCTATAACGGTCTTAGACATTGTGGGCTACCTGGTTGTGCCTGTTTGAGAACTGTCCTCTTATTCTCCCCGAATAACTTAACTCGGGTGGGTTTGCCAATAAGGTAGTGATATAATCGAGCCGCAGCAGTAATATAAAAGGGAAAGTTTTTATATTTATTATTAAAATTTCATGTTAAAAAATAATAAATTTTATTTCTTATTCTTGTTCTTTATTGTACATACACAGAAAAAGGTAAAAAAACAAGCAAGCATTGCAATTTAAAGTTGAATACAGCGGCGAGCTTATCTCTCTAAGATTGTTTAGAATGAATCAGTAATCTTAATTAAAATGACTAAAAATCAAAAATTCCCAAACGAGTATAATTTTACAATCTGAATGTCTTATAACTATTATACATATATATAGAACTAAAATACTTATAACAATAAAATTCTACATATATAGAAATTATTTATTCTTACAAATTATATATTAAACTGTAGCCTTCCGCCCGTTGACTTGGTTTATGTCCCTTATGCAAGTGCAGGCGGGGACGGGGCAACGTCCACGGGCTCTGTGAAGGGTGCTTGGTCTAGATCTGGGTTAGGAATAGGCGTCCATGGGTCCTCAGGTAGAGTAGGTAGAATAAGAGTGGGCTGGTCAGGCATAAAGACTCCACCACCCTTTGGCATCCCTGAAAAAAATAAAAAATCATTTAACGCATGTATTACAAAAAGGAAAACGAATAATTGCACTACAATATGAACAAATGGGATTTTTGAAGGACTGGAATTCAAAGTGTCATCATGTTTTTGTTCCGTCTAGTCACATGATCACATCAGTAGTTTCCTTTGGTTCAGAGCTCATATTGTAGATGAGACAACTGAACCATACTTCATTCAGACAATAACGTTGAAAGATAAATCGATAGCCACTGCAATATATTGTAACTCGTAACTTTGCCAGTGAAGTCTCAGACTACAGAACCTGTCGATTACTGCCCGACCAGTCATTTCCATTACATATGACCCTTGGCTCCCAATTTGAATGATTAGTAAGTTATTGGTATTTGTTGTAGACCTATTATGAATTTATGTAATAGAAAAAGTATTTTCGATCCCATCTCATAAGTAATACCTAATAAATTATAGATTGTTAGTAAAAATCAAACACATTCAATGTTAAAACAACTTCATTTCACTGTAACTGTGAACTGTGTAGACTTCACTGTAAGTTCTTATTACTGTTTAGATGTGTAAAGTATATAATTCATACCTTCTGCTGTGTCTTCCAGTTCTTGCACATCCAAGGACGTTGGGGTCCCGAGCAAGCTCCTCTCACATATTTACTGTCGTTGTAGTTTTACGTATCGCTTGCCAACAGCATAGGTTGTAACTGAAGCCGCTCCCACTTCTTGTTCTTTTTTATTTCATCATCAGTGTTTTCCATGGTAAAATTGGTGAGGAAGAATCAATCAAAGCCGATTTATCTGGCTTTCTAATGTGTCTCCGTGTAAAAAGACTTCACTGGAGGATTTCCAGTTGAAATTTACACAAACTCTCATATTAATAACAAACAAAGTTCGAAATAGTTCTAATAAGGTTCTAAGTTCTAATGTAGAAAAATTCAGAGTTTTTTTTTTTTTTTTTGGTTCCTATCTGTCGCTTTTTATGAAAACTGTAAAAGAAAGCTCCAAAATATCATTTTATTGATAATTAGTGACAAAAAATCATAAACTGTTGTTGTTTTCCTAGTAAAAATCATTAAAACTTAATATTAGAACTTTTATTCATGAATCGGTAATAATCGATAATAGTTCCACTCTAGCTGATCACAGATACAAATCATAGATTTACATCAATTATCTGATCTGTGAATTCAACTTAGAGCAGCTTAGAGCGCCCTAAAAAGCGACTTAAATTTAAGTTTGGTGCTTCTCAGAATAGCAAAATATATTGCGATTCCCTAAAATTGTGATTTTTTAGGACGCTCTAAATTTAAGTGTGTGCTTCCCAGAATAGGTGTCAATGTGTGCTTATTATTAGAAAGTCACTGAAAGGATTTTAATGCAGTCAATTTGTACGAGTTATTATATTATATTCCGGGTGTTTTGTTTTTGACCGTTCTCCGTTGTCACCAGGTGGTATAAACCCGGCGAACATCCCGCTACCGGGGGGCGTCCCCCCCGGTGCCCCTCCCAACATGCAGCTGGGAGTCCCTCGGATGCCGATGCAGGGGTGAGTCTTGACACGTGTCCACTGTTCTACAGTCCACAAGATCTAAGAAATACCTTTTGACGTTTCACATATGTCTTGCCGCAATAACTTTGTACAAGCGCACTCACACGATTTCAAACAACCTTTTACGTAAAGCTAAGGATTTATGAAGTTATATTTTTAATTATATTTTATTTATAAAATATAAGTTATACTATTTATTGAAAAAGGCGTTACTTTGCGGAAGCCCATCATGAATTTGTGGATATATTAATAATTTGCAATATTCCGCTAAACACTCTTACCATGCTATTCAAAATGCAGACTCAAGCACATTTCATTTGCTGTCGAGCGGTCGGGCGGACTACACATCCCGAGGATGCCTCGTTTAGATGCGAAACACGTGTCGATAAGTTGTCGTCATCGTCAGCCTTTATTTGTTGCTGCGTTTTGTTCCATAATAATGAATTTAAAGTAGAGCCACTGAGTGATGGCACTTATGACAGCTGCATTTAAGTGATGAGGTACATTTCAAATTTCGGTTAAAAATAAAAATCAAGTGTGAGTTTACTCAACATTAGACACGTCATTCAACATTCAACAAAATGATACAAAAGGAAAATGTGCCAAAACCAGTGGCGTAGCTATCGGAGGGCTATGCGGTGTAGTGCCCCGGGGCCCCCAAGAGATGTTTAAATATCTAAATCGAAAAAAGTATTTTACTATCATTTATTTTCATTTAGTTTAACTTCGTCATTGTTTTGTTTCTAATTAAATATTATTGCGTAACTTGGCGACCTCAAACACGACCTATAAAAAATGAGAAAATTAAAAACAAAAAATTGTTTCTATACGAATTCTATTGCACAATAAAGCAACATTCAAATCGAAAAATAATAACCGAAACAAGTAGTACATCACTATCAACAATTAAGTATTACATTTTTTTATTCACCCTTGGTTATAAATAATTACGATACTTTGTAGGCATTTAAACGTCATAGGCGCCATCACTCAGTGGCTCTACTGTAATAATGAAATCGATATTATTTTTAGAAGTAAGAATACCACGTAAAAAAAATCTGACGTCAATAAATTTAACAAATAAATTAAAAAAAGAACGGAATTTTTGTCGGTATTTCATAGATCACGCAAAACTACTGACGGGTTTTGATGCGGTTACCACTGTACCCACTGTAGGGAGATCACTGCTCGATAATATATTATCCAACTTAAAAACTGGGACACTTTATTGCGGGATTACTAAGGGACTAATTACTCTTCCACGCGGACGAAGTCGCGGGCAACAGCTACTCAATTGGTAAATTAGTACTGCATACAGTACAGCTACTTGTACTCATACAAGCTCCCCGTTAACAGGATGACCCCCGGGATGCCGCCGGGCATGCCGCCCGGCATCAGGCCGCCCAGCATCCCGCCCGGTGTGGCGGGAGTGCCGACGGGCGGGCTCCCTCCCAACCCGCTGCTCGGATTCCCGCCCGGCATGCCGCCCCAGTCGATGCCGCAGCCCGGTAAATGTTCAATTTATTTTTATTCAAAAAAAAAAAAAAAAACAATAATTTTCGATATATTTCGGCACTCAGTTTGGGGCCGTCATGAGTCGAATAAAAAAGCGCGAGTACTTGTATTGAAACCTGAGTAAGCGAAGGATTCAAAAATAGACGGTTTCAAAGGTGCGAGATGCAAAATAACTTTGCTGCCGAGTGAAACACACAATTTTTCACCTCAATTCAGCGAGGAAAGTGCTAGGTGCAAGAAAAAAACGAACAAACCTTTTTCTTTTTTCGTGCAATTGTCGTGCTGGCCAGTGCGATTGTTCTAAAAATGAGTCTGGTACATCGACATGAAATAAGTATTAATGTATTTCAATGGGTTGGCGGTATATATATATAAATATATACAGGGTGAATTTTTGAGACGGGACAGTAGGGGCAGGTACCTTAACCGTTATAGTTACAGGAAAACGCTTTTAGGAGACTATCCATAAATTTTCAAGATATTCTGAACTGCATATACAGATTTTGGAAAAAATGTACAGTCACCAAGAAAATTGTCATTTTAAACAAAAACTTTTTTTATGCCAATCGATCCTGTTTCTTATTAGGATCAAAAGTCTCTACTGGACCGACTGAGGTTTGAGTACTATAAATGTCAGAAATCGCAAAAACTTTTTCCATACATTTGTACGGAAATACAGGGGCATACTTAAGATAATTACAGTTTTTGTCAAGCTGGCCTCGTGGCTTACTGTACCTAGAAGAAAAAGCGCCTACCTAAGTAGACAATCATCATAGTTGCATCGATAATCTTCTACAACATTAGAACTAAAACAAATAATAATAAAATAAATCATTTTAATATGTATTTTAGACACAGACAAACATAACTTACATTTAGATGATCTACGAAATAAATTGCTCAAAATGACCGCCGTTTCCACGAATACATAAGTTCACTCGTTTTTGTACTGAGCTAGTAGCAGCCGATAATTTTCTTGGATGGATATCATTTAAAATCCTTTAGGTAGCCCCACAGAAAAAAATCGAGAGGCGTTAGATCTTGTAATGTATGAGAAAAGTTTTTCACGATTTCTGAGATTTCTAGTACTCAAACCTCAGTCGGTCCAGTAGAGACTTTTGATCCTTATGAGAAACAGGATCGATTGGCATCAAAAAAAGTTTTTGTTTAAAATGACCATTTTCTTGCTGACTGTACATTTTTTCCAAAATCTGTAAATGCAGTTCAGAATATCTTGAAAATTTATGGATAGTCTCCTAAAAGCCTTTTCCTGTAACTATAACGGTTAAGATACCTGCCCTTACTGTCCCGTCTCAAAAATTCACCCTGTATATATACACAAGGTGAATTTGTGAACATCGTCCAAATTCATACTTGAGCCTTAGTAAGTGATCAGCATCAAGAACCAATAACCATTTTTGTAAAATTCATAAAATGAAATTTCGACTCCCCATAGTGATTCACTCAGGACTGGGAGTGAATTACTATGGGAAGTCGAAATTTCATTATACGAATTTCACAAAAATTGTTATCGATTCATGATGCTGATGAAGCCTCCGGTATGAATTTGGACGATGATCAAAAAGTCACCTTGTAAATGGGTGAAATATATATATATATATATATATATATATATATATATATATATACCCGAGAAGCTTATCATCATACTGGAACGCTAGCTTCCAAGGCGACGTCACAAAATTTGACCTTCAAATTCTATACCTTTCAAGAGAGAGACAGCGATACCTACCCGGAGAAAAAAGTTTCATGGGTGATAGAGATAGAGACACATAAATGTCATTTATTTCAGCACTCTAGACTCTTGTATATACCACTTGTTTCTAACAGCAGTGTCATGTTTCCAGGAGTAATGGGCGGCTTCCTGGGCGGGCTGATGGGTCTGGGCGGATTGCTGCCCATGCACTTGCAGGCGCCGCAGCACCACACTCCGCCGCCAAACATGCACCAACAGGTAACTGTCACACCTGTATATAGTCATATACTAAGTATTACTACGTATAGACCGACAACTCCCATACATCAAGGCGTAGCAAATTTTTTACGCGCCCTTACGTCACTAGGTGTCGCCAAGTGTTGTAAATAAGCATAATTTATTTAATTGGCTGCAACTATAGCTTTGCTTAGAAAAACTAGATGGCGCTATGTTAACAACACTAACAGTAAAAATTTCAGCGCCATCTATAATCGAAGTGGGGATTATTTTAATGTTAACTGACATCGCTGTGCCACTAGCAATTTCAAATTGTGTGAAGACAGGTTATTCTGACAAGTATCGTGGTAAACTGGAGACATTAATCATGGATTTAACAGATTTTTGGTGTAGCACCCTTAAGCCAACGCAGGCTGATACAATTTTAAATATAATCACATCAAACATATTATTTAGAGTGCATTACAAGCCAGTGAAGCCAGCAAGATCAATTTGAAACAAATTCCAAGGAAGAAATTAAAGAACTCAATTTCAAAATAAAAAACTGTTTGAAAAAAATATCGCCTTTTCTTCGAATGACATTTCTTTTTTTTTAGTTTTTAACAGCGCTGGAAACCACCGGAACCAAAAGAAACAAAAATAGTTCACATAATATGTTATAATAATATATATTATATTTTAATTGACATAAAATACTATTATTAAAATGACTATAATAAATAAAAAAAAGAAAATTTCTTTATTGCAAAAATAATCTAAACTAAAATATTTTTATCAGGTTAGTTAAGTGTTACCATAAAATTGTTAAATGTACAAAAGTGGGAACATTCTGGCCTGCCCCCGCCACCTGATTGGTTGATAGCTTTGTCGCCTCTAGTTCATGAACAGTTGACCAGGGCTGGATGACGGACAGCACTTCACCGACAAACGAAACGTCAAAACGTCAGACAACCGGAAACTAGTGTTGCCATCGCTGTATCGACTATACCCAAGTAAACTGCTAGACGTTTCTGACAAGGCTTGATAGACGGCGTTAGTTGGGTCTGCGACATATATATCCATAATATACACGCAAGTTAATGTGAGATATATTTCGGGCCCTAACTATTAATAGAATAACAAAATCTTTAAATGTACCTTATGACTTACCCTTGTATTACGTTATTAGTTATAATTGTGGCGTATAAATGGTGTATATGTTTATGTCTACAGCAACAGAACGAAGTGACGCGTACAGACGACGCGATGGACCTCGACACAGAGGAGAATCACACGAATGATGCCTCGGAACACAAGGCCGATGGAATGACGCTCTCGCTACCCGATCAGGTATTTATTGGACATAGTTAACTATAATCGGCGACCGTGGAGGGACTGTTGACCGAGCCAAAATCCAGTTGCACTTTTGGGTAAAAGAGACAGTAATATATTATTTCAATGCAAGTGCTCGTAAAGGCCCACTTCGATCGATTAATCAAAGTCGATTATTTTGCCCTAGGGATTTATTATTATTATTTTTTTTTATTTATTTACGAGAAGTTGGCTAACCTGCAACCTTTCCTGTGTACCATAAATGTTATACTTTTTTTTCCACTGTTTAACGGCTCTGGATACAGTTCTTTTGAGCCAACATAATTTAAAGTTCACAAGATTATATTTGTTTTATTTCCTCACACTATGCATTGAAAAACGTAGTATGATACACGGGCGTAAGAGCAATAAATTACTCGGCCTCGTAAGTTATTCCTTTTCGCCCTTTTAGCATAAACTACTATTAAATCAGTAAATACAATGTGTAAAAAGACTGCGACTTAAAGGTAAGCATATTTTAAAAATAAAAATGCTTGATGTTTGCGGACAATTTGAAGTTGTACTTCAATATGAGTGACAGAGATGATCCACGAGATCTCGCACGCACTCCGCCGCCGCGGCCTGTGCATAGCTTTTAATTTTTGATAGAAACCAAATCCGGCGATTAATTAGGAATTAGGAATAAACTTCTAAATCACTTAGGATCACAAACTTTGTGACTAAACATACATATTTAGGGTCAAGTAATATAAATAAACAATTTTTAGGGTTCCAAACCCAAAGGGTGCCAAACGGGACCCTATTACTAAGCCTTCACCGTCTGTCTGTCTGTCCGAGCTTCAGCCGTATAAGGTAGCCAGTTTAAATTTTCAGAGAATACGTGCTATCACGGCAATTGAAACCCAAGAGGGATCCTCATACAAGTAACCTCAAAGAAATTGCTTTTTTCTTTGACGGATTTGTTTCACCTGTATCTTAAACACGGTAATACATACAAGTTTCAAACTTCATCAGATTATTAGACATACTGTATGTATATAGCAAAACAGCAAATAGTAAAAATAGGGTTCTGTACGCAGTAGGTGCTGAATTATTTTGTCAGGCGCTACCATTCTAGCACCTTGTTTTTAACGCTTTGATGCTGCTACGAATCGTATTATTTCCAGCTTGTAATGTATTTTAAATAATGTTTAGTTTGTAAAAAGCGATGAAAATCGATATAAATCATTTAAATTATCGAATTGAATGAAACTTAAGGATAAAACATGATTATCGGTCGGCTGGTCGGCTATCCCGATCAAAATAGTAGTTTATGCTACAAGGGCGCAAAGGAATAAATTACGAGGACGTGTTTTAAACGTAACCGAGTAATTTATTGCTTTTACGCCCGTGTATCATACTACGTTTTTCAATGCATAGTGTGAGGAAATGAAAATAAATATAATTTTGTGAACTTTAAATTGTAGTTGGCTCAAAAGGACTGTATCCAGAGCCGTTAAACAGTGGAAAAAAAAGTATAACATCTATGGTACACAGGAAAGGCTGCAGGTTAGCCAACCATTATAAATAAATAAAAAAAATAATAATAATAAAGCCCTAGGGCAAAATAATCGACTTTTTGTTCGGTTTTGATGCATAAAAGTGGGCCTTTACGAGCACATGCATTGAAAATACTTATTGAGCCATTTTGCAAAAATCAATCATTTAAATCTATACCAAATGAAACCACCATTTCTTTCGCAGCTCCAAGCTCTTCTATCAAAACCGCCGCCAAACTTCAACAGTTCCGAACCACCGCCCGCATTCAACTCGCAAGAGCCTCCCCCTTTCAACATGAACGTGCCGCCCCCTTCGGACGAGAGCAAGACGGAGGACGACAAAAAGAGCGAGCGCGACAGAGACAGGGACAGGAGAGACCGCGGCGGTGACCGGAGGGACAGAGACAGGAGAGATAGAGATAGGGGTGACAGAGATAGGGATAGGAGAGACAGGGATCGAGGTCGGGACAGGTCAGTGATGACGTTTTTACATTTTTCACCAATCTCCTTGCAATTTTTTTTTTGTTTTTACATATAATTTTGTTTTTGCTTATGAAAGGGACCTTTGTTATGTAAATCTAGAACCTATTGATTTATTTATTTCTAAAATTATCTATATTTCCTTACTTATTCTACCACTGCACTTCAGAGGTGCAACTATATAGAATTTACTCATTATTCCACATCCATAGACAATACAGCCCAGAAAGACGTCTATTGTTCAACATCTCGCGAACAAATAATTCTGTCAACAATCGAAACGGGGTACTGCAATCCTATTGGCTTTTCCAATCTTACGTATAGCGCCACAAACTTATCTTTCCCGAAGACGAAGACTCTAACAAAATGAATATAGAAGCCATTTTGGTTTGGTCTTTCAAAACATATAATTTTGGAGTGGCGAATTGTATCTGCTGGTTCAGTCAGATGTGTTGACAGAAATCGGTCACCTGTTATGAGGAGTTTGTAGGCTGTATTCGTCTATGTCCGCATCTAATTCATAGGCGGAAACCGGATTTTGAAATATTATTACAAATGTAAAATGTGTATCACCTCCAAATAAAAATGTGACTAAGGCCTTTGCAGTAAGGGTCGTACATATATTGAAATACGCCTGTTTTCTAGAGGGGTAGGCAGAGACTACAGCTTTCTATCTGCTTCGATCCTGACACAACTCATTCGCCTTTTCTATCTAGTCATACAAGCTCTTCTATTTCCGGTACTTTTGACTTTGCCCTTCTTCAGTATGTCGCCAATTTGGTCAGCATAGGTTCGTCCTTATGGGGCGGACCGGCCGATTTACCTTCCACTTGTGCATCATAAATTTCTTTCGTCGCTCTACTTTCATTGATCTTCTATTTATGCCAATTAAGGCCCAATTGCAGCATGTTCTTAACTCGACTTTAACTTGGGTTATGTCAAAAATAGAGAGTTAAGAAAAATCTCTCTTGCATCAATCAAAATCTCGGGTTAAACTAAGAGAAACTCATCAGAATTTAAACCGACTCTTACCTTGAGTTAAACTCGGGTTAGCTAAGTAATGTTACCAGTTTGACTTAAATTGTGTAGTTTCTAATGACATTATACAAGGTGACTTTTTGATCATCGTCCAAATTCATACTGGAGGCTTGATAAGTGATCAGTATCTTGGATCAGTAACAATTTTTGTGAAATTCGTAAAATGAAATTTCGGCTTCTCATATAAATTCAGTTCCAGTTCCGAGTGAATCACTATGGGGAGTCGAAATTTCATTTCACGAATTTCACCAAAATTGTTATTGATCCATGATACTGATCACTTACCAAGCCACTAGTATGAATTTGGACGATGATCAAAAAGTCACCGTGTATAGATACTATACCTCATTGGTTGCAACTAATTAATTTATGGTAATATTCTAAATAAATGTCAAATGTCAAACAATCGCTTAGCTCGGGTTTACTAACCCGCTTCGATATTATCATGGTGCAATAGGATTAATGAAATGTCGGGTTAGTTAACTCTTTTTTATTTTTTCAATGCATGTGCTCGTAAAGGCCCACTTTTTATGCATCAAAACCGAACAGAAAGTCGATTATTTTGCCCTAGGGCTTTAATATATATATTTTTTCATTTTTTTTACAATGGTTGGCTAACCTGCAGCCTTTCCTGTGTACCATAGACGTTATACTTTTTTTTCCACCGTTTAACGGCTCTGGATACAGTCCTTTTGAGCCAATTATAATTTAAAGTTCACAAGATTATATTTGTTTTCATTTCCTCACACTATGCATTGAAAAATGTAGTATGATACACGGGCGTAAAAGCAATAAATTACTCGGCTACGTTTAAAACATCGTTAAAAACAATAAAATACGTTTAAAACAATCGTCCTCATAATTTATTCCTTTGCGCCCTTGTAGCATAAACTACTATTATTTTAGGGATTTTTTCTCGATCATGCTGCAAGTGGGCCTAAGGGTCGTAATTTCGAAAGTCATGACATATCCTACTTGTAAGACAGTAAGTATAAAATGTAAACTATTCCGTCAGAGAGCGGGACGACAGACGTGACCGGGACAGGGACCGCGGCGGCCGGGACCGTCGGGATCGGGACCGGGACAGAGATCGGGACAGCAGGTTCTCCTCCAAAGATAACTCGTGAGTACTTATCGTCGGTGACCATCACTCACTTCCAATACCAGCCTCCCTATTCTGTATCTTTAGTTGCCAACTGAACTAGGTGCCTATCATCAAAAACATAGATAAAAATTGAAAATTCAAAATTGCTTTTAGTGGGTATTGAACTATTAACAATCTGTGTCGTCACTTCAAGTGCGAAAATATCCTTAGGAAATCGGAATTCGATAGTATATCTATGTTTTTGATGATAGACACCCAGTCCAGATGGCAACTAGAGATACATAATAGGCCCGCTGGCGGCTGTCAAATCGTTTTTGTGCCTTTTTTTTTTAAAGAAATTTATTTATCAAAAAAAAAACTTAAGACTACTACAATTTATATTCTGCCAAACTGCATAACAGTTTGTTGGCAGATGAGCTCTTAGTGAACTTAAATATAACTTACAATTTACATACTTACGGTAGCTAATTACAGAACAGGCTAACATCACATTTATTTATAATATATACTTAAAATATTATATAAATATACACAATATATATATACATACAATAAATACAATCATCTTAATATATATACTGCCTGATATATGCCTGAACAAACAATTTAGTAATGTGCGCAACTCGACGGTAATGTTATGTCAATGAAAATGCGAGAGAATCTCTTATTATATCTCGACGGTGATGTCAACTTCGTGCTTACCGCGCCCACGGGGTATAGGGGTTGGCGGGCGTGGTCTCGGAGGGGATGCAGATGGTGTGGCGGGAGGGTGAGCGAGCACGACGCGTTCGGTGGACCAAGGCGGATGGCCAGTCGCCGGGGAGGTCGCTCCATAGATAAGGGCAGTATAAACCGATGTATAATGGATCTCTTTTGTAGACTATGATATTTTAAAGTTGTCAATGTCATACTTGAGCACTTGCGCACGGCCCTGCACACTAAGTCGCGTGCTACCTCGTACCCGCCAACCCCTGTATCCCGTGGGTGCGGTAAACACGAAGTTGACAACCTATAGAAGACGCTTGTTGCATTAAACGTTAGAGTAATAAATAGTATGATGCAGTGCGCGCCAATCTTTTAGTCGCCTCTGAAGATAGCCGCAAGAGGCGACGCACTAGCCGTTTTACGGTGTCAGGGGGACGTTACAGGAGCGAGGGCGCGGAGCACACCCGCCTGCGTGCCGCACCACACCCCCCGCTCGCCATTTAGCAGGTGTCAACACTATGCGTTAGTGTTAGTGCTACGTCTGTACACTATACACACGCGCGTTGCATGAAAAGTACCTTCGAGGAAAAAATTCTATGATTCGTTAAGTTTATCGCTGAATCTGTTTGTTATAGTTTATTGTTTTTGTTGCCTTTATTTGTTGTTTTGTTGATTTAGTTTGTTAAAGTTTTGTTAATTTAGTTTGTTAAAGTTTATTGTTGTTGTTATGCCTCGCGGACGTTATAGCGTTTTAAGGCGACAATGTAGGAAAATGGTGTTTCTATTAATGCGTTTTATTTATATAGTTAAGATTGCACTAAAATAATAATTAAATAGGTAGGTACAACTAGTGCACTTTCCCGCTTATAGTAAACATTTAAGAATCAACCGTTGATATTATTGTTTCCTTGACTGTACCTGCGCAAGCTTGCACTCGTAACTCATTCAGAGACGACTAAAAGACACGCACGCACGCGCACTTTATCTATGATTAAATGTCAAAAATAGTTCCTGGGAAGTTCACCGGTGGCGCTTCAAATCGGCACAGTTTATTAGCTGTCATTTGTACCGGACACCCAGTCCAGTAGTAATATTATTTTAGATAAATGGATACAGGCTTCTCACAGTAAGTTTGAACAGACGTTGCTAAACCGTAGGTCGCAGGTTCAAATCCCGTAGGGGCACTGTTGTATTCGGTCTGCGTGCTTCGAAAGGCACTTAATAATGGATTGAGTAATTAAATTAACCTACTTAGTTATTTTAATTTTGTTTCATACATTTTCGATAAATGTTTGAAACAAAACTACAAAATAAGTTGGTAACTTTTGTTAACATTTTATAATATAAGGTTCTGTTAAAGTCTGTAAGATCTAAGGAAGTCCGATACTACGCAACTGTCTGTAACCACACCAGGTACGTCTTATCGTGACGTCATGTCTTAACACAAAGTGTCTATTGGCGGCATGGCTTGTCAAGATGGTGTATCCTAAATAGCGGCCGCGGTACACCGACATATACCGAAAAAAACTGCACTTGATGATAAAAACATGCCACTTGACACAGTTGTTGGCCCTATGGTTGATTTGATCTGACGGGGGGGGGAATTTTTGGGGCGGAAGTAAGCTTGCTAACACCTGTGTAAAGTGGCATTCTTGTATGATAAAATGCAGGTATTTAGAGCAATAAGGGTCTCGGTTAATGCAGCTTAAATCGAAATTGAAAAAAAAAGAAACTGGTTGTCTATACATTTTGGTCGAGTATTGCACTTTTGTATGAAACAGTGGATTTTTTTTCGCTGTAATAGATTTAACCCGTGTAATTTGTTTGTATTGTCAAGTAATTTCACCGCTTTGCGTTGTGTACTTACCACATTATTATCCTACTTCAATATCTGTCGCTATCTCTTTCGACTACATCGTGATTGGCTAAAAATTATGTGTAACCACGATATATATTTCAAATCGATAGATGTTAAGACAATAAGGGGGGCAATTTAGTAAAGTGTATATTGATTCGTCGCGCAGTGAGCGCAGCCGCGACAAGTCCCCGCGGCCCGAGGGCGGCTCAGAGAAGACCCTACAGGAGCGGCTGTGGGAGATGGCCAACGGCAAGTCCGCGCCGAACCCGGTCCGCGACGAGAAGCGGGACTCGCAGTCGCAGAGCAGGTACTGATTGTGATCTATTTTGTTCGTAACGATGTGCTAGTACAAGTTGTTTTATTATTTATAACTTTAATTGTTGTGGACTGTATAATAATAACTATAGGTTTCAAAACAAAGGCTTATATTAATATGAAACAATAAAGAAAAAATGGTAAAAGGTTCACATCTCAAATCCAAATCAAATTCCAACACTCGACATATTTTAGAATAAAAAAAAAAGAATAATAGATAACTAGTAAAAACACAAAAAAAAAGGTCCTGGCCTTCGGGGCGTCCGTAACATTAATATTACTAAAACTCGCGTGAGCTGACATACTAAACTATTATTACATGCGGTTGAAACACTCACGTGTGATAGTCAACAACAATCACACGTGAGTGTTAAAGCAGTATGTAATCAAATACAACTTATCAATATCTGATACTGCTGTAGTGTTACTATTTTGCATTAAAATTTAATCTTCCGTTCACATTATTTCAACTCATTATGGCGCGCAGCGTTATGTTTGCACAAAATTGGGAGGTTTGGCCGGTCCATTTTAGCTAACCTGGCAAACGTTGCACTATTGGGCAGGCTTCCGTATGGCAACATCGCAATTCGCTCGCATCTATCGGGTAAAAGCGTAAAGAATAGGCTGATGCCGATCGGGTTAACTTTCTCTCTCTCTCTCTCTCTCTCTCTCTCTAATTAAAACGTTTTTAACATTTTTTTCTCTTTCTGATGCGTAGACAAGTGCAGGTGATATGATTGCAAAATTAAAAATAAGAATGCAATAAGAAAATACATCGCGAGTTTGACAATTTTTAATAAGAAATGTAGTTCGATTTGATGTTTTCGGAAGTTTGAGTATTTATTTAGTACATAATGGCGGCATTTTCGTTGTTTATGTGCGTACTTGTAAATTGATTAGTTTTTTGTGATTTAGCGAGATAATTGTTATTTTTCACCGGCTTTTGTTAATTTTACTGTTTTTAGTTAAATTACCAATATTTGTTTATTGCAGTGAGTTTAATTTGTCACAGAGCCGTTCATTAAACTGATTTTATCATACTTCAAAGACACTGTCATCATCTTGAAATCATTGGTCATCGTCAAATCATCTGTGCTTTTTTATGGTGAAAGGGGGGCATTATCTTAAGAGGGCGCCGAGCAAAATAATCTAAAACGACAGTCACTGTTAAATTGATTCATTGAATAATATTTCAATGATAAATAAATAAAATATGTATTTATTATCACAGAGAATGTATCTATACTTCCGCCGCAGCGAATATTTAAAATAACTTATGGTGTAAGAAACAAATCTATCTAAAGTAGGCCCAAAATCTAAAAAAGGTTTTGGGGTTTTAGTAATTTCAATAACTTAACTGTCGAATTTTGTCTCAACCACAATTCAAGACAATCACAAACGTTATAAAATACAACTGGGCCGTTTCACATTTTCAAAATTTTGTCTGGTAAATTAAACATGATTTTTTCTGTTAAATTCAATAAACGCGACCACGATAAAAAACGACCACGAGAGAACAAGCGAGGTGTCTAATCGTTCTACGCTCGGTGCAGCCTTAATTAGGAATTCTTAGAATTGGCGCTTGTAGCACGAGGTGAGTGTTTTTTTTTTGAATCGGTTACTAACGTCATAATTCCACCCCTTGCCACTGATACATACATACAGACATACATACATACAAACTGTACTGTTCAAGTAGACTGAGAACTTCGCTCGCTCGCAGTAGTAAAAAAAATGTGTCTGTGCATTGAATATTTTTGCGAAAATTTAGATGAAATAGGTTATTTTATTAGTATAAGGCGAATCATACAATTTAAAGAATGTTGTTCTGTATGTATGTATGTTCCGTTTTAACTCGAGACTATTGGATGCGGTTTTCTTTATTAATTGACCCTGGTCAACATTAAGGCTATGAGGGGTGTTGATGAAATAACCGCCAATAGTTCGTCCTGGAAGTGATGTACACGTTCTGAACATGCCCCACTATTGGGAGACGCGAACAAAGAAGTATTCACTTCAAATGAGTTATTAATTATATTCTCTTCCCATACGTTTGTTACATGTACAATAACGTCTGTTGCAGGGATGGCTTCGATATCCCGTCGCGGCTAGAGAGCGAGATGGAAATGGAGCGCCCCCCTCCCGCGGCGGAGCGCGCTCATCCCGCCCCCGCGCCCAGGGACCTCATGTCTATCAGACACGATCTACCGCCACCGCTGCTAGACAGTATGTCACTGTTTTGTTCGTTGTTAGGTTTCCGTCGCGGCTGGAGAGCGAGATGGAAATGGAGTGCCCCCCTCCCGCGGCGGAGTGCGCCCATCCCGCCCCAGCGCCCAGGGACCTCATGTCTATCAGACACGAACTACCGCCGCTGCTAGACAGTATGTCACTGTTTGTTCGTTGTTAGGTTTCCGTCGCGGCTAGAGAGCTAGATGGAGATGGAGTGCCCCCCTCCCGCGGCGGAGCGCGCCCAGGGACCTCATGTCTATCAGACACAAACTACCGCCGCTGCTAGACTCTTTGTTCGTTGTTAGGGTTCCGTCGCGGCTGGAGAGCGAGATGGAAATGGAGTGCCCCCCTCCCGCGGCGGAGTGCGCCCATCCCGCCCCAGCGCCCAGGGACCTCATGTCTATCAGACACAACTACCGACGCTGCTAGACTCTTTGTTCGTTGTTAGGGTTCCGTAGCGGCTACAGAGCTAGATGGAGATGGAGTGCCCTCCTCCTGCAGTGGAGCGCGCCCGGGGACCTCATGTCTATCAGACACAAACTACCGCCGCTGCTAGACTCTTTGTTCGTTGTTAGGGTTCCGTAGCGGCTACAGAGCTAGATGGAGATGGAGTGCCCTCCTCCCGCAGCGGAGCGCGCCCAGGGACCTCATGTCTATCAGACACAAACTACCGCCGCTGCTAGACTCTTTGTTCGTTGTTAGGGTTCCGTAGCGGCTACAGAGCTAGATGGAGATGGAGTGCCCTCCTCCCGCAGCGGAGCGCGCCCAGGGACCTCATGTCTATCAGACACAAACTACCGCCGCTGCTAGACTCTTTGTTCGTTGTTAGGGTTCCGTAGCGGCTACAGAGCTAGATGGAGATGGAGCGCCCTCCTCCTGCAGTGGAGCGCGCTCAGGGACCTCATGTCTATCAGACACAAACTACCGCCGCTGCTAGACTCTTTGTTCGTTGTTAGGGTTCCGTAGCGGCTACAGAGCTAGATGGAGATGGAGCGCCCTCCTCCTGCAGTGGAGCGCGCTCAGGGACCTCATGTCTATCAGACACGAACTACCGCCGCTGCTAGACAGTATGTCACTGTTTGTTCGTTGTTAGGGTCCGTTCCTGAAGGGTGCTAAACGAGATCTTGTTACTTAGCCTTCTTGTTTTTAACCCAAGACAAAAAAACCTCGAAAAAGTTTTTTCACGTTATTATGTTTCCACGTTACCACGTTATCCTTATCTCAAAATCAAGAGTAACGCAAAATATTTAAAAAAAAATCATGGTAATAGATGATTGCGTTAAGATAACAGGAAAAATAAGATTCCGTACTCAGTGGGAGCCGCGAATTGTTTGCCAGGCCAGCGGCTTTTTTTTGTCGCCTTAATGTTGCTATGACATCAATAATGTTCTAATTTACTATGTTTTTAGTGTTCCGTACCAGTATTGTGTATTTTATTAGATGGGTTTTAACGGTATCTAGGACCTGATGAAACGAAATTTTGATAGCAACTTTAGTACATTTTACATTAATAAAAAACCGACTTTGCAACTTTTCCACGAATCCGTCCCTCTCTTCTTTTTCGCATATGGTGTAACAGGGACGCAAAAATAACGCCCTAATGGTGCATGCTCGCGAACTAGAGAAGTTGATCACATTGAACTGACGTTCACTTTATTATTATTATTATTATTGATTATACACAAGCAGCTTGAAGCTGATGCTGTGTATATCATTGAAATTAAAAGTCTTATTTATTTAAAAATTTATCTAGTCTATTTTTAAAACAGTTCACTGATGTAGCACTTATAACAGTCTCAGGTAGTTTATTCCACTCGGGAACTACCTGAGAGTGACTGCATTCGTCAATATATATTTATATTATTATCCATCAGGCGAGGAGAGAGTAATCATCAATGTAAGGGGGTGTACGAGTGTGCGGTTGACACAACACCCCGATCGAGATACAAGTCGTAACGATATTATCTCTGTCTCAGCTCCCGACATGACCAAGCAAGATGACAGCGGGTGGACGCAGCTTCCGCCCCCGCGCCCCGCGCCCGCACCGCCTGCTCACTTGGCGCCCACCTTCAGAGCTGGTCAGAATTGCTAATTTACATACAGATATACTTATCGGGTGTTAATGTTTAGATAAATACAAGTTCATACTCTACTGATCACACTAAACAAAAGTAAGATAGAAATATTTTATAATTATTACATAAATTACAAATAAATTCACTTAAATGTGTCATACTTTTAAAAAGAAATCGAAAGTTTCAAGTGCCTAGTTTATCAACTTAAGAAAGACTTTAGTTCTCTTGAATACATGATAAACATAGACCAATCTTTACTATTGACATATAATGTATCACATTTTCAAAACACTACTTTGTATTTTGTGTACTGATCAATCTCCCACACCTTGTTTAAGGAAAACTAATCACATTGTCAACTTTATTCATTTATTTATTTATCAAAAATATTGCACAGCATTACAGACTAATCCAATTCACTGTACAATTAAAAAGGTAATAATAATTTATAACGAAATGGATAGCAACAGCTAAGACTCGACGTTTCGGTCAACTTAAGAGTGACCTTCATCAGGCTTCGCGAGGTGCTACGGCGCGTGCGACACCCTTACGAAGTTGTTCTCGCATAAATAATAGTGAGTCTTAGCTGTTGTTATCTATTTCGTTATGATGGACACTCACCCTAATTTTTGTGATATAATAATAATTTACATAAAATCAACAAAATTAAAAAAAGATAAAAATACATATTTTGGTCTAAAGCTTAGAATCTAAGGACATCGTCATTGAGGCTTCACTCTCACTGAATTTCAAGCATTCCCGCATCACATCCGTCAGTCTGTCAGAGAAAAGGACCTAATTCTTAAAAAAATAATAAATTTGCTGAAAAAAATTGCCATAATCAAACATATAAATTTGTTGACACTATGTATCACAATATGTATTATTCATGACATTATTTGTGATGAAAAAACGTAAATTTTCCCGTTAAATGTCGCCAGTTTACCACGATTTTTCGTATTGAATAAATCATAATCAAATCACATTCAAAATTTCATGTCAGAATAATCTTTGATCTTTAATTAATTGAATTCAGTAATTTCCCTTCATTTAATTAGACCGGAAAAATAATTAACGTTAAATTCCAACAAAATTACGACCCAGAAGGGGCACTAAAAAAGCGTAATTCTGTGAACCGCCTCTTCATACGTCATTGCGAGTTGTGTTGACATCTGTATAGCTAAGTCCCGGAAAAAATATCTTTTTAGGCATCTTTATATGACAGTAGGTTTCTAAATTACCAAGAAAAATATCTGGAGTAAAACACTTCTACTGTTTCACAATATCACTATTATAACTGTGACGGGTTTCGCCTTACGGCATTATCAAGGAACCACAAGAAGTTTTCTGTGTTTCAGTGTTTTTACCGAGATATTGATGATGGTTCACAAAGTGCCAACAATCGCAAGTATGAATCATACCAAGAAAAAGTATTGTTTGTTTATTTACGCGGGTATTTTTAAATTGTATTTCTTTGGTAAAGTTTAAAGTTGTTATTGGAAACACTGATTTATCAGACATGTATGAGGCTTTGTTTATTTTAACTTGTATATTTACACCCAGTATTGCCTCCCAGAACTATTCTCACTCACTATTCATCTCCGATACGATCCTGACATCTTCCTTCATCTTCCATATTTATCAATCGATCGCTGAACAAACTCTATTCCAGATGCTTTTGGTTTTAACTACGCCCTTATCTTTTGTTCTTTAATTATTTATAAATATATTTACTTGAATCTGGCAAGTTTAACAAGGAGTTTTAATTTACAGAATTAAGATTGAGAGGACCTAGAGCTCCAGTCAGAGGTATGATCTCAAAACTATAGGATCACCCGAAATACTTAATATCAATATCATCAATTTGTCAGATTTCTTCACAGACCCTATAAAACCATTTCAGGACCGTGGATGGACGGGCCAGGACCGGGGCCTAATTTTGGACCTCGGTTCAACGGGATGGGACCTCCGCCGTTCAACCGACCCCCATTCGAGCGACCTCCTTTCGATGGCGGTCCGATGTTTGAAGGGCCACCGCGCTTTGAACGACCCCCATTCAACAGACCCTTCGACGGCCCGAGACCTTTGTTTGACGGCCCCCGGCCACCATTCGACGGCCCTCGACCTCCGTTTGACGGGCCTAGACCAGGATATGACGGCCCTCCGTTCGAAGGAGACATGATGTTTGAAGGAGCCCCCCCCTTTGACGGCCCTCCCCCGGAATTCTTTGAACGAAACAACAGAAGATTTGATAACAACAGAGAAGACTTCAACGATAGAGCATGGAACAGGGATAGGGAAAGCGGAGACTGGGACAACAGGAGGAACGATTGGGACGACAGAAGAGGTGGAAGAGACAGGAGGTCTCGTGACCAGGAAGATAGGTTTAGCCGGGATAGGAATGACAGGAGAAGGAACTTTGACGATAAGAAAGATGGTCGACCGGACAGACAAAACAAAGACAAAGATGGCAAAGATTTCAAAGATGGCAAAGATCCCCCCAAAGACAAAGATGAGAAGGAAGTCCCCAAAGATACGACCAGTGAGAAACCTAAGGATGAAAAGACCGAAAAGAATGAAAGGAGAGAACGTAGAGATAAGGATAGGAAGTCAAGATGGGGTGCTGCCGAAGAGACCTCTTTTCAAGAGGCACAAGTTCAGCAAAATGTACAAGAAATCGTTAAGAGAATTACAGAGAGTAATCAGAATGCTTGCAATGAAAACGCCAATAAACAAATCCCTGAAACCCAGGAAGATTCTCAACAACCATCTGTACAAAACGAACAGATTGCAACAGATATCCCGCAAGATGACGCTATAGCAACTAATGTTGAACGTATGGAAACAGAAAATCAGAGTGCTGTTGACGAAGCTAAGGAAAGTTACGAAAGAGAAGAGACATCAAGGCAAGAGGAATCGTCCAATCAATGCGAACAAATCGACGATAATTTTGAAATGGAAAGCATACGAGAAACTACATCTAAAAGCGATATTTATGAACCGCAAATTTTTGACGAACCAAAAGAATCAGATACTTATGAACCGCAAATTTTTGACGAACCAAAAGGATCTGATACTTATGAACCGCAAATTTTTGACGAACCAAAAGGATCAGATTCTTATGAACCGCAAATTTTTGACGAACCAAAAGAATCAGATACTTATGAACCGCAAATTTTTGACGAACCAAAAGAATCAATTCCGGAAATAGATGTCAGATCAGCTCCGGAGCCTTCATCTCTCTATGATGACAATGAACAAGTCGACACAAGTTTCAAATCTTCAGAGATAGTAGAAACTGAAATGCCAAAAGCACCCTCCCCGGTCTTCGTACCGCCTCCTGTCTTCGAAAAGGAATCCGTATTCGAACCACCTGAGAGCTCGAAATCGGACGATATATTCGCCGAAGAAAAAGTAGAATCTGGTGAAAAGGCGTGTGAAGAGAGCTCGGAAGCGCAAGACACGGCTTGACACCTTAAAAAATGGAAATCCGGATATTTCCAAAGACTTTGATTCGGGTGACGCGAAGCAAAAGCCTGGTGACACCTCCGTTACGACTTGTGTCTATGGTCTTACTTTAGAAGCTTTGATTTATTTTATAATCGTGATTTAAAAAATCTTCCTTTTTATGTAATTTATAAGATGAAGTAGTCATAGACATAAGTCCCAAAACCGAACCGTATAACGCCAAAGATGATTTTTTACAAAGATGAAATATATCAGTGCCTTATTGGTTACGAAGTGGTTTGTTTGTTCGCCCAACGCCGCCTAACGCCATCTAGCGGCATCTGGTGAGAAGCCATCTAGCGAGCGGCGTGCGAGTAGCGACTAGCGGGAGGAGCCCGCCTGGGCACTCAAGTCGAGTGACCCGGGCAAGGTACGGTTGCTAAAGATATATTGTTTCACCCCGTCGGGAACATTCGTGCCTTTGTTTCAACAAGTTTTCTATTCACAATTGCTGTCTTGATAATTCTGTCTTTAGATTGTGTCGAAAAAGCTCATGGTTAGATTCGGGATGCGTTTATTGATAACTAAGTCGTCAATTCATGTATTTGAGAATCTATAACCTAGCTGATTCTTACGTGTTTAATTGACAGAAATATTAAACGGTATCAAAAATCTGTTATTCATGGCGGTATTATTTTTATATGATTTGCACCTCTTGTACTCGACGGGCGTTACTTTTTTATCATTATTTGATGAATTTTCACGTCAAAATGGAACCTTATACTTATATATTATCTCAAAACCTTGATTTATTGTTATGGTGTGCTGTGAATTCCATTTTGACATGATTTAATATCGCTAGCAATGTGTGCAAAAACCTCGAGGTAAACCTTCGACTTCGGCGTCACCCGAATCTTGGAAATATCACCAAGAAACTATTCGTCACTTCTATACTTATATCGTTATATTTAATGTATATTAAAGTAAACTTAGTAACTAATTCATTCATCAAACTATGTAGAATCGTCGCTCGAGGACATTACGTTTTGATTTCAATTATATTCGACTTTTGTTCATATTTGTGGTGGTCAGGTATTTAAATGTAAGCTATAATGAATTCATATAACTAATTTTAAAAAAGATGTTCGATTTTAAAGGTGAAGGTAGGACATTTGCATTTAGAAATGACGATTTAAATGAAAAAAATGCCATGATTACTGTTTTTAACTTACAATTTTTTTTTTAAATATACAAATTGCGGTAAAAACATATGACAAAACGTCTCTGGCGAACGTAAATATGAGTTCAGAATAAAAATTATCTTACGATTATTGATTTAATTCTTACAGATGGTGATTATTAATTAATTAAAGTAATTGCAATTATATAAAGTTATCTAAATACATTTCCGTGGACATTCGATATCCTGTATACAACTATACCTTTACTGGTTTTGACAAGATGAATAATAATTATCGATCATATTTAAATCCTACTATTGACATTTAGCAATAGAGCTGTTTATGTTTGAAAAAGCTTGTCTATATGTATGTAAATTACATAAAAATATCTTTCTTGAATAAAATTCGTAGGTTTTTAAGTTACCACTTTCCCTTCACTAGAAATGCTAAGGACTATGTAGATAAGTGGATAATTAAAATAAATTGAATTTGCATGCTTCAATTTGTCATTTTTGTGCTTCAATAAAATTTCAAAAAATGTCAAGGTTTACTTTTATTTACAGGACGTAGAATTCTTTTACAGCTCTGATCGTGTGTGACATGGTCGCTGAGGGGCAATTTTGCACACATTGTCTGGCGGGCTGTGCCTTTTTTGTGACTGAATTTCAGCTTTTCATCGCTTGCAACGCACCTCTCCTCTACTGCAAGATTTCGTCGCCAAATTCTTTCGGGGACAAGACTTCAGGAGTACCGTACCATCCTATATTATACACGAGACAACATTGACTGATTTCCTTGTTATATTTTATCCAATTTTTATATTGTTTTCAGAAAAAAGTAAAAGTAATCATGTATCTTGTCAAGTTTTTCGTGTCAAAATATAAAATAACACCCTAAATCCTCCCCTGAGCATGGTATAACTCGGCAAATCAATCGAGTTACCTAAATGTTTGATGCATGCGATACCGTAGGCCTGGGGGGCTATTCTGAAGAAACAGTCAAAGCGGAACTTCTGAAACTCAAGCTAAAAATGTATGTTTTAAGACAGGTTTTACAGTCGAGAAGGCTAATTCGACAGACTTAGAATTGCCCCCGCCTTTACGCCCTACGCTAGTGCGCTGCAGCCCCCTCTCTTCCAATAGGGTATGTCGTCCTGGGTATATCAGAGAAGCGCCGGCAATGGATGAGGGTATTTGTTGTCAGTGTACCTATATACTTGCGAGGAAGGAGGCGTCACTTTCTAACTTGATAAAGAGGCCGCGTTTACTCATTTTACACGCTTCGTCGCTGAAACTGTCCAATACTGATGGGCAGCCGTCATTTAGGAAGCCTTCAATAAATAATTCTGTGGCAGACCTGGACGAACAAACCAGGTGGCAGATTATCCTAGAAAGAATGCTGTTGCAAGGTACAAGTAGCTCCACCTAGTGCTATATTGGGTAACTTTGTTTTGCACAGTGATGTCAAAGTAAGTATATCTATCTATACAGAGTATAAATAGACTGCGTGCGGCGCACTGATGTGAAATAAGAATTAATGTATTTCAGTTGGCTGGTGGTATAGTAAACCTTTTCCACGCTAATGGATAAAAAGCACATTTACTCAAAAACGCTTACAAATGTGGTCATTATTTTGACAATCTTAGAGCAAAGTCGACCTTTCCGCGCTATTGAACAGGCGGCAACAAAGTTGTTTGGAATTTCATTGCTGGATTGTCGTGTTTTGTTCCAGCATTGAGGTCTTCTCTCACTCCCCTGGTGGCGGAACATACTTCGTTGCACAAACATTTTTGAGAAAGAAGTGTTGCATAGCAAAAGAACGAATAGGGCTTTTGATAAATAAAATTATTCCAACGTGATATGTTACAGCCAAAGTAAATTATCTAGATATTATTTATAATCTCCAGTCATTATATTATAATGTCTACCTAATTTAGACAAAGTGATTATTGGAGCAGAATTAATCAAATAATCTAGCTATCATACATAATATCTAGTAAGACATGGATAAAGTAATAAAATATTTCATCAAAAGTCAAAAAATAGGTGCGAGGAAGAGCGTGTTAGGTTTACATGTAATATAAAATAAGGAGCCGAGCGGAGCGAGGCGACGTGCGACGTCCCAAGTTTTGTATCTTAAAATTAAATTGTCACTAAAATATAAAATTGTTTGCCTGAAAATTATTCAACTCTACTCAAAATTGTATTTTCAAGTCGCCGTTTTCAACAGTTTCATATGGTAGGTAAAAAAAAGCAAGTAGGATCGCATTTATTACTTTAGTCAACTCCAACTAGCTACTCGTATTATGAATAATCTCTAGATAAAAAAAATAATTTATTACATTATCTACGCAGTTTAGCGAATATAAATATTATGATATCTAGCCATTATGTATAATCGCTATTTAATTACTTTGGCTTTAACATTTACATTTCAAAACCACCGCCAGAGAATATAAACTTGAAACATGTAAGTAACTAAAATTTATCGCCACGTCAAAGGAAAAAACAAACTTGAAGGTTGTCAAACGGCAATGCCACATACAAGCATTTTTGAGTAAAGCACTAATACAGCCTTGGTCCGCAATGACTGCGCTGCTGGCCAAGCTATAATGGCCTCGAGCTCAGCTTAGCTACGCTCTCGGCCTTCAAGATTTGTCATCATTGCAGCCCTTGCTGTCCGCGCTATAAAGGCCTCGACTTTCGGTCTCTGCCTTTATTCCAGCTAGCCCATCAGGGGCTGCAATGCTGACCGCGCTGTGTAGGCGTGGAACTGCGCTTTCGGCCATCATAAGCGCTGCCAGCTACGTAGTCATTACAGACCGCGAAAGTAATGCACTATAGCACGCAGATTTCGAATGGTGTATAGAACCTGCGGCGGTAGCTCAGGGATAGAACGCTGCGATATCAATCTTGAGATCCACGTTCGATCCCCGGTTAGGCATGAGTTTTTCTGAAATTATGTGCACAGTATAATAAATAAAGTAAAATATACTGTTAAATGAGTCCTTACCTACAAGTGTTGTGGTTATTCTTAATAGTGCATAGTATAAATTTGTTCTTACCACTTGCTGAACGGTGAAAGAAATATATGCATGACCTAAATAGCGTGTATTTGTGCCCGAGGTACGGCGATAGGGCTCACCACCCATCACGTTGGTGGGACCATGAGCGTAGCCACGGTGGGGCAGGGTGAGGCGCTTGCCCCACTCTGGCTCTGACCTGTAAGGTACCTAACCAAAACTAAATTATCTCCTATAATACCCATGTGTAATTGTTTACTTACTGTACCTGAAAGTACTATCTATAGATAGATATAAACCTCTAAATTGACTGATTAACAAATTGGCATACGCCCAGACCCCAAACGGCTGAAGTTAGAGACACATTTTTGGACGGTAGATTTCGTGGTGTAGGTGTATGCCCCACCCTGAGCCCATGGCTGGCTACGCCCATGGTTGGGACATAATAATCGTCGGTGAAACCGGATGTACCGCGCGTAGACTGTGACGTGCATTTCACAGTTCACACTCTGAACACCTCTGATACTCCATCGGGGATTCATGTCGTGACGATATATTATATACCTACTTACAAATAGCACCTTTCCGAGCTTGTGAGGTAAAAAAGTACTTTTCGTGGCCGGCCAGGCCCATATTAAATTACCGAGACAAATCTGAAAACGTGAAATAAAAGTAACGGGTTGTGTCAGCGGAAAATTATTTTGTACTTGAATCTGTTATGGCGAATCCACATCTGCGGGCTTAAGCTAGGGTTTCCTAAGAAAGCGGTACATAACGTAATACACCAGTTTTATGATGCACTCTAAGTTTATACTTCTTAGCCACCTCTTTACTCAATCAATGCCAGCGTATTCGGTTACGAGATCAATTCATAATTTTTACTACTTACGATCTAATAAGCATTCACTCACTTACATAACGATTACGATTTAATAATAATAAACTATTACAATCCGTATAATATACACTAGTATTGGAGTTGATCTATAAGTCTTGAAAAAGTTGGTCAGGAAGTGACGTATGTAGAAATTCAGATAGCCGTTCATAAATCATAGACAAATGGTTGTCTATGTCATAACATAAATTAACACTGTCAGGTTCCAACACTGACAGCAGGATAGTTTATACAATTTTAAACGCGAGCGACAGAGATGTCATTAGACCTGTGTCACGACCCCTAATCTTAGAGCAATGGTCTAATCCCCTAATTTATGAACGTAGCCTTTCCATACGAGATGCGAACAAGGAAGTATCCACTTGAAAAACTAGCCGTTCTTATTTTTGTCAAGTATGTATTACGATAGATTTATCCACCTTCGTCAAAACAAAAAGTAAGTTCCTAGTTAGGTTTGGTCAAACCCTTAGATGACAACGAAAATGATCAATGCTCACACCGGGTTGCCAAATTTTTCACCTCTCCATGATTGAGAGAGTGAGGCTAAAAAATAGGAAGAATAAGGAATACAAATGGTATAATTGTATAAACAAAACGCAATCATGTCTTACGAAAAAAATATTCTGACAGTTTGGTTTGCCTGCCTAGTGTTGCCAACCCTACCGTTTTAACAATAGATTTGCTGTTTTTAGGGTTCCGTAGTACCTAAAAGGAACCTTTGGTGAAACTCCGTCCATCCATACGTCACAGCCTCATAATTTTAGCATCGTTTGAGATAAATACATGAAATTTGGTACAAAAATATTATTAATTTGCCCACATATCAAGGTGTAAAAAAATATATGAAAAATTTGAAAATGTTCAAAATATTTTCAAAACAAAAGTGATAAAAATGAAAAATATAAGCCTAAAATACAATATGGATATTAAAAAGCTAATTGTAAAAATATATAGGTACTTTTAATAAATTTACTTGCACTGGTTTCGAGAAATCTTTAAAAAACCCCAAAAATTGTAGAGATGGCAATGGCAACACTGCCTGGTGAATTTGTTTTCATTCTGGCGGGAATACTCAAAGTTGAAAGGCGGCTTTTTCAAAGTAAATTTAAATAAATCTAAATTAACAGCGAATTGTGTTTGATGAAACGCCCACCAGGGCCAAAAATTAATATGGAGGAAGAAGATGAAGGAGGAGGTGGTGGGAAAACTGCTAATAACGAAAAAATAAATTCAACACAAATTGGCGGGGGTGAAAAATTTTTACCTTACATAAAACAGGGGTATAAAAGATGCTTTCCTGAAAATTCTGTGAGTAAAAATTACACTGTTTATATTGAAAGCACCATTAACCAGAAGCTTGGCAATAAAAATCCATTTTACTTCAACAACCTTATGCAAAGGGATGTAAAAGGAGTTGATCGAATTGAGCGGGTGTCGGCGGCAAAATTGGCAGTTACGTTTAATCTGGCCAACGACGCCAATAATTTTCTGAAGAATGATGACTTCTTAAACAAGCATTCATACCGTGCATTTATTTCGGCAAAATCTGTTGAATGTATAGGCGTAATTAGACACGTTCCAACTGATGTGACTAACGAAGATCTCTTCAAAAAACTAAGCTGCGAGTATGAAATTATTCAAGTGAGACGTTTCACCAAAAAAGTCGACCAAAAACTACAGCCTCTAGAGACACTTTCGGTTACATTTTTGTCACCTACTCTACCTGAGTGTGTATATTATGAAAAATTCAGATTTAAGGTGTCTCCTTACATTCCACCTTTATTGCAATGCTATAAATGCTTTGGCTTTAACCATTCTTCAAGAATTTGTAAACATAAGCAGGTCTGCTCTTTATGTGCTGAGGAGCATTTTTATAAGGAGTGTTCTAAAACTGAAGCAGTTAAATGTGTGAACTGTGGAGGAGCGCATCTGGCTATATCGCGGCTGTGCCCAGTGAAGGCAAAAAAAATTGAAGAGAAGAGAAACAAACTAATGAGTACATATGCAAGCACTGTTGGCTCTTCCAAAATTTTAAAAAATTATGAAGTCGAATTTCCCTCACTGAAATCAGCTAAACATGTACCAGCTCCTCCCTCTACAGTTAAAACGATTAAAAATGTTGATTACACTGAATTAGGCAAAGATGATAAAATTATTAATGCACTAGTAGTTGCACTACTTGAATTAGCTAATAATAAAGAAGAAAATAAACTAACAAGAGCTCACATTGGTAATGTAATTAAGAACAGTTTTAAAAATATAAAGTAGTAATGGCTTGTACACCCAAAAATTATTTGACAATTATGCAATTTAACATACAAAGTTTAAAACCAAAAAAGGCTCTATTAATTAATTTTCTTCAAGACCATGATGTAGACATTTGTCTATTAAATGAAACATTTTGTAAAGATAAATATTTTAATTCTTATAATATTTCTAACTATAGTTTTCTTCATAAAGATGCCAAAAATGAACATGGTGGAGTAGGTATTTATATAAAAAATAATTTTAAATACAATTTAATTGAAACAAGGTTCTACGAAAAAATTCAAACGGTAGGTTTATCTCTACATACAGATGCAGGTATTATTAATTTACTTTGTGTTTATTGTCCACCGAGGAAGGGTAGATTCAACACCAATCAATTGAGAAACATTATAGAAAATTTTCCTAGACCAGCTTTAGTCTGTGGCGATTTTAACGCCCATCATGTAGCTTTTGGGTGTCATAAAACAGACTCTAGAGGCAACAACGTATTTAACCTTTTCGATGACAGTGATTTTTGCCTATTAAATACAGGATCACCTACCACTAATCCACCCCCAAATAAAAGAGAATCAGCTATCGACATAAGTTACGCAAGTCCTCAAATTACCCCTCTATGTGAATGGCAAGTGATAGATGATCCTATGGGCAGCTATCATATGCCAATATTAATTAATATTCAAATTTCACCTTACAAATACTCTAATAATTATAATAACAGTAGACGCTTTTTATATAACAAAGCTAACTGGCATGACTACAGATCTCTCTCTGAGACTCTAGCTAAAAACTTCTGTGTTGACACAAACAATCCATTGAAATCATTTGATGAATATTGTGCGAATTTATCTTTATTAAAAGAAAAGTGTATTCCTAAAAGTAAAATTCCTAGCAACAATTTACATACAACGAATAGACAACCTGTCCCTTGGTGGACTGATGAATGTCTAGATATGGTAATGAAGAGCAAAAATGCCCTTAATGAATACAGAAAAAATCCTACAATGTCTAACTACATTGAATACAAAAAGATAGACGCTACTAAAAAGAAATTTCTCAGTGAACAAAAAACTAATAGTTGGAGAAATTTATGTAAGACTTTTAGCAGAACCACACCCATAAGTAATATATGGAATTTTATTAGAATTTTTAAAAGATTAGGATCTCGCAAAAAAACTAAAAACGATGAATGGATTCCTTCATTCTTGGACAGATTGGCGCCTGACACAGCACCTGGAAAAAATGTAGATTTTAATTTGTTAAATTCCTATTTTCAACAGCAAAGTAATGATAATAATAACTATTTGTCTGAACCATTTTCTTTGGACGAATTTAAATTCTCATTGTCATCTAGACGAGACACCACACCAGGACTTGACGATTTACCATATATTTTAATTAAAAACTTACATTTAAATAGTCAGAAATTGTTACTTAAGATCTTTAATGAGTTATGGAAAAATCAGGAAATACCAATTAGCTGGAAAACACAATGCATAGTACCAATTTTAAAGCCTAATAAACCACATGACAATGCCGAGTCTTATAGACCCATTTCTTTATCATCATGCATTATGCATGTATTAGGTAAAATTTTTGAAAACATGATAAAAACCAGATTAGACCATTTTGTTGAAAGTAATTCTATCTTACCTCCAAGTCAATTTGGATTTCGAAAGGGTAGAAGCACTGCAGATAGCTTCGCTTCTCTAATTTCTGATTTAAAGAATTCACTGCTCAGTCGTTCAAACACTATTTGTGTCTTCTTAGATGTACAAGGAGCATTTGACAATGTGGACCCCGCAACGTTGGCTAAGATCCTGTATGATATTGGTGTTCCTGGAAATGTAAATAAATGGATTTTTAATTTCCTGTATGAAAGGATTCTATATGTTAAATACAATAATATCTTACATGGACCAAAATATGTGTATAAAGGAACAATGCAAGGTGCTTGTATTTCACCGCTTATTTATAACATTTATGTCTCACAGATCTGTAAATATGTTAATGATAATGATGTTACTATATTACAGTTTGCAGATGATTTAGTACTCTATTGCAGAAACCAAAACATAAACATAGCAAGTAATAAAATTAATACCGTTTTAAAAAACTTGCAACACTATTACAGGAATATTTTACAATTGAATATTAGTGCACAAAAAAGTGCTGTAATGATATTCAACCATTTAAATACCAGTGAATCAAGTAGCAGCACAATACTATATGGTAATGACATCATACCTATAGTAAAGTCAAAGAAATTTTTAGGTGTCATACTCGATACAAGCTTGTCCTTTAGAAAACATATAGACTATATTATTTCAAACACCAATAAAAGTTTAAATATATTAAAATCTTTAGCAGGCCTTTCATGGGGAGCAGACCCAAAAATTTTGGGTATGTTATACAAAAGTATTGTCAGGAGTCACTTTGACTATAGTCTTTTAGGCTACATGATTGCAAGTAATTCTGATCTTAAGAAATTGGATATTATTCAAAATAAAGCATTAAGGATTATTACTGGAGCCATGCGAACTACCCCAATAAACGCTATGGAAGTAGAAGCTGGTATCCCACCATTAAGTATACGTAGATTTGAGTTTGCCTCAAGATTCTGTATCAAAAACTTTAGTATTAATAATGGTGTCGTTTTAGAAAAAATTAAACCCGTCAGTTGTAATATACCTGAAACTGAGTATTTTTCTGCTCATGAATTGGTTTCGAATCATCCTCTTCCTATATTACGGTTCATGAATTTTTGTTCTCATAAATATGAAAATATTTATAAAAGTGATAAATTTCCATGTTATAATTACTCAATACAAGACAATCTATATAAAACTACAGTACAGGTCACTCGAATGGAGAATAAATATGATTTTCTTAGAATTATTGGAAAGAAGCATGGATATTATAGAGTTTATACAGATGGTAGGGTTGGGGTGTAGAAAAGGGGGGGGGGTATCGCGCCCCCTTATCTACACTCCGACCGATGGTAGTAAACATGACAACATTGTTAGATCTGCCTTTTACGATCCTCAATGTAACATATCTAAAAGCTATAAAGTTGATCCATTTTTCAGTATATTTTCAGCTGAAGCATATGCTATTCTAAAGGCTTTAGAGTACATAAAGAATGTAGAGAATGATAAGATAATAATAATAAGCGACAGTTTAAGTGTACTCACTAGTTTAAGTAATAATAATATGAAAAGTTGTAACTACTTGATATTCAAGATAAAAAGTACTATTAATTTAATGATAAGTAAAAAGACTATAGAATTTTTGTGGGTTCCCTCTCATAAAGGTATTTCTGGAAATGAAATAGTTGATAAAGTGGCTTACGTGGGTATCAACGAAGAAGAGGCTTCCGATGCTTTGGTTCCCTATCAGGACTATTATGCTAATGTGAAAGACATCTCAAAGAGGTTATGGGAAGAAATGAGAATTATAACATTAGAAAAAGCTGGAGCATGGTATGGATCTATACAGAAGTCAATTCCAGCAAAGCCATGGTACAACAAACTTACCGAAGTTGACAGACGATTTGTAACAACAATATGCAGAATGCGATTTGGACATTGCCGAACACCCGCACTCTTATACAGATTTAAAATTATCACGAATTCAAACTGCAAGCACTGTGGTCAGGTCAAGACAATGCTGATCTTATTCACATATTACAAAATTGCCCATCATTTGGTATCCAGAGATTAACTTTGATAACAAGAATACAACTACACAGACTCTAATACAAGACGTTTTACCCTGCGGTCCGTAATAGAATTACAATGGATCATAAGCCATTCACTTCATACTTTCGTAATCGATTTTAGCGATATTATTCTATTTCGGAACGCAGGGTTTGAAGATGATGAAGTCCCCCGCCAGGTCAATGAACTTCTGTCAAAAGAAGAACTATTCCCTGCCTTGTATGATTTTATAGTTTCGACTGACATTGAAATTTAATTAATGAGAAATAAATAAAGAAGATCTAGAAACTAAATAGAAAGGAAAAGAATCAGTTTCTTTCAAATATGTACATAATTAAATATACAAATTAGAAAGATCTGGCCAAAAGGACTAGCATCCAGGCCGAACAAACCATAAAAAAAAAAAAAGAAAAAAAAAGAATTTGTTTTCGTGCAGAGGATAGGTATAACGAACGAGTCCGGTTATTGTACAGCCACGTATTACACGGCCTGATATTACGAAGCCAATGTTATGTACACGTAATACGGGGCGTACAATCCATGGCTGTACAATATCTGGCGTCGTAATATCGGTCCGTGCTGATAATGTACGGCCAATAATACGAAGCCAAGGAATGAACAGCCAATAAATCATGTACATGTACACGTAATATCAGTCCGTGCATTATTTGGCTTCCAATTATTGGCCGTACATTATCGGTACAAGGTGATATTGTACAGCCAGATATTACATGTACATCACTCCTATTGGTTAACACATCTCGCCTCCTATTGGTCAATAGATTGTTCTGTATTTATGGTCTGAGCCTCGTTTAGACGGTCGAGTAAAGTGCTCTTTTACGGAAAAGCAAGGAAAACTGGGTCTATACAGCCTTGTCATAAATGAGTACAACCAAAGAGTACATTAGTTGTTGTTCACCTCAGTCGTTCACCGACCTACTGTTGGTCAATATTTATCGTGACCTATCACAGATAAAACAAAATGTCTGTGTGACCCATTTAGGGTGGTGTAATAACAGCTGGGGATTTTCTGTTTCGTGTAACCGCATAATGTACAGAGAAGGTGTTGCGGCCTTTAGGAATGGTAGAAACACATTACACGCAGCATAATAATATATTATAAACAAGTAGGTCTACTAATATGGGACCACGAAACACATTTTCTGTAAGAATACTTTCTTTAGGCGTTCTTCAAACTATTTAAACAATGATTAGGTAATGTATGTTGATATTTTTGCACCTCTACGGGAAAAAAACCGACACATTCACAACCTGCGTATCTAATTCAGTAAATAATGTATCATTTTGATAAAATAGTATAAATCCCTTTCTACGGACGACTGGAGAAATTCAGCTCGATAGAAATATTTATTGAAATGAGGTCTTTTTCGACACCAATCCTCCTGGTTTGACAATTTAGAATGACATAGTGGACCGCAATAACATTTTATTAGATGGGTTTTAACGGTATCTAAGACCTGGTTAAACGAAATTCTGACAGCAACCTTAGTAAATTTTTATTTATAAAAAAAACGACTTAGTACTGCAACTCCTCCACGAATCTGCCCCTCTCACACTCTTTGAGAATTTGCATTTGTAGAAATTTGTTTATAATACGTGAATACAAAGGTGACTTCTTCTTATTACAATCTTTGAATCATGGTTTAATAATAAACTCTTATGCTCCGAATAACCTATTTTTTGCCTCCGGCCAGCAGTCACATTTAATAGATCGCTCACAGTGTTGTGAAGCATGGGCGATGATAGCACAGCATGGCGTCGTTAATGTGGTCATAGCGACCATAGTTGAGCCATCGTTATTGGGCTCACAGTGGCTCGGAATGACGCGATACTTAGACCATATAAGACGTCAACACGCTATGGACGGTTCTCAAACTTTAAAAGTCGGGAATGAGGGATTTTCTTTTCTTTTTTTTTACTCTTCCCTAGTCGCTGGATAGATGGCGCTGAACTTGGTAAGTTACTGCAAGGAACGGAACGTCACATAATTTTTTGATTATTTCACTTGGATGTAATTTTGAGATCGTAAAACGAAACGTACATAAAAAAGTAATTAATGTCATTGTCACATCACATCACAATGACATTTTGAAAATAAATAAATAATAACAACAAGGAAAAAGAAAAACATATTTAGCAGTCTTTTTATGAGTCTACGCCAGAAAGAAACTGTCCCAAGAGAAAAAGAAGAGAAGTCTGTGCCTTGTGGATTCGTGTAAAAATGAAGGCATACATCTTTTTCCTAAAGATGAAAGCCGTAAAGCGCAATGAGTACAAGCCATCGTACATTTTAAACCTGGACGGACTATAACAAAGCATTCGCACATATGCTCAGCACACATGGCAGTCAACCAACGAGCGTATGTGAAGTGATGTGACGCAATGTTTTTTTTCCAATCGTTTTGGCTTTGGCACCTAGTAACGTAGTCAGTTCAACGCCATCTACAGAGTTCTTGGTTTTTTTTAATACTAAAAAAAAACCTCTCATGGAAATTTCTATGTTCGTAGAAATAAATTATACTAGGTAGCATTGGAGACTCACACTAAATCGATTTTATCAAATCATACATACCCATTAGGATAATGGATACCCAAAAAATACACATTTAAAAATAATAAAAATCCTTGGAGACGTTGTTTAGAAAACTATGTAAGTAAATATACAAATATATTGGATAAATGGGGTAAATAGGACTTACAATTTCTGATACTGGCTTTTGGGCCACAAAAGTTAAGCCACTCTTGAGCCACCAATAAATTTTTGGGAAAAGAAAAAAAGTCGAATTATTCCGCCTTTGCAGCGCGATTTTTACAATTACGGATCGACTTCTTGCTTCCTAGGATTATCATTAATTATTTAGCTTGTATGCAATTCGATACTCGCTTCAACCTTTGGGAATCTCTGTGTGGAATGAATATATATATGAATATAATGAATATAATACAAACTATTAAATTCACTCTCGTGCAGCAAGGATGACAATAAATGGCCTAAACGCCATTAGATATTGCCAGTATTATGCGCTTATTTTTACCCAAACGTTTTACACAACTTTTGCAAATCTGACCATAAAGATAAGCAAAAAATCAAAATTACATTTGTTTATGTTTAATTTCAACAACAAAAAATACTTATTAATGTTACAAATAATATAATTATTTTGTAAACGAAATAACTTACCTTAACCTTTTTTCCTTATCATGAAATAATGACATAAAATGGCAACCACGTAATATGACGTCACCTTGGGCCAGGGCGTCCAAATATTTAATAATATCAGTGTCGCCGTACAAACTCTTGTGCTTATTCATTAGCACTCATACAAAATTTTATATGCTATCCTGTTGTCACTGTTCAAATTGTAGTAAGCTTATGTTTTGGAATGGAAACCAAAGGAACAGATCTTAGAATAAGTCCTTATTCTTCTAAGGAAAAGGCCATGTTTTATTCGGCCATGGGTGAATGAAAAAAAATACCGCCCTTGCTAATATGCGCCCTAGCTCGCGCGGCCATAGACAATAAATTGCCGAAAAAAGTTGAAGCGTAACCTCCTTCCGCAATGTATTGTTTCGTATAATAAAAACCTCATTGGTATAAGATATAAGATATTAAAACCTCAATCATGACTGTATGGACTAAGTTATCTTTGCCTTTCTATTTCGTGTAACTGTTCTTTTATAGCAGAAAAAGTTGTTTTAATGTATTATTTTGTTCAGAAGACTGTACTGTAATTGATTTTTTTATTAGAGATTTATTTATTTATTAGAGACGTTTGTAAAAAAGTTTTCATTATGCACAATTTATATGATTTTCTTACCCGAGAAATGAAGCTAGTTTCGACGTGAGCCAAAGGTGAACGTCGAAAGCTTACATTCCGAGGGTAAGAAAACCCATTTTTACTCGTTGCGAACGATACTTTTTCACTACCTGATTTATGTATTTAAATATTTAATTTTTCCTTTCAAATTTAATGTATTTAATGACTTTGCAAACCACGGCACGATTTTTACCTTTTTTTTTTAGACTTTGTAACGACTGAAGTTTCTCAATCGTACAGAATTATTAATAAAATACGTGTTTTAAATACCAGTAACTCCATCTATGATGTAAATGGATGAAGCACCTTCATACACACATAGGCGAGCTGAAGTGGAAGCTGAGCATACAAGCTGATATAGTTCTGCCGTATTTGCGACCTTATAATAGGGTATCATAAGGGTGTTAGATTGGACTGAAAGTTGAAGATTTATTTTACGTCAGACTGTCCAAAGCACTTATAGAATGTTCTAGAACAAAATAGCAACAATTCATGGAATTTATTAGGCCTCAAAGAAACTGTCAAAGTAATTACTACATTTCGGTATTGTGTTGACAGAATTTTATGCACAGTGTTACAAAAATTATAGAGGACGCAAGAATTGGTTATTATATCTCTACTGAAACTTAATGATTTTGAAGGGAATACCTAGGTTTCAAAAAGGGTGTTCAAATATATATATAATAAGTTTTAAGATCGGCTTTTCTTATTTTTTTATTGAAGGATCACTTAGAGCTGCTTGACGTGATATGGAGTGTTTGAATTTATGAAAACATAAGGTACGTGTTATGAAGCGAAGGGGATGTTTTCTTAAAGTTATGGATAAAGGTGTTTTCGTAATGAAATGTCGACATGTCCGTTTAGTTTTCTTGGAAATTGGGTTTTAAAAAGAATTACTCTGTTATTTGAGTATTCTGTGTTACACTTTGGAATTTACTTTTATCTTGCACTTAAATCTAAGTTTTGTTCAAGTTTGACGAAACTGGGTTTCGAGGGCCTTTGACAGGACCATAAACCCTGAAAAATATGGTTTTGCTAGGGAAGGGGAGAGGCGTCATGCGAGGTTATATATATGGGTACTGACGTTTTGATCGGGAAGTTTTCAGCAACCGCCGTGGACTGTGGGTCTAAAAGACACACAAATATCGATTCTATATACCTGACCGCGATCAACTGGTATAAATAAACGGCATATGAAGGAGTGTGCGAAAAACCCGTTATAGTTAGGGGCGTACGGGCGAATAGTTGACCTTTTAAATTCGTGTCGAAGTGTTGTGATTTACGTTACGTTTTAGCGTCGGTTCTGAAATAATTTATACTAGCGATGTGCACGGTTGAAATTCAGAGCTCTGAAATTAAGTGTCGGGAGTGAAGTAAATAATATATTTTCAGTGTTAAATACGAAACGCGGTTTAGCTTTATATATCAATTATTTGTATCACAATTTATTTATGTAAACTATGTAAAGAATAATATATACGTCCCTTATTCCTATCCAAAATTTAGGACCTTTAGAGTTTCTACGTCTAGCTGTGCTGCTGTATATTCGATTAACAAAAAGTCTGTGAGAAATTCGAGATTTTATAGGTACCGCGAGCTACGGGTGTCACACCAACATATTATTTCTTTCCCCTCTCACTTATCCACTTCTACAGGATTTTAGGTACAGGTACAGGAACGAGATTTCTGCATAAAATTTCTCACATGACTTTTCTTTACAATTTCCATTTTTAGGTCTTCATAATTTAGATTTTTGTTGTGAATGATATGGATACTGAGTTTTATGTTAGGAACCCTTTCTGGTTTAGGGACGGGGTCGTTGTGGACTGTGGTCTCTGGAGACGTCCGGGAACTCACATGGCTGTTAACTCTGATGGGAAGCCTTGCATAATGCTTGTGTCGGAACCAGAGTTGGTGAGTTTTGCATCAGGGGCTCCTTAGGTTGCACCTACGATTATCCCGTCCACACGTCAAGCGTAGAAAATTAGAAATTGACTTGATCAAGTCGTAGGTGTGATGAATGAATGCTTTATAGGCAGTTTTTGTGAGGTTTGGTATGTCTGTGTAAATTTCTAGGGACACTTAGGTTATAAGGTATAGTCTAGGTTGTTTCGCAGGAATTTGTTCGGAAGCGGTGTCATTTTGTGTGACAACGTGGGGGTAATTATTTGGTTGGTCAGGGAGATTACCGTCTAATTTTGTAGGGCCCCCACTTCATTCTGGACTCATCTGGGTCTAGAATCCCCTCAAATATCAAACATCTAGCTAAATCACCTTAGCGCTTGCAGCTGCCGATCGTCGAGTATCTACGGTTCATCAATCCCTTTTTCTAACCCAAACAACTGCAATATCATATTTTACACACACACACACACACACACACACACATTTTACTATATTATCCGATAATTACGTAATCATTTATCTAATTAAAAATATAATGTCGCGCGTAACATACGAAGTAATGAAAGTGTTATTCGTTAAACGTCTTACGGAGTGTCGAATCAAAAGTGGTTTTACCTAGTGATTTAGTCATAATGTGTTTCGTTTTCCCTTGGATTTTCAATGGCAATAATAGCCTTGAAATATAGCTGAGTTCCAGAATACAGCTAAGTCGTATCATTTAACCAATAACTAGTACATTAGCTTTTCTTGATTACTTTATTTTCTTTTGTTGAATTATGATATACATTGTTTTGAGCATAACCGTTTTGTAACATAACGTAGTGTCCTAATCTACTAGACGATCACACAAATAAATCACGGCCAATGATTTAATTTGTAATTAATAACTCGATGTACTCTCAAGTATGTCGTAATAACGTAGGACACGTAGAGAGGTATGTATACATTACTATAACCTCATTCTACGGGTGTTGTCGCTTGCAGCGGTCATCTTTTAATTATTAAATAAATACATACTAAGTGCTATAAGTACATACGACTGTACATAACACATATGTATATACATCTATGAGCAGAATATTTATTTCTCTTACAGTACAAATAATCAAGAACCTATTTTGTTACAGATAGTACTCGTGACCAGGATCACAATTGTTTTCTTACAGCAGTACTAACTTACTTTACTCAGAAATATTTGTTACAGCTTCGGCCGGCGAATTTGTGGCCAGTATCATTTTGCGAAAAAAGAGTGTCAGACGCGATATAATCGATTATGTCGTGAATCAGAACGCAGGGAATTTCGATTTCAAAGACAAACTAAGGACGTCAAAAACAACATAATTTAACATGAAATGAAGACAAACGTCAAAAAGAACCTAATTTTGCAATAAATGAAATTTCAATACGATATTTCGAACTGACCTGATAGTCATTCCGCAACGGAGCCCGGAAAGTTCGATTTTCAAAACTAATTTCGAGTACTAAATGGAACTTTTTCATAAAGGTAGTAGAAAATAGTAGATTGTACAACAAGGTCATAAAATGGGTTTTATGCCAGAGTTATACACTCTGCTTTTCACTTCGATTACAAGGGGTGAGTCTCATTATTTCCATTTTCCATTGGAATGGAAATTCTGATACTGCCAGATTTATGCAAATCCGTCTCACAATAGCCATTGACGTGAAAAACATCGAATGGAAATAGTGATAAATTATAAACACGACGAGAGTCACCTCGGTCTTCCACCTGACCGCCGGACGCACTCTCCAGTCTTCCCTGCCGACGCGTTCGGAGCCTACACGCCGGACATCACCACCGTGTCTCCGAGCGTCTCCACGATCCAGGACAGTTCCTGACCTTTGGGAACGTTTTAATGAACACCACTGATTTTTAAAAATTCTGATTTATTTTCTTTCTTCTCTTAAATTTTATTAAATATTAATTTTTTCTTTTTTTTGCACGTGGGACCCTACCGTACCCCGCGACACCACTTGGAAGTATTCATCAATACTCTAATTAATTAAAACAGTATAAAAAATAACAAGTAATCGAGGCACAATTAAGGTAATCGGAAATAATTATTATTCCCAACGCAAAGGGTGAGTCTCACTCAGCACAGTTCGAACGGCGTTGGGCAAAGCGTGAGGCGCTTGTTTAGATCAGCCAGCCAAATATGCGCTTTGTTGTCGCGATACGTCTCGCTTCGCATCGGAGTTGGCGTCGTCCTGCACCGGGTTCTTAAAATAACTCAAAAACCTAAATTCACTTTTGGTACTTTGATCTAATATTCAAATAAAAACATAACCACTAATAATTGTAAACCTGTAATTTTCTCGAATTTATGGCTAATATATGCAGATTTGGCACATTTGCCGGGTCGTCAAATCATTTTGACGTGTCTAATGTTTACTCAACTCACACTTGATTTTATTTTAAATAAAAACGGCTCACCTCAATACGTGTTATGAAAACTGGTCGGCTTTCCCGATCATATTATTTTTGTGATTTTGATTTTCATAATATACTTATTTACAGTAGTTACAATGTAGTCCGTTTTGGCATTATGTCATCGCAACGGCAAATCGGTTACTAGGTCAACAGATTCTCACGAGAAATCAATTCAAAATATTATAAGTTTGTTATCGTTTGAAATATTTTCAAGTTTATTGGTTATAATTTCTAGGAAGAACATTTAATTAACCATTGGGTAGTTTAATATAAATTTTATGTTTTGAAAATGATGGAGGGTGATAGAAAGATATTTCGGGCGCTAAAACCAGCTTTTAATATTTTTTCTTTACGAAAAGAATCTGAAATGGAAATTCTTACGTACCAGTAATATTTTGTAATGTTGTACTTCACTGACCTCAAATTAGATAGAGGTCAGTGCGTTGATAGATATAAAATACTGGCCAGTAAGAAAAATATGTAGACTTCAAGATGAAAAAATTGCTCCCTGCCTTATAAAAAAAATACTGCCATATTTCTTACCAGCCAATATGTCAATTGATAGGATGTTTTATGGAAAACTTTGCCTGTAAACCAATTCATTAATAAAAAAAATGAGACTTCAAGCAATATGCATGTTTTTTATATATATTTTTTGTTTTTGTAAACTATAAGTTTAAAAGCTAAGTGGTATGTTACATATTTAGCACAATTATAATATTATATTTTTCGGTATACGCGACACCGTTACAAATACATGCAAATGTTCAAATCTAAAAAGTTCATATTTGCAAAAAAAAAAGGAAATTGAAACTTGGCTTTATGTGTACAGCAGTGGGTCTACCGCGTAATGAGCGTTTTTCCTTATGTCAAATTTAGTGTTAAATAAGATTCCTAGATGGCACTGTCGTATCTTTAGCAACAGAATCAAGGACAAAATTTGCACAGATTCTAAACAAACTTATAACCACTTTGACATTGATTGCTACAAACACATTTTGACATAGACATGACATGACATGACATAGACAGCGCCATCTGGAGCAAAGCTAAGAACTAAGAAAAAAAAACAACCAGAAAAACGCTCATTCTCATTTTCATCAACATCAACTTGAGATTGAAATTTGTCGTGCGTGCGACGACGCCCGCCTAACATGCCATCTCTTTTGCACGCGTTGAATTTCGCATGCATTTGCTTGAAGTTGATACAAATGAGAATTACGCGGTAGAGCCCCAGGTCTACCGCGTAATTCTCATTTTCATCAACATCAACTTGAAAATAGCAAAAGCCTCAATTTGATTATGGCATATTGTGTAAAAAATTTCATCAACATCAGCTTCGTGAATGAACTAAAATCCGCGTTTCGTTTATTCAATGTAGTGTTCCGTTGAGACTTTTTGAAGGAAGCTAAGTAAGAGGCAAAACATAGAAACAAGCATTTATAAAATGAGAGTGACACTTTTTATATTAAAATTATACTGTTTTATTTTCAAAATCTTAACGTAACATGATAAATGAGAAATGAAAAGTGGATAACAAAACGCATATGACAAAGTTGTTAAGGCTGTATGGTTAAAAAGCCTCTAGCCTTTCCTAAAGTAGGAAAATTAAAAAGCGTGACGTCTCGTCAAGGTAGTATCCATAGATAATACACCCAGAATAGATGCGCCACTCTCACTTCCATTGTGTATTGTTGTATAACCCTAAGTAATAGATGGCGTTATTTTAGTTCTTGAAAATGTCGCTAGATGTCACTTTTTATTAGTATAATTTTTCCAATCCATTTAAGTCTAAAAATAAATCATTTTATCCTTACATGAAAAATCTCACCGTATCGTAACATGACGAACTGAGAATTTCAATTAAGGATAAAAATGATTTATCTTTAAATGGATCCCCCACTTACATATTTTATATATTTGCAGTTCAAGGAAATTAAACAAGGAATTAACTATGAAAACTTTTTTTAATGCACGAATCTACTAATCTACGAATCTATCAAATCTACTAATTTTACCAAATAATATTTTATTCACCCCTTTTACCCAGCTGTGAGTAATGATATCTATTCCGAGACTCACAATGAATATCTATAGATCAGTTTTATGAATTGGCCATTCAAAATTAAAATGACAAAATATTTTTATGAAATTTTTCATATTAATTATCAAATCATTTTTGTTGGGGAATTCTTTGAGGCACGTCTGAACAACCTTGAACAATTCATTAAGGCATTCAGTAATATGCTCCGAAGGATGAGTAAGTGACCTTTTCCTAGAGTTAAGATTAAATCCTTTTCTTGAGGAGGTATTGTGCTCTTGCATGTCATATTGCATATCTGACAGTTTTAAAAACTTTTGTTCTCCTTTTTCTGGCTTGTTACTGAGGCCCGAGGAAGACGCTGAAAATATAATATTAAATACAGAAATAGTAATAATAATAATGAATATACAGGCCCGGTGGATGCGCTGAAAAAGTAAAACTGCATTCAAAGAATCTTGTTCTTTTTTTTACATATTAAGCCTATTTTTTTTTCAATTGATCAAACTAGCATATAATTTGTACTTTAGATGTTAACTAGAAGAAAACTGTTACTTTTTTAAATGTTTTTTTATTCGTATTATTATTTTCTTGTAACAAAGATATTTTTTGTTCTTTTTTTATTATTTTTTTTTTGTTCCCCTCATTGTAGGAAGTACATAATTAAGTTTACAAGTTTACATCTTGTACAAGCTATCTAAATATATATATTCTGACACATACTGTTTTTTTCCTTCCATATTTTTGTATCAAACAACAATGAGAAATAATTGTCAAACTCAAGAAGCTTTATTTACACATGTGTCAAAAATGAACTAGTCCCCAGAAAGATTAAAATGTTATTTAGCTGTATGAACTGCATTCTTATAAACATTATTTTATTTGGTAGCATATTCATATGAACTCACACTATGAAGTTAATAACAAGAAAGTCATGTCGAGCCGCAAGAACGAGTCACATGGTTGACCCATAATAGCATTTTAGACAACTAGCAAGAAATTTTACACTTATCACGTCTTGTCAAAAACGTCTTTGGAACACCCGTGCTCGCCCCGCAGAAGGTGAGAAAATAATAGCATGTAGGTATTTACCTGTAGAAACTTGGCCATGTAATTCTTGTGAAAACAATGCATTTTCAATAAAAGGCTGTTTTGAATGAGACAACTGGTTACTGAGGCCCGAGGAAGACGCTGAAAATATAATAATAAAAGTTAATATACAGAAAATTTGTCATTGGATAAACAGAAAATGATCATAATTTAGTTACAACATTTGATCTGAATTATTTAATTGATGGATATACAAATCAAGTCATAATAAAATACACTGCAACCATATCAAGTTACTTACGGAGATTTAAAGTTGGAATACTATTCACCGTCAGCCGTTTACTTGGTAGACAATAAATTTTATCAAAATGCCTGTGACACAATCTGATACAGTTGTATATGTATGCATTGCCCCTATTTTGTGTAGCTAAATCTAGCACTGATTTCCACAACTGAAATCTTTCCTCTTGTGGATATTCATATAACGGAAAGTGATGAATAGGAACTGAAACAAACCAAATAATGCAAGATTAGTTTAGTAGTGTACCTATAACCAATGGTTTTTATTAAAATCTGTGATTTTATACATACCATCAGATTCACATCCGAAATGACATTTTGTAAACGATCTTCTAGGCATTTTCGTAGGCAATTCGGTGTCCGGAGTCAGCAAGCACTATGTGACAGGTAAGCACTATATCACAAAAACCAAAAACTGCTAAAGTCGTCAAATTATTAGAGATATTGAGCAATTTACGAAATAAGATACCATTCAAACTGAAAATTTCGTTTCAAGTTCAAGAAAAATTGTCAACATCGGGGTTGCCAACGCTAATTTATCAAATTCCCGAGCAGAGCAGTGTTGCCAGTGGCAGATAGTCAAGAACAAGAAGTAGGTAACATTTTCGCGACAAAATTAACATTTCCTTTAAAAATTAACATGTTTTTAGTAGAAAATAGTGGTTTATGGTGGTTACATGACCGATCTCTGTGACACGCAGGTCACAAAATCAAGTGCGCAATTTCACAATACTTTTTTTTGTTTTATAGGAAACATAAAAACATTTGGTCGTAAAAGTAACATTTTTAATTGTTTAAAGTATAAAGGTAACATGAGAGGGTCAAAAGCATAGACGTAGAATACTTTTTTTAACTCAAAAATGTGAAAATAAGTAACTTTGGAATATAATTTGAGATTATCCTAGTCATTCTCATACGGAACAAGTTCAAAATAATCCTGGTTCAGAATCTCCTCACATCCAGATTTACTTTTATTTCTGCGTTTTTATACTACAATGATATATAATGTTAATTTAAGTTTAAAATAGTCCCAAATATTGAGATCTACAATTAAAATAATTTCGCGCGATCAATTTGTCATTTCTCTTCAGGCGACCATCAATTCTTTGGATTGTACATAAATATTTAAGTGGCTCTAACTTTTTTTTATTATTTTTTTATTATGAAACAAGTTTTTATTCTTCTTCAATCTATCAAATTATCGGGGTTACATTAAAAGTCACCTGTAATTACCTTAAATTATTAAATAATGGCAAGGAGAATACTTAGACGATGCTAAAATAAAAATAAGTAAATTTAAAATTTATAAATTTTATCGTAAAAAAATTCAAGTCTCAGTTTACGGTGTCAACGGCGGAATTTTACTATTTGTCTATGACATATACTCGGCTCCCAATATGTACTGACATTTTAACCTAACAGGCTCCTTCTCGCTCCGCTCGTCGTCGCACATGTTTTTCACTTTTTGTTGAAAGACTTTCAAGTTCGGCTTTATAGAAAATACATTTTTCAATTAGCGGAGCGGCAAATTGAAAACTATTTACCTGCCACATATCAATCCCCAATCAACTTGAGATTCCCCGCAATTTGGGGAATTCCTCAAAAATTGGCAACGCTGGTCATAATCATAATGCTGCCTCATAAAAATAAAAACAACAAAACTAACACAACGACATCTAGGTAGCTAAAAGTGTAACTAGCGTCCAAGTTTATGTTCCCTGTGTCTTAGATGGCAGAAGTTGTCGTACATTTTTTATTTTCTAATGCTAACAGGTAACATTCACCCCCCTGGTAGTATCCCTCTATAATTTGTGTCGTCAAGCGAGTCGTTGTGTGTTTTTCTTCTATATAATCTCATAAAACAAGATATTGGCGGAACTAATGTGCGCAGTCACGTTAAAGGAAGCCAGATAAAACGGCTTTTATTGATTGACTGATTGAAATATGTGGGAAAATCAAAATTTTCAACATAATGCAGTGCATCAAGATTCAAATGATACTCGTACCTATGTTTCAGAATGCCAGCGCACAAGCAAACTTCCCACTAGCAGCTGTAGATGCTGGTGGGATTTATAGAGGACCACCGAGACTTGGCTGTTGGGAATTAACTAACAGTGGGCCACATGCGAAGCACCAAGCCAAGTCTCAGTGGGAAACATTGGCGGCACGACTGAATGCTGTGGGGGTTGGTACCACAAAAACAAGCGCGTAATGGAAAGATGTGATTAATTGGAAAAGGCAGTATTTTAATATTTTATCAAAATGTTGATGGTTGTGATTGTCTTTATTGTATTTACTTGGTCACAAAACTAATATTTTGTCGTTTAACTGCATGTGGGATGCTCAACACCACCACCGCTCGAGCTGCCAGAGTTCTTGGGGGAACCTGTGAGCCCGCCTCTGCCAGAACCTGTGGAGGCTTCGCCAACCCCATCAGCAGTGCCGCCACCTCCTAGAGCCCCTAGCCTCCAATGGGAGTGTGAGTTTTAATCCATTTGCTTATATTCTGATAAAGTGAAGTCAGCCAGTCCAAGATGTAACATGTGGCCACACATAAAACGTACATGTAGATATGTATCAATAACATTGTTTTTATTTACAGTTTAACCGAGCACAGCAACAGTGCCGCCAACTAGAGCCCCTGCTCCTGGCGCAACCACTGAGAAGTCAAGGAGTTATATACATTTGCTTAGTTTTTGTTAACATTCAGATAAAGTGAAGTTGGTCAGTCCAAAGATGTAATATGTAGGTATGTATTGATGACATTGTTTTTTTTTTACAGTTGAACCCATGGCACCCCGGTGGGCCCTGCAAATTGAGGAGCGCAGGGTGACTGCAGAGGAGCAGGCGGCTGCAGCGTTGAGCAGTATTTCTGCTGCTGTATCAGAAAACACTAGAACATTGGCTCAAATAGCACAGTTGCTGGAGAGAATATAATATATGATGTTTCCTCAACGAACCAGTAGATTCACTGATCTTGGACACATTATATATTTTTACTGCAACATGCTATTTCAGTCATTGTTCTAGTGTTTTCTTTTATACCCTGTTTACTTTATTTTAATATATTTTGTTTTGTGTGTATAATTGTTACCAACTTAACTTACTTATTGCTGTTTATCTTGTGTTATGCATCGGTGGAAATTGGTTATTTGATTCGTTTTTATATAACATTCTGCCGCATTTTATTGGCTGTTAATCATCATTATGATGGTGAATCACCCTGTTTTATTGGCATCATCCTAATAAAATTAAATAATTCAAAATATAATAATTTTTGTTTATCATTCTTGTCTAAAAGTCTCTATCCATCCATCAGCCTAGTTCGTCCACTGCTGGACATAAGCCTTTCCATGAATTTGCCACTCCCGGCGGTCATCCTGGAAGAATTGCCCATACTCACACGCTGGGCAGGCGGGTTGGTGAGCGCGGTATCGGAACCCTCGCACCAGTGACGCCGCTGCCCGTCATCAGTCTGTTCCATATAAGGCCCGGCTATTAGGGATGGACATACCGCCATCCAACGGTCCCAGGCATGGTGGGCCTCTTGGTTTTTTGCCTGTGAGCTGTCCTCTTACGCTCCCCCGAATTACTTCATGGGGGTCTCCAAGTAAGATGGTGGTACCTCCACAGTCGAGCACGGCATCAGCTCTACCACCTTCCAATGGCGAAGGCTCCATAGAAGCCGATTCCCACCGGCTAACCTTTCAGAAATACCACGCAACTACAACTAACCATTCCACCATTCATTATTTTAATGTACAATTATTTTCGTGTGCTTCTAACTAAGAATTACTAAAAAAAAACGCCGGTGCAAAACGAAAATCAAATCTTCCGTACACATTATTTCAACTCATGGTGCGCAGCGCTATGTTTGCATAAAATTGGGAGATTAATAGGCCGGTCCATTTTAGCTAACCTTGCGGCTCCCATAGTGAGCAATGTTTGTATCGGCTTACCAAAGTCATAATTCCACCACTCGCCACTGCCACGTTCACCTAAAAGTCTGAAAATAGAACAGAGTCATTCGGAGAACAAAGCGCCGAAGGACACAAACCTCAACACATGAACAAGCTCCACAGCAAGCACAATGTAAGTAATGCTAAGTAAGGTGGAGATGGACGGGACATTTGGCTAGACGGGATGACAGAGTGGAGCAACAAGGCCAGTGGGCAGACCACATCGTCAATTTGACGGGATCTGACTACATGCGGCGGCCACAGGACCGACAGGATTGGTGCAACAGAAGTGAGGTCCAGCAGTGGGTCGAGAATGATGAGATTATTGTATCATGTTGGTATAATTAAACTGTGTTTCATAAATTCACAAGTTTAACAACATATTATTGTATGAGCAGAAGCAAGTTCGATGAATCAATCGAAATGTTGCTGAGGGTAGAGGCTGCTCTTAAAATGCCGAGGTTTTGGCCACAGTGGTAGATTCATTTAAATTAATATGTGAAAGCATTGACAGACTGACACGGCAGGCAATTCTAAACAATATTACTCTAAAATTATGCTATGCAGGGAGGAAAAAAACTAGTAAGTAATTAGAGTAGGAACGACGGTGCCTTTTGTATTTCTTTTCATATTTCTTAGTTTGTATTTTCCCCCGAAGTAGTCTTTTTTTCACCTTATAAATTATATTCTAAGAAAATTAATAAGTAGGTATATCAAAATAATTTTCTTTTTTTCAGTTTTGTTACCAACCACAAGATCGACAACAATTGAACGTGTGCCCGGAATAAGGGTCTATTCAATAAAAAAAAAATTAAAACGATGTTTTTAACGGAAAAAGGGTCTATATCAGAATTACTTACAGGGTCACAAAAAACTAATTTATATAATTTGAATATGTGCATGCACAACTACTCAGCGTGTCACAGTGACAAAGTGCAATACTTTAAAACGAATATACACATTCGTAATTTTTTTTTGACAGAAGGTACTTTGTACCTTGCAAATTATTATAAAAAACAATTAGCTACTAAGTTAGCATGCATTTTAGAATGTAGTGAATCTGTTACAAAGTGTGTAACAGGAAATTTTCCAATACCTGTTATAATTGATGGTACTTGTAATGTTAATTATTTACATAATTTTGTCCCTATTGACACGGTTAGTACAAGTACTAACAAAATTGTAAAAAATTCTTTTTAGAATTGAAGACAACGGGAGGGCTGCCTGTATTAAAGGTGGTACATCAAAATATACAAGGCGGCTTTCTCGGCAAAATACTTTCAATCGAGTTGTTCTTAGAGGAATCAAAAACAGATATTTTGTGTGTAACCGAACACCATCTACATGAACATAATATGCAGTTTAATGTGAATAATTTTAGTGTTCTTAGCTGCTACAATAGATTAAAAATACAAAAAGGTGGATCCATGATTCTTGTAAAAAATAATATAAAAGCAAAGGAAAGAAAAGACATAGTAAAACTTTCTGTAGAACATCAAATTGAATTAGCTTGCATAGAAATGAGTACATATATTATTCTCTGTGTTTACCGACCCTCAGGACAAGATTACAACATTTTTGAAAAAGCAATGGAAGAGGTTTTAAAATTATTATTTGATTCCAAGAAAAAAGTTATTATATGTGGAGATTTTAACGTAGATTTACTAGAAAAATCGATTATGCGCTCAAAATTAATACATTTATTCAAATCATTTAATTTGTCTAATGTGTTCTTAGAACCTACTCGAATTACTCGGGATACTGCGTCATGCCTCGACAATATATTCTGTGATTGCGAATATTCAGACAATAAAGTAATCAACCGCTTGCAGTCCGATCACAGTGGCCAAACTATAACCATTAAACAAAGCGTAAATCAATTGCCCAAAAAAGCTTTTTGCAGGCCTATTACAACTCACAAAGTAGATTGTTTCAAAGCAAACCTAGAAGTTAAATTAGCACATTTTAATCTTCTCCAAGACGATCCAAACGCTCTCTTTACAGACCTTTTCAACATAGTCTCCAAAGAGTTCGAAAATACGTTTAAGATGCAAAAACTTTCTAACAAAAGTAAAATCACCTTCAGTGACTGGGCGACTCCAGGTATTTACAAAAGCAGAAACCATTTATACGAATTATACGACAAAAAGTCCTACAATAATAATGTTAAATTTACTGAATTCATGAAAAATTACTCACGCATCTTTAAATTGGTGTGTTTAAAAGCAAAAAGTATCTACTTGAATAAAAAACTTAAAAGGTCCGATAACAAAGTAAAAACAGTATGGAACATCATAAATACTGAAACTGGGAAAAGTAAGAAACGTGATAACGAGCTTAAGTTAAGTATTAACAATGAAGTCGTTACGGGAGATAAAGAGGTTGCGAATGCCTTTGAACAATTCTTTACTGAAATTCCTTCCTTAACAACTAAAGATTTAAATTCAAGCCCTGGGCTTGCGCAGGATCTTTTAATAGATAACGTACCGCAGTGTCTTTCTGTATTTGCTTTTAAACATATTAATTCATTAACTGTAATTAAAGCATTTAAATCGCTTAACTTGAAAAAAACCGAGGACTTATGGGGCTTATCTGTGAAAGTTATAAGTTCTGTTATTGATTTAATAGCTCCTTATTTGGCATTAATTTTTAATAAATGTGTAGATGATGGTGTCTTTCCTGACTTAATGAAGTTTAGTAAATTGATCCCCCTTTTTAAATCAGGCGACAACGGTGACCCATCAAACTATAGACCTGTGTCAGTTTTACCGGTTTTGAGTAAGGTTTTTGAAAAAATTGTTTTTAATCAATTGTTATTTCATTTTAATTTAAATAAATTGCTTCACTGTGAACAGTATGGATTCACTAGAGGGAGGTCAACCACAGATGCAGGAGTTGCTTTAGTTAAGCATATTTTTGATGCTTGGGAAGAAAAGCAGGATGCATTTGGTGTATTTTGTGACCTCTCGAAAGCCTTCGATTGCGTTAATCATGAAACACTCTTATGTAAATTAGATCACTACGGAGTGAGGGGCAAATCTTTGGCGTTAATGAAGTCGTATCTTAGTGATCGTATTCAAAAGGTAGACATTAACGGGGTAAAATCATGTGGAGCATTAGTTAAAATGGGTGTCCCGCAGGGTTCCATATTGGGGCCCTTGCTGTTTTTAATTTACATAAATGACCTTCCCTATTTAATTAAAGACTTAACTAAGATAGTACTATTCGCAGACGACACGTCACTTATTTTTAAAGTTAATAGACGTAAAGATATCCTTGACGACGCGAATACAACTTTATCACTAGTGCTTGATTGGTTTACTGTAAATAATTTAGTTTTAAACGCAAAAAAGACGAAATGTATAAAATTCACGTTACCAAATGTAATTCAAGTGGATTGTAATTTGCTTTTGCAGGGGTCCAAGCTGGAGTTAGTTAACGAAACTAAGTTTTTGGGCATTACGGTAGACTCTCGTCTTCAGTGGGGTCCCCACATAGAAGCCCTATGTGGTAGACTTAGTTCGGCCGCATACGCTGTTAGACGCATAAGGCAAATTACTGATGTAGATACTGCTAGACTAGTCTATTTTAGTTACTTTCACAGCATTTTGTCATACGGCATGCTGTTATGGGGTAGAGCCGCGGATACAGACGCAGTCTTTGTTTTGCAGAAGAGAGCAATTCGGGCTATTTATAATATGAAGCACCGGGATTCATTAAGAGAAAAGTTCAAAGAAATTAATATATTAACTGTTCCTTGTGAATATATTTACCAAGTCCTTAGATATGTCAGAAAAAATGTTGAGTCTCTCCCAAGGCTTGGTGAGCAACATTGTAAGGAAACCAGAAATAAGTATAAACTGGCTTTTCCAAAAATCAGACTCGCCAAAGTGAGTACCTCTTTCGTAGGACATGGTATAAGATTTTACAATAAACTTCCAAAGGAGGTCCTTACTTTGTCAGAGAATAAGTTTAAACAGTATATTAAGCAGGGCCTACTGAAAAAGGCATATTATAAAATAAATGAATATTTGGATGATGGTGAAGCATGGTGTTATAGTGATACTGATTTTAATGAAAGTAGGTAATAATTTAATTAATTAATATAATTTCCTAACTTTTGATTCCTCTTAAGAGTTAACATTAATTAATTACAGACTGTAAAAGGAAATAGACTATATGAGACAGGTAGGCAAAGATATATATGTTTTTCTTTTTTCATTAACCTGAATTCCTGCTGTCTTGTATTTTCTTATCCCTTGGTTAAAGTAGATATAAGTAATTTGATGTATAGTATAAGTTTATGTTAAAAAAAAAAGACATGATCTTGCCAAGTTTCTTGCCCGTTCTTCTTAGCAAGACTAATCGAATGGGCGGAGGTAGGCATGTATTTATATATGTAACCTATTACTATGTAGTATATAGGATGGGATTTGGTCGGCTGCCTGGATTCGTGCTGGGGGCTCGGTTGGTGATCATTGAACCTGTTCCTGGTCCCTGGCCGGGTCTCCGGTATGGGTTCGGGCGGTTGATTGGATTTCATCTTGTATAATAATATTTTACCTATAATTTTAATCGTATATATATTGCTACATAAATTAAAAAAAACATTTAATCTAAGTAGTTCATGTACATTTATTATTTTATTACATATATTTTTATAAGATTAAAATTTGACTTGTGAAACGTGTATTATATATACCTACTTTGCAAAATAAACTTTTTGAATTTTGAATTTTGAATTATCGCATTATGATCAGAAGATGATAGAAAAAAAGTTTTTTTTTCATATACTTAGACCCTTTTTCTGGGCACACATTCAATTCTAGACTTAAGATTATTTTTAAGACTTTTTAATAGATTATAAATAAAACTTTACTTAATAACATTCTATTTATTTTTACCCGACTACGGCGAAGCAAAAATGAGAGTTATGATTTTGACCGGTATGTATGTATGAATGTTCATCTGTTCCCTCATAACTTCTAAAGTACTTATCATAATTTGACAAATAAGGTTAAATTGAATATAGCGCCCTCTAGAGGGCATAAAGTCATGAACTACAAATAAAATATGTCTTAATTATGCCGTATTGTATTGGGTATCAAATGAAAGGGCTTAATTCGCACGTTTCAAAAATATATATATTGTTAGCTGTTGCTTGCGGCTTTGCTTGCCTGTACCCGATAATTGGGAATAATTTCTATAAAATTAAGCTTCACTCCAGTCCTTCCCGCTTCACTCCAATAAAGTGGCTCTGCTTAAACGTTATCACGAAGTTATACCCCCAAAATAATTTATATACAAAATTAGTCCAACAACTAAAACCAGACTACTGTAACATCACACTCTAAAAAGTATGAAACAAGAAAATGTTCTCATCAGAAATTTATTGTACAAACGAATCAATATTTATCGTCTATTAAATAAACAACTTACACATACATTTAAATGTTTTTAATAAATATTCATAGTGATGTTCAGAGGACAGTCGTTGTCATATGCTACTGTGCCCTAAAGCTTATGATCGCTTACTACTGTTAGAATGTATTGTTTTTTAGGGCAGGTGGCATAAGACCACGGCTATCCTCTGAACATCACTATGAATATTTATTAAAAACATTTAAATGTTTATTTAATAGACGATAAATATTGATTCGTTTGTACATAACAATTTCTGATGAGAATATTTTTTAGAGCGTGATATTACAGTGGTCGGGTTTTAGTTTTTGAACAAATTTTTTATTATCTATTCCTATTAACTAGCCCATAATCTTGAATAATTGCGTTTCTCCGCGCATGACCCAACTCCAAGTCGGAGAGCTGGTGGCGAGCTGTGAGGCGGGGCGGAGCGCCAACGCCGGCGCCTTCCGTCAGCCTGCGTTCATGAGCCGCCTCTTCCGCCGTCAGTGGAGTGGATGTCACATGAGCTCTGTGAGCTGTAAGCATTTGCAATCCTTGCTGCTGCTATTGGTGTGTAGTGCATCTTCCTGTCTACCAATAGGCACCTATGGAAAGGAGAAAATACTTAAATATACGTAAACATGACCAAACATTTACAATTACAGGTAAAAATTTATTTACTCATTTCTGAGACGCATATAACTAGCCAAAGATCTTTTGCCACAAGGGGGCTATAAATGCTACCTTACAAATTATCCTGATGGAAGAGCTCATGGAGGAACAGCAGTACTAATCAAAAACACAATAAAACATCACAAAATGCCAGCATAACGCTAATTGAATAAATGCGTGGAGACCAAGCATTTGAATACTATAAAGCCGATTCCGAAGGCTTTAATTTTAGTTTTAGTGATGTCAAAACTAAATATTTTTCATTTCAAACTAGTCCTTAAGTGTTAGGATTGGAAGCTAAATTACTTAGGAATTTTTCAAGTTTTGACAGCACTAAAACTAAAATTAAAGCCTACAGAATCGGGTTTAATATCTACTGGTGAGCCTACATACTAAAAAGATTCCAGACCTACTAGACTTTTATATTTCAAAAGGTATCCCGAACCTATACTATAAGGTAGAATGACGTCTGAATGGATCATAAACTCACGCCTGTATTCCCTTGCGGGGTAGGCAAAGCGTTTCCGTCACTTTTGACAAATATTGAGGGTCATTTCAGAAAGAATGGATCCTTTGACCATACCACGATATACGCCCATACAATGACCACATCACAAAAATTTTCGAGTAAAATAACTTACAATAGCCTAGGCATCAATGGCATAAGTGGGCTTCGCTTGGGTCGCAGCAATGTTCCCATTCCTGGCGGTGTGGAATATCCCACTGTTAGTGGTAATTTCATTGTGTCTTCTCACAGCGGATGACCAGGAGCTCGCAGGATTCGCCTGAGAGGTAGTTCTGGAAGATGAAGTCAATATTATAACCATATTTTAAACAAAGGATGTACCATGTCACACCAAAACCAAACTAGCAAAGTTGAGATGGGTCGCAAGTCCATCGCTTACAGCAGGTGCACAACAATCGACCCATTCTCTTAGTGGTGTTTTACGACATCCACGGGAAGATATTGTGACCATGAATATTTGGGTGGAATGTTTGTAATCATTGTTGTATATATTTTTTTCATTGTTCTTTGTCTCTGTGTATAAACAATGAAGATTTATAATATCTGAACTGTATATTTTATAAATATTAATAGATATTTATTAATTGAAGAAGCATGAAATGTACAGGGCGGTTTAAAGGCGCCGCACACCGGACGCTTGTTTGCGTTGTAATTTGTCTCTGTGTCTGTTGTTGTAACGCACCGGTTGTAATGTATGAAACTCTATGAAAGATGGCAGACTGCGCACGCACGCCACGCCACGCATCCAGTCTGGCGTCTTTTATACAGTTTCATACCTTTATCAGGCGAGGTATCCCTGATATCCCTCGGTTGTTTATCCTACTAATATTATAAATATCAAAGTTCGTATATTTGTGCCTCAATCACGTATAAACGGATTTTGATGAAATTTCGCACAGATTACAAAATAACACATGTTGCGTGCACGAGTTAAAAAGTAGCCTATGTCACTTTCCGGCCCTCCATCTATCCATCTACATCGTCAAATTACATCGATCCGTCCGTTGCTTCCTCTTTTCCCATACGAACTTTGCCACCCTTTAGGGGTAGAATTTTCAAAAATTCTTAGCGTATGCGTACATCATGATATCTATATGTATGCCAAATTTCATCCCGATCCATCCAGTGGTTCGAGCTGTGCGTTGATAGATCACCTTTCAAAGAAAGGACCTACAATTTTTTTTTTCATTTTGGCCCTGATTATTTAATTTTTCATAGAAAGTTTTATCTTAATTTTTTTAATATTATTTTGGAACAGCCTAAAGAATAGTTACCAACACAGGGCCAAATTTATCATGACTTGTTACTCCTGTGATTATTTTGTATGGAGATTCATATGTACTATCATCAACGAGCGACCGCAATGGTCTATGCATTGGTCGATTTTGCACCACACACACGGATGTATTTGCAGATGGATGGCCGCGTTGAAAAGAGGATACCTGAAGTTTTGTGAGCGTAGTGAATGATTTGGATATCCTAGTAGACTATAAGCAATAATATATACATATGCCTCTGTGTAGCGATAAGGTTTATATAAACTGTAATGCTATGTGTAAATAAATAAATAAATCAATAGCCCATGCTAGGCATAACCCTCTACCATCCAGTGGCGTGCACAGAACTTTTTTCCGGAAAAGCAATCTGAAGGTCAAGTACCACTTTGAAAAAAAAGTTTGTATGAAAATGTTCCTCTAGGAAAGGCAGTGCCTACCCTTGTGTCATACAAACTTTTGTTTTTTCAAAGTGTTATTAAAAATTTTTCATATTTTTTTATTGTCGTACTTGACCTTCAGATTGCTTTTCCTGAAAAAAGTTCTGTGCACGCCACTGCTACCATGGGAGGAATTAGCCGTAATATCCACGCTTGGCAGGCGGGTTTGAGATTGCAGTGATGGAAGACTAAAAGAACACAATGCTGCCTATTCTCTGGTTGACGAGGCTCTCGGCGTTCTGCCTCAGACATTAGTCGCATTATACGTCACCCATAAATGTAAAGGGTTGGTGCTATTCTGGTCTGCCGGACACCACATGGCTCTATAACTAACTTACTTAGTTATTAGTGATGCTTCTTGACAACTCCCTTCCCTGCATAGTCAGCTCACTCACTAGCGCGGCTCTCTGCTCTTACAGACTGACACACAGCGCGTCCCCCGGCTCCACACCAGCTGCCATACTTGCTGCTCAAATTCCTCGCTGTTGGAGCTGATGGAGTTGTTGGGGTTGGGTACGGAGGTGACTGTTGAGGTCTGCCAGTTGTATGCTGTGAGGCATTTATCTAGTTTCTCCTGGAATAGTAGACAGTCATACATGAGAGGAAAACAAGCAATTTCATGAGATATTTATTTATAGTTTGTGGGTGAAATTGTGTTTTCTTCTGCAAACACTGCTTTTCATCCTGACTGTGAAGAAAGAAACAAAATGTACATATATGTTATATTCCAATTTTTGGGGAGGAAAGTAATTTATATTGAAGTCTACTTTTCTGCCTTGGAGGAAAACTGGCACTTTTCGGGAAAACAATGACCTACTTTCCACATGAGAGATGAAAAACATTTTTGTTTATTTTGTAAGAACCATGTAATTTATTGCTGATTAAATAGGTACAGAAAATAAAGAGACTAAACAGAGTACTTTCTGTTCTGGGTAACAATTATATTAATCTGGGGTCTGGGTCTGTGTGTTCTCCCGTTTATTTAAAGTGAATGAATGAAAGAAGTATTTATTTGCTTGATGTATTTTTAAGTACCTGCATATCGGCATCATCATCATCACTGGCAGTAGAGCGAGTCAGCTATTTCTTGTAAATAATTTAATATATATTTTTTTGACTTATTCTTCTTTTATTTAAATATTATTATATATAAAAACATGACATTGTTTAGTCAGTTTTGTTAGAGAGCCATCTGCCGCAGCAGCCACACGCGCCGGGACAGGTCATCCATACCCACGCAACTCAGGGTTCGTTGGGACACTACAGGCTTTAGATAGAAGACTAACCAAACGGCTCCTAAGGCTATACAGGAGAAGCCTTAGAAAGATCACAGGAATATTAATAGGTAGGACACTGTTCATTATACAAACACTACCACACAATTGGTATTACAGATAGTCCCCTGTGCAGGGCCTGCATGGAAACAGAAGAGGCAGTGAGAAATACGCTCTTAGAATGCAATTAAATCACCAGCATCAGAAAGAATCGGAACACTGGAAAGTTTAGAGGCCACCCTAAGGAAACTAAAGAGGCTGGTGAGGTTCTGGGGGCAGCTGGGGTGGCTTGAGTGAGGGCCCACGCACAATGGTCTCACTACTAAGTGCAGAAACCCTAACTACTATAGGCTTTATTATTGACATCAACATCAGTAGAAGTAATTAACTAAAACCCAATAACTATTATGTGTCAAAATGGTACAATAAAATTCATTGGTGAAAGAGATTAGTAAAACTTTGCTTGCGTGTTTGATTTACCTGCCTACTTACTTAATAAATTACTACCTTACATTTTTTTGAGAAAAGAAAAGCAAGCAATCGGCGAAAAGAAATTACCTCATTTAATGAACTCGTAATAATGTACCAAATACATTTCGTGGATATCTTGTCCAACAGCTCGTCGCGCCAAAACCACACACGCCTTGGCGTCCTGCACCGTCATCCTCAGGTTACTCTGCTGCACCATGGACCATTGTTGAATCATTCTTCTGAAATAATTGAGAACAAACAAACAAATAAAGTAAGTCTAAAAGCAAGCACTCCCACGATGACGCAAACTCGTGCAAGTGGTTAAAACGAACGAGGCACCGTTTTAGTCTATGATCGAATGCTGCTGATTGGCTGGTAGAATTCTGACATGTTGAATGACCGCCATATTGGCTTCGTAATATTGGCTGTACATTATCACCCTGTACAATATCGGTACGAGCCTATAATACGCGACCCGATAATGTACAGCCAATATTACGCGACCCGAGCTTACGATCCATGTACACGTAATATCGGGGTGTGCATTATCGGGTCGCGTATTATCGGCTCGTACTGATATTGTACGGGGTGATAATGTACAGCCAATATTGCACACCCCGATATTACGTGTACATGGATCGTAAGCTCGGGTCGCGTATTATTGGCTGTACATTATTGGGTCGCGTAATATCATGGCTGTACAATATTTGTTCCCTAACGAACGAGACTGATTAAAATAAAAATCTGCACATATAATTCTAAAAACTATGGAAGGAATCCAAGTAGTAACTCAAGACGTCGTAAACATTTTAATAACAAGATCTGATAATGAAGATGCAGCCCCTACCGAAAGGAGATACAAGAAAGGAATCACCATTCTTGATTTTAAGGTTAATGACTCACACATTTTATTTTGATTGCTTATTTTTGCTACAATTTTTTATTTTTATTCGAACTGATTATGTTTACGAGTTACGGTGATCAAAAACATCCAGTACAACACAAAAATAGCCAACTTTGTAACCAACTTATTACGCAAATAAAGGTCGGAGTGTCGATAAGGGGTTAGCCGCTTACAAAATCTGTGAGCTCGCGGACCCCCTCTTAAAACCCCACATCTCGACAACCCCTTGACCGATTTGGCTCATGTTCGAACTTAAAAAATCTTTTTGTCTCATTTACTTGCCTAGGTAATGACATTCTGATCAACGATAGTCGTTGATATAATACGATAGCGATACCATCGTTATCGTCAGACAAACATTCATACATACATAAAAACAACAGATTGTTCCAGTAGACACGGATAACTTCGCTCACTCATTCAATAATGTCACAAAAACTTCCTCAATTAAACAAATTTGCAGACAAAACTGGAATTGATAACGGGAGGATCTTCATCAACTATGAAATTAAAGCTGTATGACAGAAAGAACAACTTAATCTGTGATATTGATAACAATGATGCTCTCCTTGGATCATTCCCCATAGAAGATGGCATGAGGGTGCATGTCATTGACAAGTTTGCACTAACAAAGGACTTTGAAACTGGAGATGCTGCTGAAAGGTAATTTGTACACATTTTTATATACATACATACACGTATCTTCCAGAGTATACAGTAGAATTTCCATCTGCTACAATCCTGACACTACCTCTTATGCCTCTTCCACGTCCATTAAACTAGTCTTACAAGCTCTTATGTATTTTCTTTACAAAATTTGGATCCTATGGACGAGTACTTTCGCTAGTTTCCGGTTTCCCCAACTTCATCTTAACATTCTGTATAACCTCTGTAAAATTTCCTGGTAAGATTAAATTTTTTATGAAATATAGCCAGGATACCATCAATCCTAAGACCATAAAAAGTAAGCAGAGACAAACAAAACCAAGGTCCACAGCCTCTACAAAATTTAGAATATAAAATTTCTTTTCCATACTCAACAACTCTGGGTTGTGATGTCCAGGGCTTGATCACTTTATATGTGGTGGCTTGAAATAAACTGTTTACTTATACCTATTATCAAATTTTTATTTTTGTTTTAATTCCCCAAGGTTCCGTTTATCAGAAGAAGAGTACCAGAAGAAAGGTGATACGCTGCGCTCATTCCTTCAGAAGAATAAACTTGGCAAGTATAATGAAGAAGAGATGACGAAGATGAAGGAGCAACAACAGAAGGAGCTAGAGGAGGAAGCCAAGTTAGTAGTACAATGAATGACTATACTAAAACCATACAATTGACAGCTGGCCCATAGTATGAGGAGAGGGTTCGGTGGCGCGAAGGTAAGTGTTGAGTAGAGTGGGGAGGTGCAAGTGCGGGAGACTATGAGAAATACTAAATAAAAATACTATAAGAAATTTCGTTTTTCTTATCCTCATTTCATCGAAATCTACATAATATACTTTTCTCTACTGCCATACTGCACTAATAAGCACTGTCATAGCAAAGTTTCCATTGGTTTCTAGAAATTAGAAAAAACTGTAAAATTCTAATTTAAAGAAACCAATGGAAACTTTGCGATGACAGCTTACACAAAATATAGGTAATAAGGTTTTGTTAAGGAACTATCGAGTAAATTTTGAATTTAAGTGTTCATTTTCGATTAATTAGAAAAAGGCGGGTTTTTCACAATCCGGCTACTAAACTTCTTAAAACGCGTAGTGATAGACACACATGATGAAATTGACTCAGCACTGGCGGAGCGGCGGCAGTGTGGGGTGGGACACCCGAGTATGTACTAGCGTCTAATGCCGCAATGACCATTAATCAAGAGAATTTCAGTACAAACAAACCAGGGCATATCTTCTTTTTATGTGGTATTTCTTTTTTGTATGCTGTTTTTTAGAATAGGCATTGTGAACATAACCTCCTCCCCTGTGACGGAAGTTGCTAACCAAATTAACAGTCTGTATATATAAAATAATAAATTCCTAATGTGTCTCATTATAGATTAGCAGAGGCCGTCCTGGTGGGCGCTCGTTGCGAAGTGAGGGTACCGAACCAGGCAACTCGTCGCGCCACCGTCCGGTACAATGGGCCGCTCGATGGAGCCAAGGGGCTATGGATCGGAGTGCAGTACGACGAGCCCCGGGGGAAGAACGATGGATCGTGAGTCTTTTTGTGTAGTTCAAGAAATATTATTTGCACCGATTCAACTTGTTAGCTTAACTTTTTGAACAATAGATTCAATATAACAAAAGTGATATGTGCTCGGTAAGGGGTCATCCATTAATCACGTGAGGCTCGAAAGGGAGGGAGGGGATTCGGAAAAAATCACCAAATACCACTAGGGAGGAGGGCGGGAGGGGGCGTAGTGAGGTATCACGTGTATTTATTTTTTCTTTGAACGCGCAATTTTTAAACCGAAAAACGGTGCGTGAACTTGACTCGCCGTTGCTTTAGCAACGGCCTTTATGACATCAAAGCTTGGATCGTAATTTAATTTAAAGATAATATTCTGAATTTTTTAATATACATCCCGGTCACATTATCTCGAGACCTCGCTGGAATGCGAACCACCCGCCCCCGTTCTCCTTTCACGCGAAATCGAAATCGAAAATCTTTACCAAAATAAAAAAATAGTTACGACGACGAGAGGAGCGTTGGTTTACATATAAATACATTTGGGGAGCGAGCGGAGCGAGGCGATCCTCCTAATTTTTACATAAATAGGTTCGAGGATATATATCATGATTTTTATACCTTGATATATAAAAACACAGACTAATTCAAATAAAAACTACAAATAACGTTTAGTTTTAGTTTTGTTATTAATTTCATAATAATATTATTTCATCTTGATTTTTATTTTATGTTTTGACCTAACATGGTAAAAATTCCATATAGAAGATGACGTTTTGTTTTAATTTAATTACTTTAAATAAATAATAATATATTCATTATAACTGATTACACTGAAATATGTTCGCAGAAATAAAAAACGGAATTAAATTTTGCCTACCCATACAAATTTTACAGTAGTAAATTTCATACAAAATTAGTATGGAAATGTGGAAATATATAACTAATGTGCTGCTCTCACACTCAGGCAGGGTGATTAAACAAAAAGTTTTTTATTTACCAATACTAACATGTTCCTTTACATCTAAAAAATCTAATCATCTAAAAATATCTTTTTATATAAAATTTTCTAGTGCTTAATGACCATATTAGTATGCACTAATGCAATCAAGAATTCAAATAAAAAAAAAAAAAAAGTATCAAAAATCCGATTTTTTCGTATCTGCCTGAGCAGATTATGATATGCCCAATTGCCGGCAAATATATTTCGGGCCATTCGGGCCCGGCATCAGTCATAATCAAGTAAAAAGGAAAATATAACAGATAGGTAAAAAAAAAAATAAAAATAGGTTAAATGTAAATGCTTATTATTTTTAATTTTTTTTTACCTATCTGTTATATTTTCCTTTTTACTTCATTCTGACTGATGCCGGGCCCGAATGGCTCGAAATATATCTCACAATTTTTTTTTCAATGCCAGTGCTCGTAAAGGCCCGCTTTTTATGCATCAAAACCGAACAGAAAGTCGATTATTTTGCCCTAGGCAAATTTTTATTATTATTATTATTTTTTTATATTTTTTTATTTATTCACAATGGTTGGCTAACCTGCATCTTGTGACCTGTGAACCTCAGAATAAGGGTATTCCTTATTCTGAGCTGTGAACCATAAATGTTATACTTTTTTTTCCCGCTGTTTAACGGCTCTGGATACAGTCCTTTTGAGCCAATTATAATTTAAAGTTCACAAGATTATATTTGTTTTATTTCCTCACACTGCATTGAAAAACGTAGTATGATACACGGGCGTAAGAGCAATAAATTACTCGGTTACGTTACGTCCTCGTAATTTATTCCTTTGCGCCCTTGTAGCATAAACTACTATTATTTAACTGCGTTTTAATTAATTATAATCATATATTTTTTCCCAATTTTCAGAGTAAACGGCGTGCGCTACTTCACGTGTCCGCCCAAATACGGCGGTTTCGTCAAACCAGTTTACGTCACCATCGGAGACTACCCAGAAGAAGAGTTCGACTTGGATGACGAGATATGATCATTTGGAGCTTAAAAACACATGCGCCGCCTAAACACTGATGACGGGAGATTTAATAGTGTTTTATACGGAAATTTTACTTATTTGGCTGCACGTAGATACTATCTTTATACTGGATAGATCTAACGAGACTGAGCAAAATTTGTATAAGTATAGACGCTCGAATGATGGATTAAAGTGGTACAGTCAACAAAAGATATAAGTAACCAGGCCCAGCGCAATCACTTTCGTCCTACAAACCACAGAAGAGTGATAGATTAGATGCAGTGGCGTAACTACAGGGTGGCAAGTCGGCAAAATGCCACGGGCCTCCAGCTGTAGGGGCCCCCGGTCAGAGGAGAATCCCAACTCCCAACATTTATTATTACCTTTGACTAAAGCATAAGGGAAGACCGGCAACAGTCACACAAATCTCTACTCAATTATATAATAAAAAATACTATTATTGTTGGTTCAGCTTCTTTGAATTGGGACGGGACGGGGGGGCATCTGGTGAATTTGCCACGGACCTCTAACGGTATAGTTACGCCACTGATTAGATGAGTAATATTTGGTCAATACATGAAATTAAATATCCTCACTATTGAACAAGTATTCTTCATTACATCTTTCACTCGTCTGCTGGTCTGAGGATCATAGTTTTTACCATAGATATAGGATTCGCTGCGCTTAAGACGTCCATAGCGTGTAAAAGAGATGTCCTACCTTTATGAACACCTTGCAAGAGAGAAAGAGATGCACAACAAAGAACCGCTATGTCAAAGCTTTTTCGAGTAAGAGGCCATAGCGTGCCGCTTGCTTGGGTATGATTGCGGATTTTTGATAAATAGTGATTGGTTTATCTTGTGCACTGAGTAATTGTGATGTGACAAGGAGAAATAATTACACATTTCACAGGTAAATATGATTATGTCATTAGAATGTTTTGAACCACATTTTGCCCAATTCTCGTATTAATCGGCCCAAAAAAAAAAGCTTTTACAGTAACGTATTGATTTTCTTTGTTGTATTTAGTAATTATATGCAGGATTGTCCAAAATATTAAGTACAATACTAAATGTAATAGTAATTTTTTGGTATCATTTTCTCTACTACATTGTTTATCTTGTACATTCTAAATCTATGGTTTTTTCGCTGGACCTGGTTACTTATTTCTCTTGTTAAGTATACATCTGAAATAGTGAAAACCTGCAAGTTCAATTTATAATATTCCTGTAAATATCCCGCCATTGGTTTCTAAATCACAGCTTGCTGGCAGGCTTGAAGAATTCTCAAAATATACCTAACAAGTGAGATAAAATTTTGATCTCAGTTTATGCTATTCTTATTATCTTTTAAAATATTTAGTTTTATACTTTCTGTCAAACAAAATTAAAAAGATGGCTGTCAATTTTTAACCCTTTGCTTGCGTATAACAAAATCACGATATAATTTATTAGTTTACATTCCACGATTTTTATATTTACACGAAAAGGAATTTGATGATGAAAAATAATGTTCTGCGCTTTATTATCTCTATTTTACAGTAACTAATAAAACGAATAATTAATTAAACAAGTATTCGTTTTTTTTCCGCAATGTTCAACAAACTGAGGACTAAACCAACCGTTTTCATGCCAATCGACGATTGCGATCAAGTCCAAATCAACGTGGATTGATAGAATAACTGAAAACTATCAATCAAAATCTCTGTTGCCGAGTGGTAGAGCGCTCGCCTACTAATCCAGAGGTCGTGGGTTCAATCCCCGCGGTGCAATCACATTAACGTGCTACGGAAAAAAACCTCGACACCTGTCGCTATCTATAGTGAGTTGGTGACAAGTTATACCGACCTCAATTTGAACCCACGCCGTCTATAGTGGGTGACAAGTTATACCGACCTCAATTTGAACCCACGCCATCTATAGTGGGTGACAAGTTATACCGACCTCAATTTGAACCCACGCCGTCTATAGTGGGTGACAAGTTATACCGACCTCAATTTGAACCCACGCCATCTATAGTGGGTGATAAGTTATACCGACCTCAAATTGAACCCACGCCATCTATAGTGGGTGATAAGTTATACCGACCTCAATTTGAACCCACGCCATCTATAGTGGGTGATAAGTTATACCGACCTCAAATTGAACCCACGCCATCTATAGTGGGTGATAAGTTATACCGACCTCAATTTGAACCCACGCTATCTATAGTGGGTGATAAGTTATACCGACCTCAATTTGAACCCACGCCATCTATAGTGGGTGATAAGTTATACCGACCTCAATTTGAACCCACGCTATCTATAGTGGGTGATAAGTTATACCGACCTCAAATTGAACCCACGCCATCTATAGTGGGTGATAAGTTATACCGACCTCAATTTGAACCCACGCTATCTATAGTGGGTGATAAGTTATACCGACCTCAATTTGAACCCACGCTATCTATAGTGGGTGATAAGTTATACCGACCTCAATTTGAACCCACGCAATCTATAGTGGGTGATAAGTTATACCGACCTCAATTTGAACCCACGCTATCTATAGTGGGTGACAAGTTGTACCGACCTTGATACGAACCCACGCTATCTATAGTGGGTGACAAGTTGTACCGACCTTGATTCGAACCCACGCTATCTTTGTAGTATATTATATAATTGTTTTCTTGTAAGTTTAGTTTTTATGTATTTCCGTATTTTATTGGTGACGAATAAATTTCATTTTCTTTCTTTCTTTCTATAGTGGGTGACAAGTTATACCGACCTCAATTCGAACCCACGCTATCTATAACGGGTGACAAGTTGTAGTGACCTTGATTCGAACCCACGCTATCTATAGTGGGTGACAAGTTATACCAACCTCAATTCGAACCCACGCTATCTATAGTGGGTGACAAGTTATACCGACCTCAATTCGAACCCACGCTATCTATAGTGGGTGACAAGTTATACCGACCTCAATTCGAACCCACGCTATCTATAGTGAGTGACAAGTTATACCGACCTCAATTCGAACCCACGCTATCTATAGTGGGTGACAAGTTATACCGACCTCAATTCGAACCCACGCTATCTATAACGGGTGACAAGTTATACCGACCTCAATTCGAACCCACGCTATCTATAGTGGGTGACAAGTTATACCGACCTCAATTCGAACCCACGCTATCTATAGTGGGTGACAAGTTATACCGACCTCAATTCGAACCCACGCTATCTATAACGGGTGACAAGTTATACCGACCTCAATTCGAACCCACGCTATCTATAGTGGGTGACAAGTTATACCGACCTCAATTCGAACCCACGCTATCTATAGTGGGTGACAAGTTATACCGACCTCAATTCGAACCCACGCTATCTATAACGGGTGACAAGTTATACCGACCTCAATTCGAACCCACGCTATCTATAGTGGGTGACAAGTTATACCGACCTCAATTCGAACCCACGCTATCTATAGTGGGTGACAAGTTATACCGACCTCAATTCGAACCCACGCTATCTATAGTGAGTGACAAGTTATACCGACCTCAATTCGAACCCACGCTATCTATAGTGGGTGACAAGTTATACCGACCTCAATTCGAACCCACGCTATCTATAACGGGTGACAAGTTATACCGACCTCAATTCGAACCCACGCTATCTATAGTGGGTGACAAGTTATACCGACCTCAATTCGAACCCACGCTATCTATAGTGGGTGACAAGTTATACCGACCTCAATTCGAACCCACGCTATCTAAAACGGGTGACAAGTTATACCGACCTCAATTCGAACCCACGCTATCTATAACGGGTGACAAGTTATACCGACCTCAATTCGAACCCACGCTATCTATAGTGGGTGACAAGTTATACCGACCTCAATTCGAACCCACGCTATCTATAGTGGGTGACAAGTTATACCGACCTCAATTCGAACCCACGCTATCTATAACGGGTGACAAGTTATACCGACCTCAATTCGAACCCACGCTATCTATAACGGGTGACAAGTTATACCGACCTCAATTCGAACCCACGCTATCTATAGTGGGTGACAAGTTATACCGACCTCAATTCGAACCCACGCTATCTATAGTGGGTGACAAGTTATACCGACCTCAATTCGAACCCACGCTATCTATAGTGGGTGACAAGTTATACCGACCTCAATTCGCACCCACGCTATCTATAGTGGGTGACAAGTTATACCGACCGACCTCAATTTCGACGATCTCAAACAAAATTTGCCCAATGTACGCTGATAACTGATAAGGCTCACACCCTATCACGTTGCGACGTAAAAATAACTAAGAGGATGCAGGAAACACGTCTGACGAGGGAAATGTCGCAGAAAAAAAACTAAATTTAAATAAAATAATATCTTAAGTAATTTATTAACCTAACTAGAACTTCCTCCTCTTCAATATCTCCGGGCGCCAGTTGATCGGATGCGTCTCCTCACTAGCGGTCTCGTCCTCGCGGTATATCTTGATGGTCTTGTCGGCCTCGGCCGTGATGAGCCGAGAGCCGGACTGGTCGAAGGTCATCGCGAAGATACCGGCTTCAGAGTCCATCGAGCCCGGCTGAACCGCCGCCTGGAAATTAAAGAATTTTGTAACTGTGCTCTGATTCATTCACTAAACTTAGGAGACGATTATTCTAATAGACAAAATACCCTAAAGACGGCTATTGTTCAATTTTAAGCGTACAATTAATTCTGTCAACTAGCCAGGGTACTGCAATCCTATTGACCTTAAGGGGCTGCACAGTGCTAAAATTCAGTCCTGCTCTAACGCTTTTGTTTTTAACCGTCTATCCTGCTCTAATCAGATGCTGCGCACGCAAAACTTCAGTTACTTTGAAATCACGGCTATTTAGGACATTAACTATAATTTCTTTATGTAATAAAGATGTTTTTTCTAGTTAGTATCTGCGTGTGTTCTTTTCGTTTCAATCGGTTTTGAAATATGGAAACTGAATCGCTTGCATTTGCATGTCAAACTCGTAAACCCACGTCTCGTCACCAGTAACAATGCGTTTCAGGAATGTTGGGTCGGAATTGACTCGTTCTAGCATGTCCTCAGCGACTCTTATGCGATTGAGTTTTTGGAGAAAATTGAGGTCTTTTGGGACTAGCCGAGCGGCAACATGTTTCATACCCAAATGATTATTTAAAATGGTACGGATCGACTCGTGAGACATAGAAAGTTCGGCGGCTATCTCTCTCAAACTTGTATGAGAATTTTCAGTCACTATTTTCTTCACTTTTGCGATATTAACTTCAGTTGCAGACGTTGATGGCCTACCAGAGCGAGGCAAATCTTCCATCACATCTCGCCCACTTTTGAACGCTTTGTACCACGCACAAGCACGTGTTTTTGACAAAGTCGATTCACCGTAAGCCTTTTGTAACATTTTCAGTGACTCCGAACACGAAATTCCATTGGCGATACAAAATTTAAGACAAACTCTTTGTTCAATATTTTTGTCCATTATGAAATTCGCAATACACACAAGATATGATATGACTAAAAACAGCACTGTATTTAATCTAAATAACAGATGCAACTCAAACTCCGCGCCAAAATGGAAAACAGTTGTGCCAATCTTACAACAATAAAAATTAACAACATTTGAATTTGGAACCATAGACAAATCAGCCATTCCCGATACTTTCTTGACTGAATGTATCTAACTTTAATTTCTGTTTTTGATTTTATTAAATTGTTATGTATTTAGGTATGTTATTTATATTTATTGTGTAAGTAATCTTTTTAACATTATCTCAGTTCAATTGCTTAAATTTAAATTTCACTTCATATTTTTTAGTAACAAACTTAAATAAATTATGTAATTATTCTACTAAACATTCTGGTACCCCAAGCCCAGCTGAGTGTGGGGTCCCGTGGTAATTTTGCATTTGTAATTATGTGCACTGTATCCAATTGTTGTTTTGTTGTTTTAATTTTGTAACCTGACTTTTCATTTGCAATAAAAAAAAACTTTTCTTTCTCTTAATAGATTGAATTCAGTACCTGTAGTCTCTGGAAGTTGTACCCGGTGCGCCAGTCCCACAGGAACATGGTTCCGTTGTCCCCACCGCTGACGAGCACACCTTCAGGGTTCACCGACATGCAGTTCACGATCGCGTTGTGTCCAGACAGGTTCTGGATGAACTTCCCTTCTGGGCATTTCCATTGTTTGATATTGTCTGGGAAAATATAGCAAATAGTGTAATCAAATATACATTTACTTTTGTTGTTCAAGTGAGTCGTTAAAAGGAAGTAGGGTCACGCAAGGTGAAACCTGAACCACTATAAATACTTGTAACAGTTCAGAAAACTTATACGTTTAAAACTTTCTTCAGTGCACGGGTTTTCAATTTATATTAAGAAAAATAATTGACTATTTTGACAGTCTGCCTTCTTAGTGTCAATAAAAACAGTTTGACGTATATGATACATTTATGTTTATAAACGCTAATTTCATTCGTGAAAATATTCGATTCTATCAAAATTAACTTACAATAGTTATGTATCATGGCTTCAACAAATTAACTTACAATAGTTATGTATCATGTCTTCAACAAATTAACTTACAATAGTTATGTATCATGTCTTCAACAAATTAACTTACAATAGTTATGTATCATGTCTTCAACAAATTAACTTACAATAGTTATGTATCATGTCTTCAACAAATTAACTTACAATAGTTATGTATCATGTCTTCAACAAATTTAAAGCGTGGTAAAAAAATTGTTGCTCAATCTCGTGAAATTGTAAATAATGTATATAACTATTTTAGAAAAGAAGCTAATTTATTTAAAAAAGAAGAAAGTAAATATCATAAAAAATATATTTTATATATTGTATACAAGTATAGCTTCAGTAAATAATGAATGTTCAAATTCATGTCGCTTCTGCATAATAATTTTTTTAGGTCTACCAGTTAGTAATGTCATCTTGGCAGGTGCTATACATTGCGTTTATGATACTTCAAATTGAATGCTAGTGCGCGCCTATCTTTTAGTCGCCTCTGAAGCTAGCCCTAAGAATCGACGCATTAGCCGTTTTACGGTGTCAAGAGGACGTTACAGGAGCGAGGACGCGGAGCACACCCGCCTCCGTGCCGCACCACACCCCCCGCTCGCCGTTCAGCAGGTGTCAACACTATGCGTTAGTGTTAGTGCTACGTCCGTACACTACACACGCGCGCGTTGCATGAAAAGTACCTACGAGGAAAAAATTTTATGATTCGTTAAGTTAATCGTTGAATTTGTTTGTTATAGTTTATTGTTTCTGTTGCCTTTATTTGTTGTTTTGTTGATTTATTTTTGTTAAAGTTTTGTTGATTTAGTTTGTTAAAGTTTATTGTTGTTGTTATGCCTCGCGGACGTTATAGCGTTTTAAGGCGACAATGTAGGAAAATGGTGTATTAAAATAATTATTGAAGTCAGTGACAATGACAATGGACCCGACGACGACACTGAGGAGGACCAAAATTCTACAGACGATAGTGATTCGGACAAAAATCTTCCTTCTTCAAATAGGGAACCAGTTTTTATAGATGGTGTCTCTCCTCTCTAAATAAAGTAACAACGTATTTGCCTATATTTGTACATTATAAATTTACTTATTTTTAATATTAATGCGTTTTATTTATATACTGAAGATTGCACTAAAATAATAAATAAATAATTAAATAGCTAGGTACAATAAGTACACGTTCCCACTTATAGTAAACATTTAATAATCAACCGTTGATATTATTGTTTCCTTGACTGTACCTGCGCAAGCTTGCACTCGTAACTCACTCAGAGGCGACTAAAAGATTGGCGCGCACTATACCTAAAAGAAATCGCGGTAATGTATTTCCGTCTCGGGATTTAGGCGATGATATCCGAGAAAAGCCGAATCGTTAACTGATTTTAATCGTATTGTACTTATAGCGCCACAAACTTATCTTTCCCGAAGATGAAGACTCTAACGTAATGAATATAGAAGCCATTTTGGTTTGGCCTACCGAAACATATAATTTTGGAGTGGCGAATATTTGCTGGTTCAGTCAGATGTGTTGACAGAAATCGGTCGCATGTTATGAGTCTGTTGGGGGTCGTTCACAAATTACGTAACGCAAAATTCTTAAATTTACGACCCCCCCCCCTCCCCCAACAAAACGTAACAGAACCATAACGCTTGGCTGGGACCCCTTCCATTCCGTTACGTAACGGGTGCTTTGTTTAAGCTTTGCTACGCAGTAGGTAGTCTTTGTAACGAGAAAAACGAAAAAAATCTCCATTTGGCTATGCTAAAACCGTTACGTAACGCAAACCTTAACCACACCCCTCTCTCCACGTAACTGGACCGTAACGCCTGACCGTCACCCCCCTCCCTCCGAATTGCGTTACGTAATTTGTGAACGACCCCTAGGCTGTATTCGTCTATGGTTTAGTGACACTGGTTGTACACAAGATGATGAAGGGGTCAGATGAGTTTCAGCCATAGACGTTAGAAGCTGTATAGCAAACATGTATGGTACATTGATAGTAATCTTTCTACTGACAAGGAGCCTTCTCGCGACATTGGCGTCCATGGGGTGAATTCGGGGCTGAACATAAATTATATACTAAATTCTATGGGGCTGAAGATCTCTTTACACACAACATATTTGCTCATATCATAGACTAATAAATATTAGTCTATGCTCATATGCTACAAAGTTAATTTTCATATATGAAGTAAATAAATAAGTAAATCGTTTATTTGTGATAATTCGGGTTTACAATGGATGTTACATATAATTTTACAGTCCCAACAAATTCAACCATGTCATGGCGTACAAATATTTTGTTGTATATTTAAATCATGCACTAACAAAAAACAAATTGAGAATAATTATAATTATCAAATATGTATGTCAATTAAATGAGAACAAATGTCAATAAATAATATGTAAAAAAAAAAAAAACTTGAAGTTGTAACAAAACAAAGTCGACTAGGTGCAGTGATTTTCTTAGGGTTGCCATTGCCAGCTAGTTCAAAAAATCTTAGTTTCATCTTACGATAAAATCTGGCTGTAGATAATGAATTTATTTTTAATTGCCTGTTAGCCCCAACAATAATTTTACTGCTGTAGTTGACTACAGTATATTTTTTTGCACCTTGATAGTGGGAATGGCAACATTCAACAGTTCGCGCCAGTGTGAAGTGGCTTATGCACTATAGGAGTTAAAAAGCGCATTTCCCACTATGGTACTGTCAGTTTCCTTTTTCATGCAATAAATAGGTAACTTTATATAGGAACATTAACCCCATAGTAGACGACCATCAACCACGAATATACTTGATCGATTTCGAGCGAGACCACGGTTTTTGCGACCTGCATTCACATAAAGACCAAAGAGCTTGAAAGAAAGGAGAGAGTGAACAAGTGAGACAATCACCTGGCGAAGCGGACGCGAAGCTATACAGCCCCGGATGTAGGACGATGGAGCGCACAGACTTCTTGTGATTGGTGAGAGTGCACATGGACTTGCCCGCCGCGAGGTCCCACAGCCGGATCGTCGAGTCGTGGGAGCCGGTGATAACCTGGGTATAACAATATACAGAGTGTGAAGATCAAGTCGTGGGAGCCGGTGATAACCTGGGTATAACAATATACAGAGTGTGAAGATCAAGTCGTGGGAGCCGGTGATAACCTGGGTATAACAATATACAGAGTGTGAAGATCAAGTCGTGGGAGCCGGTGATAACCTGGGTATAACAATATACAGAGTGTGAAGATCAAGTCGTGGGAGCCGGTGATAACCTGGGTATAACAATATACAGAGTGTGAAGATCAAGTCGTGGGAGCCGGTGATAACCTGGGTATAACAATATACAGAGTGTGAAGATCAAGTCGTGGGAGCCGGTGATAACCTGGGTATAACAATATACAGAGTGTGAAGATCAAGTCGTGGGAGCCGGTGATAACCTGGGTATAACAATATACAGAGTGTGAAGATCAAGTCGTGGGAGCCGGTGATAACCTGGGTATAACAATATACAGAGTGTGAAGATCAAGTCGTGGGAGCCGGTGATAACCTTGGTATAACAATATACAGAGTGTGAAGATCAAGTCGTGGGAGCCGGTGATAACCTGGGTATAACAATATACAGAGTGTGAAGATCAAGTCGTGGGAGCCGGTGATAACCTGGGTATAACAATATACAGAGTGTGAAGATCAAGTCGTGGGAGCCGGTGATAACCTGGGTATAACAATATACAGAGTGTGAAGATCAAGTCGTGGGAGCCGGTGATAACCTGGGTATAACAATATACAGAGTGTGAAGATCAAGTCGTGGGAGCCGGTGATAACCTGGGTATAACAATATACAGAGTGTGAAGATCAAGTCGTGGGAGCCGGTGATAACCTGGGTATAACAATATACAGAGTGTGAAGATCAAGTCGTGGGAGCCGGTGATAACCTGGGTATAACAATATACAGAGTGTGAAGATCAAGTCGTGGGAGCCGGTGATAACCTGGGTATAACAATATACAGAGTGTGAAGATCAAGTCGTGGGAGCCGGTGATAACCTGGGTATAACAATATACAGAGTGTGAAGATCAAGTCGTGGGAGCCGGTGATAACCTGGGTATAACAATATACAGAGTGTGAAGATCAAGTCGTGGGAGCCGGTGATAACCTGGGTATAACAATATACAGAGTGTGAAGATCAAGTCGTGGGAGCCGGTGATAACCTGGGTATAACAATATACAGAGTGTGAAGATCAAGTCGTGGGAGCCGGTGATAACCTTGGTATAACAATATACAGAGTGTGAAGATCAAGTCGTGGGAGCCGGTGATAACCTTGGTATAACAATATACAGAGTGTGAAGATCAAGTCGTGGGAGCCGGTGATAACCTGGGTATAACAATATACAGAGTGTGAAGATCAAGTCGTGGGAGCCGGTGATAACCTGGGTATAACAATATACAGAGTGTGAAGATCAAGTCGTGGGAGCCGGTGATAACCTTGGTATAACAATATACAGAGTGTGAAGATCAAGTCGTGGGAGCCGGTGATAACCTGGGTATAACAATATACAGAGTGTGAAGATCAAGTCGTGGGAGCCGGTGATAACCTTGGTATAACAATATACAGAGTGTGAAGATCAAGTCGTGGGAGCCGGTGATAACCTGGGTATAACAATATACAGAGTGTGAAGATCAAGTCGTGGGAGCCGGTGATAACCTGGGTATAACAATATACAGAGTGTGAAGATCAAGTCGTGGGAGCCGGTGATAACCTTGGTATAACAATATACAGAGTGTGAAGATCAAGTCGTGGGAGCCGGTGATAACCTGGGTATAACAATATACAGAGTGTGAAGATCAAGTCGTGGGAGCCGGTGATAACCTGGGTATAACAATATACAGAGTGTGAAGATCAAGTCGTGGGAGCCGGTGATAACCTTGGTATAACAATATACAGAGTGTGAAGATCAAGTCGTGGGAGCCGGTGATAACCTGGGTATAACAATATACAGAGTGTGAAGATCAAGTCGTGGGAGCCGGTGATAACCTGGGTATAACAATATACAGAGTGTGAAGATCAAGTCGTGGGAGCCGGTGATAACCTGGGTATAACAATATACAGAGTGTGAAGATCAAGTCGTGGGAGCCGGTGATAACCTGGGTATAACAATATACAGAGTGTGAAGATCAAGTCGTGGGAGCCGGTGATAACCTGGGTATAACAATATACAGAGTGTGAAGATCAAGTCGTGGGAGCCGGTGATAACCTGGGTATAACAATATACAGAGTGTGAAGATCAAGTCGTGGGAGCCGGTGATAACCTGGGTATAACAATATACAGAGTGTGAAGATCAAGTCGTGGGAGCCGGTGATAACCTGGGTATAACAATATACAGAGTGTGAAGATCAAGTCGTGGGAGCCGGTGATAACCTGGGTATAACAATATACAGAGTGTGAAGATCAAGTCGTGGGAGCCGGTGATAACCTGGGTATAACAATATACAGAGTGTGAAGATCAAGTCGTGGGAGCCGGTGATAACCTGGGTATAACAATATACAGAGTGTGAAGATCAAGTCGTGGGAGCCGGTGATAACCTGGGTATAACAATATACAGAGTGTGAAGATCAAGTCGTGGGAGCCGGTGATAACCTGGGTATAACAATATACAGAGTGTGAAGATCAAGTCGTGGGAGCCGGTGATAACCTGGGTATAACAATATACAGAGTGTGAAGATCAAGTCGTGGGAGCCGGTGATAACCTGGGTATAACAATATACAGAGTGTGAAGATCAAGTCGTGGGAGCCGGTGATAACCTGGGTATAACAATATACAGAGTGTGAAGATCAAGTCGTGGGAGCCGGTGATAACCTGGGTATAACAATATACAGAGTGTGAAGATCAAGTCGTGGGAGCCGGTGATAACCTGGGTATAACAATATACAGAGTGTGAAGATCAAGTCGTGGGAGCCGGTGATAACCTGGGTATAACAATATACAGAGTGTGAAGATCAAGTCGTGGGAGCCGGTGATAACCTGGGTATAACAATATACAGAGTGTGAAGATCAAGTCGTGGGAGCCGGTGATAACCTGGGTATAACAATATACAGAGTGTGAAGATCAAGTCGTGGGAGCCGGTGATAACCTGGGTATAACAATATACAGAGTGTGAAGATCAAGTCGTGGGAGCCGGTGATAACCTGGGTATAACAATATACAGAGTGTGAAGATCAAGTCGTGGGAGCCGGTGATAACCTGGGTATAACAATATACAGAGTGTGAAGATCAAGTCGTGGGAGCCGGTGATAACCTGGGTATAACAATATACAGAGTGTGAAGATCAAGTCGTGGGAGCCGGTGATAACCTGGGTATAACAATATACAGAGTGTGAAGATCAAGTCGTGGGAGCCGGTGATAACCTGGGTATAACAATATACAGAGTGTGAAGATCAAGTCGTGGGAGCCGGTGATAACCTGGGTATAACAATATACAGAGTGTGAAGATCAAGTCGTGGGAGCCGGTGATAACCTTGGTATAACAATATACAGAGTGTGAAGATCAAGTCGTGGGAGCCGGTGATAACCTGGGTATAACAATATACAGAGTGTGAAGATCAAGTCGTGGGAGCCGGTGATAACCTGGGTATAACAATATACAGAGTGTGAAGATCAAGTCGTGGGAGCCGGTGATAACCTGGGTATAACAATATACAGAGTGTGAAGATCAAGTCGTGGGAGCCGGTGATAACCTGGGTATAACAATATACAGAGTGTGAAGATCAAGTCGTGGGAGCCGGTGATAACCTGGGTATAACAATATACAGAGTGTGAAGATCAAGTCGTGGGAGCCGGTGATAACCTGGGTATAACAATATACAGAGTGTGAAGATCAAGTCGTGGGAGCCGGTGATAACCTGGGTATAACAATATACAGAGTGTGAAGATCAAGTCGTGGGAGCCGGTGATAACCTGGGTATAACAATATACAGAGTGTGAAGATCAAGTTGGGGAAGCCGGAAACTGGCGATAGTACTTGTCGAACAATGCAACTATTCGTGAAAAAAATTGAGAAATCGAAAACAAAAACAGTTGTTTTATACATTTTGTTCGGGTAGCGATCTATGTAACTTTTATATGTAACAGCTGTTTTTTAGCGATTCGGGTGTTTAATTCCATCATCCATCCATCAGCCTAGTTCGTCCACTGCTGGACATAAGCCTTTCCAGGACTTTGTCACTCCCGGCGGTCATCTTGGAAGAATTGCCCATACTCACACACGCTGGGCAGGCGGGTTGGTGAGCGCGGTGCCGGAACCCTCGCACCAGTGACGGCGCTGCCCGTCACCAGTCTGTTCCATATAAGGCCTGGCTATTAGGGAAGGATATACCACCATCCATCGGTCCCAAATTGGTGGGCCTCCTGGGTTTTTGCCTGTGAGCTGTCCTCTTACTCTCCCCCGAATTACTTCGAGGGGGTCTCCAAGTAAGATGGTGGTACCTCCACAGTCGAGCCCGGCATCAGCTCTACCACCTGCTGTGTTCTATAGTAAAAGTTTTTCGTATGGACGAGTACTATCGCCAGTTTCCAGCTTCCGAAATTTCATGTTAACATACAGGGCTTTAGTCTTTACACAGTGGTGAGACATTTTTCAAACAATGTAACATAACATGCCTTCTTTATTGTAAATTATGTTATAGTTGGGGAAATATGATTTGCACCAATTATAATTATTGGATTAACATTCGATACCAATTGAACAATAGGCAATAGAGGCACGTGCATGGTAAGTCACGACTCACCATAAACTGTTAACAGTCAATGGTGATATTTCTTATTCTCTTAGAAGTAACCAAAAGACTTTTTTAAGAAAAAGAGTTACTTATATACCCAACATTTTATTTATAACTACCCATACAGGGTTATATACAAAATAGTAAGCGACTATTAAATTTCGAAAACATTCACTAATGGTAAGGTGTGATGAACATCAGTACTCTTAGAATGTATCGAGACCTTTTACTCCATTTGCATTTTTTGGGTAAACACAAGCTCTGATTTAATAAACCAATTTTAATACAACAGATAAGCGGTCTCATTCATCAGTGGAAATGATATTTCTTGAACTATAGTATGATGCGAGTAGGGATTGCCGGGGTCTTCCTAATCAGTTCTTAACGCAATTACATTATCCTGAATTTAGGTAGCAAAGTGTTCCAAAAGCCGTGTAGTGTTTTTATTATTATTATTTATTTAAATTATTAATCAGGAAACAAATCTTATATTTTAAAACAATGCCCTGCAAAACTGTATAAACAGTTTGACTGCAGGAATGAGTCTCGTGAGTAACAAAACAAAATAAATCGTTTTCTATTATTTAAAATTAAAATATAAAAGAGAAAAAAAAATACTTTGTTCATGATAAATTATTGAGTGTCTCTAAAAGATACTTTTTAAGAGACCTCCTAAACTTAAATTTGGCTCGTTTCGAATATCCTCGGGTAAACTATTTAGCAGACATGGTAGGCGTTTTCTTAAAGTCCTGTCACCAAAGTAGTTATTTACTTTAGGTACTTCAAATTTACCCTTGGAAATTGAGCGAGTGCCATGATTGTGATTTATTAATGATAGATTATGCTCTTGATTACTATGGTTGTTTATACACAACAGGTACTTATGTTTTAAACTAACGGGGAGTATTTTACATATTATAAAAAAAATTTTGTAATCGCCTTTACAATTATTAAGTGTGATCGATGCGTTAGTTACCTGCGGCTCGGCAGCCTGGCACTGCAGTGAGGCGATAGTGTCCGTGTGTCCCGAGAACGTGTGCACGTTGGCCTTCGTGCGCATGTCCCAGACGCGCGCCGTAGCGTCGCGTCCCGCCGTCACCAGCACGTCGATCGTGGGATGAAGCGCCAACGTGTACACAGCTGACAAGTGCCCGTGGTAGTGACGGATTACCTGGCAATACAAATATGGCGTTATAGCCTGGAAGGATAACACTGTGAGGTAAATTCGCATGCCCTTAAAAGCGTGTATTTGTGCCTGAAGTGCGATGATAAGGTTCACCCCCTATCACGTTGCGACGTTAAAATCTTTGGTGAAAAGAGGGTGTACCAGTGTTGACTGTTCTATTGAGAGTCCATACTTAGAAACACCTCTGATATCCCCTCGAGGATATATGTCTTGATGATATTTTCATTATTACCTCGGCATATACATATACATATGTATATACATTATGTACCTTCTTAGTGATGGTGAAAACCAAATTGAAATGCACTTAAAAGTAATTAGCGAATAGAAAGACAAACGCGGATTCCTACTTTATTTTATACTATTTAGATATTAGAGAAGAAAAAAAACCAAAGCTTATTAGACAAATTGAAAATTTAAACTAGTTTTTTTTTTTACTGCTACCATTATTTCAAACTCACCATTTGAACATCGGTTAATTTAATTCAACAGCAAAGGTGAAATCATAATCATAAACTTCTTCTAAATTATTTATTGCACAAAACAACAGTTTAATGTACAACAGGTGGACTTAATGCTAAAAGCATTTTCTCCCAGTCAACCCAACAGAAAATACAAGTTACAGAGGCAGGTGTTCAAAAAGGCTTTACAATTTTAAATTTTAAACAAGAAATAAAAAATAAATTTATGTACTGATTGATAAGTTTTGTTACTAAATACTAATAATATGAAGATAATATACTACATTAATACTTATAACGTTACGAATATACCTATATATATATTGCTATCGAGCGGTCGGGCGGACTACACATCCGAGGATGCCTCGTTTAGAGGCGAAACACGTGTCGATAAGTTTTCTTGCTTGTTATTTAAGATTGCTTTATTTTGTGCTCGTATTGCTTCCTTTGCTTGTGCATGTTTTATGCGGGAGGGCGGGCGGTGCTTGAGTATGCATTTTGTATAGCATGGTAAGAGTGTTAAGCGGAATATTGCAAATTATTAATAATATATCCACAAATTCGTGATGGAATTCCGCAAAGTAACGCCTTTTTCAATAAATTTTATATTTCAGGTCCCACATCAGTTACAATCAGCAATGCAGTATAATAAGTGCAAGCTTATAATCTTGGTTAGGTTTTGTTTTATATTTGTTGGACACCCTTCCTCAACTATATTTGATAATGATCACAATTGGCAGAGATTAAATTATGTTAAGGCGTGTTAATTCGAAAACCATTTCGAGATTTAGGTTTAATAAGCCGTATTTTCGAAGTTTTAGTCTAAAAAACCTCGTCATGATGAATATTTTTACGAAAAGGCTGCATTTGCCCTCGTGTAACGTCACTTGAGTAATGACTGTTTAGAAATGTGTCCTTTGCTATCAACATACATTTATTAGTACATTACGATACGAGAGCGATGAAACGTTTTCTGACGAGTGTGAGTTTGCGGCACGAGCCGAAGGCGAGTGCTGCAATCACACGAGTCGAGAAAAAGTTTCTCGCACGAGTTTCGTATAATTTTTTATAGCACAAGTGCGGAAAATGCCGACTTTACGCACGGTGTGCTATAAAATAATTTACTTCAGACTAATTTGACAGCTAGATGACAGATGAGTAGAGAGACAGAGACAGACCACTTTTTTTTAGAAACAATCACACATCACAATCAGTATAATTGTCTAAAATTCTCAAGTGACAAGGTCATCGGATAATTCTTTAAAAAATCATAAAAAAGTAATTGTTAATTTATGTACCAAAATAATGGAAACTATATCCTAAAATGGCGTATATAATCTAAAAAAATTTTTTAAAAATTAAGCTATGGGAATTTACTATATAATTTAGGTACTCACTTTGTTGTATTCAAGATCCCAACATTTGACTTGTCTGTCTTCACCACAACTAAACAGGTATGGATGTCTCGGCGATACTTCTAAACCTGAACAAATAATAAAATATTAAACGTCACGACTGTAATATGCTAGTCACTGTTCACACTCGTACAACTACGATTCCATCCATCCATCAGCCTAGTTCGTCCACTGCTGGACATAAGCCTTTCCAGGACTTTGCCACTCCCGGCGGTCATCCTGGAAGAATTGACCATACTCACACACGCTGGGCAGGCGGGTTGGTGAGCGCGGTGCCGGAACCCTCGCACCAGTGAAGCCACTGCCCTTCACCAGTCTGTTCCATATAAGGCCCGGCTCCTCCGCTGCCCTTCACCAGTCTGTCCCTTATACCTCCTGGTTTTTTGCCTGTGAGCTGTCCTCTTACTCTCCCCCGAATTACTTCGACGGGGTCTTTAAGTAAGATGGTGGTACCTCCACAGTCGAGCCCGGCATCAGCTCTCCCACGATTCACTGACGATTATTACGGGATTGGAAGCCGCAACCTCCAGATTATTGGCATGATGTTCAACTCACTAGACCAGAGAAGCGGCCAAATAAATTTGTACAAAATGACACTAAATTATGTAAAATGTCTAATGTATACGTACATCCATATTTTTCACTTATATTTACCTCTGACTGTACTGACATGTCCTGTGAGTGATACTTTAAGTTTCCCACTCGCTAGATCCCAGATTTTGATTACCCTGTCTGCAGCACCTGAAATCCAAAACTATTTTTAGATATAGACTGACTGCAGATCTGCATATTCTATAATTCTTAAACATTTCTTTCTATTCTGGGTGCTTCTAACTTAGCTCAAAGACTAGATTGGTATCAAAACTGTGAAATAATAATTAAAAAGTGGTTGGAATAGAGATAGATGCAATGAGCCGACTCCCAACCTGCAATGATGCAGAAGTACAATAAGAAGCAGAGTAAAGACTTGGCCTTTCATTAGTATGTCAACATTTTTTTATACATCTTCATAGCTCAATGGAACGTCATTTGAACTTGTAAATAAATATAATATATTAACTTTTTTCTTATAAAATACATAAAATTAAATAGGTAAATGTGAGATATGTTTGGGACCAGTTTGGTCCTCCAAGTTTATCATTTAAGCTTGGAAACATTTCGCTTATGAATTAAAGAATGAAAGTATCAAACTGAAAAACAAAGTAAAAAACAATCAAAATACAACTTACCAGTCGCAAACCACTCATTACCAGGCTCAACGGCCACACATCGCACCCATCCCAAGTGCCCTGATATAACCCTGAAAAGCTTCCATGGGGCATGCCACTTGGGTTTGGGCATCGCCGGAGCCTTGCGTGGGATGTTGGTGAGGGCGCCTGAGGGTGTGGAGGCTGGCAAGGGTGCTGCCATGAGACCTGGAGTAGTGTAGGGGAGAAGAGCTCCCTCTGATCCGAGGGCCGCTGCCTCCGCCATGTCTGTAGGGTTTAATTAGAGATTTCTTTTTTATTAAGTTTTAATTTTTTAAAATAAAATACTATCTGCCTGAGTGTAACCTTGAAAACCACTAAACAGTTTGTTTCTGTTATATATGGAATTCTTTTTAAGAAATCATTATAAATGTACATAAAAAACAGCCAAGAGCGGATCCAGGATTTGATTTTGGGGGGGTCATTACGACAAGGTTTATCACAATGTAAAAAAAAGCTAATTTTTAGGCGCCTTAAGCGTTAAGGTTCTTTTGGCAAACCTATGTTGTGTAAAAGTGCATCCCAATTTCATCAAAAAGTCTATACAAATGTATAGACCATAGGCCATTAAAATATCCGGCAATGAAAACAGCCATATTTTGTTTTCCATGAAATTGGTAAAAAAGAAACCTTATTGCAAATCCTGCACAGTTGAACATGTACCAATGAGTTTCGCAATTTATATGCATAGTTATAACTTGCTTACAGCGAAGGAAAACAATTCAAGAATATTGTTTGTGAAAAGAGGATGACGGATGACGTATGAGTGTTGAACAGAACATATTGGAGTGCACATTCCAAAACACTTCTAACACCCTCTCAGTGAAAAATGTTTTGACAATTATGTTGTGTTATATGTTACCAGGGTCATGTGGTGTATCCGGTCTGCTCATAGCCTCCTGCTGCTTCACTGCCTGTGCTTGTTGCACGGCTGACATCACCAGCCCATAGCTGTCTCGTGCTTTCACTGCTCGCTTTATCTTCTCACTAGACAATAATACAGTACAAAATATTTCTTATGGTTGATTTCATGAATATTTCAAAGGAGAATGGTGGGAGAAATAGTATGCAGCCATTTTAGTTAGCTTAACTGTCTGTAAGAGTGTCAACATTACCTAGCATTTCTTATCCCTCAGTGCCCCCTTATTTATTCTTTAACTGCTACTTGGCTAATCAAATAATGGACACAAAAACAGCAATATTACCTTTTTTGAGGTTACCTTCAAGTTTTTATTTATAAATGTATCATAAAGCGAAATCATAAAAAAATTAAGCTGTAGTTGATCTACTTACGCTTTTTCATCAATTGGAGGCAGCATACCTTGGTTAGAAAGGAACATATCGTGAGTTCTCTTCAAAGATCTGAATACAAGAGTATGAACTGAATGTTTTATAACGTCGTCCGACATTTTGGTGACTTTCACCGGTACACTTTACTAAACAGTTGAAATATCTTTAACTAAGACCAGTTATCCCATAGTTTTTAGTGAGGAAATAGGAAAAGTTTACAACTACAAAATAACAAGAAACAAGAGCGTCCAACGACGGCGGTGGTGGAATTGTCAAATTTGACAGATATTGAGCTGCGTTCATATTTTTTAATACACAGGTATTTTTTAAGCTGCGTTCCAAAAAAAAAAATCTTGGTCTGTAGGTGTTAGGATTTGATAAAGGAGAACGCACTTGCTGTTATTGAAAACAGACTAAACTATTTATCTATATTGTCAATGCTTACGTCCGTTTCTCTCTGCCTCTTGAAGGAACAAGAAAATGTCCTAATTTGAAATGTGCCGTACGATAAATAAAAGTATTGGGCAAATATCCACTGCAGTATTTAATATTGATCAACCCATCAATATATAAAAATATTAGGTTATGGGCCCAGTACGCTTCCACTGCGCACAATAATGAAAATAGAGAAATTACAAAAACAAGAAGTGGAAGAAATATAAAATTACCAGAAAATCTACAAGACTATGAAGTTTATGAAGCATTTTGCTTATCGTCGATGGTCGAAGAACCACAAACGTACAAGGAAGCTATACAAAAAGGATGGAAAGAAGCAATAGATAATGAGATAGAAGCACATAATAAAATGAAAACATGGACTGAAACGGAATTACCAAAAGGAAAACAAGTAATTGATACAAAATGGGTATTTCGTACAAAAGAAAATGGGATTCAAAAAGCAAGACTAGTAGCAGAGGATACAAATTAAAAGAAGAACAAGACTTCGGAAAGAATTATGCACCAGTTGCGAGAATATCCACAGTACGATTTGTACTTGCACATGCAGTACAAGAAGGATGGAATATAAGACAATTAGATGTACCAACCGCATTCTTAAATGGAAAATTGGAAACAGAAGTGTACGTTAAACCACCAGAAGGAATTGAAGTAAAAGAAAATAAAGTTCTAAAGCTAAACAGAGGACTTTACGGTTTAAGAGAGAGTCCAAGGTGTTGGAATAAAAGATTTGATGACTACATAAAAACGAAAGGATTTGAAAGATCTCAGAATGACTTTTGTCTATACATTGGAAAAGAAATTAATATTTGGCTTGTAATTTATGTGGATGACATAATAATGATTGGAAAAGATGAGAATTTAAAAAATGCAATACAAGATTTGAAGACAGAGTTTAATGTTAAAGACTTTGGAGAAATAAGAAATGGTTCATTTTTAGGGATGGAAATAGAAAGGAAAAATGAAACCTTAAAAATAACACAGAGAGGACAAATAATTAAAATGCTAGAAAAGTTCAAGATGAGTGATTGCAATGGAGTGAGTACACCATTGACAAAAGGATTTCAAGCAAATCTATCTGAGGAAATTGAAGATGTACCATACAGGCAAATAATAGGAGGTTTGATGTTTATATCAACAGTATCGCGACCAGATATTGCATTCGCTACATCATATTTAAGTCAATATCTTGACAAACCAACTAAAAGTCTTTGGATACAAGCTAAACGAGTCTTAAGATACTTGAAACAAACTATGGGTGTTGGATTACTGTACAAGAAACATGACGAGAAACGCAATTTAATAGAGACATTTTCAGATGCAGATTGGGCGGGCAACAACACAGATAGGAAAAGTGTAACAGGCTCTGTTACTTTGTACCAAGGAAATGTCGTCGCCTGGTTATCGAGAAAACAAGGTTGCGTTGCGCTCTCAACCGCTGAGGCTGAATACGTAGCAGCAGCGACAAGTGCATGTGATCTTTTGTATGTAAAAGGACTATTTCATGATTTTAGCAAGCGAGATAGTATGAATGAGGAAGATTTGAAGTGTATTTTGTATATGGATAATAGAGGAGCAATTGAGTTAACTAAATCATTCGAAAATAGCAAGAGGGCTAAACATATCGATATTAAAACTCATTTTATAAAAGACTTGGTAATAAAGAAAGTTATAACAGTTGAATTCACTACTTCTGATAAAAATTTATCTGATCTGTTGACCAAAACACTTTCAAATGAAAAACTAAATTTTCTTAAAACTAAATTGAATATTGTTTGAATTTGAGGAAGGACATTTTATTGTATAAGAATAGTAGATAATTTACACCTTAATTTGTAATCTAGGAAACAGTAGAGTTTATTTAACGTGTTTTATTATTTGCAAATTAAATTGTAACGTTAACGATTTTAAATGTTGAAAGAGTTAAAATCGAGGCGGGGTGTTAGGATTTGATAAAGGAGAACGCACTTGCTGTTATTGAAAACAGACTAAACTATTTATCTATATTGTCAATGCTTACGTCCGTTTCTCTCTGCCTCTTGAAGGAACAAGAAAATGTCCTAATTTGAAATGTGCCGTACGATAAATAAAAGTATTGGGCAAATATCCACTGCAGTATTTAATATTCATCAACCCATCAATATATAAAAATATTAGTAGGCATGGTTGTTTTTAGTTTTTGGTTATTTGAATGCAGATCAAGATATATTATGCTTATCATACACAAATCAATCTAAATATATAAAAGAAGAACCTGACTGACTGACTGACTGACTGACTGACATATCAACGCACAGCCCAAACCGTTGGGTCTGGAGATTCCAAATTTGGCAAGAAGGTTTCTTTAGAGGTCTTGGGGTGCACTAAGAAAGGATTTTTCAAAATTCACCCCCTAAGAGGGTGAAACGGGGGTCCAAAGTTTGTATGGGGAAACAAGAATAGTTAGACTATTTTATTCGAAACTTCACAGGAGTACTCTTATCAATAAATAAGTAAATACGTGTTTCCGGATTTTTCAGAATTCAACCCCAAAAAGGGGGAAACGGGGTAGCAAATTCTGAAAATCAACATGGGTATCGTTTGTATGGTTTATCGGGTCGCTGATCACGAAAACGACTACGATTTTAAAATACAACGTAGTGGACGTGAAATACCATCATCCCCTGTTGGGGTGCGATGGGGTTTAATAGAGATGAAACGGATATCCGGTTACTATCCTGTATCCGGCCTATCCGGCCATATTTTTGGTATCCGGTATCCGGCCGGATAGTAGTCAGTATCCGGCCGGATACCGGATAGTATATAATATAGTATATAATATAGGATACAAAATAGTTGTATCAATGATTGAATAATCTAAATTCTAATACATAAAGTGAATAAGAATTGAGCTATGGTAGATAAAGACAAGCTTTACATCAATTGTTAGGAATAAACGTTTATGCTTTTCTTCATACATTACACCAGCTTGTTTTGCTCTCACAATATACCGAATGTAACTCAACATGTATCTTTTAATAAAAACACATGGTCATAATGAAATCATACTAAACAACTTTTCCAAAGAAACATACTTGTGGAAAAGAAAAAAATATTTTCATGATTCCATACTCATTTTGAAAACCTACTTTAAATTTTGAAAGGGCACTGGGCGGGCAGGTTCAATTTTGTTTTTTCAATATGTTACTTTGGAAAATTTGTTCAGTATGAACAGTATATTACGCGGTTTCATTTAAAGATACCTGTCCATTTATATACAGTATACACCACTCCAAGGAGACAAAAGATACATATTTACAAATTTCGTTAGGATCGGAAATTGTTTCGGGTTTGCAAACCAGCATTTGTATGATTGTGATACGATCATTTAGAAATGATCATTTAGAAATGATCTTCATTTAAAAAATGCACGAATAATCTCGCCCACTTGCACCCGCACGCACCCGCACGCACCTTGGTGCGTAATATTTAGACTTGATCAATTAGTGCGAAACGCATATCTTGAGCCGGATATCCGGCCGCCGGATATCCGGCTATCCGGCCTAGTGCCTCGCCGGATATCCGGTATCCGGTATCCGGCCAAATCACTATCCGTTTCATCTCTATTTAAATGTTGAAATGTGTAAATATCAATATGGGTGTCGTTTTTATGGTTTGTTGGGACGTTTATTATGAAAATGGCATCGATTTTGCAATTTAATATAGTGGACATGAAAATTCTTGAAAGTATGTGTGCCAGAGCAAATCGGCTGTAACCGGCGGACAGACAGACAGCGACACATGTGATCCTGTTACGGTTCCATTTTTTCCTTTTGAGATATCTATCGATCTATATATCCACAATCTATCCATCTGTCTATCTATCTATATCTATCTATATCCAAGCAAAATATATTTTAAACGGAAGGTAGTGCATCCCTAGGGGTTGGACCACGGGATGCCAAAAAAAGATTTTTTTTTAATGTCAAAACTTTGACGGCCTGTATCGCCCAAACGGCTGGAGTTAGATCCATGTTGATGGGTGTCTAGGAAAAGGTCTCGACTGTCTACCGAAAATGTCAAAACTTTACAGGCCCATATCTCCCAAATGGCTGATGCTAGACCCATGTTCATGGTAGTCTAAGAAAAGGGCTCGGCGAGGTCTAGATGACGGTAAAAAAAATGAAAGTTTTCTTTATTATAAAGTTCGTCTGTTTCGAAGTTAGGATCTTTAAATTTTGTGTTTAGACTACCAATTGAAAATTACTTTATACGTGTCTCAGCGTTTGTGATAAATCCAACCCCGAAGGGGTGAAAAGGGGGATGAAGTTGTTTTCGGAAAGTCTTTCAATTTCAAAGTAAAATGACTAAATTTGTTATTTAAGCTGTCCGTCTGTCCGTCCGTATAAACGGGAGACTTGGTAAGTGGTCACGACCAAGGTGCAATGACCCTTTTAGCGAAAAAAACAAAATAAAATTTGTGCCCTATACTAATTTAAGAATAACTCCCAGTCAATTAGTATAGGAAACCTATTGTTTTTATTGTGTTTTTTCTCAAAGAGGGTCACTGACCACTTACCGAGTCTTTAGTATGTATTTTTGGCTATATAATTAGAAGTGACCTAATGTATGTATCTCACAAATATTGCAAGTATTAGGAGTGTGTTTCGCAAGTACTTTCTAAATCCAATAAAAGGAATAGAAAATGAGTGTTTTGATGTCCATAAAAATTTAAGGGATGAGTTCATGTTCTTTCGTCTTGCGGATGCACTCTTCTCATGTAATGTACATCCAACTAATATTATAAATGTGAAAGTTGGGATGGATATAAAGTTGTTAGAGTTGTATAAAGTTGGTATGTTTGTTACTCTTTCACGCCGTAACTGATGAACCGATTGAGTTGAAACTTTGCACAAATGTTGTTCTAAACCTGGAAAAAGACAAAAGCTATTTTATTACTGATAAATTAGTTCCCATAGAATGGCAATGGGTTGTCAAGTTCCTATTCCTATAGAAAAGTGATGTACTGTTACTCCTTCACGCCATACCTACTAAACCGATTAGGCTCAACTTTGCACAAATGTAGTTCTAGACCTAGAATAGGACATAGTAGACCACTTTTTATCGCATTAATCAGTTCAATTTATCCCATCAATCAGAGGCAATTGGGTGTCAAGTTCCTATAGAAAAGTGATACACATCTTCACACCGTACCTCCCGAACTGATAGGGCTGAAACTGCTTTAAATGTAGTTCTAGACCTGAAATAAGACACACGCTACTTTATATCAAATCAGTAACCAAAAAAAATTTTTCGTTTGGAAACGGCATGGCTTTCGGTCTCGCCAAAGGCCTTTTAGAAGAGGATTAATTCAGAGAACAAAAAATGGTGTCTTTCGAAAACGCAGCCCGGCCTTCTTCCTCGCCAAAGACCTCCAATGATACTTAAGCAGATGATTAAAATTAATTAGAAAACAAAAGATAGTGTCGACTGGAAATGCGGCTCGGCTTTCAGCCTCGCCAAACATGCTATACTAGGGGATTAAATCAGTTATCAAAGACAGCCGTTACACATTAGCAGAGGATTAATTCAGAGAACAACAAATAGTGTTGATCTGAAAAACGGCTCGGGCTTCGGCCTCGGCAAAGACGAAAACGTGTCTTGGTCTTCGGCCTCGCCGAAAAAACTTTACATAGGGATCAAATTAGAGATGATGAGAACCAAAAACACTTTAAATACTCCAAATCAAAGTCAGGTCAACTACTAAAACCAAAAATATTTACAGTTTCGATGCGACTATACAAAAACTTAATCAACGCGGGCGAAGCCGCGGGCAAAAGCTATCAACATATAATAAAAATACCTTCTTTATTGCAGCTGAATATGCCATAATTTTAAACATGCGAAGATCTTCATTCCATTAACTGACTTCGTTTTTAGGGTTTCGTAGTAGGTACATAAAAGGCATAAAAGGAACCTTTAGTGCCTTTGTCCACGATCCAATATTCCATCCGGTGTTTGACGGACCCATAAGCAGCGCATGTTTTTAGAACTGTAAATGCCGAATACCGGACCGTGGACAAATGATGTTATGGTGAGAATCTTTGAAAAACTACAAAAAATGTAGGTCCCTTATCTCCGAAACTAGGGGACCGAAAAATATGAAAAAAATGATCATGCCTGGCCAACTACAGGAAAACTATAGCGATATAAAAAAAAGTTGAACTTATTAGAAATATATAAGAAAAAGTAAAATAAATAAAAAATATTTTATAAAAACACAATATGGATAAATATCAAATTGTAGGTATTAAATTGTAAGAATATATAGCTTGGTTATATTTAAGTACTTGCATCTACTTCGAGAAATCCACGAAAAACCACAAAAAATGAATGTCCCCACCCTTATCTCCAAAACTGGTGGACCGAAAAAAAAAAAATCATGGTATAATACGCAAAGATTACTGGAAAAATATAACGGTTGACAAATTCACGAAAACAAAATGACAACATAAAATTTTTCATCCACGATACGGAACCCTAGGTACGCAAGTCTGATTCTCACTTGACCGGTTTTTTCTTTTTCTTTTCGAGGGCTTAAAATAATATGCCTTGCCTTGCCATTAATCCTTAAATCTCGAAAACAAGTCAATAGTTCCAAAGAATAAACATAAATTTAACATAAATAAAACAATACAATTAGAAATAAGTAAGTACCAGGAAGATATTTAATCCATTTATTTATAAGTATAAAATTCATTGCAGTAAACAATATGTGTTACCTACTCTTACAGATTTATACCTTTATTGCAAGATGCTTAAGTTTCAAATAATTTCTTTCACAGTGAATATTTTCCATTTAACAGCAAAACATTTTAATGCATACTATGTAGAATTAGAGTAAAATAGACACCAAAGATATGGACACATTCAAGATATAATCAAACTAGATTGGGCACATTCAAGATATAATAAAACTAGATTGCTGTAAATACTCCTAAACATCGATTTTAAAATGACTAGAAAATGTGACTACCTATAATTATTACGAGTATCTTACTAAAAAACCAACTTGTAAATTGCACATTGCGTTAAATTAAAATTAAATTATTACTGCATTAGATAAGTACAAACTTACTTCACGTTGATACATATTTGCAAATAATAAATTTCTAATTTTTATAAGTTAGTGAAAAGAAGCTCCGGAATGTCTTTAGAGTTTTAAAAATAGCTCTACAATTTAGTAGGCCTACCATGAGTTTTGGACTCGATACATGTTATAGCTATCGTAAGTGTAAAATATTACAGTTTGTTATTGTAAGTAAGTGTATAAATATCGTAGTGTAAAATATTTTGTACCTATTAGAAATTGTGGTTCGCTAGGGGCACTGTACAATTTCTCATAAATATTTTACGCAGTCGCTAACTTTATTTATCTATGCTAACGTGTATCGAGTCTGAATACAGTAATTTAATCACACGCATTAAAAACAAAACGCATTTAAATCACAGAAAGTTAGCAACGGATCGTGGCATCAACTAAAACTTTGGTCCTTCAAACCAGACGGTCGATATTGGGGTTCTCAATCGACCAATCGTAGTCCATTTCAGCAGTATCGGCGACGGAGAAGACCGCGCCACTCTCGGTTCAGATGGCCGCCTTCTCCGGATTGGTCGCGTCGCTGACCCGGCGGGAATGCGGCGCGCGTCGAAGAGTGCGCGGCTGCAAGTTCAAAGGGGGAAGATTTGGACGCTCAATCCTTGTCGGAGACGAGACTAGGGGTCTATTCCCGCGTCGCAGCGTTTCCATTCCATTCCTGAAGTACTCTTCGGTCCTGTCGCTGTAGCTTTCGATTAACGGAGCGGGGTCTTCGTACTCGATGTTGAAGTGACGCGCGATGGTCAGGTCTTCGGGGGGGCCGAGCTTGTAGAGGGGGGGTTCTACGCACTCGTAGTGATGGTCTTCTGTTTCGTCGTGCGGGTAGGTATCGGCGACGAAGTGGCGGGTCCCACGCGGGGTCAGGGCAGCCCATAGAACTCGGGAGTCTAAGGCTGCTCCGCCGTAAAGAGCGTTGGGGCCGCTGGACTTCCCTGTACCGCTTTTGCAGCCGCCGCGGGCCCTGGCGACAGAAAGTCTGATTAATTTAACATGTTTTCTTTAAATAGAGGTGCACAGGGAATGAGTGCTTTGTAAGGGAGAGAGAGAAAGAAAATGTTGATGATAAAGAAGTAGAAATGTGAACACACATACACCGGGAAACATATATGTAAATAGAGGTATCTGTATATGAAACCACATAATTGACTGAACTAAACAATATTTTGAAGGAAACAAAACCGCGCTGAGGAAATATATTAGGCCTGCCCAGTGTCCATACAAAATTCACAGGAGGATTTCATGTAATGAAACAATACATAATTTTTACAATTTCCGCATGTAAGTTCGTGTGGGAATGTTGTTCAGTATGGTCAGTACATTACGAGATACTTATCCATTTACACTACGGTATGCTTGATTCTATTGTAAGTTAATCCGAGCCAAGATCTGCAGATCTATCTGACTTTTGACTTTTGACTGACATCTGGCATGTTTGCAGATGCACGCACAGATGATTTTTATGCAGTACGTCGCAAAAAGTGCGCTTCTCTGCTATCTAGGGTTCGTGGTAGTAGCAACAGCATTCTAAGGGTGATAGGAGATAGATGGGATGCACCAATTGTAAAATACTGGAGTAAGCTATTATTTTATTCTTAATTTAAGCTTTTTTTGATTTCTATTGTACAATTTTTTAATATTATTTGTAAAATGTATGTGTTGTGTAACTATGGTCTATAATTGACTGAATTAAACGATTTATTATTATTATTATTTGTTTGTCATGCTTTTTATCACGCACGTCTGGCAAAATGAGCGAATGTGTTTTTTATTTTTCTTGGGTGTACAAACATAGCTTATGGATAAATTATGGTAACTTATAACTAGTAAAAATTGCTACCAACAAAGTTTCCACTGATAAGAATAATATGAGGCGGTCAGCACTAAATAAGCCTATTTACTAAACACAATTGAAATCAATTTACTGACCACCACATAAATGTAACGTTGACATAAGTTAAGGACCTAGCTATGTCGCTCATTTTGATACATGTGCGCATTAAAAAGCGTGGAAAATGAAGTCGCTCGTCATCGTGCTAAAGCTCCTGCATTGCGATCTAAAAAGTTGGTATATGGTTAAGAAGGAAGGTATAGTTGAACTAGCAGGTAACTTACTGTCGACACTTGAGCAGGAACAGAGCAAGTAGAGCAGCGATGCAGAGCACCGCGATGCAGCACGTGATCAGAACCAGGAACCAGGTGTCGTCACTGCTCGCCGGCTCTGGAAGATTATATGACAAGATTACTATTAGGCGAATTGGTGGATCGCCTGCGGTGCGAGAGGAGCATCCGACGACGCAGAGTTAGAAGAAAGATGAGTTAATTTTCTCAAGCCGATATATTATGTCCAAATCACTAGCCTACAGAGGTAATCAAAAAACTTGAGGTCGCGGGTTCAAATCTCGTAAGGGCACATATTTTGTGTTCGGTCTGTTTCAAAAGGCACGTTGAGCTGTGGGCCCATAAGGCACACCATCCATCACGCTGGGCGTTAATCATAATCGTCGGTGAAACGTGGTTATGCAACTGTGACTAACTTTTCAAAGTCCATACTCAGAACCTCCCCTCGGGGATTAATAAAAGTAAAAGTAAATTTGTTAAAAGTAAAATTGTCTCTTGATATGACAATGACAGTATGTATGTAAGCTGTTACAATAGTAGTTTATGCTACAAGTGGGAAAAGGAATAAATCACGAGGACGATTTAAAACACTAGCGTAGCGAATGTTTTAAACGTAACCGAGTAATTTATTACTCTTACGTCCGTGTATCATACTACATTTTTCAATGCATAGTGTGAGGAAATAAAACAAATATAATCTTGTGAACTTTAAATTATGATTGGCTCAAAAAGACTGTATCCAGTGCCGTTAAACAGTAGAAAAAATATATAACACAGGAAAGGCTGCAGATATATAATGTACTCTTTGGCTGCAGGTTAGCCAACCATTGTGAGTAAATAAAAAAAAATTATAATAATAAAGCTCTAGGGCAAAATAATCGACTTTCTGTTCGGTTTTGATGCACAAAAAGTGGGCCTTTACGAGCACTTGCATTGAAAAAAAAATAAACAACATTTACCATGTCTAGGCAGCTCGTGATACTCCACTCCCGGGAACAGCGCGTTCTCCTCATGATTCTGATGCGGCGGACACTTGGCGGCGTGGCACGGTGGCGTCAGGTTGGCTGCACTGGCGAGGAAGCTCGGCAGGGGCGGCGGGGGCATGTGCAGTATCGAGTCCGGGGGTGGACCCAGGGAGAGGCACTCCGCTCCGCATGACATCTTCAAATAGGAAAGACGCATTGTGAGTTCGTTGCTTTACCTCAAATAATAATTCTTCTGTCGGTGAAACTTTGCATTATGGTAAAGTATAATTCATTAAAGTTGGAGAATAATGCTATCGAAGGTAATTTTAAATTTGGATTGTCTTGCCTTTAGTTATCACACGTTTTATTGATAGAGAAGTAGTGCTTATTTTCAATATTTCCACACAAAAATACCACGTCAAAAATCACTGAATGTGTGGAGAAGGATAAGCGACATTATACACAAAAATAAACTAAAATTTAGGTGTACTCCCCTGCGTACATCCCTGTCCTGTTTGTAAAACTGAATTCCTCATTACACTGCGACAAGACATTAATACTAACTCTATGGTTGCTACAGATGCAGTGGCTTAGCGAATCAAAGTGTGTCATAAACAATAATATAAAGAAAAAAAAACCCAACACGCTTGAAAAGAGAGAAGATGTTTGGATTTAGGAGGTAATCTCTGAAACACATCCGATTATGAAAATTCTTTCATTAATAGTAAGCTACATTATCCCTGAGTGCTATAGGCTATAGTTTGTTCCTTGAGGACGGCAACTTTCCACTGTTGTAATGGTTTCGATAGGACTACACAAAAACCAAACAAATGCTGAGCAAATGAAAATAGCTGAGCTAAAAACACTCTCTATCAAGTCAACTTTCAACCAAAAAAAACTAAACAAAAGTGAGCGAAGCCACGGGCAAACTTACTAAGAACACTCTGGATCAGAGATAATTAACAGAAATAATTTGGCCAAGTGCGAGTCGGACACGCTCACAAAGGGTTCCGTATCACCACACAATTCGGGCACTGAACCCTAAAAACATAATGGCAACAAAACAGATGGAAATACAACATCAAGCCGACAAAAAAGAAGGCGCTAAAATGGTAGCGCCAGATAATTAATTTGGCACCCGCTGAGTAAAGAACTCCAAGTTTTATCATTTGGTGTTTCATTTTAGAGTATGTACTACAATCTAACCAATTTTGAAATATGTATGTGTTACCGTCTTAAAGATATAGCTGAAAGACTGAATACTTAAAAATATGCGTGCTTGCTACGCGGCACGGATAGTGCTACGCGGCTACGCCTCTCCCCGTAGCAAAAAAAAGCAACAAACGCAATGTTAATTAATACCTACTAAAATAGGTGGTGGAGCTGATGCTGAGCTCGACTGGTGCACATCATCTTATTCGCAAACCCTCCCGAAGTTATTCGGGGGAGTGTAAGAGGACAACTCTCAAACAGGCATACCACCAGGTGGCTCACCATGCCTGGGACCGATTGATGGCTGTATATCTGTAAGAGGACAACTCTCAAACAGGCATACCACCAGGTGGCTCACCATGCCTGGGACCGATTGATGGCTGTATATCTGTAAGAGGACAACTCTCAAACAGGCATACCACCAGGTGGCTCACCATGCCTGGGACCGATTGATGGCTGTATATCTGTAAGAGGACAACTCTCAAACAGGCATACCACCAGGTGGCTCACCATGCCTGGGACCGATTGATGGCTGTATATCTGTAAGAGGACAACTCTCAAACAGGCATACCACCAGGTGGCTCACCATGCCTGGGACCGATTGATGGCTGTATATCTGTAAGAGGACAACTCTCAAACAGGCATACCACCAGGTGGCTCACCATGCCTGGGACCGATTGATGGCTGTATATCTGTAAGAGGACAACTCTCAAACAGGCATACCACCAGGTGGCTCACCATGCCTGGGACCGATTGATGGCTGTATATCTGTAAGAGGACAACTCTCAAACAGGCATACCACCAGGTGGCTCACCATGCCTGGGACCGATTGATGGCTGTATATCTGTAAGAGGACAACTCTCAAACAGGCATACCACCAGGTGGCTCACCATGCCTGGGACCGATTGATGGCTGTATATCTGTAAGAGGACAACTCTCAAACAGGCATACCACCAGGTGGCTCACCATGCCTGGGACCGATTGATGGCTGTATATCTGTAAGAGGACAACTCTCAAACAGGCATACCACCAGGTGGCTCACCATGCCTGGGACCGATTGATGGCTGTATATCTGTAAGAGGACAACTCTCAAACAGGCATACCACCAGGTGGCTCACCATGCCTGGGACCGATTGATGGCTGTATATCTGTAAGAGGACAACTCTCAAACAGGCATACCACCAGGTGGCTCACCATGCCTGGGACCGATTGATGGCTGTATATCTGTAAGAGGACAACTCTCAAACAGGCATACCACCAGGTGGCTCACCATGCCTGGGACCGATTGATGGCTGTATATCTGTAAGAGGACAACTCTCAAACAGGCATACCACCAGGTGGCTCACCATGCCTGGGACCGATTGATGGCTGTATATCTGTAAGAGGACAACTCTCAAACAGGCATACCACCAGGTGGCTCACCATGCCTGGGACCGATTGATGGCTGTATATCTGTAGAGGACAACTCTCAAACAGGCATACCACCAGGTGGCTCACCATGCCTGGGACCGATTGATGGCTGTATATCTGTAGAGGACAACTCTCAAACAGGCATACCACCAGGTGGCTCACCATGCCTGGGACCGATTGATGGCTGTATATCTGTAGAGGACAACTCTCAAACAGGCATACCACCAGGTGGCTCACCATGCCTGGGACCGATTGATGGCTGTATATCTGTCGTGGGTAGATCATAGAATTGGGTAGATCGTAAAGTATGAAATCAAAAATCTTTCACCAAAAGCTAAAAATAGGTTCGACGACGAGCGAAGCGACGAGCAGCGTGTGAGGGGGTAGCCGAGCGAAGCGGAGCGGAGCATAGGCAGATCATGATATGCCCAATTCTACGATATCCATCCCCAATTGCCGGGCCTTACATAAAACAAACTTGTAACTTGTGCTTGTTTCGGCACCATCGCGTATACCAACCCGTCTGCCCAGCGTGTATGAGTATGGACATTTCAGAGTCCTGTCTGAGTTTGATTTTTCTCCAAGAATTTATTTCCAATAGTTTTCTTCTTCTACAGCACTCATAATATTTAAAGTTTTACCACGTGATACATATTTAATGCTAATTTTGATGCCCTGATTAGTTAATACTTAGGAATCAACTTAGCAACCAAAAAAATAAACAACTGCCTTTCGTTATACTCAGTAAAAAAACCATACAACTTTGTCCGTAAAAGGTTTTGGTTTATCTACGGTTATTTTGTACGAGTTTTAGTTTAGCCATTTTATATAAGTAATAAAAAGGGATTTATTTGAAAATACAAAGAGGATATTCTTCAACGATTGGACAGGAATTCCTTTGTTTATCGATTTGTTTATTAATAAAATACTCTTTTAAAGCTTTCTACAGCTTGAAGCTTTATAAATACAGAGTGTAAAAATGCAAGATAAGTGGCTTATTGTGTTAAAAATATTTCACAAAGATTTTCTTCGACATAAAAACACTTCCATTGTCTATAAACACTCCAAAAAACTTACCGTGGTTATTATGTAGCGATAATTCACAGAAATAAACGGATGCACTTTACGCGGCTTCGTATTACACTTGCTATTGAGAAGTTTGGACCAGGGATGCAGGGCGCAAGCGCGAAATCGTACTAAGAATTACATAAACACATGAAAAACTACTATATTATTTTTAGAAACCCAATCCATTGAAGCTTTAGCTATATACAATCAACTGCGATTCGAGATAAATCCAGCAATGGAAAATATCACGCTTGCATTGCATCTGTTGAAAGTTTTGGAAAGGGAGCGTAGTAGGGGTGGAATTATTGATTCGCGCAAGCGCGGGAAGAGATTTTACACCCGGATAAGGGGATGAGTTAACAATTTATGAGAGAAGAGCACAAATACTAGCTGCCTCCTTCTTTTGTTTGAATGATCATAGGAGGGAAAAGGATAGGGTGTGGAACAGTCTGTAAATACAAAATACAGTACCCGGCAGTAAATAATGCACATCGGCTATCTTCAGAATCGTATAGCGCCGTCTCTGTCACCGGACTGTTAGTGCTTCTTGCGACAGAGATGACGCTACGATATGATGTGCTTTATTTACTGCCGGAACCTGTACACAATTATTAAATAAATAAATAAATAACATAAATAATTCAGCGCTTTTTATTAAAAATATATAATTAATAACGCCAAAAGCAGCGCTGAATCGCGGTGTTATAATGTAATATTATAACGTCGGATAAACAATCTAAGTACTTATAAAACTGCTTTTGATGTTGCAATTGCCTTATTGCAGTATGGGAGAAGATAAAATACGTTATTATAAATTAATAAATAAAAAATTTATTATAATATAATTAATTAATTAAATAAAAAAAATAAACGCTCTTGTCACAAAAAAGTATTTTTCAATGCAAGTGCTTGTAAAGGCCCACTTTTTATGCATCAAAACCGAACAGAAAGTCGATTATTTTGCCCTAGGGCTTTATTATTATTATAATATTTTTTTTATGTATTTACAATGGTCGGCTAGCCTAACCTGCAGCCTTTCCTGTGTACCATAAATGTTATACTTTTTTTTTCCACTGTTTAACGGTTCTGGATACAGTCCTTTTGAGCCAATCATAATTTAAAGTTGACATGATTATATTTGTTTTATTTCCTCACACTCTGCATTGAAAAATGTAGTATGATACACGGGCGTAAGAGCAATAAATTACTCGGTTACGTTTAAAACACTCGCTACACTCGTGTTTTAAATCGTACTCGTAATTTATTCCTTTTCGCCCTTGTAGCATAAACTACAAAAATAATGTAATTAACGCTTGTCACTTCCTAATGTTCAATGAATGACTATGTTACCCCTCGGCCATAGCTTCAGGCTTCTGGCGGCGGCGCTTCTTCCTGCGCTTCCAGGCGATTTTTGCGACGGGCCTTGCAATGCCACGACACCCGTCGGCACTTTTGACCGCATCGGATGTATAGCGCGCTCGCTCGCTCAAAACGCTCGACACTAGGTTGGTCTTGTGCGCTCGATCATTGTTTCAACCACCCGCCTCCCCGCACACCGCCGTCCCGAGAGCGCAAGTCACTCGAAGCCGGACAATACGCGCGAGCGGCGACCCATGGCCGGCTCTATACAACTTCATACGTTTGTTCTCTCCGCCGGCGCCGTCGCAAGAAGAATCGCTTGGCACGCCTCTCGAAGCCTGAAGCTGTGGCTGACCGGTTACGGCTTGTTTAGGAGTATATTGTATGAACTTTTAATTGATTTCGACGGAGTGCCCCACGCCTTTTGGCATAGTCGAAGTGAAAAAGTTTTAATGACATTATTTGATACCTTTTAATAAAAAAGCGTGTTTTAAAATTTTTGAACTATAATTTATTTTTACTTTTTCGTCTTATAATATTTTTCTTACTGATGCAGGTAAATATGTTGTTGGTTTAGAGAACAAACTGTAGCCTATGTCCAAGTAAGGCGTCTTACCATTACAACAGTGAAATGATTTTTAAAATCGGTTCAGTAGTAGTTCCAGAGATTACCTCTCTAGCTTAGCTAGTTCCAGATATTACCTCTCTATTTTAGCTAGCTAAAATGCTAGCTTACGACTAAATCTTTAATTTAGTGAGAATGCACACAACATGTATTAACAAAATAAAACATGAATACTTGCAAAAATAACGATAAAATGGCATGCTCCATGCTTAATTGTTGTTTTATTGCTGATGGTAAGTTTGTAGGAACTTTCAGAAAACTTGGGAAAGATTTAGATCTCAATTTTGTTTTCCGTTAAACTCACAATACACGTGTTCGGTGGGATCATTAAGTGTTTGTTGCTTCATGGGTGGGATATATTCTACAATATTACGTCAAGTAGGACATACATTAACTACTTCAATACACATGATTTTAATGGTACAAACAAGAAGGAAATAAGACCTTTTCCGAAATGTGGCGAAGATTTCTATGCACATCATACATTATAATTATTTATTATATTATTATAGTACATAATTATGCAATATTATGTACTTTCTGCTCACGGCTCCGCCCGCACTAATATATTTGGCACCTGAAATACAGATCCTTCGGTTTAGCTCAGGCGTCATTTAGATTTGTATTTGTATAACTCCCCTCGAAGTAATTCGGGGGAGAGTAAGAGGCAAAAAACCAGGAGGCCCATCATGCCTGGGACCGATGGATGGCGGTATATCCATCCCTAATAGCCAGGCGTTATATGGAACAGACTGGTGACGGGCAGCGGCGCACTGGTACGAGGGTTCCGGCACCGCGCTCACCAACCCGACTGCCCAGCGTGTGTGAGTATGGGCAATTCTTCCAGGATGACCGCTGTGAGTGGCAAAGTCCTGGAAAGGTTGGCTAACCTGCAGCCTTTCCTGTGTACCATAGTTGTTATACTTTTTTTTCCACTGTTTAACGGCTCTGGATACAGTCCTTTTGAGCGAATTATAATTTAAAGTTCACAAAATTATATTTGTTTTATTTCCTCCCACTATGCATTGAAAAACGTAGTATGATACACGGGCGTAAAAGCAATAAATTACTCGGTTACGTTTAAAACACTCGCTACGCTCGTGTTTTAAATCGTCCTCGTAATTTATTCCTATGCGCCCTTGTAGCATAAACTACTATTTTGGTCAATAAAGTTATTATTTATTTATTTAATTTGAATTTCTAATAACTTTCCGTGTTTTACACACATGAGTTCAGGGTGTCGCAGCACGAGTGATAAATAAAATCGGTAGTAATTGTTATTGCAGAAATGACATCTTATTTATCAGTCCTTACATAACATGCAATTATGTTTATTCTAAACCTGTTAGCTAGCAAAAGGATAAATTTGTCCAACGAAACAATAGATTTCTGCAGTTATTATTGTTTTTTATTTTGGGTAGATGGAGTGTAATTTCTACAGTTGTAAAAATATGATATTACAACAGATTATTGAGAAAAACCTTCGCGCTGCCTACTGTAGCACATAACATTATATATCCAAATTCAAATAGTAGCCTTGCGTCCTTGTTCTGCTACGCTGCAGCGTAGCAAGTGCTACGATCCTATAGATATCCCGCTTTGTAGACCCGCTACGTCGTAGTCTGAACGCAAATACGTGCCAAATAGTAGTTTATGCTACAAGAGCGCAAAGGAATATATTGCGAGGACGATTTAAAACACGAGCGTAGCGAGTGTTTTAAACGTAACCGAGTAATTTATTGCTTTTACGCCCGTGTATCATACTACGTTTTTCAATGCATAGTGTGAGGAAATGAAAACAAATATAATCTTGTGAACTTTAAATTATAATTGGCTCAAAAGGACTGTATCCAGAGCCGTTAAACAGTGGAAAAAAAAGTATAACATCTATGGTACACAGGAAAGTCTGCAGGTTAGCCAACCATTGTAAATAAATAAATAAAAAAAATAATAATAAAGCCCTAGGGCAAAATAATCGACTTTTTGTTCGGTTTTGATGCATTAAAAGTGGGCCTTTACATGCATTGAAAACGAATATATGAATATATCTAAAGGGTTTTAATATCCTAATAATGAAGCAGTTCTTATTGCCTTTTCTCCTCAATTCCAGTTGAGTAAAAAAAACAGGCAGTCATGAGGATTGCCGACAGAAGTAAGAAGTTTTCACTTTAAAAAAGTATGTTAAAGGAACCGATTTTTTTTCAAAGAAAACTCTGCTTATATTGAACCTTTGTATAGCATAAGCATAGCAACCTTCCTACAAATTTCTTCGTAGTTTCTCTGTTACGAGAATATATATCATAATAATTATCATACCAGTGGCTACGAGCACGTCTTGTGTTAAAATGTAAAGTTACTTAATCACAGAATACTCACTTACTATACAGGAGGGGTAATGTGGTACAACCAGTTAAACAAAGCGGTTATTACGTATAGTTCAGGAAATATAGAGGTAATATGCACCAAATCGGATTATCGCATTAACTTTGGATAACAATTGAATAATAGAGGAACATACCCGTAAGTCACGACTCACGGATACGACTATCCGTAAACTGTGAACAATTAATATTGATACTCTTAAGTCTTTAAGAAGTAACTAAGATAATTGTAAGCAAAAAAAAAGCTTCTTACATATGTATATACCTAAAATTTTTATTTACAACTATTCACACAGGGTTATGTACAAAATCCATCCATCCGTCAGCCTAGTTCGTCCACTGCTGGACATAAGCCTTTTCAGGACTTTGCCACTCCCGGCGGTCATCCTGGAAGAATTGTCCATACTCACACACGCTGGGCAGGCGTTTTTAGGAAACTCTATTATGTAGAAGTCTACGGTGTGGATGTATGTTTGTCGATGTGTGCGGGTGGATCCCTTTCAGACTAAAACAGTAATTGTTTTGACATCAGAAAAATGTTCACTTGGTTTTCTTACTTCTGAAAATAAATGTCATTATTTCACTTACCACAATTCTGCTTCATTTCCTACACATACCCGCACTGTTTACTGCAGTTATTTTACAAAGGCACCTACTGCACTTATAATTTTTTTTACAAAAATCGACTCACTGTATTAACGTTTTGATTCATGTAAATTAAATATATTTATATTGCTTTTATCAGCTTGTTACTTTTATTTTTGATATACGGTGTGTAACCATATTTGAAGAGCTTATTCAGTCAATGGTATAGAACAACTTTTTCTATAGAGCCAACCCTGAAATCTCAAAAAAAAATCTGCCTTACCATACATTTTGGCCGAGCGGCATTGCATTTTTCTATGAAACAGTCGATTTTTTTTTCGAGATACTGGGTTTGTTCCATAGTAAAAGTTGTTCTAAACCATTGACTGAATAAGCTGGTCAAATATGGTTACACCTTTCTGTTACACGTTGTATATAGGTAAAATTATATAAATGAGACACAATTATTATAAGAAGGCCCGGCTTCAGTGGGGCCCGAAATATATTGTGGACTCTATTGTGATATCTTATAATAATTATGTCTCATTTATATATATTAACTTATATAATTAAATATCAAAAATAAAAGGTTCATATAAATGATATATAATATCATATTTTTGTATTGACTATTTTTTTCAAGCACAAATCAACTGCAAAGCTTTTTTCACAATGTAAACTTGCCAGATATTTTCTCAACTATACAAAGTATTTAATATATTACGATTATCATAACTTAACGCGCCATTAGACCTAATCCTTAATGTTTGCTCAGCCCCCGTCCACTCTATTCAGTGTTTGTGAACTGTATAATTTTAATCCTAAACTTACAACAAATTCAGCGAGGGTAAAAGGTCTTATTAATGTAAAATTAAAAAACTTTTTTACCACAGTTTTGGAAAGCTTTTACCTTTTCCCTCAAGGTTCATTAACATTATGTAGGTACTAAAAGGTTAGGCTGGCATCGGTAGCTTAGCCGTTAGAACTCAAGAATCTCATCTTCAGACCCGGGCTCAATTCCTGCTTTAACGGTGTAGAAAACCGTTTTGAAGTAAACCTGCAAGTCTTAAAAAGCGTGTATTTGTGTTGGGAGTACGGTGATAAGATAAGGGGTGATCCCTTTCACGTTGAGACGTAAAATCATCGATGAAAAGAGGGTGTACGAGTGTTGACTGATTCAGTAGCAGCTAGCAACACCTCTGACACCCTTTCCTATTTACTAATTACTATTTGCCATGATAATATATATATATATATATATATAGCAGTCTACGCATTAATAAGTTTAAACCATTATAAAACAGTTTAAATAAAATAGTAGTTTATGCTACAAGGGCGAAAAGGAATAAATTACGAGGACGATTTAAAACACGAGCGTAGCGAGTGTTTTAAACGTAACCGAGTAATTTATTGCTCTTACGCCCATGTATCATACTACGTTTTTCAATGCATTGTGTGAGGAAATAAAACAAATATAATCTTACGAACTTTAAATTAAGATTGGCTCAAAAGGACTGTATCCAGAGCCGTTAAACAGTGGAAAAAAGTGTAACATTTATGGTACACAGGAAAGGCTGCAGGTTAGCCAACCATTGTAAATAAATAAAAAAAAAAAAAGTAAAGCCCTAGGGCAAAATAATCGACTTTATGTTCGGTTTTGATGCATAAAAAGTGGGCCATTACGAGCACTTGCATTGAAAATAAAATTGTAGTCATTTTCCCATCTTATACAAGGTGTAACAGAAAGGTGTAACCATATTTGAAGACTTTATTCAGTCAATGATTTAGAACAAATTTTACTATGGAACAAATACTGTATATGGAAAAAAAAAATACTCGCTTCATAGGAAAATGTAATGCCGCTCGGCCGAAATGTATGGAATGGCAGATTTTTTTTTTGAGATTTCACGGTTCATCCCATAGTAAAAGTTGTTCTATTCCATTGACTGAATAAGCTCTTCAAATATTGTTACACCTTTCTGTTACACGTTGTATGGTATATATATATATATACCCGAGAAGCTTATCATCATACTGGAACGCTAGCTTCCAAGGCGACGTCACAAAATTTGACCTTCAAATTCTATACCTTTCAAGAGAGATACACTAGCGATACCTACCCGGAGAAAAAAGTTTCATGGGTGATAGAGATAGAATGTAAATGTCATTTATTTTAGGACTCCAGACTCTTATATATACCACTTGTTTCTAACAGCAGTGTCGTGTTTCCAGGAGTAATGGGCGGCTTCCTGGGCGGGCTGATGGGTCTGGGCGGATTGCTGCCCTTGCACTTGCAGGCGCCGCAGCACCACACTCCGCCGCCAAACATGCACCAACAGGTAACTGTCACACCTGTATATATAAATTATTCAAATATGGTTACACCTTTCTGTTACACGTTGTATACCTATACGTAAAATGTACTACGTAACGTAGCCATAACTGGTCAAAGCTATGTCCAGTAATATATTACGACCCAGGAATAACAAAACACTTCTTGCTACATATTTAACAATACTCTCATACTGTTGGTATCTCAGACTGTTGATTTGAAGTCGCCCAATAATTGATGATTCATCCCTATTGATCACCTTCACTATATGTCGCAGGTAAATTGTCAAAGCCGTGAAATTCTTATCTCACTCGGTTAAGTTAGGTTATTTTATAAACAACCTAACAAAAAGCTGCTGTGAAATTATTTTTATTTCATTTATTTATTTCCCAACTTACACCTACCATTACAGGAATGCAACCTAATGCGATAGGATGTGTTTGACTTATTTTATCTTACAAATCTACAAAATAACACTATTAACTACATATTCCATCAAACTTACTAAACCTACTTATCTTAACCTCTACTTATGTTTATGGCGGCACGTCTACACGTTTGCCGCATTCCTTTTAGATATGAATAATCACGTACAATTAAGTATAAATAAGGATTCATCTTTCATCAATATATATTACATAAATAACCATCTAACTGGTAGTAACCATTTATTTTATAAGGCCCCCAAATTGGTGACCCCGACGTGATATGAACACGCAACTTTCTGATAACACAGTGTATATAACTAGGGCTGCCATCCGTCCGGGTTTCCCCGGATTTGTCCTAGTTTGGAGGGCGTCCGGCGGCCGTCCGGGGAGGATTTGGAAAAAGATCCGGGTAAAACCCGGATACTACGAGGGGCATGCCAAAAGAAATTAGATACTCAAAAATTATAACATTTATTCTTTATTACAAGTATCGATCTTTTCGAAGTATTCACCCTGAGCACGTATACACTTTTCCATACGTCTGAACTAATTGGAAAATACCATAGACCACTCTTCTTTAGACACCTCAGAAATCTCGAAAATATAGGCAGCCAGTGCATCTTCTTTGCTTTCAAACTTCTTCCCCTTTATTTTTTCTTTGATTTTTGGAAACAGGTAAAATCACAAGGTGCTAGGTCAGGGGAATATGGTGAGTGAGGGAGGATTGACGCATTTTTTGAGTCGAAAAAGTCAAGTGTTTTGGCAGACGTGTGCGACGCTGCATTGTCGTGGTGCCTGAGAAGGCGTCGGATTCCTGACTTCGGTCGCTTGTCACACCAAGCTGATATTACTGTTGGAGCACAAACTGTCACATACCATTCGGAGTTCATCGTTCTTTGATTCTCTAGCACTACAGTAGCAATATGATCCGTTTTGCTGAAAAACGAGGCGACCATTTGTTTCTGTGTGCTTCGTGCACGGCGACATTTCGTTGGAGTTGGCTCATCTTCAAAGCACCATACAGTCGAATTTCGCTTTGTTTCGGGATCATAGTTATAAAGCCATGTTTCATCACCAGTCAGTATACCATACACATTTTTTTTCTCGCCACCGTCGAATTTATCTATCATGAATAGGCACCAATCCAACCGACGGTCTTTCTGCTCATCGGTAAGTTTGTGCGGCACCCATCTCAAAAAACATTTACGGAGACCACCTTGGTCGTGAATTATGGTTTGCATTGCTGCTGATCCAATTCCCTGCTCTCGCTCCAGCTCTACATACATAATTCGTTGGTTTTCGCGAATAAGTTTTTCGACTGCACGAACGTTTTCTTCTGTGACCGCGGTTGGCAGCCGACCTGTCTTCGCTTCATCTTTGAGACATCCCCGTCCTCTTTTAAATTCAGCAAACCAATTAAATACTGTTGTTTGTGAGCAACCAGACTCACCAAAAGTAGTAGCCAAAAGTTCAAAACATTCTTGAGGCTTAAAACTTTTTTATAGTCATAATAAATCATAGCGCGACAATCACTTCGACTGAGCTCCATTGCTGCAAGCGAATTCCCGCCAGATTCTCGGAAAAATGATGCTCATCCAAATAAAAAAAAAAGAAATGATGTGCGTTCTATTTTCAGATATATCAACAAACAACCAGCCTACAAGATGATGTATAACTTGCCAGTGTCAATCAAAGGAGTAAAGAGTATCTAACTTCTTTTGGCATGCCCCTCGTATATGTGTCAGGCGTAACCACAATTAATTGAAGGATAATCAATAAATAAAAACAAATCTAAGCAAATAATTCATTCGTTCGTAAACCGCATCGAAGCCAACTCCAGCGCGGCAATATAACGTATTTATTGTTTAATGAATAATTATTAATGTTGAATGAAAAATATTTGATGAATAAAATGTTAAATAAAAACTTTTTTTTTTTATAATATTTGTTTTAGGCGTGTCCGGGGAAAAACCGCAATTTTACCTTAATGTCCGGGGTTTTTGAAGTTTTTGTCCTCTGTCGGCAATTTAGATGATGGCAGCCCTATATATAACGCTATTTTATTGAATTCACTTAGAGCACAATTAAAAAGGTCTATGCGTTCCGCGATAGAATTGAGAATGGTAAACGCGCGCTAACTACAATATACGAGTACATACAATATACAATAATTTAACTACAATACATTCCGTATGGACAGCGACCAGGCAATCCGTCCTACAATAAATTTCTTGTGGACAACGACCAGGCAATCCGTCCTACAATAAATTTCTTGTGGACAACGACCAGGCAATCCGTCCTACAATAAATTTCTTGTGGACAACGACCAGGCAATCCGTCCTACAATAAATTTCTTGTGGACAGCGACCAGGCAATTCGTTTTCGACACGTGAGCTTATTTGGTATACAGAGACAGAATATCGTACATTTTCGACCCCTTGAATTACGAGGTTGCTTTCGAACAGCTGTTGGGGCTTTTATTTCAATTAGATACCTACAGTATTTAGAACATTATCAGAATATGTGATATAATACATCTCCTCAAGGTAATGTCGAACTAGTAGGTGCATGATTGTACATGTCACCGTAAGATTATAAAATCCGATTGAGATTATAATTACACCGTACGTTTTTTCACGATTGTTTATTTTATTTATTTATTTATTTGATAACTAAAAAGAAATATCTACATATTTTACAATAATAAGGTGTATCAGAAACCTGTAAGGGTTTTTACGTACACTATCCTAACCTAGTGAAATTATAAACTATCGGTCTTTACTCGTACACTGTCACGGTTACGTATGCACTGCTTATTATTAAATACCCAAGCAGTAAAACTAGACGTAAGCCGAGTACTCAATCTAAAAATACTTATTCCAAGTGAAAAGTGTTTTAACTAATTAACTGCGTTAGTTTCGTACAAACAATATCACGATTTATTAATTTGTCTCGGGGTCAAAACTCTAATTAATCAAAGTTTGTCCGGGAAACTCATAAATTCGGCAGAAGAAAACAAACATTACATAAAAGCGGCAGGCAAAGCACTGACGTCATCAACATGGCTGCCCCATTGATGAAAACTGTCATGGCGGCTATTTCCCGCGCACTGCGCAGGTTTGCGTGCATACAGCCATTGATAGAGCTTTTCCGAACATTTAGACTCTACGATTTACCAACAGTGTATAAAATTAGTCATACAACTTTTGAAGGTTTTAGGTTTGGTTCCCTCAAAACGAAAATTTCTTCATTGAAAAAAGTACTTGAATAGATTTAATAAAAGCTAAACCGAATTTTTTGTAACTACTTGATATACCAGCTTGTAATGCACATACTGAACGCTCACGAGGGCGTTATGTGTCGCAGGTTCAAATCCTGGCCCGAGGAATTTTTTCAAAAATATTATGTACGGATATGGTGTAAAAATTCGTCGTTCCAGATACGAACCTCGGTAGCGCAGTCGGTAGCGCGCCTGTCATGTAAACAGGAGCTCGCAGGTTCAAATCATGGCCAGAGGAATTATTTCGAAAATATTTGTGCTTTTAAATTTGTTTCTCATTGATTTCTAGTTGGTAATGCACTCTTATAATAATTAGAGGATTCAAAGCGATGGATTTCGCAATAAAAACATATATAATCTTAAATAAAAATTTGCCAAATGATTCGTCGAAGCTTATAAAAATCCTTTTTACAACAGCATTTTCGTCCATCCAGCCTGCAATAATAGCTACGTATCTATAGGCTGAATCAAATACAGCCCAAGTCTCGGACGCGAACAGACGTTTGCGCGGGAACCTACCGTGAGCACCGAATTTATTAATTCAAATTTCGAATTTATCCAAACCCTCTTGCTTCTTTTTATTATAACTTCTCAGTGGAACAAAAGATTTTTGGTAACAACAAAGATTAACAGATTGTAAAGTGTCTCGTGAGTGAAAGAAGTTTTTCGATAAAAAGTTGGTAAGTAAATGTTGACGAGATTTATTTCGGCTACTTTATATTAGATTTTGCGATAAGTAAATTTAAGAAAGTTACTGGGAAACCCTTATTGGTTGTATTGAGGGAATAAAAATAAATAATAAAGATATTAAAAAACACAACTGCCATAATTTCAAAAAGAACATAAGTGCAGTCAGGGGCAGCTCTACATTGGATACGTGTTGTTTTGTATGTCGTTACTAAATTCATTTTGAAATTATGGCAGTCATGTTTTTTAATATTTTTATTATTTATTTTTATTTAATACTTTTATACCCAGTGCCAATCCTTATTCATACAAATTGGTAAAAGCTTTCAGAAGATATGATGGAATAAAAAAAAACATGAACCCTGAAAAAAATACACTCTTTTTTGAGGGTAGTCGTGTAAAAATTAATAAGCAAGTGTTTCGCTCGAAGATTGTCCAATTTCCATATTTATGATTGCGTTACAAGGTGCCGTTATTGGATTTGCATATATTTATCTCCTCTTTCGCTTAACGAATTGGAAATGAGTGAAGTCCTTGTGTATGTCAATTATTTTTATACCTAAGTTTTTTTGAGTTGTTTCAGTCAGTGGACATTGAAATATTAATTTTATGAAATCGATTTACAGTTTTCGCCACGCTACATTAAACTGTTGATTTATGAATAATTCAAGACATATCTACTTTGTTATGTTTTGTTTTCAGAAAAAGTTTTCAAGTTTTTATATTGCCAAAATATTTACTACGTGTGCTATTTACATACATATTTGTGCGTACTTCATGTATAACTAAATGTGTGCTACGAAGCGCTACGCTAAGCTACGTGGCGTAGCGACTACGAAACCGTCTACGAAAAAGGCGAAGGGATAAGAATAAAAATGTTATACGAGTATTATTTATACAATACATAGTATTATTTATACATATACATAGTATTTCAACATATTTCCAATACTTTTAAAACGAACTGTTAAGATTTGTGTATCTTTAAATTATACCACATAGAGTGTGGTTATCAGATTAAACAAAATAAACTCGCTCAGCTATCGTGGGTAAGTTGGTTATGTAAATAAGCAGAATAAACAAAATAAACCAACCACTATAGTACATACCATGGTGGTTTAAAGTGGCCTGAAGTTAGCTACACAATCATGTTTGATAGACAATTTTTTTATTAGTAGAAAATAGTGATTTTTTGTGATCTCATTATCTATTGATCATTATGAACAATTCTTATTCTTTATATTGTACACAAAATATTAAATTACACACGTAAACATTAAAAATTAGTGAACAGCGGCGAGCTTATCTCTATCAAAGATTTCTTCCAGCAAACCGAAAGAAGATCAGGAATACATAAAAAGAAAATAGTTATCATATGTGAACAAACTTAATACTTACTAACAAATAATAAACGAAAACACTAATTTGACTAACTACAAAACCAATGTACTATCGAGGAAAAATCCGCAGACCTACTTTTGCGTCTGCGGCAATTTCTATAAATAAATAAATAACGAATAAAATACATATTATAATTACACCTATGTGCTCTAAGATACCTAACGGTTAAAATAAATATGAATACATATATAAATAAATAACTAATAAATTTTAATATAAATAATTATATTAGAAAGCTCAATAATTTGTTAAATGCTCTTTCAATTTATTTTTGAATAAGGAGACAGTTACGCACCCTCGTACAGTATGCGGAAGAGAATTCCATAATTGAACATCTTGTACAGTATAGGAGTTCCCAAAAGCTCCTGTATAATGCGGAGGTTTTTTAGGAACAAGGCAGTATGTGACCTAAGTGGTTTAGTTCTACTGAACAGAAAGTGGAAGCACTCACGCAGGTAGGTGCATTAGGACTTTGTAAGATGAGGAAGAGGCAACACAATGCGTGATAATTTCTGCGCTGTCGAATAGGGGATGCTCGGAGTTTCTTTGATGGATCATATCAGAAATGAGGTGATTCGTCAAAGAACCAAAGTCATCAACATAGCCTCTAAGATAAGCAAGCTGAAGTGGCAGTGGGCTGGCCACATCAGCCGAAGAACAGACAACCGATGGGGGAGAAAGGTTCTCGAGTGGAGACCACGAACCGGCAGACGCAGTGTAGGACGCCCGCCAGCTCACTGGACTGACGATCTAAAAAAGATTGCCGGTAGTGGCTGGATGAGGATGGCCGAGGATAGAAAAATATGGCGTGCACAGAACTTTTTGCTGTAAAAGCAAGCAATTGGTCAAGAATAACAATAAAAAAAATATGAAAAAATTTAAATAACACTTTGAAAAAAAAAAGTTTGTATTGGAAATTTTCACTCTAGGGTAGACATTGTCTACCCTGGCGTCAAACAAAAATTTTTTTTTCAAACTGATATTTATATTTTTTCATATTTTTTTTATTGTTGTTCTTGACCAATTGTTTGCTTTTCCAGCAAAAAGTTCTGTGCACGCCACCGTTGCCCTTGGAGAGGCCTATGTCCAGCAGAGGACCGATATTGCCTGATGGATTGGATTGGATTGAATAGGGCGCCACTTAAGTTTGTTAAGATTGTGAAATACATGGTCATACTTACGCAGACCATAAACAAACCTTATGCCCAAATTATCCTCAGGAAAAGAACGCGCGCATTGAAAAAGAATGCATATCTCCATACTAACTCAAAATTTTGTTATTTTATGTATCATGTGGTATATGAATGGACAATTAAACTTAAAAACGTATTAACTTAAAAGTTAGTGTGCCCATTAATTTATAACAAAATACATAAAATAAAAAAATTTTGTCGGAAAACCCTAACTGACATTAAACTATGTTCGCGAAATGCCATAAATCACATATGTTTATTTCAAAAATAAGAAGAGCAGTCTTAAGTTGTGCGTTTCGTAGCAGACACGAATCTTTCCCTCTTAAAACTTCAAAATTCAAATTTAGAGAAACCAATGAAAACTTTGCGATGTCAGTATACAGGATGGAAAAAATTTAAGGGCCCTGGAGGGGAACTACCTTAAATCCTTTAGCTAGCTCATTTTACTGAAAAGAAACATTCCTTGATTTTTTAAAATAAACAAAACTGCATTCAAAGATATTCTGAAATTCGCTTGTCTCACCCGGGAATCTAACCAACTAAAAATAAAAATAAAAAAACCCCCGCTATTTTATTATACGAATCGGCAGGATTATTGTTCAAAATACAACAGTACTAGGTATTGTTAATAAAGAACTTGTAATAAATATTCAATTTCATGGGTATCTCGTACAACAGATGAGTTTTACTTTACAAACTTTAGTTTAGTAGACAAATTTTATCCTAAACAATAATCCTACCGATTTGTATAATAAAATAGCGAGGGTTTATTTTTTTAATTTTTAATTGGTTCAGTTCCCGGGTGAGACAAGCAAATTTTAGAAGATCTTTGAATGCAGTTTTGTTTCTTTTAAAAAATAAAGGAATGTTTTCTTTCAGTAAAATGAGCTAGCTAAAGGATTTAAGGTAGTTCCCCTCCAGGGCTCTTACATTTTTTCCACCCTGTATAGATATACAATACATAGGTATTAAGGTTTTGTACAATAACTATTGAGCAAATTTTGTGTTACAATCCGCCTGCTAAACGGCTCTTAAATACCAGCCCATTTACATTCGTTATATTAAGTACTCGGTTTTTTACAAGTATTTACATACTTTTTAGATTAATAACTAATGTAGGTTGAATTCATAATTAAAAGATGTGACCGATTAACTTATATTAACTTACACATATTAAATTTATTACGCGACATATTTCGAATTCCTTCCGAACTCGTCGTCAGCGGATGTAGACTATTTACATGGTATGTACTTGTTTACACAGGCTATATAAACAACTTGCCAACAGATTCAGGATAATAGGCAGCCTTCTGGTTCTGAAGTGGAGTGACAAAAGTAATTACCGTGAAATTCGAGCCTCCTTTACGATCGCCATGTTATAAAAAGAACCAAACAAGAGTATTTTTAGGGTTCCGTGAAACCCTTATTACTTAGCCCGGTGTTCATCCATCTGTCTAGAGAACGGTTGTGCCTATTGAGCTGAAATTTGGGATGCGCTATGCCGCCAATCGAAGCCATTCCGGGAGACCGGTTACAACAGGTAGTTGCGCAATTACGTAATTAGATTTCCGTAAGTTTTGTAGAAATCCCTGGACAGGCTGATAAACACCCCACTTGATTTCACTCTCCCTTTTTCTAGGTGAGCCTCATCCTAGATCTAATCGATGCTTTTAATCAGGCACAGTAGTAGATAAGCGTAAGTAAGACTATAATATTATTAAAACTCACGTGAACAGACATACTAAATTATAATTATTAATAACGGCTTTTACACTCATTTTTGATTATTGTTGACTGTACGCCAACTGTTTCACCAATATAATTTTGGTGTATGACATCGATGGTGAACGCAGCCTAAGAAAGACACGACATGAAAACGACACTCGGCTTGAAAATGCCGAAACTGTATCGGTGAAACAGTTGGCATATAGACAACAATAATTAAACGTGAGTGTTAAGGCCGTTATAAATAATAATTACTTAATTAAACTGTTGTGTTTATATAAAAAAATGTTGTTGAGTTGTAGAATTACTGAAAAATATTCGAAAAATCTAAAAATAATTTTAAAAATTTAATAAGGTCTCATGTCAAATTAAATATCTTCAAGCAATTCTCATCAGTATTGAAGAAACCTCTTGAGTGGACGACCATATGCTTCTTAGACATATTAATTCTCATTTGTCAGTCCTCGGAAGACCTATCATAGTTGGTACAAAGGAAACACTTGTCTTTTCTCAGATTATTAAATTTACTCTATTCTGTTTTTCAAAGCTACGTTTATAATTTAATGTATGTCGGCGACCTTCAATTAACGTGACAAACTATTAGACTAGGAGCGTACAGTTGTAGGGTTGGCTGGGCGCAGTCAGGAGCATTTTGTTTTTGCTGACTGTACAAAATGCTCCAAGTTGCGCTCAGCCAATCCTGGTTATTTTGATGTAGTATTTTTTCTACACAACTACGAATTGGTGACATCTATCTGAAAATGATGCTGAATCGATTTTTTTGTCGCCTTAGTACCAACTTATAGCCCCACACTTTCCGCGCACAAAGGTTCAAATAATACTAGGTGCGGACACCAAGCCCGCCAAAGAAGAAGAAGAAGTAAAAAATGCTCCAGGTTGCGCGCAGCCAACTCTGTTTATTTTGATGTGTTTTTTTGTTCTTGTTGCAGCATCTTGTTACATAGCATACGGTTAGCCAATGTACGCCCGTAGTCTATATTGTTATAATAGTAGTTTATGCTACAAGGGCGCAAAGGAATAAATTACGAGGACGATTTAAAACACGAGCGTAGCGAGTTACATTTTTCAATGCATAGTGTGAGGAAATGATAACAAATATAATCTTGTGAACTTTAAATTATAATTGGCTCAAAGGGACTGTATCCATAGCCGTTAAACGGTGTAAAAAAAGTATAAGGTCTATGGTACACAGGAAAGGCTGCAGGTTAGCAAACCATTGTAAATAAATTAAAAAAATATATATATTAAAGCCCTAGGGCAAAATAATCGACTTTCTGTTCGGTTTTGATGCATAAAAAGTAGGCCTTTACGAGCACATGCATTGAAAAAGTTTTTATCTGTATTTTATAAAAACAAAACAGCCGCTGTAGTTTAGATGTTAGGACGCCGAACTCTCAATCTTGGGGCCCGGAATCGAGTCCTGCCAGTTGAGCATGCACAAATATTTGTATTACAACTTGCCAACGGTGAAAGAAAACACTGTGAAGTAAACATGCATTCCCCAACAGTACGGTCATAAGGTCATCTTTTTGACGTTAAAATTGTCGCTAAAAAGAGAATGTACGAGTGTTGACTTGTGATTTGATTTGTGATTTGATTTGACTGTTATAGTAACAGGGGATCTAAAAAGGCCGACTTGGGTGAATCATAAAATGATTTGAAAGTAGGATGGAGTCAGAGTTTCTTCACGCATGCAAAAGAGACGGTATCAGAACGGAATCATGATATGATTCATCCAAAGCGGCTTTTTTAGAGGACCAGCGGGTCTACCGCGTAATTCTCATTTTCATCAACATCAACTTGAGATTGAAATTTGACGTGCGTGCGACGACGCCCGCCTAACATGCCATCTCTTTTGCACGCGTTGAATTACGCATACATTTGCTTGAAGTTGATACAAATGAGAATTACGCGGTAGAGCCCCTGGTCCTCTAAAATGGCCGCTTTGGATGAATTATACTATGATTCTGTTCTAATGCCGTCTCTTTTGCACGCGTGAAAAAACTCTGACTCCATCCTACTTTCAAATCATTTTATGATTCACCCAAGTCGGCCTTTTTAGATCCCCAGTTCACAGTCGGAAACAATTCTGCAACCTTCTCGGAAATATAAATATGTCGTGACCATATGAATTTGTTTGTTGTTTATAAAATCAAACATTTTCCAATTAATTACCAATTTGGTCACCAGTCAACAACATTAGTTAATTCTCGTACACACGGCCACCCTAAGGACTTAGACTAGGGTATAACTTTTTGTACAAATATCGATTTTACAGCGGCGTAATAAAAACTGCCATGGTATACCGTGACTGGCCGAAGACTGTATCTATGTAATCGTCTTCCATTTGGGTCTAGTAATGACAATTTAATACAGTTTCTATTCTAGAACCTCATAGTATCCTGATTAGAAGGTCACGGTGGCGTGCCTACCTCATTAGACATGCATGTAGGCACGCTCCACGTGACCTCGGCACAGTGACGTCATGTAACCTCATACGTACGTATGGTGTATTATGAGTTATGAATAGGGGTGAATTTGATACCGGGTGTAAATAGACGTCAATAAATTTGATACCGGGTGTAAATAGACGTCAATAAATTTAATACCGGGTGTAAATAGACGTCTATAAATTTGATACCGGGTGTAAATAGACGTCTATAAATTTGATACTGGGTGTAAATAGACGTCTATAAATTTGATACCGGGTGTAAATAGACGTCTATAAATTTGATACCAAGTGTAAATAGACGTCTATAAATTTGATACCGGGTGTAAATAGACGTCTATAAATTTGATACCGGGTGTAAATAGACGTCTATAAATTTGATACCGGGTGTAAATAGACGTCTATAAATTTGATACCGGGTGTAAATAGACGTCTATAAATTTGATACCGGGTGTAAATAGACGTCTATAAATTTGATACCGGGTGTAAATAGACGTCTATAAATTTGATACCGGGTGTAAATAGACGTCTATAAATTTGATACCGGGTGTAAATAGACGTCTATAAATTTGATACCGGGTGTAAATAGACGTCTATAAATTTGTTACCGGGTGTAAATAGATGTCTATAAATTAAACTACATAATCTAATTATAATACTGGAACACGTTCCCCAAGAAAAAACCGTGTAAATTAAAAAAAAAATGGGCCTGTCAAAACAAAATTCTCAGATGGTTTCAAAGTTAGTAAAAACCATGGATTTTTTTAATTTTCTCAGGTACCTGACTATTTACAACTGGTAATATTTTCTATTTTAATACTAAAAATTCGTGATATATCGAATCGGTGTAACACGACTTAACTTATTAACTCGATACAGAAAGAAAAAGACAAAACGCTTAAATTAAGTTTAGTCCTGTCAAAGAAGTTAAAACGTGTTACACCGAATCAATACAATTATTAATCTCTGTAGCTGCCGGATATACTGCCAAACTCTCAATGAATCAATTGATTCAAGATCACGAGTGAAAATGGTCCTTAAAGGAAAAGGCTCTATTTTGAAGCTACAAAAGTAGGAAAAAGTACATAGCACATTTCCTGATGCATATACAACGTGACTTTTTGATCATCGTCCAAATTCATACTGGCGGCTTGATAAGTGATCAGTATCATGGATCAATAAATTTTTTTGTAAAATTCGTAAAATGAAATGTCGACTCTCCATAGTGATTCACTCGGGACTGGAAGTGAATTACTATGTGAAGTCGAAATTTCATTTTACGGATTTCACAAAAATGTTTATTGATCCAAGATACTGACCACTTATCAAGCCTCCAGTATGAATTTGGACGATGATCAAAAAGTCACCTTGTATAAGTAATATGTCAGTAACAAGTTTTTATTTCTTTTATTAGATAATGTGAAGACATTCCATGTTTCCATTAGTAAATTTTGAATGCAAAGTGATTATGTACTTGACTGAGGCAGTCGACAAAACGATAAAAAAAGAATTTAATATTATGCTCTTAATATAATGTTTCTATACAACAATATTATTCTTATTCATAAATATCATACCACTCAGTTATAAAGAACTAACATTATATTTTTGAAAGTCTTTTTGTTGTTCCTAAAGCCCACCATACTTGTACAGGTGAATGCAAGAGTCGCTGTGGGAAGTTAAATTATAATCTTACAAATTATCAACAAAATCAAAATTATTATCAATTAATATCAACAAATCTTCATCCTGAAAATTTTACAACTTGTACAAACCGGATAGGGGCCGTCCATTAATCACGTGATGTTTTTTAGCAAGGTGAGGTTTTAGACTACCCCTCCCTCTACTCAAAATCACGTGTATTTTTTTGGTACAAAGTCAACAGGAAGCCGCCGCCGCCACGCCGAGCCGGGCGGCGCGCGGGGAAATCGTTGCTTAGCAAGGGCGAGTCAAGGTCACGCACCGTTTTTTGCCTTAAAAATTGCGCATTCAGAGAAAAAATAAATACACGTGATATCGCACTACACCCCCCCTCCCCCATAGTGATATTTTGTGATTTTTGTCGAACCCCCACCCCCCTTTCGAGCCTCACGTGATTAATGAACGGCCCCATAGTTGTGGATGTCTGATGCATCTCTATAAAACGGGTTCAGTCAAATTATCAACAACAATTGTTATTGGTGGATTTTATATTGCATACAATCCATTTGATGCAAACTTAGTTATTAAAATAATTATGGTATGCAATAACTTAAATTTTAACGTTTTGAAACATACTCTGCCCACCTGTTGGCAGACATGTTAACATGTTAACAAACTTTAACATTACACCGACGCTTTATAAGCTTTGTACAATGGCTATAAAATAAAAATTTTATTTCTTGTGCTTGAATTGTATAAAGCCATCCCCGGTGGTATGCGAGTGGAATTTTTAATAAAAACGGTATTTTATTTCTATTATAAATTAGCTTTTTAATAAAAGGGATGACGTGGTGATGATGAAGTCTCATGACGTACGAAGATGAACTCTCAAATTATAACTTTTTTCGGAGCAACGGTATATGGTTCAGTTGGTAGGACGTCGGACTGTCGATGTTGAGACCCGGGTTTGAATCGTGACAGTCAAACATGCACCAATGAATTTTTGGAATTTATTTGCATAGTATTTCTGTATATTTAAAAAGCGTATACTGGGTGTTAAGATGAAGCCGGAAACTGGTGATAGTACTCGTCCATACGAACAATTTTTACTATGGAGCCAACCCTCGAATCATGAAATAAAAACCAGCCAAGTGTGAGTCAGGCTCGTGTACCTAGGGTTCCGTATTGTGGATGATATATTTAATTTGTCATTTTATTTTTCGTAAATTTCTCAACCGCTATATTTTTCCTGTAATCTTTACGTAAACACATATTAACATGATTTTTTTCATATTTTTCGGTTCCCCAGTTTTGGAAAAAAAGGGGGGGAAATACATTTTTTTGGTTTTTCGAGGATTTTTCGAACTAGATGCAAGTTAATGTAGCCAAACTATATATTTTACAATCAGCTCTTTAATACCTACAATTCGATGCCAATATTGTATTTTTATAATTTTTTATTTTATTTATCTACTTCTTTTTTTATATTTCTCATTTGTGCTCAACTTTTTAAATCCCTATAGTTTTCCTGTGATTGGCCGGTTATGATCTATTATCGACATTTTTTTTTCGGTTTCGGAGATAAGGGGGGAGACATACACATTTTTGTGGTTTTTAAAGATTTCTCGAAATTTTTGCCAGTAAATATAGTAAAAGTATACATTTTTACAATCAGCTTTTCAATATCTACAATTTGATATCCATGTTGTATTTTTAGGGTAATATTTTTTATTTTTGTCATTTCTAAAAATTTTGATCAATTTAAAATTTTTCATATTTTATTTACACCGTGATATGTGGGTATATTAATACTATTTTTGTGAAAAATTTCAAGTCTTTATCTTTAACGGTGCTAAAGTTATGAGGCTGTGACATACAGACGGACGGACGGACAACGGAGTACTACGGAACCCTAAAAATCAGCTGTTCCTTCATGGAATGAAGGAGGTTGAAAATAAACATGAAATTATTAGTTCTTTATTTTGTATATTTTCCCTTAATCGTAAATAAATTTCTCAGTTCTTTCAAATAATTTATTTACACCTTCAAAAAAGATAATGTTTTGTCTAGGCTGTCAAAATATACAGAAATAGCTGACTTATTTCTAAAACATCTTTTTTTTTTGCCTCCGACCGATCTCGTAGGTGCACGTTTGTGTCCAGTCTGCGTGCTTCGGAAGGAAGGTTAATCTGTGGCAATTTGTGCCCGAAGTATGGTGATAGAGCTCGACCCGTCATGCTGGGACATAAAAATCATTGGTGTAACGTAGGTGTACGAACGTGGACTCGCACTCGGAAACACTTCTGACACCCCCTCAGGGATTCATGTCGTGACGTTTTCGTTTTGTTTTTTTTCTCTCGAAGCTATTTTACTCATCTTTGGAACCAAATAATAATCTGACCGGGCCATTTGGACTTTTGGAACCACACTCGTTAATTGGCGATGGACTGAAAATACGATCAATAATACGAGTTTCAGCGTTTTTCAATGCTTTCTTTCTAAATGGACGATCAGGTTTCATTCCGAAGTGGCGAACGAATTTAATTTACTCTATATTTGTTTTTGGAGAAGCATTAGCTCAATTGAAATTGATTACCAATTCTTTAATCATATCACTGGGGGATGTTATAAAAACTATTGGAATAAGATGGCTGGCTGGAACGTTGGCTTAGGATATGACTAGATATTATAGATTATGGATCTATATGTATTTACTATATAAGGTCTTTAAATTCAAATGTAAAGTAATTTAGGAGGTGATTCAGTACCGTTAATACATCACATTCCACTGCAAAGTATTCAGCTGATCGGACCACTTCGTACTGAGAAGTGAAAAAAAAGTTCGCGAAAAAAAAAGTGCTTTGCAGTGGAATATGATGTATTAACGATACTGAATCACCTCCTGAATTATTTTCCATTTAAATTGAAATACCTTATATATAAAAGAAATAATATAACGAATTAAGAATTTAATAATCCGGATATTGACATTTTCGATCTGAGATATTCTCTTTTTGCCACGTCTATTAAAAATGCTTTTGTTTAACAACCTCCTCAGACTTCCACCTTTTTGATCTTATTATTACTTTTTTATAACGTACAAATAAAGTTATGTTGTATAGACCCAATACATGAGCAGGAATTGATCCTACGATCTATGAGTGATGCTCCAAACTCTAGTCTGTTGGTAGACTTTGCTTTCTGGGCTGTATGTTGTCAAGATCTGTATATTCTATAGATGTCCTACCTTTATGAACACCTTGCAAGAGAGAAAGAGATGCACAACAAAGAACAGCTGTGTCAATGTTTTTTCGAGTAACTGCCCATAGCTACCCGCTTGCTTGGGTGTGATTGCGGATTTTATAATAATATTTAAATAATAGAATGAAATTAGAATGATTTGAAACACATTTTGCCCAATTTCTCGTATTAATCGGCCCAAAAAAAAAGTTTTTACAGTAACGGATTGATTTTCTTTATTCTATTTAGTAGTTATATGCAGGATTGTCCAAAATATTAAGTAAAATAGTAAATCTAATAGTAATGTCATAGTAATTTTTTGGTATCATTTTCTCTACTACATTGTTCATCTTGCACATTCTAAATCTATGGTATCTGGCCATGAATTACAATGCCAAATGAAATCGGAGCTACCGTCAGAGAAATAAAAGATTTAACAGCTGCCCTAAAGGTAGCAATTACGATTGTACCAATTCCATTACAGCTCCTAACTGTTACAGCCAGCTAATAAATAACCTACTAGCGAAAGGACAACATTAAGGGTATGGACGTAAACTTGTTACTTTTATGAGTACCCTCCAATATCAATATAAAGTGAATCCACTTAATAGCTATTTTATGTTGAGGATTTGTTTTATAGATACTTATTTAGTAGTTGCGTCATAAACTCATAATTTAACCTTTTGTAGACAAAGTCTGCTTTAAATTGCGGAACCTGCAGGATGACTTGTGCTCAATTATTTATGTCGTGGATAATAGATAGTGACGGGGACACTTTTTTGCAAAATGTAATCCAAGGTAATTTCCAAAATTTACTATTTTTTTAAATTTTATAGCTAGGTACTTAATCAAAACAAAGTATTTCATATATATAATCAAATCAAAACAAAATAATGAATGAAAGAAAGGGCAAAGCCAGAATTCGGCCCACTATACTTTTTTTTCAAAAACGATCATGAACAAAGATGGCCCGTACACTACGTTTTTAGATATTTACGAGAAATATTTATGGCAATAATTTTAAACATCATGAAGTTGGGAATAAGTTTTCTTTTTTAAACAATATTTCAACGACTACACTTGTTAAAAATGGCGTCGGATCGGGCGGAATGGTTTATTTTTTTATTTTCTAAGGCTCTGGCTTTTAGAATGTTGCCACATAAAAATCATTAATTGAAAATAAAATCGATTATGTCGTACCAGTTTTAGGCATCGAAATGCATATTTAAAACGAAAACTATTTAAACGAAAACCGTTTATTACCTTGTATTAAACGGGGAACATACAGTAACTGTCAGTATTTATTGCACATCAAGTCTTCCTTAATGTTCTCACACGAGCGATATTAACATTTCCTTATTAATTTTCCCTCTGCATAAATACGTCCGAAACTTCTATTAACCCGCGTCTACTGGGACGAGCTGGCCGAGCCGAAACGCGCTAGCGCAGAAAGTTACCTGACGACCGATGCGCTGGCACAATTCGATTCGACGTGGCTCGGCTCGTCGCTAGTGGATGCGGTTTCAGTCATGGCTCACGTCCACTAGCGACGAGCCGAGCCGCGTCGAATCGAATTGTGCCAGCGCATCGGTCGTTAGGTAACTTTCTGCGCCGGGCCGGTGCGTTTCAGCTCTATTCGGCTCGTCCCAGCGGACGCGGGGTAGCGGAATTTTCGGATGTATTTAGGCAGAGAGAAAAAGAATAAGGAACTGTTAATATCGCTTGTGGGAGGATATTTTGAGTTATTTATCTTAGGGACCCGAAATATCATGTCAACGTGCATAAAATGAATATTTAAAAGGAAATATAAGGAATTTTTAACGAAAGTCGGTGGTAATTTTCAATTTGGTATCGCATTTGTCGCCTACTAATAATAATAACTTCGTCAGAGCTGTCCATCGCAGTTCTCACATGCACAAAATACTTCAACAACAGCCCTAGAAAATGATTAAATGCGCCGCGATTCGTCTGATGTGGCCGCACCCGGATGAAATGCGTTTCGATTCTCCTCAAATAGACGCCAGGCTTAAATGTAGACAAGCGACTATTTGCGATTTGATTTGCTTCGACTCTGTGCGCCTAATGAACGCGAGCCTTAAATCACTTACATATTTCATGAAAGAATAATCGACTGCGCATAATCGATACTTTCTGATGTAATGGCAACACTATTTTACTTTTTTTACTGACAGACAGTCTGACAGCTTTTCAAAAGAACGTCTACTGGCCGATTTCTCAGTTTTGTTTGATCGTTCTTTTCATAAATAAGTTAGTTGTGAATTGTTTGGATTTTAACAATGATAAAATGTATCAACTATGGTTTAAATGTCTCTCGCATGAAAATATATTTAATACAATGCGACTTCATTCGTGGGTGAATACTTCAACAGAATTCTCTGGAAGAGGTTAGTATACGTCTATTGATTTCAAATAGGTCCTTCTTTTACAATACTTACGCGTTCTATGAAATTAATACATGACGAATTAATCAAAAGTTATTTCTTGTTTGTGCAATCCTTAAGTTAACTAGATAATCCCTAAATACTGGCCTAGTTGTCTTGGTTTAGTCTTCTCGCAACTCACTGAGTAGCGCCAGAGATAACTACAGTTTACAAATAAACCAAAGTAGATTTTATCTATAATAGCAGCAAGATTGCTTCGGAGTCACAGTTTTTGCAATTGATGAGTTCGGTCAGCCCTTGGTAGTGTTTACAAATACCTATTCGATAAAAACAATACTTGGCACGTTCCACTGTTATTTATTTAGTATTTTGTTACTGGTTTATTAATATGATTATGATTAAGATGTTACAGCAAGAAATAATAATACCAACAATCAACTACTGTGTTTAAACATGTTCATACACCATATATGACAGTATAACATATGGCAGTATGTTACAGCTTGCATACTATCATAACATGCATAGTCATACATCAAACACAACCAAGGGCTGAATGCACTAAACTACACATCTAAATTGATATGGATTTAATTCGGTAGGTATAGAAAATGTTGTGAAACACCTAACATTGTTTTACATTTTACAGATACCAAATGATAGTGTGGTCTATCAGTCCTGTCGGTCATTGTTTAGTGAATCAACTGAAACATATGGAAATGAAAAAATGTTTCAAAGTAACACATTAGCAGACTTCATAATCCAAAACAATGTCAATAGAAGACTGGTTCAGTTTGTTAACATTGATGTTAACAATCAAAATGTGCAAGAGTTTCCCGAGCTTACTATTCCGGAACTTATATTAATCGCTTGCTTTATCACATACCAGATAAAGCAAGTGCGATCATATTATGGAGAACATATACATGTCAACAGAGAATTCTCTATTGAAGTATGTAGAGAGGATTACCCGAATGACATTCGGGAAGAGCTGACTCTCAATGAAAATGTTTGGCTCCTAAGGGGCAAAATTCAAAGTCGGCATGTTGGGCGCAAAATATATTATGTTTACTGATAGACGGCACGTTAAACGGAAGAAATGCAATGAAACAATATTATTGTAACTGCCTGGTAGGCCGAAGAACCGTAGGTTGCTGTGCCCATACGATGAGTATTTTATGGTACTTGGGCTGGGCAAGGTATCAAAATAATATTTCAGCCCCAGCAGATTTCCTTGATGGTATTTTGATATCATATGATGACATTTTTGATGATGAAGGTGAATAAATTAGTTAAGAATAACTATTTGTTACTTACATGTACTCAAATAAAAGATTAAAATCACACTGTTTTTTAATAACTCTTTAAGTAGCAAAGCATAAAAAAGTTAATGTTATTCAATGTATAAAATAATCAAGTCAGGCTAGATAAAATAGATACGTAGCTTTTACACATAAGTTAGTTTCTTTGGAGCAGTTCTTTGGTTGAGCTCACAATGCTATATTTTGTTCCAAATATGGATTGTACCAAAAAGTGTTGGAATGGAGACCATTCACAACAAAGCGTAGTGTCCTCGTGCCCACTAGACCGACGATCTAAAGCAGGTTGTGGATCATGGTTGGATGGTGGAGACTGGGGACCACCAAAGGTGGCGAGATCTTGGAAAGGCCTATGTCCAGCAGTGGATGAATACAGGCTGATGGATGGATGGTTTATACCACAGCGCAGAAGGTTCTTTACTGTTGATGAGTTGACCACAATCACATCGTGTGTGGTTAATCAAAATCAATGTTTACTCCATTGCAAGACGTCTGTAGTTCTATATCAATTAGGTTCCGGGTTCAATTCCCAATTGTTGAATCATGTAAATGTAAATGGTTTCTGAGCAGCTTTAGTATTAAGAGACAGGCATTGGATCATCAGTGTTCTTTCAGACATTTACATAAATGTAAATAATACTTACCTGTCAAAAATTAGCTAAACACCAAAGAAGAATATTGAATAGGTAGGTAACATAACCTCAAAAGTTTATACACTTAATTACTTTTAGGATAATTTTCCCAACTTTTATCAAAAAATTAAAAGTTCCATAATTTTTTAGATAATTAAACATTCTATTTAAGACATCTTTCATCTCTGTCCACCTGGGCCAAAAGTTCCATACAAACTTGGCATTCCCCTTTATGGTGCGCAAGAAGTAAAGCTCGGCCAGTTTGTTTTTGGCCATTTATTATCTATGGTGAGGCGGGTTTGGTTGTTTAGCACTTTAGCGCTATTGTTTACGGTGAAATTTAACATTGTTTTTGAGGGTCAAAAGTTTATTTTGGTCCAAAATAGCTAACAGCTATTAGTGATAACGATGATAATTTGACTACACCTGACATTTTGAAAACAGCGACTAATAGGACTAACCATATTTACCAGAAAAATCAAAAACAGCTTGATATAAACTCGCCTGTGGCTCGTTTTTTGAACTCACACTCGTGTTTTAATAACCTCTTTATGTGCCAGTTTCATAGCTGAACGATGAAGACGAAAGACCGCCGCCCGCCGAGAGTGGCGAAATATTGGAGAGGCCTATGTCCAGCAGTGGACTAACATTATCAAACAACTATTCAAAAAAACGTGTGCATTTAAAATATTAGTGGAATAAAGCTCCTAAAAACTGTGTTTACAAACTTTCTTAAAAATAAGCCCAAGATTTAGAGGTATCTTCAAAGTTATACTTGTTGAATTATTTGGCCAAACAGAGGTGAAAATGTAGTTACGCGGGTTACAAATTGTCATTCAGAAGGAGTACGACCGAGGTACTCTCAGTGAATAAAATTTAGTGTTCATTTGTTTAGTAAAACACTTTCACGTCCGTCTAATGACACACGTACCGACCCTCGAAAATACTGGCACTGATCATTTTTCGCTTTTCTTGTACTCATACACTTTATTCAGTAATAAAAATTACAAGTCTTACAAAACTTCGGCTCACGTCTAAACTAGCTTCATTCCTCGGGTAAGAAAACCCGCCATTTTATACTCGTCACGAAATATACTATTTGACACCAATATAATCAATTATTGATTTATAATGATCACTAAATAATGATCAATTATTGTTACATAATTTTATTATTACGTAATATTATTGTTACGTAACATTTTTGTTACATTATAATATTGTTACATTATTACATATTATTTTTACATTACATTATTAGTCTAAGAGCTAGCGACCAAATCGGTCATGTGGCTTCAGCTGTATTGAAACTCCGTTAGCTACTTCCCTGAACAACCTTTTCCGATAATCTTCGTGCTGGCAGGCCGCGTTCGGTGGGTGCGGGTGTAGTGGGGTGGGGAAAAAAATGAAAAATAATGTGGGCTCAGCGACTTTTTTTTTTTTCAAACAGTTGCTCTGTTCTCCCTGTGCACCAAAAACAAATTTTAAATCGATCGGGTGGTGGGAAGGGGTTACCAGCATTAATTAAAAGTACCAAGCCGCCGTGAGCCGTGAGCGCGCTGACGCGTTCGCCGGCTGATATCTGAGCCCACATGGAAATTATTATTATTTTGGTACTTTTAATTAACGCTGGCAACCTCTTCCCACCACCCGATCGATTTAATTTTTGTTTGGGTGCACAGGGAGTACAGAGCAACTGTTTGAAAAAAAAAAGTCACTGAGCCCACATTTTTTTTTCTTTTTTTTCCCCACCCCACTACACCCGCACTCACCGCCCGCGGCCTGCCAGCACGAAGATTATCGGAAAAGGTTGTTCAGGGAAGTAGCTAACGGAGTTTCAATACAGCTGAAGCCACATGACCGATTTGGTCGCTAGCTCTGCGTCTATATTGTTACATGAAGTCTTGTACTTTGTAGAAGCCTGTTCATTGTGTCTTTCCAAATGACGTGGTTTTGTTACCTAATTTTATATCACTAAGGATATAATTGTAGATTTTAGGACTGATAACAAAAATATACTTCTTTGCCTTTTGTAACCGAAAGAACGGTATCATGAGAACAAAAATAATGACTAGCTTTGTCATGATTAAAGTTAATTCTAAAAAAATTAGCAATATTATAGATAATAATAATAATAATAATAAAATTCTTTATTGCACAAGTTAAATTTTTGTACACAGGCGAGCTTAATACTACTTAGTATTTTCTACCAGCTAACCTTTGGCAATGGGGAAGTTGTTGGGGTAGTGCCATGATTTCCAAATATATATATATATATATTATACTTAAATACTCAATAAATTATATTAAATTACATGCTAATACACAAAATAAATTAATAATTGATAAGTTCAACTACTTATACTACTTAAAAGTTTACATATACCGTACATAAATGTCTATAATGATGAGAATTTACCTAATAACTCATAAATAACAGTCATAAGAAGAAATTAAGAAACATTCTGTAAATTAAGAAAGTGTTGTTTAATTGAACTCTTGAAGACTGACATGGACGAAGCTTCACGGATGTGTAGCGGCAAACCATTCCACAAGCGTATTGCACTCACGGTGAAAGAATTTGAATACATGCATGAACTATGCGCAGGTGTGCGAAGAAGCCACGCTTTGCTGGGACGTTGATGATGGTCGAGGGACGAAAGGGATACAAAGCGTTCTTTCAAATATGACGGGGAACTAGGATTATGGAGAATACTATAAAGAAAGGTCAGAACATGGGAATCTCTACGGAACCTGATATTAAGCCAAGTGAGTTCAGTCCGAAATTCGGAAATATGATCGTACTTACGCAGTCCGAATATGTACCGGATGCATAAGTTGAGAAGGCGGTCAAGCTTATTAAGAAGTTCCTCAGTGAGGTCGGGATAGCAAACATCCGCATAATCTAAAATGGGGAGCAACAAGGAATTAACAAGAGTAACTTTAGCAGAGTATGGCAGAAACTTTTGCATGCGTTTAAGGGCATGCATTGATGCAAATATTTTCTTGCTGGTTTCCGACACATGTAAGTCCCAGGACATATTATTTTTGATGTGCAGACCCAGATTTTTTACCTCAGTATAGTAAGGTAGGGGTGTATCATTAAAGCAGACTTGGGGTACGGTACTTAAGTCAAGTTTGTCCACTAAAGCCCTACTTCCCAGAATTATGACTTGCGTCTTAACAGGATTGACTAAAAGTCCGTACTGCTCAGTCCAAGCACTAATAGACTCGAGATCAATGTTCATTTTTTGAACAGCATGTGATAATAATTCCTTCTTGCAAGATAAATACAGCTGCAAGTCATCGGCGTACAAGTGATAAGAGCTGAAGTTCACAACAGAGACAAGAGTATTAATAAACACAGAGAACAGCAGAGGAGATAGGACCCCGCCCTGTGGAACTCCAGCAGTCACGTCACACCAATTGGAGAATGTGTCGTTAACACGTATGCGCTGCTGGCGCCCATGGAGATAGGAATCAAACCAAGTCACAGCAGAGTCAGAAATATTCAGGGAACGCAGAATAGCCAAAAGGATGTAGTCAACGCAGTTAAAGGCGCTACTGAAGTCAAGTAAGGTAAGGAGTGTAAGTTGCTTATCGTCCATAGCTTGGCGGATATCATCGGTAATTTTAATAAGAGCAGAACTGGTACTGTGGGATGGACGAAATCCCGATTGAAAAGGGTTTAGGAGGTTATTTCTGTAAAGAAAACTCAAGAGCTGACGATTGACCACTCGTTCAAGCACTTTGGAAAGAAAGGGTAAGATAGAAATAGGTCGATATTCCTTGAAAGTGGTGGGATTTGTAGACTTTGGAATTGGGACCATATACGCCATTTTCCATAGGGAAGGAAAACTGCTAGAAGAAATCGAAAAGTTAATTATGTGGGTAAGAGAAGGAAGAATGGTCTTGAGGATAGGCAAAAGAAGGTCACGGCCCAGGCCATCATGACCCACTGCTTTACTCGAAATCGACAAGATAATTTTTTCAATACTGAAATCAGAAACTGGCACGAAGGAGAAACTGTTGTTATTTAAAGGGGGTGATGCAAGAAGATGTCTTATCGTCGAGTGTTTCAACAGTGAGTCAATACTGTGGGGAGGGGATGAGAAGTGCCGATTTAGACCATCAATGTCCAGAGAAGAAATGGGCTCCTGCTTATTTTTACCGAATCCTAAAGTACGTAAAAATCGCCAGAGATTATGAGGGGAACATTTTTCTACATTGGTATGAATGTGGCACCGTTTAGCATTTCTTATCACTTGGTTGCAACGATTTCTTGCAGCTTTAAACTTAACCCAGTTATCATCAGTCGGATCTTTTTTATGTTTACGCTTAAGTCTATCTCTAAAAGCCATCAGTTTGCGAATATTGTCAGTGAGCCAAGGAGCTGGGGCATGTTTCATCCGTACGGGTCGAATTGGAGCATGAACATCGTAGAGATCTGTGACCAATTTATTAAATGTGTTGACCTTGTCATCGATGTTATTTAAGCTCTCCAACTGAGACCAGTCCACCCTGGCTGCATCAGCCAAAAGTTCGTTTCTGTCCATATCTGCAAAATTACGCTGAAGAATGATTTTAGGCTTGACTTTAGGGATTTTTAGCTTATAGGAAGCAAAGATGAGATCATGGTGAGAGTAACCAGCTGCTGTAAACTGGCCATGAGAAGCGATACGTTCAGGGCAGGGGGTCATAATAAGATCCAGAAGTGTATGGGAATCACCAGTGTGGTGAGTGGCATCAAGTTCGAGGATAGAAACGTTAACAGAAGAGGTCAGGGCCCGGAGTTTTTGTGAACGATAATAAATTTGTGAATCTGGGGAAGAAAGTAAGTTAGTGTTGAAATCGCCCATTATTAGAGCATGCTCATAATTAGGCAAGTGAGTAACAAGAAGATTTTCAAGACTGTCGAAATAGTCAACTTTTGGAGGAGGATATACAACACAAAGTAGGAATTTGACAGTACCAAAATCGAGTTCAACGAACAAATGTTCCATGGATTCAGTATACTGTGATGGAGACTGGGAGACGACTCTGTATTTGATATCAGAACGCAAGTAAATGGCAACACCGCCGCTGCTCGCTCCGGTTCGATCATTTCTGATGAGAACATAGCCAGGGATCGCTACAGAAGTTGATGGGATAGTAGGCTTTAAGTAAGACTCCGAAACTAAACAAGCATCAATAAGATCTTGATTGTTAGAGAATGTCGCAAGAAATTCGGAGTGATGAGCAGAGATACTCTGAGCATTGACGTGACAGATGTTCAAATTCTTCTTATATGGAGAGAAAGAGTCGTGAAGCAAGTCACTAAGAGGAACAGTAGAAGACGCAGAATCATCCAAAGCATCACCATATGAGTCATCAGAATCAAATGAACGAAACAGTTCAGAATTATGTGAAAGATCCATAATCAAAATATATTAATATAAAATATATATATAAAATAATACGTGACTAGAGTATAAAATATAGAAAATAAATTAATAATAGCCTAATAAGGCTTGGCAGTACAATTTCCACATCACCGCCAATTTACTGAAATAAGCACAACAAATAACCAAAATGAAACAAAATAGCCATTCTAATTACAAAGTATTCTAATTAAAGTTGGTACAGTTAAACAAAATTAAAAGATTTTGTCCAATGTTGCGTGATATGACAATAAACAGTATAAATTTCACAAAAGGTATACTTTTGTCTAAAGTTACGAAGTGGACAAGTTTAAAATAAATATTTAAAACAAAACGCAAATTTTCGTACAAGATGAAACAAAAGCAAATTTATAGGAAAATACGAAACGTAGGAATGAAATGTCATAAATGTAAATTTTCAATGAATTTGCTTTTGCAACCTACCTTATAGAAAATGTACTGAAAGTTATTGAAAACTGAAGCCTGAAAATATCACAGAATCTTGCAACACAAGTGTAAAATTACTTAGATGTACTTTCTTATAATCGTTTTAATGGAAAACCGGAGTTTAATCTGTAAGATGGATCTCGAGCTACGATCTGGACGATCCATGTTATTTTAGTTTAATAAAGTGTTTTTTAATAATCTTTGTATGGACTCTGCAACAAATTTTGCAAAGCCTTCAATATAGTGCTTGAAAAAGCTTTATGAATAGAATAGAAAAAAAAAGAATAGAATAGAAAAAGTTTATTTGTCTAAAAAAAAAACACATAAAAGTAACACGACATAATTATACACAAAAATACATTAAACCAAAAAGGAGACAGCTCAGCATATGCTGTGAGCATGGTAAACATGTCTACACAGCGCTGATTTTCAGCTGATCCTGTATCATCTACAATTAAATATAAATTTCGGTAGGTGATGCACAATATACAAGCAACTATTCTACGACATGACAATAAAATAAAATAAAAAAAAAATATATAAAAAAATACACACCAATTACAATTTTGCAGAAACAAAAATAAATTTAAATTAAAACCACTATTGAAAAATAATATTAGGTAGGTACTGACATAAATAGATTGAGCACAAAAAAAAACATTACAAGTAAACTTGTTCCTTTACAGCTAACTGTAGTACAGTTAGATTGTGAGATTATAGGCAGTGAGATTACTACGAGTATTAAGTATCTAGAGGGTAAAGTTCCTCTGACCTACTTTTCGCTTTTATTGCCTACCATGGCAATACGGTTGAAAAATGGGCATGCACAATTTCCCCAATGTTACATACGCTTATGTGTTAAAGAATCAAACGGTATAGAGGAAAGACTAATTTCCACAGGATTTGTTTACACAGCAGTTTGAACACTTTGCCCCACCAGTTTCGATCACAGTTCTGGGGCTAAATAAAACGTGTCTATTTTATTATACACGATGTTAAGATGATGTCCTTTTTCCTTAACCCGGGGTTAATATGAAAAGCTTTTACTTTGGGGCCAACCCTAATCGCAAAATATAAATCAGCTGTTTCATACATTTTGGTCGAGTAGATTTAACTGTTCTATGGAACAGCAGATTTTTTTTTGCCATTTCAGGTTTGGCCCCATAGTAAAAGTTGTTTACATTCATGGGTAGAACAACCTGTTTGAACAAAAAAAAGATTATCAAATTAACACTCACTATTCAAGGTGACTTTTTGACCATCGTCCAAATTCACATCGGAGGCAATTTTTGTGAAATTCGTTTAATGAAATTTAGACTTCCCATAGTAATTCACTCCCAGTCCTGAGTGAATCACTATGGAGAATGAATATATGAAAATAATGAATTTTACAAAAATTGTTGTTGATTCATGATACTGATCACTTACGAAGGCTCAAGTATGAATTTGGACGATGTTCATAAATTCTCCATAGGTATAGGTAATAATAAATAATATCGACTAATACATTTGTTATTGCAATATTAATATAGCAGAATAGAAACTGCACACATTGGTAAAAATATTAATAACATGCAACTCTGCAAATAACTCACTTCACACCCTAACTGAGGCCTAGAACTTCTCAAGTCCTCATCGTAAACAACAAAGTTATATTAGTAAGAGTGCGATGATAACGTCGAGTGACAGGCAACACGAACATAATGCCTCTCATTTCAACACGACTGTCGCAGAACGCAAGTACCGAGACTAGTAACAACCAAACCTCTCATCTGACACGCAATTACCCCATCACACATCTCGTATGATGGGGCAAGTTCGGAACTTGTATGTCAGTTCCGGTACGACATCTTAACAAGGGATGATTTGATTTCTGGTTAAGGCGCTCTTATCCCAGAAGAGTGACTCTCTGTCTTTTTCTTTACGTGTAAGGAGTAAAGAAAATAACCACACTTTTGTACTTTTTCGTTGTTTTTATCGGTTTTTAAATTGTTTAAAAATAAGGGGTATGTTTATTAAAACCCACTTACGTGGTCGACCTAGAAAATTTAAAGAGCAATATTACCAGATATGTTTCGTTAATAAAAGAGTGGAATTATGAAAATGGCATGATTTGAAAGGTCTTATTACATGCTGTGTTCGTGAATTATTTCTATCGAGCAAAGTTTATCTGATCGTGTAACACATGCGTGGAAGACCTAGATAAAGGTTCGAGCTATATTGCGTATTTTTTTTTTTGGAAGTTTTAGGCGATATTTGAAAGTTCTATTTGACTTTGAAATTACTGATTTTGGGATCAGAGCGCATACGTTTATAGCGCATACATATATACGTTTATTTGTTTTTCTTTCATGACAAGTTAATGCTTATTTGATAGGAATAAAAAATAAATAAAAGCTGAAAAAGCTGCCATCACTGAGATCATATGATATCTATGGCCGCCATTGATTTTTACCTCTGTGATTTTCTCTCTGACACAAACCCCTGCTTTTTTGGTACACTTTTTCTTTTTTTGGTCTATTTATAGAAGTAAACAGTTTTTTTTTTACATTATGACTAGCCATATAAAAATTACTTAGTAAGTAAAAAGTTTTTGTTTGGAATTTTGTTTTTGTACTTTATCGACAATCCATATTAATTACGTGTAAACCAGTGGCGTGCAGTCCATACAGACAAAAAGACACTGTCTACCCTGACAAATACACATCATTTACGCATTTTTACGCATATCGTAAAAAAAAAAGTGTAGCCACACCGACCGCCATCTATTGTCATTAGCGGGAACTGCGAGTCTCAGTTCACAGCTGCGATTCGCTCGCTCACTCCAGCCATAGATAAATTATCTATGCTCGAGCATTCCGAAATAGAATTACATCGCTAAAATCGATTACGAAAGACTATGAAGTGAATGGCTTATGATTCGTTGTAATTCAATATCGGACCAGCCATCGCGGAATGGTGGCTACCGGCCAGTACCCGTCAGTACCGGCTTTTATGTGTGGGTCATTATTCCAACAGTATCTTTGTTGTGTGCGTTACTGTAAGTACATGGCACACAAATGCAAAAGCTTTTGCTTGTTGCGTGCGACATGTATGCGAAAACTGCAAAAAGACGACGTCTTTTTAGTTTTACGACATTCACCGAAAATTACCGAAGTCTTACGAAGCCGCCTTAGCAGCTGAGCCGGCGCCATCCATTATTGTTTTGCGTTCGTTCGTTACGCAAATTGATGACAAGCAGTATAAATAAAATAAAATTGGGTCTAAAAATTGCAAAAAATGGCTAGTGGTGGTAGTAACTACTGTGAAAGTTGTGCTGGGAATGTGTGTGTGCAAAAATTAAGAAATGGTACGTTTTCAAAACTGTGTTATGCTGAAAAAAAAAGAAGTAATCGAGAAAAGCCGCTTCGTACCGGATTCAAATAAAAGGTAAAGCAACCAGAAAATTCAATATGAAACATTTAACTGGCTGACAGGTTGTAAACATACTAATCGACTATTTTGTTTCTCGTGCTTGTTATGTTCAAATAACCAAACTGTTTGGAACGATGCCGCTTAGCTATATTTACTTGCCTCTATTTTGGGAAATCCTCGAAAAACTACAAAAAAAATTGATGTCCCTCAACTTATCTCTAAAATTGGTTGATCGAAAAATAAAAAAAAATCATGGTAATATGTGCTTACGTAAAGATTACAGGAATAATATAGCAGTTTAGAAATTCACGAAAACAAAATTACATTTTTCATCCACGATACGGAACCTTAGGTACGCGAGTCTGACTCGCACTTGACCGGTTTTTATGTCTACCCTGTGTAAAAACTCTGTGCACGCCACTGGTGTAAACCAGCCTAATGTTAAAAATTTTGCATAGATTAAAATTAAATTTGGCATGTACTATACCAACTTTTTAAACAAAAACAAAAAACATAACTTCCACACATTTTTGCTGAACTAAACTATTTTTTCAATGCAAGTGCTCGTAAAAGCCCACTTTTATGCATCAAAACCGAACAGAAAGTCGATTATTTTGCCCTAGGGCTTTATTATTATAATTTTTTTTTATTCATTTACCATGTTTGGCTAACCCGCAGCCTTTCCTGTGTACCATAAATGTTATACTTTTTTTTCCACTGTTCAACGGCTCTGGATACAGTCCTTTTGAGTCAATCATAATTTAAAGTTCACATTTGTTTTATTTCCTCACACTATGCATTGGAAAACGTAGTATGATACACGGGCGTAAGAGCAATAAATTACTCGGTTACGTTTAAAACACTCGCTACGCCCGTGTTTTAAATCGTCTTCATAATTTATTCCTTTTCGCCCTTGTAGCATAAACTACTATTATAGGCTAGTTCTTCGTTGCAAGACTAATCGAATGGTCGGAGTTAAGCATACATTTATTTATAACATATTCATCTATCGACTTTGTTGTATTTATTGCAATATGTATATATAATATTATTTATTCCTATACTTATTTTTTACTTATGCACGTGTACAACTGTATTAAATTTAAGTAAGACTAATTTTAATCGGTTTTAAATGTATTGCCCTGTATTAGATTTTTCTGTGTTCTATTGGTTTTTTCAAGATTCAATATGACTTGTAAAAAGTGTCATTATTATATTTAGGTACCTATTTTACAAATAAACTATTTGAATTTGAATTTAGTCACAAGTTCACAACGTAACTAAACAAAAAAAAAAACATTTCGGACGTCTATAAACGGGACATCCTCTTTTTTAGCTTGTTATAAATAGCACAGAACTTTTCAGTGCCTTTGTCCACTGTCCGGTAAATAACGGCTCCGATTACGTTCGTCGAACGCCGGAGCCGGTGAACGGAAGCATTGCCGGAAGCTATCTGACCACTAGTCCGGATTCTGCTCTGATATCGAATCGCAGCAAAGCTTATTTTACTACAGTGGCAGTGGTCACGCGTGCGATAAAATATTGTTCGGTCGAAGTCGGAACCACAAAATAGATACTACCAGAAAGCCGACTTCTACCAACAAGCAAAAACAGACGCACACATACATAGACGCGTACGTATGATGATCTCTGCAGAATTTCGTATTTGCATTCGACCGACTTCATCCGAGATCGTCGTCGTACGTACGCGTCTATGTGCCTGTTTTCGCTAGTTATCCTGAGTGAACCTTCTGTAAGTGGTTATTTTGTGCCGGAACCGTGGACAAGTCCTTGCGTGTTTGTATTGCGAGACGGGCCTGGCAATGGTCCGATCTAGTGACATTACGGGAGGTGATTTGACCGGACGTCGGACGCCGGATGTCGTGTGGACAGAGGGTCATTTAAGAGTCCGTACAACTTCAAACTTCAAATGAACATTTCACATTGCACAGCTTAGTCAATCGGTTTAATAAAAATAATGTCTACAGATAGAAAACAATATTTCTGATAGGCACGATTTAAAAAAACGCAATCTCGATAGAAAAAAAATTACGAAGTTACCTCTAAATTTTATATTTTTCAAGTATTAAAGAGTCTTCATTAAATCTTTGAAATTTGTATTAAAAATAAGTGAACAAATGACCCTGTAGGTGAGTCTTAAAATATTTTAACAGTTTCATCTAGAAGCCGAGTTATTGAATACAAATTCAGTTATTTGTGGTCGCCTGTTTTTTGGTGGTCGTAACAGCCACGGCTTGGTGCGTGCTATTTTAAAGTAAAAGAAAAGCTCTGATTTATGCAAAATGAGATGCTCAATCTGACTTCATATGCACCCTTAAGTACATAGGCCGCCACTTCGGTCCGTTATTTGTCGAATGCCGTGCCAGACCGTGGACAATAGCTCTTTTTCTCTCTTTAGAGACGTTACAACATATAGCCATAATCACATCAGGCCTAACAATTCACACCTTTTCAATGCCAAAACTCTGAAATGGGTGACAATACTTTACTCACCTTGTCTACGTCACTATATCGTGGTTTCATTACATATTCCTATTTCACATTATGAGGTACATTTATAACGGTTATGCTTTACAAACTTGTCAGTCCATGAAAGATATACCCTGTAGATACTAGCATGAATACTAATACGCAAGGCAAAGTTCTTATTAGCTAGCAATAGGGACGATAGTCGATCAGCTGATGTGTTCAAACGTCCCGGTAGAAAACGCCGGCGATCGATGCCGGGTATGACGTCAACGAAGTTAGGGCTTGGGCACACTGGCGCGGATATTCCGTAGGATGTAAATAGACTGCAAATTTACACTCGAACTGTTGATACTTAACAACTCTCCCAAGAAATATAAAGTAGAGTGTCGTTTTAGTATGGTGAGTTTTTTATATTTACAAGCCTCTGTGGTCTAGTGATACGCTACTATTAATCTGGAGATCACGGGTTCAAATCTATCTGCGTACGTCGGAAGACACGTTAAGGCCTGATCCATGGTAAACAACAATCCTATTGAGTGATTTTGAACTTAATTATGTTGTCAGAAAGTCTACATTAGAACTTTCGCTTCGTGCACTGAGATTTTCTGGACATACTGAAAAAATATTTGATATAGGAATTTTTGTCTTGATAACGGAAAATTATTTCTAAAGTAAAGATAAGCCCTTACCGTAGTATGAAAGCAACAAAATGCTTTCACCTTTAAATGGGTGACGCTCACACGTTTGGAATGAGTGCTCATCTGAACATAGATGGTTGGTGATAGTTGGACGCTTTAATGAATTTTTACGAGAAAAAGATCTCAATATGCCGTCGTGTGCATGTTTAAAGTACACTAACATTTCAAGAAATACAAATAAAGCCAAAAGTGTGACATTTCACATTCAAAACACAATCAAAAACAATGCGATAGATTTTAGGTATCAGGGCTCATATAAACTTTTGAAATTTGTGGTTATACCAGAAATTTCAGACATAAAACTCAAGCCGCTTAGACGTAAAACGTATTTATAACTCAAAAAGGCGTAATTTTCAAAAATAAAATCTATCAATAGCAATGTGTCCAATAAGGTAACTGTCTTGACAACGTAAAGATAAACGTCTGAAAAAACATGTTTTCAAGTTTTACCTTAATCAGGTCAGTAGTTGACTCAGCATATTTAAGTAAAAACCGTTGAAATACTAAAGGCAAGGCCTTAAGGTGTAGGTTCATATTTGTATCCGAAGTACGGCGATGACAGGGCTCACCACCCATCAATCCCGCTAGGGTAATAATCGTTGTTTAAACGTGAGTGTACGAGGGTGGACTGTGACTTGAATTTCACAGTACATAATCGAAAACACCTCTGACACTCCCTCGAGGATTTATGTCGTGACGAAGTACATATTTACATGCAGTAAATGAATAAAATGGAGGGAAGTACTTTAGCCACAGGTGAAATTTACGTTTTTTTTATAGCCGTAGTGGCCTTTATGACTGGTCGTAACGTAAAACTACGGTAAACGCCGTCTACTTGTAAGCAGGATTTAAAAATAAGTAGGTTCTATATATAAAGGAAAAGAGGAAAAGTTTGGATGCTCTGTGGTAAATAAAAGTCTTATCTTGTCTTACCCTCATCTTTAAGAAACAATTTGTAGATCGCACACCATACATACATACACATACATACATATACTCACGCCTATCTCCCAGAGGGGTAGGCAGGGACTACAGAATTCCATCTGCTACGATCCTGACACACCCCTATCGCCTCTTCCACATCCATCAATCTAGTCATACAAGCTCTTCTATTGCAGTTACTTTTGATGATGTTTAGCATAGTGGATCCCCTTAAAGGGCCCTTATCGATTGATCTTCTAAGTAGAGGATTTTGAAGATTATTTTACCGTACACTAAAGTATAATTGTTATGTGTGTTCGTGTCTTTACACAACATAAATGACGTATGACATGATTATCACATACACAACTCGGAGACATACGAGTTTATTATAGTCAAATCGAGAAACATATCGCGTCGATCGCGTGATCACATAAACTGATACGTGTATCTATCGAGAAATAAATACGTGTGTCTATCGAGAAATAAATACGTGTGTCTATCGAGAAATAAATACGCAGTTCATTTATAATGAAATGTGTTGATAACTGTCAACAATGTTGTTTGTTGATATTATATCAACATCGTCACTCATAAATGTGTTGATAACTGTCAACAATGTTATTTGTTGATATTATATCAACATCGTCACTCATAAATGTGTTGATAACTGTCAACAATGTTATTTGTTGATATTATATCAACATCGTCACTCATAAATCTCTGAGGGGGAGTCAAAGGTGTCTCCGAGTATAGACTGTGAAATGTAAGTCACAGTCCACACTAGCACACCCACGTTTCACCAACGATTATTACGTCCACACGTGATGTATAGTGACCCAATCGCCGTACTTTAGGCAAAAACATGAACTTCCTAGCGTCATACGAAAATGACTATATTGATCAAGTTATTATTTTAAACGGTATGTTAAAAATTGATAAAAAAAAAAAATATTGTTAGTTACAGGGAAATTATTAATCGGGTGAATAAAAATATAATTTGCGACTTCAAGTGTCCGGAATAAATACCAAAGCGTGCGACTAAAATACTGAGTGGGCGAATTTAAAGTATGAAATCGAAAATTTGTATTTTCAAGTCGCCGTTTTCAACATTTCTATTCGCCCACTTAGTATTTTAGTACGCTATATTATTTACACCTCAAATTTGAATTTAAATTCGCTCGTTTAAATACTAAGTTAAACTATAATAAACAACTTCATTAAAAAAAAACTCGCGTATAAGAAACAGCATAAAAACCACTACCGGTATTTGTATGGTTCTTGCACTAGAATTCAAGGAAAATATTGCTTAGAATAATCATTTATGGAATTTTTTTTCTGTCCATCGCATCCATGTGACAAGTAATATTTTCTCCTATTTCTCCTATCCGCAGACCCAGCGACGTGACAATGTAGTGCGCGCTGATATGAACGTTATTTCAATATAGTTTCTGTCAATATTTGTACCGACAAAGGTCGACTCAAGGTCGTTGGCGACTACCTGCCCCTTAATGTGCCTTTCGAAGCATGCAGAACGAACACAAATGTGGGGCACACAATACGTGAATTGAACCACTGACCTCTAGGTCGCGTGCTTGCACCACTAAACAACAGTGGGTTAGATGATACCTATATGGTTGTAACCGCGGGGTTACAGAACTGCAGGGCTGATGGGATTTGAGGATATGACACGGGAGAAGAAAAGATTGTGGGAAACAATGTGGGTGCACTGACCTGGTTGGAATGTTTTCGATGGGCCGGCAAATGCGCCGCGTGTCGTCTCCTCTCGTTGGGCTGATGAAGCTGGCGTCTTGGGCAGTGATGAGCTGGATGTCTTGGTTCGTGGTAACGTGAACACTACACTTTCACAACCTAAATGATGGGTCCGCGATATTATTTGGGCTGGCAGCGCGAATGTATGCACACATGTATTGTTCGGTCGACGGTTGCGGCGAAACAGTCCGGCCGCGCGAGCGCGCAGACGTGCGCCTCCGGAGGCGTCTCGAGCCGAAGAGAGTGAGTGAACCGCGGGCAGCGCGCGACTCGATTCTGTCGCGAGTTACTTTCTGCGCATGCGCTGAAATGCGCATACCGTCACGCTGTAGCGTGAACATCCTGGGGGGGCCGGGGCTGCGACTCCTCCATGAGCTGTGTCCAGATCCACAACTCGGATCACTCCATCCTTGCCAGGCATTGTGCGGAGAATTCTCCCCAACTTCCATTGGAGCGGAGGCAGGTCATCCTCTTTGATGAGGACCAGTTCACCCACTTGAGGAGGGGAAGAAGGGGAGAGCCATTTGGAGCGGGTTTGCAGGGTATGGAGGTAGGATCTGGACCAGAGAGTCCAAAAGCGCTGAGAGAGCGCTTGAATGAGTTGAAACCGTTTAAGAGCAGATATGGGTCTGTCGTCAAAAGACTGCTCAGGTAGAGCGGTGAGCGGACGACCAATAATGAAATGTCCGGCCGTGAGAGGTTCAAAGTCCGTAGGGTCGGATGAAATCGGGCAGAGGGGTCTTGAGTTGAGTATTATTTCGTGCAGAGCGCCGAACCAAGTTATGTGCTGATTCGCGAGCTTGTGAGTGATTGCATCATAGTTTGTGCCGCAGTCTGAGCGAATGAGAACTGGAGTACCGCGACGTGAGATAAAACCTAACAGGGCTCGTGCTGAGTGAAATTGAGTGTGATTGAGTGAATGTACGTCTGCTATTTCAAGTGATACGGTTGGCAACAAAATTGGTGTGTTAGTGACGTTCACTACACGTTGTGCGGAGTTACAAGAATTCTCTGTTGGAGTTGAAGTCATTGAGTGAAAATGAACTGAGTGTGTATGTGATGAGTGTGTGTGTGATGAGTGTGCTGAGTGCGCTGAGTGCTGGTTTCATTGAGTGAAAATGAGCTGAATGTGTATGTGATGAGTGAATGTGTGAGTGAAAATGAGCTGAGTGTGTATGTGCTGATTGAATGTGTGAGTGAAAATGAGCTGAGTGTGTATGTGCTGATTGAATGTGTGATGAGTGTGACTATATGTGAAAATGAGTTATTAAAACTTGAGCGCTACCAACTCCAACGTGCGGATAGCTTGTAACTTGCGCGGGCCGAAATAACAAAGGCTATGTTCAAACGGAACACGGAAAATAAACACGACAGAGAGAAAAAAAAAAATTAAAAAAAAAAAAATTTTTTTTTTAAACAACCTGTATATGAGCTGATACACCAACTTGGAACACCCTATATGTGTACCATTAACAATAAGATCAGAGATGAGAAGAGAAAAAAATTTTTTTTACTATATTTGTACTATATATACCCGGTTAAAACAGCAGACAATAACACGAGATTACCGTAACATTAAATATCAAAAAGGGCTGATGACCTTGTTCACTCCTATGTTATTATGCTACTTCCCGCTTACACGAAGCTAAATGCTATTCTATTTATATAATAAAATACCTATCTACTGCCTCGAACTCGTAAACAACAAGGAATGCGTTTACCTAGCCGAAATCGGATCTAAATGAGCGGACAATCCAATGATGCAGATCAAGCTTTGGTAACGTAATAATACGTAAACGTAAACGTTCGTTACGTAATAACTTATGTATACGTGGGTTTTACGTATGTGCGTAACTTACGTAAATGCACGAAATAAAGCAAATTTATACTCGCACCGAAAAAATATCTCGCAAGATACCTAAACTATCTTTGACAGTGGGTAAATTACCCACTCCGCGGGTAAAAATTGGGTAAATTGGGTCTGATCGGGTCGGGTAAATTTGGGTTTAATAAAGAAATATAGTGGACTGTATTAAACAATTGGGCTGAATGGATGGGCCGGTTCTATACCGATAAATGGAATGTTCTAGGCGGCGGTTCTAATTACCTACCCGCAATAGGTATTCGAGACCACAAAATATTTTTTGCCGGGAAAGGGGGCAAAATATTTAACCGGGTGAAAATGGACTGTAAATCGACGGGGGCTGGTTCAAACAAAGTTACGGGCCGGCGGGGGGGAGGCGGGGGGTGATATAAACCAAAAATTTTCCGCTCGACGGACCAAAATTTTTCTTGTATTGAAAATGGACTGTAGTAAATAGAGGGGGGGGGCTGGTTCTAACGGTTCGAAGGGCCAAAATTGTATCAAAATGTGAAAATGGACTGTAGTAAATCGAGGGGCTGGGGGGGCCGGGGTTTCACGGCTCGAAGTGACCAAAAATTTGGTCACTACCGGCTCGAAGGTCCAAAAATGTAACCGCGGGGTTACAGAACTGCAGGGCTGATGGGATTTGAGGATATGACACGGGAGAAGAAAAGATTGTGGGAAACAATGTGGGTGCACTGACCTGGTTGGAATGTTTTCGATGGGCCGGCAAATGCGCCGCGTGTCGTCTCCTCTCGTTGGGCTGATGAAGCTGGCGTCTTGGGCAGTGATGAGCTGGATGTCTTGGTTCGTGGTAACGTGAACACTACACTTTCACAACCTAAATGATGGGTCCGCGATATTATTTGGGCTGGCAGCGCGAATGTATGCACACATGTATTGTTCGGTCGACGGTTGCGGCGAAACAGTCCGGCCGCGCGAGCGCGCAGACGTGCGCCTCCGGAGGCGTCTCGAGCCGAAGAGAGTGAGTGAACCGCGGGCAGCGCGCGACTCGATTCTGTCGCGAGTTACTTTCTGCGCATGCGCTGAAATGCGCATACCGTCACGCTGTAGCGTGAACAATGGTATTTGTTTATTTATATTATGTTTTCTTTTCACACCTCGAGTGAAAGCAAGATAACAAAGTAAACAAACAGCACCAACTGTAACTACCTGAGATAACTACATTTCAAACAACTATAGCAACCTTAGACAAATTATCTATTTAAGGGGGTATATCGTCAAAATCGACACTTTTTGAAGTGATTTATCTGCTGTTCAAAACAAGTCCCAAGTTAAATAAATTAGTACAACAATTTCGGTACCATTTTCTAGATTTTGAACCAGATTGTAGGAATTTCACTCGATAGAAATAATTATCGAAATGAGGTCTAAATTTACACTTTTTTTGATATTCTGACAAATTGGAATAGCATAGATACGAGTACTTCAAAAATATTTATTTAGATGGATTTTAACAATACCAAAATTACTGGTTATGGATATTTGCATTGCTATTTTAGTTGATTTTGTATTAATTTAAAACCGACTTTTTGTGTTTTCCCCGATTCCGTCCCTCTCGCATTGCGGGTTTTCCGCCTGGAGTAACGGGGACTTTTACACGGACGATATGTCACCTTAACATAATTTAATAACCTAGTTTAGGTAAATTAAAGTTTTAACGAACACATAGATAATCGTTTCGTAGTCCGTAACGATTTTATCAGTCATTATGTGAGTGGGAGGGTGTGTCTGTGTGTGTTGTCGTAGATAACTTAATAAACTTTGACTCAGTGCGTGACTGAGATAAATACATCTGTAATGAACTCTTCAATACGAGAAGCACGTAATGAAACATTCATTAGTACATTTTCACAAAATCGTGGGTGGCGATAAAAATATATTTCTGTAAAAGATAAAGCGTCAATGAAATTAAAACTTTTGATGTATTTACAATTTGGATTTAGGCCTTTTATCCGTTACACCGGGCCTCGTTACTGCGCTTTATAATTTCAGTTTAGTCAACTTTGGAGTGACCTTCATCAGGCTTTGTAGAACGGTTTTTTACGTGCCTTAGTTTAAAACCTTAGTCTAAAACTTTTGGTCTATGCGCGCGGAAAACTGCCTGATAAAGGCCAATCCCATGTTGACTGAAACGTAGAGCTTTCTCGTAAAATCTAAGAGAGGTTTATCTTATAGATATCTATTTAATAAAACAAGCGATAACACATTCATCTCGAGATTTAATAGAGACAGCTCTATATCTGGTAGTGGCGTTATTAAACAAACAATGCACGAAACAGGGGCTTCGGTTTTTGAACCAAAAAATCGCAATAGCTTAATGTGTATAAATTTTGAATCTGTTTTATATATTCAATAACCAACGGCTAAGATGAATCAACGCCATTAAAGAATCAATATAAAGGAGAAGTATCGCTAAAGAAACCTTATTCGGCTTCACAATTTGTGATTCAATCTAAATACAATTTGTGATTCAATCTAAATACAATTTCAATAGCAAAGGTTTCAATTGAAGAAAAAGAACTTTCCAGACGACGAAAGAAAAACCATTGTTATATTTTTTGTTAAAATAACTTGAATTTGCTTAAATAACTAATTTAATTAGTTTAGTAATTTCCAATAATGAGACTTCCTAGTTTATAAAAAAATTGTACTGGATATAAATAGAAGGCTGCAGACAAAATTATTTACCCTGTGTGCTTCAAAGTATTTTTAATTTTATATATGTAGGAATAGGCAGTGGCGTGCACAGAACTTTTTTCCGGAAAAGCAATCAGAAGATCAAGTACGACAATAAAAAAAATATGAAAAAATTAAAATATCACTTTGAAAAAAAAAAGTTTGTATGAAAATTTTCACTCAAGGGTAGGCAGTGCCTACCCTGGCGTCATACAAACTTTTTTTTTTCAAAGTGTTATTTAAATTTTTTCATATTTTTTTTATTGTCAATCTTGACCTTTTGATTGCTTTTCCGGAAAAAAGTTCTGTGCACGCCACTGGGAATAGGTATAGCTGAGTGGGATCCATGAATTATTCATTTTGTGAAGATACATAATAGTAGGCCATTGCTATAAGGGCGGAAAGGAATAAATTACGAGGACGTTTTAAAACACGAGCGTAGCGAGTGTTTTAAACGTAACCGAGTAATTTATTGCTCTTACGCCCGTGTATCATACTACGTTTTTCAATGCATAGTGTGAGGAAATAAAAGAAATATAATCTTGTGAACTTTAAATTATGATTGGCTCACAAGGACTGTATCCAGAGCCGTTAAACAGTGAAAAAAAACGTATGACATTTATGGTACACAGAAAAGGCTGCATGTTAGCCAATTATTGTAAATAAATTAAAAATAATAATAATAAAGCCCTAGGGCGAAATAATCGACTTTCTGTTCGGTTTTGATGCATAAAAAGTGGGCCTGTATGAGCACTTGCATTGAAAAAAATATTGTAGGTCTGTAATAACCATTTTTCGATTCAGGGATCTGTTTGCGAAAAAATAATTTTTAAAGTGCTAATTTTTGTTACAGTCTGATTAACGTTTCTTTTTGGATATCTGAAAAAATTCACGGCAGTAGTATTATAACGAAGTTAAAAGGAAAACTATCACAGCTAAGTAGGCTTTACAAATAAACAAGTAATAGTTGACCAAATTAAAATGAAAATTTCGTACAAATTCCATTGAAAGAGATTACCTAGATTAGATTAGATTTATTTATTAATAACAAATATAGTTACATGTCAAAGAATAGATTACAAAGTTATACTTAAAGTATAATTATTATAAAATTAACTATAAAATTAAAGAATAATAATATTCTTAGTCAAAAATAATAATAATAATAATTGAAAAAAAATGTATCATGATTAAGTAATGTCAAAAAGATTAATATTCTATGTAGATACGATACCACATCTGTTAGGATAAAGTTGTTAGGTGTGAACAGGTAATATATAAAACTTTATGAACCTTTTAAGTTCACATATTGTGGCCCGATACGCACTTGGCCGGTTTTATTTTCTCTATTTTAGTACCCAAGATGCAAGAATCGGTAAATGAAATATACTGATAAATAAGATAAACAAATACAAGGAAATCTCAAGATATATTTCGGGTCCGACCAGCGGGCCTATTATGTATCTCTAGTTGCCTTCTGTACGGGGTGCCTATCATCAAAAACATAGATATACCATCGAATTCCGATTTCCCAAGGATATGTTCGCACTTGAAGTGACGACACAGTTCGTTAATAGTTCAATACCCACTAAAGGCAATTTTGAAATTTCAGTTTTTATCTATGTTTTTGATGATAGGCACCTAGCACAGTTGGCAACTAAAGATACAGAATAGGGGGGCTGGACCCGGCATCAGTTGAGTATCTTAATTAAATAAATCTAATAAAAAACTTTAAAAGCTGTTATAGTGTATATTTTTAATAAATGAAATATAATCATAGGTACTTTTAATTTACAGAGGTAAGCTATTTTAGAAAGTATTTTACCCAAGATGCAAGAATCGGTAAATGAAATATAATCATACTTGTACTTAATGTACAGAGAGAAGCTATTTTGGCATCATTAAAAAAACAAACTGTAAGGATCAACTACAGACCACTTAGTGGTCTCTGGTTCAACTTCATCATTGTCCTGTGGAGAAACGCACACTCAGGCCACAAAATAACCACTTACAGAAGGTTCACTCCGCATAACTAGCGAAAACAGGCGCAGGCACACATAGACGCGTACGTACGACGATCTCGGATGAAGTCGGTCGAATGCCAATACGAAATTCTGCCGAGATCATCATACGTACAGTGCTCCCAAAGTAATAATACGCATAGAAATCTATAGCCGAGTGACCGGACGTACCACGTGACCTTGTTGATTGTATAGAAAGTGTAAGGAAATATGAACTTTGCCGAAAATTGGCGAAGATTTGTATGCGCATTATTACTTTGGGAGTACTGTACGCGTCTATGTATGTGTGAGTCCGTTTTCGCCCCGTCGTCGAGTCGGCCTTCTGGTATTTTGCTCTCCAGACATTTTTAAGGTACCAATTTTTTATGGAATCTTAGAAATATCTGAGGGTGATGAATAATTTTACACTGAATATAGTTTAACAAAACAAAAATACGCTCATGTACTAAAAAGTAAAAAATAATCAAATTTCACTTGTCACTTCTTGGTGCGTCTTCCCAGCGTCATCCGAAAATTACTCTATTGATAAAGTCTAATTATAAAATAAGACATATTAACACCAATTCGGCGCAACACAACTTGACTTAATTAACAGGACTAAACTTAATTTAAGTGTTCTGTCCTTTTCTTTCTGTATCGAAAAGACAAAGACGGGACGCTCAAAATAAGGTTAGTCTTGTCAGTTGTGTTGCGCCGAATCGACACCATTGTTGAATAAACTACAACAAACAACTTCATTTAAGTAAATTATTCTCGCGTTTAAGAAACAGCATGAAAATATTGTTCAAAGTGAAGCTGTTTTTAGATTAAAATTAGTAAAATTGGTTATTTCTTTGAAACCACTAACAGTACTTGTATCGTTCTTGCACTAAAATACGAGGAAAATATTGGTTAGAAAAATCATTTATGGAATTTCTTTTCTGTTAATCGCGTCCATGTGAAAAATATTATTTTCTCCTATTTTGCGTTATCCCGAGACCCAGCGACCGACGTCGTAATGCAGTGATATTACCGTTATTTCAATATAGTTTCTTGCGATATTTGTACCTACAGAGGTCGACTCAAGGTCGTTAGCAACTACGTGCCCCTTAATGTTCAATGATTATGCGAAAAAGGGTGAGCGCTTTTTGTTTTGTTTCCTTTAGAAGCATCGATAAAGCATGCACTTTTAATTAATTTTTGCAAAGCGCCCCACGCCTTTTAGCATAATTGAACATTACGAAGTGACAAGTGTAAATTAATTATTTTTTATACTTTTTGGTACATAATTTTTTTTGCTATCATTTATTTTTTTCTTTTTAGTCTTAAAATAACTTTAACTTAATACTGATGCCAATAAATATGAACTCTAGCCAATGTACAATAAAATAATTTTCAAATTCGGCTCAATATTACCCGCGTGAGAGTAATTATAGTAAATAATAGATATGTCCCTAGGGAACTACTCGTTCCCAGGAACAAAGTTATTTAGTTGTCATCCAAATTACATCCAGCTGCAAGGTTTTAAATCGTTAAAATTGACTTCCTAGATTCGTTCACATATGTACATAGTGTGTTTTAGTTAGTTAGTTACATACAAGTTAAGCTAATAAAAGCGTGTTAAGGCTGGACCTGACCCTGGAACATAAACAACGTCCCAGACTTTCGAAGCTTCTTTGAAGAAATTAGGACTCTCCTTATATTGAAAACAATATTATTCTTTATTAAGGATATCTATTTATCTATATTTATCTATCTTTTATTAAGGGAACGTATAGGTACTAATAAAAATAGGTACTTTTGTCTAAAAAAAATCTATTTAAATCATTTGAAATTCAATTATTTCACGCACTACATACTTTTGCTCAATTTATTTGCTCAGTAATTGACTAGACTATTAATGGTCAACAATTAAAACTGTGTAATTTTAATTATTTTCTTTCGTAAAACTTAAATTGTAACAAATAGGTACAGAACCCGAATGTAAAAATAATAAATAATATGTAACACGAGTGTGGGATATTGATGCTTATAGAACTTATAGAGCTTTACTCATTTAGCTTAGGCATCAATAGTCAAAATATTGTGGTACTCGTACTATTATTGTATTCCTTACAATAAGACCAAATTGGTACTATTTCTTTTAGGCCATAGACAATACAGCCCAGAAAGACGTATATTATTCAATATCTTGCGTACAAAAAATTCTGTGATCAAGCCGAGGTATGAAGAAAAGGATACTGCAATCCTATTGGCTATTCCAAAGTGATTCTATCTTACGTATAGCGCAACAAACTTATCTTTGCCGAAGACGAAGACTCTCACGTAATGAATATAGAAGCCATTTTGGTTTGGCCTACCGAAACAGATAATTTTCGAGTGGCGCATTATATCTGCTCGTTCAGTCAGATGTGCTGACAGAAATCGTTCGCCTGTTATGAGGAGTCTATGTCAGCTGTATTCGTCTATGTTTTAGGCCAATAAATAATTTTTACATTTTATTTTTTTTTAGTTTTTAATTGTTCCTTAGAAGAACGCGGTTAGGGGTTCGATTTTTTTTATATAAAATAAGTAATACAAATATGAAGTGATTCTACTAAACACAAATATTTTTGCTCATAAAATATTTCAGTATAAGCTAAAAACCCTCCATTCTGTATTCTGTTGTTTCGCTTTATTTTATCTGTAACATGGATCCGAGCTGGACTGCGATGTATTGTCTTAGCAATTACGCGAATTAAGAGGGTTAACGATGGAGCTCTATTAAATAAAACAGTGAACAAGAATTATAAATTGGTATTATAACAATACAAAGCCATCATTGTTCAAGTTCTACCTAAATTAATTAAAGATTTCTCGAAAAACATAATAATTATTGGCAGTAAAACAGTAAAATAAAATTATAATTTCGACAGGTTCCTTCATTAAAATTTGAGTGAGAGAGTTGACATCAAAAAATCACTTTGTTTAAGGGGAACACAAATACAAACAGAAATAAAATGTCAGCTTTCGGATGATTTTGTTGCAATAATTAGGTTACGTACAGCCATAAAAAAAAATATATGTTTTTAGTTGAACTTTAAGGTATTCATTTTCCACAAACCACGTTAATCGATTCATATTTGTACTGTCAATGAATTTTTTTGTAACCCTCTATTTTATACTTCTTATCGATTTTGTTTCAGGTATCGCTTTCGCGATTTTGTTGTTTTTTTTTAAATAAAATTAGTGTGAATGATATCTATTCATTTTCCAAATACCGCGTTATTCGGGTCAAGAAAAGCACCCCCTTTTTCCAAAAATACGTAAATCCACTGATGCAGTCGGCAGCAGCAAGATATTGTCAGTCTACGCCTAGCGTTGGCGCCCGTAAGACGTGGAATCTGTGCCTTTTTTTGCAAGCTATAAATATCTCCCAAAACTACTTCAAAACACATTGAAATTAATTTTATAAAGTAATATTTCGAGGAGCATCATATTCCTGCCGTTAAAAACTCAACAAAATATGCGTATGAGTGATTTAGCTACATCGTGCTATAGTCATAACAACAAAACTGAATGAATTTGGAATTAATTCATACTTTTATGCGGGAAAATAACATATGTTACTCTAAAAGAATAATTTTTTGATCGTTATTGAAATCCAAATTAATTTACTTATACTTACTGAGATCTGTATCAAAGGTCAATGACCTTTTCGTTAATTTCCCTCTAGTATTGGCTCACCATTTCAGGTCCAATAAGTGAAGTTTTTTGCAAATTATATAGGTACACTTACTTGGGATAAATCGCCAAGTATTTAAAATACAGATATTTATTTTGAAATATTTACAGTGCATGGCAAAATTATTAGATCGTAGATAATCCTGTCTGTACATGTTCAGGTCCCGTTACGCAAAATGAAAAAAATGAAACTCTTTTAGGATTAATTTGTTATCCCTATGTTTGTCTGTCTGTCCGTTTGTCTAGACAATTTTTTCTGGGTAAAATTAATAAATACCAATATTAACGGCCCTCTATAGAGCTGTAAAAACATACTTTTAACGTTTTTATGGCCTTTTATTTCACGTTTTTCATACAAATTTTCTCACTATGAAAATATAGGGATGAACACTTGAGATAATATTTTGTATTTAAAAGTCAACACAGAAAGGAATTGTTTAACAAATAATGTAAAAAATATGAAAACCATGTTGTTCTTTTCTAAAGGGATTAATTATATACTGTTCAATGAGGCTATAGCTTTGTTTATTTTTTTCCTTGAATTAGTTTTTACTAAGATTACAAATAGTTTAATAGAAGGTTTTCCTTAAGAGGTCCCTTTACCCCTGGATTTTTGTTAAAATTCATACAATAGGTATAAACCGAATGTGAAGTCTACAGCTTATTTTCTTCATTTTTTTTTCATTAGTATATTCTAGTGACATCTAATTACGTCTCTATACAGCCAAAAAAGCAAAATTTTATAAAACATTATCATAATAGCTGTCAGGATATCGCCAATATTGCCTCGTTTTTACGCAAAGTTCAACAAGTTTGTATATTTTTATCTATACTGGAAATACAGGCGTCTTTCATGGTAAGATGACTAAGTTTACACACTTTGCTATGTATAAACAGTTACCGTTTCATGGAAAACTGTTTTTACCTGAAACCATTTCACAAATTCAATTAACTTATTTTGAATATCTTGCCATCTTGCACTTCTTGATGAGAAATATAATTTCAATTAGTAAAAATACAACTTTTAGTTAAGGAAACTTATAGTTAAAAGTCTACTGTATGCCTAAACATATTTTTAATGATATTACAATAGTAATAAAATAATTGGCTTGTCCGTCGTTGTGATATCAGCCGTAAATTCCTTAAATAATCTGATATCACGCTTATGGAAAACCCAATTATTTTGAAAATACCATAATATCATTAAAATATTTTTATGTATATAGCAAACTTTTAACAATAAATTGTCTTAGCTAAAAGTTGTACTTTACCGTTATAATTATTTCTTAATACTTTGTTACAAATTAGGAGAAATAACCCTTAAGGAAAACCTTGTATGAAAATATATGTTATCTTAGTAAAAAAGAAAAAAATATTAATAAACAAAGCTATCGCCACATTGAACAAACATTAGAATCCCTTTAGAATAGAACGATATGTAGAACGAACATTTATCCCAAGGGTAAACAGGTGTCCCAAAAGTCAACGTTTTCCCTTGGAAGGCTGGCAGGCCAGCTCATGACTGGCCAGAATATCAAATTATGACCTCAGCAAAAAGTAGATAGTCATCGAGTTGATGGTACTTTTATAAATTCTAATATATTTTTGAGAGTCAAAGCTAACCAGTTCTAAATTCTAAGGATAAAGTTTTTGTTGCGCAACTCTGAATAGTCCTGCTATTGATAAAGTCAAAAGTTTACCTTGAAATGCTGTAACATCAGGAAGGAAAAATAAAAACCCAATTTTTGAGCATTTTTTTGTTATTAGGTTAGTTCGACACCACACCCTGAAAACAAAATGTACTATGTTAGTTTTGCAAATTGTCTTAAATAACGGCTCATCAAATATTGTTTTTCAAATGATCTGGCAATTTCTGTGTATTAGTTTTGAAAAAAAAGTTATTGCTATTTTACCACCAAAGGAGCTGCGTATTTTTTTAAATAATTAGAATTTAGAATGAAAGAGTGGCGGGCAGTAAAACTATTTGACGTGCCATTTAACACGCGTTAGAGTGAGATAAATAGTGACGCTATTTAAAATGAGTTGGAATGAGATAGTTACGCAGTTAAACGTTAAATGAGAGAGGCATAATTGAGATGCAATTGAGGCTACAGTGAAATAGATAGTGACGTGGTGCAGTTAAATGAGAGAGATAGCGACATAATTGAGATAGGCTACAGTGAGATAGATAGTGACGTGGTGCATTGCTTCTGAGAGTATTTGTTAGTTTACACTTTTTGTAATAACAACTTTAGTAACAATTTTTTGTAAAGAAATAATTGGTCCAATTTATTTTCCCGCAAGTGTAAAACCAGCTCAACGGGCGAAAAATATTTAAAGCATGGGTAATGGTGTCAATTAACCGTCACGATATTATTATGTATCTCTAAAGGAGTGTTTGAAATGTTCCGAGTGTCAACTGATAAATCAAACACTCAAAAAACCACTTTTAGCCGACCGTAATAAATTTACGTCCCGACGTGATAGCAAGTAGGATCAATGCCGTATGACGATGATCGAAATACACTTATAAATTAGATAAAATAAAATAGGTATTACTTTTGACCCTACCTCGTCCACTCTATTCACATAATTTTGCTATGGAAGGCGCGAGCTTGGAGACCGGGACGAATTTCCCCCCGCGCGCTATCGTAAAATAGAATAAGCCACGCCCGAAACTGGTTTTTGTTTTGGCTATGTCATACTCTTTGCGCAAGAAGTCACAGACGATATTGTGACTCATTATCACCAGGTCTCTTCTGGAGTACAGGCTCTGATAGAATAGAAATACATTTATTTGTAAAAACACTCATTGTTATACAACGTGTAACAGAAAGGTGTAACCATATTTGAAGAGCTTATTCAGTCAATGGTATAGATCAACTTTTACTATGGAACAAACCCTGTATCTCGAAAAACAAAAAAAAACTTTTTCATAGAAAAATGCCATTGCCGCTCGGCTGAAATGTATGTAAGGACAGATTTTTTTTTGAGATTTCAGGGTTGGCTCCATAGTGTAAGTTGTTCTATACCATTGACTGAATAAGCTCTTCAAATATAGTTACACCTTGTATGCGTATACATTAGATGTTGGGACATCCTTTTAAGGCGATTACCGTCGCCAAATTAGCAGCTCGATGTTTGTCTGTACGAATATCAACGGAAACGACATTGAAATAACGTTCAAATCAGTGCACAATGCGTGGTGGCTGCTACGACGCTCGCTGCGTCCTTGATAGGGCAAAATAGGAGAAAATAATACTTTTCACATGGACGTGATTGTTCGATTGAATAATTTTATGTTATATTTATAGCTATCAAGTTTATCTATTTATCAAAGCATAAATGAATTAAATCGCCTAAGCCGCTTAGGAGCAGTAGGGAATTCAAGCCAAAAACACCATTCAGTTAAAATAATTTTTTATACTGAAGTTTTGGTGGTACGAAAAAAGAAAAATGTTGCATATGTTGTCCTAGAGTTGATAATCCCTAATACATTTTTTCAATATTTTTGGTTTGGCCATAAAAGAGGAGTAGGCTTTAGAAAGTACCCATTTGGCGATATTAAAATACCTGTGCCAAGATGCCTTTTTTATTACATAATACAATAATTAGGTACAAATAGCACAAAAAACTCCAAAGAGTTTATCTTAGTATAGTACATTTCAAATACCATGGCCCGATTCCACTTAAGACGGTCATTAGGTGTTAACAATAGGATTTATATTTATAATTAATGTACCTATATGTTAAACGTAAATCAATTAAGCTAGTCGTAACTTAAGTTATCTGAATGTCTGTACTTGTTAATTATTAGACGTTACATGTAATAAATATAAAGATACCATAGTATTATAATTAAATAATGTAAATAACTAATCATACGTATTTTTATTTTCAAGTACCAAAATTTCTTAGTCACGCTTTAGTTACATACAGATTGCACCGACGCGTGCCAATTTGAAGTGCTCCAAATTAGATAACAAAAGGCAAACATTATGAGCCCCATTGTTAAGTTTCAAGTGCAATGGGGCCATGGTATTTGAAATGTACTAAACTAGGTACCGGTAACCGGTGTGTACAATAACAATACTCTTACCTTATCTATTACTCATTCACTAATGAATAGGCAGACCAACCAACCAACCATGAAAGGACACATACTTTTATATAGGCTGTTTCAGAAATGATCACATATTTAATTAATATTTTTTAAATAAAAATCTTTTAATTTAATTTTAAAATTCTTTGAATTTAAGGTTAACTTTAAATAGTAAGGAGCCTCGCTCCTTACTCGTATCTATGATTTTACAAAGTTAACTTATAAAATTTATAACAAGTACTTCGGTAGTACTTACTATTGTGCGAGAGTGTGAGTGTATGTTGAGTGTTGAAGGTGTGTGTGCTTTTGTGTGTATTTATCTGTTAGTGTTATTGTGAGTTGCATAATAAGATATGATCTATTAGTATGTAGTTATATACTATGGGATGGGATTTGGTCGGCTGCCTGAATTCGTGCTGGGGGCTCGGTTGGTGATCACTTGATCAGTGAACCTTGTTCCTGGCCGCTCTGGCCGGGTCTCCGGTATGGGTTCGATCGGTTGATTGGATTTCACCTTTGTATAATTACAGATTCTATCTATCATTTTAATCGTATATATATGGCTACATAAATTAAATAAACCTTTAATTTAGTTCATGTACATTTATTATTTGATTACATACATTTTGATAAGATTAAATTTGACTCGTAAAAAGTGTATTATGTATACCTACTTCACAAAATAAACTATTTGAATTTTTACTAGCCCTACGATCAAAGTCTTGGGATCTAATGAGTCATAATCTGATCAAAAGATCGATCTTTGCTTTCTTGCACAGTAAAACAAGTGAGTCTTCTCCGAAATAGTAGGGTTCTTTTTTTAAATTTGTCTATACTCCAATCAGCCAGCCAGTATGATTCAATTTTGTGGTGTTCGATTTGTGGTGCGACCAAAGATTTCAAAAGTTGCGACGCGATTATTCACGCTTATAGACATGGCTGTATGGTCACATCTACCTTTGCCTTTCCCAGAAAGTATATGAACAAATAAAAAATTACTTTTCTTCACTCAGTGAGGGAAAGAGCGTTTTATTCACTCTTATCGGTGAACCAATAGCCCCTTTTCGAGTGGCAATGGTGAAAAATATTTATCGATTTTAACAGTTTATTATTCTCAGTGTAAAGGTAGAGTAGGTCCTTAAATTGTGAGACGCAGGGCCGGACTATCGATCCTGTGGGGTCACGAGCACCTCGCGCGATCAAGGTCGGCATCCTGAAGGTTCTCCCGACCACTTACAACTATTTATGCATTGTCATTACATGAATCCCCGAGGGGTCTCAGAGTTGTGAAACGAAATGAAATATATTTATTTATGTAACGATCGGTTTTAAGTAATTAAGTAATTAAATAATCTATGTGTATAGGTAATAGTTTTATGTAATAAATAATAATAATATGGGGAAATACAACTCACAGTCCACGCTCATACATCCAAGTTTATTTATTACATCCAAATTCCAGCAAAAATATGGATTTACAGCCGAAGCACGCGGACCGATCACTGATGTGCTCCTCCGGTATTTGAACCCGCGACCACGTAAGATATCTCAAATCTCTTGCCAAATCTGGAGGGGGATCAGACCAAATTCCATCGATTTTTATTGTTAAGGGTAGGTTGTATTCACGATAATGATGACGAAAAAAAAATAATAGAAATGATTTTTTTTTCGTAAATTTATTTACGCTATTTTGGTACGACAGACGTGATGAAATTGGCTTAGCACTGGGGCGGAGCGGCAGCGCGGCGGAGTGGGGGGTTGGGGTGTGACGCCCGAGGAGGTAAGTATAAACACAAAATAACCACTTCAGAAGGTTCACTCCGCATAACTAGCGAAAACAGGCGCACCATACGCGTACGTACGACGATCTCGGAGATACTCGGGTGAATGCCAATACGAAATTCTGCCGAGATCATCACACGTACGCGTCTATGCATGTGTGCGTCTGATTTCGCTCGTTGGATGGAGTCGGCCTTCTGGCAGTATCTATTTTGTAGTATAAGCGTTTCAAGCCACACACTGACCATTATCAAGAGAATTTTAGGACATATAAAAAAGAGCATATCTCCTTCAATTGGTATGCTGTTTTTTGTAATAAGCATTATGTATTTATACTAACTTTAATATTTATTGTGGCCCAAATCGACACCCCATATATATTTAGAGAAGTCCTGACCCGACTCATTTACTGACCCAATCATCATCGCCCAGACCAAACCCGTGGACCTAGAAAGCTGCAATTTTGCATAGAGGTTCCCTTTATAATGTTGACAAGGAATAAGGCCGCGTTTTTTGAAATTCTCACGGGATTAGGAGAAACAGGATCTACGCGAGAAACGCCGCGAGGCGTCCGTTATAAAAAAAAACAACATGGCTTTTTTAAAAAGCGTTCTACAGTCTCAAACCTTATACAGACGTCTATATTACGAAGTCCGTTTGGCTAATGGTTGTAGTAGTAGTGCGTGCACATACACGTTTGGCTAATGGTTGTAGTAGTAGTGCGTGCACACACACGTTTGGCTAATGGTTGTAGTAGTAGTGCGTGCACACACACGTTTGGCTAATGGTTGTAGTAGTAGTGCGTGCACACACACGTTTGGCTAATGGTTGTAGTAGTAGTGCGTGCACATACACGTTTGGCTAATGGTTGTAGTAGTAGTGCGTGCACATACACGTTTGGCTAATGGTTGTAGTAGTAGTGCGTGCACACACACGTTTGGCTAATGGTTGTAGTAGTAGTGCGTGCACACACACGTTTGGCTAATGGTTGTAGTAGTAGTGCGTGCACATACACGTTTGGCTAATGGTTGTAGTAGTAGTGCGTGCACACACACGTTTGGCTAATGGTTGTAGTAGTAGTGCGTGCACACACACGTTTGGCTAATGGTTGTAGTAGTAGTGCGTGCACACACACGTTTGGCTAATGGTTGTAGTAGTAGTGCGTGCACACACACGTTTGGCTAATGGTTGTAGTAGTAGTGCGTGCACATACACGTTTGGCTAATGGTTGTAGTAGTAGTGCGTGCACATACACGTTTGGCTAATGGTTGTAGTAGTAGTGCGTGCACACACACGTTTGGCTAATGGTTGTAGTAGTAGTGCGTGCACACACACGTTTGGCTAATGGTTGTAGTAGTAGTGCGTGCACATACACGTTTGGCTAATGGTTGTAGTAGTAGTGCGTGCACATACACGTTTGGCTAATGGTTGTAGTAGTAGTGCGTGCACACACACGTTTGGCTAATGGTTGTAGTAGTAGTGCGTGCACATACACGTTTGGCTAATGGTTGTAGTAGTAGTGCGTGCACATACACGTTTGGCTAATGGTTGTAGTAGTAGTGCGTGCACATACACGTTTGGCTAATGGTTGTAGTAGTAGTGCGTGCACACACACGTTTGGCTAATGGTTGTGGTAGTAGTGCGTGCACACACACGTTTGGCTAATGGTTGTAGTAGTAGTGCGTGCACATACACGTTTGGCTAATGGTTGTAGTAGTAGTGCGTGCACACACACGTTTGGCTAATGGTTGTAGTAGTAGTGCGTGCACATACACGTTTGGCTAATGGTTGTAGTAGTAGTGCGTGCACATACACGTTTGGCTAATGGTTGTAGTAGTAGTGCGTGCACATACACGTTTGGCTAATGGTTGTAGTAGTAGTGCGTGCACACACACGTTTGGCTAATGGTTGTAGTAGTAGTGCGTGCACATACACGTTTGGCTAATGGTTGTAGTAGTAGTGCGTGCACATACACGTTTGGCTAATGGTTGTAGTAGTAGTGCGTGCACACACACGTTTGGCTAATGGTTGTAGTAGTAGTGCATGCACATACACGTTTGGCTAATGGTTGTAGTAGTAGTGCGTGCACATACACGTTTGGCTAATGGTTGTAGTAGTAGTGCGTGCACATACACGTTTGGCTAATGGTTGTAGTAGTAGTGCGTGCACATACACGTTTGGCTAATGGTTGTAGTAGTAGTGCGTGCACATACACGTTTGGCTAATGGTTGTAGTAGTAGTGCGTGCACACACACGTTTGGCTAATGGTTGTAGTAGTAGTGCGTGCACATACACGTTTGGCTAATGGTTGTAGTAGTAGTGCGTGCACATACACGTTTGGCTAATGGTTGTAGTAGTAGTGCGTGCACACACACGTTTGGCTAATGGTTGTGGTAGCAGTGCGTGCACACACACGTTTGGCTAATGGTTGTAGTAGTAGTGCGTGCACACACACGTTTGGCTAATGGTTGTGGTAGCAGTGCGTGCACACACACGTTTGGCTAATGGTTGTGGTAGCAGTGCGTGCACATACATGTTTGGCTAATGGTTGTGGTAGTAGTGCGTGCACACACACGTTTGGCTAATGGTTGTAGTAGTGGTGCGTGCATACACACGTTTGGCTAATGGTTGTGGTAGTAGTGCGTGCACACACACGTTTGGCTAACGGTTGTGGTAGTAGTGCGTGCACACACACGTTTGGCTAATGGTTGTGGTAGTAGTGCGTGCACACACACGTTTGGCTAATGGTTGTGGTAGTATTGCGTGCACACACACGTTTGGCTAATGGTTGTAGTAGTGGTGCGTGCATACACACGTTTGGCTAATGGTTGTGGTAGTAGTGCGTGCACACACACATTTGGCTTATGGTTGTGGTAGTAGTGCGTGCACACACACGTTTGGCTAATGGTTGTGGTAGTAGTGCGTGCACACACACGTTTGGCTAATGGTTGTGGTAGTAGTGCGTGCACACACACGTTTGGCTAATTGTTGTGGTAGTAGTGCGTGCACACACACGTTTGGCTAATGGTTGTGGTAGTAGTGCGTGCACACACACGTTTGGCTAATGGTTGTGGTAGTAGTGCGTGCACACACACGTTTGGCTAATGGTTGTGGTAGTAGTGCGTGCACACACACGTTTGGCTAATGGTTGTGGTAGTAGTGCGTGCACACACACGTTTGGCTAATTGTTGTGGTAGTAGTGCGTGCACACACACGTTTGGCTAATGGTTGTGGTAGTAGTGCGTGCACACACACTCAAGTCAATTCTTCAAGGCCGTTTTCGGTCACAGCGACTGTCATTGCTGAGAGCGGCGCTGATGAGCCCTCACGTGGCTGACGTAGCCGATTATTGCAGTGAACGTGCGACCACATTCACTGCACGTCAGCACCCCTCCAACTATATTATAATTCATGGCCACTGGTGGTCGGGCCTTAAGCTGGTCTCGTTTTGTGTCGAGCTCAGCGCGTCTAATCGACTCGAAAGCATACATCTTAGTGTTCACAGCCTGCCTGCTGCTGTGGTCTGTCTGCTGCCAGTGTTTCCCACTGTGCTGGGTCTATTGCACATTTCTTCATGTGGCGGTTAAGCACATCTTTATACCGCAGAAATTGGCCGCCCTGTTTCCGTTTCCCTTCCTGCAGTTCGGAGTAGAAGATGCGCTTAGCCACCCTGGCATCAGACATTCGGGAAACATGGCCACACCATCGCAGCTGACGCCTCATTAGATAGGCGCACACACACTACAACAACCATATCCAAACGGACTTCGTGAGATAGAATATATATATCAGCTAACGCATTTATAACTATGATGTGTACCGGCGAACGTATCTTAGCTGACGTCATATATAAGGATTGCTTTGAAACCAATAAAGAATCGGTACAATCCCATTCTCTGTCAACAAGAGAATAATTTCATCAAACATAATTATGATATCATTGACGTAGATACAGTACTGGTTCAAGATTTATCGACCTACTGTATTTGTAACCATTACATTTGTTTGCTCTTAGAAATGATGTTCATAACCTACTTTGTTACGTTCACTCATTATTTATAGAGTTATTAATAATCTAGATTATACGATCCAAAAAATTACTCAATATTATTTGTATTCTCTAATTCCGTATACTATTCTTAATGTCTATTGTTTTCAATTATACAACCTCAAAACCGGTCAAGTGCGATTAGGACTCGCGTATCATTTAAATGTTTAACAAACTTAAATGTTTAATAATTTGAACAGAAATTACAAACTTAACCTACAAATTAAATGAACTAAAACTGCAAAATTAAGTTGGTTGAGTATTCGGGGACGTAACCCTAAAACTACATTATAATTCGGCGTTTTCAGTATTTTTTGTTTAAATACAGAATAATATGGTACATAATAAACAGAAATGACAAATTCTTAACTACTTTGGTTTTTGAGATAGACCCCGTAACAAAAATGATCTAAAAATGCTTTGACAGCCCCCACTTCTTTATTTTTGAAGTTTTTTTTTTATACTCTTCCCAACGAGCTTTAGACAATGACACCTCACAAGCTAGAGTTAAAAAAAAAATTATGTGTAGGGCCTAAAAAATAATTATTCATAATTTAACTTTGCTTTTTGATTCAATATTCAGTTTTGGATCAACATTTTACATAACACTTAAAAATTTCAGATCTCTATCTCATTCCGTTTAAAAGTCTAGCTCAAAATTTACAAGCTCTTAAATGTCCTGAGTGTAAATTCCATTGTTTTCTTTTATAACTTTTGTGTGTATTTGATTTTGGTAAATGTTTTAGGTTCAAGTCATAGGTAAGTTACGGGATAAGTCACAAAATTCTAAATTTAGGCAGATATTAATAAATGAGGTTATTATCAGCGAACAGCACATATTGGGAGTTCGGGCGAGCACGGTACTCTTAATGATCGTGTTTCCATTTGCTATTGCAAATAAAATCAGGCCATTGTTTAGGTACAGTTCACAACAAAATTCGTAACAAACCCCTAGACTCCATTCCATTTATTCCAGATGTTATCATCCCTTCCAAACAATCCCTCGACACTCCAGATTAGAGGAGTTTCGGCCGTAGTCGTGACTTATCTCCAGATGTCAGATGTCAGATCTCGGGGCTACGGTGAAATAACACTGAGCTGATGTTGCCAAATAACAATGACCAAAAATACGGCATTTTAGGACGTAGTTAATAAATTAACCATCATTATTTCATGATTTCTTAAAGAATTGTTGTTGTAAAGAATAATACGTCCGAGACCACCCCTGCGCAGTGTTGCCATCTACGGCCAAGCGCTTGTAGCTAAATATAGCTCATTGGTCAGTATTCGAGACAGTTGCATGTCTCGTGGTCACGGGAGTTTCCCGTAGACCACGAGACATGCAACTGTCTCGAAACGTCGGGTGTCCCCTTTTCGTAAAAAAGGTAAAAATTGATCGCGGTAGACCCGATTATATATATTATAATGTGTACGAAACGCGAGAGTTTAAAGTTATACATTGGTTATTTTTACCATCAAAAGTAGCTGAATGTATGGAACTCCAGTCCTCAAAAAGTAGCCAAATGTATGAAACTTTCAAAAATTTTAGTAGCTAAATGACCCTAAAAGTTGCTTCATCTAGCTACAAAGTAGCTAAGATGGCAACACTGCCCCTGCGCAACAATAGGGTTTGCCAAGTCCCCGCGGGACTGCCAATCACTAGTTTGTTACATTTTGTCCGTAGCAAACATTGATAGGTACAAAATAATACATTACTTTCTCATATATCTTTCTAAAAGGAGGTAATAAGTATATTCAATAATTTGGGCAAGTGCAAGTCGGTCTCACCACACAATGTAAGTACGGAACTCTAAAAACATTATGGTAAATGATTTCACTTGCAGTCATAAACTTGCGATCTATTCAATATACCTAAGGATCTAATTATGTTGGACATTATAGTAACTAATTAATTATAAAAGAATGGTAATTTCCAGTTTTTTTTCCTGTACGTGTTGTAATAACACGGATTCGCGCTTGACAAAATTGTTTGTTGACTTGAATGTTGTTGACTGTATGCCATACATATATTTATCATATATCGACAAGCGCACTATAAGTCCACAACTTCAGGGACCATTCCAAGCCTCGTACCACAAAACTGCGTGCGGCGACAGCGACGCCCGTCACACTGATCGCGATGCGACAGTCGCTATTGCGAGACGTTTTCATAATATTTATCAACTTTCGCCGAACAGACGTTAGTTTGTGCTACAGGTGTACACACGATCATAGATAAAACACGATGTATTTTACGCAGAAGACGGATTTCCGAAGCGCGGGAAATACTATTTACATTGTTTATTGACACTTTTACTCATAAATGATTACGAAACATGGTAGGCATTTAAATGTCATAGTGAAAAGGGCACGCCTTGCGGAAAGGACTTCCAGTGTAATTTGCACCTTATGCAATAATTCCTTTCGGGAATCATTGAAATCGTTTGTTCGTGTCTGCGTGAATAAGGATTACAGGCCGCGGCACGTAAGTCTAGCGGTGACAGTTAATGCGCAGAAATCAAAAATAAGGTGACGTGGCGGTGGAAGCGGGGCGGGCGTACGTATCATACGTAAGCGCTGATTGGCTCCCCAGTCGCACTTAGACTCCCGCGTCGGCACGACGCTCCGCAAACTTCTGGTGTACAGTCGCGTTCATAATTGTATTCGATCGATTGTTCATTGACGGCAATCGGTAGGCAGCCTTCATTAAGTTTTATAACATATTTTTATTTGTGGCAACTCGTTCAGGAGAGCGTTGCTAACAATAGATGATTCTTAACCAGTGGCGTGCACAGAACTTTTTGCTGGAAAAGCAAGCAATTGGTCAAGAATAACAATAAAAAAAATATGAAAAAATTTAAATATCACTTTGAAAAAAAAAAGTTTGTATAGGAAAATTTCACTCTAGGGTAGACATTGTCTACCCTGACGTCATACAAAAATTATTTTTTCAAAGTGATATTTAAATTTTTTCATATTTTTTTATTTTTATTCTTGACCAATTGCTTGCTTTTCCAGCAAAAAATTCTGTGCACGCCACTACTTAAGAATCTTAACCGCACTTTAAACAGACCTGGCCAAAAAGAGTACTAAAATATTGACATAGTTGGTTTAGAAACCACAAAATATAATGTATGAAAATGCAGAACTAGTGCCCTCTTTGACAGGTAAAAATCAAAGTCCGGTCGCGGTTTAATAACCAAACCAAATGATTGGTGGAATAATTGTCTTAATCGATATATTATTATAGTAACTAAGGAACTATTTACGTTTAGTTTACACAATGGTACAAAAAGAAAATTACATAAATGTCATAAGTCATAACAAAATTGTGCCGATTCGTCGTAACACAACTTAACTTATTTAAAAGGACTAACCTTATTTTAAGCATCCTGTCTTTATGTTTCTTTATCGAAAAGACAAGGACAGAACGCTCAAATTAAGTTTAGTCCTGTCAAATAAGTTAAGATGTGCTACACTGAATCGACACCATTATCACTCTAATTATAATTTGTAGAGATAATAATTGCGTGCGCGACTGTACCCATGCGCAGCTATCCCCTCCGCGTTTCGTTCACCGCTAGACTTACATGCCGCGGCCTGTACAGGGGATCTAAAAAGGCCGACTTGGGTGAATTATAAAATGATTTGAAAGTAGGATAGAGTCTGAGTTTTTTCACGCGTGCACAAGAGACGGCATTAGAACTGAATCATGATATGATTCATCCAAAGCGGCCTTTTTAAAAGGCCTGTACTGTTACTGGAGAGTGTTGATATGTACGAACGCCGCCGACATGACATGCTACCTACTGGCGTTGTAGCCGTTCAAATAGTTTACAAAACTCGAAAAATAAAATACACAAACAGGAATTTTGTATTAAAAAAAAGAGTATTTTTAGAGCTACAAAAAGAATCCGCACAGTTCGAGTTGACGAGTTAAATCTCCCGGAAACTATGGCCGTAATTACTGTCACGCAATACATTCGTTAGTGTTGAATAATTTCAAGTAATTAACTGCCTGTACAGTCTGCAACAAGTAACCGTATACCATGGCAGTTTTTACTGCGTCCGCATAGGGGCGATAATTGTCCGAAAAGGTGTAATGCAGTGCGTGGCCGAGTGCACAAAAGCCGAGAGTTATAATACAATAAATAAAAACTGGTAATATGAAAACATCAGTTTAATACAAAAACGTAAAGAAAAATCAATTAATTAACGTCCGCTAGCGGAACCGTATATACATTAATAGTAAATACATTAAATTTTACGGAGGTATAGTACATTTCAAATACCATGGCCCGATTCCACTTAAGACGGTCATTAGGTGTTAACAATAGGATTAGTGATAACAAAAGATACCTGGCCAGACCCTTTTGCGGTGTGGTATTTTACACGCAACCTAACGATCTTGATCGTTTAACCAAGTAATCTTTATGAATGTAAACAATATTTCATGTTAGTTGTCATCTGACTACGTTAGTGATTACACGTATACTGTCAATAACAATGTTTCGACCTTGGGTAACATCCATAAGTGACCCGTCTAGTGGTGAAGTTAGTTCGCAGCAACGTAAGAAAAGATTTTTAAGCAAGGACGCTCAAGATGTGGTGATAAGTGTTTATAAAACTTTGTTAAATCGAATGGGCGAAAAAAGTGTAATTAAAGAAACATCGATATTCACCAATGTTCCGGAAAGGACAGTTAAAAGGATTGTCTCATCACCCTCATCAGGACCAAGATATCCTCCCCATTGTTAAGTTTCAAGTGGAATCGGGCCATGGTATTTGAAATGTACTATACCTGCTTTTGTTTCAGATAGTTGAAGGAATAAAAAAAAAACAAATATAAGTAACTTATTTATTAACCACTATATTTCTTTATACATTTGACTCCAAAGGTACATATTATTCGTAGTTTGCAGGGTACTAAATGAGTTAGACTCTAACTCTTAAGTCTTAAGTCTTAGAGTACGTCAAACTTAAGGCCCTGCCCATGGGACACAACAACCCTATTAAGGCGATATGCGAAAAAAATACGGGTGTTTCTTTTCTGTGTATTTCATGAAATACACTGAAAATTATAATAAATTTCTGATATATGCATTTTGACTATATGATCTAGCGTTTTGTACACATTATAATATATATATATAATCGGGTCTACCGCGATCAATTTTTACCTTTTTACGAAAAGAAGACACCCGACGTTTCGAGACAGTTGCATGTCTCGTGGTCTACGGGAAACTGGCAAGTATGGCGAGGCGCAGGGATGAGATGCAGGTGACGACCGAAGTATTTTCCTTGTACCCGCCTTTTCGTAAAAAGGTAAAAATTGATCGCGGTAGACTCGATTAACCCTTAATTAGGCGCACTAATAAAATTACATAATTACTCGCATGGGGTCACAGGTGACCCCAAATTGTAGGAATAATTTTTATTATTTATGAAATATATAAGTAAATAAAACTTTATTATTATTAAAGTGCTTTATTAATTCTATTATATTTAAAAGGAAACAACATGAACTAAATATCCAATCAAACAAAAACAAGCTAAATTAATATTATTATCAAAAATTATCAATTTGTACTTATACTAAGATCAAAGTTAAAACTTTAGAAGTATTTGAATAATTTCATTTTATCAAGCTGTAAAAAACATATTTATAAAATAAATTTACACACTGGACATATAATAATACAAATCGAATTAATAATACACAAGAAAAATACATAAACTAAACAACTCCCCTCTTACAAAAAAGTAACGTAATTACTCGCACGGGGTCACCGCTCAAGAGCGCAGAGACGCATCCTTCTACTCCCGTGACTTGGACGCTACCAGAATACAAACTTCGACGCGGGTTATGAAGCTAGCGGGGGCGCGGGGAAATTCGGGCAGCGGCAAGTGCTTAATTTTTTAATGCGAAACTGCTTTGACCCCATGCGACTAATTAAGGGTTATATATATTATAATGTATGATCTAGGGTTTCGAAATTGGAAAACATGTTTGGATACATTGAAATCGATAGAAATAACTGTTGAAATGAGGTCTTCAAACACACTTTTTCTCCTCGTTTGACGAATAGGAACCATATACTCAAACATATTTTATTAGGTGTGTTTCAACAATATCTGGAGATTTAATATTTTAAATTTTGCTAGCTATTTTAGTTTTTTAATAAAAATATAAAACCTACTTTTTCCCTTTTGCCCTGAATCCGCCCCTCTCGCACTGCGCGATTTTTCGCTTGGAGTGACAGTTCGAATAGCCTCATAAGTGATTTAAACACAAGTATATTGTCAAAAAATAAACTTTTAACAAAAAAATAGCAACCGACTTCAATAGTAACAGCAGTCATTCACTAAAAAGTTAATAATAATTCTATAAAGACCGATGGTACCGAAGCAACACTTTTGCCGACTTCTTTCTTCCTGAAACGTTATGTTATCTAGAAGTCGGCGTTCTTATATTGGTTTTTATGTTGCTATATCGTAGGAAATACGCCGACTTCTAGATAACATAATGTTTCAGGAAGAAAGAAGTCGGCAAAAGTGTTGCTTCGGTACCATCGGTCTTTATAGAATTATTATTAACTTTTTAGTGAATGACTGCTGTTACTATTGAAGTCGGTTGCTATTTTTTTGTTAAAAGTTTATTTTATTTCACATTTTTTAGTGTTGCTGGGTTAAATAGTGAAATATGGGTAGTTCTTGCAAACGTGGTTTTAATATGAAACGAAGTTCAAGTGAGTATAAGTAGCTATGTTTGAGTAGCTTCCTGCTATCAATCTCGAGTTATGTGCTGTCATTCGTTAAAAAGTTCTACGGTGATGAAGCCAAGATCGAAGGTCAGGTGGGTACACTGGCAATTTTCAAGCAATGCCCTGCAATGAGCACCATAACACAAACTGATTGCCGCAATCCAAAGTTATGTGCTGTCATCCGTTGAGGAGTTCTATGGTGATGAAGCCAGGATCGAAGGTCAGGTGGGTATTCTGGTAATCTCCAAGTAATACCCTTGAATTAGCACCCTAACGCAGTGATTGCCGCAATCTCGAGTTATGTGCTCTGATCCGTTGAGGAGTTCTATGGTGAATATGGTGATGAAGCCAGGATCGAAGGCCAGGTGAAAGAATGATGATTTTCAAGTAATACCTTGTAATCAGCACCCAGGTACAAAGCGATTACTTCAATTTCGAGAGGTATGCTGTCATTTTCTGAGGAGTTCTACTGCCTATCTCTGAAGACCTTCATCAGATCATGACCAAACCTAAAATGGGACCTACCTGGAAGTACACTTTTTCAAACAAAAAAAGAATTGTTCAAATCGGTTCAGAAATGACGGAGTTATGGAGTAACAACGCCAAAAAAAAAAAAAAAAAAAAAAAAACATACAGTCGAATTGAGAACCGCCTCCTTTTTGAAGTCGGTTAAAAAGTCTAAGAACGCTCGCTTCGTGCGCTGCAGGCACACATATATAATCAGTGTATTTGCGAGGTTTTGTTGGAATTTCTGAAAAATTTTATTGAGAAATAAATAAAAATGGTCTTCAAATGTCTTTGGTTATGTGTAAAAAACATTCAAAAGTTTTAATTCTCTCTGTTGAACATCTGTTGCTATTAACACATTTATTCGCAATTTCAGGAGCTTTCTTTGCGATTTTTTCTATCGAGCGAAGTTAACACAATTACGTTTTCAGATCTACAAATGTTTATAGTCTATCCTCTGGCAACACATATTTTACTTATATATGAAATAAACAAAACTCTCATTTTGGAATGGCAGGGCCTTAAGTTTTTTACAGATTCACAACAGTAATAGAATCATAATCTCTTGATTAGTTTATGTTTAGAAAATAAGAATAAACGAAATCTAATTTACCCTCCTAAATTCTTCAATACCAGAGAATCTCCTTTCACCAATTTGGATAAATATAATAAATGATATAATATTTGATTAACATTTTACACTATTTTTAATTTTTTGACAGTTTTCATTAAAAATCCCGAAGGCTTGGATAAAAAATTGCCCATTCGTTTTCCTTTTACCCCTATTTCAAATTATTTCTAAAACACTTGGTCGGTCAATGTCCTTAATTTTTCTTAGGGAACCCTAAAACTGGTAGAAAATTGAAGTCACCCCAGAATGATGTGCAAATACCTTTATTTTAGGAAAGCATTTAACATTAAGGTGTCTGCCTCTACCTTTGCTCTGAGGTTCCATTCGTTCACTTTCGCAGCACTCTGTCAATATGTACACTGTGACTGTGGAAGTGTACCCTAGAGTCTAGAGCAGGGGTTCCCAAAGTGTGCGCCGCGGAGTAAATAGGGGCAGGCGCTGCCACGAGTCGACCCTCTATCATTATCCGAAACCACAAATATTCGCAGGTACCTTTTTTGAGAGCTCGCATCGGTAAAGACAATAGGTACCTACTTACGTCGCGCGCGTCGCTTTGTTTTCCATCAAATATCTCAGGCAAAATGGACAGGTTTTTATTAAGGTGATATACCGTGCTAGCAAAGGTCCCCGTTACTCCAGGCAGAAAGACCCGCAGTGCGAAAGGGACGGATTCGGGGAAAATTGTCAAAAAGTCGGTTTTAAATTAATGCAAAATTAACTTATATAGTTACAAAAAATTCCATAACCAGTAATTTACGTGTAGTTAAAACCCATCTAAATAAATATTTTTCAAGTCTGTATGCTATCCTAATTTGTCAGAATATCAAAAAATGTGTAAATTTAAACCTGATTTCAATAATAATTTCTATCGAATGAAATTCCTCCTATCGCGTGTCTGATAGACCAAAATCTAGTAAAAGGTCCCAAAATTGTTATACTAATTTATTTTACTTGGAACTTCATTAAAAGAGCAGATAAATAACTTCAAAAAGTGTCAGTTTTCACGGTATGGCCCCTTAAATAAACAAGTCGGTAGTTCAAATGATAGTGATAAAGCATCCACTAGTGGCGGCGGAAAAGCAAAGAAGCGGAAATATCGTAAATACGATGATAGCTATTTGGACTTTGGTTTTACTTCAATAGAAGTAAACAATGAAGAAAAACCGCAGTGTGTGCTTTGTTTGAAAATACTATCATCCGAAAGTATGCTTCCAAGTAAGTTAAAGCGACATCTCGAGACAATTCATCCAACTATGGCTGAAAAATAACGTGATTTTTTTCAGCGGAAATTACAAAATAAAAAAATAAAAAAATAAAAAAATACGTACCTATTTAAAAACGTATAGGGTAGGGCGCCGTGACAACATACTAAATTGGTAACTGCACCGCGGGCTGAAAAAGATTGGGAACCCCTGGTCTAGAGGCATATTAAACTGTCGTTTTTGTCAAGGCTGGTTCACCTTTTCTCAATTTTATGAATTCTGGAGGCATTATGGGTATCATTTGGCCAAATGAGCTAATTTTACTAACTTGTATCTGCTGAACAGGAATTTTGATGTTCGCAGGCCCAATATTGACCACAAGTTCAGAATTCAAGATGGCGAACGTTTCCTCAATACTACGAATTTTATCTAAAAATATATAAAGTTATTTTTGTCATAAAACGTGATTGTGTCAGACTGTTTAAACGGTAATTAAACAGTTTTTAGTATTTCTCATAATAAAATCGGCTCAATTCTTTAAAAAAAAATTGAGCTTCCAAGTCCAAGGTCCAATTTTAAAAGCTCAATTAGCCAAAGGTAACTGTCGAAAAGTGAACTAATAAATGTTTTTTTGCGCAAGAACGCACAGATCGAGCTTTCGATGAGATCATAGCTCATCATCATCATCATCATCATCATCATCATCATCTTCTTCTTCATCATCATCATCATCATCTTCTCCTTCATCATCATCATCATCATCAGGAGGTCTAAGCACAGAGCGTCGATACAGTGTCTTTCCATCACACTTGCTCTCTCGCACATTGACACACGCGGTATGCGTGAGAGCGGAAGTAGGATAGATACACGCTGTATCTCTGGTGCGTGCTAGATACACTGGTGAGTACTCCTTGGGAGTACTGGCGCGCGTTCCGTCCGTTCGGGTATTAGGTCATATAGTTACTACTGGGGATACCTAACTAACTATTATAATAATCTGTGACTAGGTGCTTTCGCTGCCTATCGCCTTTCCGCCCTTCGACTGCGTTCGTAACCAAACTGGGGCTCTACCGCGTAATTCTCATTTGTATCAACTTCAAGCAAATGCATGCGAAATTCAACGCGTGCACAAGAGATGGCATGTTAGGCGGGCGTTGTCGCACGCACGTCAAATTTCAATCTCAAGTTCATGTTGATGAAAATGAGAATTACGCGGTAGACCCTCTGGACCGGACGTTTGATGCAGTTTTCGCTACTTCTCCCGCATCACGTCAAGTCACGTGTGCAATAGGTCCAGTCTTACTGACAGCCCTGACAATAGGTCCAGTCATACTGACAGCCCTGACAATATTTTCAAGCACTATTAGCACTCCTTTGTTGTACGAATCATCAAGCACAGGTTTCAAAGTTTGCTTTTGAACAGTCTTACTTCATCATTTCATCAACGATTCCTATTTATACAACGTGTAACAGAAAGGTGTAACCATATTTGAAGAGCTTATTCAGTCAATGGTATAGAACAACTTTTACTATGGAGCCAAACCTGAAACCTCAAAAAAAAAAATCTGCCCTTCCATACATTTCGGAAACAGTAAACATTTTTTTTCGCGGTACAAGTTTTGTCCCATAGTAAAAGTTGTTCTATACCATTGACTGAATAAACTCTTCAAATTATATGGTAACATCTTTTTGTTACACGTTGTATATTTGATATAAATTTTATTACAATACGATTTGTCCCTAATTTAGAAATACACACTAATGCTATTTTAGTCAGACACGCAAACTTTAACGCCACTTACCAAATAAACCTTGGTGGCATTGTATGTATAAGTAAACTATCTTTTTGCCCGTGGCTCCGTCCTCACTGAAGGAGTAACAAACCTTTATAATTAGAATTTCCCAAGATCCTTTCCCAGCGGATGCCTACAAAATGTTACCTACCTGTCAAATTTCCAGTTTGTAGATTCTAGTCTCGGAGATTTCGTGATAAGTTATTGAGTCAATGGTATTTTGCTTTTTTATTATAAATATAAAATAAAACTAAAATGGTAGTTTATGCTACAAGGGTTATGCCCGTGTATTATACTACGTTTTTCAATGCATAGTGTGAGGAAATAAAACAAATATAATTTTGTGAACTTTAAATTATGATTGGCTCAAAAGGACTGTATCCAGAGACGTTAAACAGTGGGGAAAAAAGTATAACATTTTAGGTACACAGGAAAAGCTGCAGGTTAGCCAACCATTGTAAATAAATTAAAAAAAATAATAATAATAAAGTTAATACTTGCGATTGTCGGCTCTTGGTGAAACATCATCATGGATGAAAACAAACACTTGTGAAACAGTACAAGTGTTTGTTTTCATAATAAAGCCCTAGGGCAAAATAATCGACTTTCTGTTCGGTTTTGATGCATAAAAAGTGGACCTTTACGAGCACTTGCATTGAAATATTATACAAGGTGACTTTTAGATCATCGTCCAAATTCATACTGGAGGCTTGATAAGTGATCAATATCTTGGATTAATAACAATTTTTGTCAAATTTGTAAAATGAAATTTCGGCTTCCCATAGAAATTCACTTCCAGTTCCGAGTGAATCACTATGGGGAGTCGAAATTTCATTTTACGAATTTTACAAAAATTCTTATTGATCCATGATACTGATCACTTACCAAGCTACCAGTATGAATTTGGACGATGATCAAAAAGTCACCTTGTATATGTTCGGCAAAGTAGTGACAGTAATGCTCTCTCTATTGTGTTAGTACAAGCGAACGGCAGTATTTGCACTGTGTGTAATTTTGTATTTTACTGCCTTCAGTAAGAAATACAACGTAGCTTATATTTGCTACAAAGTACGTACGGAGTTCTGTTTATTGCTACGCCTACAATGCGTCTTGTAGCTGACCGCAAACGTGTTGTAGCGTTTTATTTGATGCCGTAGCAAGAGAAACTGGTAAAGTTTATATTCATGTATGAGTATTCAAAAACAAAAAACAAACATTTTAAGTAAAGCATAAATGCCACTCATTGACTATCACAAAATCTCTGTAGCTATTGAGCCTATAAACTTGGAATTCGGTAGGTAGGTTTTTTTATACGACGTAAATGATTTGTCTAATTTGAATTTATAAGGATGTGATACCGTTGTTCGGCGTAGGACAAAGGCTAGCAGAACGATTTTACATCCAAAGATGTGAAGAAAAACACAAGACAGATGTGAGGACTCGAACCTCCGACCTAAAGTGAGACCCACAATTTAGTATAACCCAAAGCTAATGCGGGGTACTCGGATGCGAGTCAGTAATCCTATTTTGGGTCCCTATTAGTGACGGTACCCTAAACACGAAGGTCAGACTCAGACATATTTGATTATAGATGTGGTACCATTATGCAACTGATGCTGTTTCTTTGTCACACTTTTTACTGGATTACAAAAATAAAGAGATCCTTGCTTGTACTTAGAAAATACATTCCATTTTCGATGAAACATTTTTCCTAGGCTCGGTATTTCACTCCATAACTGGGATTGTCAAAATTAAATTTAAATAGGTACATCATATCGTATCTATTCATCTCCGGTATCATACCATGAAACCCGAAAATACAAACCTGCGCAAAACGCCGTTTGAGCATAATACATTTCCAAAGATAAAAAAACTGTCCTGCCTTCCGTTTATAGAATCTAAAAATGTTATGGCATATACTTATTACAATTTTATTTTTTTTAAGGTTACGTACCCGAAGTGTGCCAAACGGGGCCCAATTACTAAGCGTCCGCTGTCTGTCTGTCCGTCCGTCTGTCACTCGCAGGGTCTATAGCTTCAGCCGTTATAGGTAGCCAGTTGCAATTTTCACAGATTACGTGTTACTATAACAAAAGTAAAAAAAAAATGAAACCCAAAAGAATACCCTATACAAAAAAAAAAACTCGAAAAAAAGGCATTTTTTAAAATAATCATGTCTCTGCCCCTATCTCCGAAACGAGAGGACCGAAAAATATGAAAAAAATCATGGTGACTATGTAAACATTACAGAAAAAATATAGCGGTTAAGTGGGAACCGCGAATTGTAAAATTTTAGCGCCTTGTTTTTGTCACCTCAATGATGCTGGCATCTATACACATTGTTGTTATGCTTCCGTACCCGTATTATGTGGTGATACGGAACCCTTTGTTCGCGAGGCCGACTCACACTTGCCCAATTTTTATGCTTTTTCGTTACATTCCTGTGGGCATTTACCACCGTACACGTCTCACCTCTGAACCTCAACTCCCAGCGGTCGTTCCCCTTTTATTTTCATAAATTTCAGTTTGTTCAAAGGAATTGAATTATCTGGAGAAATTATCACAGTAATTATGCTTTGCGTGACTCTAATCTAAATGGAGAGCACAAAATGGCTGACATTGAACTCTGTGTAAAAAAAACGAACCGCATCATATATCAAAATTCAAATTCAAATTCAAAAAGTTTATTTTGCAAAGTAGGTATATATAATACACGTTTCACAAGTCAAATTTTAATCTTATAAAAATATATGTAATAAAATAATAAATGTACATGAACTACTTAGATTAAATGTTTTTTTAATTTATGTAGCAATATATATACGATTAAAATTATAGGTAATAATGTATAAAATCACTGAAATATCTGTATACTGGGTTAGTTTATCAAATGGGCGTGGATGGCTAAATCCAAAACTAATAGCGAAAAATGTTTTAGATTTGTTTAATTTTTAAATATCAATGCATGTGATCTGTAAATAAAAAAACGAATATACTGTGCTATAACAGTATAAATATTTCGAAAAAAATAATCTTTGGTTTTTTTTACTGGATTCCATCAAAATACCTTAATAGTGAAGATCCATCTCTCTGCGGCATAATTTAAAACGGCTGAGCTGTTTGAGCTAAAATTGGACATGTCTATGTGAGTGTAGAATAAAATCCCGTGAAAAATACGGAAAATCTTCGTGACGTCCCATGTTGAAAATTCATGCGTTGACATCTGTATTGACGCTTTGAAGACAATATAAAGTTTTTTTTTTAAGTAGATTAAATTTGTGTTCCCGGAGTATATGGTTTAACATTGAATGATAGAGTATAAAATACCGACATACGCGCGGGATTGTCCCGGCTTGAAAGAAGATGTAGTGACTAGAATAGAAAAAGGAATGCTTCGGTGGTTTGGACATGTAGAGAGGATGAATAAAAGTAGAGTGACGAAAGAAATGTATGGTTCGCAATTGGAAGGTACAGCTCAAAAAGGTAGAGCCGCCCTAGAAGGACGTATGCTGACCAAATTGGCAACATATTGAAGGGAATGTCAAAAATACGCGAACATTATGTTTTGCTTCCTCTTCATATAGTGCAAGATAAAAATACGCGAACATTATGTTTTGCTTCCTCTTCATATAGTGCAAGATAAAAATACGCGAACATTATGTTTTGCTTCCTCTTCATATAGTGCAAGATAAAAATACGCGAACATTATGTTTTGCTTCCTCTTCATATAGTGCAAGATAAAAATACGCGAACATTATGTTTTGCTTCCTCTTCATATAGTGCAAGATAAAAATACGCGAACATTATGTTTTGCTTCCTCTTCATATAGTGCAAGATAAAAATACGCGAACATTATGTTTTGCTTCCTCTTCATATAGTGCAAGATAAAAATACGCGAACATTATGTTTTGCTTCCTCTTCATATAGTGCAAGATAAAAATACGCGAACATTATGTTTTGCTTCCTCTTCATATAGTGCAAGATAAAAATACGCGAACATTATGTTTTGCTTCCTCTTCATATAGTGCAAGATAAAAATACGCGAACATTATGTTTTGCTTCCTCTTCATATAGTGCAAGATAAAAATACGCGAACATTATGTTTTGCTTCCTCTTCATATAGTGCAAGATAAAAAAGCAAAACTATAGCAACTTAATAATGTACACTTTGTGAAAGTATTGTATTTTACGAAACGAGTTTTGGCGGAGGAGTGCGACGACTAAACCTTTGGTTTTTTAATTTAAAAGTTTCTTTATCTAAACCAGGATGCAGTGCCAACTCGCACCCTTGTTCCCTCTTCCCTTTAGTGAGTCGAGGATCGATCACGAACAGACTTCCTTTGATCATCAGACCACCACTCCAACACTAACTTCGTCGTCCAGAAGCATTACATAACCTCTAAAATCCGCCTTTGGATTGTGAACAGGGTAGACAAACAAACTTAAAATCTGTTTTATTACTCGTTGTTTGTATAAAAATTTCTCGTACGTGTCCAGATGCTTTCCAACTTTCATCAGATAAGGTCATTGCAGAGTTGCAACAAGAGAGTTAAAATCATTTTCTGTTTGTAATACTTTTTAAAATGATATTTTATTATTGACATTAACATTTCGAACTTTGTATTTTTCTTGTTTATTGCAATTGTAAATGGATATCGTATATTTTTCGTTTTCCATTTAAAGTTTTGTTTATTTTGTAATTTTGTACGCCTTCACAGGCAGAAACATAAATATACTTTTAGGTATAAACGCCCGGCTAAATGTAAAACGTAACTGTCAACCGTTCTACAACCATTAGAGTGTAAACGTACAGTACATAAACCTTGTCAGAAATTTAAAATTTAGACAGTTAATATTTTACATTTACCCAGGCGTTTAGGAACACTACCTTATAAACCTGTGTGAATACAAGTGATACACTATGACAGAAATAAATTTCTATGTTTGAACACTTGGCGATTTATCCATCGCAAGGAGATATAAATTAACATTATATCATTGCAGTATAGAAACGCAGTTCAATCGACCGGTAAGCGAGAGGTCCCGGGTTTGAATCCCGGTTCAGAGCTCCAGATTTACTTTTCTTTCTGCGTTTCTATACTGCAATTATATAATGTTAACAAATAATACAATTTTGAACTTTGTGTTCTAGAAAAAAATTTACCACAGATTAAACTCGTGTCACCGTAGGGACTAAAAATCGTTTTTGAAAAGAGGGCGTATACGTGTTGCTCGTTTGAAGGACAGTACTAAACTAACCCGGAATCACTTCTGATATTCCCTCGGGGACAAATGTTGAAAAACGTGACTATATATCTATTTGTTTTATGCCATTCTTGGTCACTCACGGTGTGTGCAACGTGATAATGATAAACCATGATAGGTATAATCTTGATAAAAACATTTTGTACAGTTTAACAATATCACGCTTAAAGGGGCAGATAGTCGCCAACGACCTTGAGTCGACATGTGTCGGTACAAATATCTACATAAACTGTATTGACATAACGTTCATATCAGCGGGCACTGTGTTACGACGTCGCAGGGTCTTCGGATAGCGCAAAATAGAAAAAAAAAAATACTTTTCACATGAACGCGATGGACAGAAAGAAAATCCATAGATGAACTGTATACTCGTATATAGTACACGTATGTACATACAAGGTGACTTTTTGACAATCGTCCAAATTCATACTAGAGGCTTGGTAAGTGATCGGCATCATGAACCGATAACGATTTTTGTGAAATTAGTATAACGAAATTTTGACTTCCCATAGTAATTCACACCCAGTCCTAAGTGAATCACTATGGGAAGTCGAAATTTCATTTTATGAATTTTACAAAAATCGTTACTGGTTCATGTTGCTGATCACTTACCAAGGCTCAAGTATAAATTTGGACGATGTTCACAAATTCACCTTGTATATCCACGTATAGTCCGAGTGGACAGCGGATTAAAGCTGGTACACATCCGGATGAATTACGTAGATCCGACAACTAGAACTAGATTATTATACAACTCGTATATCTACGGAAGTCGTCCGGATACTCGGCTTTTAGAATGTAGAAAAATACAGTGTAGCTTTTAATTTAATTGACAACGTTTTTATTGTGTCAACAGATTCGAATGTGAGTCGAAAAGAATGTTTAGATACCTTGACATTTCGGGCAAAATTAGTTTATTTATGCTCAGGAAGATTGGTTTGTCATCCATATTTGTCAAGACGCAGATACATGGGGGGGGCAAGGAGGTAATTCCCCCCCCCCTCCCCCTCAGCCACGGACGGATCCAGAAGTTTGGATGGATGTGGATGTATGTTTGTTACTCCTTCACGCCGTAACTACTTAACCAAGTGCTAAAACTTTGCACAAAGGTAGTTCTAGACCTGGAATAGAACATTTATCCCATAAATCAGTGCCCATAGGATGGTAATGGGATGCCAAGTTTCTATATAAAAGTGATGTGTTACTTCTCCACGCCGTACCTACTGAACTAATAAAGCTGAAATTTTGCACAAGTGCAGTTCTAGACCTTAAATAGGAGATAACCTTCTTTTTATCCCATAATTCAGTTTGCATAAATGTAGTTCTAGGCCTGGAATTGGTTATGGACTAATTTTTATCACATTGATCAGCTCCTTTTCTCTTTGGCTTTTCATTGATACCTGTAATAAAATCTGTGCTAGAGTAGGTACCTTTTGATTTTTATACTGCTGTAGCATATCCACTGAGCCTATTCTAGACAGTTTACCTGCGGATCTATTAAGAGATAAAAAAAAAACATTTCTTTAAAAATAATTCCGGTTAGAAATACCGCACGGCCTTCGGCCTCGCCAAAGACACTTTACCTGGGAATAAAAAATAAGAATTCAATAAATAAACTCCAAACCAGAGTCAGGTCAAAAACGTACCATACAAACGTATGGTCCGAAAAATATTGACAGATTCGATAGGACTACACAAAAACGAAATAAACGCGGGCGAAGCCGCAGGCAAAAGCTAGTAATACATAATTTTGATTGATAATTTCAATCGTCAAATCGAAATAAACACTTTAATAACCAATTTACACAAATTACTCTCCCTCTCGAGCGAAATACTGGAACACAGCACCAGATACAACGTATATACTTAGCTGAAAATGTTATCAAACGTGTAAAAAAAATAAACAAAACTATCCTTAAAACAGAAAATGACATGATATAAGGTAACATTAATTTATGCAGCCAAATTCATACTGGAGGCTTGGTATATCAGCATCGGTATCACGGTACGCAAAATATAATGTTGACTCTCTCATAGTAATCGACGCGCTAGGCTTGCGTTTTTAGGAAATACGAAAAATAGTAGTTTATGCTACAAGGGCGCAAAGGAATAAATTACGAAGACGATTTAAAACACGAGCGTAGCGAGTGTTTTAAACGTAACCGAGTAATTTATTGCTTTTACGCCCGTGTATTATACTACGTTTTTCAATGCATAGTGTGAGGAAATTAAAACAAATATAATCTTGTGAACCTTAAATTATAATTGGCTCAAAAGGATTGTATCCAGAGCCGTAAAACAATGGAAAAATAACTATAACATTTATGGTACACAGGAAACGTTGCAGGTTAGCCAACTTCTCGTAAATAATTTTTAATTTATATATTATTTATAATAATAAAGCCCTAGGGCAAAATAATCGACTTTCTGTTCGGTTTTGATGCATAAAAAGTAAGCCTTTACGAGCACATGCACTGAAAAAATATTTACGAATTTCACAAAACTGGTCATCGAACCTTGATACCGAGTCTTCAGTATTAATTTGGTTATTTAAATAAATGACACTTTGTATAGCATTTGATGTATTGTACTATAAGTTATGGTTAAACGTCGGTCGCTTAGCGCAAAGTGCATAACTTAACTTTGTATTTCTTCGTTAGAAGTTAAAAATTTTAAATGATTTTGGTATGTGGCAGTTGACACCAATAGTTCAGTATAAGTGAGGTTTATAAAGCATGAGTTTGAAATTTAATGCACAATTAATCATGATCTTCTCCAAACAAAGTTAAAACAGCAATTTAAGTTGGTTTTGAGAATATTATGACTAATTGTGTATACAATCTCAAACTCTTTCTTTATAAACCTCACTGATACTGAATTATTGACGTCAAATGCCGCAGACAGACCAAAATGCTTTTTAATTTTAAATTTCTTAACAAGAAAAACAAAGTTAAGTTATGCACTTTGCGCTAAGCGACTGACGTTTAACCTTAAGGACTTATTAGCAGATCTCTTTTTGACTTGGGAGATGACACTTCGCCCCACTACGCTCCGCTCCTCTTTGCTCGGTTCTGTATTATATTAGGAAAATAGAATCTAACTAACCTACTGTTAGTTTTTAGACATATTTCAACCTATCACATTTAAAACTATTTGCATTATTATGCAGATAATCCTCAGCTTATTTATCCTAACGAACTGGGACCAAACAAATCAATTGATTTGATGAGAGATGAAGCGATTGTGAGATCTAGGATTATCATAACAAGGGATTGAAAATACAGAAGTTATATTTTTATGATCATAAATTTTATGAATAAGTTGCTTACGTTTGGACACACATCAGTAAATTTTAGAAAAAAAATACATTTTTCCGTTGAATCGGTCCATGGAAAAAAAACCGGCCAAGTGCGAGTCAGACTCGCACACGAAGGGTTCTGTACCATTATCTATAAAAACATGCCTGTTGTTTGGGAGCCCCCTTAAATATTTATTTTATTCTGTTTTTTAGTATTTGTTGTTATAGCGGCAACAGAAATACGTCATTTGTGAAAGTTTCAACTGTCTAACTGTCACGTTTCATGAGATACAGCCTGGTGACAGACGGACAGCGGAGTCTTAGTAATAGGGTTGGGTACGGAACCCTAAAACAAACAAAAAGATAACACACATACATTATTATATACAATTATGTTACGACAACAGATATATTCCTTGTAATATAATAAGAAATGCAGGTGCAGGCTACATAACACGTACTCGTGGGTGTTTCACATGTTTGTGCTAAATTTACCACAACACAGGATCAAACGACGTGAAGGCGTCACTCAACATAAAGTAAACTCATATTGAACCCAATGTACTGCATATAACTTCCTACGCAATACTTCGATTAGCAAACAGTGCATGAGGATTAAGGGGGTATATCGTCATAATCGACACTTTTTGAAGTTATTTATCTGCTTTTCAAACCAAGTCCTAAGTTAAATAAATTAGTATAACAATTTTTGGACCTTTTTCTAGATTCTGGACTATCAGAAACGCGATTGGAGGAATTTCACTCGATAGAAATAATTAATCAAATCAGGTCTAAATTAACACTTTCTTTGATATTCTGAAAAATCGGGATAGAATACAGACTTCAAAAATATTTATTTAGATGGGTTTTAACTATACCTAAATTACTGGTTATGGAAATTGCCATAGCTATTTTATTTAATTTTGTATTAATTTAAAACCAAATTTTTGTCAATTTTCCCCGATTCCGTCCCTCTCGCACTACGTGTCTTTCCGCTTGGAGTAACGGGGACCTTTGCACAGACGATATATCACCTTAACTTTAAAATGTTGAAAATTGAGAAAAAAGGTACACAGATTGTAAACAGACCTGTATTAACTTTAGTATACCGCTTTACTTTACTATACTTTGTGTACTGCTGTACTTTACAATACGCATACTTTAGTATACATATGTAGAATTAAGCAACATACTCTACTAGTCGCATTAAATATATTGCCATAAGAGAGAAAACTATGCAAAAAAAATCCTTTTTTTGGGAATATAATACGCGAGTTCAAATTAGTATATATAAAACGCAAGTTCAAATTAGTAAATTTCATTAGTAAAGTAGTTCAATATGATCAGTATAATACCTGGTATCACTTGAACATTTGTAGCGTGTGTCAGTGTGTCACGCGTGGGTAGTCCAACCCTGCAACTGTCCTGTACACAAAGTTCAGTTTCCGGTTGAGTTATATCTCCTCTCTACCGGTTATCCGGGCGTTCTACATCCATCCATCCAATGCTCTAAATACCCTTGAGTATAACCTTCTCTTGAGTGTGACACTAATACTGTAAATATGTTCGTACAATGGAATCACTTTGTTTGTTTGAGTCAAGTTTTCGCGGAAAATCTGTCTGAGCTGACAAAGGGAAATATTCCTGAAATTCTTCGACGCGTTTGTCTTACTTAGCAATAACATTCGAGGTCAGATTTTGCATGAATTTCGCCTGTTTTGCAAAGTTGTGTGACACCTGTCGTATCCCATCCAATCAAAGTTTGCCTCCTACGTTATTTAAACAACTCCGAAACAGCAGCGTTGCCAGATTGAGTATTTTTTTCGCAATTCCGGGAAATAGGGAGAAAATCTCAGGAGAAAATTTTGGAAATAAAAAGTATGAATTATTTTGGGTGATTTTATTCGTAGTTTTGGCATATTTATTCTGTAACAAAACTTAAAGCGTTTTGATTGCATTATTTTTATTGCATTGTTTTTATTGCATTATTTTTAGGTACTGATTTGGATTCGGCTGCTTCACCGAGTATGTAACGGCAATACCATTCGGACTGTACAGGTTAGGTGGTTTTGGTTGCATGCTCAATGGGTGTGTTGGGTATTGTGTTGTGGTGGTGGATATTTTGATGCTATAATATTATAATAATAATAATTTATTTATTTCGGCCCATAAAAAGCCATATAACACTCACAGTATTTACAATAATGTTAGTAATAAAAATAAATATAAAATTGAAAACAGCTTAACCTATTTTTAGTAACATAAACCTATATTTATTTACATATTTTTATTTTTCAGTACATGAATCATAGTACAATGGTTCATGTACTGAAAATCGAACCTGCTCGCGAACATGCTTAGGATGCCATTGGTGCTGGCCCGAACTCTGCCTACCAGGGATGCGCACCGTTTGCGCATGGTCGCGTAGCCGTAGAAGCAATCTACTCGCTCTTCCGTGAACATTCCCGACGCACTGCAGACCCGGGGAAGTCCCATTATTATACATTAGTAAAGTCAGGCAGGATAAAGTCAGGTAAGGATTTCTTTTTGTTTTTGCTTTTATTTCAATAGCCAAAAAAATAATAGCGTGCAATGGAGTTTTATACGTCGCTGGTGCGCAGGGTGCGGGGTAGCACCAATAGCATTCTGAATATGATCGCAAGCAGACTGGACTGTACATACCTGAGTCATTGCTGCGAAACATCAGGGGGAGTGGTGAGGAAATAACAAACACACCACTTTCCCTAAATTTGTCTTTTTTGTATTTTTTTATTGTAATCTTTACTAACAATTTTTATTTTATTTTATTTTTTAAGTTTTACTAACAAAGTTTGAGCCTGTGATGCTTTAATAAATAATTATTCTATTCTATTCTATTCTATTAGTCTACTTATTATTACAATTTTATATCAAAATACTGATGCGTAGTGGTTAATTGCTCAGTGTTACTAATTTTTGGTTTTCGGGTAAAACTAAAGAAAATAGTATTCATAGCGATGGATTTCGCAAAATAAACATAATGCAAAAAATTTTATTATTTTGGAAAAATTAATTTCCAATTTACGAAGAAATAAATAATCTTATCTGGCAACCCTGCTCCGATATAGCTTACCTTTACCCATACACAACACACGTTCGATATTCGAGTGATTTTCTCTGAAATGAAAATCTCCAAGTGTACTTAGTCCCATGGTAACTTTTATCCGGCTTCCCTGATCTGATGATAATCAAACACCTATTAATACTTTATATTCTCTGCCTATGGTTTGGATTTCTCTTTATTTGTACCTGAGTTAACATTCGACAGGTGTGTACTTACTTTTACTTTTAAAAATTAAATATACGCACAAAGTTAAACTCTGTGCACCACAATATACAATGCTGTGGAAACGCGGAAGGTATATTGAAACTACGACCTATACTTACCATAGACAAAGTTTTTTATTACCTACCTTATAAACAGTAAAATTCAGCATTTTTAAATAAAAATTATAAACGCTCGCTATTTTTATAATTTGCCTCGGCATATAGTTATGTTAGATCTATTGAGGATCGCCTCGCTCCGCTCCGCTTCCCTCGGTATGTAGTAATTATCCGTAACTATCCCGTAGACCACGAGACATGCAACTGTCTCAAAACGTCGGGTGTCCCCTTTTCGTAAAAAGGTAAAAATTGATCGCGGTAGACCCGATTATATATATTATAATATGTAGTAATTATATTAGAACTATTGAGGATCGCTCCCAATATATATTTACATGTAAACCTAACACGCTCCTCCTCGCTCAGCTTCGCTCCGCTCCGCTCGTCATCGCACTTATTTTTCACTTTTTAGTGAAAGACTTTTGATTTCAGCTTTTTACAAAATGATTTCATTTTGCAATTTGCAAATCACAAAACAGCGGGCTTTTTACAATTTGCCGAATGGTAATTTGTAAACTGATGATACCGTTTGTAAAATGCAGAATTTTACTATTTGCGTACCACATATTTATTATTTTATAATTTATAATATACGTCGTCAGTTTCTAAATGCTCGATGTTTTGCAATTTGTCGTTCGGCAAATTGTAAAATGCCCTCGTGTTATAATTTATAATACAATTAGTTTTAAGTTATTAAACTTGAGAAAAACATTAAATCAAATTTAAGTGAGATTCATTCGGGCCTAGCATCAGTCACATTGTGATTAAAAAAAAAATTACGAGGACTCGAAAACCCTAATCCCCATGCAAATTCACGTCCAGCCTTTACTTGGGTCCAACCTAGAGCTTTATGAATACTTTTAAATATTTTGTGCAACGTCGCATATCGTGTTCGGTGGGTCCATATATATGTGTCCGAAGTACGGCTATAGGGCTTGGTGAGCATCTCGCTGGAAGCTGGAACCCAATAATAGTCGAGGAATCTTGGGTGTACGAATGAGGACTTTGTTTTCGACTTGATCCTCAAGCCGTTCCTGACAAATAAGGCCTTGACACGCGACAGGCAGACGCACAACAATTTCATTTTTCCTTGGAGAGGTAGGGAAACCTAAAAAAAAATTGGAGACAGTACGATTCAGTTTGCTGCGAACGTACTTCGAGAACACATGGTCATTCCGTTTGAAGTATTAGTTTACTGCATTCGTGCGATATTATGATTAGACATGTTCGTTAAAAGTTCAGTGTTGAACTTAGCTATAGGAATGTAAACTTCAGCATCCATAGAAGTTATTGCTGCAGTTCACACGGGTCCTAACTTTATTAGAAATTATTGTGTACATTAATATGCAAGCCATTTACAGAAATAATATTACTAACCAGCCTCGGGTAATAGTTGGGGAGCTACCGCATACTGTGGGATTTTTGGTGAAGGGAAGTTGCGGCCATGTGGAATGTATTTATTGTGAGCTACATGCTACCGGATGCTTAACTTCTAATCGCGCTGTTTGATTTTTATGACGTCATCATTTATTGCATTGAAATTTTGCTTTTCGAAAAAATCGGAAATTCACTGTCAATACTTGAAGGATCAATATATTATAGCCTAAAAAAATTATATTTGGCAGATAAATTCTTTATTCGACGCAGGATGCTAAGAAAGGATTTTTCAAAATTCAGATTACATAATTAAGGTTATATGCGTATATGTTGATATTTATATATATTTATGTGTATAGAAGTTTAAAAACACATTTAACCTGTTGAGTGGCATCGATCCATGCTCTTGACTAAAACGAAACAATTACTAAATAAGTATACAATAAAACTTCCAAATACAAATTATGTTATATTTGTATGTCGTTAGAAAGTTAAGGAAACAAGCTACAATTATTTTTGTATAACAAGAATAAAAATGTATTATATACAAAGTAAAACAATAAGTAAAAATAGAATTCTTCCAACCGAATTTCGCCCCTACCTTCAGTAAGTTGTATCATTTTTATTATTACTATTATTATTTTTACATATTTTTATTACATTTATTTATTTACACCTACATATGTAAAGATACTTATGTATACACATATAAAATATATATTGCATACATATAAAATAAAAAGCCCAAATTAGGCTTGTGCGCGATTTAGGATTTTCTTTATTATTATTTATTAGGTACTATTATCATTATTATTTATTTTTATTTAGAAAGACAATTTATATACATAAAATATACACATTCATTAGAATCTAACAACTACTTCCATAGATATCCTCAGGTATCTGAAACTCGCGAAGAAAGTCGCAAAACCTATAAATCTCCGAGAATTCTACTATACGACTAAATCATATTTTTGAGATATATTTCGAACTTTATTGTTCGGCATCAGTCTTATAAATTAATTAAAAATATGTGTAAATTACTATATTATAGTCTAAGTGAAATTTTTATAAAGGTGTGATATAGGGTGTTCAAGTTTGGCACTCCTTTATCTCGGGTGAACCCGTCGGCAACAGACTAGTGATAAATCATTTAGAATCGTGTAATATTCTTTCCACTTGCACACTTCTAAATAACTTGCTCCTATAAAGTTGCATTTTTTAGGGCTTAGTACCTCAAAATTAAAAAAACGTAACCGTTTAAATGTTCACTTTGTTGTCCGTCTGTCCGTCTGTAAAGACCCTTTTGCTGGGGTCCATGTGAGATCTCTAGTTGAAACTGATACCTAGCTCCTACAGAGGTCTACGGCTCTATAGTGCTGTAAACATTTCGTTAAATAGGTCCTTACAGCACATGTATAGGAAAAAATCTTAAAATTACCTATATTTAATTATTTAAGGAGTTAATAACGACCAACTTAATTAGAATCTTTAGATACATAGAAATGAATAGATCGTAAGCGCCTAGTTAAGTTAGTCTTAATAACGCCAAGTGAAATAAACACTTGACTGGTATTGAGATAAAATAAATGTCTGTCATCCCTTTTCAAATTTTGTTTGATCCTATTCGCCGAACGAAAGATTCTGAATCCCTCGTCAATGAGGCCGAATGGATCATAGAAATAATTCCACAAAGGACGAAGGCTCTATTTAACCTGTCGCTCGCTCCTTAGACTTATCTACCCGTAAAGCCGTCGGATTGCCGCTAGGGTTTTCGGGACTCTAGTGAATGGTCGAATTTATTTGAATATTGCAATATTATGCTGTTTTATTGTTTCTCATCGCAGAAGTCAGAGAACTTGTTATTGTTATATTTCAAGGAGCCTCAAGGTGAAGTGGCTTTGGAAAATCTCGTCTGATTTTGCTGTGAGGGTGCAAGCAAGAAGAACTTATCTAGTGTCGAGCGCAAGTGCACGAGATAGAAATAGTATTGGACCTTATCAAATTCAATAGATGCGACAATCTATTTTAAATAAAATCGGCCAAGTGCCTGTCGAGCCACGCGCCGCAGTGTAGGGTTCCGCAGTTGCCCATCACAATAATATGCGGTCTTAGACGGGGGATTTTGTTTAATACAATAATGGCTAATAACGTCTAAAAAACCCGGTCAAGTGAGAAGGAGTCGTGCCCTCGGGGTTTCGTACCATTTAAATAAGTTAATATACGAGTACTTAAATCCTTTAAACAGAAATTACAAACTTATCATTGCCTACAAAATTTATGAAACAAAACTGCAAAATGAAGTTTGTTGAGTACTCGGGGACGTAACCCTAAAACTAAATTTTAAATCTGCTTTTCAGTATTTGTTGTACAAATACATATAATATATGGAAATTCCATCCATCAGCCTAGTTCGTCCACTGCTGGACATAAGCCTTTCCAGCGGGCCTATTGTGTATCTCTAGTTGCCTTCTGGACTGGGTGTCTATCATCAAAAACATAGATATACTATCGAATTCCGATGTCCTAAGGATATTTTCGCACTTGAAGTGACGACACAGATTGTTAATAGTTCAATACCCACTAAAGGCAATTTTGAAATTTCAGTTTTTAGCTATGTTTTTGATGATAGGCACCTCGTGCAGTTGGCAACTAAAGATACACAATAGGGGGGCTGGACTTTGCCACTCCCGGCGGTCATCCTGGAAGAATTGCCCATACTCACACACGCTGGGCAGGCGGGTTGGTGAGCGCGGTGCTGGAACCCTCGCACCAGTGACGCCGCTGCCCGTCACCGATCTGTTCCATATAACGCCCAGCTATTAGGGATGGATATACCGCCATCCATTAGTCCCAGGCATGGTGGGCCTCCTGATTTTTTGCATGTGAGCTGCCCTCTTACTCTCCCCCGAATTACTTCGAGGGGGTCTCCAAGTAAGATGGTGGTACGCCCACAGTCGAGCCCGGCATCAGCTCTACCACCTGTTTAAGATAAACTTTTATTTTTGTGAAGATAAAAAAAAATATATACATTTATACTGTATTTAATGAGCACTACACACTAAGTCAATGACACTACACATGACCTGCGGGCTTATTGTGTATCTCTAGTTGCCTTCTGGACTGGGTGTCTATCATCAAAAACATAGATATACTATCGAATTCCGATGTCCTAAGGATATTTTCGCACTTGAAGTGACGACACAGATTGTTAATAGTTCAATACCCACTAAAGGCAATTTTGAAATTTCAGTTTTTAGCTAAGTTTTGGTGATAGGCACCTCGTGCAGTTGGCAACTAAAGATACAGAATAGGGGGGCAGGTAAGAAAAAAAAAGAATCAAAGTGTTTGCGCTGGGCCTGATTACTAACCTCCTTTGTTGTCTGTACGTGTGGACTGTGAACTGCTACTTATATCTTTGCCGTGTTTGTTCCAGATCATGCGTCTCGTGGTACCCGGATTCGTGGGCGACGTGCGCAGCGTGCCGGGCGTGCGCGTGCTCATGCTAGCGCTGCTCATGGGTGCCTATTTATACATGGGTGAGTGTACCGAGGCCAGGAAATTATGCTGATCAAATTGGAGATACAAGGCATCGAAAAAAATGCCCTTGATGTGTTAACTGACGGACTCTTTATTTATTTTCGAAGATAAAAGAGAAAAGAAATGTAGGTACAAAAAATCTGTATTCTAATTTGATGAGTTTCGGACAATGACTCTCCACATGCCACGTAAAAAACGTTTTTTTCGGCTCTTTTTGTGTGTATGGGACGCCCCCTGAAAAATTATTTAGAGAACCGTGACATACGGACGGGCGGACAGACAGACAGGTAGACGGACAGATAGCAGAGTGACATTCACAGGGCTCAAAAAGGAGCCTTTGAAATTGTATTTCAGGACAAACTTAGCCCTGAACCTCGTAAACTTTCCATTGAAGTTAGCAAAATGTGTTATGCAAAAAAACTCCGCCCGCTTCTTTTGACATTTGCTTTTACAGGCAATTTTTAATAAAGAGTGGTTCTTTTATTTTAAAAGTAATTTCATATATTCCTCGGCCGATCCTTAGACTACGGAACCCTTACAAAGCAACGAGTTTTCGCCGAAGTAAATGCATTGCTTATAATAATCAAAACAAATGTTCTGTAAGCAAAACCGATATAAACAAAAACAAAGTCAAAAACTACGAAAAGCTGACGAAAAAATTACTATGCGTGAACACAATGTATGGATTTGTGGGGAGGGTTGTGATAATTCTGCACAATGTTGTTCCGCAACCTTGTAAAACATATCAAAATTAGAAATAAAAAACATTATATATCTAATTTATCGAGAAAACTTTGTAACCCAAATATTTTTAATTATAAACTCGTGAACACTTTTGTTGCTACGGCGGCGTAGCAAGTGCTACGATACGTAGCAAGTGCTACGATACCAGTTTTCCCGCTTTGTAGCTTCATCCGAAAATGACTCCTAAATAAAGTTGATAAAGTTACTTTTCTTAAAAGGTATGTTAAAAAATTATGAAAAAGATAGTGTTACTTTAACTATAAGGAACAACTTCTTTGTAAGATATTAATCTCGCGTATAAGAAACCGCATGAAAATATTGTTCAAAGTCAAGCTGTTTTAGACTAAAATTTATTGTTTCTTTGAAACCACTAATGTTATTTGTATGGTTCTTGCACCAAAATACGAAGAAAATATTGCTTCGAAAAATTTTGGATGGAATTTTTTTTCTGTCCGTCGTGTTCATGCGAAATGTATTATTTTCTCCAATTTTGCACTATCCGAAGCTCAGCGACATCGTAACAGCTACTTTGCAGTGATGAACGTTATTTCGAAATACTTTCTGGCGATATTTTTACCGTAGTCAGGGGACACAAATCCCTTAAGGCGCTACGGAAAAAAAATCGACACTTTAAGGAGTTTAAGGACTTGCATATCTACTTCAGTAAATAATGTGTTATTTTGATAAAATAGTATATTATTTTTGGATTCTTTTTCTAGGGATCTGTTAAAACAGAAACGCGATTGGAGAAATTCGGCTCGATAGAAATATTTATTGAAATGAGGTCCTTTTCGACACCAATTCTCCTGGTTTGACAATTTAGAATGACATATAGGCTGCAACTATATTTTATTAGGTGGGTTTTAACAGTATCTAGGACCAGCCCCTGTATTCTGTATCTTTAATTGCCAACAGCCCCCCTATTCTGTATCTTAGGTTGCCAACTGGACAGGGTGCCTATCGTCAAAAACATAGATAAAGACTAAACTTTCAAAATTGCTTTTAGTGGGTATTGAACTATTTACGAACTGTGTCGTCACTTCAAGTGCTAACATGCCCTTAGACAATCGGAATTCGATAGTATATCTATGTTTTTGATAATAGACACCCAGTCCAGAAGGCAACTAGAGATACAAAATAGGCCCGCTGGTCTAGGTGCCTATCATCAAAAACATAGCTAAAAACTTAACTTTCAAAATTGCCTTTAGTGGGTATTGAACTATTTACGAACTGTGTCGTCACTTCAAGTACGAACATATACTTAGACAATCGGATTTCGATACTATATCTATGTTTTTGATGATAGACACCAAGTCCAGATGGCAACTAAAGATACATAATAAGCCTTCAGGTTAAACGAAATTTTGATAGCAACTTTAGTACATTTTATATTAATAAAAAACCGACTTTTTGCTACTTTTCCACGAATCCGTCCCTCTCGCACTGAGGATTTTTTCGCATATGGAGTAACGCTAAAACTTTTACATATCACCTGAATCGGGCAACAGATAAACATAAACTGGTTATAATTAATTATTTAAAACGGATTCACTTACGTGAATTATCTCGCGAGACGCGACATGTTTCGAATTCATTCCGGAATCTACGTACAGCTGGTAGTCCATTTGTCCCCGCAGTACGGCGATAGGGCTCACTACCCATCACGTTTAAGACGTAACAATCGGCGGTGAAAAGCGGGTGTACCCTGTGACACCCCCATATCAAACTAGCGGTATGACGATATTATGTTTCAGTTATTAAAAGAATGAATAAAAAAGTTTATCCATTAACTACGTATAATCATGTGAAGCAAAGCATTTTTCTACAAATCTGTAGTTTCAGCGTTTTTCGGTAAGCTTCTTAAGAGGCCGGTGCAAAATTAATTGGCCATACAAACGTAATACCAAAATCATTTGCAATTCGAGCATATTTCAACCAAATTATGCTGTTATTCTGATTAAGACAGTATTTTTATAGGTTAAAAGTTGTTCTATACCATTGACTGAATAAGCTCTTCAAATATGGTTACACCTTTCTGTTACACATTGTATATGTATCGTCACGACATCAATACCTGTAGGGGTGTCAGAGGTGTTCCGAGTGTGAACTTGTCAGAAGGGGTTGTATCGTCACGACATCAATACCCGAAGGGGTGTCAGAAGTGTTCCGAGTGTAAACTTGTCAAAAGGGGTTGTATCGTCACGACATCAATACCCGAAGAGGTGTCAGAGGTGTTCCGAGTGTGAACTTGTCAAGTCACAATCCACACTCAGTACACCCGCGTTTCACCGACGAATATATTACGTCCCAACGTGATGGGTGGTGAGCAGAGCTGTCATATGGACCAAATAAAAAGTCCGAAAAAGACCGAAAACGTATAAAAAGTCCTAAATCATCAAATAGGACTTTTTCAACCGTGAGGGAGTCCGCGGACCACGTACCGATCGGACTTTTTCGGGCTTCGGGTTAGTCCGTTCAGTCCGTTGGTCCGTTGCTGGTCCGTTGTGTGTAACGAAATGATTATGGATGGTTTTATGCAAGTATAGCATGACAAAATAATGTTATTCGAAGGATGTGATGACGAGTTGACGACTAAGAATCGAAATATATGTTTTGCAGGTATTATTCATTCATATTTTCTTCATATTGTCCATACTTAATTTTGTTTTGTTTTGATTTTGTTTTGACTATATATAAAGCTACAAAACGGTAACTCACTGACTGACTGACTGACATGGTTGTTTAGTTTGAAGGAGTCTTTTGACATGGTAGTAATGTATGAAAACAATGTCAGTTGTCTAATACTGAGTGGGGAAAAACCTTGACATTTGACATTGTTTTTTGACATTTTAGTGAGACGTGTCGTTGTATGGGACTTTCGAAAAAATTTTCGAGTGAGTAGGCGAGCCCGAAGGGCGAGCCTACGAACGAGCACGAACGAGCGAGCGAGCGAAGTTCGTAGTGATGTACCTGGGTACTAGGGATGGGAAAGATTGACATTTTTGACAGAACGAGCCCGCGAGCGCGAAGCGCGAGCGTGCGCAGTTCCTAGGGATGTCCTCGATCACTAGGGATGGGAAAAATTGCCTTTTTTTTTCAAGGGATGTACCGAAAAAAAAATTGTTTTGGCCATATCTTCGGAACGGAAGGTGGTACATCCCTAGGGGTCGGAGCATAGGGTGCCAAAAAAGTTTTTTTTTTTTTTTAATGTCAGAACTTTAACCGCCCGTATCTCCTAGACGGCTTGAGTTAGACCCATGTTGATGGGTGTCTAAGAAAAGGTCTCGCCGAGATCTAGCCCCCCCACAATGTCAAAACTTTAACGGCCCGTATCTCCCAAACGGCTGAAGCTAGACCCATGTTCATGGTGCTCTAAGAAAAGGGCTGGACGAGCTCTAACTGAAAATGAAAAAAAAAAGTGGAAAAAAGAAATATATTTTTGCCAAAACTTTGATCGGCTATATCTCCCGAACCGTAAGTCCTAGCGAGTTGCGGTTTTGACTTTAGTGATCGGTTTGCCGAGGACTTCCCGACCGCATAAAAAAATTTGACATTTGACATTTTTTTGACAGGTCCAAAAAAGTGCTCCGATTCGCTTGAAACTCGGTATCAAGGGGCAAATGGGGTCGGTGATTACGAATTCATTGTTAAATTTGACACTTTTTGACAACCGACAAGGATTTTGACACTTTTTTGAAAAAAATTTGATCGGACATTTCTTCGGATCTAATGGCGAGGCCGAAGGCCGAGCCTTCAAGTGTCTTTCTAGCGAGGCCGAAAAACGAGCATGTGAGGACGGAGAACGCGCCAGCGAGGCCGAGTCCGATCAATTTTTTTTCAAAAAAGTGTCAAAATCCTTGTCGGTTGTCAAAAAGTGTCAAATTTAACAATGAATTCGTAATCACCGACCCTACTTGCCCCTTGATACTGAGTTTCAAGCGAATCGGAACACTTTTTTGGACCTGTCAAAAAAATGTCAAAACCTGTCAAATGTCAAAATTTTTTATGCGGTCAGGAAGCCCTCAGCAAACCGATCACTAAAGTTGAAACCGCAACTCGCTAGGACTTACGATTCGGGAGATATAGCTGATCAAAGTTTTGGCAAAAATAAATTTTTTCTTTCGATTTTTTTTTTCATTTTCAGTTAGAGCTCGTCGAGCCCTTTTCTTAGAGTACCATGAACATGGGTCTAGCTTCAGCCGTTTGGGAGATACGGGCCGTTAAAGTTTTGACATTAAAAAAAAAACTTTTTTGGCACCCTATGGTCCGACCCCTAGGGATGTACCACCTTCCGTTCCGAAGATATGGCCAAAACAATTTTTTTTCCAACATATAATCGCTTCTATGAAAAGCAAATAAGGTCTTTGCCATTAGACTTATTGTGCTGGACGGAAATTAAAAAAAAGTTGCTAGGTTGCTAGTTGATTGCTTAATCGAAGTTTTCAGGTATTTCAATATTATTCAATAAAAAATTATCAAATTGTAGCACATCATTTATTGCATAACTCTATTGAAGTAATCTAACGGACTGTTTCGGACCAACTCGGACCGAACCGGCTTTTTACCGAAATAGGGCTAGTCCGTTCGGTCCGCTGGAGTTTAGGGCTCACCATAAAAGTCCATCGGACCAGTGGGTCTACCGCGTAATTGTCATTTTCATTAACATCAACTTGAGATTGAAATTTGTCGTGCGTGCGACGACGCCCGCCTGACATGCCATCTCTTTTGCACGCGTTGAATTTCGCATGCATTTGCTTGAAGTTGATACAAATGAGAATTACGCGGTAGAGCCCCAGGTCCGAGTCCTATTTGAACGGACCAACTTAGGGCTTATATTTGGTCCATGTGACAGCTCTGGTGGTGAGCTCTATCGCCATACTTCGGGCACAAATCCGACCGGGGATCGAACTTGGAACCTCAAGATTGCTAGGCCAGCGTTCTACCCCTGAGCTACCGCTGCTTACAACCAACGTATGGTAAAAATCTAAATCCTATAAACCAGATTGTTGAGTGATCTTTCTGATTACTAAATTTTACTTCTTTTGTACGCAAGTGTCAAGTTGGTACCTCATAACTGCAACTGGAATAATTTATCATAATCTTTTTAGGGTTTAGTACCCTGTCAATACAATACCCTTTTTCTAAACCTATAAGTTTGTACGGAACCCTCGGTTTGTGGGTCCGACTCGCACTTGGTACTTACTTTAGGTAGGTTTTCTCTACAAAGCCTCGATCTCCAGATATCCTTATATTTTGATAAATAAATAATTCGAGATATAGGCATTGACTTGTAGAGGAATTTCCATAAAACGCATTACTAGTAGGTATGTTCACTTACGATTCCCCGACGTAGAAAACAAAAAAATGCAAATCATGAACATAGTGCATTCCAGACGTTATGGTTATAAATGAATGGTACACACACACAGCTACGCGCCGCGCGCCTGAGAGGGACAGCAGTATTCCGACCAATTTTGCACTCGCCTCGAATCGTAGTTGAGAGCTTTTTGCGCCATACTCTTAAGAGGCTATGCGAATTTTATTTTTATAACCAATACCCATGACAAGTTACAGTTTTCTAGCACTAGAGTCTCCGAGCTAAGCCGCGGACAGACAGACGGACGATCATGTTTCTTCCTTATTTAGTACGGAACCCTAAAACAGCGCCACCACGATAATGTACTTTTGACTCCTGGAAACGCAAAACGAAACTTGACTGAAATAATTACTGTTGTATTCTAAATGGAATGAAAAGGCCTTGCTCCGTGTTTTATGTCGCCTCCATACAATAGAACGGTTTCTTTTTGTTTCAGCTATTTCGAGGACATTTAATTAACAAAGCAATTATAAAATGATCACAGGGACACGTGAACAAAGGATTTGTTAAACAAACATACAAATAAATTGGGTTCAAGATGCCTACGAAAACTTTTGTTAAGATTTCTACGAATTCAAATTCAAATAGTTTATTTTGCAAAGTAGGTATATACTCGTATAATACACTTTTTACAAGTCAAATTTAATGTAATAAAAATATATGTAATAAAATAATAAATGTACATGAACTAAATTAAAGATTTATTTAATTTATGTAGCAAAATATATATATATAAGATTAAAATTATAGGTAATAATTTATATTATACAAGGTGAGACCCGGCCAGGGACCAGGAACAAGATTCAATGATCACCAACCGAGCCCCCAGCACGAATCGGCCGAAGCGGCCGACCAATACATGTCTACCTCCGCCCATTTGATTAGTCTTGCTAAGAAGAAGGTCAGGAAACTTAGCAAGATCATGTTTTTTTTTAACATAAAACTTGTACTTACTATACAAATGACTTACATCTACTTTAACGAAGAAAATACAAGACAGCAGGAATTCAGGTTAATGAAAAAAAGAAAAAACATAATATTCATATCTTTTTCTACCTGTCTCATACGAGTATAGTCTATTTCCTTTTACAGTCTGTAATTAATTAATGTTAACTCCTTAGAGGAATTATAAGTTAGGAAATTATACTACTTAATTAAATTATAACCTACAATCATGACCAATATCATTATCACTGTAACACCATGCTTCACCTAAAACACCATGCTTCACCTAAAACCGCAACTTCATCTTAACAACCAGTATACGGTTGAAGTGTTCAACGACCCTACAGGTGAAATACGAAAAACAAAATTGTATCACTCTCGTACAGAGGTACTAGGAATTATATTTGAACTAGTCCAGTTCGTATGATAACTAATATTTTTTTCATGTAATCGAGAAAAAGGATCATTAAATCTTGTTCCTGATCACTAATCGAGCCTGCAGTATGAATTCGAGTGGTTGAATACATTTGACCTTGTATAAGGTGACATTAACTTATGCAGCCTAATTCATACTGCAGGCTTGGTTATTATCAAAAAGTTTTATCGATCAGTACCACGGATCGATAGGTATCTATGTAGATGCGAGGACTTGTCGATTCTCAGTATGAATTTGGCTACATAAAAGAATGTCACCTTCTATACTATAAAAGTCCCAGCAGTATTTATTTTTACTTACAATTCGTACCGTAACCGGGACAAAAGTAAAACAAAAGTAAACAACACGAAAACTCACTTAGGGTGTCGAACCCCGATCGAATGTAAATGAGGTTTCACTTTGACCGGCAGGTGCGACGGTGTTCCAGACCCTGGAGGGGCCCGTGGAGGAGCAGATCCAGACCTTCGTGGATCAGACCAAGACCAGGTTCCTTAGAGACCACCCCAGTGTCAAAGGTATGGAAATTGCGTTTGAAATTGTATTTTGTGCAATTGGCCTCTTTTTTTTCGGCCATAATTATAATTCGAAAACCGTATCGAGGAATAGCTCTCCTCAACAGTTTCTACTTTAATAGTAGATAGATTTTAAAATAAGCAAGCATATCCTTTATAAAATAAGATATTTTTTGCAAAATACCGTAAACATTGGAATAGAGACCACGTACAGCAAAGCGCAGCGTAAGCCACCCTCGTGCCCGCTGGACTGACGATCTGAAGGACGTGGTGGGTGGCGGCTGCATGAGGATGACTGAGGACCGTCAAGAGTGGCGTAATATTGGGGAGGCCTATGTCCAGCAGTGGACGAATACGGGCTGATGGATGGATGGATGGACCGTATAAGGGCTCTTTATTTTTTGTTTTCTGCACTTTACATAAATATAATTACTTAATTAAACAGTTATAAATGCTATATTTCAACCCCTCATTGGGGTCGTCATCAGGCGATCATTCGTGGGGTCGAAATATAGCGTTTAAAACTGTTTAATTAAGTAATTATATTTATTTAAAGTGCAGAATACAAAAATTATAAAATAAGAAAAAGTAATATATCTTTCATTCGACCTCCAGTGACGTCATCACAAATATATATTTATAAAATATATTTCTTGAACGCAAACTAAAGTCTGAGTAGGATCCGAGCATTCAACCTAATATGATTACGTCACTTCCTGTGAATACTAAAATGCGTATAAAATCGGTTTAAAAGCACGAAAAAATGTATTTATTTATTTATTTATTCGGAAAACTTACAGCACAAGTAATAGCATATAAACTTAAAAATAATATTACAGAAGGCCAATTACAAGTTTCCACTTATAGTTATAGATTAAGTCTTTATACATAGTAGGAGGTTTTCTACCTTATATAATTAACATTCTTAAAAATGTAGTTACTAGTTTAGTAGTTAGTTATTATAATACACTTTTAAATATTTTAACAAAATAAAACATAAAACACCGGTATTCTGAACACAAACGTTATTATGAAAGTAAAGCTAGTAAAAATAAAAAAATTAACATAAAAAACCATGGTAAACTGAGTAATTTAATAATAAAACTAAACAAAATTTCATTAAAAAAAAAATTGCTATATTTTTTATCTTATCCCTGCTACAGATAGATGGGGCAAATCGAGACCAAGTTCCTGAGATTTTGCATTAAACTTGTTACACTTAAATTTATTCTAAAAACCTATTCATTTCAAAAAGCAGGCAAAATATTTGTTGAAAGTTTATGAAATAGTCATAAATAGTCGCTAAGGTAAAACAAAAAGTCTCATTATAATTCCGATCGAAGTTATAGCTATAGGTAGGTTGGTGAGAATTATGGCGTGATGGTCACACACATCATAATCCTCACCACTCATGCGAGCAAACGGCCTGGGATAAGGATGCATGTTCTTTGGAGGGAACTGCATTCACTGCATTCGTGAAGTTTTTGTGAAATAAATAGCTTTTTTATTCTGTGCCGACGTGTCGCCCAACAAAACTTTCAGGTAGCCCAATTCGCGATAAGTTGCAAAATCAGAAATAAGGTCGCCGCGAGCGGCTCTCAAGTAGCCCCATCGGCCAATCTGGCAGCCCTGCGTGGCTCAGCCCCAGCGGCCGTCGCGGTAGTGTCGCCCACAGAGTAATTCTCTGCCTCACATCAACAACACAAGGTTTTCACGCGGTCATTGGAAGAAACTAGGTCTCTCCTCATATTGAAGAAAATATATTTGATTTATCGATTTTTTATCTAGGGATTCCACCTATAAACAATGTTTTAAGATTTATACTTTTGTCAAAAAAGAAATGTTTACCACTATATTTTTTTTGGTTTTCAAACGTTCGTTTCGAAGATGCGGTTAAGAGATCAACTTGATTTTTTTTTATAAAATAGACAATAGAAATATGAAGGGATGTTACCTAAATCCAATATTTTTCTCCCTACAAAATATTTCAGTATTAGCTAAAAACGCACCAATTTGTTGTTTCGCTGCGTGATCACTAGTAATACGCGTCCAAGAACAAGAGGCCAAAGAGCCAACATATAATCGCCTCTATGAAAAGCGAATAAGGTCTTTGCCATTAGACTTATTGTGCTGGACGGGTAATAAAAAAGTTGCTAGGGTATGCCATCCTCTTTTATGTAATACCTGTGACGCTGCGTCAGTGCCGCTGTGTTTCAGTTCGCCGCACGATTTTTGACCGCCAATAATCCAGTATTAGTGAGGTTTATAAAGCAAGAGTTTGTAATTGTATACACGATTAGTCATGATCTTTTCAAAACCAACTTTAACTTTGCTTGGACAAGATTGTGACTAGTTGTGCATTAAATTTCAAACTCATGCTTTATAAACCTCAGTAATACTGAACTATTGGCGTCAGTTACACCATACCAGATTTTTAAATTTTTAACTTTAAACAAGAAAAACAATGTTAGGTTATGCACTTTGCGCTAAGCGACTGACGTTTAACCACAAAATGGTTTAACCATAATGGTGTTTGTGTCATCCTGATGGCTTTGATCTCAATGAAACTTTGCATACATTTTTATATATGTTTCCCTTTCCCCCACATCGCACTCCAACCCATCTCTCATCAAGAGGTGCAAGATGGCAAGATATTAAAAAAGCACCGAATTTGTGAAATGGTTTCAGGTAAAAACTGTTTACCATGAAACGGTAATTAATAATTTTTATTTAAGGAAAAATGATTTCTCTCTTTTTTATTTCCAGTATAGATAAAAATTGTACAACTTGCTAAACTTTGCGTAAAAACGAGGCAATATTCACGATATCCTGACAGCTATATGATGGTGTTTCATCAAATTTTGCTTTTTGGGGTGTATAGAGACGTAGTATTTAGATGTCGCTAGATAATATTTATAAAAAAAATTTGAATAAAATAAACTGTTGACTTCACATTCAGTTTTTACCTGTTATTTGAATCCAGGCGTAAAGGGGCCTCTTAAAGGTAGCAGTTTTTGTCCGCATCATTTCAACATTCTGATATAAAATGGACACTGGCCATTTGAAACATCCTTGGAAAGCTTAACTCTACTAATAATTCTAAATCTGTATATACTAATTACCTTTTTTTTATTCTTTTTGCCATGTTACTCATTTTTGGATTTTGTTTTTATTTTCTTTGATTTAATTATAAGCCATTTCTACCAATTGTTATTGATTTTTCAATTTAGTTAATAAAATTGTTAACGACTCGTAAATACAATCATGCAATTGTAACGGAGGTAGCTGAAAACCAGCGCCAACCAAAGCATCTTTTGGATGGCACATAGCTGAGCTACATCCTTTTGTCGTGTTGTTATTTTTATCTATAGTTTACTCCCTACTTAAGTAAACCTTTTTCTACTGTGTTAGCTATAAGTTTCTTTTTTGTAAACGCGCCAATAAATTTATTTTCTTTCTTTCTTTCAAATAAAACTTCAGACACCTTAATTTTGATTCTCTCGACAGTTTGACTGCCTTTGTCCTTGAAATATGGGGATCCAGGGTCGAATGCTGATACCTTCAGCCCATTTGTCAGCTATGACAATTTGTTCTAAATTTGCAGGCACACCTACCTTGAATCTTTCATAATTCCCACGCGAAAGAAGCCTCTTAACCGTAATTGCCTCAGAATTGCAGATATTTTTCAGGTGATCTTCTATAGCCCGTTCACTTGTACCTTTCTTCACGTTACAGAGATGGAAAAATTTTTTTGGACAAGCAGACTCAATTTCATTTGATCTCGATGTCACGATGCTTGGCGAGTTGCTCGAGTCTATTATGCCCAAGTGAGTCCTGCTCGAATGCGGTCTGCCCGAATGTATCCTGCCTGAGTGCGTACTGCTAGAGTGCATCCTGTCGCTAGGATATGGTGCATGTGCTAAGCGATCTCGGCTACGTGCCCTCCGTCTGCCACTATATTTCGGAAACGGACCTCTCGTAGTCGCCACACTACCACTGACTCTTGAGGCTTGGGTATCTAATGATGCAAAGGTCTCTTCTGCAGCTTCAATCATGTTTTTTTTTGGGGCAACAGCCTCAGCTTCAATTGTTTCCGGTGTCATGGCGCTTGGCGAACTGCCCAAGTGCTTCACCCTGTCGCTAGGATATAGCGCGGGTTCGAAGAGATCTCGATCCCGTGCCTTTCCTCTGGCGCTATATTCCGGAAAATTACCTCTCGTAGTCGCTACGCTACCGCCACTGACACCTGGGGCTTGGGTATCTACTGAGGCGAAGTTTTCTTCTGCAGCTTCTATCATGTTTTTTTTTGAGGCAGTAGCCTTAGCTTCATTTGATCCCGGTGTCATGGTGCTTGGCGGTCTGCCCGAGTGCGTCGTCCTGTCGCTAGGATTTGGCGGCGTGGGTATGACCTGACCCTGGTCACGTGCCTTCGCTCTGCCACTATATCCCGGTATCAGATTTCTCATCGTCGTCACACTGCTACCACTGATACTTGGTACTTTGGTATCCACTGTCGCGAAGTTCCCTTCTGCAGCTTCGAACTTTATTGCTAATTTTGATACGGCTGAAATTGACGGCACTTTTTCTGCACACAACCGCTTTCGAATAGTCTCGTCATTTAGCCCGAACAAAAACTGGTCTCTCAGGTTAGAATTTAATTCCGTTTTATTCTCAAATTTACAAATTTTTGACAGTCGTTTGAGTTCCGCCGTATATTCTTTTATCGTTTCGCCTTGCTTTTGAGTTCTTTCTCGGAACTTGCAGCGTTCGGCTAAGTAATTCGGATGAAGATGGCGTTCCATTATATCTACCAATTCTTTAAACGGTTTGGTCTTAGGTTGACTGGGTGTACAGAAGCTCCTTAGTGACTCGTACGCTTCCTTCCCCATAAAGTTAATAAGAAGTGGCACTTTGCGATCTTCTAAAACGCCATTAAGATTAAAGTAATTATCTAACCTTTCAGCGTACGCAGTCCAATTGTCTCCTTCCTCGAACTTTTCAAAATGTTCGTTTGACATGGCCAATGAAATGTCTAGGTTCCTACTATTTTAAGTTAAGAAACAATAAAACACTTAAGGTATGATCAACTCACAACCTACTTTAAATATAGTATGGAATAAATATGTGATAAAAATGGTTTTCTACCTTTATAATGATGTGTACTTACTGATAACTAAATACTGATAAAGTTAAATATTACTAGAGTGCATTATAGACTGATAAAATTAATACTGATAAACCAATCAACATTGCAGGCCCGGACTGGGACCTGGAATCAGCCCGGGCATTTTCAAGATGGTCTTTTTAGAGTTCCGTAGTACCTAAAAGGTACAAAAGGAACCTTTATGGTGAGACTCCGTTGTCCGTCCGTCCGTATGTTACAGCCTCATAACTTTACCACAGTTAAAGAAAAAGACTTGAAATTTAGCACAAAAATAGCATTAATCTGCCCACATATTATTATGGTGTAGAATAAATATGAAAAATTTGAAATTGTTCAAAATATTTCCAAAAAAAAAGTTAGAAAAATAAAAAATATTATCCTAAAAATACAACATGGGTATTAAATTGTAGATATTAAAATGTTGATTGTAAAAATATATAATAATCTTTATTTCAAACCATAGGTTTCACATGATAATCACATGATAAGATTTTAAAAATAAAACTAATACTAATTACACTTTTCTTAAACCAATTCATAACTTAACTTAACATTAAGGTATGTGCGCCACAGGTTTTAATAAATTTGCCCAGAAAGTAGCAATTGAACGGCTGTATTCATAAATAGGCCTTACTAAGCCATTGCTAGTGGTAGAAAGAGCCAGCCTAAAACTCGCCACCCGCTGCCTGATAACTGCCTCAGCACACGGCAGGCGCGCCTCAGCAAACATCGTGGACGCACTGCACCATCGCAGCAGACGGAAGAGAATGCGGAAAGCATCATTATACGAGGGGCATGCCAAAAGAAATTAGATACTCAAAAATTATAAAATTTATTCTTTATTACAAGTATCGATCTTTTCGAAGTATTCACCCTGAGCACGTATACACTTTTCTATACGTCTGAACTAATTGGAAAATACCAATGACCACTCTTCTTTAGACACCTCAGAAATCTCGAAAATATAGGCAGCCAGTGCATCTTCTTTGCTTTCAAACTTCTTCCCCTTTATTTTTTCTTTGATTTTTGGAAACAGGTAAAATCACAAGGTGCTAGGTCAGGGGAATATGGTGAGTGAGGGAGGATTGACGCATTTTTTGAGTCGAAAAAGTCAAGTGTTTTGGCAGACGTGTGCGACGCCGCATTGTCGTGGTGCCTGAGAAGGCGTCGGATTCCTGACTTCGGTCGCTTGTCACACCAAGCTGATATTACTGTTGGAGCACAAACTGTCACATACCATTCGGAGTTCATCGTTCTTTGATTCTCTAGCACTACAGTAGCAATATGATCCGTTTTGCTGAAAAACGAGGAGACCATTTGTTTCTGTGTGCTTCGTGCACGGCGACATTTCGTTGGAGTTGGCTCATCTTCAAAGCACCATACAGTCGAATGTCACTTTGTTTCGGGATCATAGTTATAAAGCCATGTTTCATCACCAGTCAGCATATCATACACATTTTTTTTCTCGCCACCGTCGAATTTATCTATCATGAATAGGCACCAATCCAACCGACGGTCTTCTGCTCATCGGTAAGTTTGTGCGGCACCCATCTCAAAAAACATTTACGGAGAGAAAGGTGGTCGTGAATTATGGTTTGCATTGCTGCTGATCCAATTCCCTGTTCTCGCTCCAGCTCTACATACATAATTCGTTGGTTTTCGCGAATAATTTTTTCGACTGCACGAACGTTTTCTTCTGTGACCGCGGTTGGCAGCCGACCTGTCTTCGCTTCATCTTTGAGACATCCCCGTCCTCTTTTAAATTCAGCAAACCAATTAAATACTGTTGTTCGTGAGCAACCAGACTCACCAAAAGTAGTAGCCAAAAGTTTAAAACATTATTGAGGCTTAAAACTTTTTTATAGTCATAATAAATCATAGCGCGACAATCACTTCGACTGAGCTCCATTGCTGCAAGCGAATTCCCGCCAGATTCTCGGAAAAATGATGCTCATCCAAATAAAAAAAAAAGAAATGATGTGCGTTCTATTTTCAGATATACCAACAAACAACCAGCCTATAAGATGATGTATAACTTGCCAGTGTCAATCAAAGGAGTAAATAGTATCTAACTTCTTTTGGCATGCCCCTCGTATTGCACTTTAAATCTTCGAAAGTTTTCCTTTAAATACTTCGTCCATAAATGCGGCGTGTATATATACTTTGATTACTATATAAAACCAACAAAAATATCTATGTCCCCCCCTCCTCCCATATCTCCGAAACTGGTAGACCGAAAAATATCTCGATTATAGATCATAGCTGGCTAATTCCCATGGATTAATTTTTAAAAGATTTTATTTTTAATTTTTTTTCTGAGAATATACGCCATTTCTAACTTTCTATCTTTTTATGATTTTTTAATAAATACAATATGGGCATTAAAATGTAGGCATTAAAAAGCTGATTGTAAAAATATATAGGATGGCTATATTTAGTTACATCTATTTTGAGAAATCCTCGAAAAACCACAAAAAGATGTATGTCCCCCCCCTTAATATCACCAAAACTGGTGGACCGAAAAATATGAGTTTACGCAAAGATTACAGAAAAAATATAGCGGTTGTGAATTCACGAAAAAAAATACAAAATTAAATTTATCATCCACGCCACGGAAACCTAGGTACGCGAGTCTGGCTCGCACTTGGCCGGTTTTTTTTACAAACAATGGGCCTACGCTTGGCCATTACCGCGGCTGAAGGAAAACGTCGATAAGACCTAGGATGTAGTGCGCTCGCCCAGAAAATGGGAGAGTGCACGCGAGACGTTAATCAATATTTTCCAGGAGCTTCCGCAAAAATATACGGAAGTCGGTAACGAACGAATGGTTGTTAAAACCGCTCGCAACCACTCCTCCTATACTGCTACTCATGACGTCATCCGGAACACGACAAGTCGCTTGGTGGCATAGTGTGGTCATGACGTCATACCGGAACACGACAAGTCGCTTGGTGGCATAGTGTGGTCATGACGTCATACCGGAACACGACAAGTCGCTTGGTGGCATGGTGTGGTCATGACGTCATACCGGAACACGACAAGTCGCTTGGTGGCATGGTGTGGTCATGACATCATACCGGAACACGACGAGTCGCTTGGTGGCATGGTGTGGTCATGACGTCATACCGGAACACGACAAGTCGCTTGGTGGCATGGTGTGGTCATGACGTCATACCGGAACACGACAAGTCGCTTGGTGGCATGGTGTGGTCATGACGTCATACCGGAACACGACAAGTCGCTTGGTGGCATGGTAAGGTCATGACGTCATACCGGAACACGACAAGTAGCTTGGTGGCATGGTGTGGTCATGACGTCATACCGGAACACGACAAGTCGCTTGGTGGCATAGTGTGGTTATGAATATAGTGAAAATTAAGCCACGGCCAGAAAAAAGGTGTTTACGTCGTCTCTGCAGACGGGGCCAAGATCCAATAACCATAAGTAAATGTTATAATCTATTAAAAATTATGTTTGTTTGTATGCGCGTGCTCGCATTAAATAACAGATAGCAGGGTTGCCAACTGTTTTATTCCCTTAATATGGGTTATATTATAACTTGAACAATCACACTTGTAGCTTCTTGTTTGTCTGATGGGAATTACAAATAATAAAAGTAAAACAGTATCTAAAGTATATCCATAGATATCTTATAGTATTATTCTAATATGTACACAGATCATTGAGTAAATCTCATAGATCCCAACAACGAACTATAATAAATATAGTTCTAACTCTAGTTCGTTGATAGAGTTAATTGTTACTTTATTAGTTAATTTTGTTCAATATTTGAGTGACGACGACTCTATTTGGGTCCAGATAAGTATAGGTAAGTATAAAATAGTTAGACAAAACAGAAACACTAAAACGAATATTATGGATATATACGTATTTCAGCCCACTTTGGGGCCGGTATTATTTCAAAGTGGGCCGAAATATATTTCCATAATATTTGTTTTATCGTTTTTTTTATGTCTAACTATATTATTTAATAAATAGCTTGTTACAAAATACTAAATTATTTATTTCGTATTATAACACAATATACATACTTATATTTATTTCAAAGTATAATATCGTAAAGTTTTAAGTATTTTCTTTTTTTTAATTCATATTTTAATACACACAAGTAATATCTATATAAAATACAAAATATAAAAATAAAATCTTTGAGAAAGTAAACATACCATTATTATTAAGCAAACAATATAATATTTTACAAGTGTTACGACAGAATCTCATCGATATTCAAACGATCATCATTTGACTTAGGTGAGTGACCTTGTTTAGGTTTTTTTATTGATACCCGCACTGTAACACCACGCGTCTATCCGATAACAGGTTTCTTAGCCCGACCGGTTCATAAGGCCCCTCAGTTGTCCCCCGATATCTGTCAGCGACGGACAGACGGACGATCCCAACGCGGCTATACGGCTTCCGCCATATCACATTACAAACCAGTCCGATCCCTTTTAAAATGTATCAAAATGGTGATTCTCAAACTTGAAAAATGCCGTCGTGATACCAAAGTGACAGAAACCATCGCGCTGTTCGTCGAACCTAATCACCCGAAAAGATTCTTCAAGTACAGTTGACCAAAATCCCTGACCGTTCCGGGATTTGGTTTGCGTTTCGGGACAGTGGACGTAGATAAACCGGCTAGACAAAACACCTACTTACGAACCGCGCCCAAATTTTACTATACTTTTATCGGTGGCCTGTGCTGACCATGAACTTTTGACTTCGAATTTGGAACTTTTGATTTTGTTTTCGTTTAAATTGTGACTTCAAGATGGAACAACCAAAGTACAGCCGCATCCATTCGTATGGTAGCATGACGAGCTCATCAAGCAGCCATGATGATATGGTGGTTCACAGCCAACTTTACCCGTACCCGAAGAAAATGGTTGTCGAAAGAGAAATCCTGTACGAAGAGGAGCATCCGCCATTCCAGCCTCTGTTTGCGACATCCAGGTTCTTTGGCCAATCAAGGTTCACCTGCTTGCTGCTCAGCTATACCCTCTTCTACTTGGTGTACCTGGTGACTGGGGCTCTGGTGTTCTCTGCTCTGGAGGCCCCGATGGAGAATGAAATTCGGCTAGAAGTTATTCGCGCTAAGCAGGACTTTTTGGCGACGCATCCCGACGTTTTAGGTAAATTTATTTGTTATTACTTTTTGGCGACGAATCCCGACGTTTTAGGTAAATTTATTTGTTATTACTTTTTGGCGACGAATCCCGACGTTTTAGGTAAATTTATTTGTTATTACTTTTTGGCGACGCATCCTGACGTTTTAGGTAAATTTATTTGTTATTACTTTTTGGCGACGCATTCCGACGTTTTAGGTAAATGTATTTGTTACTACTTTTTGGCGACGCTTCCCGACGTTTTAGGTAAATTTATTTGTTTTTAAATTATTTGTTAAGGCGCTCTTATCCCAAAATCAGTAATTTCAAAGTCAAATAGAACTTTCAAATATCGTCTAAAACTTCCAAAAAAAAAATACGTAATATAGTTCGAACCTTTATCTAGGTCTTCCACGCATGTGTTACACGATGAGATAAACTTTGCTCGATAGAAATAATTCACGAACACAGCATGTAATAAGACCTTTCAAATCATGCCATTTCCATAATTCCACTCTTTTATTAACGAAACATATCTGGTAATATTGCTCTTTAAATTTTCTAGGTCGACCACGTAAGTGGGTTTAAATAAACATATCCCTTATTTTTAAACAATTTAAAAACCGATAAAAACAACGAAAAAGTACAAAAGTGTGGTTATTTTCTTTACTCCTTACACGTAAAGAAAAAGTCAGAGAGTCACTCTTCTGGGATAAGAGCGCCTTAATTCTGTCCTGCTCTAACGCTTTTGTTTTTTAACTGTCTATCCTGCTCTAATCAGATGCCGCGCACACTAAACTTCAGTTATTTTTAAATCACGGACATTAACTATAATTTTTTTATGTAATAAAGATGTTTTTTTTTATTAGTATCTGCGTGTGTTGGTTTCGTTTCAGTCGGTTTTGAAATATGGCAACTGAATCGCTTTTTTCATGAAAGTCATGTTTTTTTTTAATAATTTTTAAATTAATATAAGATAGAGAGTATGTTTATTTAATAGTTTAATTAATCGTATTCATATATACAGGGTCAAAATTTACTATAACGCCCAAAACTAGGCCTTAGCACAAATGTTTACAATACATAAAACTATTTTTAATTATATAAAGAAGCTTTTAAATAACTGGATATTGCGCATTTCAAAAAAATCCCAATTACTGTGAAAAATGCAATTATTTTGAAGCTCTGACTTTGTCACAATTGTGAACTTAGGATATAAAACAGATTGTTGTATTATAAAACTATCTTTTGCCCTCGGCTCCGCCCGTGTTGAAGAGATTTTCATATAAATAAGGTAATCAATGGTTTTTTGAGCCTTACCTATTGTCATATTTTACAAAATTACCAATCAAGATCAAACAAATTATCTCAAACTCGAAAGGTCTTCTGTTTTTCCTTATTTGTATCCACCTTCGAGTCCCACCATCAGACCCTGGTCAACGTATTTTACTAAAGTACTAATCAAGACCAATCAAATAAGCCCAATCTCGAAGGGTCTGCTGATGTCCGTTGAGGAGATTCCTTATCCACCTTCCAGTCCCATCATCAGACCCTTGGTCACCATGTTTTACCAAAATACTGATCAAGATCGGGTTTATTTAAAACCCAAACTTGAGAGGTCTCTGAAGAAGTATGTTTCTGATTCGGCTACTACGCTGAAGAGAACCCAGGTGAACCTACCACATGTTTCACGTGAGCTTTCATCTTCTTATGGCGCTGCTCCCTTGGTCATAGTAGAGCGTGATGATAGATACCTTAAAGCCTTCCTGAAGAAACGCTCTAACTTGCAATGAAAACCGCACCAAAATCCATCGAGTAGTATGAACTTCGTTGGTGTTGGCTGCTTAAGGCGACGCGACGATCGCATTTTTATATGAGGTCAAATTATATCGCTATGTATAGACGTGCAGCGACATCTAGGGATGTCCCGTAAACGTACATCATCATCCATCCATCAGCCTAGTTCGTCCACTGCTGGACATCAGCCTTTCCAGGAATTTGCCAAGACTTTGGAACTTGACTTTGTAATTTGGAAGAATTGCCCATACTCACGCACGCTGGGCAGGCGGGTTGGTGAGCGCGGTGCCGGAACCCTCGCACCAGTAACGCCGCTGCCCATCACCAGTCTGTTCCATATAAGGCTGGCTATTAGGGATGGATATACCGCCATCCATCGGTCCCAGGCATGGTGGGCCTCCTGGTTTTTTACCTGTGAGCTGTCCTCTTACTCTCCCCCGAATTACTTCGAGTGGGTCTCCAAGTAAGATGGTGGTACCTACACAGTCGATCCCGGCATCAGCTCTACCACCTGTTCAGTAAACGTACATATGTTAAAATATTTGACTGTGTCAGAGGTAATTTCCATTGCATTTACCAAGATGCAATTCGACTGTTTCTTTATTTAATTTATTTAGTCCATATACTTTACGTAATATTTATGTTGTTTTACTGTATATTCGATTATACATATGTAATAACGAACATAAAAAAAAGCAAAAAGAAAAATCTGTTCCGTGATATGATCCCGCAACCACAGAATAAATATACTGTGCCGCAACACTCGGATTACTATGCTAAATTACTGCGCTGCTTCCTTTGATCATAGCGTGATCATACATAACCATTAAACCTTTCTCGAGAAATAGTCGAGAAATCGATTAAAATCCATTAAGTGGTTCCCAAGTTATAAGAGATATATATGTATAGAGAAGAAGTAGATAGAGAAGAAGAAGAGAAGAGAAGAAGTGACAGCACAGCAAAAGAGACAACTTAAATAACTATACAGGACAGTTAATACTGGTTTATTCTTTTGTGTATGTGAAATATCAGTGCGAGTATCACTTTATTGTAAAAATATGCATATATTTTAGCAAAATCATGAGCGCGTCGCAATATATGCAGTTTTAAACATAAAGTATACATTTATATTTGGTGTGATAAACTGTGTTTAAATTTTTCAAGATATTTCCGGCTTGTTGGTCGTTTTATTAAAGTGCAGAATTCCTACATATTTATTATGCTAAAAATGTTGCAATAACCATGAGGATAAGCGTTAAGAGGAGGCCTTCCTTTTTCAATAGTTTTTGAACGATTGTACTGAATCTACCACAGACGCAATCAATATGAAACTTATATATATGTTTTTTCAAACCTTTATCTTGACGTTGTAAGTAGCGTTACCTAATTGAAAACTTTCGCTCAGTAGATTTTATTTTTAAAAATAGTCTCTTTTTGAGTGTTTTTTTGGTTTAGCATTTAATCCATTTAATTTTTATGTGTCATATTTTACTATCAATACGAAAATCTTGTTTATTAACCAATGTAAGTTGAAAAATGACTTAAATGCAATATTGTAATTTTAGTTGATTTTAATCTTAAAATTAGATAGATAGATAGATAACTTCTTTATTCCATTTCCACAGCATTACACGACAAAGAAAACCAAAAATACACATTTAACAATTAAACAATTAAAAAAGAAAAAAATAATAATAACACAACTAAAACTAATAAATAATGTAAATGCTGTGGTAGTGGAAAAGGTCCTCAACTCAGCATAATGCAGAGGCAAGCCTCTGCGCTGATTTTCAGTTCAGGCCCGTTTCCAAAACCAAAAATTAGACTCCAAAATTAGACTCGCTCTGAAACGTTTCGCGCGCATTTTGGCGCAAGCGGTTACAGATCCAATAGATTCGCTTTCCTTTTCACTCTTGCTATATTGCCATTAGGGATTTTCTTCTCCCTCGCACGCTATGTTTGTCTATACGCAGTATATCCTAAGTCTATGGTATAAACTAAACCTCCTACAGAGTCTACGCTACGCCCTGTTGTAAAAAAATCAGGCTTCTAACTCAATGTGAAAAATAGTTATTGCACTCTACATAATAAATTTCATACAAATTTCGACACTGGCGAGGGAATCAAAACCTATAGGGCACTTCCAGTTGACTTTGGAACATGACATCTCGATTACAGGTATTTATTATAGCGTACACATAGGAAAAAATGAGAAAATTACAAATTTAATTATTTAATTATTTACGGAGTTATCAATAACCAACTTAATTAGACCCTTTAAATACATAGAGTTTAATAGATCGTAAGTGTCTAATTTACGTTGGTATTACATAAGTGTAATTATTTACCATGTTTTTAGGGTTATATCCGTATTGTGTAATGCTAAGTAACCCTGTTTGCGCGAGTCCGACTTGCACTTGGATGGTTCTTTTTTGTTGTGTGTGTCAGACGTCGACGTTTGTAATGTTCAATCTAGCCATAGATGTAAACGATACCTACCTATTTATTGTAATGTTCAATCTAGCTATAGATGTAAACGATACCTACCTATTTATTGTAATGTTCAATCTAGCCATAGATGTAAACGATACCTACCTATTTATTGTAATGTTCAATCTAGCTATAGATGTAAACGATACTTACCTATATATTGTTATGTTCAATCTAGCTATAGATGTAAACGATACCTACCTATATATTGTAATGTTCAATCTAGCCATAGATGTAAACGGTACCTACCTATATATTGTAATGTTCAATCTAGCCATAGATGTAAACGATACCTACCTATATATTGTAATGTTCAATCTAGCTATAGATGTAAACGATACCTACCTATATATTGTAATGTTCAATCTAGCCATAGATGTAAACGGTACCTACCTATATATTGTAATGTTCAATCTAGCCATAGATGTAAACGGTACCTACCTATATATTGTAATGTTCAATCTAGCCATAGATGTAAACGGTACCTACCTATATTGTGATGTTCAATCTAGCCATAGATGTAAACGGTACCTACCTATATATTGTAATGTTCAATCTAGCCATAGATGTAAACGGTACCTACCTATATATTGTAATGTTCAATATAGCCATATATGTAAACGATACCTACCTATATATTGTAATGTTCAATATAGCCATATATGTAAACGATACCTACCTATATATTGTAATGTTCAATATAGCCATATATGTAAACGATACCTACCTATATATTGTAATGTTCAATATAGCCATATATGTAAACGATACCTACCTATATATTGTAATGTTCAATATAGCCATATATGTAAACGATACCTACCTATATATTGTAATGTTCAATATAGCCATATATGTAAACGATACCTACCTATATATTGTAATGTTCAATATAGCCATATATGTAAACGATACCTACCTATATATTGTAATGTTCAATATAGCCATATATGTAAACGATACCTACCTATATATTGTAATGTTCAATATAGCCATATATGTAAACGATACCTACCTATATATTGTAATGTTCAATATAGCCATAGATGTAAACGATACCTACCTATATATTGTAATGTTCAATATAGCCATATATGTAAACGATACCTACCTATATATTGTAATGTTCAATATAGCCATAGATGTAAACGATACCTACCTATATATTGTAATGTTCAATATAGCCATAGATGTAAACGATACCTACCTATATATTGTAATGTTCAATATAGCCATAGATGTAAACGATACCTACCTATATATTGTAATGTTCAATATAGCCATATATGTAAACGATACCTACCTATATATTGTAATGTTCAATATAGCCATATATGTAAACGATACCTACCTATATATTGTAATGTTCAATATAGCCATATATGTAAACGATACCTACCTATATATTGTAATGTTCAATATAGCCATATATGTAAACGATACCTACCTATATATTGTAATGTTCAATATAGCCATATATGTAAACGATACCTACCTATATATTGTAATGTTCAATATAGCCATATATGTAAACGATACCTACCTATATATTGTAATGTTCAATATAGCCATAGATGTAAACGATACCTACCTATATATTGTAATGTTCAATATAGCCATAGATGTAAACGATACCTACCTATATATTGTAATGTTCAATATAGCCATAGATGTAAACGATACCTACCTATATATTGTAATGTTCAATATAGCCATATATGTAAACGATACCTACCTATATATTGTAATGTTCAATATAGCCATATATGTAAACGATACCTACCTATATATTGTAATGTTCAATATAGCCATATATGTAAACGATACCTACCTATATATTGTAATGTTCAATATAGCCATATATGTAAACGATACCTACCTATATATTGTAATGTTCAATATAGCCATAGATGTAAACGATACCTACCTATATATTGTAATGTTCAATATAGCCATATATGTAAACGATACCTACCTATATATTGTAATGTTCAATATAGCCATATATGTAAACGATACCTACCTATATATTGTAATGTTCAATATAGCCATAGATGTAAACGATACCTACCTATATATTGTAATGTTCAATATAGCCATAGATGTAAACGATACCTACCTATATATTGTAATGTTCAATATAGCCATATATGTAAACGATACCTACCTATATATTGTAATGTTCAATATAGCCATATATGTAAACGATACCTACCTATATATTGTAATGTTCAATATAGCCATATATGTAAACGATACCTACCTATATATTGTAATGTTCAATATAGCCATATATGTAAACGATACCTACCTATATATTGTAATGTTCAATATAGCCATATATGTAAACGATACCTACCTATATATTGTAATGTTCAATATAGCCATATATGTAAACGATACCTACCTATATATTGTAATGTTCAATATAGCCATATATGTAAACGATACCTACCTATATATTGTAATGTTCAATATAGCCATATATGTAAACGATACCTACCTATATATTGTAATGTTCAATATAGCCATAGATGTAAACGATACCTACCTATATATTGTAATGTTCAATATAGCCATAGATGTAAACGATACCTACCTATATATTGTAATGTTCAATATAGCCATATATGTAAACGATACCTACCTATATATTGTAATGTTCAATATAGCCATATATGTAAACGATACCTACCTATATATTGTAATGTTCAATCTAACCATAGATGTAAACAGTACCTACCTATATATCGTAATGTTCAATCTAACCATAGATGTAAACAGTACCTACCTATATATCGTAATGTTCAATCTAACCATATATGTAAACGATACCTACCTATATATTGTAATGTTCAATATAGCCATAGATGTAAACGATACCTACCTATACAGGGTGGAAAAAATTTAAGGGCCCTGGAGGGGAACTACTTTAAATCCTTTAGTTAGCTCATTTTACTGAAAGGAAACATTCCTTTATTTTTTAAAAGAAACAAAACTGCATTCAAAGATATTCTGAAATTCGCTTGTCTCACCCGGGAAATGAACCAACTAAAACTTGAAAAAATAAACCCTCGCTATTTTATCATACGAATCGGTAAGATTATTGTCTGAACAATAATCCTACCGATTCGTATGATACCTACCTATATATTGCGTAAGACGTTGTGGCACAAAATTGTGGTTGTGGGCTGCAAAACCAGTTTTGTTTAAAGTCATTCTAGCATTCAGTTATGTAACTAGACAAGTAATTAACATTCAAAATACATTTAACATTTTTATCGCTAGTAAACTTGCTTATAAAATCATGTTGATAATGATGCAAGGAGGTTATCAGAGTATCGTTAGTAAGTACTTAGGTACGACACGACGCGACGTACTGATTAACATTATAACTAATTATAACTAAGTGTGTCTTCGGGTAATTCTTGTCTTCGTAGTTCTGCTTTTATTTTAATTTTGCCCTAGTTTAAAAACTAAATCTAAAAATTTAATTATTTTAAATATAAATCAGGTATTATACCTATATAAATAATATTGTTATTAATTTTCATTTAATATTAATAAATTTAAACTAAAAAACTAAAAATTACAAACTAAATGAAATAAAAAAGAATATCAGGGTTCTATGGCCAGACTGATTAAGTTTGAAAATAACATTGACGAATTATGTCAGTGGGTTGCATCAACAAATCCTCTAGCTAGCTGTTCAGAAATACCTTGAAAAGCGGGTAATTTTAATAAATCAAATGTCGTCTCCGAAATATATCTTGGACTCTTTTGTGTTATCCTATAATAATTGTGTCTCATTTATGTGTATTTACATATATAAAAAACAAAAGAAACCAGCTGATAAATGCAATATATATTATAAATTTTAAATATATGTTTTAATATATTTTTTTATATTTTATGGATACTGTTTATCGACAGGTTGTTTTTATTTTTTTCTATTTTGAGTCTATCGAGGTAATATTTGAAAAAAAAAAGAATATAATTCAGGAAACTGCTTTTGACTTTGCGATAGTCATAATAATAATGTACAATAACGCTAGTAACCAACACGTTACGTAGTATAATGTTCCGTAACGACAGTAACTAATATGTTACTAACTATAGTAATATATTGGTGAAAGGTGAAAGTCTACTGTGATATCATATCTGTTAGATAGGTATACATATGGCACACGCTATAATATGCATGGTTATCAACATGCTAGATTTGACTTACAATAACAAACAATTATTCATGACTCAAACTAATACTTACCTACTAAATAGGTACCTATAGTCGTGAATACTGACAAATTTATGTTTAGGAAATATTATTTGCACCGATTCGTATTTACTTTGGACAATAACAAAAGAATAAAAGAGTTCGTGACCTCAGTAAGGCACGTGCGATGCATAAACCGTGACTAGCTGTATTTGATACTTCTTATTATTTTAGAAGCAACTAAGAGAATTGTAAGAAAAATAATTACATATACATATACCCAACATCTTTATTTACAACTATCCACACAATATTATGTACGAAATATTTAAAGAATATTTAATGATTAAACGAATTTACCTGTGCGTGAAGTTCTATCATAACTATATGAGCGGTGTCTTCGCAAACGCATTAGTGCAAAGAAGCGGTTGCTATGTGCGAGTACCTTGGATTACAATACCTTGTACTCCAAGCTCGAGCAGAACGGTAGACGGGGCCCTCTTTTAAAATTCTTTAAAAACTATCATACCAATTGCTGTATAACTGTTAAAATAGCTGGAAAACATAGCAATATGATAGATACCTACTGATGAGGGTACAGCCCAGGGTTCTATGTTCACTCCACTGGAGTACCTTATTTATGTAAATGAATTGCCTAACATATTTTTATCATATCATATACATATAGTTTATCATTTAATGTTGTTATCTCCTATTAATTACTGTTTATGTTTATTAGCATGTAGTATAATATAATTCACTATGTATTTGAGTAATATATATATTTAAATCGGTACCCTATAATATTTTGACATCATAGCACTACCCTCAACAACTTCCCCATTATCAAAGGTTAGCTGGTAGCGAATACTAAATAGTATTAAGCTCGCCTATGTACGAATTTTTTATCTTGTGCAATAAAGAATTTCATTATTTTTATTATTATGTAAGTATTTAAGTATAGTTTAGTTGGTGAGCGCTTGCACATTAGACTTGATTAGACTTCTTTTTGTTTCCGTCAGCTGTGTCAGTTTATAAATTGTAAAATTATATTGTTTTCAATCAATAAACACATAAAAAAAAAGTAAATATATCAAATGCGTTTGCGGAGACGCCGTGAAATATAATACATTTTAAATACATTCACCAGTAGGTTCAGTAGTGATGGGCACTTACTAGAATGTATCAAGATCTTTTACACAATTTACATTTTTTGTGCAAACGGGTGTTCGGTTTTGTTGATCCTAGCACAATAGATAAGTCGTCCCATTTATTGGTGCAAATAATATTTCGCGAACATGGATAAAATTATCTTTTCAATGCATGTGCTCGTAAAGGCCCACTTCGTCGATTATTTTGCCCTAGGGCTTTATTATTATTTTTTTTATTTATGTACAATGGTTGGCTAACCTGCAGACTTTCCTGTGTACCATAGATGTTATTTTTTCCACTGTTTAACGGCTCTGGATACATTCCTTTTGAGCCAATTATAATTTAAAGTTCACAAGATTATATTTGTTTTCATTTCCTCACACTATGCATTGAAAAACGTAGTATGATACACGAGCGTAAAAGCAATAAATTACTCGGTTACGTTTAAAACACTCGCTACGCTCGTGTTTTAAATCGTCCTCGTAATTTATTCCTTTGCGCCCTTGTAGCATAAACTACTATTTCTTCAGTGGATGCACGAGTCATAAAAAGTTCAAGGCGCATATAGGACGTTAAATAAGCAAATCAGCTCTATGGGTGTAGAAATAACGTACATATTAGCGTGCACTGTTACGACGACGATAGTTTCGTCTCCGGATAGCGTATTGACTATGCTGTATTGATCAACCCCAACCGTATTGAATTTGTCGCCATATCGTATTCGTCATAGAGAAGCGAGGGACGGAAAAAAAATTTACCGTAATTTTATAGATCTAGAAATTGTCTATAATTTGGTAAAAGAATCATCAACATGGCTGGTGTTCAGAAACAGTAAGAGGACTCTTGCGTAAATAATAGGAAACTTCAGTTTTTTTTTGTCAACAATAACAACTAAAAAGTAAATAAATTAACTATATTATGCCTTTCATATATAAGGTCTTTCAATCTAAATTGAAAGTAATTTAGGAGGTGATTCAGTGTCGTTAATACATTAAATTCCACTGCAAAGTACATTTTTTTGCGCGAACTTTTTCTTCACTTGTCCATACAAACTGAGTCAGCTGATCGGACCACTTTGTACTGAGAAGTGAAAAAAAAGTATATATATATATATATATTTAAGTATTTGAACCACCCGTACAGGACAAGTATGCCGACAAAAATAGGTGTAATATAGGTTAGACTCTAATTGTTAAGAGTATCTATTCTCCTTATTCCTCACAATAATCACCAAGGAGTACATATATATATATACATTAGGGACATACATAACAAAATTGTTTACATTTACAAGTTATCTTCTTAGAAATGTATTAACCTTTCTGGAATTAAATAACGATCATCAATAATGATGTCACCTAGAAAGATAGAAACAGTAATAGTAAAAAAAGGAGTAATTAAACCGTGCTATTTCTAAGCCTCCGCTGTCTGTCCGTCTGTTACTGAGGTCTATAGCTTCAGCCGTTATAGTTAAATATAAGAAACCTCGAACCTCGAAATTTTTTCATTGTTATTTGTCGCAGCTCTACCTTAAAATTCAATTCTCCGATAATTTTTTCTAACATCACTCTTATGGAAAATACAATAATTTTGAAGCAGTTCAGTTTCAGTTCATTTATTCTTCAAACAATTAACATTGTATTAGAAAAACGATCTTATTATTAACTTATTTTACAATTTTTTTATTTATATTGAGTATGTATGTATCAGGTTCTTAATTTGACGCAATGGTAATAAATAAATAGTAATTGTAATAAAATGTCTATAAGTTATCTATCTCAAAAGTAGTAGGTAAAGGACAAAGATCCAGGACGTCAAGTATTGTCAAAGAAAAAATAATCCAGTGAGTACAGACATTTCGTAAGCAAGATTTTTTTTTAGATTAGTTTTAAAAAAACCAGTCGAGTCAATTAGCTTCAAACTTAAAGGCAACGCGTTTTAATATCTAACAGCTTGGTAGCAAGCACTGTGTTCTGCAATTTTCAACAAGGGAGGTAAGCTACCATAATACCATTGAAAATATGCTTATGCATAAAGTATACATTACTCTTGGCTAAAAATTGTATTTTAGCCGTTATAATTATTACTTAATATTTAATTACTATTCCGGAGAAATATGTAATAAAAACAAGTTTCAAATTTGGTCAGATTGCAGTACATACATACTCTAGTCTGTAGAGTCTTTAAATAGTCTTGAAATAAAGACTTTTATGAATATTATGGTAGAAATTAAATAAAAAAGAAAACTTTCGATATATATTTCGACCCACTTGGGGTCGTGGTCAGTCGAATATGGAATAATATCATAAACAAAATAGAGCTGACAATAAAAAGACAAACTTAAACTATTTAATTAACAATTTATTAATTACATAATAATAACTATTTATTAACAATAAAAAAAGGTTTAATTAAGTAAAAATATTTATCATCAGAGTCTAAAATAAAACGACAAATAATAAAAATAAGGGTTATTTCCTTACACAGAAGGTGCCGAATTGTTTCTCAGGCGCTTTTATTGTCATTTTAGCGTATTGATGTTGCTATGATATTAATATAACATATTTTTTGTTGTTATTTACCATAATGTTTTAGGGTTCCGTATTGTGGGGTCTGTCGGAACCCTTTGTGCGCGGGTCCGACCCACACATGGCCGGTATTTAATTTTGCATATAATGGGCTCACGACTGCTGTAGGGTCCCGTGTTGTGGATGATAAATTAATTTTTCTCATTTTATTTTCCTGTAATCTTTACGTAAACATATATCCCATCAAAAACATAAAATGTACAAAAATGGCAAGTCTCGCAACGCAATCCTTCCAACGTAAAAAGTTGTGAGATCTTATGTAAAGCCAAGTCTGCTATTTTAGTTTTTATGGAAGCACCTTTTTATTTAAGTTAGTATGGGAGCACCTATTTAACAAATTTATCATTAATTGTTTCCTATTTAGTTACCTACCAACATTAAGTGACTGTATTAATATTAGTCATCTTTATTTCCTAATAAAATATAGTGACTTCGTAATCGCACAGCAACATATACAACATATCAGCTACCTAATACCAATTTAGTAGCGATTTGAGAAGATATTTCTACGCATCAGTGCTTTATTTGTGCTCTGCGATTGCAAAGTCACCATATTTTATTAGGAAATAAAGATGACTAATATTAATACAGTCACTTAATGTTGGTAGGTAACTAAATAAGAAACAATTAATGATAAATTTGTTAAATAGGTGCTCCCATACTAACTTAAATAAAAAGGTGCTTCCATAAAAACTAAAATAGCAGACTTGGCTTTACATAAGATCTCACAACTTTTTACGTTGGAAGGATTGCGTTGCGAGACTTGCCATTTTTGTACATTTTATGTTTTTGATGGGATCTCATTTCTTTTTGTACGTAGTCCTCCTTTTTTTCTTCTCGGGTAATATTTCTTGCACGTCAGCTGCGGATTTTCTTAAAACCCACTCCCTTTAACTGATCATTAGGACATACTCCTGAGAAACTAGTATCGGGAAGGAGCATTTCATAAAGACCACCTAAGAAACTACCAGATAATCGTAAACGTTTCACTGGCATCCCAGGATCGCCACCGAATGATCCTCTCAAACGGCCATTTTCGTAAACCTCGAACGTAAATGGATACAAAGCGGTGGCTGCCATAAGTTCGGATACGGAACCGTAGGTGGTAGTTTTCATCATTGCTGTCGAGTACATGTGTCTCCACGCTCGTCACACGTATAAAGTTGCATTTCATCCCAATGCCCTTCCACATACTCGACTACCGCAACCTAATGTCATATGACGACTCAATGTTCCCATACATAGAGAATGACAAAGAATGGAACAAACATGAACCATCTCCAGGTATAGGGACAACTAGGTGTGGACAAGGATTTTCATTTATGTACAATATTTCAGGTTCCATTGCAATATTAATTTTTACTGTAAGTTATTATTTTTATTATCCACAAATAGATGCAACAGGCAGGTTAAAATTTCTTTTGACCATGAAGTGAAAGGCAGGCTTGTCAGTCTAAATCACAGGTACATTATTATGTCTAAACCTCTCAGAATAATGAGCTAAACCTGGTCTTTTTTGAATGCCACACGAGTACATAGACATTTCAATATACCTACATCATAGAGGATGCATATACAAATACAACATTAGCCGCTTTATTTTTCCTTTAATATATTTAAAGCTTTACTTGATAAATAACCTTTTACCTTGATTTTTAGGGTTTCGTATCATTAGGTTCCGTGACCCTATTACTAATCCTCCGCTGTCTATCCATCTATCACATGGGTTTACAGCTTCAGCCGTTATAGGTAGCGCGTAAATATTTTCACATAATGTATGTTACATTGTCCTCTATCACGGCAAATAATAATGTGGCCCCCCTATCACAGCATAAAAAGTTCAATAAATGGAAATCCAAGGTGGGTCCAATTATTCGATGTTATTTGTTTCAGCTCTATCTTTATAAAACAACAATTTTGGGCATATAAATATTAGAGTTCCGTATTCAAAAGGTGCTGATTTGTTTGTCAGGCGCTACCATTTTAGCGCCTTGTTTTTTGTCTCCTTGATGTTGCTATGTCATCTTTATTGTTGGTATTTACCATAATGATTTGGGGTTTCGTACCCATATTGTGTGATGGTAGTACGGAATCCTTCGTGAGCGAGTCTGAATTACACTTAGCCGGTTTAATAGCGATTGAATTACGAAATGTTGATATTTATCTTCTTAAATAGACTAAATGTGTTTTAGGGTTCCTTACCCAAAGCACAAATTATTATAACAAAGGCTCTATCGTTAGAACGGTTATACATAAAAGTTGAAAATTTAGGCAGACTACTTTAAAGTAAAATAAGAAATGATAAAAATTAGGGTTCCTTCCTAAAAAGGTACCGAATTGTTTGTCAGGCGCTACCGTTTTATCGCTTTGTTTTTTGTCGCCTTGATGGTGCTATGGCATCTATGTTGTTGCAATTTACTTTTAGGGTTCCATACCCGTATTGTGTAGGGGTACGGAACCCTTTATGCGCGAGTCGGATTCGCAAACTACCGTTTTTTTAGTGACTTAATTACGAAATGTTGATATTTTCTTCTTAAATAGACTAATATTGTGAATGTGTGGAACATTATAAACCACCCTTTTTAGGGTGCCTTACCCAAGGAACAGATTATTATAACAAAGGCTCTATCTTTAGAACGGTAATACAACATACAAGTAAAAGTTTAAACTTTGGGCAGTCTGTAGTAAATACTTTAAATTAAAATAATGAAAATTTGGGTTCCGTACTAAAAAGGTACCGAATTGTTTGTCAGGCGCTACCGTTTTATCGCTTTGTTTTTTGTCGCCTTAATGTTGCTATGGCATCTTTATTGTTGTTATTTACTTTAAGGGTTCCGTACCCGTATTGTGTAGGGGTACGGAACTCTTTATGCACAAGTCAGATTCGCACTTTACCGGTTTTATTTTTTAGTTTTCGCCCTTTAACTTTAACGTAGAATTTTTCGTTTTAGGCGTCTTTAATGCAAAGCAGCATTTCACACCAACGTCATCTAGTGTCATACAAATTTATAGATGCAGCTGGAAACATACATTTTGTATAGACTTTGTATGGAAATATTAAATTACCAACCGCAAATAACATTTTTATATTTTTTTATTGCAATGTACACTTAACACTAACCGCATGCAAAATTTCAAGTTTGTAGGCCTGCTAGAACACCTTTAGACTTGTGATGATGTGTCAGTCAGTCAGTGACAAAATAAGGGAACTTTGACTTGAGATATTTCGTAATCGAATATAGGTACAAAGTTGTAATTTGGGGTCAGATATAGGATCAGTAAGCACTCTTGGTTCCTGAAATTTCAGACTTCTAGCTTCACCCACAACGAAGATACAGGGGGGTTGAAAGTGCCGTGAGTTGCTTCGAGAAAAGGATGGTACGGCCGTTCCGCGTTTTTTCTGCGAGACTTTGCGGGGGCACTGCCGTGCCCCCAGATTACAATGATTTTTTTCATATTTTTCGGTCCACCAGTTTTGGAGATAGGGGGGCATAAATTTTTTTATAGTTTTTCAAGGATTTCTCGAAATAGATGCAATTAAATATAGCCAAACCACATATTTTAACAATCAACTTTTTAATACCTACAATTTACCCATATTGTATTTTTATAAAATAGTTTTTCATTTATTTTACTTTTTTTTATATATTTCTCATTTGTGCTCAACTTTTTTTTTAATCACCATAATTTTTCTGTTATTTGCCAGTTATTATCTGTAATCGACATTTTTTCCATATTTTTCGATCTACCAGTTTCGGACCGACGAGGGGACAAACATATTTATGATTTTTTAAAGATTTCTCGAAACCAGTGCCAGTAAATATAGTAAAAGTATATATTTTTACAATCAACTTTTTAATATCTACAATTTGATACCCATATTGTGTTGTTAGGATAATATTTTTAGTTTTTCTCACTTTTGTTTTGGAAACATTTTGAACAAATTTAAATTTTTCATTTTTTTTTTACACCGTGATATGTAGACAAATTAATGCCAAATTTTTGTGCCAAATTTCATGTCTTTAAATTTAACGGTGCTAAAGGACAACGGAATCTCACCATAAAGGTTCCTTTTGTACCTTTTAGGTACTACGGAACCCTAATAAGTAATTCTATCAGGAATATAATAAATGCTAATATAGTGTAAATAAGTCGTTACAATATTAAGAAAAAACTCAAAGATAGCTTTAAAAAAAGTTTTCATGTCGAGGTTTAAAATTATTTGACCAAAAACCCATACTCTTATACGTATTAAAAGCTGTATAAATTTTTTCGGAAACTTAGAAACAAACAAATATTTAATGCAACCTTTAGTTTTCCTTTTGTAATAAAATTAATGAAGAAAATTTAGATTTTGATATTTATATATTAAGTAAAGTAATATTTTATGCACAGTTGCTTCGAGGAACATTCCTTCTGCTACTGGAACAACTACCACCCAATTTGAATGCTCTCACATCACCAGAAACTGCACTAAACCGGTTACCGAAAATGTAAATTACGTCCCACACACACTCAAACACCCTCTCTCACACACCAACAGACAGAATGCAGTGTTATCGGCGACACACCCCCGCGCACAGCTGACCCGACCGGCATCTCGGTAGAGTAAGGGTGACAGTATGTTGCGTCAGCGGTAGCGGGTGCATAGGCGGCAGCGGGGGCGAATTTACTCGGTCTGGTGCACTGTGGATATATGGTCGTCTATTGTGTAAAAGTTTTGGAAAATTTTGTTACATTTCCCTCAAATATTGCTTTGTCAACACAAGACCTCCTCGTTCAAGGAACGTCACAAGACATCAAAAGTCCACCAATTTTAATCAAATATGTTTCGTTAAGTTAACTAGGTTGGGTCGGAGAGTCAAACTATGACTTCTGTATCGTGTACTCATCTTAACTAAATCACATTCCAATGGAATGCTAATGCTTAATTTTTTATACCCTTTTATTACTTTTCGGTACAAAGTGAACTATAACTTGACATCTATGGGAATGAAGAAAGCCTTAAAAATGTTTCTTATGTATCAAATTAAAATGTATAAAATAACTAAATATAATAATGTTTAGGACCAAATACTTCGAAACGATTAAAAACACTCGTATATTTTCTCACCATTTTCCTGTTCACTTCCTTCGCCACTATGCTCTGTAACTCTTATCTTTGCGACCTATCACAAGTCACGAGCGCAGTGTGATACGGCTTGCAATGCACACGTCAGTACAGTGCCACCATCTTATCTATTCAGACGGGCAAAATTAGAACTTATTTTTTATTCACAGCTACGGCCCCCTAGCTTCGCTCGCGAGTTTATTCGACAGTTTTCGGCTTGACGGTTATTTTATCAACACCCCTTATACATATGTTGACCAGGGTCACTACGATGAACCGCATCTAAATCCGTTCACCGGCTCTCAAGTTAAAACGGCACAGACAGACAAAAATAAAATTATAATATTTTTGGTCTAAGTAAATAACTCATTTCATTTAAAATTCGAAAAATTATTAAATGTACAGATACGACTTTTTTACTCTTTATTATTAGTATAGATATCGTTGGCACTTCGTAGAATTGGGCAAATCATGCTCCGCTCCACTTCGCTCGGCTCACCAACTAACACGCTCCGCTCGTCGTCGCACCTAGTTTTGACTTTTTGATTTACGGTGGGCTTACGCTTGGCGACCACCACGCCTGATGTTAAGAATCGAAGGTGGGACCTAGGACGAAGCGCGCTCGCCCAGAAGGTACCTATTTAGTCTTCTTTTGAGGGAACTTGGATTGTAATATAACTATCTGCGTAATATAACTAACTATCTGATTTACTAAGCCTCACCAACAAGTGCCCAAAAACGGTCGTCTGACATGGACGCAATGGCCCTTGATGATCCGGATATACGGACGCTGACAGGGAGTTCCACATCTCATCTACGCGGATGTCTTAGGTGTACCAAGTGTACTTGGAGTAATTGGGTCTCAGTTTACTACACGCGGGGACGCTCCTTTCATACATCTCATAAATTGGAATTGATACCAAAAACGTGAAAAAGATACTGTTTTAATCAAAGATTTCAAAAAAGTAAAGATAAGCCCTTTCAGTACTATGACAGCACCAAAATGTTTCCACCTTTAAATGGGTGACGCTCACACGTTTGGAATCAGTGCTCATCTAAACACAGTGATAGTTGGACGCCTTAATGAATTTTTACGAGAATAGGGTCTCAATATGCCGCATTTTTAAAGTGCACTAACATTTCAAGAAATACGAATAAAGCCAAAAGTGTGACATTTCACATTCAAAAACAATGCAATAGATTTTAGGTGCCAGCTAGGGCCCATCTAAACTTTTTAAAATCTTTGGTTTTAATACAGCTCGTAATGTGTTGTTTACATTTCAACTTCCTTTTGTTGTCTGGAAGAAACAACATCTTAGTGACAAGACTGATAAATTCTACACTAGCGACGCTCTCACCTGAACGCAAGATGGTGGCACTAAACAACCCCCGCTCCCTGCGTCTCCTATCACCGCGTGCCGTCCCCATGACCCGCTAGGAGAACGTTAGCATGGCTTGGCTTGAACGGGAAGCGGGAATGCATCGACCCTACATCTATACCAACCTATACATTCTACGCTATTTTATTACGTAGATAGCTGCTGCAGTGGAGAGAACTAGTTTAAAGGGGAGTAATTTGACCTTTCAAAATGGTTTTAGAGTTTCCTTACAGCGAATACAGTGTAGGACTTTTTTTTCGTGTTTTCTAGTGATGACGTAAATATAAATAGCCCTGTTTGGTTGAGGTTTTTCAACATTTTAAAATAGAACAATTCTTTCGTCAACCCCAAGTTTACTAATACTAAAGATGTAATGGATTTGCATTTAAAAATAAACACATATGCGTTAAATTGAGTATTCCTTTGTTTCGAATACCCTTTATAAGAGGATGCTCGTTATGAGAAGTGCACCTATTGCAAAAATGTCGTATGGAACATAGAACATAAATAACATACCGACTTCCGTAGATTTGTTACGGAGGTCCCCAGAACGTTCACTCTCTCACTTTCTGGGTGAGCGCTCTTCATGCTAGGTCTCTTCGACGCTTTGCATCAGGTGCCTTTTTAAAACAAGCGTGGACAAAAACTAATGAAATAAGTTTAGATCGCCGAAGCTGATTCAATATTTTATGTTATATTATTTGTTTTCAAAAAGCTTGTTTATTAGCTTATCGTATTCTCCTTGTCAAATTGTTTTATACCCATGTCAAGAAGGTTGGTGTGTAAATAATGAATCCCCACCCTGTTGCGTCCCTCATATTGAATTTAAAATGACGTAGCTTTGTGTTTGCAAAATTTTACTGGCTGGGGAGACCTGCCCCCCTATTCTGTATCTTAAGTTGCCAACTGCACAGGGTGCCTATCGTCAAAAACATAGATAAAAACTAAATTTTCAAAATTGCTTTTGTGGGTATTGAACTATTTACGAACTGTGTCGTCACTTCAAGTGCTAACATGCCCTTAGACAATCGGAATTCGATAGTATATCTATGTTTTTGATGATAGACACCCAGTCCAGAAGGCAACTAGAGATACATAATAGGCCCGCTGGTTTAAAATTTTACTAGATGGGGAGACCTTGTTTAAAATTTTACTGGCTGGGGAGACCTGGTTTAAAATTTTAATAGCTGGGGAGACCTTGTTTAAAATTTTACTGGCTGGGGAGACCTGGTTTAAAATTCATTTGCAAGACTTTACCCGGAAATACTAACAAATGAAGTTAAAAAGCTTGTTAAATGTAAAGTTTGTAATAAGTATCATTAAATAGGTATTTTGTTTGTATAAATTGAGTTCACCGGCGAATTGACACAAAATTGTTTTCAAGATGACATTTACAATCCGCCATCTTGCTTACGTCACTATCTATCTCACGTCACTTTGCAACTCGGGCGCACGGTTACACCACGCAACTTAAATTTTCCTAGAGCTTCGCGAGTTTTCTATCTTATCCCAACGTATTAAGGACTTTGATAAGACTGTAGTGTCGATAGGTACCAATAGCCAGCTCAGTGCATCGTTACACAAAGGGTCGTAGTTCAGGAGTTTATCAGAGACATTAACCTGTTTAGTGACTCTGTACCCCCGATGGACTTTTATCTCGCCAATAAATTCATTTAAATGCGTATTGACGTGTAGGTTTTGTTGCAATATTGTGCAATGGAAATTGCTGGAAGGAAAATATTTGTTTAATTTCGATCCTAGAGAATAGCTGTAATGATTTGTTGACTGTGACGTAGCTTTTCGGTAAGCCTATGCAAGTAGAATATAAAAAGAAACGGTCAAGTGCGTGTCGGGCTACGCGCAGTGTAGGGTTCCGTAGTTGCCCGTCACAATATGAAGGGGTTTTTTGTTTGGATTTTATTTTTCCATCGTTTTACAAGGTTCATAAACTTATATTTATATACCTGTTTTACACAACTAACAACTTCATCTAAGTAATTTTCAATGGAATTTGTACGAAGTTTTCCCTTTTACTTCTCTAAGTACATTTTATAAGTTGGTTGACTATTACTCGTTAACTTGTAAAGCTTACTTAACTGTAATAGTTTTCCTTTTAAGGTGAGTCATCGAGTTTTCAACGGTTATTGTCACTCCAAGCTGAAAAACGCGTAGTGCGAAATTTTTTCGCGTTTGGATCTCTGGAACAAAAAGTTCGCACACCCACAATATTTTTCAACGACCTGTCTGACAACACCCCACACCAAGGGATAGACAAGAAAAAAAAAACATCCCCGCTTTACGTGTAGGGGAGGTACCGTAAAAAAAATGTTTTGAAGATTTTATTTTACCACTTATACCAGGGTCTACCGGTCGGCCGCCGTATTCGAGAAAATCCATAAAGTGTATTGATTCGACGACGTAACACCGTAGCAGTATTGCTACACCGTAAAAACAGTTTTGCTACAGCGAGCGTAGCAGTAGTCTTGCTACAGTGTAGCAGTAGTCTTGCTACAGTGTAGCAAGAATATTACTACTACGTTACAAAAGTTTTTCTACAGCATAGCAGCAGTTTGGGTACAGCATAGCAACTTTGGATGATGTTTTGCAGCTAAGCAAGTTAAGACTGTACCTGAGCCTAGAGCATGACCAACTCCAGGCTATCTAGGATTCGTTTGAAGAAATTCGGACACTCCTTGTATTGAAAAAAATATATTTGGTTTATTAATTTTTTCTCTAGGGATCTTACGTATAAACAATGTACTGAGATTTATACTTTTGTCAAAAAAAAATGTTTTGCACCCTCTTTTTTTTTTGTTTTCAAACATTCGCTTCAAGAACGCGGGTAAGAGATCAACTTGTTTTTTTTTTTCATAAAATAGGTAATAGAAATATGAAGGTATATCACCTAAATTCAATATTTTTTTCCCTACAAAATATTTCAGTATTAGCTAAAAACACACCAATTTGTTGTTTTGCTGCGTGATCACTAGTATTACGCGTCCAAGAAAAAGAGGCCAAAGAGCCAACACATAATCGCCTCTACGAAAAGCAAATAAAGTCTTTGCCATTAGACTTATTGTGCTGGACGGGTAATAAAAAAAGTTGCTAGGGTATGCCATCCTCTTAAGAAAAGCTTTTCGAACGGTTCACACTGAAACAAAACTTTACGAGAAACATTACGAACCTACGTCCACCAGTGTGGTCTCTAAAAGCTGCAAAGTCTACTAATTAACCAACATTCACATGGAAATAGCACCGAACTCCTACCGTCTGTATTATTAAGTAGGCTTTACAGCTGAAACCTAGCCTACTGTAATATTAAAGCACTTGACGCTTTCCAGCGGAACATCGCTACATGCTAATTAAAGCGGAAAGCGGCGGAATGGTCAGCGCTATATTTTCTACATGAGTCGGATGAGATTGAGCTTCGTAATTCAACAGGGAAAGACGGAAGCTTTTTGTAAAAAAATGTGTCGATGTATTTTTTCTCAGGCTCTCCTTGAAGACAGTTCGCCAGAACTCCTTTTAATGTTTTCCTAAATTTTGAATTTTGTCACTTATTTCGCAAAATAATCCATGACTTGAACCTAAAACTTTTACTAAAATCAAATACACACAAAAGCTACAAACGTTTAAAAATCCTGCAGTGTAAATTCCTTTGTTTACTTTTAAATGCTTGTAAATTGTAAATTCGATAAATCTTTTAGCTTTAAGTCATGGATTAATGTACGGGATAAGTCACAAAATTGAAAATTTGGGAAAATGTTAGTAAATAAGGATATTATCAGCGAATAGCGCAAATTGGAAGTTCGAGCGAGCACAGTGCTCTTAATGTACCGCAACTTCTACTCAACAACCTCGTACTGATTCAAGGTTCTAGTTCAACGCAATAAAAGATACGACTTTTCAAAACGTATTTCCATACTAAAAATCCCATTCACTGAGTAAGCATCAAAACCTATAAGGTATGAATATTCCCGGTAACTTGAAGTTTGGTACGAAGGTAGGCAGACGTGAAGGAATATATCCGAAAATCATTAACTTCCAATTCCCATGGCTTAATTGCTAAAAGATTTTTTTTTAATTTTTTATTCAGAGAATAAACGCAGTTTTAGGTCATAATATGACATTTATTTATTTATTTATTTATTTATTTATTTATTATTTATACAGCATTACAGATAGAAATCCATTGCACTGTATAATTAAGTTTTTACAAATACAAATAAAAACATTCACACAAACCTATAGTTTACACATAAAATTAAAATTCAACATAATATGGCAAAACAGAATAATTTACCTAACAGTTTAAATGTAGGGACATAGTCAGAGAAGCCTCTTTCTCACAGAACCTTAAGCACTCTCGCATTACATCCATCAATCTGTCAAAAAATAAGTCACACTCTGGCACTGAGGTCAAGAGAGCGTTAAGCTTCGTAGTCCCGCGCATTAAGGGAGACTCGAGGTGTGCTACAGTATTGGTGGTAGGCACTGACAGTAGTCGATGCGATCGTGCTCGGGTGTATTTATTAGGAGCAAACAGCCTACAGACTTGCTCCACCATCGCTGGGCAATCGGTGTCGCCACGTAATATGCGACATGTGGTCACCATTAACTCACATGTACGCCTCACTTCAAGGGAGTTGAATCCTAACATTCCTAGCAGGTACATAGTAGGATATAGAAAAGGATAGTATCCAAATTTTTTCTTAAAGAGAAACCTCAAGAATGCTTTCTGAGTCTTTTCTAACATAAGAGCATAAGATTTTTCGTGAGGGCTCCATATAATAGAGCTAGTCTCAATTTTGCTTCTTACAAGAGCAGTAAAGAGGAGCTGAATGATTTTTGTGTCGTGGAAGTCTTTCGCATTTCGGATGACAAAGCCCAATCTCCGGTAACACTCCACGGCTAAACTCCTTATATGGTCGTGAAATGTGAGCTTTGTGTCGAAGATGACGCCAAGATCCTTAACACAATCCAGCCGAGCAATTGTATCTAAACCTAGTGTATAGACTGCGTGAACAGGTGCTCTAGCTCGAGTGAAAGATAAAATGTTACATTTTGTCACATTAAAGTGAAGCCTGTTTTTGATGCTCCATCTGAACACTGCGTCAAGGTCTTCCTGGAGCAACCGACAGTCAGACACATCCTTGATAGAAATGAATAATTTAAGGTCGTCAGCGTAAAGCAGACACTTAACATGTTTTAGGACACGGTTTAGGTCATTAATCATAATAACAAAAAGCAAAGGGCCTAAAATGGAACCCTGACTAACACCAGAGCGAGTATGGTATGGTTCTGATATATAGCATCCATGCCGTACATACTGCTGTCGGTCGCTAAGGTAATCCGCTAAAAGACGCAATAAACTTGGAGCAAATCCGATCGAACAGAGCTTATCCAAAAGGACGTCGTTGTCTACACGATCAAACGCCTTTTGGAAATCAAGATAGGCTACGTCTACCTGGATTCTTTTATCCATTTCACTTGATACAAAGTCAACCAAAGTCAGTAAATTTGTGTTAACTGATCTTTTATTTCTGAAGCCATGCTGTGAATTGCTTAAGAATGGCTGAGTTTGTACCGATATTTGTTTATGTAAAATGGATTCAAAGACCTTGGCAGGTGAATTGAGAACCGCTATGGGTCTGTAAAATTCAACCTTGGACTTGTCACTTGTTTTAGGTATTGGAGTAACCCGAGAAAGCTTCCATTTTGAAGGGTACTTGCAGGTAACAAGACAGAGGTTCAGAATATGGCCCAACGGCCTTGATATAACATCACCACATGCCTTCATAATAAATGGGGGAACACAGTCTGGTCCGGTGGAGCTTCGACCTTTAAGTCGTTTCAGCGCCATCTCTACTTCAAGTTGGGTTATTTCAGTAACATTTATATGGTTTGATGAGTTGGCCATGTTTAGACTACTTGTTTTATTCGCGTTCAAAGTAGGCACATCTGGGAGGAAAACGCTCGCAAAGAAAATTGCAAATGCTGTAGCTGCATCTTCACCTCGAACTTGATTGCCATTATAACTAACGCAGGGTTCAAAACCACCTTTTGTCTTAAGGCTCGCTACGTGCTTCCAAAATGCTCGTGGATTATCTTTAAAACTACTTTCTACATCACGAATATACTCATCATAGCAAGATGACATTTTAATCTTAATATCAGCTCTTACATGGAGGATCAACCTTCAAAATCTCTCTTTGTAAAGCCCCCAAAAGGCGGTCTTTTTCTTCATAATAAGTTGTCATCGGCTCCCGTTTAAAGCCGGCCATTTTAAAAACTTTAACGTAATATGAAGCTTTTCTATGATATCTTGAGAAAGGTCCACATTTCAAATGCGTGATAAGTCACTCACAAGCTTTTTTTTCTTCTATACTACTTTTTCTAACCTGTCCTTATCCTTAATGTTTACAGATGAAGACCTGGAATCCCTCCTGGACGTGGTGGTGCGAGCAAATAACCGTGGCGTATCAGCCGCGAGGAACGTGAGTGGCGGACCTAACTGGAGCTTCGGACAGTCGCTGTTCTTCTCTAGCACCGTCGTCACTACCATCGGTGAGTTCCACAAGAAGAGAGACAAGACTTACCATAAAATGAAAAAACCGGCCATGTGCGCGTCAGGCCTACTCGTTAACTTGTGAAGCTTACTTAGCCGTGATAGTTTTCCTTTTAACGTTGTTATATGATGTATATTATAGAGGTATGTCTAGGTATTATAATATTATAATTATCCAAAAACAACTATTTAGCTGGCAGGGGGAGCCACTTGATTCAAACAAAAATATGAACTTCAAAGCTTAACATTGTTTTAAAAAACACTTGTACTTATCCACATATTACATATAACTTTATTATGCCCGACCGGTTTCGCTGTAAAGCATTTTCTAGGGCTTTTTACACATCCTAACTAACGAATAAATAATATACACTACAATCATGTCTAAAATGACTGTTTGTTGCTGAGCTGTCTGTTTGTTGTTTCATTTATTGCACGTCATTTTAGACATGATTGTATTGTATATTATTTATTTGTTAGTTAGGATGTGTAAAAAGCCCTAGAAAATGCTTTACAGCGAAACCGGTCGGGCATAATAAAGTAATATGTAATATGTGGATAAGTACAAGTGTTTTTTAAAACAATGTTTTATAAATTCCACCAAGTGCCAACAATCACTAGCATCTACTATATTCAAAGCTTAATATTTCGCAAACGAATGCCTTTATCGAAAAATGGTTATAACACCCTGTAATATTTTTAGACGACCTATCCAACGACATCTTACACTATGGATCACACAAGAAAAAAAATTCATCCCCACTTTACGTACCCCTGTACCATAAATATTTTTTTTCTACATTTTATTTTCAAATTCAAATTCAAATAGTTTATTTTGCAAAGCAGGTATAGATATATACACTTTTTACACGTCAAATTTAATGTAATAAAGAAAATATATGTAATAAAATAATAAATGTGTAAAATGTAAATTTTACCACATTGTCGGCGTGATTAATATGTATACCCATGCCTGTTTACAGCTTTATAGTACTAAGAGTCTCTGAGTTAAGTCGCGGACAGACAGACAGACAGACGGGCGGACATGGCGAAAATTGTGTCACCGAAAATTCATATTTTTCACTATACGTGTGCTTTACGAGTAAAAACTATATTACGCGACATGGCGGGGGTGCGGGCGATTTCATGCTGACGTATGTACTCGCCCGTACTCCCACCATGGGCTCTACCGCGTAATTCTCATTTGTATCAACTTCAAGCAAATGCATGCGAAATTCAAAGCGTGCAAAAGAGATGGCATGTAAGGCTGGCGTTGTCGCACGCACGTCAAATTTCAATCTCAAGTTGATGTTGATGAAAATGAGAATTACGCGGTAGACCCGCATGTCGTGTACTTCAAGTGTGAAATAAATTTCAAGTTCATAAGTCTACTGAAAGTTCCCTATAGGTTTTCATGGCGAGCATATTTGTTGAAATTGATTACTATGTAATTATAAACTTTTTGCACTGGGTTAGAAGCCTGATTATTTTACAGCACCATGGACTTCTGTAGGAGGTATCAGTTTCAATTTGATATCTCATACGGGGCCCGAGAAAAAGGGGCTTGACAGACGGACAAACAGACAGACGGACAACAAAGTGAGCCTGTAAGGTTACCGTTTTTTTCATTTTCAGGTACGGAACCCTAAAAATTAAGCACTAACAAACTTTTAGCGTCTATCACTAATGACAGAAGGCAATAAGTGTATCAGCCGAACTTAAACTATGGTAGTCCTAATTATTACCAGTGACGTAGATAGTATTTAAGGCGCTCTTATCCCAAAATCAGTAATTTCAAAGTCAAATAGAACTTTCAAATATCGTCTAAAACTTCCAAAAAAAAAATACGCAATATAGTTCGAACCTTTATCTAGGTCTTCCACGCATGTGTTACACGATCAGATAAACTTTGCTCAAAAGAAATAATTCACGAACACAGCATGTAATAAGACCTTTCAAATCATGCCATTTCCATAATTCCACTCTTTTATTAACGAAACATATCTGATAATATTGCTCTTTAAATTTTCTAGGTCGACCAAGTAAGTGGGTTTTAATAAACATATTAAATTATTTTTAAACAATTTAAAAACCGATAAAAACGACGAAAAAGTACAAGAGTGTGGTTATTTTCTTTACTCCTTACACGTAAAGAAAAAGACAGAGAGTCACTCTTCTGGGATAAGAGTGCCTTAAGTATACTATCTAAGTCAATGATTATTACCCATAAATAGGATCTCAATAAGACTTATCCTATGGTATTTCCCGTTGGTCCCCAGGTTACGGCCACGTGACCCCACTCTCGAAGCCGGGAAAGCTGTTCTGCATGATCTACGCCCTGCTCGGGATCCCACTGACGCTGGTGCTGCTCTCAGCGCTGGTGGAGCGGCTCCTGCTGCCGGCCACCGCGCTGCTCAGGGCCCTTAATGCGCAACTTGGCCACCTGTACCGCCCCTTCTCTATTCGGCTGCTGCATCTCTCTATCATTGGTGAGGAACAGTTTAGAAAGCTGGTTACAATTAAATAAAGACCATCCTCACCAACTTGCACGATCCATCCTTGAAATTTTGATTGGTAACAGAGAATCTACACGAGTTTAGACAAATGGGATACAAGTATCATTACCTCGTGTTATATTGTTCTTTCATTTTTCTTATTTTGCATTAATTTAATTTGATTCTTCGTGACATAGCCCGGGCCCAAATAGCTTAAAAGGGTGGGTCAAAGTCAAGATCTCCTGCCATATCTAAAGCTGTACCTGCACCCAGCCTCAAGGCCCAATACTTAAAGAAAGTTTTTTTTTCAGTAACGTCGTTGGTGGTCTTCTTCCTCGTGGTCCCGGCATCCATCTTTGCGGCCCTGGAGCCGGATTGGGACTTCCTAGACTCGTTCTACTACTGCTTCATCTCACTGACGACCATTGGCCTCGGGGACTACATCCCGGGGGATTCCCCTGGGCAGCTGTACCGACCGGTCTACAAAGTTGCTACTACCTGTGAGTTTCATATTTATTTATTGCCATCATGTAGTACATTTTGGTCTTATGATAGTATTCTACTTAAATTTAGGATCTATCATGATACCATGGATGGGCGCTGCAACATAATACGTTTAGTATATACCGTAACTATTGTTGAATTGTTTCAAATTGTATTCACAATAACTTCATCGTTGTTGAATTGCTTCAAATTGTATGCACAATAACTTCACCGTTATTGAATTGCTTCAAATTGTATTCACGATCATAATCTTGTTCACAGGCTACCTGCTCATCGGTCTCACATTCCTGATGCTCACCCTGACCGTCTTCTACGACATCCCGCAACTGAACCTGAGCACGGTCTTCTCTTCCGTCAAACTGGATGAAGATCCGGAGAAGATGCGGCTGAGCGGGTCCGGGTTGTGCCCCGGGTACGGCATCGGGGGCCTCGTGATGCGGGACGAGTATAACAACGACCAGCGCCGCTCCATCGTCCACATTAGACCCCGGGCTGACGACAGCCCCAGCCCTGAAGACACCACGCCTGTCCATGCGAGGGACTTACGAGTCCACTAAATAAAAATCACGTCGGAAATTCGAAATTTAAAATTGGGATTGTTTGTTTGATTCGTATTCGTCGTACATTTTTTGGATGGTATTTCGGAAAAGCTGTTAGTCAAAACACAACTTCGCACTTTAAACGGAAATAGCATGATATCAGTCTTGTAATAAGAGTATACATGACATATTTTGTGTAAAATTAGAGTTTAATCGATGTAATGAGATGTAAAGCACACTCGATGTATAAGATAACTGGAATTCAACAACTTTTTATGAAGATTAGGAGCGCGGTGTAAAATTTAGGACTTTCTTTTATTTCGTAGTGTAGGTTTTTTTCATTTATTTTAAAATTAGTTTTTTAAATATAATATCGAATCATATCCCTGGGATTAAAATAGAGTAGTCATTTTTAATTTATCGTATTTCCCTATATCGCTTACCGTCCTAAATCTCAAATTTTGACTCATATTAACTATAATTTCTTTACACTCCGCGGTAAGAAATTAAAATTATCTGAAAAAAAAAAACATGCCACTGCTGGTGACACTAGCCGAACTGAGTTTGTAAAAAAGACTGAATAAAAACGGTTTTTCACGCTTTTCTAAACACTTTAGATTTTGTAAAAATCATAGAAAACAGAAATTTTAATCCAGAGACAATTTTTAATCAATTTAATTAAATCTACTCTAATTACCTACTTATGACTGAATGGCAACAGATGGTCTATGTATACGGTATACACTACTAATGGTCTATGTATACATAAATATTATAAAATGTATCAAAAACCTTGAAAATTCACTGAGATTAAGTCCGCCATTTTGTACTTTTATTGTGCAATTAAAAATTTGATGATGATGATGATGATCATGATAATGATGATGATGATGATGATGATGTTGATGATGATGATGATGATGATGATGATGATAATTTTGATGATGACATATCACAAGTTTACCCTGATTAATTCTCAATTCAACAGCCTCATAAAATATATATACCTAAACCACTTATTAAATGGACTGAAAATTTAAATACATCAAATAGTACGTACCTTTTGATAGATTTCTAAAAAGATGACGCTCTTTTTGCCTGTATAATAAATGCGAAAAATTGCAATGAAGTCTACTGTTACGTTCGTTTGACGAATTCTTCGGTTTGTAAGGAAACAAGGTAAATGAAAATTATATTATAAAAATAAATTCTCAGCTTGAAATTCTTGTACTCATGTACAACCCTCAAACCCTTAAACTCGGCTCGGCCGGCCTGTCGCATCGATTTAATTTAAAAAGATATGACAACTTTAACAAACATGACTAAAACTAGACCTAAAAAATACTAAATATTAGAATATTAGGAGTTCGTAAAATATGTTTATCTACATTCATATAGTAAAATCCAGATTTTACCGAGATAATCCAGCTCGAAAATTGTTATTAGTAATTTTTTTTACAAACTTCTCTAATACAGAAAAAAAAATTAAAGTACAGTGTTCTTACCACAATAATGTTTTAAAATAATTTTTCTGCTATAAAAATACAATGAGCTGTCTCCTACATGAAGGTTTTTATGAAAATAAATTGCGTTTAAAATGCTAAAAACAGTCGTAAAATTATTTTTTCGATATGTCAAAAAATGGCGAAGTTATTGGCAATTAAAGTGAGCTTAACGGCTTGTATCATGACGTCATTCGACACGATTTCATACTAAAACTGATAAACATCGCTACCGCCAACTTCGGTAATCATAGGAATTTTTCAAAAATTCAAAAGTTTTTGTGCTTTGCAATAACTAATTAATCGGTTACCATAACAAATTTACTGACATTACACTATAGGAGACGAGTTCATTACACGAAGTAGGAAGGCAAAGGGAACTTAGTTCATACCATGACTGAGGTTTTAATATCTTACACCAATGAGGTTTGATATAAAATTGCTTATACATACAAAACAATACCCGCCCGACCAAGGAGACTAAGGGGAAGGAGGGGGGGGGTATGAGGTTAGGTTGTGAGGAGGTTACAATTCAATTTATTTTCGGCCATTTATTATATATGGTGAGGCGAGAGACTTTCTTAATAAAAGCAGTGGTTGTGTCGGAGATACAACTGTATATTATTTAAGCGAATACTTCTTGCCATGTGGTACTCGTACCTTTGGCAATCATGTTCAGCTTTGGGAAAGTATTGAGGTTTTATTTTTATTTACCGTTTTGGACCAGTAAACTTTGCAAAAAGCTTATTTCCATCTAAGTCCGTTCTTACGAACATAGAACACACTTCTCATTTCACTTTTATAGATCTTGTTTGCTTGAAACAATATTAAATGTACTATTTTTAGTAATTATTATTCGACACTGCATGTTGTGGCATTAGATGTCAATCACAGAGAAAAGTAAACTTAAAAATGTAAACTTCCTGATAGCAGCGCGCGCAGAGTCGTTTCAATTTTTTTTATTATTGCGATCATTAATTTATAATGGATGACAACAAATAATGAACGGCTAGAAACGTACTAATCTGTAATAATACATTAATTAATCCTTCATCAAAAATAAAAGGTTATCCGAAACTTTTCTTTCAAAATACTCTTATTGTCAATTGAGTTGCGGTATTCTTTCCTGAAGTCGATCACGGAAGTGACTTACAAGTTCTGAATTGTGCCCCATGGCCCCGTACAAAGCCCGAATAAAGATGCATTCGCCTGAAAAAGAAATGAGAGGTTTCGCTGTCAAACAGAACGTTGCCCTTTCAATAGCTTCAGTAAAATGTTGGCAACGTTCTATTTGACAGCGAAACCATTCAGTCTCTCACAGTGGTCCCTCTTTGCATTTTGGTTGGTTGCAGCGCCATTTAGTAGGTATCCCTTTATGATTTGTAGGCGCCATGGATGTTTACGGAGAATTGTTTTTGTGAGTAAAGTTTTATTTTGCTGGTTTAAATAAAAATAAATGGCTGACAGCAGTGAGTGGTTAAGGCTGAGAATTTAAAACACCTGACATTCTGGAAACAGCCACGAAAAGGTCTAACCAACAGAGAAAACAGCTTGGTATTATTATCAATAATAATTTAAATTTAAATGTTGGACTGAAATAAGTAGGTAACCACCTTTTGCATGAGTGTATATAAAGTAGTGTATGAAACTAAACACAACTTATTTTTTAAATTCGTGTTTTAACAACCTCTTTATATGCCAGTTTCATGAACTACTATTTAAACTGAGTTTGAAACTCTTTAATTACTTACAGTAAAATCGCAATGCAGTACAGTAAGTAAACAAAGATTTTAGCGGTTTAAAACATGTGTACCAACGTTGTGACATCGACATTATCGAATGATTTTCTGGTGTCATTAAGAGTTTTTCTACAAACTGCCTGTATCCTAGTTTTAGGCAAAAATAAACAAATAACGTATCAAGTGAGTGTGATAGATGACCAATAAATTAACTAGTTAGAAAGTCCGACTATATGGAACTAAACGTCTTTAAAAAATAACATTCATATTTGATATATAAATTATTGGAGAGATTATATTTAAAATTAGCAAAGATTATAGCGTAAAACGCAGTGGCCTGTCAATAATAAAGAATCTAAAACTATCTTATGTTGATAATATTCAACATAAGAATCTTCTTAAAAATGTATAGTATCTGATTTTATGAATTCTATCACTTTTAATATGGCGTGCAAAGTTTGTCGGTCTTATAAATAACAATGATGACAAATTAGAGGGCTGTGAATCATTCATTAGGATTTTTTCGCATATATTTAATTTTTTAAATATTTACTTTCAATCGAAACACAATGACAATATTACAAAACTTATGAAATAATATTTTAGACAGCATAAATATTTTATTCCTCCACAAAATCTTAATTTCTTTATTACTTTTTCGTAGAAATAACTTAGGGGTGTTTTAGCGAAAAAATTGTTTAAATCTACAAAATAAGATAATTGTAAGACTACCTACCTTACTTACCTACCTACAAAGCATAATCTGTCATTTTATATTGTAGATTCACAATCTAAATAGGCATGTAGCAGGTAGGTAATTTGTATAATAATACGTGTTATGTATCTCAGTTTTTTTTGGTAGAACCGCAAAAAAGAAATTATTGTTAGTTAAAAATGTAAACTAAGTTAATTTTGTTTACTTGTGTAGGTAGTTATTTGTATGACTGTAGGTTTCATAAAAAACTACAAGTTTATTATAAGTAGATCAGGATTCTAAAAATGTTTAGCTAAGTAAATTCATAAAAAAATTAAAACAGAAAAATGCTTGAAAACTGAAATATTACTCAATAGGACACTATTCTGTACCCTACTGTATGTAATGTAACCGATTATACCTTCTTCTTAAATAAATTGGCTTAAAAACCTAAAGAACCATTGTTTCAATCTCATCGATGGACATTCATCCACTTTTATTAACTGACTTCAAAAAAGGAGGAAGTCCTTAATTCGACTGTATAATGGTATCGATTCGGCATAACACGTCTTATAACTTATTTGACAGGACTAACCTTATTTGAAGCGTCGTGTCTTTTTCTTTCTTTATCGAAAAGACAAGGACAGAACGCTTAAATTAAGTTTAGTCCTGTCAAATAAGTTAAGATGTGCTTCACCGAATCGTTACCAATATCTACCTATATATTTTTGCGTTCACTCCATAACTCAGTAATTTCTGAACCGATTGGAATAATTCCTTTTTTGTTTGGAAGAGTGTGCTTCTAGGTAGGTCCCATTTTAGATTTGATCATGATCTGATGAAGGTCTTCAGAGATAAGCAGTAGAACTCCTCAGAACAGCATACCTCTCAAGATTGAGGTAACCGCTTAGTACTAGAACGTTGATCGCAGGGTATTACTTAAAAATCGATATGCAATGGGTGTTCGAGGAAGACGGGCCGCCAATAAAAATTGATCGTGGCCGTAGTGTGAACAAAAAAATGATCGCCGTTTTCTTTCGCCGCGGGGGCCCAGTAGCTGTAATTCCACTTGAAGATCGAAGAACAGTTACTAGCCTGTGGTATTCAGAGGTCTGTCTACGCCAGGCATTTGACAGACTTGGTGAGGATCGTCCAAAGAGCGGCACTCATGGAATTCTTTTTCACCAGACAATGCACCTGCACACACCGCGGCAATAACAATGGACTCTTTGACCCGTAAAGGTGTTCAGCTGGTATCGTATCCGCCCTACAGTCCAGACCTAGCCCCGTGCGACTATTTCTTATGCCCACTATAAAGAAAATGATGCGTGGCCGGACTTTTACGGACTCCAACGAGGCAGTACTAGAATTTGAACGACTTTTCTTTGACCTTCCGCAGAACGCATTTTTTGAGCACAGAACATTTAAATAATGTTCTGAGGTTTTGAGGATTGGTTGAGTGTAAGGAAGCAATATATTTTGAAAAATATTAAAGTAATTTAGAAAAAAAAAATGGTTTTTACTTAACTGAAAAATTTCGTAGCAACCCTCGTATTACATAGCAATTTCTATTCCAAACTTCCAAAAGGCTGAAATTTGGTATGCAGACTAGGATAATTATGCACACATACAAAGAAAAATTGAAAAATCTGTAACTCACCCTCCAATTCCTCATAAATGGGGAGTGCAGGCATAGTAAAACCAGTGCGAGGCTTAAATACCTACTGCTGCAGTGCAGGGTTGTCCCTTCTTTTAGTTTTGTAGCTAATAAAAATCAATATTTAAATACAGATATTATAGATAATAGGTATGTATCATGTTTGTAAATATTCAGTTTATTTACATTGGGCCTTGTTTGAGAGACTTGACTGAGCGCGACCGCGGCGTGACCCCGACTAGCGCCTACCTTGCACGCTAAGATATTGCTGCTGTGTGCGTGCTGTAGTTCGTGCGTACTAGCACGCACACATTTTAGCCACGCGATGTACCTTTGCATGAAGATAAACTACTTTTCTGGTTTTACTATGGTGCAGATCTGGTGGTGTGTAAAGTTATAACACTAAACAATGTAACATGGTACAACATAAAGTGAAAGTTGCATGACTTGACATAGATTATATATTATTTTGTTTGACATTTAGAAGCAACAAAGCAAGATCAAAACGCTTTCATAACCTAACAGTGTAGAGTCGCACTCGATTTTTCGTGTTGTTTTTTAAAGTTTGCACTTATTCTTAAATTAATTTAGTGGTAAAAGATAAGCCACTACATCAGTTCTCCATTTTTTTTTAATTGGTCCAATTCCAAGTGGTAAGATGGACTCCTCGCCGGTTTCAGCTTTTGCAATGTACAAACAGAACAAACATACGAACCAAAACAAGAGACAGCAAAAAAAGGAGCAGAGGAAGAGAAAAAAGCAAATAGAAGGTTCTTCAACATTTCCAAAGAAAATGGCAGGTTCAGACGTTACAGTTGATGTTATCAAAACTGCTGCTAAAAAGCTCAAGGAAAAGCTAAGGAGCGAAAAAGAAACGAAAAACATTGCCCACAAGAAGAGTCATAAAAAAAAGAAATTGAAGGCAGGTAAGGGTTTGAGCCCAGTTATTAAAAAGAACCAAGCAAAAGTTATGTCTAAGGCAAAACATATTTTGGATGATATAGATGCTCCTGATAGTGAAGAGATCCCCATATTAGTACCTGCTCCTGTCAACGGGCTCGACTCTCAAGACATTGATGATGCACAGTCAAATTCTAGCAATGGCAGCTTTGAGTTTACCCCCGTCCAGACCAACAGCGTTGAAGAAGGTATGAGAGTTTTCAACTGGATGATATCCCCTTACAATCCTAAGGACTTCTTCAATCAAATCTGGGAAAGGAAACCTTTATACATTAACAGGAAAAAGCCAAACTACTATAAAGACTTGATTTCTACACCCATCATTGACAACATGCTGCGCACAGAGACCATAAAGTTTACGAAGAATATTGACATCACATCTTATGTTGATGGCAAGAGAGAGACACATAATCCTGTCGGGAGAGCTCATCCCCATGTGGTGTGGGATTACTACCTTAATGGATGCAGTATTAGGCTTTTGAATCCACAAACTTACATACCCAAAATGCACTTGTTGAATGCCACTTTGCAAGAGTTCTTTAATACATTTGTCGGTGCCAATGTTTACCTTACTCCTCCAGATAGTCAAGGGTTCGCTCCGCACTGGGACGACATAGAGGCCTTCATATTACAAGTGGAGGGCAAGAAACACTGGAAAGTCTACAAGCCTAAGGATGACAATGAAACATTGCCTAGAATTTCATCCAAAAACTTTGATCAAACTGAGGTTGAGGACCCGATTATAGAAGTCACTTTAGAAGCAGGAGATATGCTGTACTTCCCACGAGGATACATCCACCAAGGGGTCACTATAGACGGAGAGCATTCCCTCCATGTCACCATCAGTGCTTATCAGAGACACTCCTGGGCTGACTTATTTGAGAAGATGATTCCTGAAGCTGTGCAGGCAGCCATCGGAGATATTCTTGAATTTCGTCGAGGGTTGCCCTTTGATCTGTATGATAACTTTGGTCTAGTAAATTCTGATGTTAACACTACAAGAAAACAGGAAACAATAGATTTGATTAGGACCCTTTGTGATAAAATAAAAGATTATCTGCCAATAGACACAGCTGTAGATGAACTAGCCAAGAAATACCAGCATGTTGCTCTTCCTCCGGTTTTGACCGATTTAGAAAAGGTGGTCACTGTGTATGGTGACTCCGACGTGATGGTGGCAAACGGGAAAGTAACTAACAGAGTAGAAATAGGCCTTGACACAAGGATCAGATTGCTGCGAAGGAATATTTTGCGAATGGTGATGGAAGAGGAAGGCGTCAAGATTTACTACAGTGTAGAGAACTCACTGGAATATGAAGGGAATGAGATGCAGTTTCTGGAGATTGATGAGAACCTGGCTCCAGCAGTGGAGACATTGATAATGTCGTATCCTGAGTATGTTTTTGTTGAGAACCTGGATGTGGCAGCTGAGGCTGACAAGCTACAGGTTGCTACAGACCTCTGGGAGAGAGGTCTCATCATGACTGAATTTCCATTGGACACTATTGAAGATGATTAGTCACTTTTGTTGGAAACTTTGTTATTGATGATTATTAGTTTAAAAAAATATTAATTTTGTATATTAATGTAAGATTGTCAGTCATGGATCATGTTAAATAAAACACTCGTGCATATTTCTTAAATTATTATATTTTAATTCTGAATTGCATATAAATCTTGTAATTTGTGGACTTTCTGTGTTACAATAGTACTCTCGTCTGATATTTTTTGTATAAAACGCTAAAATATGCTTTACATCTACCATCCCATTAAACCGCCTCGAGCATTAGGGTCCGTACACGTTATAAACAGAAAATTCACACACAATCATTTATATTCTAAATGTACGTCTCTTTAGAATTATCCTACTTTAAAAATACCTCCTAAACTTTAGGTACTTAATTTTACTATTTATTTATGAATGCACACACACTCTCACGCTCAGCTCGGAGCTATATGTAAACAACAAAAGAATGATTGGAAACGATTTAACGAAATAATATAATACGGTCACATCGAGTCACACGACTTCATGCGTATTCTTTATAAAACAAAAGTCACAATTGATATTGTGATGTAACAAAAGATCAAAAACTGAATGCAAGAAATAGAATGTCAGTACAATCAATACAAACAATAATATCCTTTGCTAACATCAATACAGACAGTACTGATACATTGTAAAAAATCGTCAATTTTGATATCTCTTATTTACTAAATACTCTTTTTACACTAAACCGGCAGTGACGACTTGTAAAAATGATATTCGGCAGATAAAGTCAGTTTATGTTGTACAAGTTCATCATTCACTAACATCCAGAATGTTGGTCCAGTGAGGTGTTACACAAGTGGTTCCCTTCCATTAGATACGAACACGATTCACAACAGTACATTAATAAAATAAACAGCAATTGTATCAAAATATATTCTCTAGCCTGTTTCTGTATGCAACCATCCATGTCTATGAATTGTCCCCTTTTAGTGACATCTGGCCACTTCGCCCTGTGAATTATCTGATAATTATAAATTCTTTGTACTGATATACAAGATTTCCAATTCAAATACACATATATCTAACCCCAAAGGTAATTCCGAATTTTAGCATAATCTTACAAAAACTTCTTAACAAATCTATTATCTAAACTTTTCTTACAAATCTTAATTCCACTGGATCACTAAATATAATAAAGTAAAACCTCATTTTACAAATGATAATATTTACAGTGAATATTTAAAAATCATAGATTTATGTTACCGTGTTGTGTTTGATATAACTTGAAAGTGTTGTCCAATAAAACTTCAAAATAAAAACATTATAAATTGTGATGTCCTATTCAAGAAGTTGAATTATTATTATTTACTTGTTGTAGAAGAGAATATTGCTCGCTCAATGTAAATTCGCTATGCATTTCAGATCAAAAACTGTTAAAGTAGGGCTACTGAGTGATGGCACTTATGATAGCTGCATTTAGTGATGAGGTACATTTCAAATTTCGGTTAAAAATAAAAATCAAGTGAGTTTACTCAACATTAGACACGTCATTCAACATTCAACATAATGATACAAAAGGAAAATGTGCCAAAACCAGTGGCGTAGCTATCGGAGGGCTATGCGGTGTAGTGCCCCGGGGCCCCCAAGAGATGTTTAAATATCTAAATCGAAAAAGTATTTTACTATCATTTATTTTCGTTTAGTTTAACTTCGTCATTGTTTTGTTTTTAATTAAATATTACTGCGTAACTTGGCGACCTCAAACACGAGCTATAAAAATAGAAACTTTTTAAAAACAAAATCTTTGTTTGGATACGAATTCTATTGCACAATAAAGCAACATTCAAATCGAAAAATAATAACCGAAACAAGTACATCACTATCAACAATGAAGTATTACATTTTTTAATTCACACTTGCTTATAAATAACTACGATACTTTGTAGGCATTTAAACGTCATAGGCGCCATCACTCAGTGGCTCTACTGTAAATACATATGTTAAAGTTGTATGAGATGGCATCACTTTACCTAACAAATTAACCACTTTTCACTTAACAACACCGACAGAACTGTACTTGATTATGCAGACTTCTATTTTAAAGTAACTGCTCAGAAGTCTCAAGAAACAGAAAATGTATATATTATATCAACATTACAACTATCCTGACGTTTGCATTAAAAAACAACAACAAAAATACAATTATTACATAACTCTAGTCTGTAAAATTAAAACTTACTTTAAAGTTTTCTCGAGACTCCTGCACAATCCACAATTAATCCATAGTAAAACCAAACAATACAATAATATGATCAATAAAAACCCTCGATTATGCAAATGGAACAGGTAAAATAATAATAAATATCTCTTTAGAAGATACGGTTAAAGTACAGAACCGGGCAAAACGCCACGTGTCAAGTCCACACTCCCACTATGTGCTAGTAACGTTACAGTTCACTGTATTATTTCTTCGCGGGCGGCTTCCTAGGTGTGCGCGTGGTTTTGCCGGTCGATGTAGAGGGTGTGGGCACGATTGGAGATGGTTTTACATCTGAAAAGAGGAAACTTTCAATAACATCGGCAGTCACTTTACTGTCAACACAGCATGATGGTGACGTAGCCGGTGACGCGAATCCATATGAAGGGTTCAGGAAAAGAAAGGGCTAATCGACATCTATGTTATTTCAAGAAAAAGCTATTTAAAGGTTTCAGACTATATTGTAAAACTATATTGTAAGTATGACAGAAAATCTAAAATGGCGGTGCAATGGGCGCGTTCTAAGATTGTAAGTTGTCAATGTACCCCTTCTTAGCCAGTATCGAATAATATGCGCTCCTTTTATCCCGGTTTACGTCGCAATATGCTCCTTTTAGTCTTTTATAGTTTTTTTGTTATGCCCATATAACAGGAAACCAGCCCCTTTTAGTTTATTTTGAACACGGCATACTAAAGCCCCGTTCAAAATCTATCAACTGCCATTGTTGGTTTGATTTGGACAAATATGTCGATGAGCCCCTTTTTTTCCTGTACCCTTCATATGTATTTACCCCTACCAAAATAATAAAAATTAAAGTAAAACACGACTGCCATAATATCAAAATTAACGTAGTAACGACACTCAATAGAGTCAGGGGACAGTTATATATTGGATACATGTTGTTTTGTACACTACTGCTACGCTACTCCTTGAACGTATTGCATATATTTAGAAATTTGAAAAATCCTGAACAGCCGAACATAGAAAAATGTGAATGTCTAACACAAAATTGAATAATAACTCGCACGCGCTACGCACGTTTAAGAGGCGTCGTTACGCGCAAACCTCCATACAAACGCTGTCACCACATTGTGGGGTGTCTATGGAATGTTATTATAATATTTTAGGCTGAGTCCATTGACATTATCTAGATCTATGTTGAAGTCTAACTAAAAACCGTGAAATTCAAGTAAAATCTTAACAACAAACCCCCAAAATACGTAAATTTAACGGTTTTTTACAAAAGTGTAACCGAAAAAATCATAAAATTAATATCGAAAATGTAATCTAGATTAATAATAACCAAAAATAATGTTTGAAAACGTCCACAGTCTTGCCAAGTGGTTTCTCCTGAAACAAGTTTTAAATTTTGCGCCGGCGACGAAATCGGCACGATTGTATTGACCTCGCAAGTTTCATGGAGCGTGCACTTTATAGCGAAATGAAACAGCATGACATTTGGCCACGCCCACAATCGAGTTGGTCGCGACGACCATCCTTAACAAAGATAGCACGTGCGGGGAGGCGTGCGTGCGCGGTACGGAGATCACCCCCTAGCCCCACCTGATTTAATAGTCATCTTTAATTTTAATAATTTTGTAATTTAACATTCATTCTAAACTTTTCCATCCGGTCATGCCCGGACAAATACGGACGGATAGTAACTAACCCTAACCGTGTACATGCTTGTCAAACTATAGTAGCACAATAATTACCTTTAGCTGCCGCCCTTCTTCCCTTTCCCTTAGGCGTAACCTTCGGAGTTTCAGCCTTAGGTGTTTCAACCTTGACCGGTTTGGCGGGCGTTCTTTTGGGCGTCGGTTTAGCGGGCACTTTAGCCGGTGCCGGTTTCTCGGTCACAACCGCCGCTGTCTGAAATGCGTAAGGATTAATTAACATCGACGCCATATTGTGGTCTTACGAGCCGAATAACATATAAAACATTTACACAAATCAGGGAATCTAAAAAGGCCGACTTGGGTGAATCATAAAATGATTTGAAAGTAGGATAGAGTCAGAGTTTTTTCACCCGTGCAAAAAAGACAGCATTAGAACAGAATCATAATGTGATTCATGCGAAACGGCCTTTTTAGAGGACCGGGGTATTTTATTTATTTGGCTTAATACATTTCGCTTATATATAACATGGTATTTTCAAATTACTGTATTTATATTGAAGATTTTGAGGTTAAAAATCCTCACCCATAAGTTTGCGGACTTTCATGCAATAATATCTCATGCTTTTAACATCAAAAATAATTAAGGCAAATCAGAGAATAGTTGGCAAAGTAATTTCGAATAAAAAAACGTCGTAAGTAAATTGAACACAAAAAGCAAGCAGTGAAGGGTGAATGAATATGATAGGTGAAAATAATAAAAGAAACCGTGTAATAGAATTAGTAGATTCACAAGTAAGTAAAACGATACCTCATATTTCAGCCATGCATCGTTCTTCCACCTCATACCCAAAACAATTGTAGTCCCTAATGCAGCACTTATCACCTAAGCATGATTTTGTTTTAATATAATTATCAATATTTTAAATAAATAATGGCGATGAGTATGGTATGATCGTGAAAACAAAAACAAGGAACATGAGAATACCTTGACCCGAAAATATGCTCGGAAACAAAATTGTACATTGATATTATCATTTTGAAACTTGTCATTTCAATGTACATAAAACACTTGAGCATGCAGAATAGCAATACCCATTTAAAATATAATATTCATTATTATAAAATTTATCAAAATAATATCTAAAAATAAAAATAAATCTTCAATCAATACAAACACGTTCTGTACTCAAAAGTCTGTTATGGGCATTATTTTTTTCTTCGAATAACAATAAAAACACATTTTAATTACTTTCCGCCCAAACAGATATTTCCATTTCACTTTAGCACCCAACTCGATCACACGAGCAAGAGTGAGATGGAAAATCGAGGTTCAATTCTATAACGCTTCCATGACAAAACCACATTTAAGTTTTATAATAACAGCGATTATTCATATCAAACCTATTGAATAACAAGTGCTTTTCATTCTACCCAAAAAATGATTTATACTGAAACTTATGCTGGGCAGCAATATTGAAAAAACGGAGATTTTCCACTTTTTTAAAATTTCACATCGTAATAGTGAAATTACTTTGAATAAATGTAAAAAAAGCTCGAATGAAAAAAATATTGGACTAAATCTTATGCTGCGCCACTTGAACACGTCTAAAGTTAAATAAAAGCTGTAAATTCACAGAATTTTTCATTTGAGGCATTTTTGCTACATTTTTCATTTTTCTTTCACCTTGAAACACAAAATATTTTTATGACCGATTTTTGTAAATTAGTATCATAAAGCTCCAACTAAAAAAAAATACAAAAAAATAAACAATAATATTTTTTTTCCATACATTTTGTTAATTTTTAAGGGGCGTCCATAAATCACGTGACTCGAATTGGGTGTACTCGTTGAGTGTCACTAAGGTGACACGAAGGGGAGGAAGGGGTTTAAAAAAATCACGTGACATTTTACATTTCAAAGATTTTGGATAATTGAGAACGCACTAATTAATATCCGAAAGAAAAATTAAATTAGATGGGAAGGGACTAATCATCGGTGCCCTATTACCTACCTACTACTTTTTCAACGCTTGAACACTAGTCCACAGGTTGTTAGTGCACATGAATCACAATAATATATGTACGATCATTTAAATTCATTTGGTCAAGATAATCAAATCGATTGAAAAATATAAATCGGTTTCATTAATTACGACAGCTTAATAAATCGATTAAATATGTCACCAAGTGTCAGTAAAAGGGGTGGCAGGTCAAAAATGTACAAAAAAGTGTCACGTGATTTATGGACGCCCCCTTAAACTTGGAATAAAGTGGGGCGGCATAAGATGTAGTGCAAAATTTTTCTTTGTTTTTTATTTGACCTTTCTAATCACCGATTCAAAGTAGGTTTACTATTACGATGTGAAATTTGAAAAAAAGTTGAAAATCGATTCACCCTACTAGTTAGCGCTAAAAATGTCCCCATGAAAATTGCACCGGTCGGCCCACAGTAATGACGTCACAGTGAGTTGACCGATCACGGCTTGTTCAGTGTCGCATGACACACTTATGACCCCAATTATGAGCCTTTTGAGTGTCTGGTACCATTTTCTAACGACAATTTGTGAGAAACGCGTCCTGTTTTTTTCATTTGCTGGTGCTGGGCAGTTTCTAATGCGGTTTTGTCTCGGGGGAGTCACACAATCCGCTATAGAACCTCACCTCGGCACAGAGACACACACACATCCAAATGTTACTCACACTCTGACATGAATGTAAAATGGCGATGACAGCAGATACGTACATTTCTATATATCCGTTGTACAATGCCTACCTTGCTAGTGCTTGCCACTAAGGGCGTACTACCTGTTGATTTTCGTTTATTATTAGTATTTGGGGGTGTTTTAGGCATCGGTTTGGGTTTTGGAGCGCTTCGGGGGCTGCGCTTCGGCATTACAAGCGCTTTTTTGCTTGGAGTTGCCGTTTCATTCTGAAAGAAAAAGCATTTGGTCAGAAATTTGATCACATTAATAAGAAAAACTGAATTGTGTATCTTCGTCCCAAAGCTTAATCAACGAAACTCAGAGGTTTAGAATGAATGAATATTGAATGAATGAATGAATAGAATGAATATTAATTTATTTCGCAAGAAGGGAGTACAGTACAAGTTACAAGAATTTAAGCTTAAAATCTAAGATAAACATAAAGTACTAATAACAATTGTACGCTGTTATCCTACATAGGATTTTACGCCTGTAGAAAGGAATAACAGCTCCGTTTCCTTGGAGGACAGAATGGGGTAAAAAACATAAGTACTTAGTTAATAGGCTTAACAACATTAACTAGTTATAGGTAAAAGAGAGAGAAAAAGCTATGTAAATAAAGGTATAATTTAAGATGTTAAGTATGGATATATATATATATATATATGTGTATGTGTTATGTGTATGTGTGCGTAGGAGAGAGATATAAGGTGGGTGCATGTGTGGCACGCGTTCGAGATTGTATGGGTTTGAAACATAGGTTTAGGAGGTTGTCTGTTTATTAAAATATCCACATGTTATGTATAAGTTTTCATGAAGTTTTCAGTTTCATCATATGTATTCTTCATAAGGAATGAGCAAAGCTTATTTAATCCGTAAATGGGTAGGTGTAAGTTTATTTTGTTATACAGGTATGGCCCGAGATAAAAGAGAAATCTTTTGGCAAACTCAGTTTTAGGTTTAGGAACAGAACAAATACGATCTTTACGGCGTTTAGCTAACTGTTTGTAAGGTGTTATTTGAAGTTGGTTGGTTTCTTCGCTAGAACTCTTTAAATAAGTGAGAGAACATTTCAAGAAATGGAAATTATTATTGTTATATTTCACGTCATACCCATAATGTAATGTATGTTTATTGGAATAGTGTAAGCACAGTTGAGTAAACATTCTATGAGTCTATGTGAATACCTTGCTACCTAGACAAACGAAATATTACTATGCATTTATAGGTAATATTAAAACATTACCGTGAAAGATTTTTCTAAATAATTCACATACAATATCAAAAATTGCCTAAAAAATTGTCATACATAATAATTGTTAGAACTAGGTGCCGCCCGCGGCTTCGCCAGCGTCGATTTTAGTTTTGTGAAGTCAAACAAGGAAACTGACCAACTTCAGTGACAGTTGTCAAATCTACCTATAAGTTTTGAAATATCTCATTTTTGACATCTGTCACTTGTGACGTTTTCCAGATACCTCGGGAGAATATCCTTCTCCGCCCTATACTTTAACTGTTTGCAGCTGATTTCCAGTTTTTTAATTTTTACACAGGAACCCAAAATATTTCCGGGATAAAAAGTAGCCTAGATTACTCTCTAAGAAGTCCTCTGCCTCTAGCCCGGACAAACAGACATACACGTCCAAATATGACCTTCAGAAAAAGCCTTTGTTTAGAAATCAGGCAGACAGTTTATTTACAATTTATTTTAGTTTCAGAGATTTGAGAAAAGCGGTGTTAGCTGCATTGCCATTGAACATATGGATTGGCTTTTTACAATATGTAGATTATTGATGTTTGACCACTTCTGTGATCAACCGGTTCGAATACTCAACCACTAACTCGAAGGTCACGGATTCTAATCCCGCAGGTGCAAATTTTGTGTTTGGTCTGCCTCGGAAGGCACGTTAAGAGGCGTCATCACGCGCAAACCTACATACAAACGCTATCACAAAATTGTGTGTTGTCTATGGAATCTTATTATAATATTTTAGGTTCATTGACGTTATCTAGATCTATGTTTAAGTAGAGTTCAAAATCGTGAAATTTGAGTAATATCTTAACAAAAGTATAGTCGAATGTGCCTTTATTGTTTTAGATAAAATAAGTGATTTTAGATAAATTAATAAGAGTCAAACATCGAAAATGTTATCTAAAATAAAAAATAATAAATAAAAATATGTTTGGTAAAAAGTTTACAATCTTGCCAAAATCATGTGACTCCTGAAAAAAGTTTTCAATTTTGCTCCCGCGACGTAATCAGCACGATTGTATTGTCCTCAAAGATTTCAAAAGCTAAGATATGCCCTTACCGTAACCAAAATGTTTCTACCTTTAAATGAGTGAGGCTCACACGTTTAGAATCAGTGCTCATCTGAACACAGTAATTGTTGGAGACCTAAGAGCGATTAAAGTTTTTGAATTTTTAAGAGAAAAGGGTCTCAATGTGCCGTCGTATGCATTTATAAAGTGTATGAATAAACCCAAAAGTGACACTTTTCTCCCGCAAGTATTATGATTTCATTAAATAACTAATTTATTTCCTTTCGTTGTCAAAAATATTCAAGTCAAAATGGCGATTGCACGAAAGAGAAAGTAGTGTTTGAGAGAAAAAGAGATGACACTATTCTCTCAGTACATGCGCTGTGGCGTTCTAGTGACTAATATATTTAGACACGTGGTTGTACTGTTGACGAGGTTTACAAGTTATCATCTACCAATGGTCAAGTAATAACTCGGTAGCGTCAGCAGATGCAATAGGTGATGTTATCAATGTGAATCAAGATATTATTGAGACCATTATACAATGTAAATAAAGTTCAAATCGAGCGATTGAATGAATTTTATTGAACTTTTTGTTATTAGTATAGATTTAGACAAGTGTTTTAATAAAAAAAAATATAACCATTCGGTTTTTCTTTATAAATATTTATAGATATAGCAGTAATTATTAAAATATCCACATAAACGAATTAAAGCGGGATATATTTCGAGCCCTTATGCTCGGCATCAGTTGAAAAATTCAAGGAAGCCAAATTTGTTTTCATTGTTGTTTCCCGTATTTAGTTAATTTTTATTTACACAAATATAAAATGCAGTTATTTCATTTCGAAGACTCTTTGTAAACAACATTTTTGTTTTCATGTCCCCATGCCACTCTATAAACAGTTACAGTTAATAATTTTAACAACCTTTGTAGACTGATGAGTTTGCTGACCGTAGACAAATTGCGCACTTGCGTGCGCGCGTCGGTATTGTGTTAACGCACACATTCAAAAACAATGCAATAGATTTTAGGTGCCAGGGCTCTTCTAAAGTTTTGAAATCGTTGATAGTCCTCGCAAGTTTCATGAAGCGTGCATATTATAGCGAAATGAAACAGCATGACATTTGGCTGCGCCCACAACCACAAAATAACAACTTACAGAATGTTTACTCCGAATAACTAGCGAAAACAGGCGCACGCACACATAGACGCGTACGTACTACGATCTCGGAGATACTCGGGTGAATGCCAATACGAAATTCTGCCGAGATCATCATACGTACGCGTCTATGCATGTGTGCGTCTGTTTTCGCTCCGTCGTCGAGTCGGCCTTCTGGTAGTATCTACTTTGTGCCACAAAAGAGTTGGTCGCGTCATGATGTCTGCTCTTAAGCGATTAGGCTCACAACCAATTACGCTGCGACGCGACATTATTTGGGGAAACATATGTGGACTGTGACTTATTTCACAGTTCATCGGAAACGTCTGACACCCCCAAAGGATTCATGTCGCGACGACGTAAAACTTTCGTATTTTCTTATAGAATTAAATGAGATTTGAGGATAATTCGTGATTTACATAAACGGCTCACCTCAATACGAGTTATGATCGGGATAGCCGACCAGTTTCAGCAGATTTAGACTGCCTTCATCTGGGCGAGAGAAGACGTTTACGCGACGACGTTACGCCTCACACTGTGGGCTGAGGCCCGCAAGGCTCGGGATGACATCGATGCAGATGGTATTGGTGGTCGGACCAGTAGGGCGTCCGCGCAATTAGGAGTGTCACCAAACAACGATAAACACGCGGAACTTATAGTATCTACGTCACTTTCACTAAAGTCTGTGAGTGATCCGGTAACTGTTTTAAGCACAGGTTTCCACCCCGCGGGCAAAGCCCAACCACTGTCTCTATTGAAATTCGTATTTTCTGATTGACCCCAAAAGAGCCATAGTTTGAAGATATACTCACAGCGCTCTCATTTCCCTCGCTCTTAGCTCCCGGTGAAGATTTGGAGCTGGTTCGTTTGCGACCCTTCTTCTCCAGCTGCGATTCGTCTTTGTACAGCGAGAGGTCCACTGTCGACAAAATTTACACTTTGTAGTCACCATGTAACCACGTATTCTGCTGATCATAATGAACAATTTTCCAACATACCAACATAACATACCGTCGCAAATAAAACAATATTAGTACTACTATAGGTAGGCATTAGAGTCGATTCTGAAGGCTTAGTGAAGTGTTAGTGCCGTCAAAACTAAAAAAGAAACCGAAATAATTTAGCTTCTGTTCCTGACACTTAAGGATTATTTTGCATTGAAGAGAATGTACTTTTGATCAAAAGAGCCATGTTGCACTGTACAAGCTGCATAACATGTATTTGACAGGCCATTTTCCTACAAAGTGAATTTTGTTGTCAAAACTTGAAATTTTCCAAAGAAATTTAGCTTATAACCCTAACAGTTAAGGACTATTTTGCAATGAAGAAAATTTAGTTTGACAGCACTAATACTAAAATTAAAGCCTTCAAAATCGGATTTATTGTACAGGTACTGTACATTTTTTTGATAACCGCCTTTGACAAGCATTTAAGGGTGCATATAAAGTCAGATGAGCACTTCATTTTGCATCAATCGGAACTGAACTGTATGACGTGTATTTTAGGTTTAAAATAGCGCGCTCTGAGCCGTGGTTGTTACGACCACCGAGAAACAGGCGCTTACGAAAAACTGAGTTTACATTTTAACAACGGGGTTTCTAGATGAAACTATTGAAATATTCTAAGATGCACAAACGGAGTCATTCTTTCACTTATTTCTAATACGCATTTCGAGATTGTATGATTTGAGGAAGGCTCTTTAAGTACTTTTTTCCTATCGGGTCATCCATCAACCTAGTTCGTCCACTGCTGGACATAAGCCTTTCCAGGACTTTGCCACTCCCGGCGGTCATCCTGGAAGAACTGCCCATACTCACACACGCTGGGCAGGCGGGTTGGTAAGTGCGTTGCCGGAACCCTCGCACCAGTGACGCCGCTGCCTGTCACCAGTCTGTTCCATATAAGGCCCGGCTATTAGGGATGGGTATACCGCCATCCATCGGTCCTAGACATGGCGGGCCTCCTGGTTTTTTGCCTGTGAGCTGTCCTCTTTGAAGTTGTGCAGTTGACATTATAATAGGTCTTTACCTATGAATTTGCCTAAATTTTTTTACAGATTCATAAGTTCATAATTGTTGTTATTCAATAGCTATTTCAATTTATTTGTTTTTTGTTTGAAAGTTGATTTCAAGGTTTCATATCTACGTATTAAATGTTGTTTTTATTTTCAGTTCGATTATAAAAATTAAATGTTCAAAAACAGTTTGTGCCATCCATTTTTTACAGCTGAAACTTTTCAAAAATTAAGTTAATGTTGCTGTTAGCGTAATGTTTTCATTTATACACAAAAGAAATTACATAATTTGATTCGTCATTTAAAAAAAAAATGCAAAAATGTTAATACTGAAAATTGAGTTTCCTTCAAATTCTCTATAGAAAACAGCAATTTCATATGTAAAGACCTAACACTATGATTATGGGCCCTTAATTAAAGTTAGTTGTAACAAGTAGGCACAGTACTCACATCCGTCGGGATGCTCCTCAGTTAAGTCCAGCTTCCCGCCGCCCTGCTCCGCCCGCAGAGCTCGCTCCAGGATGGACTTGGCTCTGGCCTCCTCGGCCGGCTTGAGGAGCTGGGCGCCGTGCCCTGCCGGCGCGCGTGTCAGCGATAGCGTTGTCAGCACACATTCCATGTCTGCAATTATAACAACATTTAGAAGGCGGGCGCGAACTTAGTCACGTATGGCGTCGATTCTCGGACCTTCGACGAAAAAGTTGCGAGTGCATCACACACATTCTTGGCTAGCCCAAACTATAAAGTTTCTTTCTTAGGATATATCATCCATCTATCTATCACCCTTTGTTCGTCCACTGCTGGACGCTCCAAGATTTTGCTACACTTGGTGCTCTTCTTGGAAGTGATGCCCATACTCGCACACGGTGAGTGAGCAGGCGGGTTGGTGAGCGCGGTGCCGAAACCCTCGCAGCAGTGACGCCGCTGCCCACCATTAGTCTGTTTTGTTGAAGGATACCGCCATCAAACGGTCCCAGGTATGGTGGCTCACCTGGATGTGGCTATTTGAAAGCGGTCAGCTTACTCTCTCCGAATAACTTTGGCAGGTTTGCGAGTAATGGTTTTGTGACATATTTACGACATTTCATTTCCCTTTATCACATACATACATATACCCACGCCTATCTCCCAGAAGGGTAGGGAGGGACTATACAGTGTGTCCCTCGTAAAAGTGCACATCCGAAAGTGGGTGAAACTAGATCTAAATATATCGACAAAAACAAAGTTTTTTTTTTTTTAACTTTTTTTTTTATCTTGAAAAAATTATCCACCTGCGTATCTTTGTATGGGACGCGGGCGCAGTGCCTTTGGTTAACCGCTCGTAGAAAATATTGTATTTATGATAGAATGTTGTATTTTTTTTTGTTAGAAAGCTAATGGAATAGGCAATGATAAATAGGAATAAAAGTATAGTGAAACGGGGACATTATTTTGAAAAAATTGACTATTATTGAAAAAAAAGACGGAAAAATTAAAGAAATAATCTTTTAGGATATTATTTTTATGGTAATGGTAGTTAATTATGTTTTGTTTTTGATTTGGTATGGGACGTCTATTTTTTAAGGATTATAACAGTTTTATTTCATTGCATTACTCGCGGTAGATCAAAAGTTATGACATATTTTATACATAGTCTCCACGGTAGGCAAAATAAAATTTAAAACGTAAATTTACAAAACAAAGATTTTCTAAAAAAAAAAAAACATTTTTTTGTCGATAAAATAAGGTCTAGTTTCACCCCTTTTCGGATGTGCACTTGTACGAGGGACACACTGTAGAGTTTCATCGGCTATGATCAAACCTCTTTCGCTTCTTCCACATCCATAAACCTAGTCATAAAAGCTTTTTGACTTCTATCACAATAATTACATAATGTTGAATTTTCTCTCTACATGTTTTAAACAATTACTTATTTGAAAGCTAATTGAAGGAACCTAATTTTTGATTACCATTTTTTATAAACAGAAAACGAAGCGGAACTACCACAGGGATGCCTTGGCTTCACTGTTGTACGAGATCACTTGACGCCAGTTATTGCCCCGCCCTTCACTACTACAAGTGCAACTAAAATTAAAAACACAGCCTGTGTTACTACAAAACTGTGTTAAATCTGTTGTTGTCGCCTTTTGTTTCATATCGTAAAAAAGTGACAGCAACAGATTTAAACACTGTCTAAAGTTAAACTCCGTTTTGTAGTAACACCGAGCGTGTTTGTAATTGTGTACCAATAGAATGCCTCCTTTCGTCATCGATTGACAGGCGCATTAGTTGCTCTCGTAGCGCGGCGTCTTTTTTTAGTGCCAATAGTGATGGGAACATAGTTTCTCCCGAGAATCGTATTTTGGTAATCTCTTGGCTTCGTTATATTTTTATAGCACACTGTGCGTAAAATGACCGCTTTACGCACGCGTAAAGTCGGCATTTTCCGCACTTGTGCTATAAAAAATTATAGGAAACTCGTGCGGGAAACTTTTTCTCGACTCGTGTGATTGCACACACACTCGTCAGAAAACGTTTCATCGCTCTCGTATCGTAATATACTATTGCTTTGTTAATACAATAAAGAAATGTTATTGTATGTGATACCAATAGTGAAGAAAAGTACCTAACAAATTATATTTAAAAACAAACACAATAACATTAACATCGTCACGACATGAATCTCCGAGAGGGTGTCGGGAGTGAAAGTGAGTCGTTCCCACTAAATTCTCTAGAATCCATTTTTAAGTCAAATTAGAACAATATATGTTTACACTAATAAGCGGATCGCAAAGAATCTGTTTCTAAATGTAAACAAAACCCGTTGTACAATGCCGATATGTGTATGTGCGCCTAGTTATTTTTATCAGAAACTACGATACAAAATTCCTATCAAAAAAAAAAAGGTCCGATACTTTTTGCTGAATATACATAATATAATTCATATGTAATTTCTGTAAGATGTCCCATCCCTACTAAAACAGTCAAGTACGCACGAAATATTCTTTGACGAATTATTTTTTGAAATTAAAACAGTGAAAATGTGTGATTACTTTACTGATTTAACACTTACCGATGCCAACAACTAAAACGTTCACTTGATTAACATGCAGTTCCACTTTTGTTTCTGCACGCAATAACAGAACAGACAGGCATTATAAAAAAAAAAACGACATTCCGCACGCCGCCGTGTCCCGCTTACGACTGATCGGCCCGAAAGCATGCTCTCGGCGAGTGAGTTCCTCTGAGCACACTCGAAACACAAGCGCCCCGCCTACATGGCATATCCCCTGTGTTCTAAATCCGTGGGAATTACCAAATCATTTTGTCTGTAATCTAAGTACATCAGTTGCCTACAGCCATCACATTTATCACATTTCATACATTTGTCAGATTAAAATTACTTAGTTAAATCTTGCACATTATCTTTGAATAGCTTTGTGTATAACACAATTCAACAACGTACGAAGAAATACAAATGTAATACATACCTATAAATAAGTTAAAATGTACAGGTCACGGTTCGTATTAACAGAAGCATTTCGTATTTTTTTGTAAAATTGTACCTGTGGTATTTTTGGTTTTTGTTTGACCTATTTTGTTTGGGTTGATATCATAAAAATATGGCTGTGATGCCAGCATTCGCTAACGAGTTCATTTCAAAAATTTCATTATTCCGATCAAATAAGCATTAACTTATTATCATGAATAATAACAAATAATAAACGATTGAAAATGTAATAATCTATAATCAGAAATCAAATTATCGTTCGTAAAAAATAAAAGTCAAAGAGTGACGTACAAGTTCAGAACATGCCCCCTACCTATACGTGTTGCAAACAAAGTAGTATCCACTTCAAAAATACAAATTATACAAACGACAAATATAGCCATATACAGGTTGCTCTGAAATTCGACCTATTCCTTGAAAGGGGTTATACTAGAGATTCTTTCTAACAAATAATGCCTATTAACTAGGGGTCGAAAATGATAATTTTCTTTCAAGTAAAACACGTCGATATTTCAAAAACTACAAAATAAAAATGGTTTTCTTTCCACTTCAGACCTTTTACTTCTGAGATTATGGGAATGCTGGGCATGTGTATTTTTTAATAAATGATCACTCATTTATCATTAATCAGAAAAATAACAAATAAACGCCAAGAGAGAAATCATTATTATTGAATCATTTGTTTTTCGTTACCAGTCTGAAAGTTTAAAAAATATCTTAAAAACCTTCTTAACTCAGAGACCATTTATTTTCGACCCCTAGTTGATGGGTTTAATCTGTTGGAAATGATCTCTAGTATAACTCCTTTCAAGGAATAGGTCGAAATTCAGAGCAACCTGTATATACAAGTTGAATTTGTGAACATCGTCCAAATTCATACTTGAGCCTTGGTAAGTGATCAGCATCATGAACCGATAACGATTTTTGTAAAATTCATATAATGAAATTTCGACTCCCCATAGTGATTCACTCAGGACTGGGAGTGAATTACTATGGGAAGTCGAAATTTCATTATACGAATTTCACAAAAATTGTCGTCGATTTATGATGCTGATCACTTACCAAGCCTCCAGTATGAATTTGGACGATGATCAAAAAGTCACCTTGTACGTTCGAGTTGATAGTCCACAGTAAAACAGCCCTTACCGGTAACGTCATAGAAGTCAGGTTTGTAGGTCTCGCCGGTCGGGTCGACACTCTTGTCCTGTGACAACCAGCGTATCTTGATCTTCCTAGTGTTCCGGTACACGTTCTGTACTGCTTGGCACACGTAGAAGCCGCCCTCGGCGTTGCGCACGGCCAGGTATTCGTTCCTAGGAGCAACTCGGTGTTAGGGTGATTCAGCTTTTTTTTTTTTTTCTGATTTACCATAGACCACCCTTTAGCTACAGGGAAATATTGTTCTCTGTGGCTAAAAATTAAGAAATATAATAATAATGAATGCCTTTCAAATGACCAGCGGGTCTACCGCGTAATTCTGATTTTCATCAACATCAACTTGAGATTGAAATTTGACGTGCGTGCGACGACGCCGAAAATCAGAAATATGCGGTAGACCCGCAGGTCCCTACCGGCCTGTGACTGAAAAGTGTACCTACATAATAATAATAAAGCCTAAAATATTAATAAAAATTAAGAAATATTCTTTTTCCAATTTTTTTAACAAAATTTTATGGTTGCTGTTAGCTATTAATAAAAATTTTAATCCTTCAGTTAGTTACAAAGATAATTTTCTAGTAAACAAGGCCACGGGCAAAGGTTTAAAAACCTGTCGAGTGCGAGTAGGACTCGCGCCTTGAGGGTTCCGTACCATTAAAATAAGGTAATAGACTTATAACTATTTAATATATAAATTATTTAATGAAACAAAACTGCAAAATCTAATTGATCGAGTATTCGGGTACGTAACACAAAATCTAATTGATCGAGTATTCGGGTACGTAACACAAAATCTAATTGATCGAGTATTCGGGTACGTAACACAAAATCTAATTGATCGAGTATTCGGGTACGTAACACAAAATCTAATTGATCGAGTATTCGGGTACATAACACAAAATCTAATTGATCGAGTATTCGAGTACGTAACACAAAATCTAATTGATCGAGTATTCGGGTACGTAACACAAAAAAAATCTAATTGATCGAGTATTCGGGTACGTAACACAAAATCTAATTGATCGAGTATTCGAGTACGTAACACAAAATCTAATTGATCTTGTATTCGGGTACGTAACACAAAAAAAATCTAATTGATCGAGTATTCGGGTACGTAACACAAAATCTAATTGATCGAGTATTCGGGTACGTAACACAAAATCTAATTGATCGAGTATTCGGGTACGTAACACAAAAAAAATCTAATTGATCGAGTATTCGGGTACGTAACACAAAATCTACATTATAAATCGGCGTTTACAGTTATTATTTATATACAGTACTAGCTTTTGCCCGCGGCTTCGCCCGCGTTGAATAAATTTTCGTAAATGAGGTAAACAAAGGAACATGATTTTTAGAGCCTTATGACTTTATCGTCAGCCCAAGCTTCAACGGAAATCCTCAATTATCCTTTTGAGTTGCCGTTTCCACCTTCCAGTGCCATTATCAGACCCTAGTCACTATGTTTTACTTAAGTACTAATCAAGACCAATCAAATAAGCCCAAATTCGAAGGGTCTACTGTTGTCCGTTGAGGAGATATCGTATCCACCTTCCAGTCTCATCATTAGAACCTAGTCACCATATTTTACAAACACACTCATAAATTGACACATATTATATCATTACACATAAACACTCATATATTAGTTCTTGAGATAGACCCCGTAAAAAAAACTGACAACTTTGATGACAACCATTTGTTTATTTTTTAAGATAAAAATTATAAACATTATATATTTGTGCCCTACGAGCTATGGATACACGATGACACCTACGCCACATGCCATGGGAGGAAAAAAATGTTTTCTTCTGCACCTTTTTCAGCAGTGCAGTAAATTCTTTTAAATAGTTTATAATATATATAAAATAAATAAAAAAGTATAAGATTATGTTTATTTTGCGAAATCTATCGCTATGAATACTCTATATATTATTAGAGTGCATTACAAACCAGAAAAGATCAATCAGAAACAAACCCAAAGACAAGAATTTGAAAAAATTCCCCGGGCCAGGATTCGAACCTGTGACCTCTTGTTATCAAGAAAAGCGCGCTACCAATTGCGCCACCGAGGTTCCTACCCAGACCGGTGAATTCTTCCGGTAAAACAAGAGGTCGCAGGTTCGAATCCTGACCCGGGGAATCGTTTCAAATTCTTGTATTGGATTTGTTTCTGATTGATCTTTTCTAGTTTGTAATGCACTCTAATAATATTTAAAAATGTATTAGTCAGTTTCGAAATATATTTCGACCAACTTGTGGACGTCGTCGGTCGAATAAGTAAAATGTGCAGTAAATAGTGAACAAGTGTACTTCTAGCGTACGGACGACTGTATGACAGGCTACCTACTGGTGGTTCTTATTGCAGCGTCATAGCCATTAAAATGTGCAATAAATAGTGAACAAGTGTACTTCTAGCGTACGGACGACAGTATGACAGGCTACCTATTGATGGTTCTTATTGCAGCGTCATAGCCATTAAAATGTGCAGTAAATAGTGAACAAGTGTACTTCTAGCGTACGGACGACAGTGTGACAGGCTACCTATTGGTGGTTCTTATTGCGGCGTCATAGCCATTAAAATGTGCAGTAAATAGTGAACAAGTGTACTTCTAGCGTACGGACGACAGTATGACAGGCTACCTACTGGTGGTTCTTACTGCAGCGTCATAGCCATTAAAATGTGCAGTAAATAGTGAACAAGTGTACTTCTAGCGTACGGACGACAGTATGACAGGCTACCTATTGATGGTTCTTATTGCGGCGTCATAGCCATTAAAATGTGCAGTAAATAGTGAACAAGTGTACTTCTAGCGTACGGACGACAGTATGACAGGCTACCTATTGATGGTTCTTATTGCAGCGTCATAGCCATTAAAATGTGCAGTAAATAGTGAACAAGTGTACTTCTAGCGTACGGACGACAGTGTGACAGGCTACCTATTGGTGGTTCTTATTGCGGCGTGATAGCCATTAAAATGTGCAGTAAATAGTGAACAAGTGTACTTCTAGCGTACGGACGACAGTATGACAGGCTACCTATTGATGGTTCTTATTGCAGCGTCATAGCCATTAAAATGTGCAGTAAATAGTGAACAAGTGTACTTCTAGCGTACGGACGACAGTGTGACAGGCTACCTATTGGTGGTTCTTATTGCGGCGTCATAGCCATTAAAATGTGCAGTAAATAGTGAACAAGTGTACTTCTAGCGTACGGACGACAGTATGACAGGCTACCTATTGATGGTTCTTATTGCAGCGTCATAGCCATTAAAATGTGCAGTAAATAGTGAACAAGTGTACTTCTAGCGTACGGACGACAGTGTGACAGGCTACCTATTGGTGGTTCTTATTGCGGCGTCATAGCCATTAAAATCATTTACTAATAGGAGATATTCTAAATTACAGCGAGAACCGACCACATTAATATTCATTAATTACGTTTAAAGTGTCTCCCTTCGAGTTTGCAAGGGCATACGAAAGTGAGTACTACGAGGGTGAATCCAAAAGCTCTAAGCCCGACCTACAAAGAGGTATCAAATCTTTGTAAATCTACCGTCATTTGTTAGTATGTTTTTTCGTGATTGATTGTGTGAAGTTGAAGTTCGATACTGCAAGCTATTATTTTTTTGTGATATTTTGTTTAACGCAGTCTGACGGGATTTTTCACAATGGAGAAAATTTAACACCGTGCTGTGATTAAGTACCTCAATAAAAAAGGTCTTTCACCTAAAGAGATTCATTAAGATATGGAAACAACATTAGGGGAATCTGCTCCATCGTATTCCACTGTCAAAAAGTGGGTAGCTGAATTTAAACGCGGTCGGGAGACCATTGAAGATGACCCAAGGAGCGGAAGGCCTTCAACGTCTACCACTAAAGAAAACACTGACAAAATTTGTGATCTCATCCTAGGAGACCGACGATTGACCATTAGTAGGATACCTGAGATGACAGGCTTCAGTTATGGCCGAGTGCAAAACATTATAACTGTAGAATTGGGGTTCCGTAAGGTTTCTGCTCGCTGGGTCCCAAGATTGCTTTCAGCTGACCAAAAACGAGTTCGATTCACAATTTCGCGTGACTGTTTGGAACTTTTTGAGGCAGATGCTGAGGATTTTATGTCTCGTTTTGTTAACATGGATGAAAGCTGGGTTCATCACCATACTCCTGAAACAAAACAGCAATCCAAACGGAAAAGATCTGGCTCACCCACGCCGAAAAAGGCCAAGTGCGATTTGTCAGCCAACAAAGTCATGGCATCTGTTTTTTGGGATTCGAAGGGAGTTATTTTATTGGATTATTTACCTAAAGGTGAAACTATAAATTCACGCTATTATTGTAACCTATTACGAAAACTTCGCGAAGAAATAAAAGAAAAACGGCCGGGGATGTTGCGTAAGAGAGTTTTGTTTCTTCAAGACAATGCACGAGTTCACACTTCGGTTGAAACGATGGCTGTGATCCGTGAATGTGGTTACGAGTTGCTGCCTCACCCACCTTATTGGCCGGATTTAGCCCCCTCTGACTATCATCTCTTTCCAAATTTAAAAAAATACTTGGTGGGATCAAAATATTCGACTAGAGAAGAAGTGATAGTCGCAGTTAATGACTATTTTGACGACCTTCCGGAATATTTTTTTTCGAGGGTATAAACTGGTTGCAGGTCAGGTGGAAGAAGTGTGTTGATCTAGATGGAGACTATGTCGAAAAATAAAAATAATTTTGAACCCACTTTTCTTTCATTTTCACGGTCGGGCTTAGAACTTTTGGATTCACCCTCGTATTTCAAAGCTGTAAACATAATCGAATAGCGTCTTTACTCAATGTACTGAATTCGTGCTGGGGGCTCGGTTGGTGATCATTGAACCTTATTCCTGCGGGCCTATTATGTATCTCTAGTTGCCTTCCGGACTGGGTGTCTATCATCAAAAACATAGATATACTATCGAATTCCGATGTCCTAAGGATATGTTCGCACTTGAAGTGACGACACAGATTGTTAATAGTTCAATACCCACTAAAGGCAATTTTGAAATTTCAGTATTTATCTATGTTTTTGATGATAGGCACCTCGTTCAGTTGGCAACTAAAGATACAGAATAGGGGGGCTGGTCCCTGGCCGGGTCTCCGGTATAGGTTCGGGCGGTTGATTGGATTTCACCTTGTATAATAATATTTTACCTATAATTTTAATCGTATATATATTGCTACATAAATTAAATAAACATTTAATCTAAGTAGTTCATGTACATTTATTATTTTATTACATATAAGATTAAAATTTGACTTTTGAAACGTGTATTATATATACCTACTTTGCAAAATAAACTTTTTGAATTTTGAATTTTTGTACCTTGTGGGGACGCCAATGACGTCACGGACCTGGCCGATTTCGGGTATGGTTAGGAGACCACATTTTCGAGTGACTACGGCTAAATGTACGTTACCAAGACACTGCTACTCGGATATGTTTAGTAGCACCAGTTTAAAATGAATCATTACTAACTACACTAGTTCTGTGAACTACACCCTATTTCGATAGAATAACTTGGTTGAGTGAAATCGGGTATGATTACTACTTCAAAAAAGCGCGCTGTACTAAGTATACCCGAGCAGGATTCGTCACTCTCATCCATTACTCTATTGTCTCTGTCTTATACATAGATTCGCGCAGTTTTGCTTCCTTGTCTTTGTTTGTTTACGTACTTTTAGTTTCAATAGCCGCGGCTAGGTTAGATACAGGTTTTTGTGACTGTATACAAGGAAAGAGTGGAACGTTTTGTAAACATTTATGTTGTATTGTAAACAAGTATGGTGTTAGTTTTGAAACTTCTTTGAAACTGTCAGAAAGTGATAGAGAGTTTCATTTAGCGAAGGTAGCTATGGGAAATGACATTGAGCTAAGATTTTATAAGGAAATTACTACATAATTTCATTCTAACCCAGTGATGATAAGGGTTGCCAGATGGTCCAGATAAAAAACCGAACATTTTTTATCAAAGGGTATGATTTTTTTGGTACAATTTGTCGAAAGGTTTTGGCCACATCAAACTGAGAAAATTACCGGAAATTACTGACTGTGAACACAATAAAACACTTAGTAAACATCAAAGCTTATTCGTTATTGCTATTGGTAAGCAAAAAATCCCTTTTTTACATATTTGGCGCTAGATGCTACTGCTTTTAATAAACTGATAAACAGGCAATAGCCTGAAATTGTTTCTTTAAATTCAGTGCAACTGAAACACATAATTCGCTTTTTACTGTATTCACAATTTCTTTTGTCAGTCCATACCTTACCCATTACGCTAAAAACTCTTTCTACGAAGGCAGTGGAGACGGGAACACTGCACACATATTGTACCATCTCGTGAGTGAGGTTATATATCGCGTATTTTCAAAAATACCGGACATTCTGTTGTCCGGTTTTCCAAAATTTTTTAGACCGGACATCTGGCAACCCTAGTGATGACCCAAGAAAGTGAACCAATGAAGCAAACAGACGTTGAGACAAATTCAGATATATCAATCGACGAACCTAACCATATTTTCCTTCTACAATGACTAATGCGATACAAGCAACGTCAGAAGAAAATCCGCAACCACATACATCAGCTGAGATTATGACAGAATCACAGAACGTTGAAGAATTAGATTACCAAAAGTCTGAATGACTTTAATCAAGAGTTTACACGATTAAGTAAACTATTAAGTGAGAAGCCTTCTCCGTTTAATATTAGGGCAATACAAAAATTAACCGGCTACATAACCGCAGCACAACAGTTCAAAATATAAAGTTATATAGAAAACATTTGGTAAAAACTAAAATTCGAATCCAATCTGGCCGTTCCACCAAACTGGAAATGGCTAGTAAACATAATCGGAAAAGAAAACACAGCCTCGTTGCTAATATTGCCCTAAATGTGTCTAATGCACAATAATAAACTTATGTAATTTCGTTGATCTCATTAAAAACTTTGTGACGCAAATAACTGGATTTTACTTCACAATTGCAATTCTTTATCTTCGTAATTCATTACATTACAGACGCTGGCTGGGTATATTTAGTAGTACATAATCACGCAACGCTAGGTCCTAAACATACCCGATTATGATTCTCCAACTCGGGTATATTTAGTAGTTACTAATTTCGAAAGCCTCATGCTAACTATACTACCAGCGAAAAAACACCAGGACTGGTTCGATGAGAATGACCGCGAAATTAAAGCTCTTCTCGAAGAACATAGACGCTTTCTTCAGAATCCCAACACCACGTCATTTCAGAGAAGTTCCGTTCAAAAAACACTAAAACGGAAAATCCGCTCCCTTAAGGACGCTTGGTGGTTCGAAAGAGCACAAGAGCTGCAACGTTTGGCTGATACTAAGCAGATCGGGAAATTTTACCAAAGTCTCCAAACCGTCTTCGGACCTAAAGTAAAAAAGGTTGTTCCCATGCGCACGCTTGATGGATCCAGACGTCTCACAGACAAAAAAGACATCCTATCTAGATGGACAGAGCATTTTCAGAGCGTCCTCAATTCGCCCAGCTCTACATTTGACCCTACGTATCTTGCAAGCATACCGTGCAGGCCGGAAATCATTGTACTTGACAATCCTCCCACCTTCCTTGAAATGCGAAAGTCTATTGAACGACTCCAAAATGGTAAAGCGCCTGGTTCCGATGGCCTACCTCCAGAAATATTTAAGTACGGTGGTCCAGCTATCCACAAAAGCTTATATGAACTCATTTTGAAGATCTGGACCAAAGAAACCATCCCACAAGCATGGAAGGACGCCTCCATTTGCACCCTGTACAAAGGCAAAGGTGACGCCTCAGATTGCGGATCATACCGAGGAATTTATCTACTCGCCGTTGCAGGAAAGATTCTTGCACATATGATAAATTCACGACTTAGTGCACTATCCGAAAATATCTTACCCGAGAGCCAATGTGGTTTCCGGCCTAACAGGGGAACTATTGACGCGATATTTGTCGTCAAACAGATACAAGAAAAGTCCTTAGAACAACAACAACCGTTATACCTCTGCTTTATTGACCTTGAAAAAGCATTTGACCGTGTGCCCCGGGAGGCTCTTTGGGAAGTCCTAAGGCGATCTGGCTGTCCTTCGAAGTTTGTAAATATCATTCGTCAATTTCACGACACCATGCTGGGAAGAGTGCAGTTCGATGACAGCCTTTCTGAGGGGTTTCCGGTGACGTGCGGCGTCAAACAGGGCTGCGTAATGGCTCCAACACTCTTCGGGATTTTCTTCGGAGCTGTTATTTCAGATGCTATCCAGCACTGTGACGATCCCATCTCCGTCACTGTACGCACCGACAAGGGAGTCTTCGACTTGTCAAGATTCCGGGCAAAAGGAAAATGTCACCAGTTTCGCATTCTGGATGCTCTATACGCGGATGATGCTTGCTTCATGGCCGATAGTCATAGCAAACTCCAAACTTATCTGGACCATTTTCATGCCTCTTGCAAAAGATTCGGCTTAACAATCAGCGCTTCCAAGACTCAGGTACTGGTACAACCGCCGCGGGGGAACCCTTCAGAAACACCCAACGTTCTCCTGGGCGAGCGTGTCTTAGACGTGGTATCTCACTTCCGCTACCTTGGAACTGAGATCAGAAATGACAACCGTCTGGACACTGAGATTCCGGTGCGGATTGCAAGAGCCGCTTCCGCCTTTGGCAAACTCAATGACAGAGTCTGGAAATCGCACGACCTAAAACTGAAGTCGAAGCTGGCCGTCTATAAGGCAATTGTCCTGCCAATATTACTATATGCCTCCGAAACATGGTGCCTCTATAGAAAAAACGTTAAAAAACTGGATGCTTTCCACATGAGGTGCCTTCGTAACATTCTGAGGATAACCTGGCAGGACCGTGTTCCAAATACGGAAGTTCTGAGGCGGACACAAATGCACGGCATGGAAGCAATGCTAATGAAATCTCAGCTTAGGTGGTGCGGTCATGTGGTGCGCATGGAAGATGCGAGACTGCCCAAAGAAGTCTTCTACTCTCAGCTGTCATACGGAGCGCGAAAAGCCGGTGGACAACATCTTCGTTACAAAGATGTCCTGAAAAGGCATCTAACCGCCTGTGGCATTCCGCCTGGCAGCTGGGAGGAAGCTGCTCGCGAGCGGATTGGGTGGCGCTCGGTCATCCATAATCGTGTAAAGGAGTTCGAGGAAACCAGACTCGAGACCCTTGACTCCAACCGGCAGCAGCGCAAGACTCGTCCGAAGCCCACATACACATACACGTACAACGGTCGCGGTGAACTACACTGCGGTCGCTGTAATCGGACTTTTAGAACCAAGCTGGGTTTCGCGAGTCATATTCGCGCTCATCGCCGTAGAAGTCCATCAAATCATGAGGTCGCCGTCGTCGGACTACGATGAGGAAGACATCATCATACCCAACCAAAACCCTATGGAGAGTTTCCACAAGGTACATTTAGTAAAGACGCAGTCGAATAATCAAACCTGCTTCTGATTCTCTAGAAAACTTAGTACATAGACGAACACAGCCTTCAGACTCCTCATAACAGGCGACCGATTTCTGTCAACACATCTGACTGAACCAGCAGATACAATTGGCCACTCCAAAATTATATGTTTTGGTAGGCCAAACCAAAATGTCTTCTATATTCATTACGTTAGAGTCTTCGTCTTCGTGACAAGATAAGTTTGTGGCGCTATACGTAAGATTGGAAGAGCCAATAGGATTGCAGTATCCCGTTTCGATTGTTGACAGAATTATTTGTACGCAAGATGTTGAACAATAGACGTCTTTCTGGGCTGTATTGTCTATGACTTAGTACCTCGCCACCCGCGGTAATCCCACCCGACATATCTTTTTGAAGTAAAAACTTCTTTTGGCGCGTTGAACGATTTATGGTAGGGGAAAATGTTATGGGTTCGCGTCACCGTTACCGACATTATTTTTGACAGTAAAGTTTTCACTACATGATTATGGACAGGAAAGTTTTCACTTCTGTCGGCAGTCCCCATGAATGCCTGTTTTTAGGGTTCCGCATCCCCAAAGGTCTGTTTGTCTGTCTATCTATCCGTCCATATGTCACGGGTCTCTAGCTCTTAGACGGAATGAGAGACGTGAAATTTCGTGTAAAATGTTGACTGTAAACTTCGGTTTGAAATATTCATATTGAATTAAAAATGTAATTAAATCATTTTTCAGGAGGGCATACAAGAAAATGGAGCCGGAAAAAATATTTTTTCTTACCCTAGCATTGTCATCGTCTAGAACTCATTGGGTAGAGTATAAATCACTTTTTTTTAATCTTCGCAAATAAAGAAATAGGGTGCTATCAGAATCGTAATTTTTAGACCCGACAGCAATTTTCAAATTTTGTGCCCACCTTCTAAAAATTAAGTTAATTTAGAAATAGTCTATTTTTTATATTTTCTTCGATGAAATGAGATACTTTAATTTTATATTTTCTGAAAAGTGGTCTAAAATTATGATTATAAACAGAACTTATTAAAAAAAAATTTTTTTACACGAAAGGGAGAGATTTATTTTCCGTTAAGTTACCATCTTCATACACCCAAAAATCGGTTCAGTAATTGAAATTTATTCAACAGAAATTTATTATATCATCCAAATATACAATTAAATAAGATACAATAAAAAATAACATATGTTTAGAATAAATTTCTAGAGAAATTTTTATTATATATCATTCAGTTACCTTTCTACAATTTTAGTTTTGGAAAGTTTCATTTTCACTCTAACTGGTGGGAAAAATTGTGTATTATTAATTTATTTTGATCTAGGAATATAATTTTTATATTTTTTACTTATTCTGTTTGAATGATATTGAATATTTGATTTTTAATTCTATTTTAAACAACATATTTTTAAGGGGACAATAACTGAATGGACACCGTGGTAACTGAAAAGACATTGTAAACCTTTATTTACAATGGAATAAAAAACAATAATTTTAATGTTCTTATAAAACTTTATAAAAATTTGCAAAATTTATTACCAGTAAACATATGAGTGTACATTAGGGTGTGTCGAAAATACATTTTTTTTTCAAATTTCATATTGTAATAATGTAATTACTTTGAACGTGTAATATGTGTATGCTTTATATCTATATTACAAAATAAATGTTTTGAATTTTTTAATTATTTTTTTATGATACTTATAATAAGATATATATTTTTTTTATTTCTACAGACAGACAGACAAACAAAACAAAACTTCACATTTAAACAACGTAAACAGGCCCTAAATATGTCCATTCAGTTACTTTCTCGTCCCCTTATAAGTTACTAGAGAAAAATAACTGAAGAGACGTAACTTAAACTGTACCTTGGCAAATTTAAATATTTATTTTGGTACAATGAAATTGGAAAACTAGAAAGTTTCTTATAAAAAATTATGGAATGTAAATACTGTTACAAAATACTAAATAGTCGTAATTGAAATATTTTTTACTTACCGAGATATGTTGGTAACTGAACAGAACAACAAAATTAAAATATCACATCAAAACAATAGACGACCTTGCAACTTGTTTTGGACTGAATAAATCAAAATGGCGACGGCTAGTCTGATTGCTGGGTGTTGCCATTATAAAAATAACACAGAAAACTTCGTTCAGTTTTATAATATTTGGCATCAAAACATTGGTAAATGAAAAGACAGTAACCATGAGGACACTTTCAGGGACAATTTATTAAAACTAATAATAAAGGTATTTACCCTTTAAAGTGTATAGAAATGTAATAAAATGCTTCCCCTAATCACGTCTTAAGGTTGACATCATTCACACACATTCCTATGGTACATATTTTTCGTAAAATTTAATGTTGTACAAGCTTAGCTGACTTGGGGACAATCCCTTCTCCATACAACTAAAAATCTTAACTTCATGTTTATGCAGTAATAAAAAGTAATATTTAACATATTTTTTAAATATTTTTAGTGTTCTTTTAAAATTATGAATTACATTATCGATTAGTGTCCACATTGTGTAATTTCCGCAACTGAAACTTGAGATTTAAAAATATTAAACCTCGGGACATGCATCGAAGTGTAATGGGCACAAAATTTGAAAATTGCTGCCATTTCGTTACAGGGTCTATCTCAAAGACGAAAGTAGTTGGGAATTTGTAATTTTTGTACATTATGTACCAATCATGGTGTATTTAAACAACAAATACTGAAAAAGCCGATTTATGATGTAGTTTTAGGGTTACGTAACCGAATACTCAACCAACTTAAATTTGCAATTTGTTTCTTACAATTTGAAAGTAGTGATAAGTTTGTAATTTCTATTCAAATTCTTTAAGTACCTATATTAACCTATGTAAATGGTACGGAACCGTCAGGGCGTGAGTCTTACTAGCACTTGACCGGTTTTTTGTTTTCTGATTGATTCAAGGCGTATGACCACGCTAAATAAGCAACTCGATGTGTGTCGGTACAAATATCAACGGAAACGACATTGAAATATTGTTCATTCCAGCGTGCCTTGAAAAGTGGCTGTTACGACAACCATTGCGTCTCCGGCTAGCGAACGGAAAAATAATTTTGAACTTAAATTTTTTAGATCTAAAAATTTCCTTTAATTTGGTGAAATGATAATTAAAATCGCTTTAGGCGTTTGGAAGGAGTAAGAGAATTCTTGTGTTAATCATGTGAAATTTTCGATGACTTTCGTTTTTTTTTGTCAAAACTAACAATAGAAAAACAGTTTATGAAACTTAAAATTTATTTTTGGCTCTATAATGCCTATCATATATTTTTTGAAAGTTTTTGGACCACCCGTATGGGAGGAGTAGGCCTTCAAAGACAGGTCCAAATTACAGTTGGCGTAATCATTCGCCTTAATACATATCTTCGTAGGTGGTAGACCAGATACCGGGCTCGACTGTGGTACCACTATCTCACTCGCAAAACCGACAGGACAGTTGGTCAGTTCCCAAACAGACTTAACCAGGTGGCCCACCATGCCTGGGACCGATTGATGGCGGTATATCCAGCCCTCATATAAAACAAACTGATGACGGGCAGCGGCGCACACTGGTTCCATATCAAAAATGTGTGGACTTAGGGTTAAGCCAAGTTGAAGGTCAAGGAATCGAACTGTTTTTTTTTTTGGTTGACTGCTGACGCCTTTACAAACACCTTTTACTGTTGTATTTTTTCTGAAATATGCATTACTTTCTGAGAAAAAAAAATTGAATTATTTTTTCTATGGAGAAAATAATGTTTCAGTAAATTACTTCATATTTATTTAAAATGAAACTTACTGCAGGTGATAGAGGAAGTTACAGCCAAAATTTTATTTCCTTACAATTAACTGCGGAAATCTGCGCTTTTGGAACTACAGGCACTTGAATGGCAATATACACAGTACATAGGTAAATAAGGTTTTGTTGAATAACTCTTGAGTGAATTTAATTCGATTAATTAGAAATAGGTGGGTTTTTCACAATCCAACTGCGAAACCGCTCTTAAGCAAGTGTCCTGAATGTTATTCGGGAAAAAAAGCAAATCCACCCAAAAATTGCATTGCACCTAAGTCGTACCCGAAAGAAAAAAAAAATATTAGAAACATCCAATTTCAGAGTACGATATTCGGTGCATGGAATGTACGCACACTCTTTGATCGTAGCACCAACCAATGTCCTGAGAGAAAACCCGCCATCGGTACCCGAGAGCTCCAACGCTATGGTATGGATATCGCTACGTACAGTAAGACCTACCTGACTCTGGCTGGCGAGGAGAAGATAGTGGAATACGGCGGTTGGTACACCTTCTTTTGAAAGCGAACCTTTCCTCAATCCAGGACATCTGGCGGTAGCTTCACGGTAAAAAACAAGATTACTGTGAAGCTGGAAGAGTGTCCGGTACACACCCCGGACCGCATTACTTGCGTCTACACTTGGGAAACAACAACTAAGGTAGGGCCACTGAGTGATGGCACTTATGACAGCTGCATTTAGTGATGAGGTACATTTCAAATTTCGGTTAAAAATAAAAATCAAGTGTGAGTTTACTCAACATTAGACACGTCATTCAACATTCAACATAATGATACAAAAGGAAAATGTGCCAAAACCAGTGGCGTAGCTATCGGAGGGCTATGCGGTGTAGTGCCCCGGGGCCCCCAAGAGATGTTTAAATATCTAAATCGAAAAAAGTATTTTACTATCATTTATTTTCGTTTAGTTTAACTTCGTCATTGTTTTGTTTTTAATTAAATATTATTGCGTAACTCGGCGACCTCAAACACAACCTATAAAAAATGAGAAACATTAAAAAAAAAATTGTTTCTATACGAATTCTATTGCACAATAAAGCAACATTCAAATCGAAAAATAATAACCGAAACAAGTAGTACATCACTATCAACAATGAAGTATTACATTATAAATAATTACGATACTTTGTAGGCATTTAAACGTCATAAGCGCCATCACTCAGTGGCTCTACTGTACGTGACTGTCATTGGCGTATATGCACCAACTATGGATCGGGATGACGATATCAAGGACAATATTTATCAGGACCTAACACAAACCCTTTCCAGAATTCGCCTTTGGGGAGCAACGGCACTTACTGGGTGACTTTAATGTTAGGCTTGGTTATGACTATGAAGCCTGGCACAAGGTCTTGAAACATGGTGTTGGTAATATGAATAGTAATGGACATGGACAGTAACTACTCTCACTATAAGCTTAAGAGTCGGAGTTCCGAGATTGGGCAAAACAGGGTTCCGAGTTATGGCTTTTTAAGATAGTAAAATATTAATTTCTGAACAAAATAAATACCACTTGTTACCTTACAAGATGAAGTACAGGTTCATTAAAAAAAATCTTGGCACTAATGTATAGTAACTTCAGAAAAAAAAAAGGATTTTCAAGTTCAGGTTACACCCGTAGCGCTGCAATGCTATTCAAGAGATTTTCTTGGAATTCCTGTTTTTTTTCTGAAGTTACTATACATTATTGCCGTGATTTTTTTTAATCAACCTGCACTTCATCTTGTAAGGTAACAAGTGGTATTTATTTTGTTCAGAAATTTAAATTTTTACCGTCTTAAAAAGCCATAACCCCGAACCCCGAATCTCGGAACACCGACCCTTAAGTCAACCTTGAAATTCCTAACATCATGTTTAGACAGAATATAAGACTCCCATAGATTGCCATAGATTACGCTATTGTCATCAGATTGTCTTTATCAAGCTTAATTTAACTTCGACTTTATCCTCAGGTTCTGCAGTCCCGGAAGATCTACTCGCGATCGCGAAAACCGAACAAAGAGACGACACTTTCCGACTGGACCCGAGCGCATCCGAGTGTGCTTAATTTAATTTTGTGCATAATTTATACTAACAACAACAGCAGTCATCACTTTGTATAGAGCGTAGTATCGCTAAACTACTTTTAACTTTTATGCGAGTATTTTTGCTTAAGCGCCAAATAATTTTATGGAACAGTAATTAATAAAATCTAACAGATATGAAAGTGCTCAGATTGCCTCGAAACCTATACGGAATGATGCAAAAAAAAAAAAAAATTCAACGTTAAAACTCATTTTTGCCCAAGTGGCGCTTTAGCATTTTTTCTTTTCCACTGACGATATGGTAAAGTTGAGGACTAATGCTACGCCCACAATTTGGCGCAAACCATAAAATTTTCTTAAGAGGAAAAAATTGCAAAGTTACCTTCCAAACTGTACAATAAACCTCTGGTATTCAATTACAAATATAAACTAGGTCATGAAACTTTGCATAATAACTGTACTCGAAAAAAGCAAGCCCGGAAAGTTAGACATTTCAAAAATAACGATTATTTTCACCATAAAAAATGTTATACGATAGAAACACGCGCTTTTTGAGCGCGCGATGATTCGTTTGTCGTAACAGCCGCGGCTCATAGCGCGCTTTTTATACAATAATGAAACGTCAGAGTTCAGTGGGTCTACCGCGTAATTCTCATTTACATCAACATCAACTTGAGATTGAAATTTGGCGTGCGTCTGACGACGCCCGCCTAACATGCCATCTCTTTTGCACGCGTTGAATTTCGCATGCATTTGCTTGAAGTTGATACAAATGAGAATTACGCGGTAGAGCCCCTGTTCTACTTTTTTACACAATGACCATATTCACATTGAAAGTGCGGGCGCGGGTTGTATTCACAAGAATGTGTTGTATTCACAAGAACTGGAATAGTTTGATTTTGCCGCGCCGCCCGCCCACGCGCCTTCGCTTTCACTGTGGGGGAGCGGAATGATGAAGCTGGGTACACTCTATCCCCCTCCAGGGCTAAGTTGTAAAGCCCAAAAGGCAAACAATAAAGGAGTCATTCAAAAAAAATATATTGACGTGCTCAATGTCAGGTATTATATAGATAGACTCTTAAGCTGGCAGGGGAGCGAGTGTCGCTTCTTTACGTAGTAGTTTAATATTCTTTGATGGTGAGTAGTGAAGTGGAGTATCACATGCTCCACTGTCTCGTCTTCATTTAATTTCAAGCCTGGACATAGAGGGTTTTCAGTGTCGCCTGTGATGAGGTTATCTAACTTTGTCACTTTTATTCAAAAATCAAAAACTTACTTGTAGAAGACAATGAGTTTATCGTCAGCTCCAGGCTTGGTGGGCGTGGAGCGGCCGGCCGACGCGGACAGCTTAGTAGCCATCGCTAACTCAGGAGTCGGAGACTGGTACAGTTGCACCTAGAATACAGGAAAAGAATAAGACGATGATTTCTTAAAGTAACTTTTTATAATATAGGTCTATGAAATTGCCAAATTTAAACTACTTTTCAGTACTAACATTTTTGCTTTTTTTTTTGGAATGACAAATCCGAACTTTATCATTTCTTTTGTGTATAAATGAGACAACATTAAGCTAACAGCAACGTTAATTTAATTTTTGTAAAGTGTGTGCTGTATAAACTTATTATGAATCTTATTATGGAAACTGATGGCATTTAGGATGAACTGTTTTTTAAAAATTAAATTTTAATTATTAAACTGACAATAAAAATAAAATTTAATATGTAGACGTAAAACCTTGAAATCAACTTTCAAACAAACAAGGGAAATGGCTATTGCTACAGAAATTATTAACTCATGTATCTGTAAGAAAATTTCGGCAATTTCATTGGTAATGACCTTGATAAAATATTATACTTGATAAAATACGATCATGAAATAGAAAACTGTAGCAATAATTATTTAATTTTAAATATTATTTGTTCGTACCTGATATGAAATATTCTAAGATGCTGAAGTTCTTTGAGAAAGGTTTTTGTTAATATTGGGGTCAAGCAGTAAACATTTTAGATAAACGAATATGGTTGAGACACTGACCTGAGTCCTATTTCTCTTAGATCTGGGATCAGGAGTAGATTCTCCTGGAGCTGCCTTCTTAGGCGGTGTAGGGCCTTCAGCCAAAGCTGGAGTCTTGCTCTCCGATGGCTGCCTCCTCTTCCTGACTGGAGTTGTAACTGTAGCTAGCTTCAGAGTGGACTTAGTAGTTCTTGGTTCTGGCTTGCTGGGAGCTACTTTAGGAGGATCTGGTTTGGGGGTCACCTTGGCTGGCTCAGGCTTCTTCTCCTCAATCTTTAGTTTTTCTGGTTCCACTTTCTGTGGTTTCTCTGGTTGAGGCGCTGGTTCATCTTTCTTAGGAGCAGGAGCAGTGTTCGGCCTGGGCTCTACATTTTTATCTTCTGTAATGTTTAGGGGTTTTTCTGGCTCCTGTTTATTTTCTGGTTTCTTTTCCTCAACTTTGGGTTGTTCTTTTGGTTGATTCTCAGTTTTGGCATCTGTGTTATTGGGAGTCGGAGCTGGTTTTGGAGGAGTGGGGGCTTGTTTTTGAGGTACCAGAGCTGGCTTTTGAGGAGAGGGAGCTTGTTTTAGAGGTGTTGGAACTTTCTGGGGTGTCGGAACTTTTTGAGGAGTGGGGACTTTTTGAGATGTTGCAGGTGTCTCCTGGCTGTCTTTAGCAGATTCTGGGGCAGGTTTGTTGTCACTTACTGATGGTGCTACATCAGCCGTAGGAGCTGGCTTTAGTTCAGCCGGTTTGGCTGGAGATTTCTCAGGTGCTTCATTAGCAGGAAGAACTTTAGCTTGTGCAGGGGTGTCAGCCTGACCCACAGCGTTTGCTGCCTCAGTTTTCTGAGGAGTGTTTGGAGCAGTGTTCAACTTTTCAGGTGGCTTAGGAGTGCTTGGTGATGTCTTGGCTATATCCTGTTTTTCTTTAATAGGTTCCGGGTTTTGCGGCTTTAACGCGGCGGGAGCGTTAGCCGCCGCTTTCGGCGATTCAACAGTGCCATTAGAGGGTCCGTTTTCAGTTTCCTCCTTCTTCTCAGGAGTTCTGGTCAAAGCCAAAGGCTGAGAAGGGGTCAACACTTTGTCCTGGACCAGACTGAGAGGGGCGCCAGTGGTGACGACCTTAGCGGGGCTGGCGGCTGCGGCGGGCGGAGTCACTGAGTTCTGCGTGACGTGAGAGAGGTTACCATGGTGGCTCATGTTCTGTGCCATCTGCGCCATGTTGGCGGACACTGGCGCCATGGAGGGCTGCGCGTGCGGCGCCGGTGGTGGCGCGGGATGCTGCGCCGACAGGTTCTGCCCTACGAGGTTGTTAGACCCGTGGTTGGTGTGCAGCGAGTTTTGCGCCCCCTGAGGGTGCCCCACGACGCTGTGGTTCACTCCTGCCACGTTGGCCTTGGCGGGGCTCGCTTGACCGCCCGGCTGCGGCTGCGGCGCTCCCGGCTGAGGAAGAACCGGCTTTAGAGCGGAATTCATACCGGCCGACACTTACCGAAGCTCACTTACACCTGAAACAGTAACGATGTCGGTCACCGGACTGTTATTGTCGTAAGTTGTCGCCGCCGCGATGTCTTTGACCCACAACAATAAATCATACAGACTTATGGTTATGTATAACGCCTTACGCGCGCGGGTGTACCCAAGACTTTTCGAGCGGCATCCGAACACTTTCTAATACAAAATAGGTAAAGTACTAGCTAATTCATACAGAGTATAGTTACCGATAGCAGCCTCGGGGACCCAAGCTCATGAAATAGCTAACTGTGGGCTGCCCCAGGAAGAGATAGCCGCAAAAGTATGCGTTCCTATAGTTCCGCAATATCACGCTTTAGCGTAGCTGCAGTGTTGGAAATGAATCACCAGTATCGCGGGGCGGTTGTTTACACTCAATCTCACTTGCAATAACGGATTTCCATGATAAATCAAGCTTATTACTACGTATTCGTAAGTATTCACTATACACTCCGAACGATTAGATTAGGCACAAGTTTAGAGATGGCGTCGGCATAACGCGCATGCGCCACCCTCTTCTTTTCTTCCGCCAATGAAAGGATCGAAATGGACGTTGGCATAGGAACTGTCTCTTTCTATCACAAGCTTATATTGTAGTACTCTCTCTGTTTAGTTCGGCCTAGTCGCCATTGTTCGACAGTTCCCGATTGAAATGGAAGCGATCAAAAAATTTATATTTTTTTCAAGCTTGCTTGCTTAGTTTTAAGAACCCGGTGCGAGACGACGCCAACTCCGATGCGAAGCTAAACGTATCGCAACAATAAAGCGCATATTTGGCTGGCTGATCTAAACAAGTGCCTCACGCTTTGCCCCACGCCGTTTGAACTGTGCTGAGCGAGTCTCGCCCTTTGCGTTGGAAATAATTATTATTTCCGAATACCTTAATTGTGCTTCGATTACTTGGTATTTTTTATTGTGTTTTAAGTAATTAGAATATTGATGATACTTCCAAGTGGTGTATGTGCTTACTTTGCTTGTTAAATGTTCATAAGTCGCTTAACGAAGCCTTGTAAAAGTACTCGATTTTAAGGCGAAAACCCATTATTTTAAATATTTTTCTGGTCTTTAACGTGATGTTTGTGAAAAAATCAGGGACATACACCACTTCATATTGGCCGTCTAAATGAAAGACTAAAATTTATTTGATTGAATTGTTCCACTTTCGCGAGTTATTATGGTTTTTAAATATGTATGAAGTACGATTCGGAGCGGGTTCTTAACAGGTGAAGCCGCAAGATGTGCCAGTTCAAAGCAGGGCGATAACGCTGCAATAATGGGGTAGACTCGGTGTAGCATGATTAAACTTATTTGACAGGACTAAACTTAATTTTAGTTCTGTCTTTTTCTTTCTTTATCGAAAAGAGAAAGACAGGACGCTCAAAATAAGGTTAGTCCCTCAGAATAATTATACTGAAGTTAGTCCTGTCAAATAACTTAGGTTGTGTTGCGGTTGCGTCTAATCGACACTATTAAGGTAAAACGTCAGTCGCTTAGCAAAAAGTGCATAACTTAATTTGTATTTCTTGTTATGCAGTTAAAAATTGAAAAACATTTTGGTATGTGGCAGTTAACACCAATATTTTAGTATGAGTGGGGTTTATAAAGCATGAGTTTGTAATTTAATGCATAATTAGCCATGATCTGGTCCAAACCAACTTAAAATGCTGTTTTAACTTTGTTTGGACCAGATCATGACTAATTGTGCATTAAATTTCAAACTTATGCTTTTTAAACCTCATTAATACTGAACTATTGGTGTTAACTGCCACATAGCAAAATGTTTTTCAATGTTTAACTTCTAAACAAGAAATACAAAGTTATGTTATGCACTTTGTGCTAAGGGACTGACGTTTAACTTAACTGCCATTACATTAGGTAGCCTGTAGCTAGAAGTCTTGATTTTGACGTCACCCTTGCTCACAGAATGCTAAAGTTATTTTCACGAAAAAAGTCCCACCGGTTAAGTCATTTTTATAATTATTAATTATTTTTATCAAGCACTTTCAAAGATGACATCATGGGTGAGACTTGTTTCGTAAAAAAAAACGTAACGCTAACGAACTGCGAAGTTTTTTTTTTGGTATTGGCAACATTTATCTGAAAACAAGTTTGCCGTGGTCCGAAATGCCATATTTAGTAAGTACTTCGTACAACTGCGCCCGTAGCACAGTGTTTAATCACAGACGTGTGTGTTTAATACGCGCGACGCGACTTAATTGAATCACAGGTATGATGAACGTGACATACTGTTTAATCGCAAAAACATCATGACACGTACCTCGCACTTGTGATTCAACCAAGTTGCGTCGCGCGCGATTAAACACTGTACTACGGGTAATGGAATGTGCACTTGACAAATAAATGCAAACAAAAATATAGGAAATAAATAAAATAAACATCACATTTTTTGCGCATAGGTATTTAAGTTTTATAAAATCTTTGTAGCTTTACGCAAAGTTTTATTAATGTACATGGCAATATCAAAAATAATATTGGCAATAATAATAGGGTGACAATATTTATGAATTGTTACTGCACTTTGGATCCGTGTTTCAATCATTTTTGTCATGCTAATGGCCAAAACGGCAAAAATTGTGTAAATTGTATAGTGAAAATTTTTGACGTACATATTTATTTCAACGTTTCGCATTTTGTTTATTTTATAGGGCCTGCCTGTTCAAAACTTGTACGTCACATCCAGGTCAAACTTCCGGAAGAAAGCAGATCAAGACATTTTTGTATTTGGTAGTTACTTGACAATAAAAGTACCATAACAGCGGAGTTCTTTCGTGAAAAGAACTTTAGGATAAGCTTCTTGACTTGGCCTGCGCATTTGTTGTCAGTTTTTTAGGGTTCCGTACCTCAGAATGAATAAAAATACATAATAAAAAATATTAAAAAACACGCCTGCCATAATTTCAAAATGCACTAAAAAGTAAAAAATAATGTATTTTAGTAACGACACCACACGAGCACTGGTTTCTTCCTGAGACATAAGTAAAATTCTTATACGCAGAAACTCATTTTTTCATAATTACGGCAAGACACAGAAATATAGAAATTTAATTAGGATTTCAACGCAGTCAGAAGACAGCTCTACATTGGATACGTGTTGGTTTGCATGTCCCCCGACTGCACTGAAATTCTAATGAAATCTCTATATTTCTGTGTCTTGCCGTAATGATGAAAAAATAAGTTTCTGCGTATAAGAATTTTACTTATGTCTCAGGAAGAAACCAGTGCTCGTGTGGTGTCGTTACTAAAATATCTTATTTTTTACTGTTTAGTGCATTTTGAAATTATGGCAGGCGTGTTTTTTAATATTTTTTATTATTTATTTTTATTTGATACTTTTTAATGTAGGCCTGTTGGTGATTAGATGGTCTGGCAACTAGCATTCTATATCCGCGTATTGACGAAGATTCTAATGCTGAAGATTCCGGCGGCGATTTAGTTCATCGAGGGAATTTTTATCATGCGGTTCGTTTATAAGTTTACGCGGTTCTAGAACACTAATTGCAAAACCATCCAATTGCCTTACGTGACTAAGCGCCACGTAGGCCTGACCTTTGGCAAAAACTTTTTTGCCCAGATCTACGACGGCTCTATCTAACGTTGTCCCTTGGAGCTTGTGCACAGTTACGGCTCAGCATAATATGAGAGGCAACATACGCCGCTCAACTTTACCTTGACCTCTCAAAGCATCATACTCGACTCGATGGGTTCAATTTTGACTCCCTGGTCGATCGTGTTGCCATGTATTGTTCTGTCGTCAAATTCTACAAATACAGCTTGTGGCAACTCCCCAGGCTCAAGTTGATCACGCCGCAACGCAGGCCATTTTATTTTTCGCACAACACCCATAGCACAATTGACTAACCCGTGATCAATGTTTATATTTTTCCGCAGCATTACACCAATCCTTATACACATTGGAATACCACCTGCTTTTTTGAGGTCTGTGGGAACGAAATCCACTTTTGGTGGCTGACCGTAGGACTTTGCTTCCAAGGATATGTCAACGGCCACTATGTTGAACATTCGGCATTTTTTTCCAGCTCCTGGGTCATAGTTGAGTCGTACTTGTCCACCTGCTTTATCCGCATGCAGTCCCCATCAGCGAAAGGACCTATGAGTGGGATTTTCGATAGCACGGTGTGCATTACAGGCAGCGCCATCTAGTGTTATGGCTGGTGTTTTTATTTTGTTTATGTCGGTAGCGCGATGTGAAATACACGCAGCGCCATCTAGTGTGTTCAATAGATATTTTTTTGTTTTTATGGGGTTTTTTACACCCCTGTATATAGCGCATGACACTCTTCAGATGATCATAAATTGTTTGAGACCTCTTTTATCAAAATCCATACGGTAGTTTAGGTTAATGGCAACATTAAATTTATATTTTTACATTTTATGGCTGTTATGTTTTACACTCTGTATATATTTATAGCTTATTCCACTCAGGAGGCTATAAGGATTCTAACGATACCATACACTTCGAAATCGGTTCAAGCGTTAAGTAGTTATGGTGGAATTAAGAAAAATACCCACATGAACCTTGAACACATAACACTCCTTTTTTTGGGGCAGTCGTGTAAAAAACGGAATTCTTAGAGATGTGCACTTTGATGCCCGTCTGTCAAGATCACTCGGCCCTGTGTGAGATTTCAATTTGAAACTGACACCTCCTACAGAAATCTTAAGGCCCCAGACTCTCTTTGCAACATTTCGCTTTCATCTTGCCTGAGTCTTTAGAAGTGGCGCTCCCCCCGCTGCATTAAGATGTTAGAGACCGCACCTGAATGTTGCTCTACTTCGTTAAATGAGTGTACGATTACTTAAAATTTGACATGTGAAGATTTTTAATTATTCAAGTAACGGTAATTTACAAAGTTTGGTTTGTTTATCGGAACAAACAAAATGAATTTGCAAAAGCAAAATAAACAAAAGTAAATCTACCTGGAATAGATGGCTTATTGGTAGCAGTAAGAGTGATTAGTATTTAGACACAATACATTTAGGTCATGCAATTATTTGCAGATTTTTACCGAAGGGGTGTCACGAGGTGTTCCGAGTGTGAACTGTGAGATGCAAGTCATAAGTCCACCCATACGTGTACCTATAAGTACACCCGCGTTTTTCTGACGATTATTACGTCTCAACGTGATCAGCCCTATCGCTCTAAGGAAACCTGCATGCCCTAAAAAGCGTGTAGTTGTGCCCGAAAATTTCTTTATTCATCAAGATTTTCATTTAACTAATGCCGTACATAAAAAATACCTTTATAAAATTTGGAAATGTAGAAAATTAATAATCAAATCGTAACAATGAAAACCTTTAAAATTATGTATTCCTAATACTCACACACATATTACAATCAGTTCTTAAAGTAATATAATAGCAAAAATAGAAACTCTTACGGTAATTAAGTGTCTGTCGGTTTGTGTGTCCATGATTATGACTAAGGTGCAATAAAAAAGGTAAAAAATGTAGTTTTAGAAATGTGATGTTTTAATGATAAGAACCGCAGCTGCGTACGTTCTTTTGTTTTGATGCATTATTGTCTAGCACGTTGTTATCTCGACTGTCGGTTTTAGTGACTTCGATAGCTTTTTAAGATATTTTAAATAAAAGTAAGTAAAGTAATAAAAAGGATGTAGCTTCGGCTTTAGTTATTCCAAAAAGTGGCAACAGCGGTGCTGGTATAAAATTTGTGTCACGCCATCCCCGTGGGTTTTTTAGACCTTCTAAAATACGGCTTTACGGGTTTTCGAATTAACACACATTAACATAACTTAATCTAAGCGAATTAGGGCATGCAATTATTCGCAGATTTTTACTATCCGGATAATGGATAATGTATTATCCGGATAACCGGATACTTATGGTAAAAATTAAGGGTAGCAATAAAAGCTCCGAAAACTAAATTAAAACCACCCAAAAAAACGGCCTACCGCAAACATCTTGAAAAAAAACCGGCCAAGTGCGAGTCAGACTCCAGTCAGAACCTAGGGTTCCGTATTGTGGATGATAAATTTAGTTTTATCATTTTTTTTTCTGTAATTCTTACGTAAACGCGTATTACCATGATTTTTTTCATATTTTTCGGTCCACCAGTTTTGGAGATAAGAGGGGGGACAAATGAATATTTTTTTATAGATTTTCAAGGATTTATCGAAATAGATGCAATTAAATATAGCCAAACTATATATTATTACAATAAGCTTTTTAATACCTACAATGTGATACCCATATTGTTTTTTTTAAATATTTCTTTTCATTTATTTTCCTTTTTTTTTGTTGTTTTTAAATCACTATAGTTTTCCCGGTTATTGGTCAGTTATGATCTAAAATGGATTTTTTTTTTCATATTTTTCGGTCTACCAGTTTCGGACATACACATTATTGTGGTTTTTTTTAAGTTTTCACAAAACCAGTGCCAGTAAATATAGTAAAAGTATATATTTTTACAATCACCTTTTTAGTGTCTACAGTTTGATACCCATATTGTATTTTTAGGATATTTTTTATTTTTCTCACTTTTGTTTTGAAAATATTTTAAACAATTTCAAATTTTTCATATTTTTTTTTACAATTTAATATGTAGGCAAATTAATGCTATTTTTGTGCCAAATTTCATGTCTTTATCTTTACGGTGCTAAAGTTATGATGCTGTGAAATACGGACGGACGTAGATTAAACTTTATTTTATCGAAACAGGGATTTCTTAAAATATTCAAAAAATATTTTATCCATAGTTTACTTATTAAACGATAAGTGCAATATTCAAGTAGAGCAACTTTAATGATACAGTTCGCCTCTCCATAAGAATCTACGCGAGGGAAAGGGAGCAACCGTGCGAGCGGGAGGTAAAATGACGTCGAGCTACACAACACACGTCTGAACGCTGCGATGTCCCAGCGAAACTGAGGGAAATATCGACGCGTTTTGTGTTTTAAACTCTCGATAAGTTTCGATTTGATAAATGTTCTTAAAATAATTTTTTAAATACAGTTTTTTGTTATTTCACTTATTAATAGTTCTATTTTACGTGTTTTAAATTTGACTACGCTAAACGATAGTTTTCTAGTAGAAAAAAAAATGTTTATCAGTGGTTGAATTCATAAAATTACAACTACTTAAAGCACTCGAAATAAGAAAACTAAAGTATTATCCAAAAAATTAACCAGGTAAGATTATTGTTGAAGATATGGGAATAAATGTTACCTGAATAAATTTCTTGTTTTTGTCATAATTTTTACGTGACGTGTGCATGAATGAGACTCTCAACGCGTAGAACATAAATAAAGGTATGTTTGAAGCCTAAAAAACCTATTAAAAGTAGCATTAAAGTAAATGAAAAAATGTGTTTTGAAATCTTCAAATTCCACACTATAAATTAACGTAAAATGTATTTTATTTATTGCTTTCTTACTAACTAAAATAAAATCTTTCTTTTCTGATAATTCTGCAAGAATACTGATTTTTAGGGGACTGGAGCCTTAAGTGCTTTAAAAACATCGGGCTTCTAACATAACGCAAAAAAAAAGAATGTTATTATAATATTTTAGGCTGGATCCGTAACATTATCTAGATCTATGTTTAGTTCGAACTAAAAATCGTGAAATTTGATGAAACAATTCATTTCATTTACATGGCTAACCTGCCATGTAAAATAATATTATATATATAATATTAAGTTTACACAACCTTGTAACTGCGCATTAACGATCTAAAGTATTAATTAAACGATTATTTTAAAATTTTACCCTTTCTACATTTATTAAATAATTCATTTTTTTTTTACTATTTTGTTTATTGTTAGTGGACATAATATAATTTTTAATTTAATTTTGTGTCGATAAAAATATTTTTTCGTAAATTGCTCACCACTTCAAAGTTATATATCGACCATCCGTTTACAAACTGCCAGGAGCGCATTTTCTCGTTGGATTTACTTTATTAAAATTTACTTACTATTTTTATATAATATAGTCGATTCTGAAGGCTTTAATTTTAGTTTTAGTGCTGCCAAAACTAATTATTTTTCATTGCAAAATAGTCTGTTGTTCTCTCTCATCTCAAATAGGACCGTGGTTTTTCTTTCATTTTTCATTGTTGATTTTTTTGACAAGCGAACTTTGAAATTCTGGGCACGTGTAATTCCTTAAATCTTATAAAATATTCACCTAAATTTATTTAAAAAAGGGGCATAACATGGTAGGTTAAATTTACCATTAATAGAATTTCAAACCTACCTGTATTGAAACACTATGAGGTTATGTGGTCTTAGATTAAATTACGAAACATTATAATGGTTTTATTTTTGTATACGCTAAATTCCTTTGATCATCTTATTTCTCTTTAAATTCCAATTTTCAGGATGTTCTTTCGAGGCCGGCTGAGGAGTTTGGAAACGATGAGACCCTCGAACATTTGTGGGCGGCTAAAGCCATGGAACACAGTGATATTTACTTTAACGTATGTATTTTTGACGTAATTGTAACGTAAATTAAGTTAAAGGTGTTCCGAATGTGAAATGCATGTCACGGTCCACACTCGGTACACCTGCGTTTCACTGACGATTATTACGAAATAAAATATATTTGTGAGTGAATACGCGAAAAGATACCTAAAGGGATAGGTACAATTATCCAGAGAAAAACAAATTTCGAAACTTATCCCTGAAAGCTCTAATTTTCCAAATTCTTTCAGGTCCCTTTTCGCATTGACTACTCACATTTATTTATGTAATGTAGGTATATCAGATACACTATTACTGATAGTTTTATATAAGTAATAAATAATAATAAAGGGAAATCAAGGTAAGGTTTACTTGAATTTAATTTAATAAAAAATACACTTTAATAAAATGAAATGTATAGGAATAAGGAATAATTAACATTATAAATATATGCAGTAAGTACATATAAAATATATATATATGCCTAACTCCGCCCATTCGATTAGTCTTGCTAAGAAGGGCAAGAAACTTAGCAGGATCATGCCTTTTTTTTTCATAATACGTCCCAATACGTTGGGTGGTAAGCCCTATCACTATACTTTGGGCACAAATACACCCTTTTTTTGTTTCCTGATTGTGTTTTCCTTTACCATTAAGCAAGTGGTAAGTATTAGGACACAAATGCTATATGCACATCATTGTGTTTTCCTTTACCATTAAGCAAGTGGTAAGTATTAGGACACAAATGCTATATGCACATCATTGTGTTTTCCTTTACCATTAAGCAAGTGGTTAGTATTAGGACACAAATGCTATATGCACATCATTGTGTTTTCCTTTACCATTAAGCAAGTGGTAAGTATTAGGACACAAATGCTATATGCACATCATTGTGTTTTCCTTTACCATTAAGCAAGTGGTAAGTATTAGGACACAAATGCTATATGCACATCATTGTGTTTTCCTTTACCATTAAGCAAGTGGTAAGTATTAGGACACAAATGCTATATGCACATCATTGTGTTTTCCTTTACCATTAAGCAAGTGGTAAGTATTAGGACACAAATGCTATATGCACATCATTGTGTTTTCCTTTACCATTAAGCAAGTGGTTAGTATTAGGACACAAATGCTATATGCACATCATTGTGTTTTCCTTTACCATTAAGCAAGTGGTAAGTATTAGGACACAAATGCTATATGCACATCATTGTGTTTTCCTTTACCATTAAGCAAGTGGTAAGTATTAGGACACAAATGCTATATGCACATCATTGTGTTTTCCTTTACCATTAAGCAAGTGGTAAGTATTAGGACACAAATGCTATATGCACATCATTGTGTTTTCCTTTACCATTAAGCAAGTGGTAAGTATTAGGACACAAATGCTATATGCACATCATTGTGTTTTCCTTTACCATTAAGCAAGTGGTAAGTATTAGGACACAAATGCTATATGCACATCATTGTGTTTTCCTTTACCATTAAGCAAGTGGTAAGTATTAGGACACAAATGCTATATGCACATCATTTTCAAAAACTTATTGGTGCATGCCCTACCAGGGATTGAACTTGGGTCTCAAGATCGAGAGCCCAGCGGTCTAATGCCTGAGCTACCACCACTTTTTCTAATGACTTAATGTCTACTTCGAGAAAGTATGCTGTTACAACCCATCTAGCCCCATGTCTTTTCACGGAGCCTCATGATAACCATCATGTAAAAAACGTTTACCTTATTTTGCAGGTACTCTGTTCAGTAGACACTAGATGGCTGCGATTGACACCTCACGATGACCTCATTTACAACACTTTCAGACTAGACTTCCCTGATCTAGACGTGGCTTACATCAATGAGAGTGAATTAAAAAACAACACAAACAAAGCTAAATGGAGAATCTTCTGTGACAAGTTTAAAAACATCATTGAAGATTACAGTTTCGGAACTCTGATGCGAGCCGATACTAAAGGAGACTATTCGGAAGAAAACACAATGCTTGTTCCTAGAGTACAGTTCTATGCCATAGAAATAGCTAGGAACAGAGAGTGCCTGAACAATGAAGTAAAAAAAAAGTTTAAATGTGCATCACTCGCCACAATGGAAGCTCAAAAAACTGAAGTCACTGTATAGAACTTGCTTTATTTAAGGAATTTCTTCATGCCAGCCAGTTAAACATAAGTTTAGATTATAGGAGCCCTAATCATTATATGTATTTGATAGGTTTAATGGCAGCAAAACTGTAACTCCTTCAATGGTTTTGTGGTTTGTTTGTTCAGAACATAGTTGTTATAATTATTAAATTAAATTATCACTGAATGATTTACACAGCATCAATAAGGGAGTGACATTTGAGAGATCATTTGTGCGTGAATATATCTGCCATTATCATTATATTAAAGTTTTATGGACCTAAGGCAACATGTTATGCGTTATGCCAATACAAAGCAATACATTTACTTACTCATCCATTATGTCAAAATTATTTGAGATGCTGTCTCATACATTTTTGATAATAAATTTTTTGTACTACTCACTGCATATAAATGTTTCATTTTCTTGTTTGTGTACAAGTATTTAATGATTATTTATATACGAATTGTTATTTTTCTGTCCTACTAATACGGTCACTACAAGTAAACTGCATTAAAATCTGCCGAGTAGTGCAGCTGTGCAGTCGTGTGTCCCTGTACTGTATACAGAGATTGATGACACAATATACAGAGAGGATTATCTCCATAAAAGATAATTAAGTAACAAACTTTATTCAGAGTGTCCTTGTTCACTAAAACTGTACTTGTAGGGGCGCTTTCCCGTAAAAATACTGAACGTATTTGATGTGGTTTTTATGTTATGCAGCCATAAGTCCCAGAAGTAACTTACTGTACCCACCTACTTATAATTACAATATTTAGCCACTGCGTGAATCGAAATCACATTACAAATAAAAAAAAAAAAATCATTACTTACTAAAAATTAAACACGGCTACTTACGAGTATGTTAGCCAGTTGAATAATACAACACAAAATAATATCGCCTGACTAGTTTCATTGTGTAATAATAGTATAGTTTCTTAAAAGGTAAACAGGATTATGCAGCGGTGTCTCGTTTGCGTATTTCCTCGACCGTATTGAATTCGTCCCCTCGTCGCGACAAATTCAGTACGTTTTTGGAAAAATTGGTCGCGAAAATGTATCGATTTCAGCACCATTAGTAGACAAATTCAACACTGGCTTGTGCCTTTTTATAACTTTAGCATCGTTAAAGATAATAATACTTGAAAATTTGGCGCGAAAATAGCATTAATTTGTCCACGTAACAAGGTGTAAAAATAAATTTGAAATTGTTCAAAATATTTCCAAAACAAAAGAGAAAAATTAAAAATATTATATTGGTATCAAATTGTATAGGAAGGATTGAAAATACCACGTCCCTTTGTTTACCTTATTTCCATAAAATATCTTCAACGCGGTCGCAGCCACGGGCAAACGCTAGTCATAGGTATAATAAGGCGCCAAAAAACTTCCTTTTTTTGCTGTGTGATAAATCTTGTCAGAATGACTTCCCCAAAATCAAATCCTGGATCCGCTCTTGATCGACTTCATACCAACCTGTTGACGAAGCTGATACGGTTTTTCAGAATTACCTATAGACGACAGAATTTACAGCAAAACCGTGTTTATTTTGGTCTCTAATGGGGCTGAAATTAATACGTTTATGTACGCGACATTGATCGCGACGAGAGGACGAATTCAATACGGTTGAGGAAGTACAATACGGTTCCCGTTTGCAACTATCAGTGGTGTTTGGTGTCAGTGCCAAACGGGGCATGTCGCCGTGTAATCCTGTTTGCCTCTGAAGAAACTGTACTAACTACAGTGAATTCAGTCGGGCTATATCATTATAGCTTGACTAAGTATCTGATTAACATAATCGTGAGTAGCCGTGTTTATAGAGTAAACAAACCTAAGTACCTACCTACCTAAATTGTAATAAGTATGTGGATTTAATTATGGTAAATAAATATGGTCATTTTATTACTAGTGCTCCACCGTCCGTGCTGAAGAAACTACCGTCAGCTAATTATTTATTACTAGTGCTCCACCGTCCGTGCTGAAGAAACTGCCGTCAGCTAATTATTTATTACTAGTGCTCCACCGTCCGTGCTGAAGAAACTGCAGTCAGCTAATTATTTATTACTAGTGCTCCACCGTCCGTGCTGAAGAAACTGCCGTCAGCTAATTATTTATTACTAGTGCTCCACCGTCCGTGCTGAAGAAACTGCCGTCAGCTAATTATTTATTACTAGTGCTCCACCATCCGTGCTGAAGAAACTACCGTCAGCTAATTATTTATTACTAGTGCTCCACCGTCCGTGCTGAAGAAACTGCCGTCAGCTAATTATTTATTAGTAGTGCTCCACCGTCCGTGCTGAAGAAACTGCCGTCAGCTAATTATTTATTACTAGTGCTCCACCGTCCGTGCTGAAGAAACTGCCGTCAGCTAATTATTTATTACTAGTGCTCCACCGTCCGTGCTGAAGAAACTGCCGTCAGCTAATTATTTATTACTAGTGCTCCACCGTCCGTGCTGAAGGAACTACCGTCAGCAAATTATTTAATTATGGTAAATAAATATGGCCATTTTATTACTAGTACTCCACCGTCCGTGCTGAAGAAACTGCCGTCAGCTAATTATTTATTACTAGTGCTCCACCGTCTGTGCTGAAGAAACTGCCGTCAGCTAATTATTTATTACTAGTGCTCCACCGTCCGTGCTGAAGAAACTACCGTCAGCTAATTATTTATTACTAGTGCTCCACCGTCCGTGCTGAAGAAACTGCCGTCAGCTAATTATTTATTACTAGTGCTCCACCGTCCGTGCTGAAGAAACTGCCGTCAGCTAATTATTTATTACTAGTGCTCCACCGTCCGTGCTGAAGAAACTGCCGTCAGCTAATTATTTATTACTAGTGCTCCACCGTCCGTGCTGAAGAAACTGCCGTCAGCTAATTATTTATTACTAGTGCTCCACCGTCCGTGCTGAAGAAACTGCCGTCAGCTAATTATTTATTACTAGTGCTCCACCGTCCGTGCTGAAGAAACTACCGTCAGCTAATTATTTATTACTAGTGCTCCACCGTCCGTGCTGAAGAAACTGCAGTCAGCTAATTATTTATCTTAATTTGTTTAATTTCTGTGGTTCAAACATCACAACCACTAATGCGGAGGTTGCAGATTCAAATCCAGTAGGGGCACGTTAGTGTTCGGTCTGCCGGTTTCGGAAGGCATGTTTATTTAATACTGTGGGTTCATTTTTGTGCCCAAGGTGTGGCGCGATAGGGCTTACCACCCATCACTGGGACGTAATAATCGTCGGTGAAACGATGATCGGCGAGTGTGGACTGCACTTGGCAGTCAATGCTCGGAAACACTTCTGATGCCTCCTCGCGGATTCATGTTGTGAAATGTTTCACAAAAATGGTCACCGCTCAGCTCTCTTGAAACACAGCTCAATTATGTATATAATAAACCCACCCTCCAGCTAGTCTAGCATAGCAAACCATCGAGCTCGATAACTATAGAGTATAGAAAGAGGAATAAAATAGAAATACTTGACGTAGGCCAGAGACAAAGCCTTCAAACCTACGACTGTAACCAGAGAAGCACAGGTGAGTGATAGATGAAGAAAGAAATCTTGGTCAATCAATCAATACAAAAACACATGCACTTTTGCACGCATTCCTCAATAACTCGTCACTCTTTTAGGAACAAAGCATTTTCGCTGGGCCTGCGGCTTATTATGTATCTTTAAATCGTTTAACAACTGGGTGTCTATCATCGATAAAAACTGAACTTTCAAAATTACCTGTGTTTAATCGCGCGCGATGTCACTTAGTTGAATCACAGGTGCGAGCGTGACATACTGTTTAATCGCAAAAAACATCGTGTCACTCTCCTCGCACTTGTGATTCAAAAGTGGCGTCGCGCGCGATTAAACACTTTGCTGAACTATTTACGAACTGTGACGTCACTTATAGTGAGAACATATCCTTAGACAAGCGGAATTTGATAGTATTATATACCTATCCACGTTTTTGATTATAGGCACCCTGTTCGCAAGCGATTCAAATATACATAATAGGCCCGCTGGTACCCATCTCTGCTGAACTATTTACTAACTGTGACGTCACTTAAAGTGCTAACATATCCTTAGATAATCGGAATTTGATAGTATATATACCTATCCATTTTTGATTATAGGCACCCAGTTGGCAAGCGATTCAAATATACATAATAGGCCCGCTGGTTACCCATCTCTTGAGCCTTATAGGCAAAATTGCCTGTGTTTAATCGCGCGCGATGTCACTTAGTTGAATCACAGGTGCGAGCGTGACATACTGTTTAATCGCAAAAAACATCGTGTCACTCTCCTCGCGATTCAAAAGTGGCGTCGCGCGCGATTAAACACTTTGCTGAACTATTTACGAACTGTGACGTCACTTATAGTGAGAACATATCCTTAGACAAGCGGAATTTGATAGTATTATATACCTATCCACGTTTTTGATTATAGGCACCCTGTTCGCAAGCGATTCAAATATACATGATAGGCCCGCTGGTACCCATCTCTGCTGAACTATTTACTAACTGTGACGTCACTTAAAGTGCTAACATATCCTTAGATAATCGGAATTTGATAGTATATATACCTATCCATTTTTGATTATAGGCACCCAGTTGGCAAGCGATTCAAATATACATAATAGGCCCGCTGGTTACCCATCTCTTGTTGAGCCTTATGGTCTCAGTGTTGACCATACATCGTAATGGTGTTTGATAGACCTTGCAATGTCGCGAGTAAACTCCAGTTAGTCATCAAATTTCCATCATAATAAAGAAAACCACAAGTTTTTGGCTTTTTGTTTATTGGTCTTATTCACTAGATGTTTACGAGGCTTCCATAGCTGTGGTGGAGGCTGCGGTCTCCTCAGTGTATTTGCCCTTGTCCTTGCCGAGCGCTGCCAGGCGACCCTTGGCCCTTCTGTCGAGGATAGCCTTGCGGTCCTTGTTCATCTTTAGTTTCACCACAACGCACTGGAGGGAAGGAAATGTCATGTATTAGGGAAACAAGAATTATCTCGGTTTATTAGTAGTTTGGGATTATTAAAATCGTGAGCACAACGGTATTGGAAATTAAGAATGTTTTTATGTAGACAGATTCTGACCCAGGCCGTATTGGCGGGTCTAAATATACTGGCATAATTTAATGAAACCACATAATCTACTGATAGCACAGAACAACTTTTCCAAAGAAACATTCGCGAAAGTGTATAGAAATATTCGCACCATACCTACATACTAAAGTAGGGGCATCGAGTGATGGCACCCATGACGTTTAAATGCCTAGGTACGAATGAGTAAGTGTCACTAAAACAATGTAATACTTGTTGATAGTGATGTACTGCTCGTTTCGGTTATTATTTTTCGTGTTGCAAATAATTTAACAATGAATTGTTATAGAAGCAAAAAATTTCTAATTTTTTTTTAACTCTAGAGGAGGTCGACAATTTAAGGCAATTCAACGGAGAGTAGTAGTGGTAAGTAGTGGCTGAATCATTATCAATAAATAAAGGGTTATTCTCTTCTTAATCCTACGGCTCTATCTCTTTCCAAACTATATAATTGTAAACCAGTAACTTTCTAGATTTTATGGCTACCTTGTAAGCAGATTTAACACATTTGCCTTTTATATTTATTATGTTGAATGTTGTATGACGTATCTAATGTTGAGTTAACTCACACTTGATTTTAATTTTTAACCGAAATTTTAAATGGTCGCCCATCACTAAACGTATCAGAATCTGTAATAAGTGCCATCATTCGTTACCCCTACCGTAGCTTAAAATGTACCCACTGCAAATTTTGTATGATGGGCATCTGAAGGGTGTTTCTTTGGAAAAGCTTTTTAACATGGTCATTGATTACTAGACTATTTATGGTTTCATTTCAAAATAGCGGTCTATTTACACCCGATATATAAAGATAGTGAGCATAAAAAACATTATTAATAATAAATCAAACTTCCGTTTACTTTTATTTGCCATCAGAGCCATCTTTAGTTCATAGTTGCACGCAGGCAGACGTCAACCTTCGGTCGTGGAGAAAACCTCCACAATGTCAGGTCTCTGTTAGCCATTATAGTGCAACTCGTAGAATGGTTTGTGATCATCATTTGCAAATGTCATGTTAAATGTGCTACTTGAATCTAAATGCCATTTGTTTAGCATAACTAAGCTTAATTTTGGATCAAAGCATTTGAAAGATAAGCCAAAATAAATCTTTTAGCAAAATTAGCTTAATGATTGTTAAAAGAGCAAAGTCAAAATGTTTTCTAGGCATATAGGTATAGAGGAAAGAGTACTCTTTTATTTAAAATAATTCTTTCATATACTTATAGAACAATTGAAATATTTAATTCTTTATTGAAGATAAATCCGCAAGCCCATATTTTGCACATTTTGGATGGGCGAAAGCGAAAAATTAGGGAGGCGCAATGTAGATATTTTCTTCAATAGTATGTAACTCATTCAATTCAAACATTGGAATAGACTTCTCTTGCTTAAAATGTAAAAGTATGAGTGGCATACCGACCAGGATCACGTTCACTAAACACTAGCTGAAACAAACCTTAGAGGGATGGATGCCGACGTATGCACTGGCTCCGTTAGCCTTCTCCCGCTGGATCCTCTCAATGTAGACAACGAACTTCTTACGGTAGACCTGCACGACCTTGCCGACCTGCTGACCCTTGTAGTGACCACGGACAACCTGGAAGTGAAGGGAAACAGGTCAGTGCTATTGTCAGTTTATTTACGTTATAGATGGAATAGAGCAGCTTGTTTCTGAATATAGTAATCACCTACCAATATCAAATCCATCAATATAACTCTTAACTTTACACATACACAATTGCACCTAGTCATCTATCAAAAAGTACAGGGTTTATTCTTTTTAACTTCATTTATCACAATTCACAGATCGCTTCTAAGCAATGGATTGTGAATCCAGGTGTTTCATTCCACCAAAAACATAAATGTGACAAAGGAGCTGAGTTCTGTACAAAGGCAGTGCAGGATTGACAGATTCGGCAAAAAAAAGAATTGAGAAACAAAAGGGTGCCAAGGTTTATGAGGATCCTTCAGTCATAATTGCAATAATGTACAACAGTCTTTACTTGTTTTAAAAGAATGTTTGTTAGGGTCCTTGCCACTGAATAGAAGTTGGCAAGTGTTGCGTGTCTAGATCAAAAGTAAAATCTGTGTAAATAATAAGTCTTCCATATGTATATGAACAACTTTTTTTATGACGGATATGTAAAATTTCATTGACTTTTTTTCATGGTCTTGTGCAACAAGGATTCTGTAAACTCAAATAAGTAGATGAAGATGTTAAACACCTACGTAGACATAGAGAGTTGAGGGGAGGGGAAGGGGTGAGGGGGGATTTCCCCCTAGCCCATCTCCCTGCCAGAATGGTTTAGTTTCAGAGTTGATTTTTCTTGTAAAATATTTATGGGAGCAGGATGCCTGACTCCATGCAATTAGTCACAAATGTTCTTACTCGCTGTCACTGCTTCGGCTTTGAACCAGCCTCGGCCAGCTCCGCCTACATTGGTCTATCTGCTCTTATATCCCACCTTACAAACTTCTTATCTTAATTCCAGTTCATTAACATGATGATCCTTTTGCCAAATCCTATATATTTTGTACTCAAGATCCAAAGAATCTCGGTAAAAGTGCTTCCCCGGAATTAACTCCAGGGGGTTATTCCCAATTTGATATCTTTATCTCTTTTATAATTGATTTGAAAACCCAACGATATTCCAATGAAAACTGGTTTCATGTTTTGTATAATATTTACTGTATAAATGTGATATTTATGTTTACGTTAGCTGAATCCCCATTGTTATTATAAATCGAAAGTGTGTTTGTGAGTTTCTCATTCTTTCACGCAGCAACAGATCAATTTAATTTTTTGCATGGAGATAGTTTATGGGCTGGAGAGTGACATAGGCTACTTTTCAATTTGCAAATAAATTAGCGCGGGCGAAGCTGCAGGCAAAACCTAGTGATAGGATATTTTGCAACCAGTTGAGAATTGTTAATATGTTATTTTATTAGCCTATTAAAACTTCAAGATTAGCAAAACAATCAGAGCCATCAGTGAACCATGGTACAGACCAGCTAGCCACATTCAGGTCTAGTCAAAGAAAACCTCAGACCTGACCGTCCTGCGACAGCACATCTGCAGTCTGTGAATGGTTTGTTTTCATCATTTCATTTTGCTAATTTTAAATATAAGGTGAAATTTAATCAACTGCCCAAATTCATACTGGAGACTCGGTTAGTAATGAGTGATCAGGAACAATGTTTAATGACTCGTCAAGTGAAATAAAAAAAAAAAAAAAAATTTGCTCCTGTACTGCCTTTACCAGGAATTATTATATTTGAACTAGTCCAGTTGGTATAGGAATAGATTAAAAAGTAAAAGTATACAATTGAAAATAATAAACAACTACTGATTCTGAACATATTCACTTTAAACTTTAATTTACTTTCCTGTAAACTAAGTAAAATTAAGATACAACTTTCATCACTTTACTTAACCATCTACCTACAATTTTTAGTGCCATCTTGCAATCATTTAGATTTGGCTAGTGATGTAATGTTACTTTATAACCCTCACACTTGATTTCCTACTCTACCCTCGTAAACTAGAAATTTTGTACTTTGTTATTTAAACGGTTAGTTTCATGTAGGGCTCAGCCTGCGACCCTCACACTTATATTACCTGTGCCATCTTATCTGCACACTAACCAAACAATCCAAATTGAGGAACATCTACTGCAGCTGTTTGTACTATGGTAATTTGGTAATCATTGCTTATAAAGTGAAGGTACCTAAACAAAACAAGTGCGAGGTCTGTATCATACTTTGGTCATTAGAAGCCTGAATTTGACAATTCCTTGCTGTTCAAAAGACAAAAAGATCTGTATTTCTTTAAAAACTTGGTTGTAAGAGAACCAAACATAACCTAATACTGGCCATTACAGAAAATTGCTTTTACCTTATTTTATTACGTTAAGCTTAAGAAATCTAAACAGTAAATACCTGAACTTCATCGTCTTTGCGTATGGGCATAGACTTCACGTTGAATTTCTGTCTGAGTTCCTTGGATAGAGGCGCGGACATCAACACTCGTCTAATGTGAGAGGGAGCGCTGAAATGGCGCTTCCTGTTTTTCCTTCTGGACGAGGTGACTTGCTTGTTGTACTTCATTGTGAAGTTGTCTTTGCTGAAAACGGAAAATAACACTTATTTCACTTCGGCCAAAATATGTTTGGAGGTTACTCGTGCGAAACGTCAAGTTTTCAGAGTTGTAAAAAGAAACACAGGCACTGTCTAAACGTAAAATATTCCCGTATGGCACAAGCTTATATCCTTATAAATAGTTTTCTGGAGACAATTCATCAATATAATATGAGTTTTACAAGATTTTTACGGATAAAAACCTACCCAAAACGACACGGCAAAGAATCAAAATTAGAAAGAACCGAACAGTGTTGCCAGTTAAAATATTAATTTTATTTTGTTTGGCTTTGACAGCGGGCTTCGTTCAGTTTGATGGTCCGGCGACGTCCACCCAACTTACCATTTCTTTTCTATCCTGCTGCGGCACACAATTATTTTACCGTATTTTGAAGGTATTGGAGGTATTCTGTAGCAGAGTCATTTTTGTAGACGAAACTTGGATATATTTTTTTTTTGTTACTTACCTCCTAAAGCACTTCCTTTCTACGTACTAAATTATTTTTCAATGCAAGTGCTCGTAAAGGCCCATTTTTTATGCATCAAAACCGAACAGAAAGTCGATTATTTTGCCCTCAGCTTTATTATTATTATTATTTTTATTTATTTTCAATGGTTGGCTAACCTGTAGCCTTTCCTGTGTACCATAAATGTTATACTTTTTTTTCCACTGTTTAACGGCTCTGGCTACAGTCCTTTTGAGCCAATCATAATTTAAAGTTCACAAGATTATATATATTTGTTTTATTTCCTCACAGTATGCATTGAAAAACGTAGTATGTTACACGAGCGTAAGAACAATAAATTACTCGGTTACGTTTAAAACACTCGCTACGCGCGTGTTTTAAATCGACCTCGTAATTTATTCCTTTTCGCCCTTGTAGCATAAACTGCTATAAAAACTAAACGCATCAAACTTTTTTTTGCCAAGCCGTTTTACAGGCTAGCTTCCATTAAATTATCATAGATGGCGCTGTCTAAGGACTTGAAAAGTTATATCATATCTTGGATAAATAAGCCTTTGCAAAAGATTAAAAACAAATCAAAGGTAAAGTTTTTTGTTGTTATAATTTTTGCTTGGATAACTTTAATATCAATACCGAATATTATCTGGGCACCGATTTTAGCTATGATTTTGGACTTGGACTGATTTTTTGAACTGATCTGCTCAAACTCAGAACAACATCAATGTGCTCAAAGCTAGTATCATTATGAGCAAATACTACGGCTCTTGGTGCCTAGCAAAATGATTAGGGGGGTGGGGGCAGGCTGAGGGTAGTTTTCATGGAGCTTTGTCATGAAATCATAGTCAATAATACCATATCCTGTACTATTTAAATACGTGTAAGTAAATTTAAGACTCTTAATATAGTTGTATAAAAGAAATGTGTGAGTCCTTTATAGACTTTGTTATCTCATGGCACGAATCAAAGATTATCAGTAATAGAGCGTACTTGACATTACTATGTAAATGCCTACGTAGGCTCCTACTCTGAGCTTTGATGTTTAATACCTAGGTGCTCTACTAAGAAGCCGTTTATACTTTTTGAAGTGGGTACTTCTATGTTCGCATCTCATAGATCATGGCATTTTCGTATTTAGTACTTGACGATAAGATTATTTTGACAGGGGACTTCTATCGTGAAAAAATTTAGGATAACCTTTTTTTTGACGAAGGATAAATAAATTTTTTATTACAGATTATTACCTTTTTATTTCGTTCAATATAGTTATTATCAAAATTAAATGAATGCTCATTTGATTGGAATAATAAAATATTTGAAACGACTTCGACTTGAAACTGAAGTTTATTTTTTAATGTTTTTACAAAATTCATACTTGCGATTGTCGGCACTTGGTGAAACATTAACATTATCATTATTTACGTTGCTCAGAGCTAGTGCCTGGAGTCAATGAAATGTATTTTTAATTAACACCCACCCTTGAAAATGGTGTAAAATCTGAAACCGGTTGGGAGAAAACATAAATAAAGTGAAACTACTGTACAAGTTAATAATTCATCATAACTATCTATTCTACGTTTTTAAAAAAAAATCGCTTACCTAGCTCCAGTAAAAGATAACAAATTTCTGTTATAATTTTTGTAAATGGTAAATAAATAAATAAATAAAAAAGTGCTTTTAACTCAAGATGTATTAAACTGTTTATGTCAATGTCATCTAACAATTTTCAAATGTAATTAATTTTTAAATGGAGTAACTGAAAGTTTGATTCGCTGCAAACTCAGCACTGTAAATCTTTCATAATACTAAGTGCGTACGCTTCTATACATAAACAGTTATGCATGTAAGCTTTTAGAAAAATATGAAACGTTTTACAGCTTAGATGATGCACGATTTAATGCACAATTAGCCATGATTTTATAAAAACAAACTTAAAACAGCGTTTTAAGCTTGTTTCAACAAAATCGTGACTAATTGTGCATTTCATTTCAAACTGTTGATTTATAAACCTAACTCATAGTAAACTATTGGCGTGAGTTGCAACAGACTAATATCTTTTTCACTTTTAAATTCCTAACAAGAAAAACAAAGTTCAGTTGTGCACTTTGTACCGAACGATTGACGTTTAACCTTAAACACTGGCACTTGATACTTAACTAAACTCCGGCCGTTCATTCGAGAGAATGGTGACGTTTGCAAATGTCAGGGGATAAAACCTTTTTTTTACTGTTTTGCATTTCAATATTTTATATTTATCATGATGATTTTAGGATAGATTATATATCGTTAAAGGTCCCATTTGTTAATAAAAAGTATTTTTGTCGTATATATTTTCCACTTCCTAGTACAAAACTTAATGAATCAGCTGACTCAATTTCTACGTAAAAGTTAAAAAAAAGCGCAAAAAATATTATTTTTAGCGAAAAGTTGTCTATTAGCGATACTGTGTTCACTTGAATTTAAGAACCTTATATAGAGGTTGTCATTTTATTTATGTAGCGAAAATCATATTGAATTAAGACTCTGTATCTAAGTGATCAATGTTCTATTACCCTTTTTGTTGCGGACAACAAGCCTGAAAGGAAGCTGGCCAGCGGACCGAGGGACGGAGCGACGAGTTAGAGCAAGAAGGCAAAATGTTGACTCGCGTCCAGGCTGGCCTACCTCAGGCGTCCTTCCTCTGGCCTCACCTCTCCGCGCTCCGTCGACATCGCACCTACGGGCACTACACGACAGAGTGGTTTTACGATATAAATATAAGGCCCTATGTTTGTAAATTTATTCACTCCAGTTTACTTGTTCACTTCACTTCTACTATCGTTTCACTTAATAAAGATTTGAAGTTTGAATACTGGGTTTTAATACAGTCCACTAAGGGATCCTGACCTCAACACTTTTTGTGAAACTCGTTAATTTGTTTTTATCGTTTTCCCGAGTCCAGCTCCGAGTCAGTTACTATAGGAAGTCAACATTTTATTTGGCAAAATTAGCAAAAAGTATTACGATCCGTGTTGCTGATTTATTATTATTACTTGCCAATATGGTAGTTTGGCTGTATAAATAAATGTCACCTTTCAAAGAGCTCGTGCTATAACTAAAATTTCCTTCTGCTCATTATTTCTGTCAAATCAGCAATCATAATGCCTGCAGTATGAATCCTCGACTTTTTGAATCGATATTTCAGAAAAAGGTTTATAATATCTGCGGTGTAAGGCAGTGTTGTCGTATTATAAAACTGATATACCTTACCAAATAATAAGATCGTATATATATTCTATTCCAGGGTTTTTATTTATAAAAAAGTTTAAATAATCATGATTTGGATTTATTTCGTCCCATTTGTTGTACCGTTGATATTTTTTTAACGTGTCTTTATTTATGTTTGTCGTGAAGAAGCTCTTGTTGACTTGTAGTATTTTTTCGAGATATCGCCACACTCCATCTGTCATCATTCTCTCGAATTAACGGCAGCAGTTTAGAGAAGATTAAGGGACTTTCAAGGAAGTGAAACTAACTCGCAGCTCCCGCTCCGCTGACTGTAATAGTGATTTCACAAATTCGCTGATGACGATGATGGATGATGGATGATGGTGATGGTGATTGATAGAAAATACTAAATTGTATTAACACTAATAAAAGTCTTCTTGTACGAGTTCCACTATTTATTGCGACTAGTTTCGTCTATTTGACATCGTCGGGCTAATTGGAATAGGTAAACAGTAGAGTAAGCTATCCTTTATACTGTTTACCTATTCCAATTAGCCCGACGATGTCAAATAGACGAAACTAGTCGCAATAATTACTTAAATAAAATAGTGCAACTCGTACAAGAAGACTTTTATTAGTGTTAGGATGAAGTTCCATCAAGGAGTCACACCTTACACTATAAATGAAATGGTTTTAAAAGCTCGCCTGTGTACAAAAATTTAACTTGTGCAATAATAGTTATTTGTTATGTAAGGCTGGAAAGTTAAATTTTGGCGCGAGTACCTTGTATTGAATCCTGAGCGTAGCGAGGGTTTCAAAGGTACGAGACGCTAAATAACTTTGCTGCAGAGTGAAACACAGAACTTTTCACCTCACTGAAGCGAGGAAAATGTTAGGTGCAAGAAAATATATATCGTACGCTTTTAGTATTTGTCGCGCGATTTATCCGGAAGAAAACTGAACTCGGCATTATGTACCGTTTGCACTAATTCTGCATGTGTTAAATTTATATCTTCGTCGCTGCTAGCCTCGCTCATAATTTATGATTTCTTTCGATTTTATCAAAAAACAAACCAAAATAATGGAAGGAAAGTGAATTGAATAAAGAGAAGGAAATTTTAAAGTTTTTGTTTTTAATCAAATTTTCTTGCTGGCCAGTGCGATTATTCTTTAAATGACGCATGACATGAAATAAGTATTTGCATTTCAGTGGACTGGCTGCAGAGAATATAAACTATTACGAAACCAATGAGGTTCTATATATATATATGTAATATTATTGTACGAAACCTTTATTGAACAAAAATATTAGAATTTTAAAAACACTTTCCACGCTAGTGGATAAAGTGCGCTTTTCCACCCAGCCAGATTTCTAATGATAAACAGAGCCTTTCCGAGCTTGTGAGGTGAAAAGAATTTTATTATTATTATCATTATGTAGGTACACTTTCCAGTCACGGGCTCATAGGTAAGTAAGACATTTCTTGCTTTTATCCACTTCAATTGATGGAAACAGCATTTTCTGTTGAGGGTCCTTGCCTAAAACCGTAACTCTGATATCAAATTAAATTTATTTTCACTAGTTCGAAAAGCACGCCTTTGTTGCCTAAAACCAGTGAGCAAAGTCGACTTTTGCTCACTGGTTTTAAGCAGTGAAGAAAAGTTTTTCAAATTAAGAACAGTGCGAATTGATCAAAAGCAAAGTCTTTGTCTCCTCTTTTGTGTACTGGCGTGACAAGTGCCTATTTGAAGGATAGTGGAAAGAGGCCCTGATTAAAACAGAGATAGCCAAATGGGATATAATCGGTACCACTAAAACATGGACAATTTTCAAAAATGTTGTGGTTATATTATCCCAGCCAGGAGCGCTTTCGGATTTAAGATTATTTAGTAATCAGACATAATTTAGTAAAAATACAATACGTCTATCAAATATTAAACATATTAAAAATTGATATTAAAAAGCTGATTGTATATTTATATTAAATATAACTTAACTATATTTACTGGCACTAATTTCGAGAAATCTTTGAAAAATCATAAAAAGAATGATATCCCCCCTTTCTCCAAAACTGGTGGGCCGAAAAATATGAACAAATGTCGATTATAGATCATAACTGGCCAATTACAGGTAAACTATATCAATTTAAAAAAAGTTGCACACAAACGAGAAATATAAAAAAAAATATATAAAAAAAATACAATATGGGTATCAAATTATGGGTATTAAAAAGTTGATTGTAAAAATTTATTGTTTGGTTAAATTTACTTGCGTTTATTTCGGGAAATCCTCGAAAAACCCCAAAAAATGTATGTCCCTTTTCTTATCTCCAAAACTAGTGAACCAAAAAATATAAAAATATCATAGTAATATGTGCTTACGTAAAAATTACAGGAAAAATATTGTTGTTGAGAAATTCACGAAAACATAATGACAAAATTAAATTTTTCATCCACGATACGGAACCCTAGGTACGAGAGTCTGACTCGCACTTGACCGTTTTTTTTAAATGTTACAACCAAATTTATTCTGGAGTGTATAGCTAGTAATAAGAAACAGTAGTCAGTACCCTATCTATACATATACTTGTTGGGAATTCGAAATGGTTTTGTGGCCGCGGGTCAGACAGTATTCGACTGGACTTCTCGAATTGTCTCTTGTATCCACTTATGTTCTTCTGCTACTCTTCTTTCATCCATTCATGTCCAAGATATTTAATTTTTTCTTTAAATTCCTTGTTTTTTACATCTTTCTTCAAACCACAACGTTCTCTATTAAGGCGAGGGGATTCGTATTTTTCCGGATAAAAGTCGTATTGTTTTGTGTCTTATTTGTAAATAACAAACATTGAAATAAAATATATATTTATTTCACTGTTATCGATACACTTTTATTTTTGTATGTGTATATATTATCCCCAAAACTGGTTAACCGAAAAATATGAAAAAAATGTAGATCATAACTGGCCAATTACAGGAAAACTATAGCAATTTATGTACCATATAATAAATAATAAAAAAATGTAGGCCCCCCCCCTTATTTCCGAAACTGGTAAACTGAAAAAAATATATATACATATATATGTATTGCTATAGTTTACCTGTAATTGGCCAGTTATGATCTATAATCGACTTTTTTTTCACATTTTTCGATCCACCAGTTTCGGAGATAAGGGGGAGGGGGGCATACATTTTTTTGGGTTTTTCAAAGATTTCTCGAAATTAGTGCCAGTAAATATAGTCAAAGTGTATATGTATACAATCAACTCTTTAATATATACAATTTAATACCCATATTGGGCTTTAAAGATTTTTAAAATTTTGGTTCTCTCTTTTGTATTGGAAATATTTTTACCAATAAATTTTTTTTGCAGTGTATTTTGTGGGCAAGTTAATGCTTTTGTGCCAAATTTCAAGTCTTTATCTTTAACAGTGCTAAAGTTATAAGGCTGTGACATACGGACGGACGGACAACGGAGTCTCACGGTGGAGGGACCTTTTGTATCTTTTAGGTACTACGGAACCCTAAAAACGACAAAGCCAAGATAAAACTTCAACAAAATACAAATGCATTCTGTCTGCTTCAAATGAAAATGCATCCTTTGAACCCAATATCGACCTCAAGGAGCCAACGAACCGACTCAACTCAAACCTCAACGAGTTTCACGAATCTCCTGTACCTCTATCTTCGAACTGTTCAAAACGTCTGCACAGGGCAACAGCCCACAGTTCACCGACGACCTTGTGACCTCTGAGAATCGTACCCAAATCGTACCAACCCGGCAGAATAATGCGTGGCGAAAACTACACAGAAGATAGAGCCTGCGTGGTCCGCTCAACGCATGTCACGAGACCTGCGCAATCGTTAGCTCTCGCCCGGGCCTTTCAGTGAATGGAGGAGCACCGCCCTGGACGCATGTCGGAGGAAACCAGTACCATCGAACACCCATAAGTGGCCTGGTATGAGTGACGTGAATAAAAGTGTGTGAGAAGTGGGATGGTAGTCTCGAGCGTGTAGCAATGGGTGCAAGGATCGGCGAGCGTGGCGCCCCGCAAACATGTCCCAGGATATAGGTGAGTACACTCCATCCGAGGCTCAAGGTCACCCCGATAAACAATATTTATGGCTGTCCACAGCCCCATGGACCTGACTACCCTACCGCCTTGACCTGTTAATCTGTCAGTGGTATTTCTGCCAGGATTCGGTACAGGTTCCGCGATGTAATTTAGATCGCCCATAATGTAGCATTCACGAGTATATTTAGGTAAGTATCCCTATCTCGAGAAAACCTGAGGTGTGTCGTAAATTTACGTGTTTTTTGGATTTGTCTGTTATTTGGAAGTCGATGAAACTTGTATGGATACAAGGGATTGGAATTTTTTCAATTATATTCATAAGGTTCGTGTACAAAATTAAATGTGCTCAAAAATAATAATACACGTGTAAGTTTGTACTTATATCTACTTATATGATTTGATTATAAGCCTCTAAAAGTACATTCACAAAATTATTTATATTATATATTACTATTAAATAAAAATCTCACTACGCGCTGGGTTTCGGTTACAATATTTTCCATCAATGAAATTTACGCTTACTTTGTATTTTGTGATACAAAAGTTTTGGTAAACAATTAATTTGTAAATTTGATACATATTATAATATCCAGTTAATAAATTGGTCGTAAATAAAAGTAACAACCATTAAACGATTTTCTCTCTGAGTAATAATAAAAAGTGTTGAGGTTTCAAAGCGATAGTTTTGTATTACAGAAAATAAATTACTTATGTACAAAGTCTGAAAATAATTTTCATGAATAAAAGTCGTACCAATCTGTATTATTTAATATTTACAAATATGGTCAACAAACCAAACTTATATATAAATATTGTGTAAATATTGTAGATTGTAATATAATAAAATAACACACTCGAGCTCGTAGCTGTGTAAAACAAAAATGATTACATATAATACTAGGTAAATATTTTTGTCCACTTCCAGGACATTTGACAGAAAGCGTCTAAAATAGGAATTATTATTATTCCCATCTCCACACAAGATGGCACGTTTACATACTGGAGAAGACTTTTAATGGAATATATTTCAGCTAAAACGATATTTTAATAGTCCATAATTTTCGTAAAATTCCAATTAAAAGGGTCAACGGTGCAGAAAATGGTGTGCCCTCAGACAAAAGGGATGAAACCGGTGTTACTTACACAACCGGTGTTACTTACACAATTTGTAGGTGGTGTTTAATGTTTAAAGAGTGGTGTTTAATGTTTAAATCTCTAAATAGTACATCTTTTTAAAACTGCACCTTTTGTGTATTGAATATTGAATGAAACTAGTTAAAACTTGAATAAAATTTTAAATAATTTCAATTATAAAATACTATACATCTAAAATAAATTAATATAACGTAAACTGCTTTATAAAATAATATATAATTTTACTAAAGGAGATAAAAATTGAGCCAAAATCGCTATCGTCTCTTGGGAGAGTACGCAGGACATTGAATTGCTAAGCGAATTCTTTGGCCGAGGTATGACGCAGCTCTCGGTCTCCAGAAACGTGGACCAGTCATGTTGTGAGTACATCTTCTATGTCCTCTACAAATACTCTTTCTTCCTTATTCTTTCTTGTATACACACGGAAATATAAACATAAACAAAATTACAGTGAAAAAAGATGCACATTGGCGAGCTTATCTCTAAACAGAGATTTCTGACAGCAAAACCATCACAATAGGAAAAAGTAACATAAACGAAGTAAAGAAAAGATGAACATACAAAGAATTATACAAGTTTCATGACAAAATAAAAATTTATATCAATACTTACTATAAATACAATATATAAAATATTATAAATATATATATGTATATAGTGTGTAATAAAATAAACTACATAAACATAAATATATATAATATTTACCTATTCAGATTGTGAGAGGTAGTGTTCTTTAAGCTTTTTCTCAAAGAATATATTTTATATAGCGTCTCCCCCCCGGCTTCGCACGGGTATTTAACAAAACAATTCAAAAATTATAAATTTTAACGCACACACGCCCTCACTTCTTTTTGCGTCGGGGGTTACTAAAAAAGTTTGGATATTATTATGTAAATGTTTTTTTAAATATTATTTTTATCTTTTTTTATTTGATTAATTAAAAATTTTCTGAATAAACAAAAATTTAAAAAGTGAGAAATGTTACTTAAATTGCTATTGTATGGAACTTGGGGATGCTATAATTCAAAATAGTAGTTTATGCTACAAGGGCGCAAAGGAATAAATTACGAGGACGATTTAAAACACGAGCATAGCGAGTGTTTTAAACGTAACCGAGTAATTTATTGCTTTTACGCCCGTGTATCATACTACGTTTTTCAATGCATAGTGTGAGGAAATGAAACAAATATAGTTTTGTGAACTTTAAATTATAATTGGCTCAAAAGGACTGTATCCAGAGCCGTTAAACAGTGGAAAAAAAAGTATAACATCTATGGTACACAGGAAAGTCTACAGGTTAGCCAACCATTGTAAATAAATAAAAAAAAAAAAATAATAAAGCCCTAGGGCAAAATAATCGACTTTTTGTTCGGTTTTTATGCATAAAAAGTGGGCCTTTACGAGCACATGCATTGAAAAGTAATTTACAGGTACTGATATAGCCTTAAATACGAAGTGATTTATTTAGATAAGGATTAATACAGGTACGAATAATGTGGCCTAGTTTGTACCGGCCGCGTACTATTGCATATTTTAACATGAAATAGTAGTTATTTTGACATATTGTGACATAACTGTAATAGTAAGACATATAGTATTGCTAACTTTTTTGTAGATATTGATGTCTTCTATAAAACTGTAGTACATCACTTTGCTCTATTGTCAATAACTTGCGCAGCGTACGCAGTATAAGTATTTTTTTTGGTATTTTTTTTATACTTTTGAAGTTTTCATACGGATCCCTAACGTTTTTGAAAATATTTTATCGCTTAATTATGTTCGTCAGGGATAATGTAGGATTCTAATGGTAAAAGAATTTTTCAAATCGGTCCAGTAGTTTCGGAGCCTATTCGATGCAAACAAACAAACAAACAATCAAATTTCTCTTTATAATATTGATTTATCAAATATACTAAAAATTATTGAGATTTCACTTTAATTACTGATGCAAACGTCCGCATTAGTCTACGGCGTAGCAAGCGTGAATCCTCGTAGCACTTTCACACTACTCGTAGACATGGCGTAGAGGGTGACAATAGTTACGTGACAACAGTTGGTAGTGTATGTAATAGAACTGAATAATTGTATATACCCATCACAAATGATGAAACTATGACATAATGTGTAGAATTCTTCGGTGAGATATTGATGCTCCAGATCTGCATGGTAAGCTGTGTCGATTTTTCACTCCCAATAATTATCTTCGCGGCCGTAAGCACAGGTTTTTCGCTGTGCCGTCGTGTCGCACAAAGGCGCGATCTAACTCACCCATACCGCGTACTCTTCTCTCCCTCAACGCTCTTCTAAACGCCAATCAGGACTGTGATCTGTTTGCTGATGGATGGCAGAAAATATTGTCAGAGTGTTTGTATTTTTGTGAGAGGGACTGTTTCTCACTTTATGTGTTATTCTTATTTATTTTAGTTGATTGTACCGTTTTGTGTTTCTATCTTTAATTATTGTAATTGGTTTGTCCGTTTTATTAAAGTAAATAAATAAATAGATAAATAAATAAATAATTTTCTATATTCTAAACACTTGGCGATATATCCATCGCAAGGAGATACAAAATACCGGTCCAGGGCTCTTTCACATTCCGATTTACGTTTATTCTGAATTTCTATACCGGAATGATAAAATGTTAACAATGAGTTTTTAGCCACCCCTATGGTCTAGTAGTTTGTCCCTACGGTATTTGAACCCGCGATTACTAATCCGGAGGTCACGCTTTCAAATCTCGTTGGGGCACGTTTGTGTTCGGGCTGCGAGCTTCGGAAGACATGTTAATGGGACACCTGACGCTAGAACATCAACAACACCAGGTTTTCAAGGGTTCATTGGAAGAAATTAGGTCTCTCCTCATATTGAAGAAAATATATTTGATATATTGATCTTTTATCTAGAGATTCCACCTATATATAACACCATTTGTTGAAATTACAGTCCACTAATTTAGTGGACACCCTTGCTGGTCGTTGATCTCTGATAGCGTCAATAGCACAGAACACAATTACTCAAGGTGATTGGTCGAGAACGCGCTTCGAGCGCTACGCGCTACACTCTTGTGTGAATCATATATAAATAAGCTTTTTATTAATACTGTTATTAAAACAATTAAAAAAATTATTATTACTCGATATATTTCGGCCCTCGGTATGGGGCCGTCATCAGTCGAATGTAAAAAAATTTGTGACATATAATTTAGGTATAAAAATAAAAAAATAAAGAGTAAAAGTGACACTGGTAAACAATTTTAGTTTTAAACTATTTTCTAAAATATATAAATAAGGCAATTGCAGCATCAAAAGCAGTTTTATAAGTACCTAGATCTGACGTTATAATATCACATTATAACACCGTGATTCTGCGCTTCAATCAGCCCAATTTATTATAAAACCGCTAGAGTGGGTCTAAATATAATAGTATATATATAGTAGTTTGGGATTAATACTGTTTCAATATCATTGATATTGATTGGTATTGATTTTATTTATTACTAAGCCTCCACTGTGTGTCTGTCTGTCCGTCTATCACAGTGTTTTTTTATATTATTAGGAGTACGGGACTCGCCGTGTTTGGTTTTTATATTTTCTCGAAATCCTTATAATGTTTATAACTAGTGACCGTGTAATTTTTTTTTTTATATTCTTGTTATTTATCATGATATTTTTAGGGTTCCGTACCCATATTTAATAACGGTACCGGAACCGTTTGCGTGCGAGTCTCGCGCTTAGCCAAATTATTTACTAACTACATCATCGCCTTAAACCTGTATCTCCGGTACACGCATGGAACTTTTGACTTAGCACCATTTATGTAAGTTAAGTTCGCAAACTAAAACACAGCTGTGACCGGCACAGAGTAACTAGTTTTACAGTGAGTTACATGTGGGTTCTTCACATAAACGGGCATGTGTAGTGGAGCTAAGTGAGTAGAAAACTCAAGAGCTTTAAATGAAGCCACATCGATTGAATCAGAACGTGATTTGTTAGCAAGGAAGGATAGGTTTACCTAAAAGGGCTTAACGTATTTTAGTGCACGGCGATTCACAAGAAGTAAATAGCTTTACTTATTTATGTAGATAGGTATTTACCACAGATTTATTTATTTATTTATTTATTTATTTATTTGGTCTACCAACAGATGATACACTTAACAACATACAATTAAACTAGCGTACAGTAGGAATAGAGTGTAACTCCAATTATAGGTAAACACTGCATGCAATAAAAATGAGAGGAGTGACGTGTGACGCCAGTTGGCGGAAGCAGAGACGCACCCGTCTCGGCTCTGGAGACGTCTCGTCCTCCGCCAACCAGTGCTGCTCGTTTAAACATTAATTATTTATATATATAAAATATAACACAACGAAAGAAAAAATAAAAAAAGAATCACAAAATCATATTAAACGTACAAAAAATTACTTAATTAATGAACTTTTAAAAGAACTAAACGACATAAAGTTGATGTCTATGCTATCAGGAGCATCTGCTATCAGGATATCCAGATATCAGGAGAGCAAGGGGGCGTGGCGCTTCCGAATGCATGAGGCCACAAATAGGCCTCATGTGAGACCCTATGTCGATACCAATAGAGATGTGTTGTGTTGTCTGTGGTTACAGGTTGATGCACCGACCTCTTTTGCATGTGTGCGTAAGAAATATATGTACAGTGCTCCCAAAGTAAAGCCAAATAATGGCTAACTCCAAAATCCGTCCACTTTAACTCCAATACACATTTTAATGAATATTTTATTTATATTTAAATCATTCCACTTTGACTCCAAGAAATTTCAAGAAGTAGCGTCAGCAAGTAAAATATTTAGCCACCTTGCGTGAGGCGAGAACACGTGTCTACGAATATTCAGATAACCAAACCTTACCAGTTCTCTATATCATACAACAATATTATTAATTTGTACCGCACTCATTTCGACCGCAGATTTCGCTTTATTCTTTAAAAGATAAAAAAATTTAGTTACCTTATTTTAAGCGTCCACGTACTTATCTTTTTGATACAGAAAGAAAAACACAGAACACCTAAATTAAATTTAGTTCTGTCTTATTTATGACAATTAAATTGTGTTAACACTGAATAAAATATGCAATTTTTCTGTTGACTCTACCAAAACTGTTTTGGAGTTGCGGAATTGAAGTATGCAAATATTTCTAAATTTAAATTAAATGCCTAAAACATTTTGGAGTCGAAGTGGACACAATGTATAAGCGGTAAAATTTAAAGAACAATGGCTTTGGAGTTAATACAAATCTTCGCCACCGTTCGTCAAAGTTCGTATTTCCTTACACTTTCTATACAATCAATAAGGTCACGTGGTACGTCCGGTCACTCGGCTATAGATTTGTATGCTCATTATTATTTTGGGAGCACTGTATGTGTGCTGTACTTATTGTGTTTGTATTTATGTCGGTGAAATAAGTGAGAGAAAGCGTGGACATGTCTGAACACGAACAATTAGAGGAATAAGGCAAATCTACTGATATCTGTGGTATTTACTAACTGTTTTTTAGAGTTATATACTCAAAATTGAAAAAAAAAAACCCTTTATTCACGTGCCCTTTACAGCTAGTTTGTTCTGATCAACTTAAAATTAAGAATAGTTATCAATTTCTACATGTTTTTTTTTTTACTGAATGGTGTTTTTTGACCTCAAATTCCCTACTGCTCCTGAGTGGCTTGGCCGATTGAATTCATCTATGCTTTGATAAATAGATAAACTTTATAGCTGTAAACATAACATAAGATTATTCAATCGAGTAATCACGTCCAAGTGAAAAGTATAATTTTCTCCTATTTTGCCCTATCAAGGACGCAGCGAGCGTCGTAACAGCCACTATGCATTGCGCGCTTATATGAACGTTATTTCAATGTCGTTTCCGTTGATATTTGTAGTGACAAATATCGAGCTGCTAATTTGGCGATGGTAATCGCCTTAAGGAAGGGGAGCTCTGAATCTCGTAGGGCACTCGCTTATCGTGCTGGAGGTATTTTACTTCTCGAGGACTCCAGGAGGAATCTTATGTAGAGTCAGCTATACTTCAGCAGGACTCTCGAAGAAATATTATGGAGTCACGTTTACTTCGACAAAACTCTAGAAGGAATATTTATTTATGGAGAGCCACCTTCACACCGATGGGACTCTCTAAGGAATCTTGCTCGTGTTTTGTCTGAAAGATCTTTTATACTGGATCTGTATTTATTTTTGGAAAACACGAAATAATTCAGTTAATGCGACGTATGTCGATCCATAAAGGTTATCGATTGCCAACTAAACACGAACAAATAGTCTTTTAACCTACCTATGAAACCTAGCCTTACTCGTACCTTAACCTAACATATTGTTTAGCTATATGTTACAGTATACTGATATAATTGTATTAAATTATTAAATTAAATTTTTATTTATTAATAAATAATTGTATTGTATTGTACATCAGTAGATATTTTTATTGTAACCTCTGCAAAATGTACACAAGTCCGTATCGGACGAACGGCTGATAACACGTAACTGTCTGTAACCACCCTCATCTACACATAACAGCTAAAGTAGAGCCAGTGAGTGATGGCGCTTATGACGTTTAAATGCCTACAAAGTATCGTAATTATTTATAAGCAAGTGTGAATTAAAAAATGTAATACTTCATTGTTGATAGTGATGTACTACTTGTTTCGGTAATTATTTTTCGATTTGAATGTTGCTTTATTGTGCAATAGAATTCGTATAGAAACAAAGTTTTTTTTTAAAAAAAGTTTCTGATTTTTTATAGGTCGTGTTTGAGGTCGCCAAGTTACGCAATAATATTTAATTAAAAACAAAACAACGACGAAGTTAAACTAAACGAAAATAAATTATAGTAAAATAATTTTTTCGATTTAGATATTTAAATATCTCTTGGGGGCCCCGGGGCACCATACCGCATAGCCCTCCGATAGCTACGCCACTGGTTTTGGCACATTTTCCTTTCGAATCATTATGTTGAATGTTGAATGACGTGTCTAATGTTGAGTAAACTCACACTTGATTTTCATTTTTAACCGGAATTTGAAATGTACCTCATCACTAAATGCAGCTGTCATAAGTGCCATCACTCAGTGACCCTACTTTAATAACTTCCCTATCTCGATGTCATCCACCTGACACCGACACAGAGTTAGTGCCCGCATGAAACGTAAATTCAGCAGATCCACGATTTTCTGAATTTTACATGACCCTTTAGACGTGAAGCCTTTCTGTAAATATAATAATCATGTCGGCGGGACTGGAAACGTGTAGCAGAATTTTAAATGAAAAAGCTTATCATAAGTTGCTGTGAGTTTCAAAATTAGCATGACTTACATGAATTTTTAAGGCTTGTTGGGGTAAATTCTTGTGCATAAACCTCTTGAGAAAATTAAGTACTTGTTGTAAAGTTTATCTTTGTGTGGTTCTCTTGCTTCATCGATGTTTTGTGCACAAAATATCAGAATAGAAATAAACAAATCTGCATTAAAAAGGTTTACATATTCAATAACAACATAAAATACTAATCGAACTAATCGAATGGGCGGAGGTAGGCATGTATTTATATATGTAACCTATTAGTATGTAGTATATAGGATGGGATTTGGTCGGCCGCCTGGATTCGTGCTGGGGGCTCGGTTGGTGATCATTGAACCTTGATCCTGGTCCCTGGCCTGGTCTCCGGTGTGGGTTCGGGCGGTTGATTGGATTTTACCTTGTATAATATATATTTTACCTATAATTTTAATCGTATATATATTGCTACATAAATTAAATAAACGTTTAATCTAGTTCATGTACATTTATTATTTTATTACATTTTTTTTTTTTTAAAGATTAAATTTTGACTTGTGAAACGTGTATTTTATATACCTACTTTGCAAAATGAAACTATTTGAATTTTGAAATGGACCAACAGCTTAACCCGTAAACTCATAACTGTACCGATTGGTAAGCCAAGTTCAGGGCAAACGTTCAGTATGAGTAGTATTTATATTATATTATATACAATATGGATATCGCTGGAAAGCTAGAAAGACAAACAACAATAAAAAAAATACAATAATAAAAAAAATGTGGGGTGTTGTTTTTGACCTTAATTTTTCGCCCCTGCATTTTTTTAAAATTTTTGGTTAAAATTATATTAAAAAAATATATTTTTATTTTTCTTTATATTTTTTTACAATATACATTATATATTTTTCTTTATATTTGAATTGATATATAAATTTTCTCGACTGTCGCCTTTGCCAAATCCAAACCCAAGTTCTTGCATTTCTACAATGGTATTAAAAACATGTGAAAGTATGTTTGTTGGTTTGTCCTTCTTTCATGCAGCAACGGAGCACAGATCGACGTAATTTTTATGGCGCGTAGAGTGACATAGGCTACTTTTTATTCCGGGAAAATGCAAACGAAATTAACGCGGGTGAAGCTGCGGGCAAAAGCTAGTTCAAAATAATAATGAATCAAGGACTACCCTTATTGTCCTTCTTTTATTTCAGAATAAAAAGGAAAAATTCTAAAATAAAAGCAGCCTTAATTTTTCAGATTTTTACATTATTTAATAAAAAACAGTTTTATATAAAGAGACACGAAATTCAAAGAATTTCTTTTATTTTACATTTGAAGAAAAATTATTAAACACTTTTATTAATAGTTTTTTATATGGATTTAGAACTTAGGGTAAAGTAGGACAATGCACTTTCAAGTAAAAAGAAACGTAGAAACCGGTTTCACTATTAAAATTTACGCCTCAAGGCTGTTCCTTTGTTTTCTTTCTTTATTTTTCCTATAAGACTTTATTTCAAAGCGGAGATAAAAAATGTTCATGTATCTTTCATCATTCATTTTTATAAACCACATTTGCTTATGTGAAGTAAAAAAATTAAATTTATTTATTAACAGAAACATAAAAACTTAAATAACATGAAATAAAACTAAAATTAAACCTTACAAACTTACCTATGAAACTAAAATGTCTTCTAAAGTAAAATTAAACCAAGTAAAAAATGTTTGCCAGATCACCGCCATCTTGTGGCAGGGTTCCCAGAATGCTGGCAGCATTTCCTCTTTGGATTGCCAAACTAAGGCGTTGTCCAAAGTATGCGCCAGCTCTTGGGTCCCCCGAAACGTCAATCAGCCGCGAGGAAATTTCTTTAAAAATACATTTCGCCTCTTGACTCCACGGCCCAAGGGTTTCGACTCCAAAAGGCGCAAACATGTACTCAGAACTGAGCTCTGCATATCTGCGCCTCTTGGATCCCTCGGCCGCTGCCGCTGCTGCGCCAGCCCTGGCAGCCGTGACTTGGATGTGGGACGCAGCAAGAGTGTCAACACATGTTGCGTCCCACACCAGTGACTTGCCGCATTTCCAGGGAATGATTGTCTATGTATCTAAATGTATCTAATTATCTTTCAAAATTAAATGAACATAATATACTATTCTATAAAAAAAACGTTCTTATAAGCAGACTTAATTATTTGCGTTCTCAACATTGAATGTAAAACACTTCATACAATTAAGTTTTGTTTGTACACAATAAAAATGCTAACAGAAACCGCGAAAAACATTCAAAAGCCACAACCTTACCACATCCACATTCAGCGGCCGCTACTTTGCACATCAAAGACCGAAACGAGACGGGTGACCCAACAACTAAAAGTAGCCCTTATCTCGTAGAGGCAGAGTGGTTTTCTTATTGCTGGAAAATTCTGAAATTTTCATGAAGCGCTCTCAGTCTGACAGTAGTGCAATGTCGTGTGCGCGCTTGAAGTCGTTTAGCAATTTACAACTGCTGGCTGGAAAATTACGCATCTGCGCAGTGTTTGTTTATTTTTCTTTCTTTTTAAGGCGATTACCATCGCCAAATTAGCAGCTCGATATTTGTCACTAAACTGCTGCCGTTAATTCGAGAGAATGATGACAGATGGAGTGTGGCGATATCTCGAAAAAATACTACAAGTCAACAAGAGCTTCTTCACGACAAAAATAAATAAAGGCACGTTAAAAAATATCAACGGTACAACAAATGGGACGAAATAAATCCAAATCATAATTATTTAAACTTTTTTTATAAATAAAATCCCTGGAATAGAATATATATACGATCTTATTATTTGGTAAGGTATATCAGTTTTATAATACGACAACACTGCCTTACACCGCAGATATTATAAACCTTTTTCTGAAATGTCGATTCAAAAAGTCGAGGATTCATACTGCAGGCATAATGATTGCTGATTTGACAGAAATAACTTGACAGTATCGCTAATAGACAACTTTTCGCTAAAAATAATATTATTTGCGCTTTTTTTTAACTTTTACGTGGAAATTGAGTCAGCTGATTCATTAAGTTTTGCACTAGGAAGTGGAAAATATATACGACAAAAATACTTTTTGTTAACAAATGGGACCTTTTAACGATATACAATCTACCCTAAAATCATCATGATAAATATAAAATATTGAAATGCAAAACAATAAAAAAAAGGTTTTATCCCCTGACATTTGCAAACGTCACCATTCTCTCGAATGAACGGCCGGAGTTTACAAATATCAACGAAAACGACATTGAAATAACGTTCATATCAGCGCGCAATGCATAGTGGCTGTTACGACGCTCGCTGCGTCCTTGATAGAGCGAAATAGGGGAAAATTATACTTTTCACATGGACGTGATTGTTCGATTGAATAATCTTATGTTATGTTTATAGCTATAAAGTTTATCTATTTATAAAAGCATAGATGAATTCAATCGGCCAAGCAATTCAGGAGCAGTAGGGAATTTTACGTCAAAAAACACCATTCAGTAAAAAAAAAATTCATGTAGAAGTTTTGGTGGTATGAAAAAGAAAACTGTTGCATATGTTGTCTAAGAGTTGATTATTCATAATACATTTTTTCGTTATTTTTGGTTTGACCATAAACGAGGAGTAGGCTTTAGAAAGTACTCATTTGGCAATAGTAAGGGCCTTAAGGTAGCGTTTGGATTATGGCGGCCGAAACGCAATGCCACAGAATACTATAGCACTAAGTGCGGCCAGTGGGCATGGCTTATAAAGTATTATTGGTTTATTTGTACTAAAAAGGTCTACGTAACTACTTAACAGTGATCGGAATACAGGTGGCTAATAAAGTTTGCGACAAGAGAGTGGTTTACACGAAATAAATAAACTAATTTTTTTGTAGGCCTAATTTACCGAAAGTTTGTGAAAATTTTAACCGATCGCTAGAACTGCTATAAAATCCTACAATGTGAGTAATTTCATGATACGAATAGTAATAGTACATAACTGCAGATACCAGTAAGTGAGCTAGTCCAGGAGGGCTACTTAATGGTCGAAGCATGTATATAGCAGTGGGGTGCATAGAATTTTTTTCCGGAAAAGCAATCAGAAGGTCAAGTTTGACAATAAAAAAATAAGCAAAAATTTAAAAATACCTTGAAAAAAGAAAAATGTTATGAAAATGTTCACTCTAGTGTAGGCAGTGCTTACCCTGGCGTCATACAAACTTTCTTTTTCCAAAGTGTTATTTAAATTTTTTAATATATTTTTAATTGTCAAACTTGACCTTCTGGTTGTTTTTTTTTTTTTAATTTTTAAAAGAGTCTATGATTCTTTGTTGTTAAAAGTTTATAAGTCTATAGTTTAGTCAGTTTTTATTCATAAGTGCCCCAAGGGGGTAATTGATCCACAACACACGCAGCTCTCCTTTTATATGCGGAGCCAAGATTTTCAGAAACTTCGATGCAATTTCGAGAACATTCTAGCATTGTTGGGAACGACCTGGAATTTTTCAATACGACATTATCCTCCTAGAAAACTGTGGAATGTTCTCGCAAGTCCGTCGAGTAAGTTGTAGAACCTTCTGGAACAGATCCGCCAGTTCCCGCCAATAGCGCAGCGCAGCGTTTCTTGTCATAACAATACATAACAATAATATTACAATATATTTTTGAGAAAAGCTATTTCCGGGATCTCGAAATTAGATAAAAATAAATAAATTAAATAAGTATATTTCGTGGTTTTACCATTCTTTAAATAAATCTTGTTATTCAGTTTACTTTATTTAAATCGACTTTAAATACACTTCAAAATAATTTTCTTTGTAATTGATTTGTAAAGTAACTTTTTGCACCGTCACAAGCAGTTAGTTTAAAAGAAACCTTTGGTGAAAATACAACAATGGGAAATTTTAAAATCCGTCGCTTTAAAGGAATGTAAAAGTAACTATGGTTTTTGTATTGATGTCACGGATATTTGTTACATTACTTTTTTATCCTATCATAACATTAAAAACTGTTACCAATTACACTGAAAGTAGATTCCTGCAAGCTAAAAAATCATTTTAAACTTTTGTTTTCTTCACATATATAAAAAAAAAACAACAAATTAAATGATTGAGCCCATTTTAATAAATGATAAATAAATACATACACAAATTATGCCGAAATCAATTTCACAAAATCCCAAGATGGCTGCTTATGTCAAATAAATTAACCTCTCAATGAAGAAAACCAGGCAAAATTCGGATCCTTGGTCGGAATGACATTTCGACGTCGTCGACGAAGGCAGCGTTTTCGTTGTCACCTTCTTGGTCTAACGATCTCTTGTGGTGTCTATGAGTTAGTGCTGCTTGAGGAGCCTGGTGCGGTACTGGAGGTTTTGACCGAGAGCTAGATTGCTGGGGCCTTACGGCTAATGTCTGGTCGAGGAAAGCCACGAAGCAGACGAGAAGAAAAAGCGCCGTTAATTTAGTGATAGGCGCCATTTTTGAATTGAAAAACAAAATATAATATAAACAAATTCGTGTCACTTTTTAAAATGGAATAGCAATTTTGTAGCATGCCAGTCTTTTATATGTTTCTTTTTGTGTTATTATACAATTTGCAATATTATTATATTTATTTATTCAGCAGCACGGTAGGTTAGCTTTTTGTATTATTTTGTTTGTGGAGAATGATTCTTCAGTTACAAACAGAATTAGCATCATTAGCGCGGGGAAATATAAATGCATTTATGTAAAAACGTTTTGAATTGGTCCGCTAATTTAATTTAGGATCCATATTGAGCAGACTGTACTCGTTCTCGCTTCTGATTTGTCTGAGGCATGTTCGTACTAATTTCATGGTCTCAGGTATCATGGTCTTGTTAGAATTCCGACAGATCTCCACACATTGGCTGCCATTTTAAAACATCAAGTCTATTGATACGGGTTATACCTAAATCATACAGCCTTGATTTTGTATTAAAAATAAGTAAACAAATGACCCCATGTGCGCGTCTTAGAATATTTTAATAATTTCATCTAGCAGCCGAGCTATTAAATAAAAACTCAGTTTTTTTCGTGAGCGCGTGTTTCTTGGTGGTCGCAACAGCCACGGCTATTTTAAACTAAAAGGAAACATCATAGAGTTCAGTTCTGATTCATGCAAAATGAGGTGCTCAATATAACTTCATATGCACCCTTAAGGTGGGCCCGCCCGCTCAGCTAACATATGGTGTTTGTGACGTCCTGATAGCTTTGATCTTAACTTTGCAAACATCATTATATATGTTTCTCTTCCCTCCTCACACCGCACTCCGGCCTATCTCTCATCAAGAGGTGCAAGATGGCGAGATATTAAAAAAAGCGCCGAATTTGTGAAATTGTTTCAGGTAAAAACTGTTTTCCATTAAACGGTAACTCTATGGATAGGTGTATAAAGTGTATAAACTTACTCTCTTTTTTTATTTTCAGTGTAGATAAAAATTATACAACTTGCTTAATATGATGATGTTTCATAAAATTTTGCTTTTTGGGATGTATAGAGACGATGTTGCTAGACAATACATATGAAAAAAAATACATAAAGAAAGTAAGCTGTTGAATTCACAATCAGTTTTTACCTTTGGTATGAATCTTAAGAAAAATTCAGGCTTAAAGGGGTCTCTTAAGGCAATTTTGTGCTTAAGGTGAAGATTCTTAATGCGGATGTCTTAATCATATAAGGGTTCTATAGTTTTATGATAGCTGACGCACATAGTGCCCTCAGCGGCGTATGACGCGTATTATATCCCGAGCCTACTGTTCATAGATATTATTTGTGGGTAGCAATAAACTTTTTATCTTCCACCACATTATGAGATTAGCTCATCGGAGAAGCAAACAAGTTAAGGATATTTCCTAGGGTACCGTATTAAGAAAAGGTTATAAAGAACCGTCTTTTTTAGGATTTGGAACGGGACCCTTTCAACAATGACCTCTTTCACAGTGATAGCTTAAGCCGTACTTCTTACTGAGGCCTCTTTATCCCGGCAAAAATAAAAAAAAATATGAAATTGAAACCGACGTGGCTGGTCTCTCAACAAAAAACCTCGAAAAAAACATTTATGCAACGTTTTTTGTTTCAGCTCTATCTTGTACAAGTTTCGAAATTTGGTCAGATTGCAGTTACATACTGTAAACTGAAACAACAATAATAAAAATTATGGTTCCGCACTCAGAGAGTGCTGAATGGTTTGTCAGGCGCTACAATTATAGCGCCTTGCTATGGCATTTATATCTTTGTTAATTACCCTAATGTTTGTATGGTTCCGTACCCGTATTGTTTGGTGCTACGGAATCCTTTGTGGCGAGTTCAACTCTTACTTGGCTAGTTTTCCGCCATGTTTGTGTGCGTAGAGGACTATGTTTGTGTACGTGCAGCACCATGTTTCCGTTTCACATGGGTTATTTCTTCCCTTTTTTGTGGGAATCGTGTTTTTGCTAAAGTATTTTTTTAATTATATATTTGAGTGTATTATATTTATGAATACACTAATTTCGATAGATATATGAAATTATATGCTTATTTTTATTGTTACTTTCTAAAATCTCAAATAACATGCCTTTTACTCAATTTCAAAAGCTTTGCTATGGCACTGCGTAGCACACATCTCTTTGTCGTAGCATTGTAGCACCTGCAGAAATCTCTTTGTCGTAGACCTTTTGTAGCACTCCCCACTTATTAAAATTGTTGTGAGCTTACATAATAGATTATAGTCCTCGGAATGTTGAACTGTATTCTTTTTTTACCGTTACCATTTTAAATAGGAATCTATTCGAAAGCCTACTTTTTAATAGCACAATAAACAGCAAACATTTATATTTTGATTCAAAGCGCCCTTCTTGCATTGAGGTCAAGCTACTTACATATATTTCTATATAAGAACTGCCATTAATTAGACTGCCGTGCAGGCGACCGTAGGACAGACTTTTGATGAAATGTTCTCGGAGAAGTAAAGCGTAGTTAATAAAAAAGAGAAGCCATTCGCACTAAGTATGATTTATTTATAACAAGTAAATTACACAGATATGAAGTACATTTTTTTATACGAGTACATACACCTTACATGGTCACTATATGGACAGTTAAAAATCCTTTCCTTCAACTGGTACCTTGTTACCACCTACAACTGGTAGCGTGTCAGCACCTTCAACTGGTAGCTTGTCACCACTTTCAATTGGTAGCTAGTCAGCACCTTCAACTGGTAGCTTGTCACCACTTTCAATTGGTAGCTAGTCAGCACCTTCAACTGGTAGCTTGTCACCACTTTCAGTTGGTAGCTAGTCAGCACCTTCAACTGGTAGCTTGTCACCACTTTCAATTGGTAGCTAGTCAGCACCTTCAACTGGTAGCTTGTCACCACTTTCAATTGGTAGCTTGTCAGCACTTTCACCTGGTAGCTTGTCACTACCTTCAACTGGTAGTTTGTCACCACCCTTGGTAGCTTGTCAGCACTTTCAACTGGTAGCTTCTCACTACCTTCAACTGGTAGCTTATCACCATCTTCAACTGGTAGTTTGTCACCCCCCTCATGACGAAACTACGCCACCAAGCAACTCTTCGTGTTGCAGCATTAGAAGCCGTACCGGGAAAGTAATTGAACGCTGTTGCATAATATCAGTCTTTTGTCTCTTACTGTGGACAGAGTGATTAGCGCCTCGCTTGCTTTTACTTTCCCAGTTTCTGGGCGAGCGCTCTTTATGCTGGTCTTATTGAAACCGCAAAGCGTAAACACATTGCATGCGATAAAATATTTGTTTTCGTAATTATTTCTAAATTTTTAAAAAGAGATAGACTTACATGAATTATCTCGTGATACGCGACATGTTTCGAATTCTTTCCGAGACACTGCACGTCATTCATGTAAGTTTATCCGTTTTTAAATAATTAATTGTGAATTCAACTAACAGTAGTCACAATACTAAAATTTATTTATTTTACAATAAATTTATTTATTTATACAGTAAAAACCATATCATAAGTTAAGTGAAGCGACAGAATATATAAAAAATAACAAACATGAAATATAAAATCTTTCTAACTACACATTTAATATAACATATTTAATTACACACCAGAAAATATTTAAACTGATTAGCATAGTGTCCTATCAAAAATACTAACTGCTCATCAAATTTAGTCAGAGTATCGATAAGGGGGCACAATTTATAGGATTTCTAGTTTGTCATAAAAAAGCTCTACCACATTTCGACTCTTCACAAACCTAAACTTTTTACCTCATAGCTTTTGAGGTAAAAGATTTAATGATGGAAACATTTAATGTGCAGTTAGTATTTTTGATGTGCAATAAAATATTTCCCTTTCTAAATGTTGAACATACAGGCGTCGACCCGACCCCTAGGCTCTACAATACGTAAATCTTTATAAATTCGGAGGAAGTTTTTACGACCCGAAAGGGATCCGATGCAAATCCGATCCGGTTCAAATTTATATCGTATTTATTCGATCGTGTGTCGATGAACCAGGCCGTTAATGGAAAGGGAGTATTTGGGGTGTCGAAGGTAAATAGAACACACAAGTTTATGGATTAAGGGGATATGTAAAAGTTTTAGCGTCCCTGTTACTCCATATGCGAAAAAACCCTCAGTGCGAAAGGGACGGATTCGTGGAAAAATAGCAAAAAGTCGGTTTTTTATTAATATAAAATGTACTAAAGTTGCTATCAAAATTTCGTTTAACCAAGTCCTAGATACCGTTAAAACCCATCTAATAAAATATAATTGCAGTCCATCTGTCATTCTAAATTGTCAAACCAGGAGAATTGGTGTCGAAAAAGACCTCATTTCAATAAATATTTCTATCGAGCCGAATTTCTCCAATCGCGTTTCTGTCTTAACAGATCCCTAGAAAAAGAATTCAAAAATAATATACTATTTTATCAAAATAATACATCATTTACTGAAGTAGATATGCACGTTCTTAAAGTGTCGATGTTTTTTCCGTAGCGCCTTAAGATGGGTCATCTCGCTAAGCTGCCATTTAAATGCTTTAGGTGTTTCTAACGTTCTGATGGCTTTTTATCTCAATGATACTTTGCATACATCTTTATATATATATATGTTTCCCTTCCCCTCACACCATTCCGATCCATTCTCATCAAGAGGTGCAAGATGGCGAGATATTAAAAAAGCGCCGAATTTGTGACATGGTTTCAGGTAAAAACTGTTTTCCATGAAAAGGTAACTGTTTAATTATAGAAAAGTGTATAAACATAGTTTTGTTTACATAAACGACGTCTGTATTTTTCTGTTTTTTATTTCTAGTATAGATACAGTTTATAGAACTTGCTAAACTTTGCGTAAAAACGGGGCAATATTCACGATATCCTGACAGCTATTATGATGGTGTTACATTAAATTTTGCTTTTTGGGCTGTATAAAGACGTAGTTAGATGTCGCTAGATAATACTTATGAAGAAAAATATTAATAAAATAAGCTGTTGACTTCCCATTCAGTTTTTACCTTTTGTATGAATCTTAAGAAAAATCTAGGCGTAAAGGGGTCTCTTAAGAAGAAATTTCATCAACTTTTATCTATTTTTTTATGAATGAAGATTCCCGTCTAATATGAAATCTTAAACCAGCATAAACCTAGAAACTTTCCATTTAACAGCATAATAAAATAGTCCACCAATAAAATCTCAGAGCTCCTGTTAAACCTAATTAAAAATAGAACAAAAAGACAACAGTTTGTATTAGCGCAAGGGAGCGAGCTGCTTGTGTCCCAGATACCTCTCGCCATACGTCATACATAATGTGTGTGCCGATATAGCCTGAGTAGACACGCATAGGTCAGGTATTTTTAGAAAAATAAAAGAATAATCAGGAGTGCGGAAAGGGTGAGAGAATTATCATGTCATGCCACGCGGGGTGAAGCTGGGCGATGCAATGGGCTGTCATCGTAGCAACACACAGTGTAACATCGTACTGGCAGCGCGTAGCATTGCATAGCGTAGCAAAAATTCGAAAACGTCTTTTTAGATGCTCTTTCTTACATGGTTATATTGATACTGATTAACTAACCATCCCTATCAGATTTTTAAAACCAGGCTTAAGTGCTGGCTTATCCAGCAGGCGTTTTACTGTCTGCAGGACTTTTTAGATAATACTAAAAGTAATTAACTGTTAGGGTAGGATGACTTACCTGCCTGTTGATTAAAATGTTTGACATTCATTCAATATATAATTAATTTAATTATTTTGTATGGCTGTACTTAGGTACATATTTTTTAATATTGTATTTATTGAATATGTGATTGTGTAAATTTTTGACATCTAATGTATCTAATTCTTTTGACATATAATGAAACTTATGAATAAAATGATTATGATTATGATTATTATGATAAGGACGTTAAATCATCGTTGAAACGAGGGTCTTGCTAGTGTTGACTGTTCCAGAGACTGCATGTAAAGTCGGAATAGTGGTCTAGAACTCGGCAATCAAAACTAGTTATTCCTAACTACACTTTTAGTGGTTCCGAAGAATATAAACTATTACCACAATTAAAAGCAACACTTACCTCCCCCCGCGAGTTTATCGTCACCCGCAAATCAGGTGCACGATCTTGTGCATGTAAGGCTCAGTAAGGCTCAGTATCGCTTGTTCGCTACGCGTGTGTGTGTGCACAAGCGTGTATTGACAAGCTAATTACGGGCGTGAGAGTTGTAAGTAATTAAATTGGCGGGAATGTACGGAGTGTCGTGGTGTGCTAGTACCAAAGCGCTTGTTCTCAAAATGACTCCTATTGATAATGTTTTTTCTCTTAAACGGTATGTTTAAAATTTATGAAAGAGTATATAGTGTTACTAAACTGTAAAGAACTATTTAATTGTAGGAAATTATTCTTTTGTAGGTATAAGAAACAGCATGAAAATATTATCTAAAGACAAGCTGTTTTTAGATTAAAATTGGTTATTTATTTTCATAACCGCTATTGGTATTTTTTTGGTTAAATACAAGGAAAGTATGGCTTATTAAAATTATTGTTGAAATTTTTTTCCGTCCTTAGAATCGATGTGAAAAGTATTATTTTCTCCTATTTTGCGCTACCCGGAGACCCAGCGACGTCGTAATGCAATGCACGCTGATATGAACGTTATTTCGATATTTGTACCGACACAGGTCGACTCAAGGCTAAGTGCTGGAATCTGTTACCGGGACCTGTTTGCGTGGCTACTACACTAGTTACTTCCAGATGTAAATATCGCATACAGCTGCTTTATGTGCAGTCCTTGGCTGGGAGTAGGCTTATAGTGGTGTAATAATGTCTACCTTATTATAATTTTGTTATGTATAGGTAGATAGATAGAATATTTATTACAGGTACACAAGCAATTATCTTAATTTCCTGTCCAAACTTCTCGCCGCTAGTCTGACTGACTTAAATCGCATCAAAGACCTTGAGTTGTTCTGCAAAGTTTTTATTTAATACTTTAAAGTAAATTAAGTTATATTATTTATGTATACTTATATCTTTCATTTATATCGCATCATATTAGTTTAAGTAATACTTATTACATATTTTATTAATATTTTAGAAATGTAGTTTTATAGTTTCATGGTATATATATATATATATATATATATATATATATGTATATATATATAGCTATTACTGTTATTATTTATTTGTTTATTGCCCACTGCACAGCGCCGCTCTGCACCTGGTACGCTCATGAGACACCAGCAGGCACTGACTGAAAATCAGCGCTAAGGGATTACACCTTCAGCACATCGCTGAGTCAGTTGCCTTTTTCAGCAACAGCCTACCGTATAGTTTCAATGTAATTTTAATTAAAATAGATGTAAGTAGAAATATTGTATGTATTGTATTGTAATGTGGCTATTGCCGAAATAAATGTGTTTCTTTCTTTCTTTCTTTTCTAATTTTGTCTAATGTTCGTTTGTAGTTTATATTGTAACTTCTGTTTACTGTTTACTGAGTAGGTGTAATTTTGAATTGTATTTATTTTAATTTTTTATATAGTGTTTCTTTTCCATTAAAGGCTACGGCTGAAAATTTGTGTTTTTTTGTGTTTTACAGTCATAAGCTAAGTCTTAGACCGATATGTCTCTCCTTGTGTATATAATTAATTTTATATGTACCTATAATAAATTAACATTTTATCATCTCCTTGCGATGGATAAATTGCCAAGTGTTCAAACATAAATATTTATTTCTATCATAGTACCTATAATACTTTTTAAATTATTGTGCAGGGAGGCTTTCTCCAAAGTAAAATAATATTTTTTGTTAAATACTTAGTTTTACTTATTTTACTATATTCATAGTACCATAATTTTTAATATAAACTTTTAATATTAGGAAACAAATTCAACATTGTAACTTAACTAAGTGTATAATATTTTACTTATATTTATTTATTACATATATTAAATAATGCAAGCTGTGATTACCTTAATAAGTCAGGAGTTTAGCATTAATTACAGATTGATATATTTGTTGCAATTAGCTTAGTAACTGCTGGTTATCCTTAAGAAAAATAAATACTTTGAAACTAATAAAGGGCTTTAATTATTAGTATAATATGCTGTGACGATATTATTAGGTTTTGTTGTTCTCTTTGTCCTCGTTGAAATGTACACAAAACCCCTTTTTTCTCTCATGAACAAACAATCATCCAGTAAATGTACTCCCCTTATAGGTACTACATTTTGTGAAAGAAACTGTCCATTCTCTTGACCTATAAAAACAATAAATGTCTTCCACACAGGCAGCAAGCTATTAAAATCAGATTTCATTTTGTTTCGCGTCGAAAGCCCTGGATGGACATCGACAGTTTTCCATTTTCTTCTGCCCTCAATATCAACCATGTATTTGATATACGTATTTCGTAAGTTTTCTCAAGTTAAGTCATGATTATTATTCTTTAGGTAAATAAGTATAACATATAAAAACTCAAGTGAAATCTTGGCCAAACTCTGCTTATCATCCAATAGTTAATATACTGCTGAACTAAAATACGTATTACTGCAAAATTTCCATCATCAAAAATATACTTATAGAATTTTTTCATTTATTTTAAAAGTTAAATTACAGGAATAATTCTTCATAAAAACGTATACATACCGGACAAAAGAACCACTTTCACATATTTTAAATGTTTGATAGCATCTAGTGGCCATTTTAAATGTTTGATAGCATCTAGTGGCCGTTTTAAATGTTTGATAGCATCTAGTGGCCGTTTTAAATGTTTGATAGCATCTATTGGCCGTTTTAAATGTTTGATAGCATCTAGTGGCCGTTTTAAATGTTTGATAGCATCTATTGGCCGTTTTAAATGTTTGATAGCATCTAGTGGCCATTTTAAATTTTATATCGATCATATTAACATATTAGTCTACTTCTAATAATCTTCTAATCACAATATTAGTAAAACGTACATTTTCAAGTGTCAGAATACGAATAGACAACTTTGAACCTTTCAGAGTGGGATCAAAGATCGCAGCTGGCCTATTAAAAAGTAGCAACTAAATTTGGTGCTTTTGTCGGCTGCATTAATCTGAAATTCGTCTTTAGGCTGCTTAATTAGTTTCATACCTCAAAAAAATTGATCGTAAACAAATACTTTCCAATATCCTGTAGTTTCTTAAAATGTTCTAGCTAATACATAACTATAATTATGTTTTCAATGCATGTGCTCGTAAAGGCCCACTTTTTATGCATCAAAACCGAACAGAAAGTCGATTATTTTGCCCTAGGGCTTTATTATTATTATTTTTTTTATTTTTTTGCAATGGTTGGCTAACCTGCAGCCTTTCCTGTGTGCCATTTTTTTCCCACTGTTTAACGGCTCTGGATACAATCCCTTTGAGCCAATCATAATTGAAAGTTCACAAGATTATATTTGTTTTCATTTCCTCACACTATGCATTGAAAAACGTAGTATGATACACGGGCGTAAAAGCAATAAATTACTCGGTTACGTTTAAAACACTCGCTACGCTCGTGTTTTAAATCGTCCTCGTAATTTATTCCTTTTCGCCCTAGTAGCATAAACTACTATTATTTTGCTACCGGTCTTTTATTTTACGACCAAGTTAAATGATTGCCCTCAGCTCCCCATCTCCAAAAAAATAAAAGCAGATACGTATCACAAGGAATATGTTATACAAGAACCAATAACACCTGCTGATGTCTATTTGCTATATTTTCCATACATATACGTGTTTGTCTGACACGTGCTACATTACCCCAAGGGAAATAGTTTCCCGCCGTGTGTTTGATTTATTTTCTCTACACTTTTTTGCCCCGACTTTGTATGCTAAATCCCAGCAAATATTAATTTTATATAGATCAACATTTTTTGTTAAAAAAAATCTGTTACTAATGATAATGATAATAAGTAATGAACTGGTTTATTCGTCCAAGGTAATGAACGAATCCGGATTTGGTTTGGCAGACAGATAGTCAAGGTCAAGAACCATAATAACATCATACCAAAATTATACATTTTTCGGTTCCTAGATTTCTATAAAGTTTTGAAAGTTTTTTATTTTATACTACGGAATAATACCCAACAAATGTGTTTTATCAAATAAAAGCGCTGAATGTCTGCTTCTCTTATCTAGTTTAGTACAAAGGTTAATTAATTAACCTGTTTATGTGGAAACGTACATATTGTACAAGCTTGTTACAAGAACAATTTATAATACCATTGTTACTTTACAATTTATAATACATGAAACGGAGGCATTAGCTTCTTTGTCTATATATCAGTCTTAAGTAGCTAATCCTCGACCTACTTACAAACACAAAAGGTGGGGCCTTTAGTAGGTACTAGATAAACCTTATCGTTCACGAGCGTGTTTCTAGCGAGAGGTATGTAGTGATGCCTGGCGATTCTAGCAATAAAGCTCGACTACACTATGAGAGTTCAGCCACAAAATAACCACTTACTGAAGGTTTACTTCACATAACTAGCAAAAACAGGCGCACGTACGCGTTAGACGCGTACGTACGACGATCTCGGATGAAGTCGGTCGAATGCCAATACGAAATTCTGCCTTCCGAGTTGTATGATAAAAAGTTAAAATATGTTATTTTATGTTCGTAATTTTTGTTAATTATCCCTTCATAACTCTTCTCTTACCTATAAGATTTAACCATACAGGTTTCTTTCAAAAATGATGAAGTAGTAACTCACCGTGGACCAAAATATGCAAAAAATTTCATTTTTTCAAACTATCGTTGAATATCATATCGTAATATCGTTGTTAATCTAAAATTGTGTTAAAAATAAAATAATTAATTTAAAATGTTTTAAAATTGCTCCCCAAATTAATTTTCATTTCCAGACATTTACACTTTAATAAAAATAAAAAAAACCTGCAAAAAGTATTTGGTTACAAAAAAGTAGGTTGCAGACACATTTCATAGCCCATACAATTTTGTATTTATAAAAAGGGTTTTCACATTAAAATTGCATGGAAGTTGCTCATTATACTTTTAGTTTTTATAAAGTTTCTTTTTTTTTATTCGTTAATTGTATCACTCTACTCACACAACTCTATCACTGATTCTTGATTGGTTCATGGCAAATAATTTAGTTTTAAATGCAAAATAGACAAAATGTATAAAGTTTACGTTAGCAAATGTTATTCAAAGGGATGTTAATTTGCTTTTGCAGGGGTCCAATCTGGAGTTAGTTAACGAAACTAAGTTTTTAAGCATTATGATAGACTCTCGTCTTCAGTGGGGTCCCCATATAGAAGCCCTCTGGTTTAGTTCAGGCGCATACGCTGTTAGACGCATAAGGCAAATTACTGACGTGGGTATTGCTAGATTAGTCTATTTTAGTTACTTTCACAGCATAATGTCATACGGCATGCTGTTGTGCAGTCTTTGTTTTGCAAAAGAGAGCAATTCGGGCAATTTCTAATATGAAGCACCGGGATTCGTTAAGAGAAAAATTCAAAGAAACTCATATATTAACTGTTTCTTGTGAATTTATTTATTATCCTTGAATTCCTGCTATCTCGTATTTGCTTATCCCTTAGTTACAGTAGATATAAGTAATTTGTATAGTATAAGTTTGATGTTTAAAAAAGATATGATCTTGCTAAGTTTCTTGCCCTTCTTCTTAGGAAGACTAATTGAATTGGCGGAGGTAGGCATGTATTTATATATGTAACCTATTAGTATGTAGTATATAGGATGTGATTTGGTCGGCCGCCTGGATTCGTGCTGGGGGCTCGGTTGGTGATCATTGAACCTTGTTCCTGGTCCCTAGCCCAGTCTCCGGTATGGGTTCGGGCGGTTGATTGGATTTCACCTTGTATAATATATATTTTACCTATCGTTTTAATCGTATATATATTGCTATATAAATTAAATAAACCTTTAATCTAGTCCATGTACATTTATTATTTTATTACATATCTTTTTATTAGATTAAATTTGACGTGTAAAAAGTGTATTATATATATCTACTCTGCAAAACAAACTATTTGGTTTTGAATTTTAATTTTAATTTTATTTTAGATTTATTTTAACTGTATAAATGTGTAACAAATCTATTATATTTTATTTATATTCCTCAAACTAAAGGTTGTAATAATTCATAAGTTAGATTAAAACACCATTTAACGTGAAAATGGCATTCAAAACCATAAACGATCTTTATAACTAACATCTTGGTATAAAAACAATATGTATAATTATTTAAGTTGCACCTCGGAAGGTAACGCAATCGTCTCTTCGACAAAATTTTACGATTATTACTTTTACGACGTTCGTTCGTTTCCGATTTTTATTGTCTACATCTTTTTTTGTAAGAGAGTACTTCTTGTGATGTCATATAATAAGGTTTCTGTGTTATTGTGGGTTTATGAGAAATGGACTATTTAAATACGCAAGTAAGTAGACAGCTATTATAGAAGTTTCTGAAACTGTCACATAAAGAGGTTATTTTTAGGGTTCCGTAACTCAAAATGAAAATCCGGTACCCTTACGGGATCACTTTGTTGTCTCTCTGTCTCTCACGACCCATTTGCTCGGGCTTCGTATGAGATATCAAGTTGAAACTGATACCTTTTACAAAAATCAGGCTTTTAATTTTTTTTCAATGCATGTGCTCGTAAAGGCCCACTTTTTATGCATCAAAACCGAACAGAAAGTCGATTATTTTGCCCTAGGGCTTTAATATTATTATTTTTAAAATTTATTTACAATGGTTGGCTAACCTGCAGCCTTTCCTGTGTACCATAGAAGTTATACTTTTTTTACACCATTTAACGGCTAAGGACTGTTCCTTTTGAGCCAATTATAATTTAAAGTTCACAAGATTATATTTGTTTTCATTTCCTCACACTATGCATTGAAAAATGTAGTATGATACACGGGCGTAAAAGCAATAAATTACTCGGTTACGTTTAAAACACTCGCTACGCTCGTGTTTTAAATCGTCCTCGTAATTTATTCCTTTGCGCCCTTGTAGCATAAACTACTATTATAGTATACCCGAGTGTTTTAATACCTAGTTATGTGTAGTTTAATTTAGAACATTTTTTAAATTTAAATTTACAGAAACCAATGGAAACTTTGCGATGAATGACAGCATATACGTACATAATAGGTATTAAGGTTATGTAGGATGATAAATTTTGAAAGGCGGGTTTTTACCACCCGCCTGCTAAACAGCTCTCAACTGTTGCTGTGCCAGTGCACACTCAGAGTGATCTCTGACAACAACTCCGTGATTTATGTCGTGACGATCTGAATTAACTTATATTTTGCCTTTGTAGCCTTAATTCATTTATGCAAGTATTCAGTATACATGTTGTTTTGTATGAGTTCCAGCCTGGTAAATGAGTATGCCAAATTGATTTCGAAGTAAGCTCGGTATAAACAACAGTCGTAACTAATTTCAGGCTGTTTCCGACTTCAGTCGTAACTTTCGATTTCACGGATTCACCTCACAATTTACGACCACAGACAATTTATGGGCCGCCATATTGCTTTTGCTGTCAGAAAATAGCGCACAAAGATGTCTCATAAACAAATCATACGTATGAAATATTCTACAAAGTAAAAAGTTTGCTCTCCACATAGAGAAATAAACATGATAATAACATACCTATCGTCATGACCTCATGACAGTTATCATCGAGGAGGTTGTCAGAGGTGATTCCGATTGTGGATTGTCACTAGAACAGTTACAATCATAAAAGCCTCTTTTCACCAACGACTTTGACATCCCAACGTAATGTACAATTTATACAAATACACGCTTTTTATGTTAACTTCACAGTGTTTCAATTTAACATAACCTTTATTTTTTTCGTGTATTTCTTCATTTTATTATTTATTATATAAATAAATTAGATATAGATTATTTCATTATATTACATTAAAACCTACCTGTAATAAGTGTATGTGATGTATAATTAAATTTCATTTAATTTAACTTCCTTCACGGTCAGTAAGTGTTATGTATAGGTATACAAATACTAAAACAGATTCTGAAGGCTTTAATATTAGTTTAGGTGCTGTCAAAATTAAATTTTATGCTTCACGTCTTATATGATCCTGCAGAACAACTAAACACGGCTTAAAGTTGTGCACGGTCATTTACATGATGCTACACAACTTTGTTAAAAAAGCCTAATTGAGTAAGATTGTCGCATAATACCATAAATCACGGTTATTTTATACTTTTTATAAAAAAATAGGAATATTAATCATAAGTTTTGCGTTTGGGTGCGTGATCCGTCGATTTTATTTACTGAAAGATTCGTGGTTTAGATGCTACTCACGATACATTAGTCAGATTTTGTCAAAGTGCTAAACTGTCGTCTAACCGTCGTGTAAACGTCGTGTAGCCGTCGTGTGACCGTCGTGTAATCGTCGTGTAACCGTCGTGTAACCGTCGTGTAACCCTGTTTGCCTCTGTACGTTTACAGTGAAACTATTTTGGTGAAATCTGACTAATATATCGTGAATAGCGATCCGTCGAATCCACTTTTAACTAAAATTGAAGCCTTTGAATCATTTTTACATAAATCCAGAAAAACTCATTGGCGCATTGCTCAACCGGCAGGCTTGGATCGAACCCGAGTCCTCTATATTGAGAGACTGGCGTCTCACCGACTGAGCTATCGCCGCTTAGCTTTCTCTCTATAAAAAGGCTATCAATTTCGGAATTTAATTAAAACTTAACACGGCAGCCCCAGAATCCATTGCTGAATCCGTATTACGTCCCACGCGCTACTTTCAGACCGGAGCTTTTGCTGAAACCGTTTTCATATTCTGTCGATTCATATTTCATATTTGTTAACTTCGGGAGTTTGTTTTTTAATTAAGACTTTATGCTGTCGTGCCCTAAAAATCATTTCTGATATTACCAATAATATCTATCCAATATTATGGAATATTAATACTATTAAAACAGCAATACTTGTATATCCATCTAATCCAGTACTATTAAAGGAGCAATTTTTGGGTTCTAAAAACGGCTCTAAGAATTTCAATAAAATTTGCAGTAAAGGGGTTTTTGGTGGCAGAAAATCGATCTAGCTAGGTCTCATTTTTGTGAGTTTTTACTAGCAAATCAACTTCAAACCTCATTTTCAACTTTCAACTGCTCGTTTCATGCATAGAAAGAAATCGGTGAAAATATTGCGAGTAAAGAGATTCTAAACACTACCTACATATTTTCCATCTGTTCCGAGCGGAGCTCGGTCGTCGCCCACTCATATTTAATTACTTACATTTGTTTGTACACAAAAATGGGGACGAATTTTTTTCAAAGATAACAACTTTACAATGCCACGAAAAAGCTTATCTGTTGACAGCGTCGTAGTGGAGAATTAGGTGAAAAAAAAGAAGTTAAAATATTAATTTGATTTTTTTTGTATTATTAATGTCTTTACATGCCTCTCATTATTGCAAAACATACTTATACGGGGCTTAATTTACAATTTAATTTACCTAAATAGCTAAGTCGTAAGTGGTAGAGATGATGCCGGGGTCGACTGTGGAGGTACCACCATCTGACACACAAATCCCCACATATTGGCTGCATATTTGGTGTACCACAAACATGCCATGCACATTCCACACATGAATTGTACCGGCAGATATATTAATATATGTATATAATATATATACTAAGGCTTATTTGGATCCTTTGAAGTGTGACTAACAATCGAGAAGGGAAACGCCGTTCTGTTCTTCGCATATTTGACAAATACAGGAAATAGCGAATACAAATAAAGGAATAGCTCTGCACATGGCAGTATTCGGGCAAATATAGCAAATACACAAATACGTACGCCAAGTGAAGTAAAGATTAAAATTAAAATCAATTGTCTCATTTCAGTATTTACAGTTTTTTCGCCCCAGTATGTACGATTGTATTTACGATCAAAATTTTCGGTCGATGTCTGCCGTTAGTATTTTTCGTCGATGTCTGCCGTTAGTATTTTCCGTCGATGTCTGCCGTTAGTATTTTTTTATTGGCAACAAAATGGCCGATTTGTTGGACGTCAGGGATTTGCTTTGCTCTTTATATTACATTTTGATAGTGGAAATAAAAGTTTTCATTTGAGTCGGCTACATCATGCACGTGAACAGCGTGTCGAACGTGGTACAGAACTGCAACGTTTACATGTACGCTGATGACATGTGCCTGCTGTACGCCGGAAACGATATGCCGGAGATGGTAAGCAATGTACAGGCGGACTTTGACATTATTAGTAAATGGGCACACGACAATGGCATCATTTTGAATTTAAATAAAACGAAATGTATGCACATTTCATCACCTCATAATAAGAAAGCCAAAACCTTACAACCTTCAGATATAAATGTATTAGGTCACAGTTATGAATGTTTTCATAAAAATAAACAAGGCTGTACCTGTAAAACTTTAGAAATAGTAGATAAATTTAAATATTTGGGATTATTAATCGACAAAAATTTTAATTGGAAATTACACACAAATGAGGTTTGCAAAAGATTAAGATCAGTTTTAGGACAATTTTATCACCTATGTAGGATAGTAAACAAACGAACCCTGTACATTGTTTACCATGCGCTTGCTGATTCACTGCTGAGTTATGGATTGAGTTGTTATGGACTTACATTCAAAACATACTTAGACCAAATTAAGCAATTACAATTAAGAATAATTAAATACTTAGTAGATAAAAATACGAAGGCTAAATGTAAGGGCGAATATGATAAATTGTTTAAAATGTGTAAGATTCTCCCTGTACACTATAAAGTCAAATACCTCATAGGTCTGTAAATTTATTACACTAAAGACTTTAAAATTCCTAAACCAAATAGACATTTCACTAGAGCAGTAAAAAGTGGCAAACTATCACAGCCATCATCCAAAAACTATTATGGAGAGAGAACTAGGGAATACGTAACTCCCAAGTTATGTAATAACTGTCCTCTCCTACTGGAAGAAAATAAGTTAAAAATTGGTAACTTAAAGAATAAATTAAAGAGCACATTGTTATCTTTTCTGAATAATTAAACTTTAAACGCATAGCTACAATTCTACAAAACTATAATTATTATTATTTTTTCTCAAGACTCCATAAGTATTAGATTTTAAGTTAGTGCCTAAAATGCTTATTTAAGGAACAAAAATTTGTAAGAACGTATCGCCAACAAACTGTTTAGCAGTTTGGCGAATATTGTTTACTGAAATTTGTGTATAAAATAATAAAAAAAAAAAAATTATAATTATTATACTAGCAAAGATTACAGATAAAGTGAATAAATAGTAAAGATTAGTAAAGGTTACGAGTTTGCCACACTCTTTTATCACAATAGTTAGTCCAGAATAGTTAATGTCCTGAAAGTTGTATGTTTTCTGGTCGGCTGAAAGATAAAACACCTATGTAGGTCTCAGGCAGCTATATTTATGAGACAAGTCGCCGCCATCGCAGTTTCCAAGGAATAAAGGAGGTCAAAATCTTTTATATCGTAAAACGAGAAGGGCCGAGGGAACGGAGAGTTATTTGATTGATTCCACCCTTCAAGTCTTTGTCTCGATCTGGTTACGTGTACCTTCCACGCAGCCTCATCACTCGCCGTAGTCGTTATTTGATACCAATGAATTTGTATCAGATTTGCCCTTGCTCTGCTCTATATTGTTTTAACGACAATAAGTACTCAACAGATTAGTAATAATAGGTTTAAAATTAAGATCGTGATTCTATAAAAACATAGTTTCCATAGAATCCAACCCGTATATTCAAAAAGAAGAGCAACCGTATTAGGTATTAAAATTAATTAAATCACCCAGCCATTACACTACGTACTTTAATTAACAACGTAAATAATAGGTTTTTACCTATGAAGTTGCCGTTCTGCAGTACTGCCCATTTCAAATCAAAATTATTTTTGTTTGGCTAAGGATTCTAATTTCAAGTCATAGACGAATATTCGTCTATATTTCAAATCAATTTTATTTAAAAACATGGAATTCTTTTTTCAAAATTAGTCATTTGTTTATTGATTTATATAAAAAGATCGGGAAAGCCGACCAGTTTCAGCAGATTTAGACTGCCTTTATCTGGGCGAGTGAAGGCGTTTACGCGACGACGACGTTACGCCTCACACTGATCATAACACGTATTGAGGTGAGCCGTTTTTATATAAATCATGAATTATCCTCAAGTTTCATTTAATTCTACATTTATTTATTGATTAGCGTTAATCAGCGTTATGTTTTCATCGCATTTGAATCTTTTTCGTCATCATGGATACGTTAAAAATTCGAGTAATTATGGATTATGAGTACCGTCGTGGCAGTAACGCGGCACAAGCAAAGATTTCAAAAGTAAAGATAAGCCCTTACCGAAGTATGACAGCACCAAAATGTTTCCACCTTTAAATGGGTGACGCTCACACGTTTGGAATCAGTGCTCATCTGAACACAGTGTTAGTTGGACGCCTTAAATGCGCTTAAGAGGCTATGCGATTTTTATTTTTGTCAGTGTTACTGCAAGCGAAAAATCGCGCAGTTTTTTTATTAAAAAAACCTAAAATAGCTAGCAAAATTTCAAATATTATATCTCTAGGTATTGTTAAAACACACCTAATAAAATATGTTTCAGTTCTGTATATGGTTCCTATTTGTCAAACGAGGAGAAAAAGTGTGTTTGAAGACCTCATTACAACAATTATTTCTATCGAGGCAAATTTATCCAAACATGTTTTCCAATTTCAAAACCCTAGATTCATGAAATACACAAAAAACCCGTATTTTTTTTTCATATCGAAAAGTTTTGAATTTTAACGACTTTAGTAGTCTGATCAGTTTGCTGGTAGATTGCGCACTCATATTGTGCGCGCGTCGGCATTTCAAAAACAATGCAATAGATTTTAGGTGCCAGGGCTCATCTAAACTTTTGAAATCTTTGGGCACAAGCGACACGCAACATCAACGACGTTTACGGAGCGAACACAACAAACGAACGCACCATCTCTTATTGGTTAAACCTCTTCCGTTCTGGATATTTCGATCTGAAAAATGAACCCCGTGGTCGTCCGAAAAGTTGGGTCGACAATAAATATCTTTCTTTCGGAAAATTGTTCAGCATGGTCAATATAACGTCACACATAATTTCAAGCCAATCACGATACCTTTGAAGGAAATAACGATAGATGTTGCAGTTAGATAGTAAGCCCCAGTTTGTCGTGTAAAACTTTCAAAAGCATTTCACCGGTTTGGTTCGGAATTCGGACTACTTCGGACACGGAAATTCCCGAACATTGCGATTGACCCAATTCCTGTGGACCATTATTCGTTTTAGCCGGCCTAGACATACAAACTTATTTGTGTTGTTAAAATGGGTCGTGTCGCTTCTTATTACTTTGGGATAAAGGCTATATTGAATTGTTGTGTGTGTATAGATTAGATTGAAGGCTGTATATCGGTGTTGCCGCTGTTTCTGCAAGCCTTTGCAAATGGCTGCTCGAAAATGTGCCTGTGGATTACTGCGTGATTTGAAGGGTTACTAAAATGCATATTGATGTTAGAATTAATAATTATTTTATAAAAATGACAACGACGGTGACATCATGACATGACAATGTGACAATGACGGTGAACGCCGCGTCGTCGTCCCAAGAACGACACTCGCCTTGATAATGCCGAAATTGTATCGGTGAAACGGTTGGCATATAGTCAACAATAATCACACGTGAGTGGTAAAGCCGCATTTTATAACAATATGATAAAAAATATAGTGTACAAGGACGCAGAAATATTTGGCGTAGGGGAGTACTGCAAACGTTAGACCCTAACGATTTTATATCTATTTTTTAAGTGATGAATACGTAACGGTCAAAATGTCACACATTTTTCGGCCTAGCCAAGCGTCTGGAGTATAACGTGCGATAAAGAAGATCGAAGGTAATAAAATAGCTTTTATGCCATCATAAATTTAAAAGGTTTATACAGTCACAATTAGTCACAAACCCAGAAACATGCTTCAAAATGTGCTCTACACACCCTATCGACAATTTGAGCATTCGCACCAAATACGCAATGGTATCATAAAGGTGTAAAACTGATTATGAGTTCGCACAATCATGGTGCTACAAACAGTTTGCACAGTCATGGTGCCACAAACATTTTGCACAGTCATGCTGTCACAAACAGTTTGCACAGTCATGGTGACACGAACAGTTTGCACAGTCATGGTGCCACAAATAGTTTGCACAGTTTGATCACATTCAAAGCTCCCGAAACATGATTCTGATCCATAATGAAGTCTCTACAACAAGGCTTCAAGCCATCCTAACTAAGAGATTTAGGAAAAAACATAATCAAAATTCAAAATTATAATTGTCAGTAAATGAATAAGTTACTCATTAAAATAATTGTAGATTATTATCTCCACTGCCTTTGTTGGTTGCATGCCACCAAACTGCGGTTAGATCCGAATCGATAGGAAAGCAAAATACATATAAATAAGGTTTCGTATTTGCTCACTAACTGTAAATATTGGCAGCCTGCACGTAACGTTTGCTTGCCATGTAAAATAGATTGTAAATTTTGGTTCGAAACTAAATATTCTGGCTGGCACTCACTATTTTATGCACGGGACTGAGCTTTTTATCCGCGGACATGCTCTTGTAAAATATGGATCAATCTATAAAATATGGATGAATCTATAAAATATGGATGAATCTATAAAATATGGATGAATCTATAAAATATGCAATCACAATTCTGATGGTAAAAGTTATCCTTTTGCTTATGCATTATATTAAAGAATTCTATAGATAGATATATAACTATAGATGTCTAAAATTCTATAGATATGTAGCTATAGATGTCTAAAAATTATTTTATGTGAATTTTACATTTGTTTTTTGTTGTGATTCGTAACGATATTTAGAAAATATATATACAATGTGTAACAGAAAGGTGTAACCATATTTGAAGGACTTATTCAGTCAATGGTATAGAACAACTTTTACTATGGAGCCAACCCTGCTCGGCTGAAATGTATGGAAGGGCAGATTTTTTTTCGAGATTTCAGGGTTGGCTCCATAGTAAAATTTGTTATATACCATTGACTGAATAAGCTTTTCAAATATGGTTACACCTTTCTGTTACACGTTGTATATTCAACGACAGGCTGTCCATCAGTTTACTAAAATTTCAGAAGGTACGCTTCAGTTTTGTGGATGAATTTCGATGTAATTTAAATATTACTGAGGCGTTAAACGCTAAACTGGCCTGACCGTCACATATGGACATCAGTCAAAGGGTTTAGTATACGGGTACGGAACCCTGATAATGGTAACCCTATAATGGTAAGTAACAGCAATTTTAGCTAATCGTCTTTTGTCGCTAAAATTGTAACGCCTGACAAACAATTCGGCGCCCACTGGAGAAGGACCCCAAATTTTTACCATTTGTTAATTTTCTTTAGAGTATGATCTACAAACTTTATGTACGTCGTAGCTTTAAGATAGAGCTGACACAAATAACGTTAAAAAAACACTTTTTCGAGCTGAATAGTCAGACAAGTGTAAAATGAAAGCGTTGGAACAGGACAGATTTCTCTGACAACCCTCGCTTTAAAGTCTAAAGAGGATGGCATACCCTAGCAACTTTTTTTATTACCCGTCCAGCACAAAAAGTCTAATGGCAAAGACTTTATTTGCTTTTCATAGAGGCGATTATATCTTGGCTCTTTGGCCTCTTTTTCTTGGACGCGTAATACTAGTGATTACGCAGCGAAACAACAAATCGGTGTGTTTTTAGCTAATACTGAAATATTTTGTAGGGAAAAAAATATTGAATTTAGGTGATACACCTTCATATTTCTATTAACAATTTTATGAAAAGAAAATCTAGTTAATCTCTTAACCGCGTTCTTGAAGCGAACGTTTAAAAACAAAAAAAAAACGAGGGTGCAAAACATTTTTTTTTTACAAAAGTATAAATCTTAATACATTGGTTATACGTAAGATCCCTAGAGAAAAGATTAATAAACCAAATATATTCTTTTCAATACAAGGAGAGTCCGATTTTCTTCAAACGAATCCTAGATAGCCTGGAGTTGGTCATGCTCTAGGCTTAGGTACAGTCTTAAGGCGCTCTTATCCCAAAATCAGTAATTTCAAAGTCAAATAGAACTTTTAAATATCGTCTAAAACTTGAAAAAAAAAATACGCAATATAGTTCGAACATTTATCTAGCAGTGGCGTGCAAAGAACTTTTTTCTGGAATAGCAATCAGAAGGTCAACTTTGACAATAAAAAAATATGAAAAAATTAAAATAACACTTTGAAAAAAAAAGTTTGTATGGCGCCAGGGTAGACACTGTCTACCCTAGAGTGAACATTTTCATATCAACTTTCTTTTTTAAAGTGTTATTAAAATTTTTTCATATTTTTTTTATTGTCAAGCTTGACCTTCTGGTTGCTTTTCCGGAAGAAAGTTCTATGCACGCCACTGTTATCTAGGTCTTTCACGCATGTGTTACACGATCAAATAAACTTTGCTCGATAGAAATAATTTACGAACACAGCATGTAATAAGACCTTTCAAATCATGCCATTTCCATAATTCCACTCATCTGGTAATATTGCTCATTAAATTGTCTAGGTCGACCACGTAAGTGGGTTTTAATAAACATATCCCTAATTTTTAAACAATTTAAAAACCGATAAAAACAACGAAAAAGTACAAAAGTGTGGTTATTTTCTTTACTCCTTACACGTAAAGAAAAAGACAGAGAGTCACTCTTCTGGGATAAGAGCGCCTTAAGGTCGTATCTTGTTGATTAGGGCAACGAAGTTAGACCTGAGATCTCAGACCGGATATTGGGTTTGTATCGCCCTGTAGGTAGCTCCGATCTGAGTTCTGATTGGGAATTATTGCTGTAGACATTGTAGGCTCTATGTAAAATACGTAAATAGAGGAGTAACATTCAATATTATAATTATATGTTTTTTATTTCAGACCACAAACAGTTCTCAGTCCATAATTAAGAAAAAGTTACAAGTTAAAATAATAATCTATCAAATTAAATTACACTATGACAGAAATAAATTTCTATGTTTGAACACTTGGCGATTTATCCATAAATTAACATTGTTTACATGTTTGAAATAAAAAAAAATATTTTTGTCATGGTTTGGATAAGAGTAATGTGTATTCGTTACTACCCGATGCTGTAACAGGTGACGGTAGACTAGCTTTGAATACACTAGCATCCTCTAGCTGTAAAGTGGGTATCTATAAATATCATTGCAGTATGGGAAAGCAAATCGGTAAATTCACGAGTTGTGTTGAGACCTGGATAGCTCAGAGGTTAGAGCAATCGCCCGGCAAGCGAGAGGTCCAAGGTTCGAATCCCGGTTCAGAGCTCCTCACATCCAGATTTGCTTTTCTTTCTGCAATGATATAATGTTAATTTAAATTACAAGTTATCATCAAATGTCAAATAGAAAATGTAAAAATGAGTATTTAAATTTTTAATAATTGATGTTTTTTAAGATTCAAATTAGAATTTTTTAGGTTTTTCAATACCTCAAAATCAAAAAACTGAACGCTTACACAGTAATTAAGGCTTATAGGGTCACTTTGTTGTCCATCTGTCTGTCACGACCCTTTTGCTCAGGCCCCGTATGAGATATTAAGTTGAAACTGATACCCTTCGGGTACGGAACCAAAAAAACAATTTTATGATTCATAATTTAATAATTTTTATCAGGGTTATCACGGCATACGAAAAAAAAAACATACATAAGTCCGAGAAGCGCTGAAAAATGGCTGTATGAGTCGGCCAATCACGGCTGGCCCAATGTCGCGTGACACACAGCATGGTACCATATTCGAATGACAACTTGTTGGATACGCGTTTTCTATGTTTTTGTTCCGTTCTATGTTTTATCATTGTATCCTTCGATATTTTACGAAAGCACGCTCACCGTGCACTCCAGAGCACACGGCAAAGTAAGTAAGGTCGTATGAATCAGATATCCAGTCCTTCGTGATCCATTGCAAATGAGGTCGCGACCGAGCAACCTACTTGCGGCGTCATGTCACGTCCAAGATAGATACGCTTCCATATTTCATACAGTCCTTCAAGTGTAGTGCTGGAGGTTTTACTCCAGCTGGTGTAAAGTGAGATGGAGGAAAACAATTTTCCATTTTGTGGGGCACTACGACGTAGAAGGTCTATAAAATGGTGCCGTAATATATGGTAGCTTGAAGTTACGTAAGAAAAGTGCTTCGACTTCTTAGTCGAGTTAAATAATGCTTGGATTGCTAAGTATGGAATAGCTAGCACTACGAATCAAAACTTTTTAGGGTTCCGTACCCGAAGGGCAACACTCTGCTCTCTGTCCGTCTGTGTGTACGTCCGTATGTCACGAGTCTCAGCTCGTAGACGGAATGAGTTACATACCTGAAATTTTAGATATGTGAATAAAAAAAAATCGATAAAATTATTTTTCAGGAAGGGGGATTCTCATACATGAGAAAGGAGCCGAAGTCATTACTTTTCCCGCAGCATGTGGGGTTTATTATTTTTATGTTCAAAATTAGAGAAATGGTAGGCCATCAAACTTGTCAGTCTACAAACATCACTTTTGTCATGGGGTCAATCTCAAAGATCAACTGTATATTTTGACAGTACATATCATTTATGTTGTATTTAAAGAACGGATACTCAAAACATCGACCGACTTAATTTTGCAGTTTTTTTTTTCATATATTTTGTGGTTGAGTTTATAAATTTCGTTCAAATTTAAATTTAAATGGTACGGAACCCTGAGGGCACTCAGTCTGTAATTCAAGTTAGTAGGTAGACTATAGGTAACTTCTTACACGTGTTGAAAATCGTGCTCACTCACGTATGATGGGTCATCCAGCACGTCGTGACCTCGACTTTACTCTCAGACCCTCGAATAAGTAGAAACTGTAACCCTACTTCCGCAATCTAATACTTTATGTAGGCCCTAAGGGTGCGTACACATGTTTGGAACATAATTATAAGGTCGCAATTAAAAAACTAAATCTGCTGCGAACTTCTACATTAGTTATAAAACTGAAAAACTATGGATTGATTGTTTGTGTGGTCTAATACGGTTGCAAATCTCGCACGGGTATATTTATGTTCGGTTTGCATGTTTCATCACTACATAGTATAAAACAAAGTCACTTCCCGCTGTCTGTCTGTCCCTATGTATGCTTAGATCTTTAAAACTACGCAACGGATTTTGATGCGGTTTTGTTAATAGATAGAGTGATTCAAAAGGAAGGTTTATATGTATAATACATGCCCGTGCAAAGCCGGGGCGGGTCGCTAGTAAAATATACAGTAAGGTGTAGCTCCATGCGTGCCCGAAGTTCGGCGATAGGACTTACCACCCATTGCTGATACCTACGTAATAATCATTGATGAAACGTGGGTGTACGGGTGTGGAATTTGATATGTATTTCAAAGTCTATACCCGGTTACACCTCCGATACCCCCTCGGGGATTCGTGTCGTGGCGATATATTTATGATGGATCGCAACTATCGCGAACCAAATGCTCGCAGACCTTGCTGCTCGGAATACGCGCTGTGACGTCGACAATAGGAAATGTGTTGCAACCACAAAACATAGTTGCAACCTTAACATTAATTTATTGAAGATGTGGTATAACTACAACGCGATTGGATCCACAAATACAGGTCCAGCGGGCCTATCTTTGTTTAGTAGTATTTCAGGCGGCGTTTGTGTGCACGTATTTGAAAACACCATTTACTTGTGCTATAAAATCCAGAAAAAACCTGCAGATATGCCTTCGTGTGCATTTATCGGGTGTACAAATCACTCAAGGACAAAAAACAAATTTCATGGCATCACCTTCCACTCGTAAGTACACCGAAACCAGAAATTCCCCTTAAAATACTTTCTGTTTGGTTTACACTTCGCCATTTGCAGAAAAGGACACAAGTAACACTCGGCTTTACCGCTCGGCTCAGCTCGCTTTCTCTCGGCTTTGTAACGAACCGAGCCGACCAAGCAATATCCTGTCTTGCTCGCTCCAAAGTCTTATGTCGTCAATTTTTGTCTCTTCTCTTTTTTTTTTTTTTTTTTTATTTCTGTCGTCTCTTTCGCTGATGGTAATTGGATATACATAGTACGAAATACCTGTGCCATTTCTCGAATCAGTCGAGTAAGGGCGTTACGAATCTTCACTAAATTAATCAAAGGTTGCAACGCATTTATTATTGCATGTTATGTCACGAAAATGTGGACGCGCCTTTATGTCCCCTTCCCCCGCGCTCTATTCGCCGCCGTTGGCTGTACATTTATGTCCCCTTCGCCGCCGATTATGACAAACTAGTAAATAATAACTGACTGCGTTAAAAGAGAAAAATAAATATCATGGTATCTTTTGATATTTCGTTAACTTTGAGTTAATCTTCCAAATTCTGTGATCTCTTTTAAAATATATTGTTTCGTAATTTTTGACACACTGGAGGAAATGTTAATTGAAAGTATATGCCTTCTTGGTGGGTAATGGGTGATGTTGTCCCCACATACATTATCAAAAATTTGGTATTCCAGCTTCTGACTTCATTAAATTTCGTTAGCAGAATTGACGGATTTCACAAAATCAGTGTTTTTTTGCATAAGCCTTAGTATTCAAGTACATGCTACTTATTTTTAAAACCATGAAAGATAAGCTAACACTTCAACTAAAAACCAAATTAATTTGCGGAAAATTACAAAAATTAGCTTTCTCAAATTCCTTTCAGACTTCGTCTAATCTGGGGTAAAAATTACTCTCCGCGTGAGCCCACCCCCCAACCCTCGCACGGTACACTGGCAGCCTATTTAATTGACCCTTTGAACTGTCAATTTTAGCCACCGCTTCGGTAATCCAATCATTCGTGTGTTTATTTTTTTCCGTACCGTGTATTATTTTAGGGAAATACGCGGGTAAATATGGGCTGTTGTGATTTTGCTGCCAATATTTTGGTAGGAAATTAGCAGGTACATGATACATAAAGGTACTACGTTAATTTGAAATTTAATTAATGTAATTAATTAATTAATGTAATTAATTAAATAAAAACATGTGTATGCACGTGATTACTGGCTATAGTTGTTTTGTTTGCTATTAACGAAACCAAGACTCAATTTTGAATTAATGAGAACCGAAAGAGTAAAATGGAGATCTGTTAGTAGTCTCTGGAAGATAGGAGAGAGTAAAATGGAGATCTGTTAGTAGTCTCTGGAAGATAGGAGAGAGTAAAATGGAGATCTGTTAGTAGTCTCTGGAAGATAGGAGAGAGTAAAATGGAGATCTGTTAGTAGTCTCTGGAAGATAGGAGAGAGTAAAATGGAGATCTGTTAGTAGTCTCTGGAAGATAGGAGAGAGTAAAATGGAGATCTGTTAGTAGTCTCTGGAAGATAGGAGAGAGTAAAATGGAGATCTGTTAGTAGTCTCTGGAAGATAGGAGAGAGTAAAATGGAGATCTGTTAGTAGTCTCTGGGAGATAGGAGAGAGTAAAATGGCGATCTGTTAGTAGTCTCTGGGAGATAAGAGAGAGTAAAATGGAGATCTGTTAGTAGTCTCTGGGAGATAGGAGAGAGTAAAATGGCGATCTGTTAGTAGTCTCTGGGAGATAGGAGAGAGTAGAATCCGTAATAAACTCGAGTATTGTAGAACATTAGTGTTCTCCATACTAATTAAAAGACCAACTGGTACTTAAAATAAATAAAGTGAAATTTACGCAAATATTGTTTAGTGAAGTAAATAAAAGCATTAAAATAACAAGAGTTATTTTAAAACTTCCAGGAAAATGTTGTTTTAATTCAGTAATAACATTTTCGTAATCAATTCAGCCGCGGTCACAAAATTTAATTTCGTTTGGAATAAATTAACTTTGCATTTGAATTAAACAATCAATAAGTTTTCGATTTACACAGTTTACGAAACGAGAGAAAATTCGGAAACTAGAAATGTCTAGAACAGGGATGCACCTACAGTACGTTATACAGTTTGACAGGGGCACGGCTTTCAAACGTCATCTATTTTTACTGCAAAGATTTTTGTTTCTGGTACATTCAGTCCAGTACAAGTAGGTACTGAAAAATATTATTGCAGAAAAATTCGCATCTGGATTATTGTGGATGAATGATCTACAAATTCTCTTGGTATGAATTTGTGTATTTATGTACGTAATTATCTAAGAGCACATTGGAAGTTGGAAGATTAAAAATTGGAGATTGTCGGTACTTGGTGAAAACTATATTCTTGTTATGATTGATGACGGCCCCATACCGAGGGCCGAAATATATCGAGTAATAATTTTTTTTATTGTTTTAATAACACTATACTAATCAAAAGCTCATAAAAGTTAAATATTATATATTTATAAACATATTGTTGTTATGAAACACACTTGTACTTTTTTGTAAATTAAGGCGGGTTCTCTGAATTTGTCTCTTTTCAAACACATTTTAAACCGTGAAATTGTGACAATAAAATTTTGAAAAAAATATTTATGACATATTTCATTCTTTGATCTTAAAATTTCGGCCGTTCGATATGCGATTACTTGCATTTCCTTGCATCCAGGCCTAAAATATGATGAGAATATAATTTTATTTGAGTTAAAGTAGGTTTTGGACAATAAAACTTATACCAAAATAAACGAGGTACAAAATGAGATATAAAACGGCCGTCCATTCTTCTAATTCCAATAATGAACAAAACACTTTGAAATGGTGAGATTTCTGAGCGGCCCGCTTTCACTGAGCAGGATAGTCAAGTGTACAATGAAGGTGTTGGAGCAGGACCAAGATTGCTCCAGATACCCTCGCCTTAATGGTTTTTGAAAGAATTTCAACAATACAGTACAATAATCAGTGTATAATTTGTTGACCAATTGGGTTCCGCGGTAATTTTAATCGATGTTGCTTTACGCGTTGTTGGCGCAGATACAGAGTATCATGATGTGCTACAAAGTTTTACCAAATGCGTTTTTTGATTCCAAACAACGATTTTTAATCTTAAAATACATTTGGTTCCATAAGGGATTCTCAGAGGTGATTCCAATTGTGTATTATCACTATGAAATAGTCAATAGTCGAACACTCCCTTTTTATTGTAAATTTTTGCCTTCCCACGTGATAACAGGTGAGCTTTATCGCCGTGACTCGAGCACAAATACATGTTTTTTAGGGTGTGCATGTGCAGGTTTACCTAGCAGTTTATTCTTTAACCGTTCAGTTAGTAGCAAGTATACGAATAATGTGCACATAAATTCCGTGGCAAAGATTGCTACTCGCATTGTTTAAATGGTACAACTGTGTGATACATTTGGCAAACAATTTGGTATTTTTCCCGTGTTCAATCAGCCAACCCGTCCTTGAGTTTTGCAGTGGATGGGCAGACAGACAGACGGACGGACTGACTGAACTTCGCTAGGGTTTATTCAATTTGAATTGAAAATGTCTTTCGTTTATCTATCTGAGAGCTCGGCCAGCATACTTTGGTAGCAATACACTAATACATATTGCGTATCTTTACGACTTGGCACCCAAGGTCATCTCTGCTACGACGTAGCAAATTGAGGAAAGCTACGGAGTTTAAAGTTACGAACTTAATAATAGTTCATATTGTAAATTTTTAGTTCCGTACCGTGTAGCCATTACCAAATACAAATAATAGAGGTTTATTAGGAAGAATGGCTAATGGTTTAACCTGGCTAGCTTATCTGAGTAGGAAAAATTTCGTGAGCAGATTTGAAAGGGTTTTTGTGCAGACCAAATTTTTTCGTCATTTGCTCGTTTATATTACATTTCTTTTAGACAGTTATTAAGTATACTTAGAAGATTATGTGGTTCAATTTAAATATTCCTGTTCTTTTCATTTACACCCGGTATATTGATTTTTTCGATCAACAACATTGCATAGTTTTCATTTTCATTCAAATTTAAATCATATGATATTTGTCACAATATACCTAAGCAAAACTTAAACGATTGATGTTGCCAGTGAGAAATAATGCCAGAATCGCACCCCCGTTAGCTGGTAGTATTAGTTACAATTTGAATGTCAATTTCACAAAGGCCCCAGGCACCTACTAGCTAGTTAGTTCACTGTTTGAGATACTCTGGTTTACCTCATTAACAATATCTAGAGAGGATTCAAAGGGTCTGCGATGCTTTTGCATGTTATTAAGCTGAATTCCAGTTTCAACTTACATTATTTAGACTGCAAACGTTCAATTTCGTAAGACATGTTGTTTGTTGGCAAAACACGCAATATTTTTTTTTTGTTTTATGTTCAATAAGAAATTAAGTTATGATTTTGTGGATGTAAGCGTGCGCGAGTCTGACTCGCACTTGGCCGGTTTTTTACATATTGCCACGTTTAGTAATTAAATAAAAAGTGGCTGTTATCTTTAAATTAATTCGTTAGGTACCTGCTAAAGTAGCAAGTTTGTTAAAGTTTTTGTAAGTCAGTCTTTTGACCAAATTATATAGGTATATAAATCTATAAAAGTTGAGATTTCTTGTGATGATTTTGTATATTTTATACCTTTTAAATAACCGAATTACTTTTTTGCGAGTTACAAACTATTTTCTTTCCACAAATATACACAGTGATGTAGTACTATAAAATAAAATCTGCTGCCAGATGAATTCATTTTCCAATAATAGTATTTATTTAAGAGATTTATTTCAGAGGGTACTTCGTTGAAAAGCGTGAGTTTGCATACCCAATAACAGTTCGTTTTAATAAAGTATCTCTTATTTTTCACTTAAGGGGCCCCTATCCCAAATATTTAGCACCTCATTTTGCACCAAGTAGAACTGACCTGACCAGGACCAAGGTTAAATTACCTTTTTTGCAAAATATGAAAATAGTATTTTGTGCAACATTACACTATGAATTTGGCTATATTCCATCAAAATCACGATACATCTTCAAGATATGAATCTACGAAGGGCGTGTCAGTGGTGAATCCAAGTATGGACTGTGAAATGCAAGTCACAGCTCACACTCGTACACCCACGTTTCAGCGAATATTGTCCTTTCGGGTTTTGAATCTGCAATCTCGGGATTCGTGGTCGTGACGTTTGATACATGAGACCACAAAGGCCTATTTTGTACGATTATTACGTCACATCGTAATAGTGGTGACCTCTATCGACGTACTTTAGGCACAAAGTCGAGTACACGAAGCACTAAGTCAAAAATAGTTGCGACGATGAGCGGAGCGAGGAGCGTGTTTGATTTACATGTGAATAAATATGGGAAACCAAGCGAAGCGGAGCGGAGCGGGGTGACCCTTCTAGTTTAAACTGAAATATAATATGCCTAGGCAGATCATAATAGGCCCAATTCTACGATGTGCCAACGACAAATACATGAGTTTTTCTATACTTTCTCTGTTTTGTGTTACTTGCCACAACCACAAGTTTGTAGGCTACCTTATAAAAATTTAATCAACCCCCGAATTCATACTGGAGTCTCAGTCAGTGATTAGGAACAATGTTTAATGACCCTTCAGGTGAAATAAGAAAAACAAATTGTTTTGCTCTCGTTCTACTAGTAGGTATTGTATTTCGAAGGGACAATTTTTTTTAATGATTTTAAAATAAAAAAGACATTGAACCTTGTTCCTCCAGTATGATTTTGGGCGGTTGTTTAAATTTCACCTTAGTTCTGGCGATTTCGTGATGGGCGAGTGAGTTGTATTTCCCTTATAATTTGAAATTAGCCTTATAAAATAAGAAAATTATGTAAGTCTTCCAAAAAAATGTGTGATATACTGAAGAAGGGCTTAATGAAAACAGCGTCATGTTTCATAAATTTATATATTTGTTACACACTTCCCAACGGGTTTCGTAAATTAATCCATCTTCAGGGGATAACACAAATTATTTAATACTACTCTATGAGCCACAAACGACAATCGTCGTCAAAAAATACCCGAATAAGCTTGTATAACTGAATTAAAGTGAAAAAAAAGTGGAAGAAGCGAAAAAGATATTTCCGAATATCTGAAGTCTCTGCCTGTACCATTTATAGGCGTAAATATAGATATCTACAGCACATAATACTTCATTTACATATTTATAAATCAGGCTCATACAACCCGATTCCTTAACTCACTTAATTGCCGGGCTTTAATTGGAACTGACATATAGCCTCCCTACATAACTGACATATAGCCTCCCTACATAACTGACATATAGCCTCCCTACATAACTGACATATAGCCTCCCTACATAACTGACATATAGCCTCCCTACATAACTGACATATAGCCTCCCTACATAACTGACATATAGCCTCCCTACATAACTGACATATAGCCTCCCTACATAACTGACATATAGCCTCCCTACATAACTGACATATAGCCTCCCTACATAACTGACATATAGCCTCCCTACATAACTGACATATAGCCTCCCTACATAACTGACATATAGCCTCCCTACATAACTGACATATAGCCTCCCTACATAACTGACATATAGCCTCCCTACATAACTGACATATAGCCTCCCTACATAACTGACATATAGCCTCCCTACATAACTGACATATAGCCTCCCTACATAACTGACATATAGCCTCCCTACATAACTGACATATAGCCTCCCTACATAACTGACATATAGCCTCCCTACATAACATCTCGTGGCACATACGGTTGAGTGCTAATTTGCAGACAAGTTATGACAATTATAAGGTACAGAACATGGTTGTACACCATTACCTCCTCGCGTAACAAATTGAGCTCAAGATGGATTCCATCTGGGAATCCAATTTACATGATTTGCATACCAACAATTCTCTGGTGGAATTTTATAAAAATAGGATTTCATGTTTTTATTACGAGTATATTAGTTTGGGTGTTTAACATATGGAAAGAAAAGGAGGTGTTTTTATACGTAGTATTACATACCCATTATGAACTTATGGGTATATAATAGTAGTTTATGCTACTAGGGCGAAAAGGAATAAATTACGAGGACGATTTAAAACACGAGCGTAGCGAATGTTTTAAACGTAACCGAGTAATTGATTACTCTTACGCCCGTGTATCATACTACGTTTTTTAATGCATAGTGTGAGGAAATTAAACAAATATAATCTTGTGAACTTTAAATTATATTTGGCACAAAAGGACTTTATCCAGAGCCGTTAAACAGTGGAAAAAAATTATAACATTTATGGTAGACAGGAAAGGCTGCAGGTTAGCCAACCATGGTAAATTCATTAAAAAAAGAAAATAATATAGCCCTAGGGCAAAATAATCGACTTTCTGTTCGGTTTTGATGCATATAAAGTGGGCTTTTACGAGCACTTGCATTGAAATAGTATATTACGATACGAGAGCGATGAAACGTTTTCTGACGAGCCGAAGGAGAGTGCTGCAATCACACGAGTCGAGAAAAAGTTTCTCGCACGAGTTTCGTATAATCTTTTATAGCACAAGTGCGGAAAATGCCGACTTTACGCACGCGCAGCATGAGTAAAGCGGTCATTTTACGCACAGTGTGCTATAAATAATTTTCTTTGATGGTATTTATTGATAGGTACGTAAATAACATAAATAAAACAAAATTATAAATAATACTAAAAATAAACACTAATTACAAAGAAAATAAAATAAAAATTGTCTGAATTGAATAAAAATAATTTGTAATAGTCCGCTAAACACTTTTACCATGCAGTCTTACCACCAAACAGACTCAAGCACCACCCGCCCCTCCCGCATAAAACGTGCACAAGCAAGCAGTACGAGCATAAAATTTTGCCTCGGGATGTGTTGCTCGCCCAACCGCTCGAAAACCAGCGTTGGAGATTAATCTCCAACATTTGCTGAGCCAGGGCCAGTTTAGTATTTTACAGTACATGCAACAACTCTAGAATTATTATTTTAGAATTATATTTATAATTATGTTTAACCATTTTTGTGCTTTTAATATCTTTGTGTATCTTTGTATTTTGTCGTTTCGTGTACTGTATGTATTAATAAACATTTTTCTATTCTATTCTATTCTCGATAGCAAAATATAAAATTAATTTGCTGTCGAGCGGTTGGGCGAGCAACACATTGCCGACGATGCCTCGTTTAGAGGCGAAACACGTGTCGATAAGTTTTCTTGCTTGTACTAGGGTCTGCATTTTGAATAACGACGGAAACGACATTGAAATAACGTAAAAGAGGAGAAAAGTACTTTTTCACATGGACGCGATCGACGATCGTCTTTAATTTTTTTCATTATGAAATTATCGTAGAGTAGTGTGCTTTAAAATAAATAACGCCAATTTAAAGTGTAGATGGATGAAGTCAATAACAAGGTCTGACTTCAGTCATTCTGTTGAAGATATTTTTAGGGTAACTAATAATAAAATAATTGATTTTTGAAACTTCACAGCGAGTTATTTTATTACAGATAAGTTCTAGAATTTCACTACGGGACGTGCCTTAATTGCATATTAGGACAAACGCCAATCTGTGCACTCGACCGCAACAGTAACTGTCTTTCACCACACGTTATCTATGTACGAAACCAATGGAGCATTAAATCTGCCGGATTATTACAAAAGTTATTTTTATTTTGGAATTTTAATTTTGGTGCAAAGAAAAGACCCACCTGCAGTAATTATGAACTTCGTCACGACATGATTCTCAAAGAGGTAGCCAGAGGTGGTTCCAACTTCTAATCCACAGTCATTACTCGAAAACACCTCTGACACCTCCTTGATGAATCATATCGTTATGATGCATTTTTTATACTGTAAAATTATTTGGCATGTTAAAGAAAATTTAATTCTTTCAAAGCTTGTTTTAGTATTTTAGTTGCGGTTAGCGCCAGTCTTGTTTTAGTATTTTAGTTGCGGTTAGCGCCAGTCTTGTTTTAGTATTTTAGTTGCGGTTAATGCCAGTCTTGTTTTAGTATTTTAGTTGCGGTTAGCGCCATCTTGTTTTAGTATTTTAGTTGCGGTTAGTGCCAGTCTTGTTTTAGTATTTTAGTTGCGGTTAATGCCAGTCTTGTTTTAGTATTTTAGTTGCGGTTAGTGCCAGTCTTGTTTTAGTATTTTAGTTGCGGTTAGTGCCAGTCTTGTTTTAGTATTTTAGTTGCGGTTAGCGCCAGTCTTGTTTTAGTATTTTAGTTGCGGTTAGCGCCAGTCTTGTTTTAGTATTTTAGTTGTGGTTAGCGCCAGTCTTGTTTTAGTATTTTAGTTGCGGTTAGCGCCAGTCTTGTTTTAGTATTTTAGTTGCGGTTAGCGCCAGTCTTGTTTTAGTATTTTAGTTGCGGTTAGTGCCAGTCTTGTTTTAGTATTTTAGTTGCGGTTAGCGCCAGTCTTGTTTTAGTATTTTAGTTGCGGTTAGCGCCAGTCTTGTTTTAGTATTTTAGTTGTGGTTAGCGCCAGTCTTGTTTTAGTATTTTAGTTGCGGTTAGCGCCAGTCTTGTTTTAGTATTTTAGTTGCGGTTAGCGCCAGTCTTGTTTTAGTATTTTAGTTGCGGTTAGCGCCAGTCTTGTTTTAGTATTTTAGTTGCGATTAGCGCCAGTCTTGTTTTAGTATTTTAGTTGCGGTTAGCGCCAGTCTTGTTTTAGTATTTTAGTTGCGGTTAGTGCCAGTCTTGTTTTAGTATTTTAGTTGCGGTTAGCGCCAGTCTTGTTTTAGTATTTTAGTTGCGGTTAGTGCCAGTCTTATTTTAGTATTTTAGTTGCGGTTAGTGCCAGTCTTGTTTTAGTATTTTAGTTGCGGTTAGTGCCAGTCTTATTTTAGTATTTTAGTTGCGGTTAGTGCCAGTCTTGTTTTAGTATTTTAGTTGCGGTTAGTACCAGTCTTGTTTTAGTATTTTAGTTGCGGTTAGTGCCAGTCTTGTTTTAGTATTTTAGTTGCGGTTAGTGCCAGTCTTGTTTTAGTATTTTAGTTGCGGTTAGCGCCAGTCTTGTTTTAGTATTTTAGTTGCGGTTAGTGCCAGTCTTATTTTAGTATTTTAGTTGCGGTTAGTGCCAGTCTTGTTTTAGTATTTTAGTTGCGGTTAGTGCCAGTCTTATTTTAGTATTTTAGTTGCGGTTAGTGCCAGTCTTGTTTTAGTATTTTAGTTGCGGTTAGTACCAGTCTTGTTTTAGTATTTTAGTTGCGGTTAGTGCCAGTCTTGTTTTAGTATTTTAGTTGCGGTTAGTGCCAGTCTTGTTTTAGTATTTTAGTTGCGGTTAGTGCCAGTCTTGTTTTAGTATTTTAGTTGCGGTTAGTACCAGTCTTGTTTTAGTATTTTAGTTGCGGTTAGTGCCAGTCTTGTTTTAGTATTTTAGTTGCGGTTAGCGTCAGTCTAATTTTGCGGCTTCACGTAGTTGAAAGTTTTTTCTGGCTCTCTTACATTTGGCTATTACCGCCTGATGGAAAAAGTCAATAAGACCTAGAATGAAAGCCTTATTCGTCCAGAATCTAGGAGAGTGACGGCAGGCGAGGCTTTAACAATCAGTCTCTTAATGAATGTATTCAAAAATCTATGGAAATCATTAACCAAGGATTGACTGAAGCCACGGAACTGCTTGTAACCATCACTCCTTCGGTACAGCTCACAGAACTATGGTACAGTTGCTCATGCCAAAACACGAGTCGCTTGGCGGCTTGTTTTTGTAAAAAGGTGCCTACGTCGTCTCTGTAGACGGGGCCATGATCCGATGACCTTATGCCGGGTTTTACGGGGGTCCCAAAATTCCACAGAGACAAGGATTGTGGAAATACCTTTTATAATTCCTTTTACGACATCCAAGAGAAGACATGGAGTATTGTTTTTAGATGATGGTTCCATACGCCACTCTATAACGGTTATTTTTCTTATGGCATGTACAGGTTTTATAACATACTGTAACGGTAATTACATCTTAAGAAATATGAAATATGAATTGAAATAAAATAAAATATACACAATCATAACAATAAAATAGATATTTTGGAGATATATTTCTTAACCAAAATGTTTTTTTTTGTTATTTTATTTTGTTTACTTTTTTTTAAATGTTTTTAAATTTATTTTTTTTAATACGTTTTTCTGTGATAAGTAGGTTATATTAATTAACTATAAGGTAGCATATGTTTCTATGTCATCCCATTACTGTACAAATTCTGTCATCTGCATCATCTGTTATTCATTGGACTGATGCCGGCCCCAAACTGGGCCGAAATATATCTCCAAAATATTAATTTTATTGTGTATATTTTTTTTGATTGAATGAAAAGCTTGTTACAGCACAAAATGTATACTTAAACGCTACGCTAAAACTTGAGGCGCCCTGAGCAGCTGTCAAAAACAGCAGCTCCTGTTTTTATTTATAATTTTAGTTTAATTCCCCCTAATTTCATCAATTATTAGTGTTTTATTGTTAATTAGTGTATAAAATACCTAGGGGGTAAATTTATTTATTAGTGAAAACGCCAAAAACTGAGAAATTTTTGGCTAAAATTTGTTAGTAACGGTCACCGGAACAAAGGATTCTAAAGGCGAGTATATCGTGTTTTTATGTAATTTATTGTAAGACCTAGTAGTTAGGTAAAATATTGTACCTTGCCTGTACTAGACAAATCTCTTATCATATTTAGCACTGAGTAATCTATTTTTAGATTGTTTCTTGTTTTCTTGCTAATTTTTCTCTATAACTTTCAGCCTTTCTTTCTCTCACTTACCTATTAATTTATTTTCCACAGTCTTATTTTGTATTCTTACATTTATTTCACCTTTTATTCTACATACTTTACTCAACTCTCAGTGCATTATTACTATTGTTTACTATTATTTATATGATTGTAGCTAGGAGATTATTTGCAATTCCATTGATTATTTAGAGTCATTATATACATTTAACATACACAATTCCTTAAAATACATATCTCACACTGTGAGAAACGTCCAGTTTCACACACAAGTGTTAGTTTGGCTCGCTGTGCTTGACGAATAGTGGAAGCACAGTCGAACGCTTGACTAAATTACTTGTTTAATTCACATCACCCACAAAACTCAAGCACCAAACCTACACATTACAAGCATAACACAATCCTGCATAAAGGGCTCTCATACTTCCTGGCTAAGTTTGTGGAAATACTACCGTTCTCCCCCATATCATTTCAGGTCAATCCGTCAAAATGATGACCCGGAGCCAACTGAGCAGGGCTCTAAATCAAGAATTGCAGCTGAAGTTGGCGACCACCCTTGAGGACCTCAAGACTGCCAGAGAGCTCAATGCTCAGCTTCTCCAAGAGCGGAAAGAGAGTGAACAAGAGATAGAAAATGTGAACACTCAAAATAGTCTCTTAAAACGTGAGATGATTGTTATTGACAGGGAGCGTGCAACATTCCATACTCAACGAGATTCATTACACAAGGAAATCACCTCTTACAATGAGTGCATCCGAACACATGAAGCATCACTACAAAAAATATGTGACCTTGAACAGCAGCTTGCAAAGGCCCATAATGAACTGCAACAAGTAATCATGGAACGAGAAAACTATGAAGCAGAGCGAAACCTACAAACATCTATGGTACTATATGATGAATTAGTTAGCTGCGATGAATCTCATTCAACATTACACACTATCGACTCAACTAATGTGACTGTAACACACCAATCGAGCGAAATCACCGAATTGAGATTGGAACTAGAGGCCATGCGACAAAAATATCATGCTGCAAGGGATGAGCTTACTCAGCAGGATGTAACCTTTGCAGAAATGTTGAAGATTGCTGAATCCATGGGTGAAATCATAGACAGCAATGATGAAAAACTACAGTTCCTTGTAAAAGCGACACAGCCTTCAGAGGAACGTAGCTGCATACACAGTAGCTGCCTGCTGTGTAGGTCATCTGCAACTCCGGCTTTTCCGGACACTCCGCCTGTACTGACCCCTCAAGATCTGCATACGTCTATGGGCCTCTCACCATCCCAGAGACACCTTGGCATGACTATGACATCACCCGCACAGGAGCACACCTCTGTCACTGGTCTGAAAGTGTCCCCAGGCTCTCCTGAAGTGCCAGTGCCCCCGTCCGAGTCCGGAGGTGAGGACTGTCAGCGTTACCAGCGTCCCAAAACACCGGTCTCCACACCTCAACCTAAGAGCAAGGCTACCCGTCGAAGGCAACGTCACCGTTCTGCTCGTCTTCGTTGAGGCTCCGGTCATGGCGCAGAGCCATCATCCACTCCTGCAGTGGAAACCGCGTCAGATCCTGCACCTACGTCTAACGCGCTGCCCACGCCGAGCTCTTCCCCTCAGCCCTCTGAGCCCTTGTCGGTTGCTGCGTCAGCGACTGGATCCTCAGCGTCGCAAGGACAAAATACTGTTGTGTTTACAGACACTATTGGAAAAAACTTAGGGCCCTTATTAGGAAATAAACTTGTGCAGAAAGTCACCAATATTTGCATGCCAGGTGCATCTTTCATACAAATTGTAGAACGTTTGCTTAAAATGGAATATAATTTAAATACTACAGTTGTTCTGTTAATAGGAAATAGTACAGGTATCACACAAAGTGACCTTATTAAATATCTCGAGCTAATGTTACAGCTTAGGGTTAAAAAAATCATTATTTGTGAATTCCCTTATTCAGAATTACTTACAGGGTCACAAAAAACTAATTTATATAATTTGAATATGTGCATGCACAACTTCTCGGCGTGTCACAGTGACAAAGTGCACTACTTTAAAACGAATATCCACATTCGTAATTTTTCTTTGACAGAAGGTACTTTGTACCTTGCAAATTATTATAAAAAACAATTAGCTACTAAGTTAGCATGCATTTTAGAATGAAGTGAATTTGTTACAAAGTGTGTAACAGAAAATTTTCCAATACCTGTTATAATTGATGGTATTTGTAATGTTAATTATTTACATAATTTTGTCCCTATTGACACGGTTAGTACAAGTACTAACAAAATTGTAAAAAATTCTTTTTAAAATTGAAGACAACGGGAGGGCTGCCTTTATTAAAGTTGGTACATCAAAATATACAAGGCGGCTTTCTCGGCAAAATACTTTCAATCGAGTTGTTCTTAGAGGAATCAAAAACAGATATTTTGTGTGTAACCGAACACCATCTACATGAACATAATATGCAGTTTAATGTGAATAATTTTAGTGTTCTTAGCTGCTACAATAGATTAAAAATACAAAAAGGTGGATCCATGATTCTTGTAAAAAATAATATAAAAGCAAAGGAAAGAAAAGACATTGTAAAACTTTCTGTAGAACATCAAATTGAATTAGCTTGCATAGAAATGAGTACATATATTATCCTCTGTGTTTACCGACCCTCAGGACAAGATTACAACATTTTTGAAAAAGCAATGGAAGAGGTTTTAAAATTATTATTTGATGCCAAGAAAAAAGTTATTATATGTGGAGATTTTAACGTAGATTTACTAGAAAAATCGATTATGCGCTCAAAATTAATACATTTATTCAAATCATTTAATTTGTCTAATGTGTTCTTAGAACCTACTCGAATTACTCGGGATACTGCGTCATGCCTCGACAATATATTCTGTGATTGCGAATATTCAGACAATAAAGTAATCAACCGCTTGCAGTCCGATCACAGTGGCCAAACTATAACCATTAAACAAAGCGTAAATCAATTGCCCAAAAAAATTTTTTGCAGGCCTATTACAACTCACAAAGTAGATTGTTTCAAAGCAAACCTAGAAGTTAAATTAGCACATTTTAATCTTCTCCAAGACGATCCAAACGCTCTCTTTACAGACCTTTTCAACATAGTCTCCAAAGAGTTCGAAAATACGTTTAAGATGCAAAAACTTTCTAACAAAAGTAAAATCACCTTCAGTGACTGGGCGACTCCAGGTATTTACAAAAGCAGAAATCATTTATACGAATTATACGACATGAAGTCCTACAATAATAATGTTAAATTTACTGAATTCATGAAAAATTACTCACGCATCTTTAAATTGGTGTGTTTAAAAGCAAAAAGTATCTACTTAAATAAAAAACTTAAAAGGTCCGATAACAAAGTAAAAACAGTATGGAACATCATAAATACTGAAACTGGGAAAAGTAAGAAACGTGATAACGAGCTTAAGTTAAGTATTAACAATGAAGTCGTTACGGGAGATAAAGAGGTTGCGAATGCCTTTGAACAATTCTTTACTGAAATTCCGTCCTTAACAACTAAAGATTTAAATTCAAGCCCTGGGCTTGCGCAGGATCTTTTAATAGATAACGTACCTCAGTGTCTTTCTGTATTTGCTTTTAAACATATTAATTCATTAACTGTAATTAAAGCATTTAAATCGCTTAACTTGAAAAAAACCGAGGACTTATGGGGACTATCTGTGAAAGTTATAAGTTCTGTTATTGATTTAATAGCTCCTTATTTGGCATTAATTTTTAATAAATGTGTAGATGATGGTATCTTTCCTGACTTAATGAAGTTTAGTAAATTGATCCCCCTTTTTAAATCAGGCGACAACGGTGACCCATCAAACTATAGACCTGTGTCAGTTTTACCGGTTTTGAGTAAGGTTTTTGAAAAAATAGTTTTTAATCAATTGTTATTTCATTTTAATTTAAATAAGTTGCTTCACTGTGAACAATACGGATTCACTAGAGGGAGGTCAACCACAGATGCAGGAGTTGCTTTAGTTAAGCACATTTTTGATGCTTGGGAAGAAAAGCAGGATGCATTTGGTGTATTTTGTGACCTCTCGAAAGCCTTCGATTGCGTTAATCATGAAACACTCTTATGTAAATTAGATCACTACGGAGTGAGGGGCAAATCTTTGGCGTTAATGAAGTCGTATCTTAGTGATCGTATTCAAAAGGTAGACATTAATGGGGTAAAATCATGTGGAGCATTAGTTAAAATGGGTGTCCCGCAGGGTTCCATATTGGGGCCCTTGCTGTTTTTAATTTACATAAATGACCTTCCCTATTTAATTAAAGACTTAACTAAGATAGTACTATTCGCAGACGACACGTCACTTATTTTTAAAGTTAATAGACGTAAAGATATCCTTGACGACGCGAATACAACTTTATCACTGGTGCTTGATTGGTTTACTGTAAATAATTTAGTTTTAAACGCAAAAAAGACAAAATGTATAAAATTCACGTTACCAAATGTTATTCAAGTGGATTGTAATTTGCTTTTGCAGGGGTCCAAGCTGGAGTTAGTTAACGAAACTAAGTTTTTGGGCATTACGGTAGACTCTCGTCTTCAGTGGGGTCCCCACATAGAAGCCCTATGTGGTAGACTTAGTTCGGCCGCATACGCTGTTAGACGCATAAGACAAATTACTGATGTAGATACTGCTAGACTAGTCTATTTTAGTTACTTTCACAGCATTATGTCATACGGCATGCTGTTATGGGGTAGAGCCGCGGATACAGACGCAGTCTTTGTTTTGCAGAAGAGAGCAATTCGGGCTATTTATAATATGAAGCACCGGGATTCATTAAGAGAAAAGTTCAAAGAAATTAATATATTAACTGTTTCTTGTGAATATATTTACCAGGTCCTTAGATATGTTAGAAAAAATGTTGAGTCTCTCCCAAGGCTTGGTGAGCAACATTGTAAGGAAACCAGAAATAAGTATAAACTGGCTTTTCCAAAAATCAGACTCGCCAAAGTGAGTACCTCTTTCGTAGGACATGGTATAAGATTTTACAATAAACTTCCAAAAGAGGTCCTTACTTTGTCAGAGAATAAGTTTAAACAGTATATTAAGCAGGGCCTACTGAAAAAGGCATATTATAAAATAAATGAATATTTGGATGATGGTGAAGCATGGTGTTATAGTGATACTGATTTTGATGATAGTAGGTAATAATTTAATTAATTAATATAATTTCCTAACTTTTGATTCCTCTTAAGAGTTAACATTAATTAATTACAGACTGTAAAAGGAAATAGACTATATGAGACAGGTAGGCAAAGATATATATGTTTTTCTTTTTTCATTAACCTGAATTCCTGCTGTCTTGTATTTTCTTATCCCTTGGTTATAGTAGATATAAGTAATTCAATGTATAGTTTAAGTTTATGTTAAAAAAAAAAGACATGATCTTGCCAAGTTTCTTGCCCGTTCTTCTTAGCAAGACTAATCGAATGGGCGGAGGTAGGCATGTATTTATATACGTAACCTATTACTATGTAGTATATAGGATGGGATTTGGTCGGCCGCCTGGATTCGTGCTGGGGGCTCGGTTGGTGATCATTGAACCTTGTTCCTGGTCCCTGGCCGGGTCTCCGGTATGGGTTCGGGCGGTTGATTGGATTTCACCTTGTATAATAATATATTACCTATAATTTCAATTGTATATATATTGTTACATAAATTAAATAAACATTTAATCTAAGTAGTTCATGTACATTTATTATTTTATTACATATATTTTTATAAGATTAAAATTTGACTTGTGAAACGTGTATTATATATACCTACTTTGCAAAATAAACTTTTTGAATTTTGAATTTTGAATTTTATTAAAAAAAAAAAATTAAGTTAATAATTATCGGAACAACTTTTCCTTAGGCTACAGATAAGGCAAGCATGCAACATATCGATAATATTAGATAGTAATACGGAAGCTACTCGTTCACTGAAATATTAGTCAACTGTAAACAAAGAGATAGGAGATGGACAGATATCATTGCGAAAATTCAGCGTCTCAAAGTTTGACAGCTCTTTCTTTCTTATCTTCGGACGAAATAAGTGGAATGGAATAAAATGAAGAAATAATAATAGATGAAACTTGGGGTTTGAGCGAACAATATAATGCAAAGAATAAAGAATTTTCTTTTTTCAAATAAGTATTATGTTGGCTGTGCCTCGAATAGTCAAAACTCGAAATCAACGTTTCAACGACGCTTTTATATTATACTACTGCTACAATTATACAGCAAGTTGTATTCACCGATCAGCAAGTGGTTAGTATACAACAAATAGTTAAGTATACGTAAGGCACTAATAGAATATTTGTAAGAATTTCACAATGCGCAAAATATATCTTGAACCATTTGATTTTATTCAATATTATGTATTGTTTTATAAACCACATAAAATATTCAAACGTACATACTTATATACTCACGCCTGTCTTTCTGAGGGGTTAGCAAAAGCCAAAAATTTCCATCTCCTACGATACTGACACAATCTAGTCATGAAAACTCTTTTATTCTGGGTACCTTTTAGTTTGCCTTTCTTCAGTATTTTGCCAATTCGGTCAGCCTAGTCGAGCTTTACCTTCTACTTGCGTACCATAAATTTCTATCGTCACTCTACATACTTTTATTCAACCTCTATATGCCTAAACTTTATGGTATTAGTGCTTCAGATATGTAAAATATTTGTGTCTGTGACGGCAGAAGCATGCACTTTGAGATACTTTTACATATTTGTAGATTTAGCTTTGGCTATTTTGCTAATTCTGCCTACCTCTCTGCGAAATAGTCGTGATGAATCTCAATAAACTTATTGGTAACCGTCAGGATTCAAGCGGCAGTTTGGCATTAGGCAGATCCATTATTACCACTTTTTTCAAATCTTTAAAGGCTTGGTATCAAGTATAGTCACATAACGGGTGAAGCCACAGAGCAATGTTAGTTTATCGCATCAGTATTCCGCGAAAGCCTCACACAGAAACACAGATAAGGGCTCTTGCGGAATACGGAGGTTGTTTGCATTAATTACATTCAAAGCTGACTGAAATAGCAATCAACTGAAAACTTCCAGATAAGGAAACGTCTTTATTTGCTTAGTCAATGTGTTTTCATATCGATTTGATGTCATAGTTCTGGTGGCAAGGTAGCGATTTATATACTTGTAGTATATTTTATTATAAACACAATTTCAAAACACTATTTTTACTCTCTTTGGCATGGGAGGCTAACAACGTCTAAATCCATCAGCCTGTGTTTGTCCACTGCTGGACGCAGGCCTCTCCAATATTTCGCCACTCATGGCGGTCCTACGTCGTCCTCATCCAGCCGCTACCCGCAACGTCCTTCAGGTCGTCGGTCCAGTGGGCATGAGGTCGGTCTATGCAACACTTTGCTGTACGTGGTCTCCATTCTAACGCCTTTCGGTCCCAACGGCCATCATATTGGTGGCAAATATCGCCTTCCCACTGCCACTTCAAATTATTGATTTGCCAGGCTATGTCGGTCACTTTCGATCTCCGATGGATCTCCTTGTTTCGTATTTTATCTATCAGAGATATCCCGAGCATGACCCGCTCCATAGCACGTTTAGCGACCCTCTTCTTACATGTATATTACCATATAAGCATTACTTTAGCAGTATTCCTTTTATATCTGTACAAGAATCATAAAATTTGAGTCAGTTAGCATTTTTTGTTCTCTAGATAATCGCTGTCAATTATATATAAACATTTTTTTATTAATTTTATTCGTATATTTGAGGTAGATTAGCTTTTTTCCTGACTAACATTCAGAACACTTTTGCTTTAACGACAACTATTTCATGATCTAAAAGAGCTGAATAACTATTAATATAAAAAAAGTTTAGATAAATATTCAAATATAAACATATTTTTCGATAAACCCATTCACATTAAAAACAAAAAGATAAGATTTGTTTTAAAAAAAAATATCTTTACACTTATTTTCCAAAAATACAATTTTGGCGCTTTAGCATGTTTTCCTTTTCACTGACGTTACGATTACGTCACTTCCTGTAAGTACTAAGTTAGTTAGAAAATCGGGACAAAAGAAAGAAATAAGGTATTATTGCAATCACATACGATCTATTTATTCGAAAAATCAGAAAAAATGTTTTTTTTTTTACAAATTTTATGTCCAGTTTTCTTATCAAATATACCTAAATCCAACTTAAAGCTGAATTAACAAAGTAAAACCAAGCTTTTTTTTAATTAAAATTGTTCTTATTAATCAAATTATCTCCTAGCCTTATATTCTCAGTAAACTCGCCCCTCTTTGCTGTTATAATTGGGTCAAAAGCGATTTTAATTACATTTTGTAAGGTTTTCCTTGTTGCTATACGGGCCTCACGATGAGTGGGACTCAGTGTTGTATAAAATTACAAAAGTTGATGTTGTTGGAAGTATCCAAGTTATATTCGTCAGCTGATTTACAAAATACCATAATTTTCAATAAAAACAACCAAAAAAAAAATGAAGAAATTCAAGATGGTTTATTTTCCAAAAGCTAAAAATGTTTGTATACATACGAGTAAGTTGAAGGGACATTATTTTTAGTACATAAGAGACCAGTACCAGAATATCCTGCTCTTCCATATCGAGTAGTTTTACAAAAATAATCACTTAAAAATAACACATTAGAATAGTAATATTGGAGACAGACACGGGTATGGCGTGACACAAATTTTATACCAGCACCTCTGTCACCGGTTTTTGGAATAACGTTAGTATAATTAGTTAGTAAACATACGCGGCGCACTCATGGATTCACCCAACTTCATACAGCCAAAATAACACCGTATTTCTATGAAGCTTAGATGTAAAATACCAAACCCGTCATGGCACTGTGCCAAGCTATTATACTTAATGGTTAAACAAACTTACCTTTGTGACGTTTGACCATAATTATACGAGACGTTACATCCGAAGAGATTTATATTCACTAGGTAGTACACTGTTCGATGTACTAGGCATCACACAATATTCAGAGCAAGAAGTTTAAGAATTCAAACACTGATTTGACTTTTCCCTCCTTGCAGCGCCCTCTATTGTACCGCGCTCTGCTGTCATTATTTCAGAGTAATTAGTCACTTTGTATTTCGCAAAAAAAATATTTGGGTTACTTTTTATAGAAAAGTATAGGGGATATGGGTGGGTTCCTAAATCTCTTCGGATGTAACGTCTCGTATAATTATGGTCAAACGTCACAAAGGTAAGTTTGTTTAACCATTAATTATACTTCGCCGTTACATCCGAAGAGATTTATATTCACTAGGTAGATGTTTAGCGCCTTTGCGAAATAGGAAAAAACGCTTTCAAACACAGATTATTAGAAGAACCACTTTGTATTCAAGATAAATAAATTATAGACCGTAAAAGTTATTAAATCTTTGCAATATAATTCCGATCTCTTAACTTATTATAATTTTTCTTAGTTAATTAACAATCAAAAACGGCCTCCGCAAAAGCCTCTTGTTAGAGATAGATTTGTTATATTGTTAGAGATAACGGGACGATTATAGAACTTTGCGAAGACCAGTGAACTGTCAGTCCAGCCTGCGGATTTTTTTATTAGATCTATAGACACCCCTCAACGACGAGCTGCCGAAGTAGAGGCATGACGTGTACTATGAGCGGAGAAGACTTCCACGTCAATACCACTCTCACGCATAGTATTTTTGATCCACCTACTAATTGTCGAAGGAGTAGCATTATGTATAGGCTTCATAGTAATTAAAAAAAGACGGTTCGTATTAGAATCTGTCCTTAGACTTTTTGTGATCTCGTGGTATGACAAAAGTGCTTTTGCCGGACATACCTCTGGTCTATTAGTAAAGTAAGGTAGAATAATCCGAGGTATTTGACGATCGGAATCTGAGGTTTTAATTAAATCATTAACAATATTTTCTATATTAATATGAGTAATTTTAATATTCGCTAATGTAATAAGGGACAACGTCTGGACTCGTTGTCCAGTGGATAATGCGATCAGAGTTGTGGTATTTTTAGTAATTTGATCTAAAGGAAGATCCTCGTTTGGAAAAAAAATTGTGACGTGATCTAAGTAGAATCAAACTACGGTCCCAGATACTCTTGTATTTTGGAAAGCATGGGCGTGATCGAAAAAACTCCCTTAATAAATCTAATAACATTATTATTTTCACTGAAGTCTTTACCTCAGAACATTATTTAAATGTTCTGTGGTCTTTACCATATATTAGAGCTAGTCCGAAGTAAATTAGTTATTCGCACGCTAATGTTAAAAATAAAGGATACCACGGCTGGCTCGGCCAGTAGGGAACAACAATTATACCTTTGGCTTCATCATTTACTACTTCACGTAGGCATTTCAATATTAGCGAAAAAGGTGGAAATGCGTACAAAATTCGTGTGGATCTCTCTTCCACGATATATAAGTATTACATTTAGTATTCAAACGCGAGGCAAATAAATCTATATCGGGTTGTCCGAATTTCTTTACAATTCTATCGAATGCAGTCTCTGCGAGACTTCATTCGGTGTCAATGTTAGAGCGTCTGGACTCTTTATCAGCTTCAACATTCTCTTTGGATTTAATATAGGAGGCAAAAATGTGGAGTCGACGTCTTTCACACCACTGCCATATATCGAAGGTAATATTATTTAAATAATGATGATGTACGCCGCCCATTCTATTAATATAAGAAATCGCTACCATGTTGTCTATACGTAATAATATTTCTTTGTTATTTAATTTACTGGCGAAGCATTGAAGTCCTATGAAGGCGGCTTTTAATTCTAAAAAGTTAATGTGGTATTTGGTTTCCGTAGTGTCCCAAAAACCATTTGTTCGCTCCCCATTACACATTATTCCCCATCCAGTCAAACTCGCGTCTGAGAAAATCTCGGGGGAGTATTGCCCGTGACGTATTGGATTTTTGGCTTGCATAATATTCTGTCTCCACCATTCAAAATCAGAACCTAGACTCTTACTTAACACCATCTTTTGATCATAGTCATCATTACTATTCCTTAATGCTAAGAACTTTTCTCGTTCAAAGGTTATTGTGTAAAGCCAACTGTAAGCCAAGCCTTGGCAAGCCGAAGTAAGAGTTCCTAAGAATTTTGCAAACTCTCTGATGAAAATAGTTTTCTTTTGAGAAATATTATTAACGAGCTGTAAATTTTTTTTTTTTTTTTTTACTTTTACTTAGAGGTATAAGCCTAAGCTCATTTCGATTGAATCAAGTTCGAATCCCAGATACAAGTAAGACTGATTCGGTTTCATCTGGCTTTTTTCATTGCTAATAATGAAACCTAAGTATTTTAGTAATTTTGCTGTCTCAGCGACGCAATTAAGGCAGTCCTCATAATTATTACCCAGGCAGAGTATATCATCCAAAGAAATGACTAAAAGCAGACCCTTAGCTCTAAGGTAAGACATGACTGGCTTTAGTAACTTAGTAAAAATATAGGGGGTTGAGCAGAGTCCGAAGGGAAGGCACTGAAATTCGTAGGTCTGATCAAATTTGAAACGTAAGTACAGAAATTAAAAAGTTTCTCCTTCAAGTCTAATTTGGCAATAAAAAACGATGGAGATATAAGTTTGGAAGCTGTCCTTATATTCTCCATCTTGAAATGTTGGGGCTCAATAAACCGGTCCAAGTTTTTTAGGTTTAATATAAATTTAAAACTGCCATCACTTTTTGGTGTAAGAAAAAATCTGGATAGATACTGCCCCTGGGTATCAGGGCAAGGAACTATAGCACCAATCTGACATAACTTACTTATCTCTACATATAATTTTTTATTTTTTATTTCAGAATATTCCGAATTAGTCGGTTCTGCAACTTGAAAGACAGGATAGTTAAAGGCAATTTTATAGCCACTTAAAATTTGAAGAATAACTGGATCATTTGTGATACACTTTCAGTTATTAACAAAATGTTTAAGTCTGCCTGCATGGCTAATTACCTCTAGTGAGTCTTGTTCGTCAATTTGGGGCCCATCTTCGATGAGGTGTGGAGTTGATCGAATGCTTGTCCCGGTCTCCGGAATGTCTGGATGTTGCTGCGGTTTCTGTTGCCACCCTGCCTGCCTCCGCGATGGGATTGACGGGGCGGTGCTCTCCAGATTCCCGACTGAGGTCTAAATATCTTTGAAGGACCTGCTTCTCGGTTCTCCGGCTTCTTTACTTGCAAACCAGATTATTCCGCTGTTTTGGAGGCCTTTATTTTGTCACCGAGACTTTCACCGAAGAGGGAGATATTCCTCTTTACCTCTTGTACTATGTTAAGGAATTTTTTACCTAGCAAAGGTGCTATCAATTTGCGTGTATTTAAAGTATTTTCGAAATGTAGATCTAGTAGCACCTGATTGATATCCGATAATTTTTTTTTTTGTGACCAATTCTCTCAATATCTCCACCAATGAGAAGCGATGTCAGGTTCGTTAGGCCGGCTATGCCTACACCTAACTGTTGCTGCGCTTTCTCCAGACGTTCGTCTCTATTCCTAGCAGATTCTGTCAGTACTGCTGAAATCTCTGGGTTTAGTTTCGAAGCCTTGACGAGTGTGAAATTTTGGGTATCAGTACCTTGTCAGTTACCTCGTGCTTCAACTCCTTATCCAACCCTTCGGTCAATATACGTCCCCAACGTTCAGAGACTTCCTGCTGGATTTTTGGTCCGAGTTCTTCATGCTTCCCTTTAGGATCGCCCAGTGCCTTCAAAATATCGGTTGGTAGGGATGGTGGGGTGGGGGGGGGGAGGTCGGCCGACGCTTCACCTGTCATATTGACTTCGGCATTTGCTATAGATTTCGACTGAAGTTCAGACTGTTCAGGAATCACCACAGTTGATCTCATATATTGATGATCATGGTTATCTTCATAATCGAAGTATTGCATTGCGTGACTTGAGTCTAGAGTCCTTGACCTAGTCTCCCAGTTTTCTGTAAGAATGATGTTACTGGTCATGATCACGCCATGACACGGGCTTGGAGCACCCTGATAGGGATTGTGATCACGTCACAATACAATATAATATATAGTTTCGTCGACTATGATCTCGCCATAGTACTCAGAAAAAAAATTAACACGGCTTTGACTGTGATCTCGTCACAGTACTATACCCGTGAAAGCTGTTTTAATATCTAGGCAAGATGTACTATGATGCACATAAGAAACTCAACATCTCAGTATCATTGGAATAAAAATCATAGTTGCGACTATAATCTCGTTATAGTACTAGATATGCAACGTTTTGTAACCCTTTTTGTTGTATACTTATGTCTGGTACAAATACAAGTAAAGGTGGGTAAATGGAAATCATTTTCCCACGGAAGGAACCAAAACATAAAAAACATGTTTCAATTTACCAAATTGCGCGATCTAAATACCTTCCAGGGATATATCTACGTTTAATTTTTATCGTAGCTATATGTTCCAATGTTATTTGTATGCTATGAAATAGAAAAAACAAACCTTCATCGCTCCAACTGTTCTCGGAAGAATAGCTGCTTTTTCTCAATCGTTTTTCGAGACGTTTTATTTTCCACCGTATGTAATCTCGATCCTCGTTGTGTTTTCCTTTCCCCATGCTAATACACACCACACAATCACAAATTATATGTAAAAACTACTTTTCTAATGATCGGATGAAAAAAAAATACGATGTTGTGATGCCCGCACAAAGAAAGCGAATGACAGCAGAGCGCGGTACAATAGAGGGCGCTGCAAGGAGGGAAAAGTCAAATCAGTGTTTGAATTCTTAAACTTCTTGCTCTGAATATTGTGTGATGCCTAGTACATCGAACAGTGTACTACCTAGTGAATATAAATCTCTTCGGATGTAACGGCGAAGTATAAATATGAGTAAAAAGCTATGACCAGCGGCCGTACTATGACACAGTTAGGTCAGTGTTGATATTGTTTTAAAAAATATACATTGCGGCTTTAATATTCTAACTCAATGTGTGACCAAGCTGATCGACGCTTCTACCGCAACGGCAGCGATGTGGCTCATTTATCTTAGCACCGAGTCTCAGACTGATGGCCAAAGAAAATGTTGTTTTGTCCAAATGAGTCCCTAAATTTGTCGAAGGCAACGCATTCAACCAATATCCCGACTCCGGTTCCGCAGTCGCCAAAAGACGAGCTCGCTCTGCGGGGTTTTCTGATGTGTCCAAAAGGTTCTTTTGAACCTGAACACAGAACGGCTCGTCCCACAGTCTCTGCGAAAACGGAATTGTCGGGACACTTTGACCTGGTCCAGCAACATCTATCCAGGCACTCCTGGCTTCAGCCAAACACGTGACCTCAATATCACCAAGTGATGGGTTAATGATTTTACCACAGAGGTCAAGCGTCCTGTGAGGTGAGGACAGGAAAGCCGGTAGCGCTACGTTGGACACCCTTCGGATGCCCAGGCCACCGAATCGGATTGGGAGGGTGGCCTGTGTCCAACTCTTATTATTGAGAGGGCAATTTAAAATTTCTATGAGAGTTTTTCGGATTAACTCATCTAAAATATCTAATAGGGAGGCATCTTTCCAAAGGGTAGTACAGCGCAGCACATAGATAAAGTTTGGCACAAACAAACAGTATTTTAATATGCAGTATGCCATGTGGGGACTTATTTCTTTTAGACGACTGGATGATTCCTTGAACCTTGAAATTTGCTCCGAAACAAAACATACATATTGTAGCGTTATTTTTTAAAAAAAAATTTTATATTTTTTGCCACTACATATTCACGAACGTAATTTCGACCTAAATTTGGACTGCCACCAGGCAAGCCTGGTGACAGCCAAAAAAAGAGGTAAATCTGGATAAATAAACCGTATAATTTATCTTTAAATACACAAAAAAATAACAAAACCGAAATAAGAAAAATATAGTACAAAACACAATAATATCTGAAGAGTATCGGTACAAAGGAACTTATTAGATCAAAAAAATTATTATGCCTAATTCCACTTATTTAGGATTTTGATTTCCTTTTAGCTTGAACGACGCATTTATTCATAAAATAATGGATTTTAAATTTGGTTGTGAAACTAGTTTTTAGGATCGTTTAAACTAAGATTTCACGGAAGTTTTGATAACTCCTAGTCCGAAAGGAAAACGTAATATTAAGGAGTTACGAGCAATCGTTATCTAGCTTTACACTAAGGAATAAAAATAATTGATGTTGAATATTAGGCTACGGATACTAAAAACCTGATAAGGGTCTCTTCGTGACTTTGGGTGTTTCCGGTGTTCCCGGGAGCAGTCGATGAAGCTTGGCGATTTCTATTTTAATATCGGAAGCTTTAGCTCACCAGGGACGTGGTCCTTACATCAGGCCTCAATAGGTACAACCGTACGAGATGGCGGATGGAATTCAAGTAGTAATGAATAATCAAACTGGGGAGAACCAGAACCCTTAGAAAATCCCGAAGGGTCGCTGTAAAGAAATAAAACAACAGCGTCAAGATATGCTTATGAAATGAGGGAAAGGAAATTAACGTGTTGGAAACGGGACAAAAAGGATTTTCAGAGAATGAAGCCAAAATTACACAAAACTTACCAGGAAATGCAGAAAAACTGGCTTACACAATGCTCAGAGCAAATGTGCTCTGTTTCGAGCTTTCAAATGTTGAAATTTTGTTATTTTTGTAAAAGATTTATCCTTCCTCTGTCACGATCTTCTTTGATATGAGAAAAATAAAAAAAAAAAATCTGACAAGATCATTCTAAATATTCGAATTCGAAAATTCAGAAAAGCAGCCAACGATAAAGAAAGACTAAAAATATATAAAAAAGGTTGAATACTTGTAGCGAATGCTACAATATGCCCTCCCACATAAAACATGCACAAGCAAAGCAAGCAGTACGAGCACAAAATAAAGCAATCTTAAATAACAAGCAAGAAAACTTATCGACACGTGTTTCGCCTCTAAACGAGGCATCCTCGGGATGTGTAGTCCGCCCGACCGCTCGACAGCAAAATCAAAAAGTGTTTAGCGGAATATTGCAAATTATTAATATTTCCACAAATTTATGATGGACTTCCGCAAAGTAACGCCTTTTTCAATAAATTAAAAAAAATTATATCATATAGATTGTGGTTTCATTTACCTATAGATATCAGATGGGTAAATAGACATTGTCTATTTAAACTCGTTATATGTTTAACCCCACAAAACATGACTGTACATGTACATGACAAAGCGTATGGTTGGAGAATTAATAGTAAATACCCCCGGGTCGCGTGGATTGTCGCCTATTACAGAATTCCTTCCTCCCACAGACTGGGATGGATGGCCGTTTTGACCTTTGACTTCCATCAAGTTTGACCTTTACAGCGAAGATTACTTGTTTTGTGACCTAATCAGTTAAGGAGAAAGATGAGGCAAATAGAAATGAAATGAGAAATTTTCGATGATTTTGTCGAGATTACAGTCATTAAAAAATACACCTATGTTTTCCTAACGTTTATAAAGTTAGTTTAAACAAACCACTTCTGTTCATTCATATATTTACTGTAAATAAAATCTTTTATAAACCTCAATTTTTCTGAATTTAGAGTTTATATTGATTTTTTTCTCGAGTATCAATTTTAGGATTCAGTTGGCAGTTACTTTCAAAAAATTGTTTTAATGATCTAGTTTGAAAAAATCGTGTTTTTATTTCAACCGGAAGCAGAGTTATTTAATAAAAACGCAGTATTTCGAGAGCGCGTGATATTTCGTTTGTTGCAACAGCTACGACAACTGTGTATTTTAAACAACAATTGAGTTCAGTTCTACTTGATGCGAAATGAATTACTCAATCTCGGGTCACCCATATCCTTAAAGATGAAACTTGCTAAAATCGTCGAAAACCCACAATTTCTTAACGGTAAGAAAAATTAAAATAATGTTTAGGATTCTCAGAATACGAGCAGCATAACTTCATTGTTTCTTTTGGTTACGTGGTTTTTTTTCCAAGAGTCATCAATTTATATTTTAATTGAAGGTTCAGTTTCATCAATTTATATTTTAATTAAAGGTTCAGTTTCTCGAAGTGTACCTTTTACTTAATAAAAAATCTGCTATTTTACTTGCAGCACCTAAGCGGTTATTAACCAGCTATATTTAGTTACAGATGAGTAGTAAATATCTTAAGATCTTTCTAAATGAATCGTCTAGGTAAAAACGGATATTTATTATGAAGTTACAACTGTTATAAGCCAATGCATATTTAACCTGAAATTGTCCCTGCATCTCTCTTGCATTCAAAAACCTGTAAGAGGTGATAAAAAATGTTACGTATTTCTTTAAAGAATTTCAGTTATATTAGCTACTCATTGTCATTTTATTTCTTGTAACTACCGTTTTTTGAATAACGCTATCACTAGGCAGATTTTTTGTTGTTCTGAAATACGCTATTAAGAGTATCTGATATACCTACATAACATAAATAAATATATTTAATTTTATGTCAAATATATTTCATTTCATAGAATAGAACCATTTATTGAAATAACTATTATAGCATTTCTTGTAATATCTTAACTAAGGTTAACTAAAGAACATTTTAAATAATTATAATCTTTGAGCCAATCCTTAACTTTTACTTTAAATACATTTTTTTGCGTTTCTTTTGTTATTTCTGGTGGTACGAATAATGAAGCTAGCACAGTCAAACCGACTCACTCTGAAATATTTTGCACTGCTCTGGCTCAATCCTGTTTAAAGCGGTTCAAACCGGTGTCAGGGGAATATGAATAAACTAGTCAGCTGATAGCTAAATGGGAGTAAACAGGATTTAAATATTATGCAAATACTTTCGAGGAGTATTTTATTGGTAAGTTTAACTACACAAGGGGATTTTTTATTTGTCTATTTAAAATAAATCAAACTGGTGCAAATTTCTGAAAGTTTAGTGTTGAATTCTGATACATTTGTGTAGAATTTCAGAAGCTCCCGGTGTTTCATAGAAGATTGCACAGTTGCATACACTGAGTGTTGACACACAGACTGACGAAGTTCAAATAGAGCCGGGCTATGAAATGTACGTTTGTATTAAAAACTTATCACAGCACTGTGTACTCGTTTACTCAACACCTCCTCGGACTGAGTGGTTAAATATGTCACTAAATAGTGAGTATTTTTTTAAATTAAAAATACCTTCCTCATCTAATACCATATATATATATATATATATATATATATATATATATATATATATATACATATATATCAATCTACATTTAAGTATAAATAAATCACAAAAAAAAGAAACCGGATGGGCCATAATAAAAAAAAAAATCATGTCATAGCAGGTTAGTTAATGACAAATAATGATACTCACAAATAAGCTCCAGATAATATCTCTCCAATAATATCTCTCCAGCTCTCCATTTGAAGCAAAGTGCCAGATTGTGAGCCCAGCTTTACTCAGTACCTAACTGTAAATTTAAACACTAATAAAAGTCTTCTTGTACGAGTTCCACTACTTTATTTACTTCATTATTGCGACTAAATCCGTCTCTTTGACATCGTCGGGCTAATTAGATTCCAATTAGCCCGACGATGTCAAATAGACGAAACTGGTCGCAATTTAAGTAAATAAAATAGTGCAACTCGTGCAAGAAGACTTTTATTAGTGTTAGAATGAAGTCCATCAAGGAGTTACGCCTCACAGTATAAATTATAACTGTATTTAGTTCAACGCCGCAAATCGAACAAAGCGATAGTTACAAATCTAGTTAGCGATTGTTTGTATCTTATCGAATTGCTGCCGTTTACACTAGGTAAACGTTTCAGGAAAAATGTATCATTTTTGTACTAAATACAAGCAATATTATGTTGGCATGGTTTAGCCTGCAGTATTCGTTGCAAACTATGCATAAAATAGCTATAATCTGCTAGGGAATTAATGAATATTCCAGTTACAGTAAATTTTAGGCCAGATTTTAATAGTAGTTTATGCTACTAGGGCGAAAAGGAATAAATTACGAGGACGATTTAAAACATGAGCGTAGCGAGTGTTTTAAACGTAACCGAGTAATTTATTGCTTTTACGCCCGTGTATCATACTACGTTTTTCAATGCATAGTGTGAGGAAATGAAAACAAATATAATCTTGTGAACTTTCAATTATGATTGGCTCAAAAGGATTGTATCCAGAGCCGTTAAACAGTAGAAAAAAAAAGTATAACATCTATGGTACACAGGAAAGGCTGCAGGTTCGCAAACCAATGCAAATAAATTAAAAAATATATATATAATAAAGCCCTAGGGCAAAATAATCGACTTTCTGTTCGGTTTTGATGCATAAAAAGTGGGCCTTTACGAACACATGCATTGAAAACAATTTTATTAGAGTCCATTTTAGAAAAATCTAAACTTTCTTAAGGCCCTTAATACCGCCAAATGGGTACTTTCTAAAGTCTACTCCTCTTTTATGGCCAAACCAAAAATATTGAAAAAATGTATTATGGATTATCAACTCTAGGTCAACATATGCAACATTATTCTTTTTCGTACCACCAAAACTTCTATATGAAAAATTGTTTCAACTGAATGGTGTTTTGTGGCTTGAATTTCCTACTGCTCCTAAGCGGCTTAGGTGATTTGATAATATATTGATTGATAAATAGATAAACTTGATAGCTATAAATACAACATAGAATTATTCAATCGAACAATGACGCCTATGTGAAAAGTATTATTTTCTCCTATTTTGCCCTTTCAAGGACGCAGCGAGCGTCGTAACAGCCACCACGCATTGTGCACTGATGTGAACGTTATTTCAATGTCGTTTCCGTCGATATTCATACAGACAAACATCGAGCTGCTAATTTGGCGACGGTAATCGCCTTAACAAATAATTCTCTACTAAAACGGGTTTTTCCGGTAACAGATGTACTGTACAGAGTAAAAACGTATAAACAAAAGCCGTACATAGAGTTGCAGTAGGAGTTAGTGTGAACGTCAAACAAAACTGTTCACTGCTGAAACTTTAACAGCAATAACTATGTGAAGTTGGGACACGTGGCCAAGGTAGCCTGACTTCTCTGTCCGACCACAACCACCTGTATTTCAAAGTGGTAAGAGTTATTATAGAGGTTTGGTTAACGTGGTAGTTTATCACAGGATTGTGTAGTTTTGTTAGAGCACTAGGGAATCACGTGAAGGTGCACGTTTGTTACAAACTAGGTAAATAATACTAGGTTATAAGGGTATATTCACGTAAATCTCACATGGCGAAAGGTTTTCCGAGACAATTTGCTTTTCAACGTAGTTTGTCTATTATTTATTAGAGAGGGAAACATCAAAACTTCTTAAATTCGAGAATTTGGTTTAGTCTATAGTGCTACACCCTCTTCCTACACACACACTGTCATTCTCATCCACACTCTTCACACAGACCCACCCTCTCATATGCCCTTGATTTTTTGTATTTTTTGTTTTTATTATAAGTAAGCTGCATGCTCTGTTGTTTTTTTTGTATTCTCGTTTATTTTATATTACTTCTAATTTTTAATGTAATACTCTGTAAGGGAAGAGCTTGGCGCCTATAGCACCGGTACATACACCCTTGTAGGCGTCAAGGTAATCCTATTCTGTTATTGTGTAATTTTTAGATGAATAAAATCATATTCTATTCTATTCTATTCTACAAGGATCTGGTCTTCTAAAAAGGCCGTTTTGCGTGAATCACATTATGATTCTGTTCTAATGCAGTCTCTTTTGCACGCGTGAAAAAACTCTGACTCTATCCTACTTTCAAATAACTCTATGATTCACCCGAGTCGGCCTTTTTAGATCCGCGGATGGCGCGTCGATGACAGTGTAAAACAAGAAGTATGGTAGCGGCGTTAGTTCCGATTTTGGACACAACAAATCCACGCGCCATAAGATCCTTGTAGACGGCCTCTGTGGTGTAGTCGTTCGAACGTCACGACCACTAATCCAGGGTTCAAATCCAGTAGAGGCATATTTAATGTTCTGTCTGCGTGCTTCAGAAGGCACGTTAGGCTGTAGGTACATATTTGTGCCTGAAGTACGGCGATAGGAGTCATCACCCATCAGGCTGAGACGGTGAAATGTGGGTGTACGAGTGGGGACTTTGACTTTAAATTCACAATCCATACTCGGAATGTCTCGGGAACACCTCTGGTACCTTAGTAATTTAAGTCTATTTCTTTGACTTCACTTGCGTTGTTTTTAATTTTTAACCAACTTAAAAAAGGAGGAGGTTCATAAAGTAAAAGTAAAGTAAAAATTTTCTTTATTACATAAAGCATATAACAAATTATCCTTAAATAGACTTAAAAACATAAATACAAAGGTGAGTCTTAACTAATAAAGATAGCCGTTGGCATCTATGCTAGTGTGTAGCACTGTACAATAGATACCAGCGTCTTCCGACATTCACTTATATTTTAAAACATTCATAGCTCATAAGGATAAACAATTTGGAAATATTAGAAACTAAACAAATTAAAAAAAGAGAATTGCCTATTTAAGCAGTTAATATAACAATGGAAGTGGTAATAAAATTAATAAAGTTGGGTTAGATTAATTCGCCTTAATTATGAATGATAACTTCTTAAGGCGCGTTGAGCGATTTTATGATCTCATGGGTTCGCGTCACCATCACTGACATGCGTGGCCTAAATAGTTCATTAAGCAGCTAACTATTCTACTTACCTATACTACGATCGATACATTTATAACTTTGAAAAACTCCTAGTCCAGATATTCTATCTCACACAGTCCGTTTGTCTATGGTTGTAGTAGTGACGTGTACAGATAAGCTCGTTTTGTGTGTGTTGCGCGTTTTGTACCGCTCCCAAGGTTACGCACATTGTGCACGCAAAACTGACTTCGTGAAATATCACATTTCATATTCTTTTCAAAGCATTATTTAGAAAAGGCCTAGGAGAATAGAATACAAAAACTAGAGCAACTTTATTTTATACCATTTGTAAAAAAAGCGTACATATTTCGTTTTGTCACCATAAAGAGCTTTGTACAACTCACAAACATAACTTTGCATTCAAAAACAACTGTTTAATCTTTTCTCTTTGATATAAGAGCTTTTTTAATGATTATTTACTTTGAATAACTTTGTACTGTTACAAAGAAGAACAAAGGGAAAAGAACAGTTTTGCAAATCGTTGGCGAGATACTGAAGCAACGCTTTCGTACGATACTTTGAACATTATGTGTATGTTCATACTAAAATGCTTTTACTATTTTTCCACAGCCTTTCCTCTTCCAACAAATAGATTCATAGATTCTTTTTATCAAATCGCCTTTAGTGGAATTTGATTTTTGATTTGAATTGATGTATTTTTGCTTTGCGTTGAAAGGAATTCATGCAGTCGCTTTAAATCTATTTAAAAATTATTGGACGAAACCATTAAATTTATTTTAGTTTGAGCTGTAAAATACGAATAAAGTTACCAATGTACAGACTGACTTTTTGACCACTTTATACACTAGTAGTAGATCTAGGATAGGACTTCTTCTTCGTGCAAAAGCGTTGAATTTGAACGATACTTTTTCCAGTGGTTTGCCATCCTAACCTCGCAGCTTGATGCAGCTATGATGATGATGTAGGATAGGATATTTATAAAAATACGATACGATTTACAACCTTAATTGAATATATATAAAATTCAATGTGGCTAACCAGAATTAGGTTAAAAGTTTATTTTACCGGCTAACAATGTAATCGATATCATCTATTTGTGCCGTTTAGAATAGAACTAGGCGCAGCCAAGTGCAGTTGGTGAGAACTGGCTTTGAACCTTTTCTTAACAGCTTAAACTTGGATTTCGAGGAGCTCTGTAGATCAGTTACTGTTAGGGAAGTATAATTTTATTGAGAAATAGTTATAAATAATACATTTTTAATCAATGAGGTTTTTAGTAAGGTATTAATTTATTTCATATTTCCTTAGGGTATAGTATTACAACTGAAACAACAATGAAAAAACTAATATTCTAAATTAAAATTACCTATAAACTAAACAAATAAGAATCTACTATAAAAATTAAATTAAACATATCTCAAGCTAAAATAAATATCTTGAATTAAAAACACTTGTACTTATAGTTTCACTTTATCTATGTTAACTCCCAACCGGTTTCGGATTTTACTCCATTTTCAAGGGAAGATGTTAATTAAAATATTTCACTGACTCCAGGCACTGGAAAAAAAAGGAGTAAAATCCGAAACCAGTTGGGAGTGAACATAAATAAAGTGAAACTATAAGTACAAGTGTTTTTAATTCAAGATTTGTTTCAAGTTTCACCAAGTGCTGACAATCGCTAGTATAAATTTTCTAAAATAAATAAAAAACCTTGTCGAGGTTATCGCTGCCGCATGGCAGGGTACCCAAGACGAAGCTCCAGCTCTTGGGTCACCTGACACGTCAACCAAGCGCGAAGAAATTTTAATAAGTATTATTTATTGCTTATTGCTTATCTTCAAGGAAATATTTTCGCGGCTGGTCGACATTTCGGGAGACCGAAAGGCTGGGGCATACCTCTGGCAGCGTATTAGCTTAGCCATTTAACGAGGGAATGCTTCCAGCCTTTTGGAGACACTGCCGATCGATGGCGGTGATTTAGAAAAAATATTTAATATAATTTAATTTAAAGGTAAATTTTTCTTACCGGTAATCACCGGAGTAGGGATGTCAAGGATGGAAGTTATCATTTTACGACTGACATTGTCATAACCAACCGCATTAGATGTAATCGAGATAATATGCTTTTTAAAATAACAACCAGTAAATTGACTAAATACAAAAGGATTATAGTCGGTTGTAGCAATTGAAGAAAGATTATTTAATGTTTCATTTTTCGTGGCACTGTCTATAGTGGACGAAGAAGAGAAGTGTTAATTTAAGGAATTTAAATTCAGATTTTTAGGAAGATTTGATTCACTACGTGATTTGCTTACTCACAGTGACTTGAGGAACTTCCAGACTTCGGCAGGATCGCCATTTTCAACAGACTCGTGAATGTGGCGTCTTGGGCATCTCTACACACTATATTGCAGTGATTCCTTACATGCCGATACTTTACCCGGTGGGTCGGCGACTGAATTTAGATTTACCAAGTACCTTTTATCTAACATTCTCTCTCAATCCACCACACAAATCCTCCCACACGCACTGAAATACCTTCTGTCTCTATCCCACCCACATGCACATCCTCACTTGAATCTAAATTTTAGTTTTTAAGAAAGTAGTTTTTCTTTTTTTAATGTTTAATTTTTTTATATTTTATTATTGTCATTGTCATCTTGTCAATATTATTTGTCATCCTGTCATCATTATTACTCCAACTGATGCCAGGCCCAGTGGGGCCCGAAATATATCTTGGACTCTATCGTGATATTTTATAATAATTATGCCCCATTTTATATATTTGACTATATAATTATATATATAAAAAAAAAAAAACTTTTTTTTTCATTAATATTTTAATTTCGCCAGTTAACCATGGACAAGGGAGATGCTTCATTGTTATTGCTCGAACAGGGGCATGTTTATCGTAGAGCTTTGTTAAAAAGGAGTTGAAAATAGATACCTGTCCGTCTATACTGTCAGCACGATTTATACTCTCCCAGTCTATTTCACCAGCATCCTCTTTGAGACTTTCTACATCCATACTTGCAAAGTTGCGCTGCAGAAGAAGTTCATTTACTGTATTACAATATGTGTATTAATTTGAAACTTGGTGTAAAACTCTTAAAAAAATAATAATGAAACATGTATTTTAGGATTAGGAGTGCTCGCGAAACGATTGTTCGAAAATAAACCCATAAAAGGGTAGAAAAATCATTTATGATATGATCACTAGTCTTCGGTTTCACAGCAACTCAAACTCCAGTAGGCCTACCATGAGTTTTGTACTTGATACAAGTTATTGACTGCGTAAAATCCGTACTCCTATTATAGATGCGAAAGTGTGTTTGTTAGTTTGTCCTTTTATCACGCAGCAACGGATCGACGTGATTTTTTGCATAAAGATATTGTCTGGAGTGTGACATAAGCTACTTTTTATCCTAGGAATATGCAATTGAAATCAGCGAGGGCGATGCCGCGAGCAAAAGCTATATTTTATATGAGAAATTGCGGTTCCTCTCGTAAACCGGTAGGGGCGCTGTGCAATTTCTCATATAAATATTTTACGCAGTCGCTATCGAGTGCAAAATTCATGTTGTAGGCTCGCAGGCCAGTATACACGGGCTTACGTTAGTCTTAAAAGTAAGATGCGAGTTTTATACCCCCACCGGCCGCCCGCCCACCTCCGTGCCCGCCACCCGCCTAACGCCGCCCGGATAACGCCGCCCGCCCCATCAGTCACACAGCACAAACAACTTGTTTGTGATCTCAGTATACATATACATGATATTATATTCCCAACGGATCAACTTTCACTGTGGATACTAGCTTATCCGTGGCTTTCCCAAGATCCTGCCTTATTTCCCAGGATAAAATTTATTTATACTTTGATGTAGGCAGTAGATAATGATGAATGAACAACTCATAAAAATACTGTAAGTTATGTAATCGATGAAACTTCGTTGTAACACTAATAAAAGTTTTCTTGTACGAATTCTACCATATCTACTGACCAGACAGAATGGACATATTAACTGTTTGTTTACCTTTCTCATTTCACCCAACGATATCACAAAATATACGAAACTATTTGCGGTTAATTTCATAAATGTAGTCGAAGTAGACTTTTATTTAAGTTAAGGGGGTATATCGTCAATATCGCCACTTTTTGAAGTTATTAATTTGCCGTTCAAAAGTAGTCCCAAGTAAAATAAATAAGTATAACAGTTTTGGGACCTTTTTCTAGATTTTGGTTTATCAGAAACGCGATTGGAGGAATTTCACTCGATAGAAATAATTATTGAAATGAGGTCTAAATTTATACTTTTTTTGATATTCTGACAAATTGGGGTAGTATACACACTTCAAAAATATTTATTGAGATGGGTTTTAACAATACCTAAATTACTGGAATTGGAAATTTTCATAGCTATTTTAGTTAACTTTTTATTAATTTAAAAGCGACATTTTGTCAATTTTCCCCGATTCCATCCCTGTCGCACTGCGGATCTTTCCGCCTGGAGTAACGGGGACCTTTGCACGGACGATATATCACCTTAGGTCATGGACTGTCTTGTTGCAAAATTTTATATCAAAAACATATAATTAATGTTAGTTAATGTAACAGTTTGTATGTTTAGACTGATCAGCACCATCTACACGAACATAATATGCAGTTTAATGTGAATAATTTTAGTGTTCTTAGCTGCTACAATAGATTAAAAATACAAAAAGGTGGATCCATGATTCTTGTAAAAAATAATATAAAAGCAAAGGAAAGAAAAGACATAGTAAAACTTTCTGTAGAACATCAAATTGAATTAGCTTGCATAGAAATGAGTACATATATTATTCTCTGTGTTTACCGACCCTCAGGACAAGATTACAACATTTTTGAAAAAGCAATGGAAGAGGTTTTAAAATTATTATTTGATTCCAAGAAAAAAGTTATTATATGTGGAGATTTTAACGTAGATTTACTAGAAAAATCGATTATGCGCTCAAAATTAATACATTTATTCAAATCATTTAATTTGTCTAATGTGTTCTTAGAACCTACTCGAATTACTCGGGATACTGCGTCATGCCTCGACAATATATTCTGTGATTGCGAATATTCAGACAATAAAGTAATCAACCGCTTGCAGTCCGATCACAGTGGCCAAACTATAACCATTAAACAAAGCGTAAATCAATTGCCCAAAAAAGCTTTTTGCAGGCCTATTACAACTCACAAAGTAGATTGTTTCAAAGCAAACCTAGAAGTTAAATTAGCACATTTTAATCTTCTCCAAGACGATCCAAACGCTCTCTTTACAGACCTTTTCAACATAGTCTCCAAAGAGTTCGAAAATACGTTTAAGATGCAAAAACTTTCTAACAAAAGTAAAATCACCTTCAGTGACTGGGCGACTCCAGGTATTTACAAAAGCAGAAATCATTTATACGAATTATACGACAAAAAGTCCTACAATAATAATGTTAAATTTACTGAATTCATGAAAAATTACTCACGCATCTTTAAATTGGTGTGTTTAAAAGCAAAAAGTATCTACTTGAATAAAAAACTTAAAAGGTCCGATAACAAAGTAAAAACAGTATGGAACATCATAAATACTGAAACTGGGAAAAGTAAGAAACGTGATAACGAGCTTAAGTTAAGTATTAACAATGAAGTCGTTACGGGAGATAAAGAGGTTGCGAATGCCTTTGAACAATTCTTTACTGAAATTCCTTCCTTAACAACTAAAGATTTAAATTCAAGCCCTGGGCTTGCGCAGGATCTTTTAATAGATAACGTACCGCAGTGTCTTTCTGTATTTGCTTTTAAACATATTAATTCATTAACTGTAATTAAAGCATTTAAATCGCTTAACTTGAAAAAAACCGAGGACTTATGGGGCTTATCTGTGAAAGTTATAAGTTCTGTTATTGATTTAATAGCTCCTTATTTGGCATTAATTTTTAATAAATGTGTAGATGATGGTGTCTTTCCTGACTTAATGAAGTTTAGTAAATTGATCCCCCTTTTTAAATCAGGCGACAACGGTGACCCATCAAACTATAGACCTGTGTCAGTTTTACCGGTTTTGAGTAAGGTTTTTGAAAAAATTGTTTTTAATCAATTGTTATTTCATTTTAATTTAAATAAATTGCTTCACTGTGAACAGTATGGATTCACTAGAGGGAGGTCAACCACAGATGCAGGAGTTGCTTTAGTTAAGCATATTTTTGATGCTTGGGAAGAAAAGCAGGATGCATTTGGTGTATTTTGTGACCTCTCGAAAGCCTTCGATTGCGTTAATCATGAAACACTCTTATGTAAATTAGATCACTACGGAGTGAGGGGCAAATCTTTGGCGTTAATGAAGTCGTATCTTAGTGATCGTATTCAAAAGGTAGACATTAACGGGGTAAAATCATGTGGAGCATTAGTTAAAATGGGTGTCCCGCAGGGTTCCATATTGGGGCCCTTGCTGTTTTTAATTTACATAAATGACCTTCCCTATTTAATTAAAGACTTAACTAAGATAGTACTATTCGCAGACGACACGTCACTTATTTTTAAAGTTAATAGACGTAAAGATATCCTTGACGACGCGAATACAACTTTATCACTAGTGCTTGATTGGTTTACTGTAAATAATTTAGTTTTAAACGCAAAAAAGACGAAATGTATAAAATTCACGTTACCAAATGTAATTCAAGTGGATTGTAATTTGCTTTTGCAGGGGTCCAAGCTGGAGTTAGTTAACGAAACTAAGTTTTTGGGCATTACGGTAGACTCTCGTCTTCAGTGGGGTCCCCACATAGAAGCCCTATGTGGTAGACTTAGTTCGGCCGCATACGCTGTTAGACGCATAAGGCAAATTACTGATGTAGATACTGCTAGACTAGTCTATTTTAGTTACTTTCACAGCATTTTGTCATACGGCATGCTGTTATGGGGTAGAGCCGCGGATACAGACGCAGTCTTTGTTTTGCAGAAGAGAGCAATTCGGGCTATTTATAATATGAAGCACCGGGATTCATTAAGAGAAAAGTTCAAAGAAATTAATATATTAACTGTTCCTTGTGAATATATTTACCAAGTCCTTAGATATGTCAGAAAAAATGTTGAGTCTCTCCCAAGGCTTGGTGAGCAACATTGTAAGGAAACCAGAAATAAGTATAAACTGGCTTTTCCAAAAATCAGACTCGCCAAAGTGAGTACCTCTTTCGTAGGACATGGTATAAGATTTTACAATAAACTTCCAAAGGAGGTCCTTACTTTGTCAGAGAATAAGTTTAAACAGTATATTAAGCAGGGCCTACTGAAAAAGGCATATTATAAAATAAATGAATATTTGGATGATGGTGAAGCATGGTGTTATAGTGATACTGATTTTAATGAAAGTAGGTAATAATTTAAAGAATTAATATAATTTCCTAACTTTTGATTCCTCTTAAGAGTTAACATTAATTAATTACAGACTGTAAAAGGAAATAGACTATATGAGACAGGTAGGCAAAGATATATATGTTTTTCTTTTTTCATTAACCTGAATTCCTGCTGTCTTGTATTTTCTTATCCCTTGGTTAAAGTAGATATAAGTAATTTGATGTATAGTATAAGTTTATGTTAAAAAAAAAGACATGATCTTGCCAAGTTTCTTGCCCGTTCTTCTTAGCAAGACTAATCGAATGGGCGGAGGTAGGCATGTATTTATATATGTAACCTATTACTATGTAGTATATAGGATGGGATTTGGTCGGCTGCCTGGATTCGTGCTGGGGGCTCGGTTGGTGATCATTGAACCTGTTCCTGGTCCCTGGCCGGGTCTCCGGTATGGGTTCGGGCGGTTGATTGGATTTCATCTTGTATAATAATATTTTACCTATAATTTTAATCGTATATATATTGCTACATAAATTAAAAAAAACATTTAATCTAAGTAGTTCATGTACATTTATTATTTTATTACATATATTTTTATAAGATTAAAATTTGACTTGTGAAACGTGTATTATATATACCTACTTTGCAAAATAAACTTTTTGAATTTGAATTTGAATCAGGTCTGGTCGAACGATAGATGTTGTAGGTAGATGTTAGTAGTTGTTTGATAAGTAGAAACAGACTGGCAGTTTGAACGTGGTTTATTGTAGAGATAGGGATACTTTTCTCTAGCTGTGATCCCTACGGTAGATAAGTAGGTACCTACTCAATATGAATAATTAAAAGGTAAAAGTAGGTAATAAATGACGCATGCGCTGGACATAAATAGGCCGCAACGCAACAAAATGGACGTTTAATTGACTGTATACAGTTAATAAATACAAACTGTGTCTGTGTTTAAATATATTTTTACATTGTAAATAAAATCAAATACACTTGTAGGAAATTTGTTCAGCATCTTCACGACATAAATCGCGGAGGGGATGTTAGAGGTATTTCTGAGAGCAAACACAGACACCTTCGTTTTACCGACGATTATTACATATCTGCGTGGTGGGGGGTGAGCCTTAAACGCGCTCTACATTCCCGCCGAGACTCTCACCATAAAGGGGACAAAGCTATATGAGTGAAGGAGATAGACTCTATTATGTTTCACCTTACTCGTATTATACGAGTCGTATAGCTTTGTCCCCTTCAGGCGAGAGTCTTGGCGACAATGTAAAGCGGTATTTAAAGTCGCACTTCGGGACCAAATATGGATCCACAGCTTAACGTGCCATCTGAAGCTTAACGTGCCATCTGAAGCACGCAGACCGAACATGAACGTTATTTGACGCGATTTAAAACGACCAAACGCCGATATTTCTCACTAGTTCATAACACTAGACAACTAGGTGGTCAATAATATTTATAATTTGTAATATAACGGAGTCACGATCAAGACTGACCAGCGTGGAAGTTCTTGAATCGGCTTAGATCTTGTGTCGACGGTCGCATATGATCTGCTGCCTGCGTGGTGTTCCTTTGTGGAACAAAGGACTGACCATCTCATGTCATGTCCGCTGTGTGCGGCTTCCTGCACTCACTTAGACCTAATGCAGGCTAATGACGAAGCCATTATAGTGGCTACTTACTGATAAGATACCATTTATTTCCCGTACGAAGAACACTAGGTCAACCATTGCTTACTTGCTGCTCTCAGCCACAATGTATAAACTTGATCAGATATGTTTTGGAGACACGAGTTTGGGATATTGTGAAACTTTTCAGGCTTATAATATCACCAATAAAAGTTGATCTCTCGTTATGTGTAAACAGATCGAAGCGCGAGTTTTTGCTTATGTTGGTCGAGGCTGAATGTGTTTGCGATTAATAAAATTGCCTCTGTTTTTCTGTCTACGTATGCGTGGTCGTTTGTCATATTTCGTCTGATTGAATATCAGAGGATCGGCGTTTTTTTATCAATGTAAGTACATTTTTTGTATTATTTCTTCCGCAAAAAGACTACTCGACTACTCGTAGTTGACAAGCTATAGATAACAGACTAGTCTATAAAACTACGTATTAGCAAAATAATCATACAAAAAAACCTTAGACAACAGTAACGTAAGAATTACAAGGATGTAAGAAAAATAAAACATTGTTTTAAATTCTATAATTAGCTATAGTAGATTACTGCCGCGGCCGACAAGTTAGGCGTTGATGCAACGAACGTGATAATGTGGGCCGAGGCGTAGCCGAGGCACAGATACGTGAGTCTATCAATGCCCAGTTGCCGCCATGGCTTGTATAATACTTTTATCAAACAATGCGTAGATATTCAAACAGTTAGTAAAATACGTTTTTACTTTTTACAGTTCAAAAAGTTGTTATGTTTAGTATTTCAGTAGTAAAGTTTTTTACTAGGGAGTCTACTACAGTAACACTGACCTTGACTTCCAGATATTCGCTGTCTGGTGCCTCATTCAAAATATTTTCATCGGAATTTAATTTCTTTTTTAATTTCTTTCAATCAATAAGATGTTACGGCTAATTCGCCACTGGTCACAAGACATGACCATAACTATGGACTATTGACGCTGACTAGGACGAGAGAGACTTTGATTGGAAAATTAAGCAAAGCGACAGGCTTTTTGTTTTGAATAAAAAATAACTTTCTTTATTGAATCGGACTTTCAACAAAATAATTATTAATCAAATTTATTGAAAAAGGCGTTACTTTGCGGAAGTCCATCATAAATTTGTAGATATATTAATAATTTGCAATATTCCGCTAAACACCTTACACCTTTCCTTGTGTTTAGCGGAATATTGCAAATTATTAATATATCTACAAATTTAATTATTAATCAATAAAATACCAATAAAATTTTCACGTTTCACGCACCGTGTTTTTTTTTGCGTTGTCTTATTTGTGTTCAGGCAGTCACATTAAAAAACTACTTTGGACATTGAAATTGCTAGTGAGTTAACGTAACAAAACCTCATTCCATATTCAAATAATAATACAGTTATGGATTTTCATAGTGAAATTGCCGGTGTCATAACACGATGAGATGGATTTTAATGAATGATATGGATTTTCACACTTATACTCGTATTGCCGGCCGCTGATGGTTTGTTTTTCACCACTACTAGAAGTTCGATTTATCTCTAACAAGGTTTTTTAAATCATGATTACATTACACACTTGTTTAAAAAAAAAAACTCAAACATGCTCGGCAATTACTGTTTTTATTTTGAGATTCAAACACGGGGATAGCCTTTTTTTTGCCCCAGGGGAAAGATAAACGTGTGAAAATCCATTTTTGCCCTAAGGGACCAATAAACATATGAAAATCAGTTTTTACCCGCTACGATAAGCATATAAAATCGAAGGGACCAAAGAGTAAACGTCATACGGCCAGGCCAAAACGGTTCTTATTAATTTTTTTTCTATTTTGACATAAGAAACCACCAGCTAATGTTCAAAACGCTGCGTTAGTATTTTTATTTCAATTTTCTTTTCAAAATGTCTATAGTTGAAAACAGACAATTTAAATGGTTTTGAAAAGGTGGCAAAGTGCAATAATTTGCAAGCCGGTCATAAAAACCTGCTTAATGTAAGGAAAAATGTAACCAAGTTTATGTGATATTGCCATTAAAATTACTTGTTCTTTCCCAAACGCCTTTTTTATTGCCTCACATTGTTTGGGAAAATATGCCTCGACAGAAACAGGAATTGCCTGACACGTATTAAAAAAAATGTATACTTACCTACCTAATTTATACAGTGCAATGGTCTCCTGTAATGCTGTATAAATGTAATGTAAATAAATAAATAATTAAATAAATAAATAAAGCGAACTATTAACTCACCTCGTCAAATTCAAATAGTTTATTTTGCAAAGCAAGTATAGATATATACACTTTTTACACTTCAAATTTAATCTAATAAAGAAAATATATTTAATAAAATAATAAATGTACATGAACTAAATTAAAGGTTTATTTAATTTATGTAGCAATATATTTACGATTTAAATGATAGGTAAAATATATATGATACAAGGTAAAATCCAATCAGTCACCCGAACCCATACCGGAGACCCGGCCAGGGACCAGGAACAAGGTTCAATGATCACCAACCGAGCCCCCAGCACGAATCCAGACGGCCGACCAAATTACATCTTATATACTACATACTAATAGGTTACATATATAAATACATGCCTACCTCTGCCCATTCGATTAGTCTTGTTAAGAAGAAGGGCAAGAAACTTAACGAGAAACGTCAGTTAACTTTGTCACGTCAAGTCATTCGTAGTCGTCCATAACAAGAACCATTTATAAAACTTTGCCTGGATATTGCAGTACATAGAATAAGACACCGACAATAAGCTCCATTGTTTCAGAACGATTGTGACAATGTAGAGCAACACTCAATACTCGTCTCTTCTCGTATTGTCCGCGTATAATGTACATTGTGTTTTGTAAGTAGGTTACCCGTGTATTCTGTTAGTATACGACGTAGCACAAGTAATCTCTACGTTGTAGCACGGGTAAACACTACGTAATATCATGGGAAATCTCTACGTCGTAACATAGGAAATCTCTACATCATAGCATGGGAAAGCTTTACGTGATAGCATAGGAAAGCTATCCGTTGTAGCAAGGGAAAGATCTACGTCATAGTACGGGAAAGATCTACGTCCTAGCACGATAAAGCTCTACGGCGTAGCATGAAAAAGCTTCTCGCCTTACTAAAGCACTACGGTTAAGAGTTTTTTTAATAGTAACTTATTTTATTCATTGGATAAGCTAAATGTTGTTTTAAATTTTAAATCAAACTTAATAGAAAAATTTAACAACCCCAGGAAGCCCAGGAAAATTACTAAAATGTTTTATACATTTTAAGTAGAACAGTTTTTTCATCATTGAGTGTAGGAGAATTTGGAGAGCGAATCAACCTTTACTATCTTACAGAAATTTAAACAACCTCCGACATATTCTCCTACGTGGGATGTTGCAGAAGTTGTTCTGCTTATGCAGTAAACATTTCTAGTTAAAATTATTTCAGGTTTTCTCGAAGGTTCATTCGTATAATTAGCTTTTATTTTAAGGTTTTTAAGGGCATTCAAGCCAAGTAAGTTACAAGTAATAAATAATTATTAGTACTCTCTCCGGTTTACGGCTTTTCAGCTACAAAAATCTAGCCAACATACGCACGCATCACATTGTGTGGACACTATAGTTAGAATTTTTAGTATGTCCTAGTGTGTGATTATGATTACTATAACCCTTTTAAATTACGCGAAAACGAAACTAACAACAGGTAATTTTCTATGAGAAGGAGAAGCGTTTTTTGTCGCATCAAAGGCATAGAATAAAAAAACGGCCAAGTGCGAGTCGAACTTTTTTCCGTACCATTATCTATAATAATACAGATCGCGCCAAACTTCTAGTCCGCTCGGAAGTTGCTCTTCCCAAGAACGGCCCATACATTGATGCGAATCGCCCCGTGTTTAGAGGGGACAAAAAGTTTGGCGCGATCTGTACACGTTAACTTGTAAAGCCTTCTTAACTGTGATAGTTTTCCTTTTAATTTCGTTATGTATATTACTGCCGTGATTTTTTTCACGTCTCCAAATATAACCGTTTCGCCGGCGCGTTTATGGAAACCCTTCCAGTATTCAGAACTCCGGTACTTCTGAGCTACGGGAGGGTTTACCAGCATTAATTCACAAAAGGTTGCTTTAAACCATTCCACTATTCAGAGTTGCGAACGATCTGGATTCGGGTATTGTTTCCGGTGTAGTATTCAAGACTTTATAATAAAAATGCTTCCTCTACTCAGATCCCTAGATAGCATAAAAGTACTTAGGTGCGATCAGACACGCGGGAGGGATTTCTGTACTATGCTCCCCGATCTCAGATCGCAAGCGGCACGTGCCAAGAGAGAGAGAGCGATATCATGCGCATCGCGCTGTTGTTTGTTAGGGTTCCTGTCGTACTCGCACTTGGCCGGTTTTCTTTTTATTAAAATTAGTTCCGAGAACAATTACTTCCGCATTTTTTTTTTTGATTAGCTTAACCATTGTGCATTTAGATGCTGTTTTGAGTGCATTGTGTTTGAGACTTCGATTACTAAAGGAAATTAGTTATGTCTTTCAGTAAAGAAATTAAACGAATGACGACATTATTCGAGAATGCACAAACTTCAAAGCAAGCGTACGAGTTAGTCTAATAATTTTGTTGTTAATAATTATGGATTCGTCTAATGTTAAAAATTTTATGATTATATTGTCATACGTTTATGCATTTTTTTTTTATTATATGATATTCATCCTTTCTTTAATCTTCGCTTGATTACATAGATGTCCTTACTGAGCGTATTCTGTTAAACCTATAACCCAATTTTTAGTCTGAGCAGCGGTAGGAATTCATATACATAACGCTAGTATTGCGTATGTAATGCCTCCCGCATTACAGAACTAAAAGCAGGGTAGGCTAATCTGAGTAGCGGTAGGAATTTTAATCCATAACGCTAATATTGCGTTTGTAAAGCCTCCCGCATTACAGAACTAAAAGTAGGGTAGCTTTTAATTCATCAAACTGCGCGTTCAATCGCTTAAAGGCTTCCGCAACTCAGAAGTACTGTGGTTCTGAATACTGGAAGGGTTTCCATAAACGCTTCGCCGGCAGGGGGGGGACACTTGACTCTACCAAAAATTAACACTTTTAAGTTTAATATTTCACAAACGGAACCTTGGATCGAAAAATGATCTTCTTACACCCCTAATTTTTTTAAATTAACTATTCAATGACACCCCACACTAGGGGATTGACGAGAAAAAAAATAATCATCCCCACTTTACGTGTAGGGGAGGTACCCTAAAAAAAATCTTTTTCAAAATTTTACTTTACCACTTTATCGGCGTAATAAATATGTATACCCATGCTAAATTACAGCTTTCTAGTACTAATAGTCTCTAAGCTAAGCCGCCGACAGACAGACAGACAGACAGACAGACAGACAGACGGACATGACGAAACTATAAGGGTTCCTTGTTGTTGACTACGGAAAATGTCATTGCGGTATAGAAACGCAGAAAAATAAATCTAGCTGTAAGGAGTTCTGAAAACTGTGGCTTAATAGCACGCTGTATTGCAATCTATCTTATAATATAGCCTGTAGATGACCTTTTAGGGATAAAACTAGTTGCAAAAGCACAATTATACGAAATGGAACAGTGTACCAAGTATATTTCTTTCAGAGTCAATATTAAAAAGGTTACGTTTGTCGACAGGTGTAGGAGCGAGTGTGCGGGCGGTGCGCTCTCGCGCCCGGTGTGACGGCGCCGCGGCGAGTTGACGGCGTCATGCTCATGCCCAATGACACCGCGGCCAACCTCACCGACCTGTTCGACGACCTGCCCACCAGCCCCTACAGCCTCGTCCAGAAGATAGTCATCGCCATCGTCGCCACAGTCCTCTCCATCCTCACCGTCGTCGGCAACTCCATGGTCATGATATCTTTCAAAATCGACAAGCAGTTGCAGACCATCAGTAACTACTTCCTGTTCTCGCTTGCGGTTGCCGACTTCGCAATCGGTCTGATATCGATGCCACTATTTACCATGTTCACGATATACGGGTACTGGCCGCTCGGGCCGTATGTGTGCGACACGTGGCTGGCGTTGGACTATTTGGCGTCCAACGCATCAGTGTTGAACCTGCTGATCATTAGCTTCGACAGATACTTCAGCGTGACACGGCCGCTGACGTACCGGGCTAAGCGGACCACGCGGCGCGCGACTGTCATGATTGGGAGTGCGTGGGGGTTCAGCCTGGTGCTATGGCCGCCGTGGATCTACGCGTGGCCATACATCGACGGGGAACGTAAAGTGCCGCCGAACGAGTGCTATATCCAGTTCATTGAGACGAACCAGTTCATTACGTTTGGAACGGCCATCGCGGCGTTCTATGTGCCAGTGACAGTGATGTGTATTCTTTATTATCGGATATGGAGAGAGACCAAGAAGCGGCAGAAGGACTTGCCTAATCTTCAGGGAGGGAAGAAGCATGACTCGTCAAAGCGGTCCAATTCCAGGTCAGTTTCGATTATTAAGCATTTATGTGTATGTTTTTATATTTTTAACAATAACTATATGGGATCACTTTGTCCGTCTATCCGTCTGTCCGTCCGTTAAGACCCTTTTTATCGGGTGTGGTGAAAGATATCAAGTTGAAACAATATCTTTTATAGAAGTCTACGGCCCCATGCTACTGTTAAAAATCAGGCTTCTAACACAATGCGAAAAAAAGTTATTGCCATGTACGTAATCAATACAAATTTGCTTGCTCACTATACTTAAAACTAAAAAACTTAAAATTTCATATAGAAAATTTCTGAAAATTGTTTCTGTTTTAAACGGTATGAACGGAACCCTCAAGCCAAGAGTCCTATTCGCACTTGACATTACCTGTATCAATTGCTTTATTACAGCAATCTAGTTCCATTAACTATCCTTCTCTCAATTTCCTAGTGAAGCATGACTCAGAATTTCACTCCCGCTATATTTTTCTGTCCAGTACCAGACGTGTTGTCAACAGCCAACGTAACACTTCTGCATAACAATTTAGTAGGAATCCTTTGTAAAACGAAAATCATATTATAAGCTTCCTGCTGATCTTCCTTGATAAATAATTTTATTTCACTAGCATTTGCCTGCAGCTTAGCCCGCGTTAAATTAGTATTGAATTAGTACATAAGTAAGGAATAGGTGGTTTCTAGATGGTAGAGCTGATGCCGGGCTCGACTGTGGAGGTACCATCATCTTACTTGGAGACCCCCACGAAGTAATTCGGGGAAGAGTAAGAGGACAGCTCACAGGCAAAAAACCAGGAGGCCCACCATGCCTGGGACCGACGGATGGCGGTATATCCATCCCTAAAAGTCGGGCCTTATATGGGACAGACTGGTGACGGGCAGCGGCTTCACTGGTGTGAGGGTTCCGGCACCGCGCTCACCAACCCACCTGCCCAGCGTGTGTGAGTATGGGCAATTCTTCCAGGATGACCGCCGGGTGTGGCAAAGTCCTGGAAAGGCTTACGTCCAGCAGTGGACGAACTAGGCTGATGGATGGATAGGGAATAGGGATATACTCGGTTACTTATACCGTGTCCAGTTGCTGGACAACGATTTCTCACTTTGTTTATCGAACGTTCGGACGTCAGCATGACAGGCTACTTATTGGCACTTCTTATTGCGGCGTCATAGCTCTTAAAATCGTTTACAAATACGTTTAATCTGCAGGCCACTATACCTCTATGTGCGAAAATCAAACATTTCCATAAAACATTCAATAATGATTTAGGTGTGGTACAAACATCGTATTTTTCATTCTATATACCTTACCTTTTTTTGTTTCGAAAAAAGACTTAGACGTGGTTACATTTCAACCATCAAATTTACAATGATTCCTGATAGAGGATTTATTTTATAAAAAAATAAAACTTTAATGCCATTAAAAAACTAGATTATCTATTAATTAAAACTACCTTTGAATATAAAATAATACATAAAAAAGGGCCAAGTGCGAGTCAGACTCGCGTACCTAGGGTTCCGTATTGTGGATGATAAATTTAATTTTAAATTTTTTTTTCTTGAATTTATCAACCGCTTTATTTTTCCTGTAATTTTTACGTAAACACATATTCTATGAATTTTTTCATATTTTTCATATAAGGGGGCGGGCGTACATTTTTTCATGGTTTTTCAAGGATTTCTCGAAATAGGTACAAATAAATATTGCCAAACTATATATTTTTACGAATAAATTTTAAATACCTACAATTAGATACCTCTATTGTATTTCTATAAAATATTTTTTTTATTTATTTTACTTATTTTTTATATTTCTCATTTATACATTTTTTTTTAATTGCTATAGTTTTCCTGTAATTGGTCAGTTATGATCTATAATCGTCATATTTTAAATATTTTTTGGTATACCAGTTTCGGAGATAAGAGGAGAGACACACATATTTTTGTGGTTGTTTAAAGATTTCTCGAAACCAGTGCCCGTAAATATAGTAAAATTGTACATTTTTAAAATGAGCTTTTCAATATCTACAATTTGATAGCCATATAAAATTTTTAGGATAATACTTTTTATTTTTCTCACTTTTGTTTTGGAAATACTTTGAACAATTTAAAACTAGAAGAGCGTGCTGACCAAATTGGTGACATACTGAAGAAGGGCAATGTCAAAAGTACCCCGAATAGAAGAGCTTGTATGACTAGATTGATGGATTTGCCTACCTCTGCCAACCCTTATGGGAGACAGGCGTGAGTATATGTATGTATGTATGTATATATATATAATCCATAAAATAACACAAATTTGCTAGAAAATCTTTGCTGACATTAAACTGCTGTCGCGTAATGCCAAAAATAACGTTTATTTAATACTTTTTATTGAAAAATAAGAAGAATAATTACAAGTTGTGTGTTTGGGAACAAATTCCGTCACATCAACCTTAATTTAAAATAGAAAAATAGTAAAGGTCTGAGTCTATACAGGTATGTCCATTCGCAACTCAGTGGCCCAAAACAATGGACTGATTTTAATAAAATGGTATCTGAACAATTAAGCAAATGGATACTAAAATACCAAGTAAATTATTTTGAATCCTTTGGTCGTATCCATTTGAACCACTATACAAACTATAATTATACAAACATAAATTCTTTTCAAATAATGCTCAGGAATTTCCACCTCCATATTATAATATACATTTCAAGTAACTGGTAGTCGTATTTTTTTATTACATTGAAATAAATCGATAAAATATACAATAACAGTTTAAATGCGGTAAAAATAGCGCGTTTCATAATGTACAACACCATGCATTTGAGAGGTTGTTTCATTTGAATAAAACAGTTAAATAAAGAGCTATGCTGTCAAATTGTTGTTCAATCATACAATTTTTAATGTTAATTAATATTGGCTTAGAAGTTTCGGTAGCAAAGAGACGTCAGACGTCAGTTGATGATAAAAATGAAAGATATCCATACATTGTGTCCATTGAAGCAAAGAAAAATAAAGGAAAAGAAAGTTCGACAAACTATTTTGAAATCAATGACAAGACCCACCCTGACCATATGGTTGTAAGTAAAAACTAAAGGAGCATCTATCAAAGTAGTGTCCGCTGAAGCCACATATTAACCAAATAATTTTTGTGATGAGTGGTGCGCTGCGATCGCAGTAGGATCACCCATATTAAAAGACCGTGGGATTACCACATCCGTTGCCCGTGACGCGTATTTACGTTCAGACTATGGCGTAGCAGGTATACAAAGGGGGAAATCTATGAGATCGTAGCACTTGCTACGCTGCAGCGTAGCAAAAGGTAGATGCGATCCAAATAGCTGCCTGCTCTGGTTGCACCGTCAGCACCAACCACACACCCGACATATTACATCACATCATGGGATGCCAGCGGTTGACAATATTGACTGCTATTGTTTTTTATGCTCTTTTGCCATGTGCAAATATGTAGATTGAAATAGTATTTAAGTGAGAGGTGGAACCGTGACTATGTTTAATCCTAAGGTCATTGAACGAAGTCATTGACGTTGTCAATTTTAGCCACTGACCAGGAAAAGTTAGTTCCGCCATTTTCAAAAGTTGGGAGGTCTGTAAGGGGAAATGGTAGATGTCATATTTAAGTGTAAATTAGACAATGATGGCGAAATCATCAGGAAAGTCTGGCGGCACGTCGCCACGCTATTGACCATTTGGTCAGGGTAATAGGGATGATGACTATTAGTCAAATCAGCAACTTTTATGTAACGTCAAAAACGATTTTTTGTATGAAAATACTTAGAAGTGACGTCATAACTTTGTACTTTGGCAGAAGGCAAATGAATAACTTTTGAATTGTTTCACAGTTAAAAAAATTAAATTGAACTTTATGCAAAGTCGGTGAAATAAGTAGACATTATTTTTGAATACCAATTTTGCGTATACATGTTTTTAAATTTATTGACAACCCCATCATCCCTATTCTTCGACAGAAATAGCCCAAACCCTCCTTCCCTCCCAGTGTAATTAGTAGCTGTTACAATAATTGCCACCTCACATAATGTTATTTCGCTATATATGTAGTGTAGACACTGCCTTATTAGTGAATTTAAGTATTAGGGTTAATTTATACTTATTTATAATGTTGATATCGATTAAGTAGGAAGTATATTAGTTTGATTATTTTATCTATGTTTTAGTTATGTATATTCACTTTATTGGTTGTTTTCTTTTTTTCGTTTCCTATTATCAAATATTTATTTGTTCATCTTACTTCTACATTTCATAAATAAGAACCATCCAAAGGTTTTCTGAAAGTATGTTTTTAGTAATAGGCCGCCTTTTTACAATATCGTGTATTCGTTTATTTGTATTCTGTTTTATGACTTGTGTGTACAATAAAGTTAATTCATTCAGTTAATAGCAACGCTAGATTTGGTTCTTCATGAGATCCTACAACTTTTTGTGGCTAAAGATGCGAGAAAATTTTGATAGTATTTGAGGTGGTCCTGGTTTTTCTTCTTTTTAGATTTAGTTTCTAGAACATTAGTGAATACATGTATGGTCGGTGTAGCATCTTTCATTGTTCTCTATCCAGAGCCAAATCTTAGTTCTTGGTAACGTGCGAATCCTTTGCGTTGAGATGGTCACTGAATTGTTATTTGTAGTAGCATAAAATACTCTTTTACTAATTCAAATGTCGTCATTGCTCTGGTCGTCCTCATTATCACTTTCATATCTCGAAACTATCGTGGATATAACTTGATTAATGTATTTAAATGGTGTTCATTACACGGTTTAATTTATTTTATGAACTTTGTATATATACTTCATTGAATTTTCTCAACAATAAAATTCCATACTCTGAAATACAACCATTGAAAGTCGGCAGACCGACTCGTTTCACCTGCAGAGATGCTATACATCGTATATGTTGATACTAAATTGAATACCAATTCCATTTCCGTCCATTCCGTATTTCCGTCACTGCTTTTTTACACGACTGCCCCAAAAAAAGGAGTGTTATTTCTAAACAACAGCGCTATTTTTCGAGTGGTTCCAACCACTGTAACCAGACAGACCTACAAAACAATTCAGGGGAACACTACGTCACATCAAATATACAGTTATATGCGAATATAGACAACCACGCTACTGCAGCGCGTCGGGCATGTTCGCTGAGGCCAGTGCCTGATTTCTTCGCCGTGCTTAGATCCAGGATAGCATCATTTTGGGATCGTTTTAGAAACTCCCGAAATGGTATTTTAAGGATGATCGTTGGTAAAAATAACGAAAACCTAATTTTAGATCATTGGAGGTCCGTGCAACGCGCCCCCAACAAAAAATAAATAGACCTAAGTAGTGCAAATTAATTTTTAAATTTTATTGTATTTTATTTTGTATTGGACATTTTTAAATTTTAAATTAAACTGAATCGTAATTAAGCATATGGACTGTAAAAAAACATTGGTTTTATTGTGGTCTGAAATAAAAAACATATTATATTATTATTACCAAAAAAAAACTACTCGTGTCTATGCCCGTTCTGAAAAATCCCGCCACCTTCTATAGAAATTTCGCTTTATCTATAGGGAACTGAACAATAAATACTTTGGTGAATAAAAGGGGAATAAACGCTGGCGACCTTGAAGATCCGCAATAAGGTCTAATTTAATTAAGATGGTACGATAGTAAAAAAATCTATTATAAACTACAAAATATCTGGAATGAAGTGAAAGAAAGAAAATAAATTTATTCATCATTCATAAAAAACACAAAAAAATACACAAGAAAAAATAAAACAATATATTGACGAAAAGGGGCAGACTCAGTTTTTGTTGTGAGCTGCAGACATACAGCTGCACAACGCTGGTTTTCAGCCTATCCCTGTGCATTAAAAAAACAACATTTTAACATTTAAATACATACACAAAAATTAAATTAAATTTTAAACAAAAAGACAATTAAATTAAAATATTATGTCAGTTAAACAAAAAAATAAAAAATAAAAAGAAAAAATAGTAATAAGGTTATGAAAATATGGTAAAAGAACAATATTACTAAAGTTTGTAGACAGGGTATCGAATGATAGGATTTTCCAAATAAAAGTGCCGTGATTAGAATTTTTTTTTGTATCAAGAATTAAATAAATACCAAAACAGGGTCCAAATTAAGACCAAGATTAGATTGATTTATAATACATCCAAGAAACAAATTAAAACTTAGTCAAATTGAAGATTTCCTCTGGTTATTGTTGAAGAGTTTTAGTTACCATAATTGTAATGATTCCATCCATCCATCAGCCCGTATTCGTCCAATGCTGGACATAGGCCTCCCCAATATTCATCAAGAGTCATCCTCATCCAGCCGCCACCCGCAACGTCCTTCAGATCGTCAGTCCAGCGGACACGAGGGCGGTCTACGCTACGCTTTGCTGTACGCGGTTTCCATTCCAATGCCTTACGGCCCCAACGGTTATCACGTCGGCGACAAATGTGGCCAGTCCACTGCCATTGTAATTATTTATAAAGGTAATTTCGAGCACGTTCGCAACTTGATGTCCTCTCAACGACAGAGACATCATTATAAGACGAGTCATGTGAGAAAGTGAGATGCACGCACCAAGGTCGCCAGCATTTATTATTCGTAGCCCCTGAAGTCGAAGAAAAGTGGCTGAAGGAAATAATTCAGTACAGTACAGGTGAAGCCGTGGATGAAATGGTAGTTAAGTAATATTTTGTTAGTAACGATTGACGTAATTAAACCTCTTGCACATTCACAGAAAATTTGTACCGGATCCATGATATCTAAGCAATGGGTATTGACTGCAGCGCAGTGCTTACGATTTGATGAATATCAGATACGATATGGCAGTCTAACCGAACCACAGAACGCCTCAAATACTTTCAGTGAAGTACTGAAAATAATCCAACATCCCCTATACAGAGGATGGAGTTTGGGAGATGCCTTAATGTACTCAAAATACTCTCGAATCCACAACGACATAGGTTTGTATAACCACAATTTTTAATAGTTCTCCTTCGAACAATTTAAAAATTTCACGGTCTCTTTGACCATCCGTAACGGAGCGTTACTGCATTAATAAAATATGAATAAAGGCTATTTTCTAGCGATGGGAACTCTTACATTTTGTAGTTATGTAAAGAGGATGTACCGGATTAGAAGACATTACATTTCACAAACAGGCGAGTGATGCTCCCATTTACAACACAGCTAATTTCTAAGAAAAACCCAATAGTTTTAAAAAACTTCTTGCATTAAGAGTCTAGTAGGATCTAGGTGGACAAACTGGATAAGTAGTTGGCCCGCCATACGTGGTCAGATAGAGCCACTGAGCAATAAGTAGTTGGCCCATCATACGTGGCCAGCCCACCATACATGGCCAGCCCGCCATACGTGGCCAGCCCACCATACGTGGCCTGATAAAGCCACTGACCAACAAGTAGTTGGCCCGCCATACGTGGCCAGATAGAGCCACTGACAAATAAGTAGTTGGCCCACCATAGATAGTCAGATAGAGCCACTGACCAATAGGTAGTTGGCCCGCCATACGTGGCCAGATAGAGCCTTTGACCAATTAGAAGTTGACCCAGAGCCACTGACCAATAAGTAGTTGGCCCGCCATACGTGGCCAAAAAGAGCCACTGACCAATAAGTAGTTGGCCCGCTGTACGTGGCCAGATAGAGCCTTTGATCAATTAGAAGTTGACCCAGAGCCACTGACCAATAAGTAGTTGGCCCGCCATACGTGGCCAAAAAGAGCCACTGACCAATAAGTAGTTGGCCCGCCATACGTGGCCAGATAGAGCCTTTGACCAATTAGAAGTTGACCCAGAGCCACTGACCAATAAGTAGTTGGCCCGCCATACGTGGCCAAAAAGAGCCACTGACCAATAAGTAGTTGGCCCGCCATACGTGGCCAGATAGAGCCTTTGACCAATTAGAAGTTGACCCAGAGCCACTGACCAATAAGTAGTTGGCCCGCCATACGTGGCCAAAAAGAGCCACTGACCAATAAGTAGTTGGCCCGCCATACGTGGCCAGATAGAGCCTTTGACCAATTAGAAGTTGATCCAGAGCCACTGACCAATAAGTAGTTGGCCCGCCATACGTGGCCAAAAAGAGCCACTGACCAATAAGTAGTGGGCCCGCCATACGTGGCCAGATAGAGCCACTGACCAATAATGTTATTAAGATATCTATGGTTCGAGCCCAGTCTGACATTTATTTTTTCTCAGGGAATTGTATCGCAATGTATGGGAATGTTTAATGTCAAAATTTTGGATACTTCTTGTTTGATTTTCAAAAAGTTATTGATATCATTTTACTGATTAGGTAACGTACTTTTGATATCAGTTTAAATTTTTTTGATATCTGTAATAGTTACGGAATAATCGTCTGGTCACACTTAACGATTACACCCTGTATACATATTTCAACAGAACATTATTTACTTTTCTACGCGCGCATTTTGCTTTATAGCTTTATATCCATAACAATGGTCGCCTGTCAAAGTAGTCAAATGACTTTCTAATAAAAATGGTTCTGACAATTAAATTCAGGTGCAGTTTAAGTTAATTCTTTCTAATATATGATTATTCAAAAAAAAAATATATTAGTTTTCTTCAAAATATCTGATTTTTATAATTCATTTCATTTAACAGGTTTGTTGCTAGTTGAAAGCGTAAACCTTAAAGAGTACGCAGCATTGAGTGCAATAGAACATTCAAGTATTATCGGATATCCAGTAGAAGTACGGGGTTTTGGATCTCTAGACCTGGATTCGAAAACGTACCCTATGATAACAAGACCGATGGAAAAAGCAGAAGGCGTAATCATGAAGTGTGGGAAGAAACAGGCACTAATGGGCAACTTTATTTGTTTGGGTTATTATTGTAATATTCATGAGATTTATCTAAAGGGAGACCCAGGTGTGCCCATGTTTTACAATGGGAAGATTGTTGGCGTGAACATTGGTGCTGATGGTGAAGCATTGGTGAAGGGTTTAGGAATTTTTACGCCTGTTAGTCCATTTCTGAGCTGGATTTTTGATGTAATAGAAGAAAATAGCAAGATATAACACATAACAAATATTGGCACGAAGGGTTCAGATATTTTCGAGACATGACGTCATAGATATTAGATGAAGAGACTCTGATAAAGATCAAAAATCTGAATGAATGTGAACTAAAGTGAAAATTTAGGTAATTACCTAGGTACTTGTTTTAGTCCTTACTTGGTAGTCTTAATTATACAATTAAAGTTAGTTATTTCCATAAAATATTTTTTTAATTCTTATAATGGGACTTGTTTTTGCTCGCGACTTCATCCGCGTAGATTTCGGATATAAATTCGAATCAGATTTTCCCATAGAACTTTAACATCGCGTCAGGCAAAACAATGTATATATTTTTTAATTTTCTTGATGCACCCCTAAACCTAAAATACATCTTATTTATTTCAAAGGCTTCCGAAACAAATATTTTGTTTTTTGAATTGATGCTTCGTTAAAGTGTCTTCCAGGGTTTTTTACTCTCTGTATATTATTTATTTATTTATATATTTATATTAAGCCAAACTATAGATTTAATTAAGAATAACCTGTCAAAGTATAAATTTAACTTAAAAATAACTTATAATTATCACCACAAAATAAAAATATTTAATATTATTTCAAAAGTTCATAATAAGATTATTGTAAAATGTCATTTGTATAAAATAATGATTTAATTCACTTTTCACTTATCATTCACTTCATTTAGGTAACTATAGTTCATCCCATTGTCGGGCAAAGGCCTCCCCCATCTTCTTCCAGCGGGCCTATTATGTATCTCTAGTTGCCAATTGGACTGGGTGCCTATCATCAAAAACATAGACATAGTATCCAATTCCGATTGTCTAACGATATGTTCGCACTTGAAGTGACGACACAGTTCGTAAATAGTCCAATACCCACTAAAGGCAATATTGAAAGTGCATTTTTTATGTAAAATTTTGAAGATAGGTACCCTGTCCACTTGAAAATCTAAGATACAGAATAGGGGGGCAGGTTAGTTTGTCGGCAGTGCAGTGTGTCCAGCGCACTCCGAGGTCGTGAAACTGCTCCAGTTCGTCTCTCCAGCACACGCGTGGCCGGCCAGGGGCTCGCGACGCATGCCGAGGGCACCACTCTGTCATCTCACGCGTCCACCTTCCATCTGAGAGCCGCATCACGTGGCCGGACCATTTCCATTTTAGTCGCTTGGCGTGGCGCACGGCATCAGTTAATCTAGTTTTTTGTCTCAGAACTTTATTTGTTGTTCTATCTAATAACTTTAAATTTAGAAAACTTCTTTCTATCTTCCTTTGTGTAACTTTGATTTTCTTTGTATCTTCCTTTGTACTTACTCTCTGTATATGGTGCATGTCAACTTCTGGATTATCATGAATCGTTTGAGACCTCTTTAATCGAAATCCATACGGTGGTTTAGATTATTAGTAACGTTCAATTAATATTTTTTCCGTTTTGTGGCTGTTTGTTTGTTTTTTACATCCTGTATGTAACCTTTCCTCCTAGTTTTTTGCCTGTGAGCTGTCCTCTTACTCTCCCCCGAATTACTTCGAGGGGGTCTCCAAGTAAGGTGGTGGTACCTCCACAGTCGAGCCCGGCATCAGCTCTACCACCTGTTGCCTGGGACCGATGGATGGCGGTATATCCATCCCTAATCACCGGGCCTTATATGGAACAGACTGGTGACGGGCATCGGCGTCACTGGTGCGAGGGTTCCGGCACCGCGCTCACCAACCCGCCTGCCCAGCGTGTGTGAGTATGGGCAATTCTTCCAGGATAACCGCCAGGAGTGGCAAAGTCCTGGAAAGGCTTATGTCCAGCAGTGGACGATCTAGGCTGATAGATAGATAGATATATGTAACCTATATCACGCGGGATGACATAAGGGTATTAATGATATCACATCCTTTGTATAAAACATAATTTTGTGTGTTCGCAACATTCTCTCTCTCCTTCAAGAAATTGTTGTGATTAGACGTGTGCTATCTCTAATAAACCTAAAAAATTATAATATTATCAAAGTGTTTAATTCAAGTTATCAAAGTGAACTTTAACATGGTGCCGAAACCCGAGAATGAACCGGGGACCTTTAGATTGAAATACATGAACCCCGAAAACATAATCTTTTTTTGGGCTTTCATGTAAAAAGACAAATTGAAAGAGTACAAACATGATATTCCTACTATTATCGATTGAAAGTTCCGTTCTCTGCATCTACGTCTGATGATGGAGTATTCGCAAACGTTTCGCAGACGACTTGAAAGAGCCCAAAGACTACCGTTCCATATAATTTTTTGAAGAATATCACATTTTTCCTATATTTGATAAAAAACTTACCCCGACCTTTCACTTTTGTAAAATTTCAATAATCCTGTAACACGTGTTTGTTTATTTTATTTTGAGAGTTTACATTCAAAATTTTGACTACCTGGCGTGAACGATGTCGCCAAAATAGAGATTTTTTGTTAAAACTTTTTTCTCCTTTTTTGAACTCATTGCGGTGCGAATTTTCTAAAATCTTTTCTTAGTGTGCGTTTTCAACCCTCTATGAATAAACACACCCTCCAAATATGAAGTTTCTACGTACGGTGGTTTTTTTTAGTATATTTTTCCATAGTTACAAATTAAATACATTTTTAGGAATTTAAAGCAATCCGACTAAAACCACATTGTTTTGCTGTACGTTGTCTGTCTGTCAGTCAGTCACTCAGCCCAAGGCCTTTTATATGTATTGATGATTGATTGATGTTCCCTATATTCTTAGCTATACTTATTTATAATATGTAATGCCTGTGTCTATGTATACTTTGTTCAACAAAAGGAGACAATTTCTTCCAAACAACCCTCGAATATACTAAGCACATATACGTATATTCTGAAAAACTCATTTTGCGCATGCTAGTCCTACAAGATCTAAACGGTCTTCGTCTGTTTTTGTACAAGAAAATAACACTTAAAATTTTCTTCCCATTAGATAAAAGTACTTCCGTTTCAAGCATCAAATTGTGACACATTAGCCGAAGAACGACCTATATTACACAGCCAATCGATTCAGCACTTTATCTTAAAGTCGTAAAGTCGTATTTCTCTTGAAAGTAAAGGGTGGGTATGACACTTCTCGAACAACCCTTACGTAGACATTGACAGATAGGAACTCCGCCCGCTGCTGGTTGAACTAGAAGTACAACAGTTTTTCACCGAGTTTTTTTCCCTATTTGCGTGTTTTTACATCTAAATGAGAAATTTTTTGCGTGGTTTTTTTATAAGTTATTTATTAGTCTGAATCCTGATCGACTGTGTTGCGTTACCGTTTATCGTCTCTCTGTTTTAAATTTTTTTTGTCAGCAAGAGAGACGAGTTCAGTATTTCTCGAATAATAATCTTTGATTAATTTAGTGAAGATGCGGTATAACCACAACGCGGTTGGATCCACAAATACAGGTCCAGAGGGCCTATCTTTGTTTAGTAGTATCCCAGGCGGCGTTTATGTGCACGTATTTGAAAACACCTTTAATTTTGCTATAAAATCCAGAAAAAACCTGCAGATATGCCTTCGTGTGCATTTATCGGGTGTACAAATCACTCAAAGACAAAAAACAAATTTTGTGGCATCACCTTCCACTCGTAAGTACACCAAAACCAGAAAGTTTCCTTAAATTACTTTCTGTTTGTTTTGTTTACACTTCGCCATTTGCAGAAAAGGACGGTAATATTCAACATGAATGTGTGCGACTAGTTCAGTTGCGCTAGCGGCGAGAGTCTTTCCCTTGCATGCCGCGTCACGTACAGAGACACAAACTTATCTGTTCCGGTGGACCAAACTAAAATGGCTTCTATTGTCACTATGTGACAGTCTTTGCTACCGGAACAAATAAGATTGTGGCTCTGTAATCACACTAGACTTCACCACTCGGCTCAGCTCGCTTTCTCTCGGCTTTGTAACGAACCGAGCCGATCGAGCAATATCCTGTCTTGCTCGCTCAAAAGTCTTGTATCGTCAATCTATCTCATTCGCAGCGAGTTAGCGAAAGTAGCCAAGCAAAGAAAGTATCCACCTATTAAACGACTCATACATAGATTACATAGTACGGAATACCTGTGGGTCTACCGCGTAATTCTCATTTTCATCAACATCAACTTGAGATTGAAATTTGACGTGCGTGCGACGACGCCCGCCTAACATGCCATCTCTTTTGCACGCGTTGAATTTCGCATGCATATGCTTGAAGTTGATACAAATGAAAATTACGCGGTAGAGCCCCTGTTCCATTTCTCGAATCAGTCGAGTAAGGGCGTTACGAATCTTCACTAAATTAATCAAAGATAATAATAAAATTTCTTTGTTAACATGTATAAACAGTGTTTGCTTACAATTATGTGTAAATAACTAACTATATCTTTCAAACTCTTCAGAACCCTTTTGTGAAACTGTACAAGTTACATATGTTAATAAACGGGAAATATTTTTAAAAAATATTGTCTCACAAGAAAAGAAAGTATAACAAGAGTCATTTGGACCAAAATAATAATGCCTTTTTTAATTGTTTCTCTTTTACTCGAGTAATGTTTTGAAATCCCAAGAGAAGGCGAGTCCAATCTCAAAGCGTAAGTAATCAAACTTTACACAACTCCAAGCCAAGAGAAAGTACAGACAGCGACACAAGCAGCTCTCGACTCGATTTCCCCGGCGTCTGTACAGATGGGTACACAAAGAGAAGCAACAATAACGGTGTAATAACTGATTATATCCCTGCCTCGGGTCAGGTTTGGCAGATCGGAAGATATGAGATCCTGTGTATACTTCATAACTGATACGAAACACGTTTTAAGGTTATCAGAATATGGAATTTGTCATTTTATGTTATTAATAAACATTGCGGCCCGACCAAGGAGGTTTCATGGCGTGCGGACATCCTCTCGGGAATTTATGTCATAAATTGACATATATTCCCGAGAATGTCATTATGTCATTATTGTCCGAGAATGTAATTATGTCATACGGTTTTTGTCTTTCTGTTTATTCTTATGTTATGACGCGATCAGATAAACACAAAGCTTCTTATATATGTACCTATATACTCATATTACTCATGCCAAATAACAGCTTTCTAGTACTAACAGTCTCTGAGTTAAGCCGCGGAGAGACAGACAGACAGACAGACATGGCTAACCACGACTACGAAACCCCAATAAAGTACTAAAAATGTATGTACATTGAATATTTTTGCAATATTTTGAATGAAATTGGTTATTTCTATTGTACTGAGGCCAAAACTATCATTTTACAATTTTCGTCTTTCTGTTTTTATATACAGGTTGCTAGGAAATTCGACCTATTCCTTGAAAGGAGTTATACTAGAGATCATTTCCAACAAATAATGCCTATCAACTAGAGGTCGAAAATGATAATTATTTTTTGAGCAAAACACGTCAATATTGCGAAAATTACAGAGTAAACAAGGTCTTCTTTCCACTCAAGACCTTTTATTTCTAAGATTATGGGAATTCAGAGCATGTATTATTTTTTTATAAATGATCACTCACTTATCATTAATCAGAAAAATAACAAATAAGTGCCGAGAGAGGAGTAGTTATTTTTAAATTATTTGTTTTTGGTTACCAGTCTGAAAGTTTGAAAAATATCTTAAAAAACCTCCGTAACTCGGAGACCATTCATTTTTGACCCCTAGTTGGTAGGGCCCAAGTAGTTGGAAATTATCTCTTGTATAACTCTTTTCAACGAATAAGTCGAATTTCCAACCACCCTGTATGTTCCGTTTTAACTCAAGTACCACTCAACGGATTCGGATGCGGTTTTCTTTATAAAAGCAGGCGGAGCCGCAAGCGAAAGGCTAGTGCAGAATGAGATTATGTTTCCTTTTTCCATTAAGGATTTCTACACCGGAAGTGATATCCTATTGCACTTCCGCTCCATCTCAGTCAGAGAGAACTCAATAATACAGTGAGTGTGTGTACTACACAAAGCTGCACAAAATCTGGCACAAAGCAACGTTTTCATACAAACGAGGTCATTTCGAAGCCTCGGTTCCACTTTGGGTAACGATTCAGATGAGGTCTGATAGAAGCTATCTAGAGGACGGATGGAGGAGAATAGACAAACAAAAATGTATTTATTTTTTATTTTTACCTCAGCACAATGTTAATGCTAATAACTAGACAACGGATTTTATGCATTTGAATATATGCAAATGCATATAATTCTCTAATTACGGCGTTAATGCATATTTTAGCCTTTTTTCCAGTCGTCTCTGTCTACCACTCTGGGAGTCAGGCGTGAATATATTATGTATTTGTCGCTGTCCTGTGGTTAAATCCAATTCGTAATAATAATTGGATGCCGCCATTTAATTAACGATCTAGGCTTCCAATTAGGGTGCTGATTCAAAACTCCGCCGCGCGGCGACAAGTATATATATAATTTTAAATGTACACTGACAGTTCACTGAATAAAGGTCTGTGTGACGTACAGACAGCAAAGAAGTTAAGTAACCAGGCCCAGCGCAAACACTTTGATTCTAAGACCCACATGTGAGCGATAGATGAGATGTGAAATACTTAATCAATACATACATACGTGCACTATTTATTAAGTATTTTTTCAATGCAAGTGCTCGTAAAGCCCCACTTTTTATGCATCAAAACCGAACAGAAAGTCGATTATTTTGCCCTAGGGCTTTATTATTATTATTGTTTTAATTTATTTACAATAGTTGGCTAACCTGCAGCCTTTTCTGTGTACCATAAATGTTATACTTTTTTTTCCACTGTTTAACGGCTCTGGATACAGTCATAATTTAAAGTTCACAAGATTATATTTCTTTTATTTCCTCACACTATGAATTGAAAAACGTAGTATGATACACGGGTGTACGAGCAATAAATTACTCGTTTACGTTTAAAACACTCGCTGCGCTCGTGTTTTAAATCGTCCTCGTAATTTATTCCTTTTCGCCCTTGTAGCATAAACTACTATTTATATCATCAATCACTCATCTGTGGGTCTTAGGATCAAAGTGTTTGCGCTGGGCTTGGTTACTCATTTCCTTTGCTATCTGTACATCCATATTGCTATCTGTACATCCATATTGCTATCTGTACATCCATATTGCTATCTGTACATCCATATTGCTATCTGTACATACATATTGCTATCTGTACATCCATATTGCTATCTGTACATCCATATTGCTATCTGTACATCCATATTGCTATCTGTACATCCATATTGCTATCTGTACATCCATATTGCTATCTGTACATCCATATTGCTATCTGTACATCCATATTGCTATCTGTACATCCATATTATGTTCATGTTACTCCACGCCCGTATGCCCGGGGTTGCCTTACTCCTGGCAGTCTCGCGTGGACTCATCCATCAACGTCAGGGTCTGGCTGTACCCCTCGCCAGAACCCGCACATTATATCTGTGGGTAGAAACCTTGGAGTAGGGTCCGACTAAGGGCAAGGCTTCAAGAACAGGTCCTCTAAAAAGGCCGCCTTGGATGAATCATATGATGATTCTGTTCTAATGCCGTCTCTTTTGCACGCGTTAAAAAACTCTGGCTCCATCCTACTTTCAAATTATTTTATGATTAACCCAAGTCGGCCTTATTAGATATTCGGTTCATGGTTGTAATTTTAATGATCATCGTGTAAGCTAAACATTTCACAAGTACAAAAAATAAACGGTGTCGTACACCCGGTTGAAACGAAGTTCCTTTCGCTACTGACATGCATGCCTCACGTCTATACTGCGCTATTTATATTAGACATATGTTGTGTAAAACACACAAACACAAATTTCGTCACGAAGGAGGACTTCTGGCCGAAGGGTGTCGTATTTCGGCGATTTCGTGGAAGGTTAGCTGACACCCCCACCTCCACAAGCGCGCAGTACTTCGCCAGTCAGGAAATTAGTGTTATAATAAAGCCAATTCTGATTCTGAATTTTAGTTTTAGTGCTGTCAAAGCTTAAAATTTTCCAAAGAAATTTAGCTTCTAATCCTAACTCTTAAGGACTATTTTGTATCGAAGAAAATATAGTTTTGACAGCACTAAAACTAAAATTAAAGCCTTCAGAATCGGCTTTATTATGTATGTTAGTCTGTAAGGTATTTATTTACTATGGGCCCTTGTCATTGTATTTTATATTTTGTCATGTGTTGCCTGAAATAAAGAATTATTATTATTATTATTACTAATACAATTTTCGGCTCAGTTCTCATTCTACAAGTGCCTGGAGTGTAACGTACGATGACGAACTTCGTTACAAAAACTCAAGCTAAACTTACTCCTTCTTTTCAGTTTCTTACAATGCTTAGATACTCAAAAAATAAAAGATATATTTATTTTAGTTCGCTACTTAATTCACTTATTTACTCAACATTCCGTTACTCTTACTCAAACCTACAACTTAGCTTTTTGTATCATAGTTAGAGAGGATTTTCGCGATACAATTTTTTTTAATTTTCTTATTACCGATAAACTAAGAAACGAAAAACTATTGGCCCTCCCGCTGCCCTTAGTACCTATCTCTAAATCTAGATAGTAAAAGTCTGATAATACCAAATAAAATTAATAATTAATTTGATAAAATTATTAGGTACCATTTATGTATCATTAAATTGAAAATATTTTGGTACGTTACTTTTTATCTATAGTAGACATACAATATGATACAATATTTTTTGTTCATAGTGGAAAAATTTAAGGTACGATATTTTTTATCCACAGTGGACAAATGGATGGTACATTATGTTTTGTTCCGTAGGCCCATCATTTTTGGTTCATAGTGGAGAAACGCATCACACTATATTTCCGGTTGATAGTGGACATAGTGCTGGTACATTATTATTGGTTCATAGTGGACAAGCGGATGGAGTACGTTATTTTTGCACATAACATGTCATTGCTCTTCTATTACTGAGCGGAAATTCTGACGGAGCAGACGGAGCTTATCCGGCATAAACCATATTGCCCGGATGTAAACTGTATTGCCCGGATATAAACCAGCGTTTATCCGGTTTGTGCACAAACGGTCTTCTAATGTAGTAGAGTGAGTACAATGTAGAGTGAGTACAATGTAGAGTGAGTACAATGTAGAGTGAGTACAATGTAGAGTGAGTACAATGTAGAGTGAGTACAATGTAGAGTGAGTACAATGTAGAGTGAGTACAATGTAGAGTGAGTACAATGTAGAGTGAGTACAATGTAGAGTGAGTACAATGTAGAGTGAGTACAATGTAGAGTGAGTACAATGTAGAGTGAGTACAATGTAGAGTGAGTGCAATGTAGACTGAGTGCAATGTAGAGTGAGCGCAATGTAGAGTGGGTACAATGTAGAGTGAGTGCAATGTAGAGTGAGTGCAATGTAGAGTGATTACAATGTAGAGTGAGTACAATGTAGAGTGAGTACAATGTAGAGTGAGTGCAATGTAGACTGAGTGCAATGTAGAGTGAGCGCAATGTAGAGTGGGTACAATGTAGAGTGAGTGTAATGTAGAGTGAGTGCAATGTAGAGTGAGTACAATGTAGAGTGAGTACAATGTAGAGTGAGCGCAATGTAGAGTGAGCGCAATGTAGAGTGAGTGCAATGTAGAGTGAGTACAATGTAGAGTGAGTACCATGTAGAGTGAGTACAATGTAGAGTGAGTACAATGTAGAGTGAGTACAATGTAGAGTGAGTACAATGTAGAGTGAGTACAATGTAGAGTGAGTACAATGTCGAGTGAGTGCAATGTAGAGTGAGTACAATGTAGAGTGAGTACAATTTAGAGTGAGTACAATGTAGAGTGAGTATAATGTAGAGTGAGTACAATGTAGAGTGAGTTCAATGGGTTGGGCGAGTTTATGTTTTTCTATTAAGGCAGAACCCTTTGGGACGTTAAATTATAATTTACCTTGAGGTTTTAAAACTTTGCGATACTTGAACCAAGTCTTCCGAACAACATATAACTAAATAAACTGGCACGTTGTGTATTTTATTCATTTTATAAAGCCGATTCTGAAGGCTTTAATTATAATTTTAGTCCTGTCACACTAAATTTTCTTCATTGGAAAATAGTCTTTAATAGTTAGAAACAGAAGCTAAATTACTTTGGACAAACTCAAGTTTTGACAGCACCAAAACTAAAATTAAAGCCTCCAGAATCGGGTTTATTATTGTAATAATTATGTAAACAAAATCATAAAACAAAGAAAAAGTAGGCAAAATTTTTTTTTATTATCTCTATCACCGAATCATTATCTTCTCGCTACCATCTCTATGCAGACGATTTGCAGCTCTATCGCCATTTTCTTGTTGAGGATGTGGAATCTGCCATTCAGGAAATGAATGACGACCTAGATAATATACATCTCTGGGCTAAATCTCATGGTCTCCTCGTAAATCCCAGTAAGTCACAAGCAATGCTGTTAGGCAGTAAGTATTGGCTGAATATTCTCGGCAACGTTCCTTCAGTAATGTTTAACGGGTCACCAATCGCCTTTTCTGACAAAGCCAAAAACTTAGGGGTAATACTCGACAGTAATTTGGCTTGGGTGCCACATGTTAATGAGACTAGCAGGAGAGTACATGGCGCATTTCACTCCCTAAAGCAACTCCAGAATTTTCTGCCCTTTAAAACAAAAATCTTACTTGCCCAGACCCTTCTTCTTCCCATCATTGATTATGGTGATGTTTGTCTCATCGATGCCACTGAGGTGTTATTAAATAAACTTGAACGTCTTCAGAATTTAGCTATCCGCTTCATCTATGGTCTTCGCAAATTTGATCGCGTTTCTCACTTTCGTAAGGAATTAAAGTGGTTACCTATTCGTCACCGCCGTAATGTGCGTATTTTGTCCCTTCTATTTAATATCATTAGGAATCCACTTTCTCCGCCTTATCTTCGCGAACGTTTTGAGTTCTTAATCTCTAGAGATAGACCCTTGCGTTCTGGGACTTCCTCCCTCCTTAAAACTCCTGCACATAATACTTGTCCTTATGGCAACTCTTTTAATGTTGAATCTATCAGACTGTGGAATGCTCTTCCGCATAGCATTCGAGACTTGCGTACTATAATGTCCTTTAAGAAAAAGCTGAAAGAACATTACCTCTCGCTGTCTTAATAGGTAAATATAATATTATATATATCAATATTTATGTATTCTATAATTTTCTTTTTAGCAAAAAAATATATCGGACGTAAATAGACACCTATCTTTAAATGAGACCACAAACTCTACTGATCATACCGAACAACATACACAAAACTATTTTTTCGTAAAATGTCACTTTCGCATACAAAATTTACTGTAAGTTCTCAAAAATATAGTGTGGAGAGAATTTGTATTTTCATTGTTTAATATTTTATGCAATCAATACAGTATGTATGTGGCCTTATATATAGGTAGAAGTGTAAATATTTACGCTTGATATAATCATCCTTACAAGTACAAATGCTCAATCAAGGATCTGCAGCTGCTGCAGACTAATAAGGTTCTAATTCAATCTAAGTCCTATCACAGTGGTTCCGTATAATAATTTTATTAAATAACCTCTCCTACAGTATCTCGGATGAGACAGACAGCTGCTGACAGATGACAGGAGTGTGATAGTAGCTTCTACTTTACATTCGTTCACACCAGTGGCGTGCATAGAACTTTTTTCCGGAAAAGCAATCAGAAGGCCAAGTTATCAATGAAAAATAAATAAAATTAAATAACACTTTGAAAATAGAAAGTTTGTATTATATGACGCCAGAGTAGGCACTGCCTACCCTACAGATACCATTTTCATGCATTCTATAAAGTACAACACTATATGGAACAATAATATAATAATGTAAAAATAATATAATGTAACAATATAATAATATCAGAATGTAACAAAAATTAAATGTAACAATAATTATTTTATCTTTCTTGGTCATTGTAAATCAATTAGTATCTAAAATAATTAACAGTAATATGTTTGATCTGTAATTGTTATGAGTGTGAGTATGGGATCCACTCAGAGGGTGCCGAATTAATGGACACGTCTCGTGTAATTGTTATGAGTGTGAGTATGGGATCCACTCAGAGGGTGCCGAATTAATGGACACATCTCGTGTAATTGTTATGAGTGTGAGTATGGGATCCACTCAGAGGGTGCCGAATTAATGGACACGTCTCGTGTAATTGTTATGAGTGTGAGTATGGGATCCACTCAGAGGGTGCCGAATTAATGGACACGTCTCGTGTAATTGTTATGAGTGTGAGTATGGGATCCACTCAGAGGGTGCCGAATTAATGGACACGTCTCGTGTAATTGTTATGAGTGTGAGTATGGGATCCACTCAGAGGGTGCCGATTTAATGGACACGTCTCGTGTAATTGTTATGAGTGTGAGTATGGGATCCACTCAGAGGGTGCCGAATTAATGGACACGTCTCGTGTAATTGTTATGAGTGTGAGTATGGGATCCACTCAGAGGGTGCCGAATTAATGGACACGTCTCGTGTAATTGTTATGAGTGTGAGTATGGGATCCACTCAGAGGGTGCCGAATTAATGGACACGTCTCGTGTAATTGTTATGAGTGTGAGTATGGGATCCACTCAGAGGGTGCCGAATTAATGGACACGTCTCGTGTAATGAAATATCGGTATATGTTTTATAGTAACTGATTAATTAGTATAAAACTGTAAAACATTAAAAGCATAAAACTTTTTGAATTTTTGAAAATATCCCATTATGATAAATTGTCTTGCCAACTATATAATAAAATTAACAGAAAACTCGATGTATATCCTATGACTAGTTTTAATTGCAAAAATGCAGTATCAGAATGGTTAAAACCTTTGCTATATAATGTGGTTAAAAAACTACTTGAAATGTAATAGATAGGTATATTAAGATATATCACACTCACACACACCCTCTCATACACATATACACACACCCTTAATTTCAAACTTCAGCAGGTCCTTCTAACACAGATGTCCCTTTGAACATCTAATAGTAGGCCCTAGCCACTAAGCATATGTATATAAATCCTTTGTTGTGCAATAAATAATTTTCATTTTCATTTTAGCGATAGCGATATTTATCACTTAGGTACACGCAGATACATGCCATTAAGCTCACTTTGATTGCCAATAACTTCGTAATTTTTTGAGATATCAAAAATATAATTTTGTTACCGTTTTTAGCTTTTTAAATGCAATTGATTTTCATAAAAATATTCATGCGAGCTCATACTTGTTTTTTGTTGGCTAGATGTAGCTTTGGTATCTGTTTTGTTGTTATTTGCCATAATGATTTTAGGGTTCTGTACCCGTATTTATGTGGTGTTACAGAACCCTTTGTGCGCGAGTCCGACTCGCACTTGGCCCAATTATTTTATTGTAGTTAGTACAATTCACCTTTCTGGATGCAGGACTGGGGTCATGACAAAAATAACAAAATCATATATCGATACATAGTGTATTTCCGAGCACTTAACATATAAAAATTATAATTTGTCTTTCAACATACAACTTTATATTGAAATACAAATTGCAACTGCTCAAATACAAAACACAGACCTAATTTCTTGTTTTCCTGCCATATTTATTCGTGTTAGGGTTGCCAAACATAACTTATAAATTATTTATCAAAACGTGTGTCCTCCGCGCAATATTTACTAAAGCATGTGTTGGGCGATACGATGTATTTTCGGTTATTTATTTAGTTTTACAAAGAACGCGTTATTTTATACATTGAGGTTTGTTTCTTGAGACGCTTGAATTATGTTGAACTGTCTAATTTCATCATTTTGGTTTTTTATTTACCCTAAAATGATATGTATTATGAACATTTAATATAACATAAAACATAACTATGTAGATTCATTTACTTATGTGGTAGATTCTAATAGCACGGCAACCAAACCCCTAAGGGTTTAAGCCCCGGTTTCTGAAAGGCCAATCAATGTTAACAGTAGATTAAAAAATAATTATCTGCGGATTAAGCCAGAAAAAGTGGGAATTTTACATTGAAATCAAAAATTAACTAAGTTAATTATTGATTCATCACTATTCAGACTTCATATATCCTTTATTTTCACCGTTATTTGCGGTTAAAGTTTTTTTAATCTACTGTTAACTTTGATTGGCCTTTCAGAAACCGGGGGTAAGTGGTGTATACTTGAAATATGTTTGTGCAACTGTATTTGTGTGAAAAAAAAAAGTAAATCTATATCCATCAGCCTGGTTCATCCACTGTTGGACATAGGCCCAGCTCTTTGATAGGCCCAGCCCTGCGTGTCCTAAGAAAGGCAATGGCCCTTATTTGCAAGAAACGTTCAGTGGATCAGAGTCGTTCCGAATATCTACAATATTACATGTTTCTTGTGCCTAGGCATTCAACTAATTCTGGTTAAAAATTCAGTCCTTAACAGACTCTCAAAAACATATAACCAGTTATTTAATAACGTGGAGATCTTTTCCTGTTCAAAAGTTACATTTAAATTTAAAATTAAATTGGCTCTCAAAAGTATGACAATTTTTGACAAACATTGTAGTTTTTTTGTCATTGTTTACGTTGCTCAGAGCTAGTGCCTGGAGTCAGTGAAATATTTTAATTAACATCTTCCCTTGAAAATGGAGTAAAATCCGAAACCGGTTGGGAGTTAACATAAATAAAGTGAAACTATAAATACTTACAAGTGTTTTTAATTCAAGATGTGTTTCAAGTTTCACCAATGTTGAATATAGCAACATTCATATTTTCTAATTAAAACTATTAAGATGTCTTGTCTATAATTTGTGACTGCTGCCTTGCCTGCCATAAAAGATGGCGTTGTTATATTTTTGTAAGAAGAAATAAAGTTATGTTTTTAAGTTAATAAATAAAGATTTAGTTCACAAGAAACTAATATTTTTAACTCTAGAACTGCCCTGGCCCTCAGTAAATATTCAATAGGGTTATGGGCCCAGGATTTGCGTGAAAACGAAAAGTGGAAAAGACGCCGTGCAGCCATTGTTGTGTTGGATGGAAAAGAAATTGAAAACGGAAAATAATAGTTTGATCGGAAATACGGATTGAAAAGAAGAAGAGAAGAAAATAGTAACATGGAGACGAAAGATAAGTTTTATTTGAGCAGATTTGCGGGAGAAAACTTCGGGGCGTGGATGTTTCGATTGATGTCAATTTTGAGAGAAGCCGGTGTGCAGAAAGCGGTTCAAGAAGAAAATTTTGCTGCGACTAAAGAAAATGAGAAAGCGGAATCTAAAGCTCAGGCTATAATAATAAGTGGCGTTGCGGACAGCCATTTGGAATACTTGAAAAACAAGACAACTGCGTATTCTATGATCAAAAACCTGGAAGAAAGTTTCAAAGAAAAAAGTGTAAGAAGCCGTTTATTTTTACGCAGAAAGCTATCAGATATGAAGTACACGGAGTCTCAGCCCCTCTTACAACATTTTATAAGTATGGAAGAAATATTTTCTCAACTGGTAGACGCTGGGAACGAGTTGACAGAAGAAGAAAAAGTTAACTACATACTTCTGTCCATGCCGAGATCATATGAGGCGATAATAACGGCGCTGGAAACAGTAGATAACCTCAAACTAGATTTTTTGAAAAATAGATTATTGGGTGAAGAAGAAAAAAGGAAGAAGCTATCAAACTGTCCCAGTTATGCGGAGAATGTTGCAACAAGTTTCACTTGTTATTCATGTGGACAGAAAGGACATAAACAGTATCAGTGTAATAATTTCAACAACAGAGGTCAAGTGAGAGATCAGAATCGTGGAAGAGGTTATTTTCAAGGACGTGGATTTCAAGGACGAGGAGGCAATTTTCATGGAAACGGTTTTAATCCAAGAAGAGGACGAGGTCAAGGCGGTTCTAGAGGAGAACATTCACGAGCATTCATGGCGGAAAGAGAAGAGGATGGTCAGGCGTTTGTGTGTGGAAATAGGATGAACAAAAATTATCGAAGTAAAAGTGAAAATGTAGAATGGTGTTTGGACTCGGGTTGTTCTGATCACCTTATCAATAGTAAAGAACTATTTTATGAATATATAGACTTGAAGGTGCCGAAGAAAATATGTGCAGCAAAGAACGAGGTGACACTTGAGGCCCAAGGAGTCGGAAATATCAAGGTAAAATGTATGGTAAACAATGAGCCTAGTTACTGTACTATAAATAACGTATACTATGTGCCAGATTTAAGAAAGAATTTGTTGTCAGTGTCAAAAATGGGATCGTTTGGGATGAAAGTAATTTTCAATGAACAGAACGTAAAAGTTTTTAACCAATATGGGGAATTAATCATGATGGGTTACTGTAATGGATCATTGTACACGGTAAACACAATGATAAATGTAACTGAATGTAATATTGTGCAAAATACTGATTTGGATTTGTGGCATCGCCGTTTTGGTCATTTGGGAGTTAAAAATATTAAGTTATTGAGTCAAAAGAATTTAGTTCACGGAATTTCAAATGTAAACAATGGTAATGAACAGTTTTTGTGTGAACCATGCTTGCTAGGTAAAATGTCAAAGCAGCCTTTTAATAAGCCAGGATATAGAGCGAGTAAGCCACTAGAACTTGTACACAGTGACGTTTGTGGACCAATAAATCCCACTACATGGGACGGTAATAATTATTTTGTAACATTTATCGATGATTATACTCACTTTGTGATGGTTTACTTGATCAGACAGAAGTCAGAGGTATTTGATAAGTTTAGACAGTACTACAATTATGCTACTCGACATTTTAATACAAATTTACTGAAACTTAGAACTGACAATGGGGGTGAATATGTGTCAAGGGAATTCAAGCAGTTTTGTGAGGATAATGGAATTTTAATGCAGTACACAGTAGCTTATAATCCAGAGATGAATGGAGTAGCTGAGCGAATGAATAGAACTTTGATGGACAAAGCACGCACTATATTGATTGAGTCAGGTTTAAGAAAGGAATTTTGGGGAGAAGCTGTTTATTTCTCAGCATATGTTACTAACAGAAGCCCTACAGTATCAAAAGATAGGACTCCCAGTGAGCTATGGGAAGGAAGGAAGCCGAATGTAATTAATATGAGAGTGTTTGGAAGTATTGCATACAATCATGTACCAGGTCAATTGAGAAGGAAGTTGGATGATAAAGGAAAGAAGATGATTATGATAGGATACTGTACAGGAGGATATAAACTATGGGATGACGAACAACATAAAGTAATAGTAGGGAGAAATGTTATATTTGATGAAAGACCACAAAAGGTGAGAGATGTAGTCGTTATTGAAGGAAGTAGTATAGATGTTGAGGAACAAGAGAAAGAGAACAGAGTAGAAGGAGTCAATAAAATGGAAAAAGAGGAAAGAGTGGAAACAGATGAAAGAGTGTATGAACAACAACCAAATACGAGTCAAGAGGAAGGTCAGTCAAAGACACAAACAAAAAGAACGATTAATAAGCCAGCATGGCAACAGGATTATGTAATGGATTTTACTGAGGAAGAGGAAGCATTGTTTGCTTTGTATATGGGACAGTCAAATGATGTACCGATTATCTATGAGGACATTGAGGCAAGAGAAGATAAGAGAGAATGGAAGAAGGCGGTAGAAGAAGAAATAAATGTGTTAGAAGAGAGTGAGACATGGAAAAGTGTGCCTAAACCAGATGGAGCCAAGTTAATTGATACAAAATGGGTTTTTACAAGGAAAGATTTGAATGACAAAAGTGTATGTAAGGCAAGACTTGTTGTGCGAGGGTTTCAGCAGCAAGATACATTTGAAGATGTGTATTCACCAGTATTAAAATTACAAACTTTGAGGATTGTGTTGTCAGTTGCTGCTCATAGGGATTATAACATACATCAAATGGATGTGAAAGGAGCATTTCTGTATGGAAGAATAGATGAAGAGGTATATTTGAAGCCACCTAAGGGTGTTGACATTCAGGAAGGGCATGCACTAAAATTTTATTTTGTGAAACAAAAAGTTGAAGAAGGTGTTATTCATCTGGAGTATATTTGTACACAGAAACAGTTAGCGGATGTATTAACTAAACCTTTGTCTAAGAGAATGTTTAATTATTTTATCGCTGAGTTAGGTTTGTGTGATAACAAAAATGTGAATGTTGAGGAAGGGTGTTGAATATAGCAACATTCATATTTTCTAATTAAAACTATTAAGATGTCTTGTCTATAATTTGTGACTGCTGCCTTGCCTGCCATAAAAGATGGCGTTGTTATATTTTTGTAAGAAGAAATAAAGTTATGTTTTTAAGTTAATAAATAAAGATTTAGTTCACAAGAAACTAATATTTTTAACTCTAGAACTGCCCTGGCCCTCAGCAAATATTCAATAACCAAGTGCCGACAATCGCAAGTATAAACATTGTAGTTGCTAAAAATATATTTCCATAAATCCTAATTTGTATTTTTGTATATTTATATATAACATACCTATGTTATATATACATACCACTATTCAATTTATTATAACTATTTATTTTAAATTTTAACATGAGTTATCCATAAAATTGCACTTCAGTTAGACATTTTACGATATATTTTACAAAATAAAATGTTACTTGATCTACCTCTCTATAGACTATACTTTTAAGTGAAAACCTGTTATTGGCTTTGCTTATCGGTATGTATTAACTATTGTAATATCTCATCATCTAATCGCTGTTGGTTTTCTGAATAAAAGTTAAAATTAAAATTAATTAAATATGTATCTTCGCGACATGAATCCCCGAGGGGTGGTTAGAGGTGTTCCCGAGTATGAATTGTGAAACGCAAATCACTTTTCGCCCTTAAACACCAACGTTTTAACGACGGTCATTACAATCTACACGAGTGGGTTGGCCCCACAGTGAAAGTTGTTCATATTCATGGGTAGGACACCCTCTTTGAAGTAAAAAGGTTATCAAATTAACACACAGTGTAAAAAAAACAAATGTTAAAGTGCTCTATTTGTGCGGTATTGGTAACATAGTAAGTATTAAATAATGAACGTGACAACAAATAATTCATATTTGAAACAGCGATTTACCTATATTGCGCGTCTAACTCAAACAAATTGTAAACGCAATTTCCCAAATTGCCAAATCTAATATTCTCGGTACAAGGGGAACCGCCTGAAATCTGTTCCAGATTTGAAATTGAGCATAATTCCGTTATTGTAAATTGCTTTAGTTATTTTATGTATATTGATTCCGATTGCTATTGTCTGTGTTCGGGATTATCAATTGGTGTTTGATCTAGCCAATAATTTGTGGCAGTGCCTAGTAACTTGTGGCAGTGCCTAGTAACCACAGTATAATGTGTGGCAGTGCCTATTAACTACAGTATAATTTGTGGCAGTGCCTAGTAGCCACATTATAATTACGTAGGTGTCCATAAAGTAATATGTATAAATGCTTCTTAAGGTATATTTTTATAACCAATTTGCTGCACAAAAACTTATTTAATTAAATAAATAAATGAAGTCCTTGCTGTAGAAAAACCTGTGGGAAAGAAGTACTTATGTTTTCCAGTAAAACATATGGCATAATGACAGATGGACTTGTGATTATTCAAAATTTGCGACATTTTCCCCGCGTAAGGGTATAGTTTAGGGTTCAACAAATTTAAATCCAATTTTCTGTCTGATTTAACATAACAAAATGGGCCATTTTATTTTTGTACGATTTTATACCTGCTGTACTCGGTGATATCACGTCACACTTTTTGTAATAAAAAAATCATTCCATCTTTGTTGTGCTTCAACGGTGTATATATTTTTTAAAATTTTATTTGTAGTTCTGCCACAATGACACGAGGTTGTGCAGATCCTGTTTTATACCATCCTCTATGTTTATACTGATAGGGTTAAGTTTATGTTTGTTTTAAGTTTGCGTTTATTTAAATGTGAAAAATACATTCGGCTTTTGTACAATTATTAATTTGTACACACGAAAAGCCCTGTTTAAGACTGTACATGAGCCTAGAGCATGAACAACGCCAGACTTTTGGGGATTCGTTTGAAGAAAATCAGACTCATCTGTATTGAAAAAAGAAATATTTTTTTATTGATTTTTTATCTAGGGATTCTACTTATAAACAATGAATTATGATTTATACTTTTGTCAAAAAAAAAAAATATTTCCCACCCTCTTTTTTTTAGTTTTCAAACGTTCGTTTCAAGAACGCGCTTAAGAGATCAACTTGATTTTTTTTCATAAAATAGGTAATAGAAATATGAAAGGATTCTACTTAGATCCAAAATTTTTTCCGTTCAAAATATTTTAGTATTAGCTAAAAACACCAATTTGTTGTTTCGCTGCGTGATCATTAGTATTACGCGTCCACGAAAAAGAGGCCAGTGAGCCAACATATAATCACCTCTATCAAAATCAAATAAGGTTTTTGCCATCGGACTTATTGTGTGGACAGGTAATAAAAAAAGTTGCTAGTGTAGGCCATCCTCTTAACTCCTTGGCTAGTTGTACAATAAGTGAACAAATTCCTGGATTCGGCGCGTATTTGTCCCGTGAACAACATGAGATTATTTTTGGTTTTCTGTACCCAAAGGGCAAAATGGAGCTATATTAACATACTCGCTGCCTGTACGTCCGTATGTCATTCACGGGTCTCTAGCTCGTAGACGGAATAACAGACCTGAATATTTTGTGTAGAATATTAAACCCAAGACCGAATATCATGACTAGCATGAGATGTATCATAGTCTAGAGCTCATTGAGAAGAAAGACAATCATATTTATTTTTATTTTTTGTCTTCAAAAATAAAGAAATGTGGGGCCGTCAAAATTGTCAGATAATTTCTGATACAGTGTGTATCTCAAAAACTAAACCCGAAATTTGGTTTTCTGTATATTTCTGTATATGTACACATATCGTCGCCTTAGAGTGAAAAGCTCTGATGGCAAATTATACGAAAATAGTTGTTAACGCCTGATGTAAAACTATTAGCAAGCATCAATGCGGTTTTTCTCGGAGTTTATTTTTATCAAATGTACCTTCACTTCAATTCTGTCAGTGCATACGAACGCTTGTTTTCTTTTACTAAATTATAAAAAACACTGTATAAAGGACAATACAAACCTAAATTGTATTCGGAAGTTTCATTCGTGTACACCTGTGCATGAACATCTGGCGACCGTGTCAAGAACCATCAAAATTCTTCGAAAAAGAAGCAATATTCGGTTGGTCAAACCGGCCGGAGCGTGACGCCATTATATACAAGTCAATACGTCGCTGCTAGCTGCCGTTTCCAGCTACGAAATCAACATCCAATTCATCCACGGGATACTTGAAGGTCCAGCCATTGCAGCCATCGCCGGTCCATCGATCAGCAACCAGCATCGAACCGCAGCCAGGCCAATGCAGCTAAGTGCCCTTCCTATTTTTTATCCCGTCCAATAACTACACCAAAATTTCCGAACCAAACCTATTTACCTACCTATGAATGTCTGTTTGTAAGCTATATACTTGTGCAAATTTCTTTTATACAGTTACCAAACGTAAATCAAACATTCAATTCATTTAAATTCATTCCCATATTATTTATCGTAGTGTGAATTTCTACCCAAGTTACATAAAAGTTACCGATTTACCTTACTAGTTACTATTTACCTAATTATTTTTACCTTTCAGCAACATAATAAGTGATGTTCTACAAACTTACAAAGTGTAAATAGTAATCTATAGTAGAATTTTGTTCCCTTCTTTGTGTTTATTTATTTTACAATCAATATTCACTTGTTTCGCCGAAACATTCCAGGCATATCTCGCATACTCGAACGTTACCTACGACGAGCCGCGATAAATCGAGCCATTGCGGACCCTCAAAAGGAGCAGGTCAAGCGCAGATACAGAGCTCGCGGTTAAGGTGACGCCTAGTCGAGGAGCGTGAGACAAATTTTATTACTTTATTTAGAACTCGTATTTTCAAACAATATTTTTATTTTCTTTGCTTTGAGTTTCATTTCCATGGTAAACAAACGTTGTATTTATGTGTTTTTAAGTCATTTAAATAGTGTTTATTACTAGCAAACTCTTATTACATTGCATACATATTAAATTCTAGTAAACAATGGGAGGTGAAACTATTGCAAAAGATCAGCAAATTTTACAAGATTTGTTTGTAAAACGTAGTTCAGTAAAGGGCCAAATTACAAAATTCAAGAACTATGTATTTCAACTCAGTTCAAAGAGTACGCTGACGACTACAGAGTTAGCCGAATTATCACTTAGACTTACTAAATTTGAGACACTTTCAAATCGATTTGACGACTTGCAAAGTCAAATAGAGGTGATGACTCCTAGTAATTTAACTAACGAATTAGATGAGCGAGATGACATTGAGCAGTCATTTATTTCAAACATTGCCTTAGCCCAGAGCTTAAGGCGATTATCCCGGACAAAATGTGAAATTCGACATTTTAGAATTTCGAAGACGCTGCATCCTGTCGCTTTAGAAAATTGCAGATCTGCATAAACATACGTTGGTTCTTATTCTAAGACCCCTTGGAATTCGTTTTTACATAATTTATCATTTAAAGCTATAATAAGCTTCACGCGTTACTACAAAGTCATAAAAATAAGAAACTGTTTATCATCAGTTTCTCACCAAATACGGGCTAAAATGCAGAAGACATCACATATTCAGGTATGGTTCAAAGAAGTAAAGATTCCTATGAGATTCTTTTTTTATTCAATTTGTTTTAGAAGGAAAAAGCTTGAAAATATTTAATAGCGCCTGAAAAAAAAAATACCAAAACAAGATCTAACGATTTTGATTATTGCTTTTAAATTTAATCAGGCACTTAGAGTCAAACGACACGCTCCCGTCACGCAAAAATAAAAAAATAAAATGTCTTTATTTCGGGCAATGAAAAACACATAGAAAGTGGAAAGAAAATTTTGGCTAATATCAGGTGTTTTTGTGGTAGTGTAGTGCATTTGACGATTCCGATTTTGTATCAATATTGTGAACTAGTGGTGTCTGGTGTATAGTAATGTAAATATTCCCTTTTGTTTTGTTTTTGTGCAATAAGTGTAAGTGTAATGTATAGGTTAGGTTAGTTTGCTGTATCATTTATTAAATAAACTAACATTGTAGAAGACAATAATAAATGGTAAATAATGGGTAATAAAAGAATAATAAAGTACTACGGTTCTGGTAAAGCCAAGCGAGTTTACCAAAATAAAGGTCGACGACTCCTCGGTCTCAAATAGGTACAGAGCATAAAATATAATCTTTACGTCAAAAATAAAATAAATCAAAATAAAAAACAAATAAAAGGCCAATAGAGGCAATATTATATATTTATTAAAGTATTACTCGCACATGTGATTATATTATAAACTTATGAACGAATAACTCTTTTCGAGTGCAACAACAATAAAAAGATTTTATGCAACAAAGATTGAAGAATCACGTCGAGGTGCATAATTGAAAAACTGCAGAGACGCAACCACACGTGCATTTGTCCCAAGAGCTGCAGTTGATTTCATACAGTGCATTGTGTGCGCAAGACATTCGAAGGCAGCCAGAGACTCAAAGGATTTCTCTCCATTCTTCAGAGGGCTATTGACGGTCTCCAATATCAATACGTAACTCGATGAGGACTGCTTGAAGCAGGCATATGGAACAGAACCCACACAATTATTGCTGCTCGTTTGATGGACTCTAATCTTGTGCTATATAGGTTACACTGTGTTCTTCTTACTGCCGTCTCAATATAGCGTATCCACGTTTCAAAAACATCTTTAATTATTGTTATATGCTCCTTTGTGCATTTTTGACAAATACCAAAATCTTGATCATCTGTTACAGCCTTCTGTCAAAGTCAGTATAATTTTATGAACATAAATACTCGCAACGTGCCAGTTAATCAAATTAGAACCTTCTTACTTACATTTTAACGTAAATGAAGGAAATCGTAAATAAAATAAAAAATATAACAGCCAAACTTTCCCAATATTATACCCATTTACAATTTTTAGGAAAATGTTTGGAAATTGGTGCAGCACCGAAAGGGCTGATACCAAAAATTGCCCTCAGTGCAATACCACCAATAATCAGAAGCAACATGATTATGGTTAACTACATGAACGCCTTACACTCTACACACATGCTCTACATACAATATATACACCTCTGCACAGATCAGAAAAATTTCGCACAAAAAACCCATCCTTCCAGAAGAGCTACAAATAAATATCCAAATACGCTACAAATAAATTTAAATATCTGCCTAACTTTGCCCGTTCAATTAGTCTTACTAAACAACCAATCAACCCAAATTTTGGATTTATTTACGTATATAACATGTGTTATTATTTTACTCTAATTAATGATTCTTTCGCTAAACTCATAAACTAAACATGAAAATCAGAGGTGCGATTGTGTAAGAAAATAGTCATGAAATCGTATTCATTTGATAGCTTAAAACTAATCATTTCACTTGTCAAACGGCCAATTTGAATTGTCTATGGTATTCATAGATGCTTTACGATTTGTATTGTTATTTTAGACAATGAGTGAATGATTTGTTAAGATTGACAGATAATTCGAATTGTCTAAGATTTTGTTAGTTCATCGCTAATGTCAAATGATTGCGGCGACTTGTTGTCTATGACAATCGTTTAACGGTAAGTGTTTTTGATTATTTTGGAATAAAATTAGGTAAAACAATTTTTATTCTACCATTAAAATCAATAAATGATGTTCAATAAATTAAAATTGTGGAGCTTTTTAGTCAAAACCCTTGGCTTTGGCACAGAAATAAGAATTGTTTTTTATATGAACACAGTTTGGGGTTATATTTTTGTAGGAAAGATATTATGAAAAGGTTTAGGGCAGTTCGGCCACAGATTAAAATATTTTTTCTTACTTTTTAGGGTTCCGTACCCAAAGGGTAACCAACGGGACCCTATTACTTAGACTCCGCTGTCCGTCTGTCTGTCCGTCTGTCAACAGGCTGTATCTCATGAACCGTGATAGTAAGACAGTTGAAATTTTCACAGATGATGTATTTCTGTTGCCGCTATAACAACAAATACTGAAAAACAGAATAAAATAAATATTTAAGGGGGCTCCCATACAACAGACATGTTTTTTCGCTGTTTTTATATATAATGGTACGGAACCCTTCGTGCGCGAGTCCGACTCGCACTTGGCTGGTTTTTGTATTTTGGTTCGGTTGCTATTTCGTCATACTAATATAATAAAGAAACATACTATAAAATAAAACACCGACCGATTCAAAAATATTTTGCAGTTGCAGTTGACTTGACACTTGAATTGATTCGAAACTATGACGCGTTATTATAACTACAAAACTCGGACGAAGACAAATAATACGATAAGATATAGCGCTGTCTCTTTCAGACATCACATCTAGTAAAAAAAGTAATCCCGTGTCAAGCTCTTCAACTACATATACTGTTGAGTAGTAGTAAACTTATGCCACCACCTGGGGTCGAGCAGCTGAAACTCGGTTTTCCTTCAATTGTTGCGTTTGGTTATACGAGTTGCATGGAGATAAGTTTCGATTGAATTCTATGTTTTAAATTATAAAAATTAATTTTTGTGGTGGATTTAAAAAATGTAATCAAAAAGATCTATTATTTTTGTGTTTGACATAATTTTAAAGTAAATAAGTTATCAAATTTCATTTTACGTAGGTAGTACACAATAAAACGCAATTTCATTTCGCATTTTTTAAACCATCGGTCATTTCTAAACCTTCGGTTACTTTTCGGTCTTCATTTTATGGACAGTTTTACACAGTTCGAATTTGCCCTACACGATCCTTGACAATGGTATAGATTTATCATCTATGACCAACCTTACACAATCGCACCTCTTTACATTACCAGAATACGGACGCCTCACAGAATAAGGTTGCGGGAAGCGCGCGGGGCGACTCGCTTGCAAGTGCGCCGCGCAGCAGGAATAAGACGATAGTTTTTTTCAAATACAGACTGTTCACAGGTATTTTACCTCTGACAGCTGTTCTATGTCCAATACTTAAGAAACATTTTCGATCAGCCTAGAGGTAAAATAACTGTGAACGATCTGTACCTATCGCGGCCGCGGCCGCTAACTCAATGATTCCCTTAATTCAGAAACAAAACGCGAGTGTTCGTCACAATGAAAGCCTGAATTCGAGTCACTCAGCATCAGCTCATAGTAATCTCGATCACCATGAAGGTGGATTTAAACTGCCTCAAATACAAATTGCGCAGTTCGACGGATCATTCTTTCGTTGGCTTGAGTTCCGTGACACATTCTTATCTTTAATTCACAACAATGAGCGTATTGCTCCGATTCATAAATTTCATTACCTTATGTCATACTTAACGGGTGATGCAGCACGCATAATTTCTAACTTAGAGGTTTCTAGCGCTAATTATACAAACGCTTGGAAATTATTATGCGATCGATATGATAATAAGCGTCAGTTGATAAATCATCATTTAAATTCGTTGCTAAACATTCAACCAATTAGTCGCGAATCCGATAAATCGCTGAGATTTTTAGTGGATCACGTCACAAAAAACCTACGAGCACTGTGCAGCCTTGAACAGCCTACAGACAAGTGGGATGTTTTGATCATCCATATGATGAGTTCTAAGCTGGACAATCACACACCTCTGAAATGGGAGGAATGGCGTGGTACATTGAAAGACTATCCCAACCTAGATCAATTTTATAAATTTTTACTCGATCGTGCTGATGTTCTCGAATCTATATATCGAAACTCCTATAGTAATAAGTCAACTCCGTCCACATCTAAGGCTCAGGCCCATAATTCTAAACCATACACAAAATCTTTTGCATGCACCAGCGGTGAAAATACCAATACTGTGACTCCTCTTTCTAAAACATGCGTTGTTTGTAGTGAAGGGCATCGTATTTACGACTGTCCTACCTTCATAGCAAAGAGCGTAGAGGAGCGTATAGCTGAAGTACATAGGTTGAAGCTATGCCTAAACTGTTTGAGAAGCGGTCACGTTATACAAAAATGCGTGATGGGCCCATGTCGTGTATGCAAAGGAAGACATAATAGCCTCATACATAAACCCGTCAATATAATCAACAATAATGCTTCCATTTCCAGTGCTGTTGAGACAATGTCCGCCAGCACTGACGATACTACAGTCAACTTTTCAAAGCAAAATTCAAATAAAGTGTTGCTGTCTACAGCTTTCATTGAGGTTGTGAATCCTCGAACGAAACAAAGAGAAAAGGTTCGCGCCCTCTTAGATTGTGGTTCCGAGTCTTCATTTATCTCCCAATCTCTCAAGGACAAACTGTCTTTACCTATAAATTCTAATTGCCTAGTCAACGTTGTAGGCATTGGCAACAATCACACTGGGCAGGTCAAAGAAACCTGTGTAGCTCAATTGAAGTCACTAGTTACTAACTTTAATGTAACATCAGGCTTCTTTGTTTTACCTAAAATAACAGGTAATCTACCCAGGCTACCTATAGATATATCAAAGCTAAAAATACCAAAAGATATTCACCTTGCAGACCCTAAGTTTCACCAGCCAGCGCCGACTGAAGTCCTCATCGGTGCCGATCTCTTCTGGGATATTCTTGGCCGCGATCAACGTTCTCTCGGTCTCTATCATCCTAAATTAAGAAGCTCCCAGTTTGGTTGGATTATATCAGGTCCTATTCCTACAAATATCTCTAGTAACACAATTGTTCAATGCAACCATTCAGTCATTTCAAGATCGTTGAATGATGACGATATCCAAATTCATCAAGAGCTCACTAAGTTCTGGGAACTCGAGGAGGTTCCCCTAAGATCTAAACTTAGTGAGAGTGAGAAGGCATGTGAAGCCCATTTTTTGGCTCACACTTCCCGCTTACCTTCAGGTAGATTCTCTGTAGGTCTGCCTCTCAAAGATTCACCAGATTGTCTTGGGCAATCCTATAATTCAGCCAAAAAACGATTATTAAATTTAGAATCTCGATTCAGAAAGCAACCAGAAGTCAAATCTCAATACGTCGAATTCATGCGTGAGTACTCTGACCTAGGTCACCTCTCGGAGTCTCCTATATCTAAACCACAAACAGCCTATTTTCTCTGTCACCATGCTGTCTTCAAGGACAGTAGCGAATCCACAAAGATTAGGATTGTGTTCGATGGTTCGTCTTCCAGTTCTTCTGGATATTCTGTCAATGACCTTCTTTTCGTAGGCCCCAACATGCAGGATTCACTTTTCTCCATTCTCATAAGAGCTCGACAATACAAGTACCTCCTGACCGGTGACGTCGAGAAAATGTACCGCCAGGTCCTAATTAATCAGGAGGACCGAGATCTTCAGCTTATATTATGGAGAGAAGATGAGTCCATGCCCATTAAAACGTGGAAGTTGAATACTGTAACTTACGGAATGGCAAGTTCCAGCTATTTAAGTACACGTTGTTTATGGCAACTAGGTGAGGAGTGCTCGGATCCCACGATTAAAGAAATAATTCAACATGATTTCTACATCGACGATCTGATAACCGGATCCGAAAGCGAACATACTCTACGCTATATCCATCAAACTGTTTCTGCAGCTCTTCAGGAAGGCTGCCTTAATCTAAGAAAGTTTAAAACTAATTTACCTGTAATCCTAGATACAATTTCAACAAACTCAAAGGATAATTTGATCTTGAGTGAATCTTCCTCCACGTTAGGTATGGGTTGGAACCCAAGAACTGATCAATTGCATTTTCCCTTTAAGGTTCCACCCCCAACTGATGATCACAACCTAACCAAACGATTAATGCTTTCGTCGCTTTTTAAAATATTTGATCCCTTAGGATTGCTGAGTCCCTGTGTGATCAAAGCAAAACTGCTTTTGCAGCAGTTATGGTTGAAAAAACTAGCATGGGATGATCCAATCCCCAGTGACATTCAAAGGGACTGGAATAAATTCTCTACAACGATACCTACTCTTCTTACCCTCGAGGTTCCCAGACGTGTTCTCTGCGATGAACCTTCATCAGTAGAGTTACATTCTTTCAGTGATGCATCCCAGAACGCATACGGAGCTTGCATCTATCTGCGCTCTGTAGATTCTGATAATAAGGTTACCATCAAATTACTCTGTTCCAAATCTAAGGTGGCCCCAATTAAAGCCACTACCATTCCGCGCCTTGAGCTATGCGCCGCTTTATTGGCTGCCAAGTTATGTAAAGCCGTCAGAGAATCATTAAGATTCGATATACAAACCCAAGTTCATTGGTGCGACTCCACAATCGTGCTAGCTTGGCTCCATAGCAGCTTCCAAAATTTAAAAACTTTTGTCGCAAATCGGATATCAGAAATCTGCGAACTTACAAACTCTGCTTCTTGGCGTTATGTACCAACTTCTTCTAATCCTGCCGATCTGATATCCCGGGGAATAAGTCCAGACCAACTAAGTAGCGCAATGCTATGGTGGTCAGGTCCGTCGTATCTTGCTGAACCTGAAATCGCTTGGCCTATCTTAAATAATAATAAAGTAGATTTACAAAACTTACCTGAAACTAAAATTAAATCAACTCTAACAAACTTAACAACTAGCAAAGATCCAATAATACATATAGAAAACTACTCTAGCCTAACTAAATTAAAACGAATACTTGCCTATTCGTTACGCTTCATACATAATATGAGAAATTCAAATGATCGACTTTCTGGTCCTTTATCTGTTGACGAGTTAAATGCATCTTTTATTAATTTGTGTCGCTTGTCACAACGAGAATCATTTTTACTTGAATATGACTTGCTTGCTAGCAAAAAATCACTGAGTCCTAAATCTCCTATTTTATCACTGACTCCATTTTTAGTGATGATCGAGTTATTCGAGTAGGTGGTCGATTGGAAGCGTCTGATTTTAATTTTGACAAAAAACATCCCGTGCTTTTGCATGCTGCTCATCATTTTACGAAAATTTTATTTGAACAAGAGCACATACGTAACCTACACGCTGGACCACAATTGTTACTAGCAACTGTTCGAGAGTTTGTGTGGCCGATAAATGGTAGACGTCTAGCTCGACGCATAGTCCATAATTGTTTCAAGTGTAGACGACTACAAGGTAAGACTATGAAGCCCATGATGGGTAACTTGCCCTCTCAACGTGTCACGCCAGACTTCCCATTTAAAACAGTCGGTTTAGATTTTGCCGGGCCTTTCTTTATTGTAAGCAAGAAAGGTCGTGGTGCCAAAGTTATAAAATGCTATCTCTGCCTGTTCGTCTGTTTAAGATACAAATGTGTGCATCTTGAAGCCGTTAGCGATCTGTCAAAGGACGCTTTCGTTATGACATTTCGTAGATTTGTTTCACGTAGAGGCAAGCCAACTGAAGTGTTCTGTGACAACGGACGTAATTTTGTAGCCGGTGCTAAAGAAATAAATCAATTTTTGAAAGCCAACGCAGATTCTTTATCTGATTTTGCAAGTGAGGATGGAATCAAATTCCTTTTTTCTCCCGTTAATGCTCCACACTTCGGTGGAATCTTTGAAGCCGGTGTAAAGTCTGCAAAATTTCATGTCAAGCGCGTTATGGGTAACTCACACTTAACTTTTGAAGAACTAACCACTCTTTTCGCACAAGTAGAGGCTATATTGAACAGCCGTCCGCTCTGTCCTTTATCGTCCTCTCCTGATGATTTCCTTTGCCTGACTCCCGGAAACTTTCTCATTGGTCGGGCTCTTACTGCAATACCTTCACCTGCTCTGGAATACTGCAGCCCAAACAACCTGCAGCGCTACGCTAGACTGCAGCAAATACATCTTCATTTCTGGCAACGTTGGCAGCGTGAATATATAGCCGAGTTGCAACAGCGCCACAAATGGAAGAGCAACTCTTCAAGCCCAAACGTAGGAGACTTGGTACTTCTGCAAGAAGACGATGTTCCACCTCTCTGCTGGAGGCTCGGACGAATTTCAAGACTATTCTATGGTCCCAAGGATGGAATACCCCGAGTTGCCGATGTGACCACACCAAGAGGTTGCCTGCGCCGCCCCTTAGTTCGCTTGTGTCTCTTGCCTACTCTAGAAGAACTAGAAGGTTGAAAAGAAGATTTTCAACGGGGGCAGGATGTTAACGCCTGATGTAAAACTATTAGCAAGCATCAATGCGGTTTTTCTCGGAGTTTATTTTTATCAAATGTACCTTCACTCCAATTCTGTCAGTGCATACGAACGCTTGTTTTCTTTTACTAAATTATAAAAAAAACACTGTATAAAGGACAATACAAACCTAAATTGTATTCGGAAGTTTCATTCGTGTACACCTGTGCATGAACAATAGTTTTATTATTTTGTATTTATTATTCCTCGTATGAAATACATTATAACGTCCTTACGAGGTTTTCACTCTAAGGCGACGATCGGCGCCTTAAACTACAAACCTCGGATGGCAAAATCATAAATATTTTCATTATTGCTTATTCATTATTCCTCGTATAAAATTTATCACACATAACGCCCTTACGTTTTTACCCTAAGACAACGATATATTATACTGTATTTAAACAACAAACACTGAAAAAAACTATTCACGATGTAGTTTGTAAGTTGTAATGTTATAACCAAATCAAACGAACAAAAAATAAGTCAATTTGTCATATTAACGGAACCCTAATAGAGTGAGGCCCAACTCACACTTGGCAGGTTTTATTATTAGATTGAGATTTTCCAGATTTTCACGCAAGCTAATAGGACAAAACTGCCCACAGATTTTACTCCTATTCACACAGCTATGGTTCTACTGTTGCACAATAGATGTCGTTATCTTTACAGCTGTCACAGAGATGTTTCTATGGACGCATTGAAACAGTGACATCTAACGGTGAAGGCTCGAGTCGATATCATCAGTTTTGTATTCACTGTCCTTCTTTACTCTGTGTCTGTCAATGAAGGAACAGTAAAAGTAGTGCGATCTCAACGATAGATAAGTGTGACATTTTGCGCCCTTATTCTATTTTATTTTATTTTTGAAGACTGTATAATAGTTAAGTACCGAATAATAGTAATAGGTGGTCACCACTTTATATTCGAGCTGCAGTTACTGGAAGTCAGGGGTGAGGTCAAATAGATTTGGGGTTCCAAAGGGTCTAGCACGCGCCGTCGATACATTATCTTTCCATCATACTTGCTCCTTCGCACATTGAAAAACGCTATATCTGTAGCGCGTGCTAGCTGAACAGGGTAAGAGTGCAGTGGAAGCTCTAGAAGTTTTGTACATGGTCTGATACAGAGCCGTCACACGGACTAAAAAAAGGCTGAAGTTAGTCCGTTTAAAGACTGACTCAGTCCGATGGACTTTTAAGGTAAATCTTAAACACAAGCGGGCCGAGTGGACTAGCTCAATCGCGGTAAAAAGCCGGTCCGGTCCGAGTTTGTCCGAAAATGTCCGTTAAATTATTTCAAATACAGTTTTACAATTTAATATTTCGACTTCTTTAATAGAGTCGGTATTACATCCATCGAATAACATTATTTTTTCATGCTATACTTGCATAACACCATTCATAATCGTTTTAATAAACACAACCAACCGAGTGGTCCGCGGTCCGCGGGCTCGCTCACGGTAGAAAAAGTACTGTTTGATTACTAGGACTTTTTATACATTTTCGGTTTTATTTTGGACTGTTATTTAGTCCATGTGACAGCTCTGGTGTGATACCTTTTACCACAGTCACATTATGGTTACTGATAACTAGATGAATTACGATAAAATTATATCGACCATGGATCGGTCCGTCTGACTAAAAGGTAGTCTTCCTACTGTCCTCTCTCTCCGTTCACGTCACGATAGTGCAGGAAGGACGTGTCACGCACCACGGCAGAACCTTCCAGCGATTGTTCCAACTTCACGTGAACGGAAGCCTTTGTCCTGCTGTGTCGTCGCGCACATCTGGCTGACAAGCTTTATGCTTGTATCTAGTCCACGGACACGTGTTGTTTACTGTCGGAGCTTTCAGTTTTGTGGTTGAAAATAAATGGGTGACATGAAATGACATGCCCTACTGACCATGTTGAACGACTTTCTTAAAGAGCAGTACTTACCTGTGCTAATGAAACGGAAAATCATTTCTACTTTATTTTAAAGAATTTTGTGTAAATTTTTTTTTGCCTGTTATCATGATATTGACCTTCCTTTCAATAATGTTCATGTGTTTTGGTACCATGTATGTATTTTATATACTGACTCGCAATATTTTTATATAATAGGTCATTAGTCATTACATTACCTATGAAATTGCCGAAATTTTATTACAGATTCATGAGTTCATAATTTATGTTATTCAATAGCTATTTCAATTGTTTGTTTTTTGCATGAAATTTGATTTTAAAGTTTTATTACATCTATGTATTAAATTTTGTTTTTATTGTCAGTTTCATAACTAAAATTTGTCCTAAATGATAAGATTCTTAATAATTTTGTACAGCACACACTATAAAAAAATTTCATTATTTATTTATTTATATATTTATTTATTTATTAGGAGCACCAATGTTACATACACAAAAAGTATAATACTAGTAAATATGTAGGGTTAGCATCCGTGTGTTGTAACGTTACAGGTGCACACCTTTTACAAATAATAATTAATATTGATGTTAGCTTAATGTTGTCTCATTCATGTCATGCACAAAAGAAACGGTACAATTTTGACTTGTCATTCCTAAAAAAATGCAAAAATGTTAGTACTGAAAACTGAGTTTCCTTTAAATTCTCTGTAGAAAACGGCAATTTCTTAGGTAATGAGTTAATGACCTAATATCAAATATATTTATCGTGTAATAAACGTACTATGATAATCTCGTCTCTCATCAAGTAGATACAAAACATAAGGAATATGCAATATAGGTTTTGCATTGTAAAATCGATACCTAAGCGTAGAAAAACCATCGAAAAATCACACAACATCTGCCTTTGCGCCTATGACAATGCACTTTAGTCTTTTTGCTAGTAATGGTAAGATATAAAATTGCGCTGAAGCAAATTAACGAAGTCATCCGGAGGTAGCGCTGCCATCTCTAAAAATATAAAAGCCGGACTTACCCATTAAAAAGCCGGACTTTTGAAAAACATATCGAATAAAACGTACTTTGAAAGCCGGAATTTTGAGACCGGACGCTAAAAAAAAAAAATTGTCAGAATAATCGCATATTAAGGTGGCTCCGTCGGAATAATTAGCAACTCGATTCGTGGTGGTTGAAATTTCGAACAAAACCATATTAAAATAAAGTTCTTATCAGCTCGCACTGCAACATGACTGTTACGTCAGTCGCTGCGGCTGACAAGTGCGAAAATAGTGTGTTTTTAATTTATTTTATCCAAAATAAAATTAATTTCCAAGAACTGAGAAAACTAAATCATTTTATATTATTTTGTCTAAAATTTTGTAAATTTTCATACTGTTTCGATAAAAACTGCAGCAGTTATGTTATTACAAGTGAACAAAAATCGAGAAATAAGGGTAAACTTAGAATTTTCTTGCTTCACTTCTGTATGTTATAATGAAATTCAGGAAAAACCACATCACTATTTGTATCATGTAGATTACTATGTATTTTTCTTCTGTTGAAAAATGCTATAGTTACCGTATAAAATGGTTACAAAGTTACTTAGTTCAAGGTCGTTGGCGTTGGTAGAAACGTTAACGAACGTTGAAAGAATGAGGTATGTTGTGCGGTGCGGGTGGCGCGGCCGCTGCACCAAGTATGGCTGCACGCTGGTAGTATTACAGAATATGTAGGTAGTATGTCAACTTGCGTATCTTGGCGAGTCAGCGAGTCTTGTCTCGCTCGCTCGTTTCTGACTGAAGTGACTGAACGATGTATATCAAAAGCCTCACAAAAGCCGGACGGGCTAGACGCAGTCATATTTGGCCGGACAAGAGGTCAAAAAGCCTAACACTGTCCGGCTTTATCCGGACGGATGGCAACGCTATTCGGAGAGAATAAGCTAAACGAGCTGCACAAATAAAATAAATACTTGCTGCAGTAGAAATAAGGTACACAATTGCTTGCAGAGGCAAGTTTGCACACTTTGAAATGAGAGTTCTTAATGGTCCTTTGTATGAAGTGTTAAGTGATGATGAACTGTTAGGCTATTTTGATTTCTATTTATAGCATGTTAAAACTCGTTTTTCAATAAAATTCGTTTTTTTGTATGACGTTTCTAAGATTGATAATAAGTAAAGTTCTCGATCGGTTTTTAGATAAGATGGATCGTCTAAAAGTTTTTAACAACTCTGTCTTTCGTGTTCTTGTTACACTATCGATTTTAACGGTTCCGTATGAAAACGGAAAGCTTTATATCAAAGCCGTTGATTGTACAGACTCGTACACGCTCTTTTCACCGACAGTTTTTACGTCCCAACATGATTGAGATGATGAGAATGCAAGTTTTTTAATTATCCGTACCGTAAATTTCTGATAAACTCACAACACTTGCTGGTAAAAGCTATGCAGGAAATTTAAAATGAAAATTATATGTCTCAATAATTAAAAGTTACGTGAAGAAAACTGTCAGAAACTAAAATTAAATAGGCCGTTAATAAATCACCTTGCCGTCAAATATGACACGACGATAGTTTTTTCATCGTTTTTAAAATCTCAAATTCACCATTTTTACAAGGTTTTTGTTAATAATTATTTACATATTGATTTCTTTGACGAGGCGATAATTTCACGATTGAACTATGAACATAATATATATCGAGAGCATTAAACTGAAAATATGAAATCGTCGACTCGTTGTTGATAAATATTTTTTTCAATTTAATATACGCCCTATCACATCGTAGAACTAGGCAATAGTACCTATAACCGGTGGAGCATGGAGCAACCGTACATTGTCGTCCAAAACATAACAACCGTGTCACTATCGAAAATGAGTTATTAGTATATTCGGAATCAGCGTGATGAATGAGATCTATTATGTTCTCTTAGATGACATTTTGATAACTCTTATTGAAACAAAGATAGCATTTTCATAAGGAAGGCATGTGACATTTTCATAAGGAAGGCATGTGACATTTTCATAAGGAAGGCATGTGACATTTTCATAAGGAAGGCATGTGACATTTTCATAAGGAAGGCATGTGACATTTTCATAAGGAAGGCATGTGACATTTTCATAAGGAAGGCATGTGACATTTTCATAAGGAAGGCATGTGACATTTTCATAAGGAAGGCATGTGACATTTTCATAAGGAAGGCATGTGACATTTTCATAAGGAAGGCATGTGACATTTTCATAAGGAAGGCATGTGACATTTTCATAAGGAAGGCATGTGACATTTTCATAAGGAAGGCATGTGACATTTTCATAAGGAAGGCATGTGACATTTTCATAAGGAAGGCATGTGACATTTTCATAAGGAAGGCATGTGACATTTTCATAAGGAAGGCATGTGACATTTTTTCAGGTTCGATCCCATGCGTTACCACCGTAAGTATCATAACGGTATTGTAACAAACATTTTCTTTATAAAATTTATTTAATGCTCTAATAAGATTAGAAGAATAAAAACGTAAACAAAGTAAACTGCTAAAAATAAATACGCATTTGTGTCGATTCGGCGCAATACGATTTAACTTATTTGACAGAACTAAACTTAATTTGAGCCTTCTGTCTTTTTCTTTCCGTATCGAAAAGACAAAGACAAAACGCTTAAAATAAGGTTAGTCCTGTCAAATTAGTTAAGTTGTGTTAAACTAAACTAAAAATAAACAGAACCCTAAACCTTAAAATAATGTATCCAAACCTATTATAAAAACAAAATTACCTTACAAATAAAACCCTAACTATCAAAAAGACCGCCCCCCATCGTACCCGGCGCAAAGGTCCCCATAATATTTCACCAGACATTAGAACTGTAAGTAACTTAACGGTTGGTAATTTTATACATTTTATTAATTTCTAATAAGAAAGACTTATAGAAAGACACATAATAAAGGTAAGATTGAAAGGTAAGATATAGCCAAATTCACACTGGAGACCCCGTAAGTGGTAAGAACAAATTTTTAATGACCTTTTTTTGCAAAATACGAAACATTTTTAATGCATAATGGTCTTTGACTAGCTTTGAATATGAATACACTAGCGTCCACTAGGCGGCAAGTGGATCACTGAAAAGTGGGTATCTACAAAGCACATCGGTAAATTCATGAGTTGTGTTGAGACCTAGATAGCTCAGTGATTAGAGCAATCGCCCCGTAAGCGAGAGGTCCCGGGTTCTCGAATCCCGGTTCAGAGCTCCTCACATCCAGATTTACTTTTATTTCTGCGTCTCTATACTGCAATGATATAATGTTAATTTAACGAAACATTTTATTTGTGTCGCCATACAGATCTACCCCGATTCAATTAGTATAGGAAGCGTAGGTTTCCTTTTGTGCTTTTAACAGAAATTGAAACCATTGAACCTTGGTTGGTACTGACCACTTACAGTCTCCAATATGAATTTGGCTATATCAGTGCCTTCTTCAAATCAATCGCCTTATATAATATATATTTTAATAAATATTGAATATTGACTTTTTGTCTTTTAAATGATTATAATTGCATAAAAACAGTTAAATTTTTTTTTTGTGAGATATATTTGATGCCGGGCCCGAATGGCCTAAAACATATCTCACAAAAAAAAAAAATTAACTGTGTTTTATGCAATTATAATCATATATTTTAATAACAGTATTTGACAGTACTATTTTACTCAATGACATTGATATGTATCATAATGTTGATAACAAGAAAGACACTGATAATAAATAATTCCTGATTCTTATGAATTCGATTCAGCAACAAGATTTACTTACAGATAAAAAAGTACTACAGCCTCCAAATAAAAAAAACTATAAAATATATAAAATAATTTCTTCTAGAAATAATTTCTTCTAAGAGTACGATTTTCTTCCAAGAATCTAGACATAAATGCAAACAACAGACAAATAAAGGAGTTCAAAATCAAATGCAATCAAAAGAAATAACTAAAAGTACTTATAACTTAATAATTACGTTGTCTGTTATACAGATAAATATTACGTACTAGGTTGGATTTTTCTTCATTACTCCAATACTCATTATAAACATTTACAATCATAAACAGCTGCAAATATTTTCGAGTGGATTTGTTATATTTTATCAATATTTCGTTATTGACTTCTTTTGTTGATAATTGTCATAGTAACCTTAAACAGTATCCAAATGATGGTTTTTAATTAATTTCGATATGGCCGACCAGATGCCTTATTGTCTAACTTCAACATCTATCGCTATTGCTTTCAAAAGTACGCGTGATTGGCTAGAAGTGATGAGTTACGTCATTTCTAGCCAATCACGTTACCTTTTTAAAGCAATAGCGATAGACGATTTCATGACTATTTCCTTACGCAATCGCATCTTAGACAATGAAATAGTCAATTCTAAGATATGGCCACTCATATTTACGTAGTTGAGTCCTTCGTTTACTACGGCGTAGTATGTGCTACGACCCCTTCCTACTTTCGTAGACCCATTACGACGCGTATACACATGCCGGCAAATGGCTTGAGCAAAAAAACGTCGCAGTGGCACAGATTATTATAATAGTTACCGTAAGTAGTGGGGCAAAGTTGGCGCACAAATTTCGCCCTTTGGACCACCAAAGAGAGACATTTTATTGTATATTGTGCATATTTTTGTAATTTTTAAAAAATTTTGCCGACCTCAATTTTAAACTTTGTTAGCGTTTTCACTAAAAAGTATTTTGACTTTTTTCTATAATCTAGTTTACGGCGATTGTATTTAAAAGATTTAGGAACAAATTCCCAGAGAAGAATAAATACGGATTCGAGTCCCATCTGAAATTTATTTTTCTCGGAGATATTGTTTATAATTGATTTTTCTGTCTTGTGATGCACTTTAAAATATTTAGAGTTTCCAAAGCGTTGGATTTCGTAATAAATAACATAAAAACACATTTTGGTTCCTGCAAAGTGAAAAAGATCATAATTATATTAGTGCATTTATTAAAGTCTGTGTATTTATATATAGAATCTGCCGTTTAATAAACCTGTCACAAAAATAAAATGCACATCCAACAATTTTAAGGTAGATAGACCTTTTATGAAATATATAATAAATTTAAATAAATATATTAATAAAATAGTAGTTTATGCTACAAGGGCGAAAAGGAACAAATTCCGAGTTTTAAACGTAACCGAGTAATTTACTGCTCTTGCGCCCGTGTATCATACTACGTTTTTCAATCCATAGTGTGAGGGAATAAAACAAATATAATGTTGTGAACTTTAAATTATGATTGGCTTAAAAGCACTGTATCCAGAGCCGTTAAACAGTGGAAAAAAGTAAAACATTTATGCTACACAGGAAAGGTTGCAGGTTAGCCAACTTCTCGTAAATAAATAAAAAAATAATAAAAATAAAGCCCTAGGGAAAAATAATCGACTTTCTGTTCGGTTTCGATGCATAAAAAGTGGGCCTTTATGAGCACTTCAAGCACTTGCATTAAAAAATATATATTATATTTAACACAATTCTCTACAAAGAATTTTAAGTACGGTATCATATTAAAAAAAATGAAAAGCACAAAATCTATTATGTTCATAAATAAAACAGGATTTTATCTAAAAAAAAAGTATAATTTTAAGTGCTTTCACTAAATCATAAATAATAATTGGCAATCATCGAAACACGTTTTTGCTATTCCTATAAAAGAGACGTGTGTACTTACAACTTTTACGAATACTCTTAGCAAGACAGTGTATTGTATTTACGGTTTGTTTTTAGCCTTTTTTTTCAACCTAAGGGTAGATTATCTCCGTCCACTCGTATACAACAAATACTACATTCAGCATTTGTAGTAATATCTGGCCTTTAGCCAGATGCTGATGTCATTTGTCTTAGTATATGTCTTTTTGATTAAACCCTTTATGGGCGACTTTATCTTTTTGGCCATATTTCAGGCCAGTAATGATCGTATTATTTGCATTTATTGCTTTAGTTATAAGCTTTTTTACCATAACTGTTACGAATTTCTAAGCTGGTTGTGTAATTTTGTTGTTCTTTTACGTTTATTTGTTGTGTATAGTGTACAACATTTCACGGTTTGCTGCTAGAGCGGTTATTCACAGCCGGATTGTGAAAAACCCGCCTTTTTCTAATTAATCGAAACAGAACACTTACATTCAAAATTCACTCAATAGTTTTTCAACAAAACCTTGTTACCTATGTATTGTGTATGCTGCCATCGCAATATGTCCATTGGTTTCTGTAAATTAGAATTTCAACAATTTTGAATCCATCTATCAGCCTAGTTCATCCACTGCTGCACATAAGCTTTTCCAGGACTTTGCCACTCCCGGCGGTCATCCTGGAAGAATTGCCCAACTCACACACGCTGGGCAGGCGGGTTGGTGAGCACGGTGCCGGAACCCTCGCACCATTGATGCCGCTGCTCGTCACCAGTCTGTTCCATTATGGAACTTCCATATAAGGCCCGGCTATTAGGGATGGATATACCGCCATCCATCGGGCCCAGGCATGGTGGGCCTCCTGGTTTTTTGCCTGTGAGCTGTCCTCTTACTCTCCCCCGAATTACTTCGAGGGGGTCTCCAAGTAAGATTGTGGTACCTCCATAGTCGAGCCCGGCATCATCTCTACCACCTGTTGATACCATATTTTGAATTAAATAAGTTAATAATTATAACGCCCAAAATAAACTTTTAGCTTCAATGTATATCAAAAGTTAACTGTACGCATAAATCATTCGACTGATGACGGCCCCATACCGAGGGCCGAAATATATCGAGTTATAATTTTTTTAATTGTTTTAATAATAAATTTAATAATCAAAAGCTCGTAAAAGTTAAATATAATATATTTTTAAACGTTCTGTACGCATAAAAATATTTTAATTATATTGTGGTAGCTTTAAAATAAAAGGCTTTTCCATACGAGCCAAATTAGAAAAATTAAATTATTAATTTCTAATTTCGCTCTTACGGAAAATCCAATAAATGGATGGTCCAAGGGAGTTATCAAACAAACTTGTGTGAACCAATAACGACGACAGAAATTCTATAATATTACTTTTTTCTTTAAGTTCCTTTAATTTTATACTGAATGTATGAAAGTTTTAAATAACGAAATTAGATTGTAAAAACATTTTGTTTGTAAAAAAACTCATTATATTCGAATTTTAAATAAATTGGACGTGTACAAAAATGTAACCAAAGGAAATTTCTTACAATACTTCTGTCGTCATTGTTGTTTCCCAAAATTTGTATGAAATTGGTCATGGACCATCCATCTTAAAGGGGGTAATCGTATTAAAAGGTTTTGGTTTCCTTACTTAAAAGTACAAGGTGACTTTTTGATCATCGTGCAAATTCATACTGGTGGCTTGGTATTGCTTTCTCTTCAACCATACATCTAATAATCATCGGTAAAACGCGGGTGTACTGAGTGTGGACTACGATTTGCATTTTATATCTCGAAAATTACCCATTTTCACAAAGTTTTCTTGGTTAAGCCAGCAATGTTTTTAAACGTTAATTATGTCATCAAATATCTATTGCATGTTGATATAAAACATAATCAGCAATAGGAGTGCACTGTGCTAAAATTCAGTCCTGCTCTAACGCGTTTGTTTTTTAACTCTCTTCAGGGGCTCTACCGCGTAATTCTCATTTGTATCAACTTCAAGTGCATGCGAAATTCAACGCGTGCAAAAGAGATGGCATGTTAGGCGGGCGTCGTCGCACGCATGTCAGATTTCAATCTCAAGTTGATGTTGATGAAAATGAGAATTACGCGGTAGACCCACTGCTCTAATCAGATGCCGCGCACGCAAAACTTCAGTTATTTTGAAATCGTGGCTCCATTAGGACATTAACCATAATTTTTTCATGTAATAAATATGTTTTTTTCTCGTTAGTATCTGCGTGTGTTGGTTTCGTTTCAATCGGTTTTGAAACATGGAAACTGAATTCCTTTTTTCGTGAAATTCATGCTTTTTTAAAAGTTATACAATTAACAGAAGACTGAAAGTATGTTTATTTATGAAGTGTAATTAATAATTGCCTTGAGTCACAAAACATGCCATATTTTTTTCAAATTTTTACCGTCTGCATTGACGGAACTGAATCATTGTGGCATTGGAACTGGGGCATTGTGGAGCCCCTTAATATTTAGAGGTATCCAAACATTTCCCTTCTTCACTGAGAGCCTGTTTGTCCACAGTGACGAGACGCGGGAGATCGACGGTCGGACGAGATCGGAGTCGGGGGACGCGGACTCCGTGTACCATGTGCGAGGAGCCCTGCACGACCAGCGGTGGCGGGATCAGCAGGTGAGTCACAAGGGTATAGCTTTATTTATCCTTAAGGCGATATGCAAAAGTTTTAGCGTCCCTGTTACTCCATATGCGAAAAAATCCTCAGTGCGAAAGAGACGGATTCGTGGAAAAGTAGCAAAAAGTCGGTTTTTTATTAATAAAGTATGTACTAAAGTTGCTATCAAAATTTCGTTTAACCAGAGGGCCTATTATGTATCTCAAGTTGCCATCTGGACTGGGTGTCTATCATCAAAAACATACATATACTATCGAATTCCGATTGTTTTAGGATATATTCGCACTTGAAGTGACGACACGGTTTGTAAGTAGTTCAGTACCCATTAATGACAATTTTGAAATTTCAGTTTTTAGCTGTTTTTGATGATAGGCACCTAGTCCACTTGGCAACTAAAGATACAGAATAGAGAGGCAGGTTCTAGATACCATTAAAACCCATCTAATAAAATTTAATTGCAGCCCATATGTCATTCTAAATTGTCAAACCAGGAAAATTGGTGTCGAAAAAGACCTCATTTTAATAAATATTTCTATCGAGCCGAATTTCTCCAATCGCGTTTCTGTTTAACAGATCCCTAGAAAAAGAATCCAAAAATAATATACTATTTTATCAAAATAATACATTATATACTTAAGTAGATATGCAAGTTCTTAAAGTGTCGATTTTTTTCCGTAGCACCTTAATGTGCTTAAGGTGTTTCTTCTCAGCGTCATACGGAAATGACTCCAATTGATAAAGTTATTTATCTTCAACCATACATCTAAAAATTATGAAAATATGTATAAGTCGCGAAAAAAAGAAAGGAATCCAAAATGGCGATTAAAATTAAAATTACCGGGTAATGGGGAATTTGCTAGGAATTTTCTACTGTACAAGTGCTTTTAACTCAAGATGTGTTTCAAGTTTCACCAAGTGCCGACAATCACAAGTATACATTTTGTAAAATCATGTTTATTTAACCACGAGCATTTGAATAACAATGAATATTCTATATTAAATAAATTTGCTCCATATCTACCATAATAGTTGAATAAATACTGAACTACGAAATAGTAGGGTGTTTACATAAAGTTGCGGAAACCGGAAACTGGCGATAGTACTCGTCCATACGAACATCTTTTCGAGAAAAGTAATTGAGAATGCGAGAAAAAAAATCTATTGTTTCATAATTTTGTGGTCGGCTAGTTATGTAAATTTGATGATTGACGATTTTTTTAACACGTTTCGAGGATTGGTTCCATAATAAAAGTTGTTTGTATGGACGACTACTATCATCAGTTTCCGGCTTCCGCAACATCATCTTAACACCTAGTATAAATATTACGAAAAAACTAATGCTCTTATCTTAACACTGTACCTGAGCCTAGAGCTTGACCAACTCCAGGCTATCTAGGATTCGTTTGAAGAAATTCGGACTCTCCTTGTATTGAAAAAAATAAATTTTGTTTATTCATCTTTTCTCTAGGGATCTTACGTATAAACAATGTACTAACATTTATATTTTTGTCAAAAAAAAAAAAGTTTTGCACCCTCTTTTTTTTTGGTTTTCAAAAGTTCGCTTCAAGAACGCGGTTAAGAGATCAACTTGATTTTTTTTTCATAAAATAGGTAATAGAAATATGAATGTATATCACCTAAATTCAATATTTTTTCCCTACAAAATATTTCAGTATTAGCTAAAAACACACCAATTTTTTGTTTCGCTGCGTGATCACTAGTATTACGCGTCCAAGAAAAAGAGGCCAAAGAGCGAACATATAATCGCCTGTATGAAAAGCAAATAAAGTCTTTGCCATTAGACTTATTGTGCTGGACGGGTAATAAAAAAAGTTGCTAGAGTATGCCATCTTCTTAATGGTAAGAAAATTTTAATCTTCCATAAATCTTCTAGTGGCACTCCTGTAAAGGACGGAAAGTGGATGCGTGGAACTTTCCGCTAAAGAACATATCCACGTTCCTTGTTGTCGCTGTACAATGTACCAGCAAACTGGAGTTTATTGCATTCCACACAAACTATATTACATTCCGGTCCCAAACTCTTCTAACTGGATACCTTACACGATATGTGAACACGTCCGTCCGAGATGTTCCGGGAATATTACCAGTTTCTAAGGCAGGGCTGGGCAAACTACGGCCCGCGGACGAATACAATCCGGCCCGCGACCAGCGACCACTTAAAAAGTTAACTTCAAAAATTCAAAAAATTCAAAATTTCTTTATTAAGTATAAAATTGAAATTACAGGTTATTGGACACCCCTGTTAAGTTCGCAGAACCTGTATTAATCTGAATAAATCATTGTTCCTATTCTATAGATTATCTACAATTTCCCTATACTATAGTGTACTTGATTTGAATATCTATAGTTCATATCATTTCATTTTGCACAAATAAGAGATTTTTTAATGTTATTGAATCAACCAAGTCAATAAATAACTTTATTTCGGAAAATATTAGTATTTTAATTTGAATAAAGAATTAATTAATTAAAGCCGAAACCTGCGGGTCTACCACGTAATTCTGATTTTCATCAACATCAACTTGAGATTGAAATTTGACGTGCGTGCGACGACGCCCGCCTAACATGCCATCTCTTTTGCAAGAACGTCAAATTTCAATCTCAAGTTGATGTTGATGAAAATCGGAATTACGCGGTAGACCCGCAGGTCTTATCATAGATACTGTTTGCAAATATTGGCCCCCATTGGAAAAAGTTTGCCTATCCCTGTTCTAACGGAATAAAGAATATTTCAGGGAACGTTCAATATTATATTTAGAAATAGAAAACGTGTCGGGAAAAGTTTCCTACTTTTGTGATAATTTTTAACAATAAAAATTTAATATCTAACATCTTTTTCATTCCACCCATAGGTTGCTTATGATATATTGCTATTAGCAATAAGTGCCGCCTTTGTACACATTATCTATTCTTTATGTAAAAATAAATCTAATCTTCCAGTTTTAAACGAGAGTTCAAGATAAAAAAGTAACTTAACAAGTCAGTCTTTTGTGAAATATTACGATATTGAATTTTTTTTTATTCCGCTAATTGTGCCGGTGTGTGTATTTGGTCCAAAACTTTGTTTCAAAAATTGATAGATTGAAACCATATTATTACAATTTAATCAACATTATAATATCATTGCAGGACCTCGCTGAGGTCCCGGGTTCGAATCCCGGTTCAGAGCTCCTCACATCCAGATTTACTTTTCTTTCTGCGTTTCTATACTGCAATGATATAATGTTAATTTATATCTCCTTGCGATGGATAAATCGCCAAGTGTTCAAACATAGAAATTTATTTCTCTAATAGTTTTTACAATTTAATCACTTTAATTTGATGGATTGTTTCCGAAACAAAAACGAATAAAAAAAAAAGTAAAAGAATGTAAGGATTTCTAATTTTGTATTTTTCTATAAGCAAAAAACAAAAATTTTGTAAGCATAAAAAGAAGTTACAGAAAAGAGATTCGCAACTGCGTGGCAGTTACAGTTAAATTGGGGATCCGCAGCGACGCGCCTAATTTACTTTGCAACTGGGTTCCGTCGAGTTTCAGCATAAAACTTCCTGAAATCGGAGAGCAATTTTAAATTTATACCGTGTGCATTTCGCGCCTTCAACTCTAATGAGTTTGAAAAGAATTTAACTTAAACTTTGCCTGCTTTTAAAGGAAGGGAGTTTCTTCCATGGCTTGTAGTTAAACAATGAGTAATTTACTGCTTTTCTGTTAAAAATGGTAAGATGAATGGTTATTTCTTAGAATCAAATGATTTTCCGATCTCTACAAATTGTAAATAAAAAGATAGGTAGCAAATTTTAAGTACAACAACAAAACCGTCAAAAACAACTTACATACATTCATATACTCACGCCTGTCTCCCAAAGGGGTTGGTAGAAACTACAGATTTCTATCCAAATTTAAGAAACCAGTAGGTGTATTGCATTTAAATGTACGGATATACACTAGTGTAATGTAATATGCTTTCAAACACACAGCGCAGTGCAAGGTGGAAAATGAATCAGAAAAAAAACTAAACATAATTATGGTCTACTGACTCTGTACGGACTTTGTCCATACATTTAGATTATCTATTATTTATTAACATTTCTTAATAATTATTTCCTATTGACATAGTTTACTAAAGTCAAGGTTGCTAACACAGCGCCCACAAGTATTGAGGACAAGTTAGTGCCTTCCGGATGTCGATATGACTGCCAGCGACATATTGTTAAGCCTAAAGAATTGTAGAATCGTCAGTTGGCTTCGTGCCTCTCATCAACATTAACATTCCTTCTAACACAACATTTTATATTCCTTTTTCTCTTGCAATAACAGTGTAACATTTATATTTAATTAATTAAACATTATTAACATAACAATCAACAATTCATTTCCACTATTATCCTGCCAAGGCACACTGGACTCGTGGTATCGGTCGGTCGTCGCGTTCGGATCACGAGTACCTTCTGTAAGGGAGAGCTATTCCGATATTAGTCCCTACCCTTACAGACTCCAACACATGCCTCCCTATTGCGGGTCACGAGTCAAGCTAACTTTTACTGGTACATGAACGGAGCCTCCTCGAGTGGCGTAATTGAAGATACATACATGGTTTTACAAGTACAGATATAGATCTAAATAAGTGATGCGAGTGTATGTACTTCGTGTGCCAAAAAAGTGCACCAAAAGGGAGAGCAATGCTCTTCCTTCACAAATATTGAATCCTACAACTTATGTTGTAGACTAATCGAATGGGCGGAGGTAGGCATGTATTTATATATGTAACCTATTAGTATGTAGTATATAGGATGGGATTTGGTCGGCCGCCTGGATTCGTGCTGGGGGCTCGGTTGGTGATCATTGAACCTTGTTCCTGGTCCCTGGCCGGGTCTACGGTGTGGGTTCGGGCGGTTGATTGGATTTCACCTTGTATAATATATATTTTACCTATAATTTTAATCGTATATATATATATATATATTGCTACATAAATTAAATAAATCTGTAATCTAGTTCATGTACATTTATTATTTTATTACATATATATATATTTTTATAAGATAAAATTTTGACTTGTGAAACGGGTATTTTATATACCTACTTTGCAAAATAAACTATTTGAATTTGAATTGAATATGTCTTAAAACTTACAATTCCTTCTAAATCTAAACCGCTTGAGCACGCGATATGACGGCAGTGCTTTGTATCACCATAGGTTTTAAAAATAGCGGGAAGTGAAGAGAAATAATTACGAAGATGAAAGATCTGACCTTGGGAAGGAGCTGCATGCACCACAAACCACGCTTCGCCTGAGCCACCAAGTCTCTGGTGTTCTCCAAGATGGTTTTCTTCTTCCTCTTCGTGCCTGGTTGCGCTCTTCTCGGCTAATCTTCTTCGTAATAGTAATAGATGAAAATGAGGCGCACAGCGGGTGCGATCTCAAAATGGCGGGCGGTAGGGTCGAGGTAGGACCTAGTCGAATGACAATCAGCGTATACCTCCGGCGTGAAAGGCTTCTGATTGACCACTGATTGATTTGCGTCCAAAACTAAGCGGGTGGAGATGCAGCGAAAATGACAGTTGAAAATATTAATTCACAACTACCCCGCAGTATGAGAGCCACAAGAAGTGGCGCGAACATTTGCCCCCGGCGTTAAAACCATTGGTTTTAAAATAAGAATAGAAAAGTAAAAATAAGACAGAGAATAACGAAATTTTGAAGCGGGGGCAAAGAAAGGAGTTATTGAGATGGGAGAGGGCAAAGACGCACGACAGGTCGTTTGTAAACACCTGTCGTCGTTTTGACAGAAGCTACCCTAATGACATTATCTTTGCCAGGGTATACAGCTACAATAACACCGAGCGGCCATTGAAGCGGTGGAGTGTTATCGGTAACTACAACGACAACAGATCCAATTTTGATTGGGTTGGAAGGTGTATTCCATTTTCCTCTAGACTGGAGAAGATGGAGATAATCATTCTTCCATCGCCTTGCGAACGATTCTACCATTTGATCAAGCAACGCGTAGCGACGTAATAAATTAACTGGCTCATCAGCCACCTTACAAGCGGGTAATTCTTTTAAAGGAGTTGACATCAGAAAATGTGCAGGAGTTAACGCGCTAAGTTCAGATGGATCTTCACTCAGCAGCGTAAGCGGACGAGAATTTATGACACATTCTATTTGCGTAACTACAGTTAATAATTCTTCGTAGGTCAACAGTTGAGTACCTACTACTCTATGCAAATGCGTCTTAAATCCTTTGACATATATCTCATAATGTCCCCCAAAATGTGGGCTACGTGGAATATTAAATTTCCATTGTATTCTATGATCGGCAAGTTCATTCGCGAAAGACGTTTTAAATTCTTCGGAGTTTGTCAAATTGTAAATTTCTGAGAGGGCATTTCTAGCGCCTACAAAGTTCGTAGCATTATCTGAATATACGAAAGACACTGCTCCACGTCTAGATAAAAAACGTTTGAACGCGGAAAGAAAAGTGTTCGTGCTAAGATCAGTTGCCAATTCAACGTGAACTGCACGAGTCACCAGGCATACAAATATGCAGAGGTAACATTTGACGGGACGGACTCCACGTTTTCGATACGGAGTGATACTGATAGGACCACAATAATCCACAGCGCAGTGGACAAAAGCTTTAGCCTCATTAACGCGGCATGATGGTAAATCTGCCATGAAAGGGAAGGTTTGTCTCGGCTTCGCCTTAAAACAATAATTGCAGCTATGTATTACGCGACGAACAATATTTCGACAGGAAAGTATCCAAAATTTTTGGCGGATTATTGACATTAAAGCCACTGGTCCAGTGTGACAATTTTTGCGATGATAATGAATGATAATCAATTCGACAATATGATTTTTACGAGGTAACAACACAGGGTGTTGTTGATCGAACGTCATGTCTGTGTTGCGAAGTCGACCACCAACGCGTAACAATCCATTTTTATCTAAAAATGGCGATAGTCGATTTAAAGCGGGAGAACAAAGTTTATTTGACTTTAATCTTTTTATTTCATCAAGAAAATAAAATGCTTGAAGAGCTTTAATCAATGCAACTTCAGCGAAATCCATATCGGTAGCGGTAAAAATATTAGAGCGCGGTAAAATACGTAAAAATCGGTAGATGTAAATGATTGTGTGTAAAAGCACAAGCCATGACGAAATTCTTTCCGAAAGAGAAAGAAGTGGATGCGGTTCTTCATTACTAAAAGCGGGAAGAGAAATTGTTTTTGATTCCGGCAAGTTTTCTTCAATAGAAGCTGATTCTATTGTTTTGATTGGCCACTCTTTAGCGTCCAGATAAAGCCAAGCAGGTCCAGTGAACCAGAGCGGGTGACTCATCAACTGCGTGGGAGTGAGACCACGGGAAAGACAGTCGCTCGGGTTTTGAGAACCAGCTGTATGGTAAAAACATTCAGCGGGAATAGCGGATATTATTTTTGTTATACGCGTCGCGACAAAGGTTTTAAACCTGTGCGGTGAGGAATGTATCCAGTGTAAAGTTACCATAGAATCGGTAAAACAGTAAATACGTTCAATATTGTGACGTATTTTATAAGCGTCAACTACACGACGAGTTAATTTCGACATGAGTAACGAGGCACAAAGCTCAAGGCGGGCGACACTGACGGTCTTGAGCGGACAGACTTTTGACTTTGCGCATACCAGCCGAATGCTAGTGCAAGTGTCTGAGTCATCTTGTACTCTAATATATACGACACATCCGTATCCACGTTCACTTGCGTCTGCAAATGATATTATCGAAATTTTCGAATTTTGGAACACGTCTAAGTGGCGTTTAATACGTAAATCCCGCAAAACAGGTAGCTCCTTCAAATAGTTTTGCCAAATCTGCGCAATATCAGAGGGTAGTGTTTCATCCCAGTCTAATTTTAAAATACAGATTTTCTGCAAGAGTAATTTTGCGTACAAGATCACAGGAGCGGTAAAGCCGAGGACGTCGTACTGACGTGCTATCACGGACAAAACATTGCGTTTAGTACATGGGCGACTATCTAGCGATACAGTAAAAGAGAACTCGTCAGAATCAGGCGACCACTGTAAGCCAAGAACTTTAAGAGTTTGAGTTTGTTCTTCAAAATTCTTACTAGAATTTAAGCGGTGAGTATCAGGCAGTGTATCAAGTAACTGTTGACAGTTACTAGACCACTTGACGAGCTCAAAGCCACCGGCCTTAAGCAATCCTACCAGCTCATCTCTGAGCTGTAAGGAGCCCTGCACGGTGGGCGTGCTATAGCAGATGTCGTCCATGTAACAGTTTCGTGCGGCTACAGTAGCGGCGAGCGGGTACGCTGAACTCCCATCCTCACAGAGTTTCCTGACTACTCTCATCGCAAGGAAAGGGCTACTACGTAGTCCAAAGCAGACGCGATTGAACTGATAAGCGATAAGCGGTGAACACGTGTCAAAGCGGTATAAAAACTTTTGAAATTTGCGATCATCGGCGTTAACCAAAACTTGTAAGAACATTTGTTTGATATCCGAGGTAAAAGCGATTTCATACAAGCGGAAGTCAAGTAAAATTAAAAACAAATCGTTTTGCAAATTAGCACCTGTGTGCAGCGTGTCATTTAATGAGACACGAGTACCATCAGCGGAGTCAGTCTTAGTACTGGCATTCATACAAATACGCACCTTTGTCGTTGATTTATCAACACGCACTACGGGATGATGCGGAATATAATAACCAAGAGATAATTGGTCATCATTATGAAGCGGGGATATGTAACCTTTAGTTAGGTATTCATTTATTATATTGTTATACTCGGAACGTAAATCTGCGTTAGAAACAAACCTACGCTCAAGAGACATAAAACACTTTTTTGCGTGATGGTACGAGTTTCCTAGTATGTTAGGATTCCGTGCGAACGGTAAAGAAACCGAATAGCGACCAGCGGGGTCACGTGACACATTGTTAATAAATAATTTTTCACATTCATCATTTGCGGGACTAGAAGCAGGTTCACAATGCACCTCTTCTAATTGCCAAAATTTTTGTAAAATAAAATCTATTGGCGGTTCAATCTCCATATAAGAGCATAACGAAATTGAACATGCGGTATTTTGGTAAACAGGCGTATTACCAATTAGCGTAAAACCGAAGATGGTCTGAAATCCCGTCGGCGTACCCGGGGGACGAGAGACGCGGCCTGATAACAAGATATCCGCGAATAAAGATGCACCGATAAGAATATCAATCTCACCCGGTAAGTAAAATGTTTCATCAGCAAGTGTGATATATTTTAAATACGAAAGCGTAGACAAATCCACCTGCACCGATGGTAAGTTGTCGGTAATACGGTCGATTACATAAGTGTCAAGCGAAATTGAAACCGAATCATCAAATCGTGAAAACAATTTAAGGTTTGTCGCACCCTTAATTGGGTTTGATGAAGAGCCGATGCCCTTAACAAAAGCGCGGGGAATTTTCTCATATTTTAAGTTAAGCTTCTCACAACAGGAAACCGTCGAAAAACTGGATTGTGACGCAGGGTCGCAGAGCGCACGTAGACGGACTGACATACCGTTAGAATCTTTCACGATCACTTGAATTGTACCTAAAAGGCATGTTTCATTACGCTGCGAGTTAGGCTGTAAGTTACATAAAGAAATATTATTACTCGCAGTTGGTACGGATTGAGAATCATTAGTCATATGTTCTGTGTTAGTCGCCGATACGGCAGGATCCACCAACCTCGAAGATTGCGTATGTGTGCGTGGAGACACGGTAATATTTTGATCAAGCGCGGTGTGAGTATTCATCACATTTTGTTTGCGGCACAACATCGAATGGTGTTTACAATTACAATGGCGGCAATTATAAGACGATTTACAAGCGGAATTGTTATGCGTAATACTTAAACAATTGGTGCAACCGTTATTAGATTTGATGAACTGAAATCTTTTCTCGATATCTAGTTTCACAAATTCGGGACACTTATATAAATTATAGTGTTTTAATTGTTTACATAGCGGACAACAATTATTATTGGTCGAAGCGGAGACAAAAGCATGGGTTGACTTGGTACTGTACCCGGTTTTGTTGTTATTATTATTAACGGAGCGGTTCGGAGCGGGAGCGGTAATTGCGGGTGCAGTGCGGTTCAGTATCTTAGTTTGTTCCCGTAAAAATGATATTAATTCATCATAATGGGGTAAATCGGAACCACGTTTAAACATTTCAAATGAACGAGCGGTTTCAACATCAAGTTTTTTAAGGGCCAAATACATAAGGATAAAATCCGAAAGATCTTTAATATTCAGCGATTTTAAACACGAAACAGCGGAACAGAACTTGTCTAAAAACAAGTCCAAGTTTTTTGAACTAGCGGTAGTTAAAGGGCGAAATTCAAACATTTGATCCAAATAAGTAGTGGCTAAACTACGCGAGTCTTGAAAAGTAGAAACGAGTGTTTTCCAGATTATGTCGTAGTTAGTTGCGTTCGGTGTGATTCCAGAACAAATCGAAAGTGCCCGGCCAGAAAGTTTACCCATCAGGTATTGTACTCGTTCGTTGTCGGTCAAGTCCGGATTATCGTGAATCGTGGTTTTAAATGTTTCATAGAATGTTGGCCACATAGTAGCTTCACCAGAAAAACCAACGAGTTCCAGTTTTGGAAGCTTGATAGTAGGTTTTTTGGGACATTCCATGTCAAGTGGAGCTTTAACTTTAGAGTCAGCCGATTTCGAAGAATGTGATAACTTCCGGTTGATGTATTTGCAATGGGAGTAAAGATCCTCAAAAGCTGACCAACTTTGATAATTTGGTTCAAAATTAGGATTTATCAATACCTCTGTGTCATTAATTTCATCTATGATTACATGAATTTCTGAGCGTACAGTATCCAAAGTTTCGACATTGGCCATAAACAATTCTGCCGAAGAAACATCCTCTAAAGCGGTTTTAGAAAAGTCATAAACTCTCTGAAGGCGATTAAACAATTCTTGCCTTTTATTTTTAAGCTTCTTTAAACTATACGACATCTTTAATTTTGCAGCTTCTGCGGAATTTGGCATGTTATATAGTACAAAGTTAGGCAAGTACCAGAACTATTGAAAGTTTTATACTGACTACAACATAGAATAATGCTAATGAGTTAGAGATAACACGGGCGGCGGACGAACCTGTGTACGAGTACCTCTCGATAATATTAAGAATTAGCAGGTAGGCAGATAATATTTTCTGTGAAATGATCAAATGGTATAATCGCAGCGGATAAATTAACAGAATGGCGTATTTCACTGTAGATAATTTATAATTTCCAGTATATAGGAAATGGAATCACTAATATTTTGACGAATGCGGGGTTTTAATGCATAGATAATGCAAATAAGAGCGGGAATGCGGGGTAATACTGCGGGCAGAGTGAAAATTAGAGCGGAATTCACGTGTTCTTTAGACAAAGAACATGAAGATAGCGGTTGGAAATACCAAAAAATGGTTATAGATCGCAGATCAAAGGGCCTAAAATGGATCTAGATCCGGCTCGAATGGCCAAAAAAATGAGCACGCGATATGACGGCAGTGCTTTGTATCACCATAGGTTTTAAAAATAGCGGGAAGTGAAGAGAAATAATTACGAAGATGAAAGATCTGACCTTGGGAAGGAGCTGCATGCACCACAAACCACGCTTCGCCTGAGCCACCAAGTCTCTGGTGTTCTCCAAGATGGTTTTCTTCTTCCTCTTCGTGCCTGGTTGCGCTCTTCTCGGCTAATCTTCTTCGTAATAGTAATAGATGAAAATGAGGCGCACAGCGGGTGCGATCTCAAAATGGCGGGCGGTAGGGTCGAGGTAGGACCTAGTCGAATGACAATCAGCGTATACCTCCGGCGTGAAAGGCTTCTGATTGACGACTGATTGATTTGCGTCCAAAACTAAGCGGGTGGAGATGCAGCGAAAATGACAGTTGAAAATATTAATTCACAACTACCCCGCAGTATGAGAGCCACAAGAAGTGGCGCGAACACCGCTGTTAACCATTTTCATTGTAAAATGTGACACGGTCGGTTTTCATAGAGTTTGATTTACTTGCGTAATCTATTTAGATCAATGTCTGTGGTTGTATCAGTGCACTGATTACTGTAAATACACCGTCAATCGAAATAACCAACCAACTGACAAATCTTCTTTTACTTTAACTGGTGAAAGGCTTTGGCTGTGGCTGGTTACAACCTTCATGCGAAACTCTAAATGACGTCAAGTACCAGCGTGATGTCACCAGAAGCCGTACCGAGAGAGTGTTACAGGCGTAGTACCATTTATCCGCTACCGCCTTCCGTAGATTTTGCGGTATCCCTGGACAAAACAAGCGCACTCATTCCTATGTCTCATCATTGCTATTCATCAGGCGTGGTTGTTGTCAAATGCAAACCCATTGTGTGTAAAAAGCTCCTCTATTGATCTGCCATTTTCGTTTAAAATTGGTCGCTGCTTGATTCACCAACCAATTTTGTACATATGTACGTACATATGTGCACAGGTACATAGGAGAATTGAAGCCTCAAAGCGAGGGCATCACTCGTTAGGGCGACCGCCGCCGCACCCTCTACCATATCATTTTCAGAAAATTGATTTTATATCTGTTTGTGTAGCATGTAGCGAAAACACCTTTAACACCCCCCGGGAATAAATGAATTTGTAATATGTATGCGCTTTTATATGAATTATTTTAGAATACCAAAAGTTTACATATAATTATAGGTCTTTACATATGAAATTGACTAAATTTTCTTACAAACTCACGAGTTCATAATTCCTGTAATCCAGTAGCTATTTCCATTATTTGTTTTTTGTTTGAAAGTTGAGTTAAAGGTTTTACATCTACGTATTAAATTTTGTTTTTATTGTCAGTTTAATAACCAAAATTAAATTTTCAAAAACAGTTCGTTTTAAATGCCAACCATTTCCATAATAAGATACGTAATATTTTTTTCAGAATCAGAATCAGAAGTCTTTATTTGTATAAACATAGGTAAATGGTTGTTTTAACATAAAATATGGTCCCATATGCTTTGCCATATTCGGCACACAAAAAACTGTCACTTTTACAACTGACACTTTTCAAAAATTAAATTAATTTTGCTGTTAGCTTAATGTTGTCCCATTAAAATACAAAAGAAATTACAAAATTTGGATTTGTCATTCCTGTTGTTTCTTTTTCCTGGGCTATGCAAGAACTAGAACAAGGTATAGGTTTTGTTCAGCAAATAATCGCAAGTGCCAAATGGTGAGGTCACTTGGCGATGTTCCAATGGAGTCCTCATGTCGAGGCTGCAGTCACGTGGCAACTTTGCACCGCGCTGGGATATAATCTGTTGAATTTTGCTTGTTCGGCGATGCAAAAACTCACCGACTTTACTTTAACTAAGTTTTTAGTTGTTTTAAAAAAACACTTGTACTATCCACATATTACTTATAACGTTATTATGCCCGACCGGTTTCGCTGTAAAGCATTTTCTAGGGCTTTTTTCACATCCTAACTAACAAAGAAATAATTTACACTACAATCATGTCTAAAATGACGTGCAATAAATGAAACAACAATTTCATTTTTTTGTAATTTTAGTAATTAAGGCGTGAAAATTATACGCGTAACGGCAGAGCATACGGCACGTATTACTTTTTAAGATCTACTTACCTATGACTCAACAATAAATTATATTCTGTTCTATTCTATTCTATTCTATTCTAGCGCAAGTGATGGAATGAATCCAAAAATCAAAAATTTTCAATTACACGACAAGCTTAATTTTGCAGTTTCTTGCATATTGTATGGTATACGTAAGAATAAGTTTGTATTTGTTGCTTGAATGATTCGAGTCTAGTTTGATACTATTTGATACTATCGCAGCGTTGCTTACAAGACAAGACAAGACAAGACAAATACTCTTTATTGTACACCAAAATAAATAAAACAGGTAAAATAACAAACTTATAAAAGAAGTCTTGAATTAAAAACACTTGTACTTATAGTTTCACTTTATTTATGTTAACTCCCAACCGGTTTCGGATTTTACTCCATTTTAAAGGGAAGATGTTAATTAAAATATTTCACTGACTCCAGGCACTGAGCAACGTTAACAATTATAAATAAAGTGAAACTATAAGTACAAGTGTATTATTCAAGATGTGTTTCAAGTTTCACCAAGTGCCGACAATCGCAAGTATAAATTTTATAAAAGAAGGTAACAAGTGGCGACTTTATCACTTATAGCGATTTCTTCCAGACAACCTTTGGTTGGAAATGAATTGTTGGAAAAAATTATGACGAAATGGATCCCGTTTCTCCCGACCCCGTAGCAATCTCCTGAAATCCCTTCTGAGCGGATGTTTAAGTCATTCAAGGAACCAATAGTCCAAATTTAAAGTTTCTAAGCGTTGATAGACGAGTCAGTCATGGTATTCTTTTAAATAGACAGATAGATAGATAACGGTGCTCAACTCTCAGGGAATGAGTCCTACTCGCATTTGACTGGTTTTCTTTTCTTCCTTCCCATTTAAATGTGTAAAATAAAGCAGGATGTTAATATCACAAAGTATACAACATAAAGTGAAGCTCCTGAAAGTTGTGAATGAATTATCTACCAAGACCAAGTGGTTTGTTCATGTTGCTTGTTTAAGTTTTACGATGAAGAGATTCATCTCTATTAGCCAATGCTTATTGGCTTCCATTCCAACTGTTCCGTTCTCATATCAATACTGTCACAGCCAGTATAACTTTCTATAACAACAACGTGAATTCAGCACCAAACCTAACATTATAGCAAACGACTGTTTACCTCAGTCCAACCTTACAACTCAAACTAAACCTAATTTCTGAGTTACAAGAATTATAATCCATTCTCGTATCTAACAAGAGAAACATTCGAGGAAATTTCATATCTTAGGTTAATGACTTTGAGTTCATTTTCGCTTGTGAGGGAAGTAGGCTTTCTGGCTACAAGCCAAGTCCAGAGCTGTAAGGAACAATTTGGCTCATAACGTCATGACTGGTTGTAAATGAGATATGGTGTGATAGCAGAAATGATTTACTTTTAATTTAAATGGACAATATCGAATGAGTTGTGAGCTTTTGTATTTGTTTTGTTATTGTTGGAGTGCTACGAAATAGCTTTTAGTGGGAAATACAGCTACAAGCATAATTGAATGGTATCACTCCTCAACGCGTCTTCGTTAGGCTACGTTGCAGCAAGTATACAAGCAGAGTATAGAGGCAAAACATGGAATGTCACAGAAAATAGTATTGACCAATTTTGCATTTCAGACCCACGGTACCCCTGGCCATACCCCTGGTGGTACCGTAGGTCTTTTAAAGTTAAACGGTACCACCGAGTAAGTGAACCTAGTGATGTGTTGACCTAGTTATCTCTCGTATGATAAATGGGTAATTAGGTAAGTAATAGAAAATGCATATCCAGTAGGTACTACCTATCATTGATGCATCTTTACCACGGATCAGAGAACACATTTTGTAATCTTTACGATTAAATAGTGAAACCTTTTTTTTTGTTTACCTAAGGGCATATTTATGATACGGTATTCCCGGAACTCGGAAATGTTCACTTTGTTGTCTGTCAATCCACTATGAAGCTTTTTTTGGGAATGCGTCCATTTTTCATTATAATTATAATTGTTTATAAATGATCTGTACTCACCAACCAAAAACCTAAATGAAAACTCGGTCAATTTACGTCACTTGAAGTTATTGCTAGTTTTTCCCAGAAACTTCATGTATGCCACTTATAAATAACTTTCCCAGAACCTTTTATTAACTTTTACAGCTCAGGAATATCTGGAATTATAGCTATGTTTCTGCTTTATAGGAACTATTAACATAAGTGAGAGAGGTTCACTTATTTTATGTATTACTAGATTTGCCTGCGACTTCTCTCGCGTGGAAGTGTCTTTCAAGTATCGAAATTTTTTGGCTTGGTGGTTAATTCATCAACACTACTTTAACCTTTATTTTGAACAGGGTCACTACGAATCGTTGATGTACATTGTTAGCCAGAGCTACGATGATAATAAAGAAAAATACATCCAAATTCGTTGAGTGGTTTTTCGAGTTAAAATGGAAAAGACAGACAGACAAAAATTTTTTAAATTGTTGTTTTGGCGTCAGTACATTAAAAATTTCGCAAAAAGGCACAACATTTTTACATTTTATTTCTTACGATTGTTCAATAAAAAAGAAAAAACATAGCAGTTATTAGAATTGCATCCATCATGTAAGTTGTTGTTAAATTTAAAGTGTGTGTTTTAATGGTTTGGAAGCATTAATACGCCAATACAAAGACATTTAAACACATAAACTTTACTCAAGTAGAAGGAAGTCTTAGGTTTGTAACTATTGTAAGTTGAATTCATAATTAAGTTTAAAGACGGATCGATGAATGTACGTCGATCCATCTTTGTATTTAATTAAGAAAGAAGCCTTGCGTCAGAACTCCTTGCTGTTGTAAAATTTGGCAGAGATGCTGTGCGTTGGTGCGGTAATAATTGATAGCACAAAAAATATCACTGTGGAAAAAGGGAAAAGAACGAATGTAACGATAAAAGCTCTTTAACAACCCGTGCGAGTGTGCCGTGCAAGGGGCAATTGAAGAACATATACAATGTGTAACAGAAAGGTGTAACCATATTTGAAAAGCTTATTCAGACCATGATATAGAGCAACTTTTACTATGGAGCCAACACTGAAATCTCAAAAAAAAAAAACTGCCCTTCCATAATTTTCGGCCGAGTGGCATTGCATTTTTCTATGAAACAGTCTATTTTTTTTTCGAGATACAGGTTTTGTTCCATAGTAAAAGTTGTTCTATACCATAGTCTGAAAAACCTCTTTAAATATGGTTACACCTTACGTTGTATATTTTTCAAGATACCTCTGTTATAATTATAAGTTAAATAATAGTAAAAACGAAATAAAACCTTTAGCACAGTGGTTCCCAAAGTTGTCTCGGCTACGAACCATCTAATACAAGTTTACAAACTCGGGACCCACCTCTAGGAAATTTAACCGTTACCATTATGAATAAAGGACTTCTCAAATAACAAAGTTAAAAAAAAAAAAAATTATTAGGTACTTAATTAAATAAATAACTACATCAAAAAAGTTATTTAAATGGGAAGGATGATGGGAAGGCCCGCCGCCCGGTCGTTGGCTCGGTCGGTTGGTGTGTCGTTCTGCAGGCAGGGTGTCAATATTCGCTCGCATAGTTTGGCGAACCCTGCTCTAGCAAGTATCAGAGGTGTATCCGAGAATGGACTCTTACAAGAACAGTTAACACTCCCACCGTGTGGCTTATTGCTGTACTTCAGGCACAAATATGGACCCACAGATTTAACCGGTCGGCCATAGCTTCAGGCTTCGAGAGGCGCGCCAAGCGGTTCTTTTTGTGACGGCGCCGGCGGAGAGAACAAATGAATGAAGTTGTATAGGGCCGGCCGTGGGTCGCCACTCGCGAGTCTTGTCCACCTTCGAGTGACTTGCGCTGTCTTGACGGCGGTGTGCGGGGAGGCGGGGAGCCACGCCGGTGATCGAGCGCACAGGACGAACCTAGTCAAGCGCTTTGAGCGAGCGAGCGCGCTATACATCGGATGTGGTGGAAGGCGCCGACGGTTGTCGTGGCAGGGCAAAGCCCGTCGCAAAAACCACTTGGAAGCGCAGCAAGAAGCGCCGCCAGAAGCCTGAAGCTGTGGCCCTGGCGTAGATTGTTTAAATCCCAAAGTGCGCAGACCGAAGACAAGTGTATTCCAACGCGATTTGAAACCGCACTAGACCATAAAGACGGCCAATATCTTGCATGTTGCGTTTTCTTGTACTAAACTTAGCCAGACAATATAGCGGATTTTGAAGGCTTTAATTTTAGTTTTAATGCTGTCAAAACTAAATTTTCTTCATTGCAAAATAGTTCTTAAGTGTTAAGAACAGAAGCTTAAGTAAATTGGAAAAATTTTGGTTTTGACAGCACTAAACTAAATTTAAAGCCTTCAGAATCGGCACTAATGTCTATTCACCCCTCGGTATTATGTATGATACTTCATTTTAGAAAACTATGCTTCTGACATGGTGACGAGTAATCAGAGGCTGGTGGTTCCTTTTGTGTCGAGAGTCGAGACTGCGGCATTTCCTCTGACGCGGCGGCAGGTGTCATTCGGGGGAATGACCTGTTTTGCATCGTCCCGCTAAATGCGGTAAATTGCAAAACAAAGCACGGTAGCTTTTTGTTAGGTTTTTTATAAAGTAACCTTACCTAACCCAGTGTTATTATAATTTGACGGCTTTGAAAATGTACCTGCGATATACACAGTAATATCTCCCACAGCTATCCGCGCGGCGTCAGAAGCGTGGATGGGGCGCGGTGCGCGACTGGTGCGTGGCGTGGTGGCACTCAGGCCGAGAGGATGCTGACGATACGGAGCCTGAGGAGGAACCCTCTGACCCTGGGTACGCGACACCCGTCTCCGTCGAGACGCCGCTGCAGAGCTCTGTTTCTAGGTAAGATTGTTTCTAGGTAACATTGTTTTTAGGTAACATTGTTTTTAGGTAACATTATTTCTAGGCAGCCCTCAAAATTACGTAACTGTCAACTTGATACAAAAAAATGTTACTTGTAGCATTTTTGCAAATATGTTTGTAACTCCTCCTTCAACCCCAAATCCACCCCGGGAACTCCAAATATCGCGAAATACCATCCTTATGTCACACCAAAAGATGTCTCAATGATTGCAAAATACCATCCTTATCTCACACCGGAAAAGGTTTTAGCTTTTTTGCAAATTTTTCATCCTACATATCACAATTTCCTGATTTTTTAAATTTGTGCGTTTATTTTTGTCTGGGAAAATTGGATTATGTGGTGTCATTTAAAGGTACATGTCCATTTAGATCGCCTATTTTTAACCTGTTAGCATCAAATCCACGTGAAAATTTGAACTCTGCCACCCGTATTCACCTGTAGGTTAACTTTAATAACTCGCATGAGCGACGCTGCCTGGTCATGCGTGAAGATTTCAACCGACTGTCAGGTTTACTGAGTTCTGCACAGAGATATGTTCAAGCAGGTGTCACACGCAGGTTAAATCTCCCACAATATAGGTGACTTCATTTCACTGGGGTTGAATGTTCTATGATTTACCTATACATAAAATATACTGATATTGTAAAATGTTGATTTTGCACGAAAATCTAACAATTCAGATTTATGTGAGAATTTCTTATTTCATACTTCATCATATTATGGCCAATTTTACGATGTGGGCACGACAGAGTTATAATTGTATTACATTTATTGTTAATGTGTGTGTGTGGTTGTGTACTTATTAAAAGTAGTTTTTGTTACATTTTTCTTGTTCTTTGCAGATGTACGTCACTAAACGTGATCAGGGACCCGTACGCCTCCCGAGTGGGGTCAGGGGCTGGGACTGACGGCGGAACCTCCCCTCTCCGGCGGAACTACGAGCCCCCGGTGTCCATTCCTGCACCAGCCGCCAGAGACAGCAGATCTCTGCCAGCCAACACCAGAATCACCAGCACTACCTCACCAGCCCCTAAATCAGCATCAGCTGACTCGGTTTACACTATCCTTATCAGACTCCCCGGGGCGGATATGGATGCCGACCGACCCAGCATCACTATGATTTCGGAAGAATCGCCCCCAAACGCCAGAACGCACTACCGACCACCCAACAGAGGAGATTCTGAATTCAACCTTCATCCGGCTGGTCATCCAGCTCTGACTAGGAGAACATCCCACATCCAAGATGTAAGGATACCTTTAAACGCTAAGATCATCCCGAAACAGTTAGCCGGAAAAGGCATCCCATCGAAAACACCCAAAAAGAAGAAAACGCAGGAGAAAAAACAGGAAACCAAAGCAGCCAAAACGCTGTCGGCTATTCTCCTTTCATTTATCATCACGTGGACTCCGTACAATATTCTCGTGTTACTGAAACCGTTGACGGCGTGTACCAAGTGTATTCCAGACGAGTTGTGGTCGTTCTTTTACGCGTTGTGTTACATCAATTCCACGATAAACCCTGTGTGTTACGCTTTGTGTAATGCGACCTTCAGAAGGACCTATGTGAGGATCTTGACCTGCAAGTGGCATAACAGGAACAGGGAAGCGATGACGCGAGGGGTGTACAACTAGCGGTTCTGAATATCCATAGATGGAGATTTAAAGATGAGTTTGTATATTCTTGGGTGTTTCTAGTATCTTGGCCTTTGGACCTGGTTAAACGGATCACCAAAAACTTTCAAAAACCATGGTGAAAACTAAATAAGTGTTTTTTAAACAATAATGGCTTGAGCAAGTTTATGGTGAACGGTCTGTGAAAGATTTTACACAATTTTGGACCATATTGTCCGAGAAGAAAATCTAGCGAGCAATTTTAATTGTTTCAACGGTCAAGATGATTGGATTTGCACTATTCAAATGCAACGAAGGCTTATTTTGTGCCCTCGTAGCATTTCAAAAGTGCCTAGAAAAGATCGACGTCACTTTTTTAAATTATTTTAGACTTAAGTGAACGGTACCAATCTATCGATTGCCCAATTTTGGTACCTGATATTGTAAAATTGTGAAAGTATGGAAACAAAAGTATTAAAAAGTATTCTAAATTCTAATCACAAATTGTGATCTGTTGTTTTAGTTATATTTATTCGATTAAGTATTATTGTAGACAAAGTTATAGTTTTTTGTTTAAGACCGAAAGTTAGTGAGTTACATGACCCGTCCATTTGTAATTTGATATAATTTGTAGATGACTTTCTTGCGTTTTTATCTTATTTTATTAAAATTATTGTAATTGTATTTATATTTATCCATAATTACTTATAGTTTAAACGTTATTTTAAAGTGAAATGAAGGTTTGAAAAGCCGAAGACGTAATAAAAGTAATGGTTTTGAAAGTGGTAACGTAAATGCTAGTTTATGATGTAACTTTTCTAGTCGAACTCTCTCTAAATGGTGTTCTTAAGGTTTGAGCTTTTAGGGTTAATATTAACGAATTTAGATTTTTTTTTGTGTTAAGTAATTGTTACTATACATATTTTGATTTTTCGAGACTATCGTGGTAATAACAAACAGGTTCTTACTATAATTAAAATTATATAATAATTATCCTGAATTAATCCTGAAATTTTGTGAGTGTCGAAACTGTGAGGGACTGACTCTTGTTATGCTGCAAATACGTTCTGAACTATGCTGGAAACAGTAATACCATTTATCGTGATCGAGTAGAGTCTAGTATAGTGCACCTAGTTCAGAGTGCAGCTGCAGAATAAGGAAGAAAGTAGATCTACTCTGATTCGGTTCCTCTCAATTTTGACACTCGCAAAGTTTTCAGTCCACGAGCGTGCCAAATGCAATATCGCTAAAATATTTTCATAATTAATAAAACCTTGGTTTAAAATAAAATCATTTTGTCTGAATTTTTTTTAAATATTTTCACATAAAAGTCGTTTTTTAGTTCAATGGAAAAACCTTAATTTTGATTATTTAAATTGTGTTTTACATAAATACCAACCATTTATGATAGACTTATCAATGTGCTAACGTACATAAACGAATAAATCAATGTAAAGAGAGAATGAAAAGCCTTGTTTTATGTATTTTATATGTTTAGAATTATAGAAACTTTAAGCAATACTCAGAGAACCTAATGTCGACACATGTTTGTATAAAATAATCGATAATAATTTATGATGATATTGAAGCTGGTTCTGAAGGCGTTCATTTTTATTTTAGTGCTGTCAAAACTTCAAATTATCCAAAGTAATTTAGCTTCTGTTCTTAGCACTTATGAACTATTTTGCAATTAATAAAAGTTAGTTTTGACATCACTAAAACTAAAATTAAAGCCTTCAGAATTGGTTAAAGTATTTGTTTACCGTTCATAATGTTCGTTTAGCGCCAAGTTTTATTTTCATATTTCATATAGTATCTGAACAGGGTGTCGAAGCTTGCTAATACACTGACGAGCAAAAAATAAAGGGTCGGTTACTAAACCGTAAAAGGCCCTAAACTGTACCAGGGGATCTCAAAAGGGCCGACTTGGGTGAATCATTTAATGATTCACCCAAGTCGGCCTTTTTAGATCCCCAGGCCCCGTTGCTCAGCTCAGACGTGACTCAGTTAAATCACAGGTGCAAGGAGCGTAACATACTGTGTAATCGCAAAACCATCGTGGCACGCTCCTTACACTTGTAATTCAACTATGTCGCGTTGCACGCGATTAAACGTTGTACTACGGGTGCAGTGTCTTATTAGTATAAAATAAATATTGAAATTAATTTCATATAAATTCAAGTAAGGTTTCAGAAGAAATAAACAGTTAAAAGCCAGACAAGTTTTGCAATCAGTTTTATTAGTCATTACGGAAATAAACGAAAAATGTACAACTCTAATCAAGAAATAAACGGTAAAAGGATTATTCTTATGCATTTGTTAGGTGTGAGAGTGAGAGGTATGATAACGGCATTACTAACAATGGTTATTTCATAATCTGTTAAATTATATAGAGATGTGGAAAACAAAAGGAATCAAATGTTAATCATATCTGAAAAATAAACCAACATTTTTGTACTTACCTTTCTTCAAATAAGTTGGTAAAAATACTTTACATAATTAAATATTAATGAACCTTATTTAGTTTTGGAGTTATCTTAATTTTTGTAACCGACCCTTTATTCAGTCAGTGTGTGAAATTTACTAAATTCATGTCATAACTGATTATAATAAACAATTTTCGTAATTTTCATTTGTGTTGGAACAAGTTGGTAGTTCCAGTAAATTTCAACAGTAAATTTTCAACCTGCAAAATTACGTAAGTAATACTGACACTCTTCTGTGTGTAAATTTTTAAAAAATCAAATTTCTTAGTAACGCTTTGTCAGTTCCTGTGAGTTCCTACAATATTTGTAAAATGATTTATTGAATTTCTTCTTGGTGGGCTCGGTTTCCGCAACTAGTCTCTTTTTTGGACCTTTGTGCGTTATTTTATTGAATTTATTCAATATGATTTTTGTATCACTAGTTGCTTATTTGATATCCCAAAAACGCTCTTCGAACCATTTATTCATACAACGATCTAATTAATATACAATACTAGTAAAATACTACTTCCACTTTCTTAATAACTTTTTTATAGCAATATTATTTGATATTTGTTAGTTAGCTATTCTTTGAATTCTGACGAATACATTGTAAATGTTGCCACTTTTACTTTTTGTAAATTTCCGATATAAATGTCATTAAATTATAAATGTGAAATATGAAACTGATCTAGAGAAATTCTAAATACGTGTACCGTAAATTAGAATAATGAAATTATAACCTGTAAATATAACGTAATCAATAATTCTATGAATATTTGTATGTTTTATTATTTTTATTAATATATGTAGTATGGCATTAAGTAATATAAAGTATTGGGTGTGTGTAATGTAAGCTATTTATTACAACTACATATGTATAATGAATACATCTAAATATTATGAGTGTTGTAACATTGTTCCTTCTGTTGTGAATGAAGTTTTAATAACGCATTTATTGTATAACATATATTATAAAGTATGAGTCATGACATGATAGATAATATTATACCTCTATTATATGCATTTGATAAAGATGTCCTAGATGATGTAAAAAAACACAATTTTGTACAATGAAAACATAAAGAATTAGGCATTTTTTTTAATGAATCAATTCCGTTGCGAAATATATTTTTTGGCGATCGTGTAAATTCCCAAGTCTGCCGAAAAACATTCGAAGTCGTTTTTTCAGAAAATATCAATTTATTTTAGTTGTTTTCACGTCTCATGCTGGGTATAAAACTATAAGCTCCTTCTCTCTTCGGCCAATTCATACCAGAACCCAACCAGAACCTCCATTTGTATGTAAACGCTTGAGAGTGAATAATCAGAAGCAAAAAGATTTAAAAGGATTTCGCAGCCGGATTTTGAAAAACCCACCTTTTTCTAATTAATCGAAACAGAACACTTAAATTAAAAATTCACTCAAAAGTTATTCAACAAAACCTTATTTCCTATGTATTGTGTATGTTGCCATCGCTAAGTTTCCATTGCTTTCTTTAAAATAGAATTTAATTTTTAATTCATAATTTTTTTTTAAATTCTTATTTAAACATTGCGCACTTATAAAAACGCTTTTATGTTGCAATTACTTTATTGCAGTATGGGAGTAGATAAAACTATTTATTTTATTAACAGTAACAATAAAATGCCCAATTCTTTATACAAATTTTAATCCCAAAAGCTTGAGAATATTCAAACATTACAACTTGTATATAATGTTTGAATTTAAACAAGAAGTTATTATTATTACTTATATGACGTAAAGTAATTTCTAAAATATTGTTGAAACGCACAGTAAGTTTTACCTAAATCTATATTCAGTAAATGTTTTTTTAAATAATTATTTATATGTATTACATATTTTTCTCTAAACGTAGGTATTCCAACCAATCTAGATAACATATATTGTTTTCCTAGTTAAAGTGTAATGTACTGTAGTATATTATAGTATATACCTATATGTTTACGAAATGAATTTCTAGGTATTTATAGTCAAATTAGTGCCAAATTGTGTTTTAAATTAAGACCATGAACAGTACAAAATACATCCAGCGTTATTTTCAAATGTTAATATACACCTTCAATCCATCACATTAGTTAGTAAATTTTTACTGAGTTAGCTTGCAGAGATCATGGACATCCTACTGACTTGTACACACACAAACACCGCAGCATCCAATCAAATCAATTGAAGAAACGCGTTGGTATTTGTGTGCAAGTATTTGTAGTGTAACCATGGTTTTGCTCTCTTACTTTTACTTAGAGGAGAGAAAAAGCTTTTTGGAGAGTTTTAAAGACTATTTCTCATATAAATGTTTGGGTATCGTATTAAGCTAGGTCTCTATATTAATAATTTTGAATCGAACTGTAAATATACATAGTTCGGTAAAGTTACGTAGCGTTTAAACTTTTTTAAATTTATTTTTCTTACCATTAAATATTTCTTAATCGTACTTAATTGATCATTGTGTACAAAGTGATGTATTACGATACCTGTGTAATATTCCGATAACTTATAAAATACTTTGCATCTAAATAGCTAGCGAATAATAATTTATTTATCATAAATTGTGGATGATTATCAACATAAATTGTGGATGATTATCAACATAATTTCTTATTTGCATGTTTTTCGCGTCATAAAATTACGTATTATAGTGGATGAAATGAAATATACCTCAGAGGACCGGATCCTGCACGACCGGACCAAACCGGACCGGATCTTACACGACCGGACCGAACCGGACCGGATTCTACACAATTAGTTTTACTGTTGATTTTTTGCGAGTAATTGGGGTTTTTCTTTTGATTTGTAGACAATCTAGATTACAATTTTTAAATCATTAATCTATAACAAGGGATTAATAACGAACTGAAATTTTACTTAAAATATTGTCGTGTACCGTAGTGATGTAAAATAATAAAAATAATGGGAACTTAAAAAGTGGATACGTTTGGAAACCATTACATGTTAGGTAAATTGATGGATTTTTACATTAAAATAAGTGCATGAAATGTAAGTAGAGAGTGCTAAATAAATGGTTTCCTATAAAATTAAAAACATTGTTTTTTAAGTTTTTTGTATTTTATAAATTATTTTATAATTTTATACCGTGTCAAATTTCGAATTCACCACATAAACTACGTATTTTATTTAGTAAAGTGGTCAAAAATATAAATAAGATAATAAAAAAACTAAGCTCAATGAAACTCTTAATTTTTTATTGGTAATGTTAGTTTTATGGTGAAGATAACCGAATGTCAAATATGGTGTCAAAATCACGATCTAACATAGTTATATTAAAATAATTAATATCAATGTACCAGTTTAGTCTTTCACGATGTATTAATGAACAAATAAATGTGTTTTGTAAATTATTTTAAAAATTAATCCATGTTTTTGTATAACCAAAGACAATAAAAATTTAACTAAACAATATGTTTTAATAATTTCAAACCTTCAATTAAATAATGGACTTTATTTTCAGAGGTAAGAACACTCCGTGAACATATATGACGTCAGAAAATTAACAACATAAAATTGTTTTAATCCAAAACGAATCCGCCCACGCACACCGACAGACTGTCCCACTTCCGTTATTAACTAACCTTAACCGTTTGTCTGTATAGTCAACGGTCGAAACAATTGATTTCATTGTTTTATATTTTACTGGCTTTTGCCCTATATTTATTACTAGCTTCTTCCCGCAGCTTCGCCCGCGTGGCCTACAGGAAACAAATGACATATTTTTTTCAGAAACAAACATTATAAGCGCTCACACTCCCTCTCAATTTAATATACAAACTGACAATATCCCAAACAAAACTAGTGAGGCCGAAAAACTCGCATGCTCCGTCCACGCATGCTTGTTTTTCGGCCTCGCTAGATACTTCCGGCTTCCGTGACGTTTCGAAGAACTTTATAAACTAAAGTCACTGAACGAATAGATTCAGATGTTAGTGTGTAAAGTATTATAGAAGGTATGTGCCTTGCCCGCGACCCCACCCACTTTTATGCAACTCTGCCCCGTTTTCGGCTTGGGATTATTTTATTAACAACTCTTATACCCTATATGTTGAATAGAGTTACTACAATGATAGACAGACAGAAAAGAATTCTAAAAATCGCCGATTTGTGTTCTATTGCTCTTGTTTAGTCACCCCCTTTCTATTTTTATTACTTTTCTTCAATGTACAGACACACTGAGTTTTACTGATTTATTATATGTATTGATTTGTGATATCCTTTGTCTTTTGTTGTAGGTTCACGATTGAGAATGCAAGTTTGGAATTAAAGTCTCTTCGAGTCTTTTCACTTAAAACTATATAGATATTGGTGGAACTATAAAAAAAAAAAATTGCGGGACAAAGTGTGTAGACACATTATACGTAGGGACAGCTTTTATTAATTAGTAAAACAGACCAGCCCCCGTAGAACTATGATGCACCACATCGTTTGTCATGCGTCATCATGCTAAGGGTGATGATCGTGATTCATCTTTCAGAAAAGCAGCTGTGACAGGCAGGACAGGGGTTCGAGAGTTGATCCTTTTATTGATGCTATAAGATTATGTTTTATAGCATCGTTCATCGCTTAGGATGCTCTAAATATGCTATAAATACTAATTTGGTTAAATTTTCGTACAAAAGGTTCCGTAGTACCCGAAGGGTACAAAAGGAAATGTTATGTTTGTCTGTCCGTCCGTATGTCATAGCTTCATGAAATTGTACCATAAAATTTGGCACAAAAATTAATTAATCTGCCCAAATATATTGGAACAATAAAAGAAACCAGCCAAGGGCGAGTTGGACTCGCACACAAAGGGTTCCGCACCATCACACAATACGGGTACGGAACCTTAAATTCATACGATACTTACGATCTATTAAACTCTATGTATTTAAAGGGTCTAATTAAGAGAAAATTAGGGTTCCTTACCCGTATTGCGTGGTGGTACGGAACCATTTGTACGCGAGTCCAACTCGCACTTGGTCGGTTTTTTTTGTTATAACAAGGTTATGGGAAAGAATTGAAATACCATTTTCCTCAAAACTTACGAAATACGAAACCCTAGGCGCGAGAATCTTGCAACTGACCATTTTAATAATTAATTGAGTATTAGAAACAAACGCCAATCTGTGCACTCGACCGCAGTAGTATCAGCTGTTTTTCACCACACGTTATCTATGTACGGAACCAATGGAGCATTAAATCTGTCGGATTATAACGAAAGTAATTTTTATTTCGAAATCTAATTTAGGTTCAACGACTCAGAATTACTTCACAGCTATTACAAGGTGAAATTTAATCAACCGCCCGAATTCATATTTTAGAGTTGGCTAGTGGTCAGCAACAAGGTTCAATGATATTTCTTTTTCAAAATTATAAAAAAAAATTGTTTCGTTACGAACTGGATTAGTTTCAAATACTAAAATTCCTAGTACAGGCAGTACGGAATCCAAGATTTTTTTTTCGAATTTAACCTGTTGGGTCATAAAACATTGTTCTTGATCACTTATCGAGCCTCCAGTAATAATTCGGGCGATTGATTAGATTTCAGCTCATATCCATCGTCAAACATGAATCCGGTCGTTTCTAAACTTCAATGAGCTATTTTTGTCTGCTATTTATTATTATTTTTATTATTTTTTTATTATGTAAGTATTTTAGTATTTATACGAAGTGACGTCGTAAGTTTTTTCCGGAAAAGTAATCAGAAGGTCAAGTTTGACAACAAAAAAATATGAAAAAATTTAAATAACACTTTGAAAAAAGAAAGTTTGTATGACGCCAGGGAAGGCACTGCCTACCGTAGAAAGAATATTTTCATACAAACTTTATTTTTTCAAAGTGTTATTTAAATTTTTTCATTTTTTTTTATTGACAAACTTGACCTTCTGATTGCTTTTCCGGAAAAAAGTTCTATGCATGCCACTGGTCATCATGTAGGGTTGAATGGTCGGATCCTTGAGAAACTTTATATGGCGAAGGGATAATTCTAGTAAGGGCTTCCGGGATCAAGATTTGTCAAGTGACAAGTCACGCTGCGCTGTCAAAATCCTCTGCACCTCTTGTGGTAATCGGCGCATCCACAGCTCGCGTAATATATCTTCATCCCCAACGGTCATTCCAGCCAGTGATCGCAAATGGCGGAGAAAAGCAGAAGGCTTCCTATCTCCCAGTTGTTCTTCACTCAATAATTTTCTCACCCGCTGCTCTTTTGACGAAGATAGCCTTCGAATGAGCTCCCTTTTCAGGTTCTCGTATTTTTTAGAGGCGGGCGGGTTGGTGATGACGTCCTCTACCACATCAGCCAAACGGGCATCTAGTTTGGACAAAATATGTCCGTACTTGATGGGATCTTGTGAGATTCCAGCAATTTCGAACTGTGCCTCGGCCTGTGCAAACCATAGAGTTGGTTTATCCTCCCAAAAGTCACTCAGTTTGAGTGAAACAGCATTCACATAAGACGGGTTTGAAACGGAGGGTTGCGTGCATGCAAGTTGCGTCTGTAACTCCCGCACTTGCTGCCTTAGTTAGTGAACAAATTGAATAGAAGCACAAAAACCAAAACAATACAATTATTAATTAATAATAATTAATATAAGTGCAGAAGAAAAAAATAATTCAGCAGATGCTATCTACATACAAGTCATAAGGCAAAACAGCAAACACAAAGAAATGAAAAATTCTACGTACTAAAAAGTTTTAAATATTAAATCTGATAAAGAGCCCTTACTATTTGGGACAAATTTACAATAAGGTTAATACACACTCTGTATATACAAAAGTATGCAAATAAACGAAATAAGTAACTTAAAATCAGCACACAAACTATCACAAATTTGCAAAAGAAAATTAAGATTAAGTTTACGAAAATCTTTTTTTTTTAATATTCATTAAATGTTAAGTTAGTTTGCAGTTCACCGAACACTTTCAAATTCAAATTCAAATTCAAATAGTTTATTTTGCAAAGCAGGTATAGATATATACACTTTTTACACGTCAAATTTAATCTAATAAAGAAAATATATGTAATAGAATAATAAATGTACATGAACTAAATTAAAGGTTTATTTAATTTATGTAGCAATATATTTACGATTAAAATGATAGGTAAAATATATATTATACAAGGTAAAATCCAATCAGCCGCCCGAACCCATACCGGAGACCCGGCCAGGGACCAGGAACAAGGTTCAGTGATCACCAACCGAGCCCCCAGCACGAATCCAGGCGGCCGACCAAATCCCATCCTATATACTACATACTAATAGGTTACATATATAAATACATGCCTACCTCCGCCCATTCGATTAGTCTTGCTAAGAAGAAGGGCAAGAAACTTAGCAAGATCATGTCTTTTTTTCAACATAAAACTTATACTATACAATATATGACTTATATCTACTTTAACCAAGGGATAAGAAAATACAAGACAGTAGGAATTCAGGTTAATGAAAAAAAGAAAAACATATATATCTTTGTCTACCTGTCTCATATAGTCCTTTTCCTTTTACAGTCTATAATCAATTAATGTTTACACCTTAGAGGAATCATAAGTTAAGAAATTATACTATTTAATTAAATTATAACTTACTACGAGTATCATTATCACTGTAACACCATGCTTCACCATCATCCAAATATTCATTTATTTTATAATATGCCTTTTTCAATAGGCCCTGCTTAATATACAGTTTAAACTTATTCTCTGACAAAGTAAGGACCTCCTTTGGAAGTTTATTGTAAAATCTTATACCATGTCCTACAAAAGAGGTACTCACCTTAGCGAGTCTGATTTTTGGAAAAGCCAGTTTATGCTTATTTCTGGTCTCCTTACAATGTTGCTTACCAAGCCTTGGGAAAGACTCAACATTTTTTCTGACATATCTAAGGACTTGGTAAATATATTCACCAAATTATTTCAAAGTTCGAAAACAGATAAATGAAGAAAACGTGTTACCGTCTGTCCGTAGTCCATACTGAACCAGTTTGCAGTTAGGCAGTTTCCAGTGGCCCCTCTAGGTGCTATGTGGCGTGCAGCAGCAATGCTGGATATCCCACAGGTGGCAGGAAGCTCAGGAAGTCGAAAGTTACAATGCCCAACCGGTGATATAATAGTTTGAAGAACGTGAACACAAAATATTGTAGTTCATACGGGCAACATAAACACAGAAGGTTGTAAGTATAGTTCATACGGGGTCACCAATATAGGATGGTTTTATGGTCCTATGTATAAATAAAGCTGTAGATAAGTTATATCACATTTTATTGCTGATATTGTTACAAGAATATTATTTCTAAGTGCAAGACAAGAGTTGACATCAGAAGTCATTTTGTGACTCTATGGATGCATTTGTACGAATGCGCATGAAGGTTTTATTTGTGATGGGCGAGTCGCCACAAATCATTACGAAATGTAACAGGACGCAATAGTGCTTCCAAAGAAACTCTGAGACTTGTATACATTGCACTTTGTCAATCCGTCTTACACAGGTGGTAGAGCTGATGCCGGGCTCGACTGTATAGGTACCACCATCTTACTTGCAGACCCCCTTGAAGTAATTCGGGGGAGAGTAAGAGGACAGCTCACAGGCAAAAAACCAGGAGGCCCACCATGCCTGGGACCGATGGATGGTCGTATATCCATCCCTAATAGCCGAGCCTTATATGGAACAGACTGGTGACGCAGTGGCGTGCACAGAACTTTTTGCTGGAAAAGCAAACAACTGGTCAAGAACAACAATAAAAAAAATTAAAAAATTTAAATATCACCTTGAAAAAAAAAAATTGTATGACGCCAGGATAGACAATGTCTACCCTAGAGTGAAAATTTCCTATACAAACTTTTTTTTTTCAAAGTGATATTAAAAAAATTTCATATTTTTTTTATTGTTATTCTTGACCAATTGCTTGCTTATCCAGCAAAAAGTTCTGTGCACGCCACTGCGTCACCAGTCTGTTCCATATAAGGCTCGGCTATTAGGGATGGATATACGACCATCCATCGGTCCCAGGCATGGTGGGCCTCCTGGTTTTTTGCCTGTGAGCTGTCCTCTTACTCTCCCCCGAATTACTTCAAGGGGGTCTGCAAGTAAGATGGTGGTACCTATACAGTCGAGCCCGGCATCAGCTCTACCACCTGTGTAAGACGGATTGACAAAGTGCAATGTATACAAGTCTCAGAGTTTCTTTGGAAGCACTATTGCGTCCTGTTACATTTCGTAATGATTTGTGGCGACTCGCCCATCACAAATAAAACCTTCATGCGCATTCGTACAAATGCATCCATAGAGTCACAAAATGACTTCTGATGTCAACTCTTGTCTTGCACTTAGAAATAATATTCTTGTAACAATATCAGCAATAAAATGTGATATAACTTATCTACAGCTTTATTTATACATAGGACCATAAAACCATCCTATATTGGTGACCCCGTATGAACTATACTTACAACCTTCTGTGTTTATGTGGCCCGTATGAACTACAATATTTTGTGTTCACGTTCTTCAAACTATTATATCACCGGTTGGGCATTGTAACTTTCGACTTCCTGAGCTTCCTGCCACCTGTGGGATATCCAGCATTGCTGCTGCACGCCACATAGCACCTAGAGGGGCCACTGGAAACTGCCTAACTGCAAACTGGTTCAGTATGGACTACGGACAGACGGTAACACGTTTTCTTCATTTATCTGTTTTCGAACTTTGAAATAATTTGGTGAAAGTGTTCGGTGAACTGCAAACTAACTTAACATTTAATGAATATTAAAAAAAAAAGATTTTCGTAAACTTAATCTTAATTTTCTTTTGCAAATTTGTGATAGTTTGTGTGCTGATTTTAAGTTACTTATTTCGTTTATTTGCATACTTTTGTATATACAGAGTGTGTATTAACCTTATTGTAAATTTGTCCCAAATAGTAAGGGCTCTTTATCAGATTTAATATTTAAAACTTTTTAGTACGTAGAATTTTTCATTTCTTTGTGTTTGCTGTTTTGCCTTATGACTTGTATGTAGATAGCATCTGCTGAATTATTTTTTTCTTCTGCACTTATATTAATTATTATTAATTAATAATTGTATTGTTTTGGTTTTTGTGCTTCTATTCAATTTGTTCACTAACTAAGGCAGCAAGTGCGGGAGTTACAGACGCAACTTGCATGCACGCAACCCTCCGTTTCAAACCCGTCTTATGTGAATGCTGTTTCACTCAAACTGAGTGACTTTTGGGAGGATAAACCAACTCTATGGTTTGCACAGGCCGAGGCACAGTTCGAAATTGCTGGAATCTCACAAGATCCCATCAAGTACGGACATATTTTGTCCAAACTAGATGCCCGTTTGGCTGATGTGGTAGAGGACGTCATCACCAACCCGCCCGCCTCTAAAAAATACGAGAACCTGAAAAGGGAGCTCATTCGAAGGCTATCTTCGTCAAAAGAGCAGTTGGGTGGGGTGCCAGGATGCCAGGGTGCCAGAGAGCCAAGGGTGGACTTTAATTGCTTTTTCAATTAACGTGAGAAGCAAAAATTTCTTCGGTTCTTAATTGAAGTATACAGGGTGTACTCGTAAATAAATAGGTAATAAAGCCGATTCTTCAGGCTTTGGTTTTAGAACTTTTAAAACTTACATTTTTTCAAAGTAGTTTAGCTTCTGTGCCTAACTATTAAGGACTATTTTGCAATGAATAACATTTTGTTTTGACAGCCCTAAAATTAAAATTTATTTATTTATATTTATATTTGGGAAACAAACAGTTTAACATTACATAAAAATCCTTCGGAATCGGCTTTATTGTTTAACTAAACCACATAATCCGATGACCATACTTTTACACAACACATTTTTTGATAAGAACTTTATCAAAATAACATACCTGCATGATTTTGTCACTTGTTTTGTCGTAAACATATTGCGTATTTGTATGGGAAAGTCTTTTTGTTACATTTTCTCTGGGGTTTTTCTTTGTAAAAGCCGTTTATAAACAAACAAATAATACATATAAGTAGTCGCAAAATAATATCCCCGAGGGGATCTCAGAGGTGTCTCTGAGTGTAGACTGTCACTTAAACACCCACTTTTCACTGGCCATTTTTACGTCCTGATAAGAGTCGTTCAGTACGATGATCATTAATTATATTGTTTTTCAATGCAAGTGCTCGTAAAGGCCCACTTTTTATGCATCAAAACCGAACAGAAAGTCGATTATTTTGCTTTATTATTATTATTTTTTTAATTTATTTACAATGGTTGGCTAACCTGAAACCTTTCCTGTGTACCATAAATTTTATACTTTTTTTTCCATTGTTGAACGGCTCTGGATACAGTCCTTTTGAGCCAATCATAATTTAACGTTCACAAGATTATATTTGTTTTATTTCCTCACACTATGCATTGAAAAACGTAGTATAATACACGGGCGTAAGAGCAATAAATTACTCGGTTACGTTTAAAACACTGGCTACGCTCGTGTTTTAAATCGTCCTCGTAATTTATTCCTTTTCGCCCTTGTAGCATAAACTACTATTATTATTTGCTTACACTTTTATATCCAACCTGTATAAACTGAAGATAATGGAGTTCGGCATTATAAGGAATTTTTGTCGAAATGCGGAGTTGCTGCTTGGAACTTCTATCGCAGAGAAGTTATTTTATATAGAGACGATGAATGAAAGTAGACGAAAGGAATGTATGATGCGCAAGTGGAAGATAAAGCTCGGACGGGCCACTCTAGAAGAACGTTATGTCAACGAAATTGGCGACATGCTAAAAAAGAGCAAAGTTAAAAGTACCGCAATAGTTGTACAACTAGATTGATGGACCTGGAAGAAGCCAAAGAGGTATGTCAGGGTTGTAGCAGATGGAAATTAGTAATCTCTGCTTACCCCTCGCGGCGACACGCGTGAGTATATTTATCTTGGCCATTTTCTCTAAGTTGGTTTTTGCATGCAATCGGCATAGACTTGGATATTTTAGATTTGCTTAATGGATCGATGGTTTTGGTTTTGTGTCCAATATTTTGTCCGCAAATGTATTTTTCAATAAAGGGGTTAATTTATATGATCATTTTTCAAATAACTTCAGAATACACACATAAATAAGAGAAAAATATTGAACATTTAGTGCTGACTAGTATACAATTGGAAAATTGAATGTAATCTAAAAAAAAAATTGCTGGACATTTTTTTATTGCAAAGACGAAAATCTTTATTATCTAAATTTAACATATATCGCTAGCCTTTTATTGGTATCGTGATTGGCTAGAAATGACGTGACATATCATTAGCGATATTTGTTGAAGTTAGAAAATTTAATATTTTCATAATAAAACATTATTTACAACATTCTCATCACTTCCATCACCCTCTTCCACACATACCCTGATTACCCCACCGACTCACCTCACTACAGATAACTCACAGTCCATTTTAGGCAACACATATGCCAGAATTGGGATGGCATGAGAAGAGTTGATGGTGGTGATTGTTGGCACTTGAAGGGTGCTTGTACTTGTCCACAAACTTTTATTATTTGATATAAGAATTTGTGGACAAGTACAAGTACCTTTTAAATCATAATAAGTATAGGTTGATAAAGAAAAATATTGTCTTTTTTATTACTATGGTATATTCGTATTTTTTTTAATACTTGACTGATGACGGCCCGCTGAGGGCCGAAATATATTTCAAGTTATAATTTTCTTTTATTTAACAATTGACTTCTGCCCATTACTTGAATGTCGTCTGATAATTTGTTTCAACTCAATTTCAGCTTCCAAACGTGTTTTAAACTCGAAACCTTGTCCTGTCACTTCAACGAAAAAGTTGTAACAACATGTACATACAACAAACAACGTATACAAGTCCAACCAAGATCAATTACAACTCACGCGGGCTGCCTGCAGCCCACGCACCACGCAAAACACTAGTTTATTGTATATATTTCAAGTTATATTGTGTAATTATAAATAAAAAGCTAATTAAGGCATAATAAAACAGGTAATACAAATGGCATCCGTCTATACGATAGTCAATAATGACTGCCTCTTCAATTAATTACTGTACCGTTTTTAGTGTCTGCAGCTCTAACTTACTGCGAGATGTAGCGTCCATTCACCAGCTTACTTCGTCCACTGCTGGACATAAGCCTTTTCAGGACTTTGCCAATCCCAGCGATCATCCTGGAAGAATTGCCCATACTCACACACGCTGGGCAGGCGGGTTGGTGAGCGCGGTGCCGGAACCCTCGCACCAGTGAGACACCGCTGCCCGTTACCAGTCTGTTCCATATAAGGCCCGGCTATTAGGGATGGATATACCGCCATCCATCGGTCCCAGGCACGGTGGGCCTCCTGGTTTTTTGCCTGTGAGCTGTCCTCTTACTCTCCTCCGAATTACTTTGAGGGAGTCTCCAAGTAAAATGGTGGTACCGCCACAGTCGAACCTGGCATCAGCTCTACCACCTGTAGCATCATTCAATCCTAATAATTACAATCCTATTGTTTTGTATAAACTATGCAGTTAATTAATTTTTACCTCACTAGCTCGAAAAGCACGCCTTTGTTGCATAAAATCAGTGAGCAAAAGTCAATTTTGCTCACTCAGTGAAGAAAAGGGTTTTGAATTAAGAAGCTGTGAATTGACATTTCGTATTTCATTGGCTCACGAAACGTTCAGCAACTCCATAATTAACTGCTCAAGGAAAAAAAGGATAGCAAACATCAGCATGGTGGCTATTTCTTTCACTTTATAAGGATTCCATACACATTGGGAGGCTATACACAACCCTGCAGCTTGTCGGATACCAAAGACAAGGTAAATTTCATGTAATCCTGCCTATAGCCTCCCAGAGTGTATGGAATCTCTTCCATAGACTTTTGACTCCGTATTTTAAACTAAGGAACTTCTACTGGAAATGGATAGACCTGAACGCCCGCGTAATGATTGTGTTGATTTGCGTTTTCATGGTTTATCAGATATTTTCAGATATTTGACGGCTTTTGGGATTCAGTTAACTTACCTTACATATCTTTTTCATGTGCAATATTTTTATATGGTGTATTATTTAAAGAAAAACAACCATTGAATTCTTATAAGTTCGTTCGAAAATATAGTGCCTTTACATCATGTGTTTTCTCGCTAGGTAGGTGAAAAGTTGTATGTGTCACACAAGAGCAAATTTATTTTGTTTCTTGTGCCTTTGAATCTCTCACCACGCTTCGGATTCTAACTTAGAATCCGCTTGCACGGAATTCAAACTCGGCACTCGCAACAAAAAAAAAACTTTGTCCTCTTGTTGCACAAATAACTATTAGGATCCTTAACAGTCATGGTGATATATACTCTCGTGATTCAATTATAGAATCCTTCGCTTGCACGGGAATCAAACATGGCACTCGCAACAACAAAAAACTTTGCTTTCTTGTTGCACAAATAACTATTATGATGCTTAACAGCCATGGTGATATTTACCTATATAGGTATACCAATTTTGTCCAAGCTTTGGTTACGTAGAGGAACTTTGTTACAACCAAAATAAAATTATAATGCCAGCTTATTCCGATACGCAATTAAATCTAATACAAATCAAGTTTAAGAAAAATGTCATGGCAATATCATGTAGTCAAAGGCAAAGACGGTATGAATGTCTGATTTTCGGTGATGTGCGCGGGCGATGAACAAAGGTTGGCCTTTTTATGCAAGTAATTTCATTTTGGTTAAAAAATTACGTTTTATTTTTATTAATTCTGAAAATAAACTTAATTATTTCATTATTATTATATGTATTGTCATGACATGAATCCCCGAGGGGGTGACAGGAGTGTTCAGAGTGTGAACTGTGAAATATAAGTCACAGTCCATACACGGTCCATTCGCGATTCACCGACGATTATTACGTCCCAACGTGATGGGTAGTTAGCCCTATCGCTATTTTTCGGGCACAAATACACGCTTTTTACGGCATGCAGGTTTCCGGCGGCGGCGGCAAAAAAGCGGTGCTAGCTCAGGGGTAGAACACTGGCCTCCCAATCTTGAGATCCAGGTTCGATCTCGGGTCGTAATTTATGTGCGTAATATTTGTACTACCTAATACTTACTACTCGAAGGAAAACATCGTGAAGAAACCTGCATTATTATTTCTAAATTAAAAGCTAGTTGTAGAACCCCAAAAATAAAATAGCATTTTTCTTTCTGGATGTAACTCAATACCTAACCGTTGATTAAAAATGTTTCGCTAAAAATTTCGGGTAAAATAAGAGGCTTCGAGCTATTTTGTTTTTTCTTAGTTTTCGGAGGTCCTTTGTAACAATATTCTGTTTTTTTCCCCTAATCCTATGAGCCATTTTGAAGGGATTTTTACCCGGCTGAAGTATTATATCAGCCTGGGGCCCTGTCTGCGTGGATTTCGTTTTTGTGTAGTTAGAGAATTTGTGTAATAGAGAATTTATGAATTTCTTAGAATAAAATAATATTACGTAGGCTTAGTTAATGCGATCGATGCTTCGTCGTAAAAGTTTAATCACCATCCATTTGTTGGTTGTTTTTTTTTATTAAACATGTTAACCAATAAACTAGGTTTTCGAAAAATAATAAGTAGTAAAGGTTAGAACACTTCTGTTCCCGAGTTGTAGAGCGCTAGCCTGCTAACTTAAAGGTCGTGGGTTTAATCCCCGCGGTGCACACTGTAACTTGCATTTCACACTTCACTTGGGAAAATATCCATAAAGCCCAAAAAGAACTATCAGGTAAAAAAAAAATAGATATACTTATACAACTAGGGTTGACAAATCAAATTTTTTTGTGTTACAAATATATTATTAGTTTTCTATTTTTGTATTTAGTACATTACTTGTATATGTCGTCGTCATATTGTAGAAGTCGGCATTTTAAATTAAATTTGCCTAGGCATTTCGTAATTCTGTTAGAACTATGAGGGTCGCCTCGCTCTATTCTGCTTCGCTCGGCTCCCAAAATGCACTTACCTAACACGCTCTTCCTTGCTTCGCTCTTCATCGCACCTTTGTGACTTTTAGGAGACATGTACTAATAGTCACAAATGTAGTTTGAAGCACTTTTTGTATCGATGGTAAACTAGCATGATAATGGCAAAAATAACAAAAAAAAGATAATCATATCGGGTTGATCAAGGACCGGGGCCCTAAGGATCGGGTACCTTAAGGCTGCGCCGAGCTTAGAACGATTAGACACCTCGCTTGTTCTCTCGTGGTCATTTTTTAACGTGGTCGTATTTATTGAATTTAACAGAAAAAATCATATTTAATTTACCAGACAAAATTTTAAAAATGTGAAACGGCCCAATTGTATTTAATAACGTTTGTGATTGTCTTGAATTATGGTTGAGACAAAATTCGACAGTTAAGTTATTGAAATGACTAAAACCCCAATACATTTTTTAGATTTTGGGCCTATTTTAGATAGATTTGTTTCTTACACAATAAGTTATTTTTAATATTCGCTGCGGCGGAAGTGTAGATACATTCTCTGTGATAATAAATATATATTTTATTTATTTATCAAAAATTCAAAATTCAAAAAGTTTATTTTGCAAAGTAGGTATATATAATACACGTTTCACAAGTCAAATTTTAATCTTATAAAAATATATGTAATAAAATAATAAATGTACATGAACTACTTAGAATAAATGATTTTTTAATTTATGTAGCAATATATATACGATTAAAATTATAGGTAAAATATTATTATACAAGGTGAAATCCAATCAACCGCCCGAACCCATACCTTAGACCCGGCCAGGGACCAGGAACAGGTTCAATGATCACCAACCGAGCCCCCAGCACGAATCCAGGCAGCCGACCAAATCCCATCCTATATACTACATAGAAATAGGTTACATATATAAATACATGCCTAACTCCGCCCATTCGATTAGTCTTGCTAAGAAGAACGGGCAAGAAACTTGGCAAGATCATGTCTTTTTTTTTTAACATAAACTTATACTATACATCAAATTACTTATATCTACTTTAACCAAGGGATAAGAAAATACAAGACAGCAGGAATTCAGGTTAATGAAAAAAGAAAAACATATATATCTTTGCCTACCTGTCTCATATACTCTATTTCCTTTTACAGTCTGTAATTAATTAATGTTAACTCTTAAGAGGAATCAAAAGTTAGGAAATTATATTAATTAATTAAATTATTATCTACTATCATCAAAATCAGTATCACTATAACACCATGCTTCACCATCATCCAAATATTCATTTATTTTATAATATGCCTTTTTCAGTAGGCCCTGCTTAATATACTGTTTAAACTTATTCTCTGACAAAGTAAGGACCTCCTTTGGAAGTTTATTGTAAAATCTTATACCATGTCCTACGAAAGAGGTACTCACTTTGGCGAGTCTGATTTTTGGAAAAGCCAGTTTATACTTATTTCTGGTTTCCTTACAATGTTGCTCACCAAGCCTTGGTAGAGACTCAACATTTTTTCTGACATATCTAAGGACTTGGTAAATATATTCACAAGGAACAGTTAATATATTAATTTCTTTGAACTTTTCTCTTAATGAATCCCGGTGCTTCATATTATAAATAGCCCGAATTGCTCTCTTCTGCAAAACAAAGACTGCGTCTGTATCCGCGGCTCTACCCCATAACAGCATGCCGTATGACAAAATGCTGTGAAAGTAACTAAAATAGACTAGTCTAGCAGTATCCACATCAGTAATTTGCCTTATGCGTCTAACAGCGTATGCGGCCGAACTAAGTCTACCACATAGGGCTTCTATGTGGGGACCCCACTGAAGACGAGAGTCTACCGTAATGCCCAAAAACTTAGTTTCGTTAACTAACTCCAGCTTGGACCCCTGCAAAAGCAAATTACAATCCACTTGAATTACATTTGGTAACGTGAATTTTATACATTTCGTCTTTTTTGCGTTTAAAACTAAATTATTTACAGTAAACCAATCAAGCACCAGTGATAAAGTTGTATTCGCGTCGTCAAGGATATCTTTACGTCTATTAACTTTAAAAATAAGTGACGTGTCGTCTGCGAATAGTACTATCTTAGTTAAGTCTTTAATTAAATAGGGAAGGTCATTTATGTAAATTAAAAACAGCACGGGCCCCAATATGGAACCCTGCGGGACACCCATTTTAACTAATGCTCCACATGATTTTACCCCATTAATGTCTACCTTTTGAATACGATCACTAAGATACGACTTCATTAACGCCAAAGATTTGCCCCTCACTCCGTAGTGATCTAATTTACATAAGAGTGTTTCATGATTAACGCAATCGAAGGCTTTCGAGAGGTCACAAAATACACCAAATGCATCCTGCTTTTCTTCCCAAGCATCAAAAATGTGCTTAACTAAAGCAACTCCTGCATCTGTGGTTGACCTCTCTCTAGTGAATCCATATTGTTCACAGTGAAGCAACTTATTTAAATTAAAATGAAATAACAATTGATTAAAAACTATTTTTTCAAAAACCTTACTCAAAACCGGTAAAACTGACACAGGTCTATAGTTTGATGGGTCACCGTTGTCGCCTGATTTAAAAAGGGGGATCAATTTACTAAACTTCATTAAGTCAGGAAAGACACCATCATCTACACATTTATTAAAAATTAATGCCAAATAAGCAGCTATTAAATCAATAACAGAACTTATAACTTTCACAGATAGGCCCCATAAGTCCTCGGTTTTTTTCAAGTTAAGCGATTTAAATGCTTTAATTACAGTTAATGAATTAATATGTTTAAAAGCAAATACAGAAAGACACTGCGGTACGTTATCTATTAAAAGATCCTGCGCAAGCCCAGGGCTTGAATTTAAATCTTTAGTTGTTAAGGAAGGAATTTCAGTAAAGAATTGTTCAAAGGCATTCGCAACCTCTTTATCTCCCGTAACGACTTCATTGTTAATACTTAACTTAAGCTCGTTATCACGTTTCTTACTTTTCCCAGTTTCAGTATTTATGATGTTCCATACTGTTTTTACTTTGTTATCGGACCTTTTAAGTTTTTTATTCAAGTAGATACTTTTTGCTTTTAAACACACCAATTTAAAGATGCGTGAGTAATTTTTCATGAATTCAGTAAATTTAACATTATTATTGTAGGACTTTTTGTCGTATAATTCGTATAAATGATTTCTGCTTTTGTAAATACCTGGAGTCGCCCAGTCACTGAAGGTGATTTTACTTTTGTTAGAAAGTTTTTGCATCTTAAACGTATTTTCGAACTCTTTGGAGACTATGTTGAAAAGGTCTGTAAAGAGAGCGTTTGGATCGTCTTGGAGAAGATTAAAATGTGCTAATTTAACTTCTAGGTTTGCTTTGAAACAATCTACTTTGTGAGTTGTAATAGGCCTGCAAAAAGCTTTTTTGGGCAATTGATTTACGCTTTGTTTAATGGTTATAGTTTGGCCACTGTGATCGGACTGCAAGCGGTTGATTACTTTATTGTCTGAATATTCGCAATCACAGAATATATTGTCGAGGCATGACGCAGTATCCCGAGTAATTCGAGTAGGTTCTAAGAACACATTAGACAAATTAAATGATTTGAATAAATGTATTAATTTTGAGCGCATTTATCATTGAAATATTATTCAATAAATCAATTTAACAGTGACTGTCGTTTTAGATAATTTTGCTCGGCGCCCTCTTAAAGATGAACTCAGATTTTCGATTTCATACATTTGCCAGATTCTACAAAATGATGACATTGTTATTATTTGTATGATTGCTATTGTTGCCATTGACATTTTTGTCAGGGAGCAGATTTTTTGGTGTCGTTAAAACTTAGAAAATTGGACAAGATTATATTAGAATAAAACTTCAAAGTAACAGACTAAAAATAAAAAAAAGACTAAGCACCGCAGTTTCACAATTGATAATTTTAGGTATGAAATGCAGTACTTTGATATAGCTGGTTCGTCGCTCAAGTATCAGTTAGCGGGATTTTCTATTTCAGAAACTGGCCCCTAAGAGGCTATGCGAATTTTTTTTGTCACTGTCACTCCAAGTGAAAAATCGCCCAGTGCGAGAGGGGCGGATTAAGGGCAAAAGGGAAAAAAGTTGGTTTTATATTTTTATTAAAAATACTAAAATAGCTAGCAATCTCTATCAAATCTCTAGATATTGCTAAAACACACCTAATAAAATATGTTTGAGCTCTGTATAATAATATGGTTCCTATTCTTCAAACGAGGAGAAAAAGTGTGTTTGAAGACAATTATTTCTATCGAGGAAAATTTATCCAAACATGTTTTCCAATTTCAAAACCCTAGATTATATAGTCAAAATGCATATACCAGAAACTGATTATAATTTTCCGTGTATGTCATGAAATAGACAGAAAAGAAACACCCGTATTTTTTTCGCATATCGCCTTAACCCGTTTGTTTGCAGAAGGACAATACATAATTAAACGTCACAAATAATAGATATTTTTTCGTTAGTAAGGGGTTTAACTATTGGAGAAAAAACACCATATTAAAAGTGATGAAATGATTTTAATAATGGTCCGCCAATAAGGAAGTGGGTCAAATTTTGAGATCACAGAAGCAAGTAGAGGAAGTACACTTCGTCTTTATCCAAGAGAGAATGAAGACAGCTTCATGAGGTAGCGGTTGTCGTTCAAAATCAGTGGTGACCATGACCTGAAAGATAAATTAAAAATTTTAGTCTGAAGAAATCGGCTTGAAGTATTTTTTTTTAAATTAAATACTGATTTTCAGAATTAATTTCGGAATAAAATGTATCCTTCAGTCACGTTTTGGAGGGACATACGTAGGGATTCAAAATTAAAATTCAAATCACTGTGAAAAAAAAAACGGCACAAAGGAAATGAAAGTAGCCTTTTCAGACTTTTATAATTTTTCATTACTTTTCGTTATTTTAAAAGAAATACTTAAAAATTCAACATTTTCCATGGACAGAAAAATCACGCAAAAAAAAGTGTTTGTGTATTTCTTTAAAAGTTATGAAAGGAAAAAATTAAGGACTAAGGAATTTTGATCTATGTAAAAAAAAAATGCTAATTGCAATTTTTTTTTTTCTAGTTGCGACGCTAAATTACGTTTTTCGTGATTTAAGTAATCTTTCAGATTTTTTTTCTTGATAATTGTGTCAAATCTGAAAAATACATAATGTAATTTAACTTCTTAACTAATTACACAAATTTTATTTGCTAAAAATATTTTGTTTTAATATGGTGAATTGGCCAAACGCGAGAGCATGTTTGGCTTAACCGACAGCTTGTTATTAAGTTTGACAAACATTTCGAGTCATACCAAATCACGATTTGTACTTACTTTAATTTATATGTATATTTGTGGGCTTAGGAAACTTTACTGTACTTATGTTACATATTCACTTCATGTATTCAAATTCAATCTTAAACCATATGTAAACCAAAATAATAGGCTGTACTTCTTTGTATGAAGCAGACAAAGGATTACAGCGTTTTTATTTTAGTATAAACATGATTAATTAAATTTTATTGCCTTTTTAAAACCAAAATCTTTCTAATCTTATCTGAAATGAAGTATAGCAATTACAGACCTCCGTAGCCTAGTCCTCCATAGCCTAGTCCTCCGTAGCCAAGTCCTCCGTAGCCCAACCCTCCGAGACCGCCCAGTCCAAGGCCGACGGAGCTGACGACGGGGACGGACTTGATGACGGGGACGGACTTGACGATGGGGACGCTGATGATGGGCGCGCTGACGGTGCGCACCACGGGAATGGGTGCCGCCTTCACCAGGTTCTGGGTGGAGATCGCCGCTGGAGCCAGGATTGGGGCGCTAATCACGGAGCCCAAGCCTGTGGTAAGAACGGGTGTAAAAAGCTATATACTTCTTTTACCCTTCGGAATGTATTGTCACTTTAACTTGCAACAAAAAGATAACCATTATTACCGAAGTTAGCGATAGCGATATTTATCACTTTTAGTATGAAATTGTGAACGATGACGTCACGATACATGCCGTTAAGGGTCATTTCTCCGGATTTGTATCAACATTTTAAGAAATAATTATTACGGCCAATATCAATAATCTAATATCATGCTTATGGAAAATCCAATTATTTTGAAGCTATCATAATATCATTAAAAATATGTTTATGCATATAGCAAACTTTTAAGAATAAGTTGTCTTAGCTGAAAATTGTATTTTGGCTGTTATAATTTTTTGTTAATATTTTGTAACACATACGGAGAATTGATTTTAAATTATTAAAATTATTTTGCTCCTGTTTTTTGCTTTTAAACGCAATTCATTTTTATAAAAATCTTAATATAAGAGACGAACTCATTCTATTTTCAAAACGGACCACAACGAACTACTTACTATAAAGATAAGGTTGAACTTACCGTATCCGCCCAAACCGTATCCGCCCAGACCATGTCCGCCCCAGCCTAGCCCTCCAAGGCCGATGGCGGAACCATGGCTGAGGCCAGTCACGGCCAGAACGCAAGCCAACTAAAATATTGAAATTATCAGTTAGTATAATATGATGATCATATAATCTGGGCTCTTATTGTATAACTTCAAAATATATTGTTTGCACTTTCATAAGCATCTAAAAATGATGTGTGATCCCTGAATTCAAGCCAATGCCGATAAATTTAAAAGTGCTGTTCGAAAATATTTAATAATAACATAAATACATACACAGATTGAAACTAATTTCACTTTGAAGTATAAATGAAAAAATAAATAGTGATTTAAACACTATATGCAGATGTTTTTTTCGGAAGCTGTTTTTCTAATAAAATACGATCTAAGAATGTAAGACAAACGTGCCTGCCACATTTACAGCTCATTTGCAAATTGTTTTAAAGTTTTATTTCAAGTCAAATCGTAGCACGGTACACTTTCCACGTACTAGGACAGAAGATTCACTCAAAGATAAATAAGAATAAAGAATAAGGATAAGATACATTTATTGTCAAAAAAACATGAAACGAAAAGACACAGGTATACCTATATATAGGTATTCACAAACAACACTTATTTGGGACAAAAATACATTAAATTAACACGAATATATACAAAACAACATATTTGACAAAGGGAGAGAGCTCAGCTAAGGTACTGGTTACCCTGTAGGAGGTCCCCAGCGCTGGTTTTCAGCACCCCCCGGCTCTTTTGGTGTAGAGCAGAGCATAATTATGCGAAAAAACAGGTATTTACACAAAACAGATATATAAGACTCAAAACAACAGGGAAAAAAATGCATAGAATTCGAGAAAAAATGAAAAAAAAATAGAGATGTGTTTGTGTGTGTGTTTGTGTGGTCCTAAATGTGAGACGTTTTGTCCGTCTACAGACCCAAAAGTGAGGCGCCTGTCAAAGCGAGGCGGTCTCACATTTTTTCATGGATAATATAATAATAATAAAGATAGGACCTTTTACCCACGAAAACAAGTGCGTTAAAACATAGACTAATAATACTTAGTCTATGGTTAAAATGCGACAAGACTCTTTGGGCGCTGCTATCGTATCCCCTGTCACAGTCATCCACGCGCCAAAAGAACCTTGTAGCACTCTACACATCTGAGACAGGTAAAATAGACCGGTCACATAGACCGGTTCGATCCACGGTCTGGCAAGCACCAATAAGTTTTTGTGAAGGAAAACATCTTGAGGAAACCTGCACGCCCTAAAAAGCGTGTATTTGTGCCCGAAGAACGGCGATAGGGCTCGTCACTTATCACGTTGGGATGTAATAAGCGTCGGTGAAACCAGGATGTGCCGGGTGTGGAATGTGACTTGCATTTCACAGTACACACTAGGGAACACCTCTGACTCCTCCCCAGGGATTCATGTCGTGACGATAACATATATTTAAAATCCCATTTTAATATTTTTCAATGCAAGTGCTCGTAAAGGCCCTCTTTTTATGCATCAAAACCGAACAGAAAGTGGATTATTTTGCCCTAGGGCTTTATTATTATTATTTTTAATTTATTTACGAGAAGTTGGCTAACCTGCAACCTTTCCTGTATACCATAAATGTTATACTTTTTTCCACTGTTTAATGGCTCTGGATACAGTCCTTTTGAGCCAATCATTAACTTGCAAAATTGCAACAATGTAACTTTCAACTTTAATAATTAAATTGTTTTCTTTGATTATTTTTGTTCTATTTCCTCACACTATGCATTGAAAAACGTAGTATGCTAAACGGGCGTAAAAGCAATAAATTACTCGGTTACGTTTAAAACACTCGCTATGCTCGTGTTTTAAATCGTCCTCGTAATTTATTCCTTTTCGCCCTTGTAGCATAAACTACTATTAATAATCCCTCCCTCAGTCCAGACACACGCACGTACACTGCACGCCCACAAACAACACAAAACAAACTTACAGTAATGAAGGTGTTCATTTTTCAGTTTCTTCAGACGAAGTGTACTGACGTGTGAAGTTGGCAACTCTATTTATAGTGCTGACCCTATTTCCGGTGCAGCCGAAACCTCGCCGGAAGTCGCTGTCAGCGGGGGTGTCTGTTGCAACTTCTGGCCTTTGTTGCGTCAGGTTGGCATTTGCATTCCGTGTCCTTGCGCGGGAAGCTGATGAGCCGAAGGTTTCTTTTGATTTAGACAGGCTTCTCAATACGGCCCTGAATTTTTAAAGGGGTCAAGAGGGCATTGCCTTAATAACCTTATAATGAATGACATTACTGGCCAGAAAACATGGAAAATATATGTGAGTTTTTTTGTCTTTTTTTATAAATCTACTGCCAAACCTGAAGTAGACATTATTCAGAGCATTAAAATAAGGCTACAAATTATTGAAAGATAGAGACCGTAAAAAGTCAGTGGCCTACATTAACAGTCAAGTCGCTTAGAGTTTTATGTTAAGGCGAAATGCGAAAAAAATACGGGTGATTCTTTTCTGTATATTTCATAAAATAGACCGAAAATTTTAATACATTTCTGGTATATGCATTTTGACTATATAATCTAGGGTTTTGAAATTGGAAAACATGTTTGGATAAATTTTTATCTATAGAAATAATTGTTGAAATGAGGTCTTCAAACATACTTTTTCTGCTCGTTTGACGAATAGGAACCATAACCAGAACTCAAACATATTTTAAAAGGTGTGCTTTACAAATATCTAGAGATTTAATATTTGAAATTTTGCTAGCTATTTTAGTTTTTTTAATAAAAATATAAAACCAACTTTTTTCCCTTTTGCCCTTTCGCACTGCGCGATTTTTCGCTTGGAGTGACAGTGACAAAAATAAAATTAGCATAGCCTCTTAAGAGTACCGTTACCGGGCGCGTAGAGGCACCAAATTTGGTATGAAGGTACCTTAGTGTACCGATAAATGTTACCCTGGGAGACCTATGGAAAAATATAAAAAAGATTCTTAGGGCCTGTCCTTATATTTTCGACATGGATTTTTGCCAATTTTCGACCCCACCCCCCTACACTCACCCTTTCGTCACTATCCAATTACCGCACCCTCTCACAAAACTGATGTCATTATTGCTCTTAAAAGGATGCCATACCCTAACAACTTTTTTATTACCCGACCTGTACAATTAGTCTAATGGCAAAGACCTTATTTGCTTTTCATAGAGGCGATTATGTTGGCTCTTTGGCCTCTTGTTCTTGGACGCGTAATACTAGTGACCACGCAGCGAAACAACAAATTGGTTTGTTTAGCTAATACTGAAATAATTTGTAGGGAAAAAATATTGGATTTAGGTAACATCCCTTCATATTTCTATTGCCTATTTTATAAAAAAAAAATGAAGTTGATCTTTCAACCGCGTCTTTGAAACGAACGTTTGAAAACCAAAAAAAAGAGGGAGGAAAACTTTTTTTTGACAAAAGTGATGATCTAGCGTCAGGTGTCCCGTTAAAGGAAGAAGATCATATTTTGATGCCGTACAAAAAGAATTGTCGTCTCAGTTGTACGCTAATGCATAAAATAGAATGAAAATTAAAATAACTTGATATATCGCCCAGCTATACTTCCAATCAGTCTTAAAATTTTGGGTTATCAACACGTTTCAAAAATACAACAAAGTAAATACTCCGAAATCTTGTATTTTGTGCTCCAAAACGTCCTATTTCCACACAGATTTTTCCTAAATAAGAAAATTTTATTAAAGAATTTAATTACATATTGACCCCTTGGTAGTTCCCTAGTTCATAAATATTTGAAAAATGCAGTAGTTTGGTATGTAGGCTAAATAGGATAGCAACAAAACGTTAAGAGCTAGGACACGAATTCGCAGTAAAAAGTTACCGTCTAGCCTTAAAGACGTAATTAAAAACCAACAGAGAAAAAATACTAGTGTTGATTCGGCGTAACACGACTTAACTTATTTGACAAGACTAAACTTAATTTAAGCGTGCTGTCTTCTTCTTTCTGTATCGAAAAGACAAAGACAGGACACTTAAAATGAGGTTAGTCCTGTCAAATAAGTTAAGTCGTGTTACACCGAATCGACACCAATGTTAGTCTACAAAAACAGTTTTTTAAAACTAAGAAAAAAGAAATCCTGAAGAGTAAAAAGTTTTTTTATTTTTATTCCTGTGGGCTCCTGAGCTAACATTCAACAGTATACTGTATACCCTAAGCTCTAAGACCCTAAGGTATCTTCATACCAATTTTACCAAAAGCCCTATAATGAACGATATAAGATAAATACGTAGACGAATACAGCCTTCAGACTCCTCATAACAGGCAACCGATTTCTGTCAACACATCTGATTGAACCAGCAGATACAATTCGCTACTCCAAAATTATATGTTGCGGTAGGCCAAACCAAAATGGCTTCTATATTCGTATTCGGGAAAGATAAGTTTGTGGCGCTATACGTAAGATTGGAAGAGCCAATGGGATTGCAGTATTGTTGACAGAATTATTTGTATATACGCAAGATGTTGAACAATAGAACAATAGAATCTTTCTGGGATGTATTGTCTATGGATAGGTACTAAGTCCAATGTGTATAGCTCGATGTAATCTTCAGTGTACAAATCTGGCAGTCCTAATTATACTTTACTAATTTTTGATTTAGTGTTTGCGTAGTATTATTGAAACTTTTAATATATTTTGGATTAATAATTTTATAGTACCTATATCTCTACTAACTTTTGATTTAGTGTTTGCGTAGTATTATTGAAACTTTTAATATATTTTGGATCAATAATTTTATAGTACCTATATCTATGTCTCTAAGAAACTGCCTGTCCACAGGGAACAAACAAATTATAGCCTATGTCCAAGTGAAGAGTCTAACCATTACAACGAGGAAAGAATTTTACAAATAGGTTCAGTAGTTATTAATGACTATTTCCCTAGAGAACTGCAAATCCTTTGGAAATAAACTACAGCCTATATCTTTAGTGGAAGAATTTTCAAAATCGGTGGAGTAGTTCTAGAGATTACTCGCGCGAAATTAATTAATGTCATGTCGCTAGGGAAGTGCCTTCTTTCAGGAAACAAACTCTAGCCTTTTTCCAAGTGAAGAGTGTAACCGTGACAACAGCGGCAGAATTTTCAAAATTGGTTTCGTTGTTGATTCGGATGGTCATAGTGTTATGACAATAATGGTAAAAATATATATATATTGCAAAAGATATATAAAAAAGCAATAGTTTTGAGAGGCTGAAAAAACTGTGCGTATTTCCATTATTTTAAGTTTGTCTCATTTGTAAGAAACGTTCAATGATAATGAACAAGTTCCATATAATTTATAATTAACAATAATTACGTAACGATTTCCAAACCGCTTTTATTTAATATTTTTAAAATAAATCCCTTAATCCAATAACTGAAAATGGACTGAATATTGACCTCACGCGAGTATAAGGAGGTAGAGCTGATGCCGGGCTCGACTTTGGAGACCCCCTCTAAGTAATGCGGGAAAGAGTAAGAGGACAGCTCACAGGCAAAAAACCAGGAGGCCCATCATACCTGGGACCAATGGATGGTGGTATATCCATCCCTAATAGCCGGGCCTTATATGGAACAGACTGGTGATAGACAGCGGCGTCACTGGTGCGAGGGTTCCGGCACCGCGCTCACCAACCCGACTGCCTAGCGTGTGTGAGTATGGGCAATTCTTCCAGGATGACCGCCGGGAGTGGCAAAGTCCTGGAAAGGCTTACGTCCAGCAGTGGACAAACTAGGCTGATGGATGGATGGAGTATTAATATACAAAATGTAGGGCGCGTGTACTGTAGTGTTAAGCCGGGGTGCAATTACGATCCCACCAAAACATTTTTGTGTTTAAAAGAAAGCCGGTCAGGTGGTAGTGGGACTTGAGCACTGAGGGTTCCGTGTGTGTCGTGTAAAGACAAACTTATTCCACTTGCAGTTATAGTGATCAACTTAACTTGACACTTAGGATATATTTATATCTATGTATCTAAATAGTCTAATTAAGTTGGGACTTTATAATTTCTTAAATAATTATGTATAGGTAGTTTTCAGATTTTTTCCTATATGTGTGCTATATAAGACGTAACTGCTAATGAAATTTCAAGTTTCGAAGTAAAGTAGAAGTACCTTATAGGCATAATATTATTAAATATTAATACCTTATAGGCACCCTATATTATAAATAATAAATAAATAATGTAAATTATGTCGCCAAAATCCAGCAGTTTACCGCACATGCGCATGTAAGACAAAGGGCTCGGTCACGAGTTAGACTATCGTTTGGAACTCATAGATCATAAACAATGAATAGCGCCCTCATATTAGTTTGTCGGGGTTCCGTACCCAAAGGGTAACCAACGAGACCCTATTACTAAGACTCCGCTGTCCGTCTGCCTCCTTTTTTGAAGTCGGTTAAAAAAGAACACTGTATTGACTTATTTTATCTGTATAATAGGACATCAATTTATTTTACTATATTTGTCTGCCACATTGAAATCGTTGACGTTTTTCTATAGCAGGTGAACAGTATTTATTGAGGTCATTGCCAAAATAGAGGATAATTGTAGATACATAAGAATATTCAAATAAAAAAATTGGCATAAATTCATCAAACCTTAACATAGTAAACAATGAAGTAACAAATCAAATTTTAATTACGATTGAATGTTGTTTTATGTATTAATGCTAATATTAATTGAAGCACACGCATTGTTTATGTCAGTAAGTATGTCGTGGGCAGATTATGGAATTGGGCAGATCGTAAAGCATGAAGTCGAAAATATTTCACCAAAAATCGAAAATAGGTGTGACGACGAGCGGAGCGAGGAAAGCGTGGGGAGCCGAGCAGAGCGGAGTAAAGCGACGCGACCATGATACTCGTATACCTAAGCAGATCATGATATGCCCATATCTACGATGTGCCGACAACATGTGTATCGATCATAGTCAATGCAATAAAGAATATCAATTGTTTTGGTCTGACCAAATCCGTGGGTCTGACTGTCGTACACGGACTTAAAATTTTTGAAAAATGTTAATTGTTTTAGAACACGATCAAAGTATCAAACCCTACTGTGTACTCCTAAACATAAACTTGCAGGATTCCGAGGATGTTTTTCATACCGAAGTACAAAAATATGGAATAATTTACCACCGCCCTTGAGACAAAAGTGCTCAGCCCATGCATTTAAGTTTAGGTATAAACAGTATCTAATAAAAAAGCAAATGGACACTGGACATTTGAAACATCCTTGGAAAGCCTACAATGTTTAAAACTATACACCCTCCTAATAAGTCTATATCAGTATATACTAATTACCTTTTTTTTTATTGTTTTTTGTCTTGTTACGCATTTTTGGTTTTTGTTTTTATTTTCTTAAATTTTTTGTTATAAGCCATTTTTGCCAATTGTTATTGATTTTTCAATTCAGTAAATAAAATTGTTAACGACTCGTAAATACCCTATCAAGCAATTGTAACGGAGGTTGCTGAAAACCAGCGCCAACCAAAGCATGTTTTGGATGGCACATAGCTGAGCTACATCCTTTTGTCGTGTTGTAATTTTTATCTATAGATTACTCCCTACTTAAGTAAACCTTTTCTACTGTGTTAGCTATAAGGTTTTTTATTCTTTTGTAAACGCGCCAATCAATTTATTTTCTTTCTTTCGTTTGTTTTAAGCGTAGCTGAAAAGTCGGTGAAGTCCAAGCATTTCTTTGAAAAATTTTCGTAACAGTGGAGTCAATAATCTTCGGTGAAACGTTACCCACGTTTCACCGAAGATTATTGACTCCACTGTTACGAAATTTTTTCAAAGAAATGCTTGGACTTCACCGACTTTTCAGCTACGCTTAAAACAAACGAAAGTGTGTGGATTGTAACATGCATTTCACAGTTCATACAATACAGACTCCTCAGTGATTCGTGTCGTGACGGTGTATGTACCAACATTTTCTTACTATTTTTGGGGTTCCCATATTATTGTTTTGTAATGTGCATTTGGCCCATCATTTAAGCGTTATGAAATAACACACTTATTCAAATTTTGGTAATTGGGTGAGAAATAACTACTGTTATTTACATAATGTTCTGTAACAATGTGCTCACTCGACCGTGTGATAATTACCTACATTTATGTGTTCAATACATTCATTACTTTATAGTATTTAACGCTTATTAAATGATTAATCGGTTAATTATGAAGCCATATGTGGTATACGGCTTATAGGAGTTCTTATTTGACTGACGTATTCCGATTTAAACGGCTTATCAAAACCATATCGTTTATTTTATTTTATTTTTATTTATTGTTTATTTTTCTTAAAACATTACTTAAAACTATTACAATTTTGCCAAACCACTATCGCAATTTGTCGGCAAGCCTTAATTTAAATTATCGGTTAATTTATTTCTTAGATTATCAAAAACCTCCCAAGTGCGAGTTGAAATCGCTTAGACCATAAAGCCCCAAGGGAAATCGTGTGCCAAGAGTCCCGTATTTTACGTATTATTAATTTAATAGATATATTAAATAGTATTTACGACCAAATAATCGCCACAATTTGTCTCTTTTAATGTAGTTTAGTATTAAATGAGGTGACTTTGATCGATATAGCCAAATTCATACTGAAGACTTTGTAAATCATCTGTAACAAGGTTCAATTACCCTTTCTTTGAAATACGCAACATATATAAAATTAAGGCTTCCTATACTGAGTCAATGTTATTTTTGAATAAGTATAGGGGCATAAAAAAAGTTTTTTGTATTTCGCAAACAGGGTCATTGGACCTTGGTTCGGACCACTTACCGAGTCCCGGGTATGAATTTGGCTATATTAATCAAAGTCACCTTATATAATATAATGTCTATCATTGACTTTATTGACTTTATCAGGTATAATCTAGCATCCGGGATCTACAACATTATATTTACAAACATTAACTAAGTACTCGTAACACGTCCACGTAAGTCCGTAAACTTTGACCTTACTGCTTGATAGCTCATGTTGAGTTACCCTTTACCTTCAAATTACCCCATTATATACAAATAGTAAAATTCCGCCGTTTACAAACGGCGCGTCGCCAGTAACGCTCGGTATTTTGCTATTTGACGGATCTTCGTCAAATAATAGAATTCGGCATTTTCTAATTAACCTCGGCATATCCGCTCCGCTCCGCTTCGCTCGGCTTCCAATATGTTCTTACATGTAAATCTAACAAGCTCCTCCTCGCACCTATTTTTCACTTTTTGGTAAAAGACTTACGATTTCACCTTTTTAAAAAATGATGAAGTTATTTTACAAACGGTGGGCATTTTTAGGGTTTCGTAGTATCTAAATGGTACAAAAGAAACCTTTATGGTAAGACTCCGTTGCCCGTCCGTCCGTCCGTCTGTTCGTCCGTATGTCACAGCCTCATAACTTTAGCACCGTTAAATATAAAGACATGAAATTTGGCACAAAAATATCATTTATTTGCACACTTCAAAGTGTAAAAAATATATGAAAAATGTGAAATGTGAAGTAAAATAAATTAAAAAATATATTTTATAAAAAAACAATATGGGTATCAAATTGTAGGTATTAAAAAGTTATATTTAATTGCATCTATTCCTAGAAATCCTTGAAAATTCATAAAAAAAAATATGCCCCCCCCCCCTTATCTCCAAAACTAGTGGACCGAAAAATGTGAAATAAATCATAGTAATATGTGTTTGTGTAAAGATTACAGGAAAAATAAAACGGTTGAGAAATTCACGATAAAAAATTACAAAATTAAATTTATCATCCACAATACGGAACCCTAGGTCTGAGTCTGACTCGCACTTGGCCGGTTTTTTTTAATTTGCCGAACGGTAGATTGCAAAACAGCGAGCGTTTAGAAACTGACGATGCCGTTTGTAAATGGTGGAATTTTACTATTTGCCTACGACATATAGATCCGACAAGCATTTAGTAAGTGGGTAGGATTTCAACCAAACTAATGTAACTACTATGTAACTACATGTATTTCAACCACACAAGTCCGAGTGTGGACTGTTAAGAAAAGAGTCAACACTCTTACACCCTGTTTGTTTTTAAGTCACTATAGGCTTACACTTTGCCACCGTGCATGATGGGACCTAGGACAACAATTTACTCTTTTAAAATTATATGGGTTATACGTATTTAAATATACGGACGCTGGCAGACAGTTCCACGTCGCAGCTGTACGGATGATGAACGAGGATTTGAAACGTTACGTTGGAGCTGTCGGAATACTGATGTCATGTGTGTGGAACATTGCTGTGTGTGGACTATTTCGGTGGTAGAAGGGAAATGGGGGAATTAGGTCGTGTAATTACTGCGCACACACTCCACAATATAGCCTATAAAAAACCAAAAGGTCATAATTAAAAAATATATTAACATTATATCATTGCAGTATAGAAACGCAGAAATAAAAGTAAATCCGGATTCTGCGTTTCTATACTGCAATGATATAATGTTAATTTATATCTCCTTGCGATGGATAAATCGCCAAGTGTTCAAACATAGAAATTTATTTCTGTCATAGTTTTCAAACAATTATTTTTAAGGAAATACATTAAATATTTTTGCGAAATTATGAATGAAATAGGTTGTAAAGAGGCTAAAACTGCAATTGTTTGCAAAAAAACAACACTCAACGATATGGACGCAATTTATTTTCAGAAACAATATTTTTAAAATATACAATTATTCAAAAATTCATTCGAAAATGGATTAAAAAGTGCTAAAGCGGTTTTTTTATACTTTTTATTCCATTTTCGAATGAGGAGAACACTTGGCACACTTAAGTTACGCAAACCACAATTCCTGTAAAACTTTTTCCGTTCTTTTTCGCTGAGTCACCATTTTTAGGGTACTTAAAAAATGCTAGCACACTGAACGCGCGGTCCACCCCCGTGAAAACCATAGTGACTAAATTCCCAGAAGTCAGGCTACCGATTGACACACCCCCCGGACCCCCCGGATTCGTTGCGTTCACGCAAGAAGCTAAGCAAATATAAACTTTCTTTTGGGACACCCAACATTTTATGAAAAAAAAAAAAGTCTTTATTACTATTTTGCGACAGACCAAAACCACCCCGTAGACGACGAGACATGCAACTGTCTCGAAACGTCGGGTGTCCCCTTTTCGTAAAAAGGTAAAAATTGATCGCGGTAGACCCGATTATATATATTATAATGTGTACGAAACGCGAGAGTTTAAAGTTATACGTCATATCGTAAAAAAGAGGTCGAGTGAACTAACCGCATTTTAGGCACAACACTACTACCACAGCATCGCAAAGTTTCAAATAACTCTTCAGAACCCTCGTGAACAGTTTTAGTTAGAGTTACTCTTCGTCCATCTTCCCGGGTAATCTCTATTTCCGGATAATCCCTATTTACCGTCTTTTCCCGGGTATAAGCCTCACTGGAGTTTCTTGGTTTTACGAAGGCTTGGCAGTTGTTTACCGATAAGAGAATTCTGTGTAATAAGTATATACTTGTTATTACTTACAACTTTTACTTTTAGGGTTCCGTCCCTAAAGGTGCCAAACTGAAACCTTGCTTGTTAAGGTTTCAGTTTAGCATTATAAGTTTTTATGTATACTTCTTATATTCTGAGTAAGAACGGTTAAGTGGTTCGATGTTTCAACGTAATTAGAACATTCTTCTGTATTGCACAATATAGCCTGAGAAACCTTCGTATGGTCCAAGTCCGCATTAGTTTGTAGGAGACTATACATAATGAAGTAAAAATATGGTGGGTTTTTCACAACACTCGAAACAAGTGTTGTGAAAAACCCACCATATTTTTACTTCATTATGTATAGTCTCCTACAAACTAATGCGGACTTGGACCATACGAAGGTTTCTCAGGCTATATTGTGCAATACAGAAGAATGTTCTAATTACGTTGAAACATCGAACCACTTAACCGTTCTTACTCAGAATATAAGAAGTATACATAAAAACTTAGATCAATTTCAAGTTACTTTAAATTCAATTAATTTCGAATGCGATATATTAGTACTGACGGAATGTCATCTTTCAAAAGATAAACCCAAACCCACACTGAACAATAATTACCGTACCTACTATACGAATAACACTATCAATCAATGTGACGGAGTAGTTTTATATGTAAAAAATAATCTCACCTACAATGTTTCGAAACCTAAAATTACAAACGCATCCTGTCTTGTACTCACCCTAACAGATACTGTTGTCATTGGTATCTACCGCACCCCTTCCATAAGAAATACTAAAGATTTTTTATCTTCTCTTAATTAATAAATACAAGCGCTATCAAAACATTATCGTCACTGGTGACATTAACATTGACATTAAACCTGAAAATACGGAAGAAAGTAGCTCACACTATCTTACTACTTTAGCTTTTCAAGGACTTCAGCCGGCTCACAGATTACTTACCCGTGAGAAAATGTGTTATGACCACATGCTGTTAATAAGGTTTTTCGAAGCATCAGTTTTGTATTGAATTCAATTCCATCAATGCAGACGGTAAAAATTGAAAAAATATGGCGTGTTTTTTGACTCACGACAATTATTAATTACACTTTATATATATAAACGTTCAATCTTCTTTTAATTATAATTATTTTAAAAAGCATGAATTTCACGAAAAAAGCAATTCAGTTTCCATATTTCAAAACCGATTCAAACGACACCAACACACTAGTTTATTTTATACACTAGATATTTACTAGAAAACAACGTCTATATTACATAAAGAAATTATAGTTAATGTCCCAATGTAGCTGTGATTTCAAAATAACTGCAGTTTTGCGTGCGCGGCATCTGATTAGAGCAAGATAGACAGTTAAAAAACAAAAGCTTTAGAGTAGGACTGCATTGTGTTTGTAATAAAACCCACCCGGAAAAGTATCGAAAAAGTCGCAACGCAACGGAGCTGAAACATTTCAAAACATAATGCTTCGAGTTTATGTACTGGAGTATACGAGCTAAAATGAGCTGAGCAGAGTACAGGCCGACCCATCACGAGATATGGAAAGCGAACGTATGAGGCCGAAAAAGACCTCATACAGTTATAATAGTAGTTTATGCTACTAGGGCGAAAAGTAATAAATTACGAGGACGATTTAAAACACGAGCGTAGAGTGTTTTAAACGTAACTGAGTAATTTATTGCTCTTACGCCCGTGTATCATACTACGTTTTTCAATGCATAGTGTGAGGAAATAAAACAAATATAATCTTGTGAACTTTAAATTATTATTGGCTCAAAAGGACTGTATCCAGAGCCGTTAAACAGTGGAGAAAAAAAGTATAACATTTATGGTACACAGGAAAGGCTGCAGGTTAGCCAACCATTGTAAATAAAAAAATAACAAAAGCCCTAGGGCAAAATAATCGACTTTCTGTTCGGTTTTGATGCATAAAAAGTGGGCCTTTACGAGCACTTGCATTGAAAAATAAGTTTTGTTATCTGTGGCAAAGTCCATGTGTGTGCGTGAGAAATATGAGTATACGTGTGCTGTACTTATAGTTTTTGTGTTTATGTCAGTGAAATAAATGGGAGGAAACGTGGAGACACTGAACACGAACAATTAGAGTAATAAAGGAAACCTCCTGATATCTGTGCAGCCGACCATCAAAACAAGGTCAATGATCCAACCGATAATCGCCCCTATATCAAAAGGTAAAGTCTACACCATTGGCCAAATTGTTATGGTCGGGTAGTACACGTATCGTAATAAACAAAAATAATATATAATATTTACGTAAATAAATAAATCTTACTAAAGGAAAATATAACATTATTCAAAGTAGCTCCTGACTAATCGCGCAGATAGACAAACACCATAGCTCCGCTACAAAAGTTTCAGTATTTCAATGGAACACTAAAAAACCGGCCAAGTGCGAGTCGGACTCGCGCACGAAGGGTTCCGTGCCATTATCTATAAAAACGGCAAAAATATCAATTATGTTGTATGGGAGCCCCTTTAAATATTTATTTTATTCTGTTTTTTAGTATTTGTTGTTATAGCGGCAACAAAAATACATCATCTGTGAATATTTCAACTGTCTAACTATCACGGTTCATGAGATACAGTCTGGTGACAGACGAACGGACAGCGGAGTCTTAGTAATAGGGTCCCGACCCTTACCCTTTGGGTACGGAACCTTAAAAAGCATAACAAGTCCTTAACTCCCCTAGCAAATAAACCTTACCCGTTTAATATCCCTCGTATACAGCTCGTGGCTCCATAACATATACAGCTCCCGGCTATATGAGGGTCTTCGGGGAAATATTCGTAGGACAGCGTAATTGTTTTCCAAAATGATGGAGGATTTAAAATTCATTACGTAGTGACGTCATTTGACGCGTCTCTGTAAAGGTGTGGTTCCAGCAAAATGCTATGCTAAGCTGTTTCTTGCTTCCTTTTAAATCGTTTGCGGATAGAACTTAAAATAAAGAAAAAATACTACATTTATCTCCAATATCTCGCCGCCGCCGTGAAGTTGTTTTTCCCTTAATTTTAAAAGAATGACTGAATATATAAATAATTATTTATTTCCTCCATCTAAACCTCAATTTGACGTTATTTATTTTCGAGCAAAACACTAAAATGGTAAGATAATTTAATAACTAAAATATTACACAAATAAAAATAAAAAAAAAACCATCGCGCCCCTTCGAAAAGTATTCGAAAAGTATTTCGAAAAGTACTATTTAGCGCTATCTGGAGAGGCAGCGATCGTAGAAACAGCCACTTTGCAATGCGCCCTGATATTATGAGGGTTATTAAAAGCTTATTATAATATTGTTAACTATAATCCAGCATATATACATATATACTAGCAAGGTAAACAATAACGTCATAATAATAATAAGAAAATTCTTTATTACACGGAATAAAATTATCGTAACTTTAAACTCTCTCGTTTTGTACACATTATAATATATATAATCGGGTCTACCGCGATCAATTTTTACCTTTTTACGAAAAGGGGACACCCGACGTTTCGAGACAGTTGCATGTCTCGTGGTCTACGGGAAACTGGCAAGTATGGTTTCAAATTGTCTCCCACATGGAGTCCAGTTATCGGGAAATTTAAATCGCGGGTTTCTTCTCTTAGTGCATCTCCAGATACTGTGAGTGTTGTGTGCCGTGCGTGAATTAGATAACAATTAATTTTAAAGACTAAAGTGTTTATGCGGGTAAAAGAAAAATACTTGTGTCGTCACCTGCATCTCATCACTGCGCCTCGCCATACTTGCCAGTTTCCCGTAGACCACGAGACATGCACTGTCTCGAAACGTCGGGTGTCCCCTTTTCGTAAAAAGGAAAAAATTGATCGCGGTAGACCCGATTATATATATTATAAAATTATCGTACAAAGGCGAGCTTAATACTAATTAGTATTTTCTACCAACTAACCTTTGGCAATGAGGAAATTGTTGAGGGTAGTGCCATACTATCTAAATAGGTAATCCTGAAAATAGTACTTAAATAATAAGTAACTAGACTACATCCTAATAAACATTTAAAGCAAAGTTAAAGTTAATAATAAAATACATGAACTACATAAACATAAACTACATATACATAAACTACATAACGTAATAGTTATCGATCATAAGTTTCAAACATAAAATACTTGACAAATTAATCTTTCACCGACTGTATCTTAATATATTTCTTGATGAAAATGAAACCAATTTTAATGAACAAATTTTCATTTTTTATTTGTGGAGGATTTTGACAATAATTTTTCGAACATTCTTGGATGAAAGTGAGAACAACCCATTGCAATGTCATCTTCCTTCGTCGATATTTGTATCCACACACTAAGTTGCTAATTCAGTTCTAGGACGCGCCTAAAAGTTGAGCCGCTTCTCTCTGGTAAACTCTGTAAAGAGTTTTTGAATGATGTTAGCTCCGGCGAGACAAATAGAGATATAAATATATATAATAGATACATAGATGAAAGAGAGATAGAGACGAACTTCAATGCGCATTTTAGATTGAACAGAACCGAACAGAACTTGCAGCATATTCAATACACGCTTTCCTTCAACTTAGTTTTAATTGAACAGAACCGAACAGAACTTGCAGCATATTCAATACACGCTTTCCTTCAACTTAGTTTTAATTGAACAGAACCGAACAGAACTTGCAGCATATTCAATACACGCTTTCCTTCAACTTAGTTTTAATTGAACAGAACCGAACAGAACTTGCAGCATATTCAATACACGCTTTCCTTCAACTTAGTTTTAATCTATTTAATGTAAATAATTATCATACTTGGTCTTACGGGTGTGATACCATTGTGTTTTGAGAATTGATATTTGCTACGACCCATGAGCGTAGCAAGTGCTACGACACCAAAGCTTTTGTTGTTCGTAGCCTCGCTACGCCTCAATATTCGAGTAATTCTAGACTTTGTAGTTCGGTTGACACTGTGCCTCATCATACCCGTAGCTACAAAAGAAATTATAATTAATTAGATTTTTTCATTTTATTCATTTTAAATACTTAATACGTATATTTTGATTTTTTTTTATAAAATTTGGTAAATATAGTCATTACACCATATTTTTTGATTTAAATTTTCTGATGGAAGGCCTCTGAACATTTGAATCTAGATTCGTGACAAATTGTTTATAGATGTTTTCTTTTCATGGCGCTTTACTGTGGTCGTACCCTTAGAATGCCTGGTTGTAGCAAACAGGAAAATCATTATGTTAACTTTTATTCATCTTTTAGGAATAAATTATCGTTTCTTGCTGGAGTAGGAATTTTGCCAAAATTCGACTTTATACTTGTATCAACTTGCTATGAAAAGGAAACTAATATTTTTTTCAGCATAAAACACTACTAAAAATTATAACACAGAGCTGTCCAAAAAATCAGAACGCCTTCTCCTTGACCGCCGCGGTCTGTGTGTGTAGAGATCTAAGCCGTTGCATAGATTACAGTGACCGCGGAACGTGGCTCTTTGTAGTCGGCCCCTTAGTTGGACCATGTTTGCTTCCCATTTAATATTAGGGGTTCGTGGAACAAAAGATACAAAAGGAACCTTTATGGCGAGACTCCGTTGTTCGTTCGTCCATCTGTCCGTATGTCACAGCCTCAAAAATTTAGCACCGTCAAAGATAAATACTTGAAATTTGGTACAAAAATAGAATTAATTTGCCAATATGAAATTACTCAAGGTATTTAAAGATATTAAAGAGTTGATTGTAAAAAAAATATTTTTAGACAATATAAATAACTACAGGTCGATCTCAGTTCTGCCTATGATATCAAAAATTATCGAGAAATTAATCAATAATCGGCTCTTAGATTACCTTAAAACTTACAAAATTCTCTCCGAATTTCACTTTGGTTTTAGGAAACAGAAATCCACTGAGGATGCTGTTGCAGTTTTATCATCTTTGATAATTAATAATTTAGATAAAGGAATCAAATGCATAGTACACCATTTTGATATCAAGAAAGCATTTGATTTCGTCTCTGTCGCCATTCCTTTGCAAAAGCTTGAAAGACTGGGTATTAGAGGGACCCCCTTGGATGTTCTTAAAAAATATCTTTCTGAAAGGAAACAGAGCACTAGGATTGGTTCTGTTGTGAGTGATTTCTGTGGTTTGTCTGTTTTCAGTGTCCCTCAGGGTAGTGTTCTTGGGCCGTCCCTCTTCCTTATCTACATCAACGACCTGTGTGATCTGCAAAACAAAAATGCCAAAGTTTTCTCCTATGCAGACGATACCGCCATTGTCTTCTCTAATCCAACTTGGCAAAATATTGCTGTGGATGCGGAGGAGGGTTTGGCTCAGGTTTCTAAATGACTTGGTGGTAACCTACTTATCCTAAATATAAGCAAAAGACTGTCTTCGTCTGTTTTACACTGACTGATCGTACTCAACTTTCTAACAACATTAAAATTCATGAATGTGGAAATAGTTTCAATAACAGCTGCTCATGCTTTGTGTTAACTAGAGTGACTTCTGTCAAATATTTTGGTGTTACAATGGATCAAAACTTGAAATGGTATTCTCATCTTGAACTAGTTTCTAGTAGAATACGGAAATTTATCTGGATTTTCAAATCGCTTCGCCATATTGTCCCTGCTAATAGTTTTAATAAACAGAAAGCCGATATTCAAACCAAAAAATCTAAGCCCAACTCTGGCAATTTTTTTAAACATCGTTTTTACTGCACTTGCTCAGTTTGTCATAACATATTGCATCACAGTATGGGGTGGCGCTTTGAAAACCAAATTTTTGACGTTGAAAGAGCTCAACGGTCGCTTATTAAGGGTCGGTTGCGCCAAACATGCTCTCGCGTTTGGACAATTTAGCTTATTAAAACAAAATATTTTTAACCAATAAAATTTCTATAAGTTGTAAAGAAGTCATATATTTTAAACCCTATAGATTCTCTACCGTGAATCGCTAAGCGCAAGCACATTTTAAATAAAATAAAACAATAAATTCGCTGCTTTGAGATTTATTTAAAAAAATTTAAACATCAATAAAACTCTGTAAAAGCACGTAGTTCTAAGGTAGTAGCAGTCGTATCACGTTAAGCTATTGTTAAGTATAAAATATTTTTGTATTTTATAGTATTTTTTAAAACAGTCAGGATTTGTGATTAGTTCTTAAGAAATATGTTGACATTTAATTCTATTACAAAATACAAATACAATACAAAATATCTTTATTGGTAACACAAATTAAATTTACATGGTAATGTTTTTGGAATCACCTTTTAAGCATGCAATGCTTGTACCAGGTGACTCAGCTCTTTCTATAACTTTATATAATTAACTAAATGTAGAAAACAATAATCATTAAAACAAGTTTAATAAAGATACTAAGTGTAAGATATTTTAATATATTATATAGATATAATTATGTGTGTAAATGTATAATGTATAATTTTAATATTTATGTTATATTTGTGTAATATAAATATAAGGAATAGTTTAAAATTACAAATTAAATAAGATTATAGTGTTAGATTATATTATATCAATGATAAATTTAAAAATATATTATATAATTAATATATATTAAATGTACTTATAATAATATGTTATTGTATGCGAGTCAATAAATATTCAGTTTCTTCGTAGTTTAGTGGAAGTAACCAATTAGTAATTGCCTTCTTACATTCGTAGTAAGGCTTACCATAAATGTTTAATTCATGATTTAACTTATTGTAAAGTAATGCCGATCGTTTAGAGTACTGTACGCTTGCAAAATCGGTTTTAGTTTCTGGAATTTTAGCTATATTGTATTTTCTTCTTTTCATAAATAGTCTTGCATCATAAACAATATCTTTGTCTTTTTTCAGCACAGATTGAAGTATGTACAATTTCCTCACAGATAAACAGTTGCATAATTCGTAAAGGCCACTAGTTGGAAATCTCCTTTTTTTAAAATGCATTATCTTCAGAAGACCACGTTGGGCCCTTTCAAGGTTCAAGAATTTAGTCTTTCCTGCCCCTCCCCAGACTGGAATACAGTAAACCAAGATAGACTGCACCAAAGCGAAATATATTGTGCTTAGTAAGTCGCTATTTTTATTTTCTGATGATTTGGGTGGTGCAATGTGTCTCAACGTTGCGAATATCCAGCTGAGCTTTCGTATTCGGTTTGCAACTTGATCTAGGTGAGGATACCATGATAATCTGTCATCTAATATTACTCCTAGGTATTTAGTTTGTGAGACTTTCTCCAATTTGGGACAGTTACAATTTCCATTTAAAGTAGTGACACAGTTGTGAATCTTAATATTAAAGTCACTGTTTGGTTGGCGTCGAGCATTTATGCTAAAGCAGATGTAGTTTGATTTAGAGGCGTTTAGTGTAAGGAGATTATTTTTTAACCAATGACCCACCCGCTTCAATTCACTTTCGGCATCGATTTTAATTTTATCCCAAGATTCACCAGTGAAGACCACAGCAGTATCATCAGCGTAACAAAATATTTTTGCATTGCATAATTTCATATTACAGAGATCGTTGATGTAAATCAAAAATAATGTAGGGCCTAAAACGCTTCCTTGTGGGACACCATATGAAACTTGGGCGTCGTCACTGATTGTATCTCCCAGTTTAACTTTTTGTTTACGGTTTGAGAGATAGTTTTTTAAAAGCAATAGTGCAGTGTCTCTTATTCCAATTAATTCTAACTTCCGTTCAAGGATGGGAAAAGAAACGGTGTCAAAAGCTTTTTTGAGGTCCAAGAAAACTCCTAAACATCTGTTACCTGTATCTAATTGTTCTGTAACAAAAGTACTCAAATCAGTTATTGCATCTTCAGTTGATATCGCTCGTCGGAAACCATATTGAGAAGGAGACAATATATCAAATTTACCAAGATAACCTAATAGTCGAACATTAAGTAACTTTTCGATGATTTTAGAGATAGCAGACAGGACAGAGATAGGTCTATAGTTATTAACATCGTCACTCTCCCCACCCTTGAATACTGGAGTAATAATGGACGCTTTAAGAGCTGTTGGAAAGATACCTTTCTGAAAACAAAGGTTAGCAAGATGAGTTAAAATAGGGACAATTAATTGCCTAGCATGTTTCAGAAATTGTATTGGGATGTTATCCCAGCCTGGGGCACTATTTGATTTGAGATTTGTTAGTATGTTATCTACCTCATGATGATCAGTATCAAGAAGTAGGAAAGAATTGGGCATTTTAGGGAGATCACTCAAACAAGTGTTCGTAGGGATGGTTGTTTGTGACTTTATATCCTGTGCAAGGTTTTTCCCGATGTTGGCAAAGTAATTATTTACCAAATTTGCAGAGTCTTTAGCTGACGAGAAATCATTGTATTTGTAGAAGGACGTATGCTGATCAAATTGGCGAGATATTGAAGAAGGGCAATGTCAAAAGTACCGGAATAGAAGAGCTTGTATGACTTGATGGACTTCGAAGAGGTGAAAAAGGTGTGTCAGGATCGTAGCAGACGGAAATTTGTAGTCTCCGCTACCCCTCTTGGAGGCAGACGTGAATGAATGTATGTATGTACTACAATCAATATACATAATGTAAGTGTGGTTTGTCCAGATAAAACTCAGAAACGAAACTCTGCAGCCCTTTAAAGGTTTTATGGTTTATTAGTCCATAATGAAGAAGTAGGTTTCCTAATCCATGTAGAAGGTTTAGGTTTGGAACAGCAGGGCTTGGGTTTCCAGATAAAGGTGCCAAAACATAAATGTCTTTTGATAAGCGCCTTAACCAAATGATTCAGCAAACTTTTTTTAGGATTCCTGCTATACGTTTTATATAGGCGCTCTACATGCGAGCAACGCTCGCTGCGGGACGTCGACTCAACGATATATCGTTGCGTGCTTTAGTAAAATAGTAAAAAATTGTGTCTCTGCATTGAATATTTTTGCAAAATTTTGAATTAAATGGGTTATAAGTAGGTATTGTACTGAGGCCAAAACTACAATTTTTACAATTTTGTCTGTCTGTTCAATGAGAGCCACTCAACGGATTTGGAAGCGGTTTTCTTTAATATAATCATAGTGACCCTGGTCGACAAATAAAGGCTCTATGATGTGCTGATAAAATATCCGTCAAGGAGAAAATGGGGTAAAGTTTGATAAAATGCGGGAGCCGCGAGCGAAAGGCTAGCCAGTTATATAGAAATACCACTTATTGTAGAAAGTTAGATATTTACAGTAGTAACAATTAATATAAATGTGCAAAGAGCGCTTTATATACTTAAATGCTTTTCATAGACTGACTTCAAACTTTAAAATTTGAGTATCTATATGAAATAACTCTTATACAGTTTTTTCCCTTACTTTTGGGGACCTCCCATGCTCACAGCGGATGGAAGAACACCACAAAGTCACATATCTTCTTATTTTTACATATTCCGTATAAAAAACATACGAAGCTACACCTCAATTCATGTGATACATCTGTTTTTGCGTCAATAACTAGTATTTGAATCTTATCAATAGTTATCAGCTACCTATAAAACTCTAAGTAGCTTCAAATTTAACTTCGTCCGATACAAAATCTTAAATCAAATCGACATTTTATTTATCTAACTTATTTTATACATCTATAAATAAAGATAATATGTATATTGTTTTTATAAATCTTTATTAATTATTTTATTTGAACGTTAAGAACGTCAATAGCTAAAAAAAAATTTTTTTATGTGATCAAAATGTTTTTAACACTTTTATCTGATCAAAATGTTTATACTAAAACAATAGTACAATGTTAGTTATTATTATCATAATTCAGATGATTAGCAAATGTTAGATGGCTCAGATCCATATTATAGATTTTTCAATGCAAGTGCTCGTAAAGGCCCATTTTTTATGCATCAAAACCGAACAGAAAGTCGATTATTTTGCCCTAGGGCTTTATTATTATTTTTTTATTTTATTTATTTACAATGGTTGGCTTACCTGCAACCTTTCCTGTGTACCATAAATGTAATACTTTTTTTCCATTGTTTAACGGCTCTGGATACAGTCCTTTTGAGCCAATCATAATTTAAAGTTCACAAGATTATATTTGTTTTATTTCCTCACACTACGCATTGAAAAACGTGGTATGATACACGGGCGTAAGAGCAATAAATTACTCGGTTACGTTTAAAACACTTGCTACGCTCGTGTTTTAAATAGTCCTCGTAATTTGTTCCTTTTCGCCCTTGTAGCATAAACTACTATTAAATAATATATTCTATACAGGGCTTAAAAAGGCATTTTACGATTTTCTTGAAACAACAAGCGCTATAAAAAGTTAATTCGCCGCTCTACTTATACGCGTTCCGTTTTATTTATATATCAAATATTGAAATAGTTTTATTTCGGAACCCTAACGTCCAAAAGCATTCTTTTTCTTTATACAATTAGGTAAATTATATGTAATATATTCTCCCACGGAGCTCCCGATCTTGTTTCCTCTGAACAATAGTCTCTTATCAAATATTCTTATCTTCCCCCACCCCGGGCCGGGGGGTGATAGTGACGTTGGAGGGGTGCTTCGGTCTGTCCGAGGGCTCCAATGTCGACTCCTGGAATACAGAAAACAATTATTATTTAATTATATGAATTCATTCCCAAGTTGACAGTTGTCTGTCATACAAAAATAAAGCCAACTTTAGAGTTTGAATCCGTCCTAAATAAAGCCAACTTTAGAGTTTGAATCCGTCCTAAATAAAGCCAACTTTAGAGTTTGAATCCGTCCTAAATAAAGCCAACTTTAGAGTTTGAATCCGTCCTAAATAAAGCCAACTTTAGAGTTTGAATCCGTCCTAAATAAAGCCAACTTTAGAGTTTGAATCCGTCCTAAATAAAGCCAACTTTAGAGTTTGAATCCGTCCTAAATAAAGCCAACTTTAGAGTTTGAATCCGTCCTAAATAATGCCAACTTTAGAGTTTGAATCCGTCCTAAATAAAGCCAACTTTAGAGTTTGAATCCGTCCTAAATAAAGCCAACTTTAGAGTTTGAATCCGTCCTAAATAAAGCCAACTTTAGAGTTTGAATCCGTCCTAAATAAAGCCAACTTTAGATTTTGAATCCGTCCTAAATAAAGCCAACTTTAGAGTTTGAATCCGTCCTAAATAAAGCCAACTTTAGAGTTTGAATCCGTCCTAAATAAAGCCAACTTTAGAGTTTGAATCCGTCCTAAATAAAGCCAACTTTAGAGTTTGAATCCGTCCTAAATAAAGCCAACTTTAGAGTTTGAATCCGTCCTAAATAAAGCCAACTTTAGAGTTTGAATCCGTCCTAAATAAAGCCAACTTTAGAGTTTGAATCCGTCCTAAATAAAGCCAACTTTAGAGTTTGAATCCGTCCTAAATAAAGCCAACTTTAGAGTTTGAATCCGTCCTAAATAAAGCCAACTTTAGAGTTTGAATCCGTCCTAAATATTTATGTCCGTTTACTGCTTATAATCGTCCGGAAAATTGCAGTCGCAAAATCGACCAGGATATTCTAGTACAAAATACTTATAATATTTTTCATCTGCTCCTATACATAGAACATAGAACATTTTTGTTGGTAATGTGCATTACAAGTCATTTTTTTTTATACTAAAATAAGGTACAATTTGCAACATCAAAAGCGGTTTTATCTACATATCTACATTGTTTGACCGATATTTTAATATTAAATTATAACCAGTGATCGAATAATCGGGCGCTTATATACCTAAATTTCACTTAACAAAAAAATAATATGGACATGCCTTTCGGATTCCGGAAATCCCGGGATCGCTTGAAAGTACGGAGATTGCTAAAAATGTTACCTATATCCAAAATTATTAGATGCTTACATATAAAATTTCCGTTTTGTATGGAGTATTTGAAAAAAAAACTTAATTTTTAGTACAAACATTTTCTATGGTTTTTTGAATTGACAAATCGAATTTTTATAATATTTTGTGTGTATGAATGATTATTCATTACGCTAACAGCAACTTCAATTTAGTTTTTGAAAAGTATTAGCTCTTAAACATTATAACGAATTTTATCATAAAAATGGATGACATGTAGTACTGTTTTTGAAGATTTAATTTTATTTATCCAACTGAAAATGAACGCAAAATTTAATATCCAGATGTAAAACCTTGAAATCAACTTTCAAACAAAAAACAAAATAATGGAAATAGCTACTGAATTACAGCAGTAACTTTGAACTCATAAATCTTTCAGTACATATTGGTAGTTTCATAGGTAAGCACCCAATACTATTAGTATATTCCATATGGTTTTAATAAAATTAAGATGGGATAAATCTGTTATACCATTGCTATAATTTCATCAAGTTTGATAGTTCTTACTTAATATAAACAAATATACGAGTATTAGTCAGATTTCGCCTGACTAGTTTCACTGTAATCGTAAAGTTTCTCAGAGGTAAACAGGGTTACGCGACGGTTTCCCGCTTGACTCATTGTCGACTTTGACTTTGCGTCCTGAGAACCTCACGTTTGTGTCTAAACCACGAATCTTTCAGTAATAAAAATTTATTATAGTTAATTTTACAAAATTATTCAATCCCAGGAATCCAGGATTAATTGAAATTTATTCAGAAAGGTATGTCCATATTACTCTTTGTGGGAATAAAAGTGAAGTTCAGGTATATAAGCGTCCGATCCGATCTCTGATAATAACACCGCAAGTCTGCGCTGTAATTGGCCAAATTTATTATAACACCGCTAGAGAATCTATCACAAGCGACGACGAGTAAAGAGGGCGTGACTCAAGAAATAAGTTCATTTTATATTTCATTTTACGTGAAATTGTTAGTTGAAAATATTATAAATAATGTCAAACCGAGGCGATATTTTTGATGGTCGTAGATAAAGTATTGTGTGCAAATGAACATAATTAGACACAGGACACTTGTGCAGTCTACTTCATTCAATAGTAGAACATTATGTTACAGTTGCACAAAATACTATTACTTAGCTCCCCCCCCCCGAATTTATCCCTAAAACCACTTTCGCTCCTTTAGCATTAATAAATTGTTACATACTTGTTCTTTTCCAAGTTTCTGACTGTCATTCTTCAGCTTTTGTGCAACTCTTACTCTTATATGATTATTATCTCTTGATTATGATTATGATTATAAAATGTTTTCTAAAGTAAGTTTTTAAGGCAAGGAGGCGAAACTTTTCTAAGTAACTGATGGAGTTAACTGCACAAGGCAAAGAAAGGAAACAATTTTCTTAAATAAATTAAAGACTGTTCAACTGTTAACAGCTGAAAAATACTGTGTATTTTCCTGGGCATCTGGAAAATGTTGCCTAAGTTCTAAAATTGGGCAAAAACAGGGTTCAGCATTCTCACTTTAGGTAAATATATAAATTTCTAAACAAAATAATTACAGTTTGTGTCAGCGATAGCTAAAATATATATTTTTTCAATAATCATTACCAGTAGAAATTATAAAAATTAAATATTATATTTAATAATATCAGAAAAACATAATAAACATTGTGGCATAAATTCTAATGCCGTCTCTTTTGCACGCGTGAAAAAACTCTGACTCCATCCCACTTTCAAATCATTTTATGATTCACCCAAGTCGCCCTTTTTAGATCCCCTGAGGCTCTAAAAAGGCCGACTTGGGTGAATCATTAAATGATTTGGAAGTAGGATGGAGTCAGAACTTTTTCACGCGTGCAAAAGAGACGGCATTAGAACAGAATCATAATATGATTCATTCAAAGCGGCCTTTTTAGTGGACCTGATCTAAAAAGGCCAACTTGGGTGAATATGAAATGATTTGAAAGTAGGATAGAGTCAGAATTTCTTCATGCGTGCAAAAGAGACGGCATTACAACAGAATCAAAATATGATTCATCCAAAGCGGCCTTTTTGGAGGACCAGGTGGAATGTTATACTACAATGTTTATTATGTTTGTCTGATATATTGTGACACCCATTGACCGCACAAACCGCTCTGAGAGCTGTTAGTACTAAGGCAGAGAATATCTGGGGGCACGGCAGTGCCCCCGCAAAGTCTCGCAGAAAAAACGCGGAACGGCCGTACCATCCTTTTCTCGAAGCAACTCACGGCACTTTCAACCCCCCTGTATCTTCGTTGTGGGTAAAGCTAGAAGTCTGAAATTTCAGGAACCAAGAGTACTTACTGATCCTACTTCTGACCCCTAATTACAACTTTGTACCTATATTTGATTACGAAATATCTCAAGTCAAAGTTCCCTTATTTTGTCACTGACTGACTGACACATCATCAAAAGTCTTAAGGTGTTCTAGCAGGCCTACAAACTTGAAATTTTGCATGCGGTTAGTGTTAAGTGTACATTGCAACAAAAAAATATAAAAATGTTATTTGCGGTTGGTAATTTAATATTTCCATACAAAGTCTATACAAAATGTATGTTTCCAGCTGCATCTATAAATTTGTATGACACTAGATGACGTTGGTGGTATGCTGCTTTGCATTAAAGACGCCTAAAACGAAAAATTCTACGTTAAAGTTAAAGTGCGAAAACTAAAAAATAAAACCGGTAAAGTGCGAATCTGACTCGTGCATAAAGAGTTCCGTACCCCTACACAATACGGGTACGGAACCCTAAAAGTAAATAACAACAATATAGATGCCATAGCAACATTAAGGCGACAAAAAACAAAGCGATAAAACGGTAGCGCCTGACAAAGAATTCGGTACCTTTTTAGTACGGAACCCAAATTTTCATTATTTTACTATAAAGTATTAACTACAGACTGCCCAAAGTTTAAACTTTTGCTTGTATGTTGTATTACCGTTCTAAAGATAGTGCCTTTGTTATAATAATCTGTTCCTTGGGTAAGGCACCCTAAAAAGGGTGGTTTATAATGTTCCACACATTCACAATATTAGTCTATTTAAGAAGAAAATATCAACATTTCGTAATTAAGTCACTAAAAAAACGGTAGTGTGCGAATCCGACTCGCGCATAAAGGGTTCCGTACCCCTACACAATACGGGTATGGAACCCTAAAAGTAAATTGCAACAACATAGATGCCATAGCACCATCAAGGCGACAAAAAACAAAGCGATAAAACGGTAGCGCCTGACAAACAATTCGGTACCTTTTCAGGAAGGAACCCTAATTTTTATTATTTCTTATTTTACTTTAAAGTAGTCTGCCTAAATTTTCAACTTGTAGGTACTTGTATGTATAACCGTTCTAACGATAGAGCCTTTGTTATAATAATTTGTGCTTTGGGTAAGGAACCCTTAAACACATTTAGTCTATTTAAGAAGATAAATATCAACATTTCGTAATTAAGTCGCTATTAAACCGGCTAAGTGCAAGTCAGACTCGCTCAGGAAGGGTTCCGTACTACCATCACACAATATGGGTACGAAACTCCAAATCATTATGGTAAATACCAACAATAAAGATGACATAGCAACATCAAGGCGACAAAAAACAAGGCGCTAAAATGTTAGCGCCTGACAAACAAATCAGCAACTTTTGAATACGGAACTCTAATATTTATATGCCCAAATTTGTTGTTTTACAAAGATAGAGCTGAAACAAATAACATCGAATAATTGGACCCCCCTTGGATTTCCATTTATTGAACTTTTTATGCTGTGATAGGGGCCATATTATTATTTGCCGTGATAGAGGACAATGTAACATATATTATGTGACAATATTTACGCGCTACCTATAACGGCTGAAGCTGTAGACCCATGTGATAGATGGATAGACAGTGGAGGATTAGTAATAGGGTCACGGAACCTAATGATACGGAACCCTAAAAATCAAGGTAAAAGGTTATTTATCAAGTAAAGCTTTAAATATATTAAAGGAAAAATAAAGCGGCTAATGTTATTTTATTTGTATATGCATCCTCTATGATGTAGGTATATTGAAATGTCTATGTACTCGTGTGTCATTCAAAAAAGACCAGGTTTAGCTCAATATTCTGAGAGGTTTAGACATAATAATGTACTCTGTGGTTTAGACTGACAAGCCTGCCTTTCACTTCATAGTCAAAAGAAATTTTAACCTGCCTGTTGCATCTAATTGTGGATAATAGTAGTAATAACTTACCGTAAAAAATAATATTGCAATGGAACCTGAAATATTGTACATAAATGAAAATCCTTGTCCACACCTAGTTGTCCCTATACCTGGAGATGGTTCATGTTTGTTCCATTCTTTGTCATTCTCTATGTATGGTAACATTGAGTCGTCATATGACATTAGGTGTGCGGTAGTCGAGTATGCGCTACGCATTGGGATGAAATGCAACTTTATACGTGTGACGAGCGTGGAGACACATGTACTCGACAGCAATGATGAAAACTACCACCTACGGTTCCGTATCCGAACTTATGGCAGCCACCGCTTTGTATCCATTTACGTTCGAGGTTTACGAAAATGGCCGTTTGAGAGGATCATTCGGTGGCGATCCTGGGATGCCAGTGAAACGTTTACGATTCTCTGGTTGTTTCTTAGGTGGTCATTATGAAATGCTCCTTCCCGATACTATTTTCTCAGGAGTATGTCCTAATGATCAGTTAAAGGGAGTGGGTTTTAAGAAAATCCGCAGCTGACGTGCAAGAAATATTACCCGAGAAGAAAAAAAGGAGGACTACCTACAAAAAGAAATGAGATCCCATCAAAAACATAAAATGTTCAAAAATGGCAAGTCTCGCAACGCAATCCTTCCACCGTAAAAAGTTGTGAGATCTTATGTAAAGCCAAGTCTGCTGTTTTAGTTTTTATGGAAGCACCATTTCATTTAAGTTAGTATGGGAGCACCTATTTAACAAATTTATCATTAATTGTTTCCTATTTAGTTACCTACCAACATTAAGTGACTGTATTAATATTAGTCATCTTTATTTCCTAATAAAATATGGTGACTTTGCAATCGCAGAGCACAAATAAAGCACTGATGCGTAGAAATATCTTCTCAAATCGCTAATAAATTGGTATAAGGTAGCTGATATGTTGTATATGTTGCTGTGCGATTGCGAAGTCACTATATTATTTCACACGTCACACGTCACTCCTCTCATTTTTATTGCATGCAGTGTTTACCTATAATTGGAGTTACACTCTATTCCTACTGTACGCTAGTTTAATTGTATGTTGTTAAGTGTATCATCTGTTGGTAGACCAAATAAATAAATAAATAAATAAATACATATTTTATTAGATAAATAAAGATGACTAATATTAATACAGTCACTTAATGTTGGTAGGTAACTAAATAGGAAACAATTAATGATAAATTTGTTAAATAGGTGCTCCCATACTAACTTAAATGAAATGGTGCTTCCATAAAAACTAAAACAGCAGACTTGGCTTTACATAAGATCTCACAACTTTTTACGGTGGAAGGATTGCGTTGCGAGACTTGCCATTTTTGAACATTTTATGTTTTTGATGGGATAAAGTATTACTCCGTAAAGAAGCGACACTCACCTCCCCGCGCGAATTTAACATCCCCCGCGGTCCCCCGCAAGTTAGTGGAAATCTGGTGGCACTTAGAGCTCGAGTAGCACTCGTTCACTGCGCGCGTATTTTTTTTTTTTGTTTTATTACGATACTGATTTTTAATGAATATGGTTCGTTTTTGTGGTGTTTATGGATGCATTGAAAACGGAGCAAAAAATAAAGAACGCAGATTTTTTTTATTTCCTGCCGATGAACTAAACCAAGGCATTTTCTTTTATGTATTGGTTTAGGGCGTTAACTGCAACTCTCAAGCAGTTGTGTAACAGTTGGTAAGAATTTCAACATTAAGTTGAAATTTTAAAAATCGAATGTTTTTGTGTCACCGTTCGAGCTGAGCAAATTTCAACATGTCCTAAAAATTGACTATTTGTGCCCGAAGTACGGCGATAGAGCTCACCACCCATCACGTTGGGACGTAATATTTGTAGGTGAAACGCGGGTGTACCGAGTGCGGACTGTGACATGCATTTCAAAGTTCACACTCGGAACACCTCTAACACCCCCTCGAGCATTTGATTCAAGTCGTGACGATGTATATATTTTTAATACAAAAATAATCCACGGGGAACCAAATTAGGACCTAGGGATTAACCACGCTAAAATTTAGGAAGAGAATCATATAAGTTGCTGACTATAAATGTTGTCTCTCTCGACCGACGACGCTCACACGCTTGCTGCCAGCCCTAGACTAGCTCACGCACACACACAAGCGTGTGCGGACGAGCCAGATGCGCGCGTGAGAGTGTAGGTAAATAACTTGAGCGAGGACAGAGAAGTGTCGGCGGTGTGACTAAGGGCTGATCTTGAGAACTGATAGGCCAGCCGGCAAACTGAGCCATAGTGGCTTGGTTTTATTTGCTTCACTTATTGTGCGCGAACTTGATTTCTAAGCGTTATTATTCTAAGTATAACAATGAAAAGACATTTGAGGCATTGAGAGCAAGAACAACCTAAAATTTCCTGACACAATTGAAAATCTCCTTTTAGTTTGCACAACAAACAAAAAAAAAAGTCGCAAAATAACTGAGGTTTTCCGTGCGCCAAGTCGTGTTTCCGTTGAGTCTGCAAAATGCAAACTCTACTTTAAGTAAATGCAAAATTGTTGTTCTAAATTACTTTGCAATATAAAGTAGTATTTGATGAAATGCATTACTATAATCTACAACAAAGAGTTCAGCGTGTGATGCTATTGGCCACGACAAACCCGGAACAAATTATACAAAATCTATAGCGGACGCCCGTTGCTTGCGTGGATCTCGTTTCTTCCAATCCCCTGGGAATTGACTGAAATCCCTTAGCAGATGTCAACGTCATCCACGGAATCTACAGTTTAAATTTTATATTCCTAAGTCCAGCTAGACCTAGGTGTTGATATATCCGTCAGTCTGGGTGTTGATAGATCAGTCAGTCAGGGTGTTGATAGACCAGTCAGTCAGGGTGTTGATAGATCAGTCAGTCAGGGTGTTGATATATCAGTCAGTCAGGATGTTGATAGATCAGTCAGTCTGGGTGTTGATATATCAGTCAGTCTGGGTGTTGATAGATCAGTCAGTCAGGGTGTTGATAGATCAGTCAGTCAGGGTATTGATAGATCTGTCAGTCAGGGTGTTGATAGATCAGCCAATTAGGGTATTCGTTGAAATGTATATATTTTGAAAGTAAACTTACATGTTCAGAGTCCACTTTATCCATTTCAAGGAAGGTTCTCATCATCTTCTGTGTTCTCTTGTGTGCTGAAGCTGCTCGTTGCTGGAGAATCTAGACAGTACAAATGTAAAATAAAAAAATAAAAAAAATTGTTTTTAATATGTCTGCCCAATTGGTTTTACTAGGTTAAACGCGAGTCGCTTAGCGCAAATTGCATAATTTAACATTGTATTTCATGTTTTAAAAGTAAAAAATTGAAAAACCTTTTGGTATGTGGCAGTTAACACCAAAAGTTCAGTGTTAGTGAGGTTTATAAAGCAAGAGTTTGAAATTTAATGCAAAATTAGTCATGATCTTGTCCAAACAAAGTTAAAACAGCATTTTTAGAGAAGATGTGTACACAATTTCAAACTCTTGCTTTTTAAACCTCACTAATACTGAACTATTGGCGTCAAATGCCACAGACTAAAATGCTTTTAAATTTTAAATTATATTTATTAATTAAATAGGTATTTTACAAGCAAAGTTTAGATTGCTAGGTGTACGCGCAAAAAATTACATGTCATTATTATTTTTTAATTTTTAGGGTTCTGTAGCCGAAGGGCGCCAAACGGGACCTACCTATTACTAAGTCTCCGTTGTCTGTCGGACCGTCCGTCCGTCTGTCACAGCTTCAGTCCTATTAGGTAGCCAGTTGAAATTTTTATAAAATACGTGTTACGTACTATGGCCTTTACTTGAAAACAAAAAATTAAAATTTAGGTAAATATCAATAAATAAGGATATTATCAGCTCGTATTGGGAATTCTGGCGAACACGGTGCTAAAGGGGAAAACGCCAGGAAGGTTAATTTCCAATAAAATTAACTTGCAGGAAAAATTCGGCTCAGGATATTGATGATGCGTCTATCGGAGAGAGTCAAAGTAGACGCTACAAACCTGCAACCTCCTCTGCTCTGCTTCCGCCAGCTTCTCCTCAATGTCAGGCAGTGTGACGTCAGGCTGCGGGGGCTGCAGCAGCCTCTGGACATGAGGCGGGGGGGACGCGGGGAGTGGCTTGCGCGTCGTGTCCAGTTCCTCCAGGGGAATCTCGAAGGCTATGGCTGCGGGAAGAAGCAGGAGATCATTCGATCAGTTTTATGTATGTCAAATCTAATATAGTTACGACATAATTCCCCAAGGTGTCAGACGTGCTCCAAGTATGAACTATGAAATCCAAGTCACAGTTCACACACGTACACCTCCATTTCACCAACGATCAACGTGATGAGTGGGCGGTCCTTTACAGGCAGATAAATTGGGTACGATTCCTATTGGACACAAAATTAGCAAGCATATAATTTTCTAAGAATATGTTTATTTTGCGAAATCCATCGCTATGAATACTCTAAATATTGTTAGAGTGCATTACAAACTAGGAAAGATCAATCTTGTCTTGATAACAAGAGGTCGCAGGTTCGAATCCTGTCCCGGGGAACTTTTCAAATTCTTGTCTTTGGATTTGTTTCTGATTAATCTTTTCTAGTTTGTAATGCACTGTAATAATATTTAGAATATAATTTTCATTTATAATAATATTTTTTATTTTATTTTATTTATTTAAGGAAAACTTACAGCTATAATATATATATACGAGTAAAACATACAAACTTACTAACAGAAAAGCCAATTACAAGTTTTCACAGATGGGTTCAAATTTGGAAACATAAGGTACAAAAAATAAACAAAACAGTTACGAGTACAATACAGATAATCACAGTTTAGCAGTAACAAAGAGATGAAGAAAGAGTAACGTAAATAACAATGTAAAAATAAAGTAGAAATTTAACCCAAAAACAATGCAGAATCTTACAATCTATTTGACAGAGTCACAAAATTTAGTAGTTATACATTTACAAATACTATTAATACTATTACAAAATAAATCGATGTCACTGTTGTCTGTACATAAGCTATTAAATGATTTAGCAGCTCTTGAAAGAAAGTCATTTTGTCTGTAATTAATACTATCTACGGATATACGCAGGAGCTTTTAATTACTGCCGTGAAAATCGGTAGGGCCGGCAGTTGTATCTAGTGTATGTATATCGATGGTAGCAAGTATCTGTGACGTAATTGGAAATTATACAGGGTACAATTTAATCAACCGTCTGATTTCCTATGGGAGGTACAGTAGGTGATAGATAGCACACATGTGAAGTTTGAGGTGGATCAGATACGGTAATGGTAATTTACGTGACCACCCGTGAACAAAACTGAATAGAAACTTTATTCACACATTAATAGTTACTCGATGCGATATGACCGACTTCATCTGATCCACCTGAAACTTTATCTCAATCATCTACTCAACCTCCCATAGGTATTCGGGCGGTTCATCTTACATATATTACAATTCTGTACCCAGAACCAACTCTCTTGCGATAGTTATAAACAATGCACCACCTCGGTATCAAAGATTTCAAAAGTTTAGATGAGCCCTGGCACCTAAAATCTATTGCATTGTTTTTGAATGTGAAATGTCACACTTTTGGCTTTATTCGTATTTCTTGAAATGTTAGTGCACTTTAAAAATGTACACGACGGCAGATTGAGATCCTTTTTTTTGTAAAAATTCATTAAGGCGTCCAACTATCGCTGTGTTCAGATGAGCACAGATTCCAAACGTGTGAGCGTCACCCATTTAAAGGTGAAAACATTTTGGTGCTGTCATACTACGGTAAGGGCTTATCTTTACTTTTGAAATCTTTGCTCGATATACCATGGTAGTTCTCACAGAATTGTTCTGTGGTAGTTCTTATTTCCCCTCCGTTATTGTGTAATCTAACAAAAGAGTGGATCTTGTCAAATTTACCATAAGTTATTGAAACTATTGTATGACTTATTAAATTATTAATAATGGGCTTGTCAGCTTGTTTGCTTGTTTGCTTGACAGCCCACAAAAACGAACGTGCTCAAAACGAACGTGGTCAAAACGAACGTGCTCAAAACGAACGTGCTCAAAACGAACGTGGTCAAAACGAACGTGCTCAAAACGAACGTGCTCAAAACGAACGTGGTCAAAACGAACGTGCTCAAAACGAACGTGCTCAAAACGAACGTGCTCAAGACGAACGTGGTCAAAACGAACGTGGTCAAAACGAACGTGCTCAAAACGAACGTGGTCAAAACGAACGTGCTCAAAACGAACGTGCTCAAAACGAACGTGCTCAAAACTAACGTGGTCAAAACGAACGTGCTCAAAACGAACGTGGTCAAAACGAACGTGCTCAAAACGAACGTGCTCAAAACGAACGTGCTCAAAACTAACGTGGTCAAAACGAACGTGCTCAAAACGAACGTGGTCAAAACGAACGTGCTCAAAACGAACGTGGTCAAAACGAAACGAAAAGCAAACAATTGGTCAAAAACAATTATAAAAATAATATGAAAAAAATTCTAATATCACTTTGAAAAAAAAAAATTGTATTACGCCAGGATAGACAATGTCTACCCTAGAGTGAACATTTCCTACACAAACTTTTTTTTTTTCAAAATGAGATTTATTTTTTTTTATATTTTTTTTATTGTTGTTCTTGACCAATTGTTTGCTTTTCCAGCAAAAAGTTCTGTGCACGCCACAACTGTTTTGCAGAAATTCTTCCAAGCGAAAAGTTTTCTCCGGTTGTACCATTTGAGTTTTATTTTAGTTACCGGAAGTTTTGAAGGGAAAAACTGAAATGAAACTAAAAAGGTTGTTGTTATCCCAGCGGTCCTATTATGTATCTCTAGTTGCCAACTGGACTGGGTGCCTATCATCAAAAACATAGATATACCATCGAATTCCGATTGTCTAAGGATAAGAACACTTGAAGTGACGATACAGTTCGTAAATACCCACTAAAGACAATTTTGAAAGTTCAGTTTTATCTATATTTTTGATGATAGGCACCCAGTCCAGTTGGCAACTAAATATACATAGTGAAGGGGCTGGAATTAAGGAGAACTTTGAATAAATTTTACTTAACTTGGATTCGAATAATTTAACAGCGTTACAAAAACTTATTTTTAGATGGTTTGAAAGGGACGAAAATGTGCTTAATGTTTTACGAATTAATGTTACCTATCTTTAGAAATCTGCTAACCTGTAAGATGGACCTGGGTCGCAATCTGGACTGCAATCTGTTGTTTTAGTGATAATGTGAATAATATAATGCGTTATCTACTACTTTACTATCTCTTACTTCAAAGGCAATTTATTTTATCATTATGTGTGGGGTAGATATGTAGGGCTAAAGGAGAGGGGCTAAAAGCTAAAAGAGCTAAGGCTAAATCAGCTGAGTCACACTGACAAAATATATCATAAATTACATAATAGACTATAGTGTAAGGTTTTGTCAGTGTGACTTAGCTGATTCTTCTTTTTAGCCCTTCATATGTTAATAGAGCGATATGTATATGTAGAAACGACTTGTATGTAGAAACGAAATGTATGTAAAAAACGATAACTTGACTGAAACGTATGTAAAAACGATATATATTAGAAACTACATGTTTGTAGAAACTAGTGTTTGTAGAAAGATATATTTGTAGAAACGATATGTAGGTATGTAATAAACATATGTTTATAGAAAATATTGTACGTAGAAACTCAAAAAAACTACGTAATTAAACAGTTAAGGCGTTACAAAAAAATTGGGTTTTTTCGAATCAATTTACTCCACTATAACGTCATCTATGTATTTCCCTTTTGGGTAAATGTTTATTGAGTATTTGATCAAGATTCTCACTGAAGGAAAACGCGATTGGATGAAATTTTCTCGATAGAATTTAATTCCGAAAAGACATCTAAATTGTTTTATTTTTTCCTGTAATTCTGAAATCCTAACTAATTTCATTGTGTAATTGCATTCAAAATGTGGATATTATGTATTTGTAAAGTCTCCTTGAAAATCTTTTTGACAAAATAGCTTAGTACATTTCACATAAATAAAAACCGACTTTTTGCTGCATTTCCACGAATCCGTCCCACTCGCACTGAGGGTTTTTTCGCATATGGAGTAACAGGGACGCTAAAACTTTTACGTATCGCCTTAAGGCGATTACCTTCGCCAAATTAGCAGCTCGATGTTTGTCGATACGAATATCGATGGAAACGACACTAAAATACGTTCATATCAGCGCGCAATGCATAGTGGCTGTAACAACGACGCGACGCTCGCTGCGTCCTTGATAGGGCGAAATAGCTGAAAATAGTAGTTTTCACATGGACGTGATTGTTTGATTGAACAATCCTATGTTATGTTTATAGCTATCAAATTTATCTATTTATCGAAGCATAAATGAATTAAATCGACCAAGCCGCTTAGGATCAGTAGGGAATTTAAGACAAAGAACTCCATTCTGTTGAGTTTTTTTTTCAAATAGAAGTTTTGATGGTATGAAAAAGAAAAATGTTGCATATTGTAGCATTTGCTACAGGTATTCAACCTTATTCATCTATTTTAGTCTTTCTTTGTCGTTGATTTCTTTACTGAATTTTCAAATTTTAAAGTTTAGAAAATCTTGTCATGTTTTTTTTGTTATTTTTCTCATATCGAAAAGTATCGTCGTTGAAATAATACAAAATTTGCAATAGAAAATTAATATTTAAAATTTGAAATCCCATTGGATTCACAAAACGGAGCACATTTGCCCTAGAGCCATGGAAGCATTGTTTTGCGTACTCTTGGTTTCATTCTCTGAAAATCCCTTTTGTCCCGTTTCCAATACGTTAATTTCCTTGCCCGGTTTACGTAGGCATGTCTTGACGCTGTTGTTTTATTTCTTTACAGCGACCCTTCAGGTTTTTTAAGGGTTTTCCATTTCTTCCATTTTCTGAGCACCACCTTTTCATCCTGTTTGGTTGCGCATCAGAAGCTTGAAGAGTTCGCTACGTAATAGCGGAGGTTGAAGGGACGGATCACGTATGCTGGTAAAGTCCGTTTCCCAAGTTATTTCTGAAGTTGGCGCATGACAGTCACGGTTTGACTGACTACTCCGTGGGAAGAATTCCAACATCTACATCACGAAGACACCCCTATCAGGTTTTATATCTGTAGCCTGGCATTTAATAGACCCTGAATCAATCATTTTCTTCATTAATGTAAAGCTAGATAACGATTGCTTTTAATACCTTAAAGTTATATTTTCTCTCGACAAGAAGTTACTAATACTTCCGCGAAATACTAGTTTCTGGGAGCCTATAAACTGGTTGTAACATTCAATTTCGAATCCATAATATCGTAAACCAATAGTGTCGTTAAAGCTACAATAGATTACCAAAATCCTAAAACAAGATAGAGACTAGGTATTTTTTTTTGTGTTAATTTTCGAAGTTCCGACGTACCTAATACTCTTCTGATATACTTGTGTTTTTGTACCTTTCTTTTTTTTACTTCAGTATTGTTATTTTTAGTTTACTCAAAAAAAATTAAATAGTATCTTTATCCTGATTTATCCTTTTTTTTTGGCTGTCACCAGGCTTGCCTGGTGGCAGTCCAAATTTAGGCCAGATCAACCTAATTAATAAAATTACACTCGTGATTGTCAAGTAGCTTACTTATTTTAAATGTAATGCTATAATATGTTATCTTAGAGTTAATAATTCATAATACAGTTTTTCAATATTTTTGGTTTGGCCGTAAATGAGGAGTAGGCTTTAGAAGGTACCCATTTGGCGATACTAAGCCCCTTAAGTTTTATAGTGAACTATTGTTATTAACTTGAGCTCATTAAAGCAGGACTTTTATATTTGAAATCTGAATTAAAGATTTGAATTTACCCTTATAATTCTCATTTATCTTTAACACAACAGTTCGCAGTCCAAATCGTGGCTCAGATGCATCAAACAGAACTATAAAAACTAAAGAAGATATAGAATAGACAAGAATAGAAAAAGAAATGCTTCGGTGGCTTGGACAAGGACATGTACAGAGGATGAATGAAAGTAGAGCGATGAAAGAAATTTAATGTGCGCAAGTGGAAGTTACAGCTCGACCAGACCACCGTGGAAGGACGTATGCTGACCAAATTGTCGACATATTGAAGAAGGGCAATGCTAAAAGTACCCACAATAGAAGAGATCTATGATTATTTATGACTAGATTGATGGATGTGGGAGAGGCGAAAGACGTGTCTCACGATCGTAGCAGATGGAAATCTGTAGTTTCTGCCTACGCCTCTAGAAGACAGACGTGAGTATATGTATGTATGTATATTAAAACTCACGTGGTTTAGGCTTTAGTGGCGTGTCAGGTAGTACCACTGTTGGGAGGTCATCGTGGCCATTGTCAGGTTTGTGCCCGTTCACCAATCCCTTTCCATTGGTCATCTTGTGTCCGTTGGTTGTGGCCTCCTGCGCCGGAGTCACTTGGCTTGAAGACCCGCAACCCATCACGATCTCTGATTGGTTGGTAGTTCACATCACAAATTTTGATTGTTCAGCACTTCGTTTTGATTGCTCCAAAGTTATTGTGCAGCAGTTTTGATTGAACTAAAAAATAAAACATGAACGTTATCATTGGATAAAGCAATTTCATAACAATTTATTGCTACTATTTATGTGGGTGATATTTTCGAAACCAATTATAAGAGATAGCATCACGTAATGCTCGGTTCTGAGAATGATTCACGATCATGAAATTTCATATAATTTCCCTGAAAATATAATGGATATTTCCAATGAAAGTTGGTCATAACAAATATCAGTTCAACGACTGTCACATTGAAAGCGTAAATAATTTTTATTGAGATTATTCAGACACAAAGTGAGTCAGGGAAAATTAAAATGATCTATAGAAAAAATATTTGCGATTAAAGCAGTAGTTATCTATCATTCTTGTAAAAAACTACGAGTTGGCTTGGCTTTACAAAATACATCGTCGCTAAATTAATCCCCGAGTGAGTGTTAGGGGTGTTTTCGAGTATGGACTGTAAAATGCAAGTCACACTCGTACACCCACGTTTCACAGACAATTATCACGTCCCAGCGTGACATGTGGTGGGCTTTATCGCTGTAATTCGGACACAAATGGACACAAAGCTTAAGGCGCTACGGAAAAAAAGTCGACACTTTTAGAACTTGCATATCTACTTCAGTAAAGAAATTTTTGTTTTGATAAAATGGTATATTATTTCTGGAATCTTTTTCTAGGGATCTGTTGAACAGAAACGCAATTAGAGAAATTCGGCTCGATACAAATACGTATTGAAATGAGGTCTTTTTCGACACCAATTTTCCTGGTTTGCCAATTTGGAATGACATATCGACTGCAGTTACATTTTATTAGATGGGTTTTAACATTATTAAGGACCTGTGGGTCTACCGCGTAATTCTCATTTTCATCAACATCAACTTGAGATTGAAATTTGACGTGCGTGCGACGACGCCCGCCTAACATGCCATCTCTTTTGCACGCGTTGAATTTCGCATGCATTTGCTTGAAGTTGATACAAATGAGAATTACGCGGTAGAGCCCCTGGTTAAACGAAATTTAGGTAGCAACATTAGTACATTAATTTATATTAATAAAAAACCGAATTTTTGCTACTTTTCCTCGAATCCGTCCCTCTCACACTGTAAGTTTTTTCGCATATGGAGTAACAGGAACGCTAAAACTTTTACATATCGCCTTAACGTGCCTTTTGAAGCACGCAGACCGAATACCAATGTGTCCCTACGGGATTTGAACCCGTAGCTCCGGATTAGTAGTCGAGTACTCAAACCAATAGACCACACATACCGCACTTATTTATAAAAGCTGCAAAATTACATTTTAAAACCTAAGAAAGCAGACTAAAATTTTATGTAAAGTAAAGTCTGTCCATCTCATCTAAAAAATCTAGGCAAGTTTTAAAATAAATAAAGCAATTTGCATGTATGATGTAACCATAACAAAATTTATGTATGAAAAAAAAAACCTTGCCGAGTTCTACATATTCAGTAGCTAACAATGCTTTCTCATAAAACTAGTGAAGGACCTAGTAAATTATTACGGTTAAATTGTTACGGTATTGAATATATAGTAAATTGTTACGGTATTGGTACTGCAATGCCTTTTACTGAAAATGGGGGCTATTTTTTTTACACGACTGCCCTAAAAAAAAGGAGTTTATTGTTTTCAGGGTTCATGTATGTATATTTCTTTATTCCAATATATCTTCTGAACGCTTTAACCAATTTGGATTAATTAAGGTGTCATAAGAATCTCTATACTATCCGGATTGGCACTGGGTTTAAAAGTACTTAATAAAAATAAATAATGAAAAAATATTAAAAACACGACTGCCATATTTTCAAAATGAACTAAGTAATGACACCCAGTGCAGTCGGGATGAGTCGGGGGACATACAAAACAACACGTATCCAATGGAGAATTTGAAATTATGGCAGTCGTGTTTTTTAATATTTAAATATTTTTTTCTCATTACCGTTTTTGGTGAGATTTATAAATGACTAGCGGATGCGCCGCAGTGTTGCCCAAAGATTTCAAAAGTTAAGATGAGCCCTGGTACCTAAAATCTATTGCATTGTTTTTGTATGCGTGCGTTAATATAATGCCGACGCGCGCACACTTATGAATGCGCAATCTGTCTACCTACGGTCAGCAAACTGATCAGACTACTAAAGTTGTTAAAATTATTAACTTTAAGTACACAACTATCAACTATTCCAAACGTGTGAGCGTCACCCATTTAAAGGTGGAAACATTTTGGTGCTGTCATAGTAAGGGCATGTTTTTGCTTTTGAAATCATCGAAATAATAATTATTTCGATGTTTGAAATCTTTGGTTTTACCCGATCCTGTCTTTTTATTAAAACACGCTACTAGACAGTAAAATCAAATTTCCTTACCCTCCTTACCTTAAAATAGGATAAGTTTCTTTACAAATATTTCAATAACTGGATGAATTTGATCCAAATTCCCTGTGTAATAAAAAATATTAAATATTATGTGATGGTGGATTAGAAGTTTAAATATTAAGCCGTCATGGGGACTGCTGACAGAAGTGAAAACTTTACGGTGAAATTATCATTTTGAAGTTACACGTCATACTCATAGCTACAGATCATAGAGAAAGTACCCCTAAAGAGGTGTAATGACACTTGGTTGGCGTGTCGGTGACGCGAACCCATAAGATTATTCCCTACCAAAAATCGCTCAACGCACCCAAAGAAGTTTTCACTTTAATAGATTACTCAACCAACTTAATATTGCAAGTTTGTTTCGTAGAATTAGTAGGTAGTGATAAGTTTGTAATTTCTATTTAAATTATACAAGTATATTAACCTATTTAAATGGTACGTAATGAACCCTCAGGGCGTGAGTCCTACTCGCACTTGACCGTTTTTATTTTATTATACCAATCAAATGAGCATTAACTAATTGTTTAGTTTTGTCAAACTGACGGAATGCATGAATCATTCATGCATGAAATGTTTTGCATGAATCACATTATGATTCTGTTCTAATACCGTCCTTTTTGCACGCGTGAAGAAACTTTGACTCTATCCTACTTTCAAATCATTTTAGGGGACCTAAAAAGGCCAACTTGGGTGAATCATGAAATGATTTGAAAGTAGGATAGAGACAGAGTTTCTTCATGCGTGCAAAAGAGATGGCATTAAGGCGCTCTTATCCCAGAAGAGTGACTCTCTGTCTTTTTCTTTACGTGTTAGGAGTAAAGAAAATAACCACACTTTTGTACTTTTTCGTTGTTTTTATCTGTTTTTAAATTGTTTAAAAATAAGGGATATGTTTATTAAAACCCACTTACGTGGTCGACCTAGAAAATTTAAAGAGCAATGTTACCAGATATGTTTCGTTAATAAAAGAGTGGAATTATGGAAATGGCATGATTTGAAAGGTATAAGACCTACATGCTGTGTTCGTGAATTATTTCTATCGAGCAAAGTTTATCTGATCGTGTAACACATGCGTGGAAGACCTAGATAAAGGTTCGAACTATATAGTGTATTTTTTTTTTGGAAGTTTAAGACGATATTTGAAAGTTCTATTTGACTTTGAAATTACTGATTTTGGGATAAGAGCGCCTTAAAACAGAATCATAACATGATTCATCCAAAGCGGCCTTTTTAGAGGACCAGATCGAACGTGGCGGATCTGACTCGAGTTTTCTTTCTCCTGTATTGTGCACACGTCGCGAGAAGATTTTTTAATCCGCAAAAACTTGTGCCCGGCTCTTGGTGGAGATACGTTTGTGCCTGTAAAGTGGCCGCTTGCGTCAGCCAGGCGGGAATAAAACTATTGTGTGAAATAAACTGATATTCGTCTAAAATACCCTGGAGAATTTTATGCCTGGACGGTGCGGTGTGACTGGCTAACCGTGCGTTGTGCGGAGTGGATTCTAGCTGGGCAGGTAATCCCTTAGATTCCTTGTTCCTTTCATTGTGTCTTTGTACCTGCCAGGCTCGCTCCGGACCCCAGAAGAACCAATATGTTTATACTCTTTATTATCACAAATCATGAATAACTAACCACAATTTGTTAAAAGATAAAAAAACGAAATCAAGTGATTATCAGAACTCAACTTATCCTTCGTTAAAAAGTATTTTCGAAAGTGACGTACAAGTTTTGAAAGTAGATGCGAAAAAAGAAGTATCCACTTCAAAATTTACTGTGAACGAATCAATAAGTATTGTCTCCAAAAGTGGAATTTTCCTCTACAAACATCTTTTTATTTTAAACATAAGCCTGGCCATTAATAAAACGGAAATTGTGAAAAAGATAATATTTATGAAAATCGTGACGCTGTATTTTCAAAAAAGAAACAAAGCATTTCAAATTCCGAACACGAGGCAGGGATTATTATTTTTCTTTTTTATATAGAGGCGTGGAACTGACGTAGTTATTCTTTATTCCACAAACAGGATTATAATTAACAATAGAATTATGTATACATAGGCGCGCTTATGTCTAAAAAGAGATTTCTTACAGCAAAACCAGGAGGAAACAACAACAAAAAATAATCATTTAAGTACTTATACAAATTTCAAGGCAAAATATTAATCATCCATCCATCAGCCTAGTTCGTCCACTGCTGGACATAAGCCTTTCCAGGACTTTGCCACTCCCGGCGGTCATCCTGGAAGAATTGCCCATACTCACACACGCTGGGCAGGCGGGTTGGTGAGCGCGGTGCCGGAACCCTCGCACCAGTGACGCCGCTGCCCGTCACCAGTCTGTTCCATATAAGGCCCGGCTATTAGGGATGGATATACCACCATCCATCGGTCCCAGGTGGGCCTCCTGGTTTTTTGCCTGTGAGCTGTCCTCTTACTCTCCCCTGAATTATTTCGAGGGGTCTCCAAGTAAGATAGTGGTACCTCCACAGTCGAGCCGGGCATCAGCTCTACCACCTGAAGTAATTGACAACGTTAGTTGTCAGTAAATTGACACGTTAAAACTTTATTCTTCCACCGTCCGGTGGATTTTGTGTTGAAATTCACAAGTATCAGCCGAAAAACTGGCCTTTAGGAAAAATGCGTTTCAAACTTTAATACCTTCGCTTGATTTGCCGCTTCAGAGATGGAATCATTAGTGTAGTGGTAGTGTACTAGGTTTTGATAACCAGCGGACCTATTATGTATCTCTAGTTGCCAATTGGACGACGTGCGTATCATAAAAACATATATATACTATTGAATTCCGATTATCTAACGATATATTCGCACTTGAAGTGAGGACAGAGTTCGTAAATAGTTCAATACCCACTAAAGGCAATTTTGAAAATTCAGTTTTTGTCTATGTTTTTGATGATAGGCACCCAGTCCAGTTGGCAACTAAAGATACAGAATAGGATGGCTGGTGTCTGGGTTTGAATCCACGTCAGAAGTAATTCTTTTGTTTTTCTTTTATCGGAGTTAGGAAATTTAATCAAAATGTCAAAAATAGGTGCGTCGACGACCAAAACGAAGCGGAGCAAGGGGGAACTTCATTAAAAGAGCAGATAAATAACTTCAAAAAGTGTCAATTTTAACGGCATAGCCCCTTAAATTTTAGTTACGTCAGTATCTATCCAGTTTGTTAGGTTAAAAGAAACGAAATACTTAAATATTACAGCTAAGATTAACTTTGTTTCACGAGAAAATGTCACCAGATGAAGTTGACCGAAATGTCGAGCTTTTCTTGTAATATCAAAGTGTGTCTTTGCTGCTATATCTTATTTCAGTGTAAGGAAACAGCCATCAAAGGTTTTTTTCAAATATAAATTTTATAAAAGTCAAAAATACAGGTCTTGCATAATACGTTTTTTCAATATTTTTGGTTTGACCATAAACGAAAAGAGGTTGTCAAAACAGCATATTTGGGTCAGTTTTACCCATTAATGACAAACGGTATCGAATATTGGGGATCATTGGAAATTGCCAACAAAGTATTCAAATTACAAAAAAGGGCTGTCCGCATTATGATGAATGCAGCAATAGATGCACATTGCAAACCACTCTTCAAACAACTTGTTCTATTATCATTATTTGGTGTATTTGTTTTAAAGATGGCTTTGTTTGTTAGGGAGAACTCAAACATGTTCAAAATTCTCGGTAGTGGTCATAATTACGAGTATGATACGTGAAGTAAAGGAGTACACAAGTTGTCAATCGTGCAACATAACCATAAGCATTTTGAGCGAAGTATTACACATAGTGCAACAAAAATTTATAATCCATTACCACTAGAAATAACAAAAGAAACAAGAATAAAATGTATTTAAAGAAAAAGTTAAGAATTGGATCAAAGATCAATATATGTATGATTTAAAAATGTTCTTTAGTTAAGTTAACCCTAGTTTATAAGATATGACAAGAAATGATGTCATATTTATTTCAATAAATGATTCTATTCTACGACGAGTAGGCTTTAGAAAGTACCTATTTGGCGATACTAAGCGCCTTAAGCTGTTGGTCCACTTGTGTCCGAAGTACGGCGATAGGGCTCACCACCCATCACGTTTGGGACGTAAAAATTGTCGGTGAAAAGCGAGTCTAACAAGGAGACTAGCATTTCACAGTTCACACTTGGTACCACCTCTGACACCCCCAAGGAGATGTCAGAAGTGTGCATTCTAAATGCAAGTCACAGTCCAAATTTGATACGTCCGCTTTTCACCGACGAAAATCTCCTAAAATATACCTTTTCTGTTCCGCAAATCGTAGACACATTTATTAACACCGTTTTAAGACATTCTGAGTATTATTATTTTATTCTATTTGATTTGAATGTATAAACGATTTTTTTTTACTATTTACAATCAGGCTCACGCGTTCGCGTCTTAGCGCTTCGTCCGCGGCACTAGTAGCACAATAGATATCAACCTACTGTGCTACTTCCACATATTCCTCTATAAGTTGTTTCACCCGAACAGCCTTTTTTCACAGTGATAGTGGTTGTTTTAGAAGGAGTAAAGAGTTTTGATACTTTTTTTTTACAAAAAAAAAAGGGGTTTTTTCGAATCCATTTACTCCGCTATAACGTCATCTACGTATTTTATTTTTGGGTAAATGTTTATTGAGTATTTGATTAAGATTTTCACTGAAGGAAAACGCGATTGGATGAAATTTTCTTGATATAATTTAAATCCGAAAAGACCTCTAAATTGTTTTATTTTTTCCTATAATTCTTAAATCCTAACTAATTTCATTGTGAAATTGCATTCAAAATGTTGGTATTATGAATTTGTAAAGTCTCTTTGAAAATCTTTTTGACAAAATAGCTTAGTACATTTTATATTAATAAAAAACCGACTTTTTACTACTTTTCCACGAATCCGTCCCACTCACACTGAGGGTTTTTTCGCATATGGAGAAACAGGTACGCTAAAACTTTTACGTATCGCCTTATTTTGGTGATTGTGTATTTAAAATGTGTTTTCGTGCACTTGGCTCGACGTGAGCACCTATCACAGAGGGGGCCTGTATCAGCGTGTGGCCGTTGTGATCCGTGGCTAAGCAACGCTTGGCAATGTCAGTCTTTGGATGGGATTTACATGAACGTATATATATATTTGGAAATCATGGCACTACCCCAACAACTTCCCCATTGCCAAAGGTTAGCTGGTAGAAAATACTAAGTAGTATTAAGCTCGCCTGTGTACAAAAATTTAACTTGTGCAATAAAGAATTTTATTATTATTATTATTATTTTTATTCTTAATTTCTCTCTTTTTTCTAAGAGGTAAAAGTGGCACGGACCGAGGCCAAGTGCAAAGTAGTTTACATGAATAGGTATGTGTTCTGGGATGAGTTAGACTGAAGGAATTTTCTTGTGATACGACAGGTGTTTAGAATTACAGCTTTTTGTAGAAGATAAATTGTATGAGTCGGGATATCCAAAGTATTTAAACTAGTCACAACATTTTTAGGAATAACGCCTGTAGTTGATATTATTATTATTTCGAGAATTTTTGATCTCGTCTCTCCCTCTTGGCCAAAAGAATTTAAAGAGAGAGAGAGACGGTACATCCCTCGGCAGAAGCACAGTCGACCGAGGTTCAGAGCCCCAGGGAAAGAAATTATTATTATTATTATTAACGTCCCTCCATGCTTCGGAAAGCAGGTAAATCTATGGTTCCCGGATAATATCTAAAGATAATGATCGTTAAGTCATGTCAGAGGCCTGTTTAGCGGTCTGAACAACTCTGACACCAGGTTGGCCACTAATCACACTACAAGAAGAAGAAAAAAAAAGAAAAATTCATACGGATCATGTACGGACATGTTGCAAGGCAATGCCCATATTGTGAAGCAAAGAGAAGGGCGCCCTCCAGCTACTTGGTGGTCCACTGTGTCCAAGGACTTAGCACGAGCCCAGCTGAATCAAGAAACTTGAAATAAATAAATTGACCTACCAAAACACAAAAAACCTTTTGAACGAACAGACAGACTTAAACAGATCCCCATTGTTATACTATTTCAAGTAACTCTTTTTTTATAATTTTTTTTTAAATATACACTATAACAGCTTTTAAAGTTTTTAAAAAAAATATAAATATACTGATAAATAAGATAGACAAATATAAGGAAATCTCAAGATATATTTCGGGTCCGACCTGTGGGTCTACCGCGTAATTCTCATTTTCATCAACATCAACTTGAGATTGAAATTTGGCGTGCGTGCGACGACGCCCGCCTAACATGCCATCTCTTTTGCACGCGTTGAATTTCGCATGCATTTGCTTGAAGTTGATACAAATGAGAATTACGCGGTAGAGCCCCTGGACCCGGCATCAGTTGAGTATCTTAATTAAAATAAATAGACATTGACATATATATAATAAAAGTACATGACATGACAGGTTATGACCTAGACTACCTATTTACAATCTATCTTAATATTAACTTATTATAAATTGTCATTAATAATAATGATGATGATGATGATGATGATGATGATTATTATTATGAGCAGGAGGAGGAGGATGATGATTATGATGATAATGACGATGATGATGATGATGATGATGATGATGATGATGATGATGATGATGATGATGTTAATGATGATGATGATGATTTTAATGTTGTTTGTTTAGGCCGTCGCCATAATGTGCACCAAGTGCCCATATGAAGGAGGATTCCCATGTCCTTAGCTGTATGTCCGTCAGTGGTGGATGAAATGATTTAATTATTTTTACGGTGAAACATTGATCGAAGGTCTGGTTGTGTAGGCGTGTGTGAGTGGGAATCGGTAAAATGTTATTTGTAATTTTGGAGGTGTGTCTGTGCTGGTTAATTCGTTTGTGAAGTGCGTTCTTAGTTTCTCCGATGTAGAATGCCGGACAGTGCTGACATTCCAGGATGTATATACAGTTTTTTGTTTTGCAGTTGGTGTTTGGTTGTGCTGTGTATGTGTCTGATGTATGATGTGTGTTGATATGAATGTTAGTGTTTATGTCTTATCTGAGGATCTGTCTGTCACTATTGCCAATGCTACAAAACAAAAACGTATCTTTTTAATAATAAGTTCTAAGATAGATTCAATAGAATATAAGTTATGACGTCTTAAGTCGTAATGAATTTATAAAACATCATTTACAATATTTAACATACTTAATTATTTATAAGTTTGAAAATACTCATCTTAAATAAGAATAAACAGTTTTTAAGTTAATTCGGTTACTTCCAGCAGGCGTAGCATAGTGTTTAATCGCGCGCGACGCCATTAGTTGAATCACAAGTGCAAGGAGCGTGACGTACTGCTTAATCGCAAAAACATCGTGTCACGCTCCTCGCACTTGTGATTCAACTAAGTTGCGTCGCGCACGATTAAACACTATGCTACGCCTGTAGAAATACCAACATAACTATATGTAAAACTAGTCCACAATGTCAATTTTCAATCACTAGCACAATCTGCTAGATTGAAAAATAAAACATTTAACTTTGCGCATGCTAAACAGGCACAGGAACTAAAATATTTTGAGCAGGTGTATCAAAAATGTATTTTGAGCAGGTGTATCAAAAATGTATTTTGAGCAGGTGTATCAAAAATGTATTTTCATTCTTTTTTTCTTTCTTTCTAAACATTAGTGTTTTTTTATTTCTGTTTTCCCTATTTTCTGTTTGCGGTAAGTATGACACAAATAATGTACCGTGAAATTTTGTTACATTATTTACAATTTTATCAAGAAACTAAAAACTTGAAAGCTGCCACATGAGCAAAAAAATATTGAAATTAATTAGCGGGAACAATGATCTAAGATCATTGAGCGGGAATTACACTGGCGCGGAAATGCAACAAAAATAATGAAATTTATACGCAGTATTTTGCCTATTTTATAAGTTTATTTTGGATTTAGTCAAGTTTCCCTTAGCTCTAGCAAAGATTTACTCTAGGATGCAGTTACATTATAAGAACACTTAAATCTAACATTTAATCTACTCTACTCAAGCGAAGAATATAAACCATTACTCTAAAGTATGAAAACCTTTTATGAAATGCGGTCAACAATCACCACGACACCTACCATTGATTGTCGCTACATAATGCATGGCCCCCCCTCACCCCTTGCCTACTTTGCCCTCAAATTATCACCTCACCAATACAACTTGATCTCTCATATAAAGTTGGCCCACCCGGGAAGACTCCACAATTGATAGAAAGTGAAAGGGTGTGGGAGACCACCGTACGGTGGTCCTTATATGCACACACTGATGGCAACCAATCGATTTTAATAATTACGAGGTAGTCTATGTTCAGATGTGTGAGTGTGTCAGTAAAAGAAAATTGAACCAATTTGGTGGTGTGCCGATTGCTGTCTGGAGGCAAAAATTTGGGTGTGAATTATTATTACTGACGGTTTTTAAAAATAATTGTAGGTTGTAGTAGGTTTGTTGAAGCCGACAATCTTGCCTTTGTACTGAACTCGGCCCCTTTTTCACATTTATGTTTTGGGTCGGATATCATGGATTTTTGTAATGTTGTACATATTTAAATATTTAATACGTATTTTAATAGCCTTTTACCACGGTTTCACCCGTGCGAATGTGTGGTTATTTAGACTCGTGTAATGAGAGGGTGTATGTACATGTGCACCGTTTAAAATACACATTTTATTACACGTTAAAATGTTGTAAGAAGCTTCCCCGAGCGCTGCTTTCGAAGTTTCGTACACGCTTGGGCATATTTACATCCCAAGAACGCTCGTCCAGTCAGAAATTGTAAATTTGGTGAAAAGGTTTACAAAAGAAATCTTCAGCGTTGATTGAGCGTTTATAAAAGAAAATTTCAGAAATATATTTATATTTCATTATTGCAGAAGTTATCCCTTTAGTTTAGATACATAGAGTTTAATGGAGTATATAGAAACTTTGCGATGGAAATACTTACACACAATACGTAGGTAAAGGTTTTATTCATTGAATTTTGAATTAAAGTGTTCTGTTTTGATTAATTGGGAAAAGGCGGTTTTTTCACAATCCGGCTGTGAAACCGCTCATAAGACGAGGCCTTCCTTCAGTGCACAGCGGCTTTGCTATTATAACCCGGAGACTTACTTTAATAAAGTTGAAAATCGCGTGCGCCGAAATGTGCGCGAAATGATTCAGAATGAGTCTGATATCAAGATTAAAATTGATTAAAATTAAGATTTTAGTAAACTAGGTTTCCTCGCTGTGAGTGTTTATTTTAGACATAAAGCTCAAGCCGTATTAGAGAAAAATTTCAAAATCATTCCAAAAAGCATAAATTTCAAACATTTAATCTATCGAGTGAACATCAATCAGATAACTGGGTTTGCTTTGTCAAGATAGAGGTCTGAAAAAACATATCAATTTCACATTGATCAAGTATACACTCGTACTTGACTCAGCATATTCATGCAAAAACTATGCAATTTAGGGAGCCTGGTCTTAATTGTTCAAGCATAGCATGTCATAACTAACTATACTGTATTACAAGTATTTATTATTAATTTACTTATGTGGTAGATTCTAATAGCACCACAAACAAACCCCGAAGGTTTTAAGTTGTGTATACCTACTTAAGATAATAATATACTTGTACAACTTCAGAACATTTTAAATGTTCTGTGTGTACAACCGTGTAAGTGTAAATAAAAAAAAAAACAAATGGATCTTTGATCAATGGAAATTTTTGTTTCCTTAATTATTTATTTAAGAACATGTTTAAATTGGTGGTAAATCTGATGCCGGGCTCGACTTGTGGAGGTATCATCATCTTACTTGGAGACCCCCTCGAAGTAATTCGGGGGAAAGTAAGAGGACAGCTCACAGGCAAAAAATCAGGAGGCCCACCATGCCTGGGACCGATGGATGGCGGTATATCCATCCCTAATAGCCAGGCCTTATATGGAATAGACTGGTGACGGGCAGCAGCGTCACTGGTGCGAGGGTCCGGAACCGCGCTCACCAACCCGCCTGCCCAGCGTGTGTGAGTATGGGCAATTCTTCCAGGATGACCGCCGGGAGTGGCAAAGTCCTGGAAAGGCTTATGTCCAGCAGTGGACGAACTAGGATGATGGATGGATGGATGATGTTTAAATTAGAAAAAAATCAAAGTTGCATGGTAACACTTTCAGATTCTTCGAAGTTATTGAAGGTATCACGCTTCCTGCGGCCGCTTAGTGCGTTACCTGAAAACCATACAAAACATAAACATGTTACATCGGCTACGTGCAAGAAGGATGTTTTCCTTGATAGTGTGGTACCCTTATTTAAATAAATTTAAAATATAGAAATACCCGTCGTTCATCTGCAACGTAATTTCTAGCCTTTGTTTATAATTGCTATAATATATATTTATAGCTATAAACATAACATAAGGTTATTCAATCGAGTAATCACGTCCAAGTGAAAAGTATAATTTTCTCCTATTTCGCCCTCTCAAGGATGCAGCGAGCGTCGTAACAGCCACTATGTATTGCGCGCTGATATGAACGTTATTTCAATGTCGTTTGCGTTGATATTTGTAGTGACAAATATCGAGCTGCTAATTTGGCGATGGTAATCGCCTTAAGAAACTTTGCTTGGTTATTTAAATATGATTTTTTCTAAAACGCACCTCAAGTGAATATTTATAGCCAAGCGGCATGCAATAATAAAATTCACAATAAAATTCCACCACGAAAGTGCAAGCGAGTTGTCTACTCGTCGTTCACGCGGTTCAAAATAATTCTTACCTCCACCAGCGAGCACGCTGAGCACTACCTGCAAATTAATAAAATATAAAATCACTTTCAATAAGTAGCAGTTCAATATCATTTAAATCAAAATAAGTACCTAGTGTAAGTGTAAGTAACTCGCGGCGACGACAACTTAGATGCGGAGCGAGACGTATCGGGACTATAAAGCGCATGTTTAAACTGTGCTGAACGAACCTCGCCCTTTGTGTTGAAAATAATTTTTATTTCTCGATACCTTACTTGCGCCTCGCTCGATTAATTGCTATTTTTGATTCTGTTTTGTCACTTTATAGTGACCGTCTAAATGAAAGACTAAAATTTATTTGATAATTTTTTTTTCGCTTTTGCGAATTATTTTGGTAACTTAGATATGTATGAAAAACGATTCGGAGCGGGGTCTTAAGTACTCGTTTTTCAAACGGAATTTTGAATAATGATTGGAATAGACAATTTTGGATGCACCACGTATAAATGGAAAAACAACCACGTGTAAATGTAAAATTTGTCAATATAAGATATGGATTCCGTCGTTTTGGATGGTTACTTCTATTCTCGATCTAGAACATGGTTTAGTTTAGAAAAATAAATACAATAGAAAGGGAATCAGATTGGCTATCACTTTTGTCGCATGATTGTTCATCGCACTTGCGTCTGTCGCACTAACGTATGACAGTCATGGCTCGCAAAATGTATTTGAAAACTTGAAAATGCTCAAATTTTAAAAATTTTAAACAATGCAATCCAAATGGTGTTAGATAAGATAATAAAAATCTATTGAGATGGCTTTATATGCTTATAAATGAAAACGTTTCAATATATATTTATATTCATTAGTTTTAGCGATATTTTGACAAAAATTCAGTGTTAGGATGTGGGCAGAAGAGCTACAATACCTTTGCCTAGCAATAAATAAAAAAACTAGCTGTCAATACTGACATTTGATCATGCGCTGTGGTCATAGATTTAGAATTAAGCGCAGCGAATCCTAAGTCTATGGTGGTCACGCCATTTTTATTTTTTATTTTTTATTTTTTTTTTTTTTTGTCATTTTTTTTCCTTTATGGAAAAGGCTAAGAGCTTAAGCCCATACTGCCTAGTCTTGTTTTGGTTTTTTTTCCTTGCTTGTAATTACAATCGAGGCTAAAAAGCCTTGTCTTTCGTAGCTATTTTCTTCAATTTTGTATTGTATAATCTTCAGTATTTTATAATCGAGGCAAACTGCCTTGTCTAACGTATTTATAAGATTCATTCATTTTATAATCCAGTATTTTTAGGTCATATCCGTATTGTCAAATCAGTTATGTAGGGGTCAATTCCGGTATTGTTATTTTTCAAATAACTTCGATGGTATTCTTGATAAAATTATAAATGGGGTAAAAAGTTTCTGTATTCTTGAGAAGTTCCTGAATAGAGCGCGGGACATCCAGGGCTTCTTTATAAATATTCAATAAATTATCAATTAATACTAGTCTTTGTATATTAAATTGAGGGCAATCAAAAAATATGTGGTTCAAAGTTTGAATTTCAAAATTACAATATGTACAATTTGGGAAAGGTATCATTTTCAATCTGTGTAAATGTTCATTAAATCTGCCATGTCCAATTCTTAGACGACATATTGTTGTATAAAAGTTTCTATGTATATATTTTCCGGTGATGAACCATGGTTTCTTGATATCCGAGTTAATGTTACTATACCATTTTCCTTTTATTCGTGTTGTTTCTTCCCAATGGAGCATCCATTGAAGTTTAATATTCATCTTAATGTCAGTTTTGCAATCTGAAGCTGGCAACTTAATATTTTTGATAGATATTTGATGAATATTAGGATTTTTAGTTATAGAGCTGGCAAGTTTATCAGCAAGTTCGTTACCAGGAACGTCAATATGAGATGGAGTCCAAATGAAACGTATTTCTCTGTCTTGATTGAGCCAAAGCCTGCTACATTTTTGCCTTATGTTGTAAATAATATAGTTTGTGCTACCACTGTATGTAGGATTTGATAGCGCCATTAAAACGCTCATGCTGTCCGAAATTATCAACCATTTCTTGAAACTGAGGTTAGTTAATTCTATATATTCTAAAGCTGCATAAATGGCCTGGGCTTCTGCTGTATATATACTTGCATTTGATGGTAATCTGAAGCCATGTCCCAATTTAGTGACAGGATCATAGTAAGCCATGGAGACATTTTCGTTACATACTGAGCCATCTGTATAAATTTGTCTAAAGTTTCTGTATTCATCCAGTTTATTAAAAACTGCATATTTATCAGTCAGTGTCCTATCTATATCAATCATCAAGCCATAGAATTTGCTCTCGTACGATCCTTCATAACAGGGCAAAGTGCTACTGTTGTAAATATTATATTTACTCTTATAAGTCAAAATTTCTTGAATGTTCTGAGTTAAAAAGTTATTAGAGTTGAGCCTTAACAGCTTGGAAAGAAGGAGATTGCCATCTTCAGATAACAACTTAATAATGAAATTAAACTTTAAATTAGTGAATCTGATCATTAATGGACACAAGTTACACTCAATTTGCATTGAATTAATGGGAGATGATTTAAAGGCTCCCAATATTAATCTTAAATTAAAATTTTGGATCTTTTCAAGCTTATCTACTAATTTTAGATCTATACAGTAACAGAAAAAACCATATTCGAAGTGACTTCTTACAAGGGATTTGTATAAAGTTAAAAGAATCTTTGGATCGGCACCCCACTGGCTACCAACCAAAGATCTTAAAATGTTGGTAGCTTTTAAAGCTCGTTCTGTTATGCACTCAACATATTTACACCATGAGAGATTATGTGTAAAAATTACACCCAAAAATTTTGCTTGTGGCTGAATTGGTAGTAAGTTATTGTCATATTGTAGCTCAACTGCTGATACTTTTTTCTTTGAGAATATGACTACTTTACTTTTAGCTGGACTAATTTCTAGATTTAAATATTGAAAATAACTATGTAATTTTTCCAGTGCTAAATTTAATTTTTGGGTTGTTTGTGTTATGTTATTACTACTGCAATAAATAGCCAAATCGTCAGCAAACTGTAAATTGCTGACTTCTGTTCCTAACATTTCATTGAGCCTGTGGATGTAGAGAATATACAGTAAAGGGCTCAAAATTCCTCCTTGACAGACACCTTTTGTTGACAATCTGGGTCCAAAAATGTTATTGGAATTCATTTTTACATAAACTTCTCTTTCACTGATAAACTCATAAATCCACCTTACACATTTTTCAGGTATTCCCAAAGAAGAAAGAGTTGTACATAAAATGGAATGATTAATGTTATTGAATGCACCTACAATATCAAAAAAGATACATACAAGATGTTCATTACTGTTAACCACAGTGTCAATATCGTGGAGGAGATGTCCTATGCTTTCTCTTGCTGATCGACCACGACGAAACCCAAACTGATTTCTTGGAAGAATATGATTAGATTCGATATAAAACTCAAGACGTTGTTTTATAAGTTGCTCAAAAAGTTTACCTGCACAGGATGTTAAAGCAATTGGACGGTAAGAGTCTGCATCATTTGGATCTTTTTCTGCTTTTAGAATGGGAACCAAGCAGTCTTGCTTCCATTCTTTTGGTATTATTAATTGTTCCCAAAGTAGATTTAAAATTTTTAAAAATTTTACTAGGCAATCTGTATTCAGTTTTTGAAACATTTTATAAGAAATACAATCTAGACCAAAGGTTGTGTCTTTACGTGACTTGATAGCTGCTTTTAACTCATCTATGGTGAATGAATTGATAATGTAACTATTGGTGGGGTTTACAGAAGAATTAGTATTTAATTCTAATGGTTGTGAAACAAAGTCAGGTGTATATTTCCTTAAGAAGTTATTTATCCAAAATATTTCATTATTATTATTTAGTTTAGTACTTTTACTGTAGGATTTATTAAATTTACGCATAGTTTGCCAGATTTTAGAAATAGGAGTGGATCTATTTATTTCTGTACAATATTTCTTCCAACTATTTATTCTTTCTAATTTAATAATCATCTTTTTCTCAGCCTGCATTTTTTTAAAATTAATATAGTTTAATTCACAAGGATCATGTTTAAATGTTATAAAAGCTTCTTTACTTTTTTGGACTGCATTGGCACACTTTTCATTCCACCATGGAAGAGGAGAATATCGGTATTTGGAATTGCTTCCTGCTTGTTTCGAACTATTATTTTTAATATTTAGATTTTGGGCCTGTTTTCTAAATGTTGATTGTTCAATAGCTTTATGAATGATATTAAAATAGTCATAATAAGACTGTAGAGGATCATTATAGTTAATAACAAATTCTTTGAGCATAGTGTTAGCAAGCTTTGAAAAATTATCCCAATTCACTAGCCGTAGGTTAGGTCTTTTGAGTTCAGTTGTGTTATTTTGAGAAATAAAGCTGTTTATAGGAGAATCAGTGATAGTATTGAATAATATCTCAGTTATTGTGGGTAAATGATAACTTCCCAGGGGGTCATCATGGACTATCCAATTGCAATTAAGGGCTATAGAGGGACTGACTATTGTTAAATCTAAACCATTTGGTCTCCAGTTATTTGTACCTACAGTTGTTGATTGTGTGTCATTTAATAACACTAAATTGCATTCATTTACAGCGTCAAGGACATCTCTTCCACGAGGACTGACAGATTGACAACCCCACATGGTGTGATGTGCATTTAGATCACCTGCTACTAAACATGGTTTTGGTAAGGTATTAATAAAATTAACAAATTTAGTTTTTCTAAAGTTAGGGCTACATTTTGTTGGAATATAAAGGCTGGCCATTGATAGTGTACTGTTATTATATATTATTTTGATAGCAATATTCTGAAGTGAGTCATCAAAAAATGTTTTTAATCTACTATACTGTATGTTGTTACGAATGACTATGGCAATACCATTATGTTTATTGCCACAATCATTGCGTTCTATAGAGTATCCTTTAATATTTAATCGTTGTGTAGGCTTGAGCCATGTTTCGCAAACTAAAGCAATGTCAATATTATTTTCATACAAAAATTGAGTAAAAATATGTCGACTACATAACAAACTTTGAGCATTCCACTGTATTATCTTTATTTTGTTAGTGAACGTGGAGTAAGGTTTTTGGTATCACTGGGGTTAAAAGATTCATTTAAGACATCCAACACATTTTTAGATGATATTGGAGTATCTTGTGTCTTATTTAATGTTATAATTTTGATAATGCTTTGCACTAGGAGATTTAGTGCTTTGTCATTCGATTTTAATAGAGTTAAGAGATCAAGAGGCTTCTTAGGGCCAAGAGGTGGGAAATTTCCATGATTGAATATGTCAGCGAATGATGGTGTCTTAACTTTTTGTCTGTTTTCTTGTATTTTCTTTTGCTTAATTGGACACTGAGCTGAAATGCTAACATGATTGCCATCACAATGGAAGCATTTGGCCTGTTCAATTGGAGTTTTACAAATTTTATATGAATGATCCTCTTTACAGATGGAGCAGCGCTCGGAGTTCTTGCAGAACTTTGCTAAATGGCCATACCTTAGGCACCGGAAACATTGTTTGACTGGTGGAATATACGTTGAGATGTCATGCCGCCAACCATCCAAATCCACGTAGTCTGGAAGAACCGACGTCGCGAAAGTGATGGCTACTGTTTGCAGTGGCTGTTGGATGAAATTATTGTCAATTTTGGTCCTTTTTGTGAATCTCCGAACAGATATTATTTTCTTGTAACTTGATAACATTGTGTAGATCTTTTTGTTTGTCAAATTGGTGGGCACATTTTTAATTATACCAGTAATTTCAGTGTTTGAAGCAGGTATATTGGCTTTAAATTGGTAGTCTTTTAAAAATGTAGCATTGTTCAAAAAGGCATTAGCAAGGCTGGCTTTTTCAAAATATATGGCAATTTTAAACTTGTTCATTGATCTAAGGTATTTGACTCCTTTATTCAATCTTTTAATACAGCTAGATATGGACATCAGGTCTCGTGTTCCTATAGGTATATCCGCATTGGAAGACTCTACGAATACTACAAATTCTGCTGCACCGGAATCCTCAGGGTATTGTCTCTTATAGTCAGTAACTAGATAAGGTTTATACGTATCTGCGACTTCAACCTCCGAGTCAGATGACGACGTCGAATCTGCTTCACATTTTTCGCCCTCTTCATCCTTTTTCCGCTTTTTCCTAGTACGCACCTTCCCCATGACTTTTTCTGCTTAATAAAGACTCTAATAAAGTTATTATTTGTTTTTACTTCCAAAACCCTGAATAATACAGGAGTAATTGATAAAATAAATAAGTTTTTCGAAATTCCCGCCTGGTTACATCGATGGTTTCCCGCGCTTTTTTCTTTTATTTTTTAGTTTTGTATTATCCCGTCAGAGAAAGGCTAAGGAACTAAGCCATACTGCCTTGTCTGTTGTAATATGTCTTGATAAAAAGCCATCGGGCCATTTCTGAGGTATTGTCATCTTTTTATAGTCACTGTATGTTATATCCTCCCTCGAGGATCATCTGATGGGTCTGTCCTGTCGTAGTCGCTGTCCTGTCAGTTCGTGCTAAATTGATAGACCATAACACAAACACAATGTTGAGTTAGAAAAAATACACGAAAAGGCACAGCCTGTTCCATTGAACTATACATACTACACATACTACACTGGTTACGGCGATTTTAATTCACAAATACTATTGTTGATAAAAGCCCCCAAACGGTGATATTTTTTTAATAAAACAAAAAACAGCACCATTATCGCGCCTTTTTTCCAACGTTGGTTTTTTTTTTTCAAAACGAACAAAAATTGCTACTGGCAAAGGTTCGAGAGCCATTATGCCACAAGACTTTTGTTTAAAATCCAAGATTACAAAAATTATTTATGTATGTAAATGTCCAAATTTTGGAAAACCACTTTAGCACTTTTCAGGTAAGAAAATTTAAAATTGATAGAAATATATTGGCTCGGTTGGGATGCAACAAAAAAAAAAACAAAGGCATTCACGGGGATTGCCAACAGAAGTGAAAACTTTCCTGTCAAAAACAAATTATCACAGAATTTTATTGGAAATCAAGTAATACCTTGATTTTAAAGAAGCCTTAAACGGACATAAGTTAAATCAGTGTTCGACATGGACGAAGCCACGGGGAAATCTGGGGAAATAATGTTTTGATTGCACTCACAGACCACTTACCAAAACTACGAAAAGGCCTGTAGCCATCGAAATAATAAGGAATGGAAGTATAAACGCGCTTGAAAATTGACGCCACTAAATAATTGCCACGGTGGGCCAGGGTTGCCAGATTGGGGGTTTTTTTTCGCGATTTTGGGGAAAAATTTGGTACTTGGGGAAAGGTTGGGGAAATGATATCTTTGGGGAAATTTTTGGGGAAAAAAATTTGACGTTGGGGAAATTTGGGGTTAAATAAGAATGCAATATCTATCTTTACTTTTCTTATTCCTAAGTTTACATATTTGAATGACTGAAAAATATGAAACGAAACGCATTAAAAAATTGAAGACGCGGTCTGAAAGAGTTTATTTCAGTGCCGTACGAACAAAAAAAAAACAGCCAGTCGCTCACTCACTTGCCCTGCGGTCCGAAATAGAATAACAATGGATCATAAGCCATTCACTTCATACTTTTGTAATCGATTTTAGCGATGTAATTCTATTTCGGACTGCAAGGTTGATCACTTCTCTTCACTTTGCCAATTCTACTGTTTTAACAGTAGATTTACTGTTTTCTCCTTGACATCCCTGTTTTCTGTTTTAGTTCGTAGATCTACTGTGTTTATGTGATGTATCCGAATTTTGAACTGCGTAAAAAATAATCAATTCCAAATCGCAATAGTTTGAGCCGACTGATAAAACGATAAACCGGTTCAATTCCGAAAACGTCTACTCTGCGGGTGGCGAAGATTTAAACTTATTAGATGTGTTTGGTCCGGTTAATTAAGATTGTTAAAGAAGTTGTTGCCTTTTAATAAATAATATAAAAATAGCGTTTATTGTGTATTTTTCAAGTTTGGGGGTTTTTTCTGGAATACGTATCATTTTGGGGAATTTTTTTTATGAGTTTGGGGAAATTTGGGAAATCACATCTGGCAACCCTGCGGTGGGCATGTGCTTAGTTATAAGTGCCGCACGTCAAGCAGTCTCTTGACAGCTGTGCTAGAACTAAGTCGTCGAGTATATACATGAAACGTTTGAAAAAAGCCACAATATGCCTAGTTGCATTGTGAAATGGTGTTTAAGCAACTCCACGAAACATTCCAAGCGTGATGGTATAAGTTTCTATGCGTAAGTATGAAATATTACATAATTTTTCAACATTAGTCGAAAATAAATAACCTAAGAATAATTTAAACTTAACCACATAAGTTTATAGCCAGTTGTAACATTTTAGTCCCTATCACGTTACAATAAAGGTAACAAAAGAGTCTAAATTGCGTGGAGTTGCCGCCCTAGACGTGGTACACGAGAATTGGATGGTGTTATGCATGAAAGAGCATTCTTCATAGAGCATCTTCTAGACAAAAGCTAAGCAAACTAACCATTTTCGAGGTACATAACGGATTATAGCTTATATTACTTTTAATTCCCTTATTCGCAACTCACAGATAGATATACCGATACCAAAAATTTAATTCATTGTTCAAAAACAAATAATGATGACTTGACAAACTTTTTAATTTTATTGTTTTTGAAATAGGTAAGTACTATGCAGATTCCAATTATATAAATATAATCTAATTTTAAAATGTTACATACCTAAATTGGTGATTTTGTATCGTTAAGTGATCTATTCCATTGAAGTAACAATTAATGCGGGAAAATTTATTTAGCATTTCTTGCAAATGCCTTGTATCTTACGTATGTATTAATTCCAAGGTGAAGTAAAATTATATAAAAAATATTTTCAAAAATGTAACTGGTAATAAATAATTTATGCTCTTTTGTATTTCCGAAACTAAAAAGTCGGACTCGTGCACTAGGATTCCGTTCCGCAACATACGGGTACGGACCCCATGAAACATTATGGTAAATAATTCCACTTGCAGACTGCAGTTATGAGGGACCAACTTAACTTGACACATACAATCTATTAAACTCTATGTACCTAAAGTATCTATTTAAGTTGGCCTTTATTTCTTCCAAAATAATTAAACATATGTAATTATAATATATTTTTTCTATGTGTATGTTATAAGACCTAAACGTAAAAGAAATTCTAAGCCAACTGGAAGTGCCCTATGTGTCAAATCGAGCCTGCTTTTCTAACACCATGGGGCCGTAGAATTCTGTATAAGGTATCAGTTTCAATTTGACATCTCGTACAGGGCCCGAGAAAAAGGGTCTTGACAGACAGACAGACAGACGAAAGGACGGACGGACAGACGGATAGACGGACAGACGGACGGACAGACAGACGGACGAATAACAAAGTGATCCTATAAGGATTCGGTTTTTCATTTTGAGGTACGGAACCCAAAAAATGAAGAAACTAAGAGTCTGAATAGGTTATAGCAATCTTAAAGTGATTTAAGACAATATGCAAGTGAGAAATATAAAATCACGTGAAATTGGTATTTTCCCAAATTCTGATAATAAAATATAATACATGAATATTAGTTAAAATAGAAATACGATTTTTTTTTTAAATACATCACGCACTCAACCCTTTTTATAGCCGCGTATCTAACGTTTTAAAAAAAATATTTTTCCTTGTTTAACATTTCTGTATTTTGATTCCAGCATCTAATGAAAAAATATTTTTAGTTAAGTGTAGTACATAAGTAAAGGATAAATCTGTAGTTATTGTATTATATATTTTTTATTACTTTAATACTGGTATTTTATTTATTATCCTTATTGCTACGTAAAAGTTTTTTGATCAGATTCAGCACATAAATTTCTACAAGAATATCTAAAATATTTCAAGTATTAACAAAAAACAAGTATAATTATCTTTGTTGATCAGTGTTATTTGTTAATAATCTTGATCACTGCCCAATGTTGCATAAACATATCCATTTTCATGACGGATAATCCGGCCTATTCGAGATGCTTTGGTTAGAGCGTCATTCGACTTTGTTGTCTTGTTTCGTTCACACACAGCGTGTTGATGGAGGACCACAATACTGTCGCTTACTTGATGATTGTCAATTTGTTTGGAATCACTGTTGAAGGTGTACAACCATGAAAAAAAGTTTAAATTTGCGAAGTAGTAACATGTACGTTTACTTTAAAACACTTTTTTGCTAGGCATACAGAGGTGGGGAGATAACATCACGTGATTTTTGCTGACCAATGAGCTAAGCGTCTGTGTACACCACAAAGCACACAACCTTCAAAATGTGGCGTCACGTTTTAATGGCGTTTCCTACCGAGATTATACTTCCTTTCCTTATTATTTCGATGCCTGTAGCGAAGAATTTCATGTTGTCTAGAGAAGTTTTACGAAGTGTTTCCAGTATTACTGAAGCAGACTCTTGGACTGAAGCCTTATATCCAAAAATTCAAACGAGCGTTATCGAAACTATTTAAAATTACTGCATTATACATAAGCCTGATTGCATTAATTTAAAACAAGTTAGTTTGTAAGTATGTTAAAATACTGTTTTAATTTAAGTATCAAATGTTTATCTTACTATCTTTTGCCAGTGGTTTCGCCTGTGCTTAAACTATAATTAAGAATATTGGAATTAATCTTTGCACAAATACGTACCATCAATATACAAACAGCTATTGCACTTTAAAAATTGGTCTAAGCGACTTCGTATTAGTAGGATATACAAGGTGACTTTTTGATCATCGTCCAAATTCATACTGGAGGCTTGGTAAGTGATCAGCATCAGGGATCTATAACAATTTTTGTGAAATTCGTATAATGAAATTTCGACCTCCCATAGAAATTCAGTTCCAGTCCCGAGTGAATCACTATGGGGAGTCAAAATTTCATTTTACGAATTTCAACAAAATTGTTATTGATGCATGATACTGATCACTTACCATGTCACCAGTATGAATTTGGACGATGATCAAAAAGTCACCTTGTATATATATTTTTCTATTTTGTATTGTAAATTTTTTGAAAAATGTCCAATTCTTTTATTTTTTTTACACTCTGACATAATATGGGGAGCTTTATGCTATTTTTGTGCCAAATTTCAAGTCTTTATGTTATAAGGTGACATCGGACGGACGGGAAACGAAGTCTCACCATAACGGTTCGTTTTGTACATTTTAGGTACTATGGAACCCTAAAATGATAATAATATAGACATTGAAACTTTTTTCCTGTTTCTTTTATTTCCTTACACTATGCATTGACAAACGTAGTATGATACACGTTGGGTGAGGGCAATAACTTACTCGAAACGTTTGAAACCCTCGCTACGCTCGTGTTTCAAATCGTTCTCGTAAGTTTATGCCCCCTTACTACATTTGAAGCATAAACTACCATATTTTTTACAACATGTGTAATATTGGTATGATGACCCAGCTGTTTCCTGCGGCTACCAAATGATTGCTAGAGTGAAGCCAGACTGACTTAACGTGGCAGGTTTTGATTGTATGTTCAGGTAGGCTAGCTGAATGCTGCGGCTATCTGACGAATGCTTGAGTGAATGATGCTATGGACTACAGATATCTATAGATGCTGGTGGACCACCTCCCGAACGCAGATCACTGTCACTCGCGATGGTCCGTACGACAGAGCGCTACCGCAGCCCTTTCGTGTGACATAAAGACATTTTTTATTCATAAAAGGTTATTATACGTTCAAACATTTGATTATATTAAGTAGTTAAAAACAAAATAATTCATAGTTTTACATCATAAATGATAGTAATAAGTACAATATTTTTTTAGAAATTAATAAATTAAATCTAAATGTCAACAATTTATAATGAATTAAAATTAATATAACAATATTAATATATTATTACATACGGCTTGAACACTAACGTGTGATTGTTGTTGACTATATGTCAACCGTCTCACCGATACAATTTCGGCATTTTCAAGGCGAGTGTCGTTCTTAGGACGACGACGCGGCGTTCACCGTCGTTGTCAAACGGTTATTTATTTATTTTATTTTATTTATTTATTTATTATTTACATTTATACTACACAATCTTTACAGGATAACCTAATGCGATTGGTAACAAATTATATTTAAAGCAGTTTTTGTGAACTCCGTCAAAGAACAACTAAACAAATCGGTACCAGTAAGGTTGTCGATTCTGTTGAAAAGATGGAGTGCCTTTACAACAGGTGACTCTTTAAGAACATTAGTGCGCGCATGCTGCACGCAAAACAACTTATGATTTCTCGCGCGAAGATAGTTATCCGGCACAAACAGCTTCAAGGACGCTAGCAACCGAGGATTGAACAATATACCTCGCAAAACTTTAAAAAGATAAATTAGTAGCGCCAGGTCTCTCCTCACTTCCAACTTATTATATCCAACCATACCTATAACAAATAGAGTTGGATACATAAGTGGATAGTATGGATAAACATCATAATTTTTTAAATAGAGCCAGCGAACAAACTTGTTTTGAATCTTTTCCACCATGTGACTATATTTAGTCTCATGGGGATTCCAGATTATTGCGCTACTTTCTAAATTACTTTGTACTAAGGCATTATAAAGAGCTTTTACGGCTAGCATGCTATTAAAACTCCTAGCCTGCCTCAGTATGAAGCCCAACTTCTTAAAAGCTTTTTTACAGATAGCCACAATGTGATCACGAAACGTTAGCTCGGCATTCATCAACACACCCAGGTCCTTGACGCTATCGACTCGCGCTAGCGCAGTCCCCTCCATCTGGTAAAGGTGCTGACGTGGCTCTCGCGCACGACTATATGACATCACCACGCACTTTGACACATTGAAGTGAAGATTTTTGTGCTGGCTCCATTCTACTACCCTCCGAATGTCCTGCTGCAGTCTCTCAGAATCAGTCTCATCTTCAATCTTCAAGACTAATTTGAGGTCATCCGCAAATAAGAGACAGATGGCGCTCCTGATGACGTTTGGAAGGTCGTTAATCATAAGCAAAAACTCGAGGGGCCCGAGATTGCTGCCCTGACTTACACCAGAATAAGTGAAATACGGAGCTGATGTTGCACCCCGATAATCCACATATTGCCGCCTATCTCGCAAGTAACTGCTAAAAAAATTAAGCAACTGGGGAGTGAATCCAGCTGCCGCAAGTATAGTCAACAACAATCACACGTGAGTGTTCAAGCCGAATGTAATAATAATTTAATATGTCAGCTCACGCGAGTTTTAATAATATATTATTAATATAATTAATATTACATGTCAAAACTGCAGTAAAAATGAATATACTAATATCATAAAGTAAAAAGTTGCTATTCTAATCATAATATAATTCTCCTAATAATAATCTTTCAGCAGTTCGTCTACACTGTAGAACATCTGTTCGAGTAGCCAACGTTTCAACTTAGCTTATTATGACGCCAAAGTGGTTGTGGCTGTTACTTCAGCTGGGAGATCGTTGTACATTGACGGAGCCATGACATGGGTTGATGGTGTGATTCAAGAACCTTCTCAATTAACTGGGGATACCCGCTTGTGGGAGGCCAGCTAACTGATTGCTAACACACTAAGAGCAAACAGCAAACACCGAGTCGTAGTAGTTTCGAAGGACCATATTGTAGGGATTTCTCTCAACACTTGTATAAATGATTGAATGAATAAAGAAAACAACCGCTAATGTGGAATGCGTATATTTCACTGATTGTACGATGATTGTTTGCAAAATAATTAAACTATAAAATGTTTACGCTAAAGTATTACAAAATAATAATCTTTGGAGAGTTGACTGTACAGAGGCCAAAAAGTTTGTTTCATATAGATTAAAACTAAATTAAAACTGGATCTACAATTGTATAAAAGAAATTCGTTTGATTTATTAATCTATTATTTATCTAGGAATTCTACTTGGAAACAATGTATTAATATTTATACTTTTATCAAAAAATAATGTTTTACGCCCTCTTTTTTTTGGTTTTCTAACGTTCTTTCAAAGAACGCGATTAAGAGATCCACTTGATTTTTTTTTTCATAAATTATGTAATAGAAATATGAAGGGGTTCTACTTAAATCTTATATTGTTTTCCCTAAAAAATATTTCAGTATTAGCTAAAAACACACCAATTTGTTGTTCCGCTGCGTGATCATTAGTATTACGCGTCCAAGAAAAAGAGGCCAATGAGCCAACATACTAATCGCCCCTATCAAAAGCAAATAAAGTCTTTGATAGTGATCTTTGTCATAATAATAGTAAGTATACTTTCCAAACTTATGTTATGATTCCTCTAGAATTTACGTTAATAGTTAATGGATGAAATGACTGTAAAAGCAAATGGACTATATGGGACAGGTAGACAAAGGTATATATTTTTTGCCTTCTTGACATAATTTTCTCCCGTCTTGTATTTTTTATCTCTTTATTCAATTAAACTATAGGCTTACTTTTTACATTTAGTTGGAACAAATATTATGAAAAAAAGACATGATCTTGCTAATTTTCTTGCGCTTCTTCTTGGAAAGACTACACGAATGGGCGGACTTAGGCATATATTTATTATATGTATTGCACATATATATAATATTGTTTATTTCTTATTCCTACATTTTTATTTTATTCAAGTGTAGTTTTTTATAAAATATAAGTATACCCAACCTTTATTGTTCCCCTGAATATTTCCCCATATTATTATTTATGACATAAAACTATTACCTATACACATAGATTATTTAATTACTTGTATTACATTAAACTGACCTGTAATAAATGTATCTGTTATACCTACATTACAAAAATATATATATATATTTCGTTTCATTTCATTTCATATTTCATTTCTTTGCCATTGGACTTATTTGAACGGGTTATAAAAAAGTTGCTAGGGTAGGCCAACCGTGCCGATGTCTAGTACTTGTGGCACCCACAGACATAGATCTAAATAGATGACGCGAGTGTATGTACTTCGCGTGTCAAAAAAGCGCGCCAAAATAGAGAACAATGCTCTTCCTTCAAATATATTGACTCCTACAGCTTTGACTCATTTTCAAACCGCTGTCAACTGTTTTTATTGTAAGATGTGATACGCTTAGTTTTATGCACTTGCGTTATCTATTGAGGTCAATGTCTGTGGTGGCATCTAAGAAAGAGCATTGTTTGCTTCATCTGAATTTATTAGTTTACTGTCATTTTAAAAAAAAGCGCTCTGTGAAATCTTATCAGCCTTATCCGTTGCCATTCCTCAACCTTGATATTATCGCGCCAATTGGTCTGCCTGACCACTCATATTCTCTGGCCTCAACGGTATAATACACTCATCTATGGTGTCGACTGACAATACTGCTCAAAGGATCTGATGGCGCGTGACAGGGGGGCGCAGCTGTAAAACAAGGATTTTGGACACAACCAATCCACGCCCCAAAAGATCCTTGTAGCACTGTATGTCAGACAACGTATCTGACGTTTTTCTGAGTAGAATAGCGAGATGATGTCGTATCATATCGTTGTCAGAACGTGGGGAGTCTAAAGATTTGTTGGCGTGCGACAGGAGGGCGCAGTTGTGAAACAAAGGGTATGGTAGCTGCATTACTTGCAACTTTGGACACAATCCATCTGTCATCCACCAGGGGGAGTAGCTGTGAAACAAGGAGTATGGTTGCGCCGTTAGTTCCAATTTTGGAAACAACCAATCCACGTGCTATAAGATCCTTGTAGGACTTTACACGCCTAACAAAATAGTAGACTTCAAAACGACGTAGTTTTATAATTCTACGTAGACTTCATTCTACGTAGGATAATAATCAACATTTTTTCGAAGTCCAAGTTTTGAAAGAAGACATCGACCACAGATTAGAGCAAAATGTATAATTGATCTTCTTTACCTCAGACCAATTTGTCTGAGTTCTTTACCTCAGACCAATAAACCAATAGACAAGATCTAATTAAGCAGAAACCTAGGATGGTAAAGCTATGCTACTTTCACATATACAACTCTCCGTATGAAAAAACAAGATGGCAGTATTTTTCTCAGTACGTTGATTTCAAGCCGGCTACAGCCCTATCTTTCAAACGCTTGCAACTAGGCATGTACCAGACTACCGGTTTACAGACTTTATCGATATCGATTTGGATAAAAAAAGCCTAATAAATACTTGTTGTACAATTAAAGAACTAGATTATCATAGTATTTTGTGCAACTGTAACATAATTTAAGTCATTGGGACACGAGTGCTTGTTAACGAAACGAACTAAGTGAGTTTCGTAATAGTTTTGCACAAGTGTCGAAATGTCTATTTATGTTCAGTTGGACACAATACTTAATCTATGAGCATCAAAAATATCGTATTTTAATCATATTTTCAACTAACAATTTCACGGAAAAATAAACTTTTAACAAAAAAATAGCAACCGACTTCAATAGTAACAGCAGTCATTCACTAAAAAGTTAATAATAATTCTATAAAGACCGATGGTACCGAAGCAACACTTTTGCCGACTTCTTTCTTCCTGAAACGTTATGTTATCTAGAAGTCGGCGTTCTTATATTGGTTTCTATGTTGCTATATCGTAGGAAATACGCCGACTTCTAGATAACATAATGTTTCAGGAAGAAAGAAGTCGGCAAAAGTGTTGCTTCGGTACCATCGGTCTTTATAGAATTATTATTAACTTTTTAGTGAATGACTGCTGTTACTATTGAAGTCGGTTGCTATTTTTTTGTTAAAAGTTTATTTTATTTCACATTTTTTAGTGTTGCTGGGTTAAATTGTGAGGTATAGGTAGTTCTTGCAAACGTGGTGTTCATATGAAACGAAGTTCAAGTGAGTATAAGTAGCCATGTTTGAGTAGCTTCCTGCTATCAGCACCCTAACACAACATGATTACCGCAATCTCGAGTTATGTGCTGTCATCCGTTGAAGACTTCTACGGTGATGAAGCCAAGATCGAAATTCAGGTGGGTACACTGGCAATTTTCAGCAATGCCCTGCAATGAGCACCCTAACACAAACTGGTTGCCGCAATCTAAAGTTATGTGCTGTCATCCGTTGAGGAGTTCTATGGTGATGAAGCCAGGATCGAAGGTCAGGTGGGTATTCTGATAATCTCCAAGTAATACCCTTGAATCAGCACCCTAACGCAGTGATTGCCGCAATCTCGAGTTATGTGCTCTGATCCGTTGAAGAGTTCTATGGTGAATATGGTGATGAAGCCAGGATCGAAGGTCAGGTGGAAGAATGTCGATTTTCAAGTAATACCTTGTAATCAGCACCCAAGTACATAGCGATTGCCTCAATTTCGAGAGATATGCTGTCATTTTCTGAGGAGTTCCACTGCCTATCTCTGAAGATCTTCATCAGATCATGACCAAACCCAAAATGGGACCTACCTGGAAGTATACTCTTTCAAACAAAAAAAGAATTGTTCAAATCGGTTGGGAAATGACGGAGTTATGGAGTAACAACGCAAAAAAAAAAAAAAAAAAAAAAAAAAAAGCATACAGTCGAATTGAGAACCGCCTCCTTTTTGAAGTCGGTTAAAAATGAGAAGAACACTTGTTCATGAATCCCGAGTTCATCGACCGGTAATGCTGCCTTGAGTACCAATTAGAAGCAACTAGGATAGGCGTGGCTTGAGAAATAAGGTCGGGACTTATTTCTCGTCGCTGTTGTTGATTGGCTCTCTAGCGGTGTTGCAGTAAATTGGGTCAATAGCAGCGCGGAATCACGGTGTTATAATGTAATATTATCAGATAAACAGTGTAGGTACTTATAAAACTGATTTTGATGATGCAATTACCTTATTGTATTATGGGAGTAGCTAAAATAATATATGAAATTGAGAAACCTGCCAAATATTTATGGAATGAAATAATCAACTTTATTTTCGAAACTAAGAATACCACGTTTACATACATACATCCACACACACATGGTCCCACTCCCACTAAAAATACATATTTTGAGAGGAAGGCGCCGCCATGAAAACTAGCCTCCTTAACACTCAAAAGGATCCCTCTCAAACAATCGTGAAATAATGATAATATTAATAAAACTCAGAAAAATAATCAGAGGATAAAAGAAACAATTTGTTGCAAACTCCAGAATTACTGTTTTACATATTATTATATAAAAACATCAAAAATAAAAAAAACATATTGACCTTCGCATACAAAATGCACAATTGAATCGTTTTAATGAGAAGCTTAATTTTTTTCAAACTTAATGGTTGTTCAATTTCTCAATTTTCTCCAGTGAGTACGATTGATTTTCACATGTCATTAAGATTTACAAAGCAGCCAAAAATAAACGTATTTATTGACCTTTGAAAATTATTGTTTTCGTCAGAAATGAGCGTATATTTTCGATGGGTGCAGTAATTTCCTTCGTCATGTGATGTATTCTAAGTTTCAAATACGTGTCGAACACGGAGTTATCCAACGAATGGTCATGTGTTTATCATAAATGTGAAGTACTGTGGTTTTCCTACACTTTTTTTTGTAACTACAGCCTCAAACTCTCTCAGGATTTTCTCTGCTGTTTGGCAGAGTTTTTTAATGCTTTTTGATGGCTTAGTCAGCCCTCCTCTGTCTTTTACACTCATTAGAGGCATGCTGTTAGCAGGTCCTTCCAGGGCTTGGAGAATTTTTTTTCAATGCAAGAACTTTTTCAATTTACGCACTACAAAGCCAGCTTTTGATGGTTCCATTGCAGTCCTCAAATCCTAGAATTAAACACAACACTTATTGGTCATTTTTAAACAGATAGTAGTAAAATAAGAATTAAAATTTGTGCAACAAGAGAGCAAAGTTTATTTTTGTTGCGAGTGCCGAGTTTGAACTTTTAAGCATGGTCGCAATAGTTCTTTTCAGAAAGCACTCTGGATTGAAGTGCCTTGAGCACACTTTCCAATTAGTTTTGTGCTGTTTCCAACTCCGGCTAATAGCAACAAACCATCGTTTACGAATGTCTTCATTTTTGGGGAACCTTAAGTAAAATAAGCTGAATCAATACTTCATATTAGCACAAAATCAGTAAAATTACCGACAACTGTTTTGACTTCACTAATAACCTCAAAACGGATTTAATTATTTTAATGATTTTAGGATTTACTTTTATTCTAAAAGCTATATTTACGTTACTATATGAAAACGACACGTCGTAAAATGTTGTCTTTCTTGATGGAATTCCATTTTATGGTTCATTTACTCGGAAAACATCACTTTTTACTTACTTGTGAAAACTGATATTGCTGTTCGAGTTTTCTTTATTCCCCGAATGGGATCTGCAACCACGCACGTAGCAGAACATTGTCCTTGTATCTTCAACCCTTTTCCATACGATAATTCGCAGCAAAACACAACTTAAATAAAATTTTGTTTAAAAATCTGCCGACTTACTTCCTAACGTAAACACAAGCTATAACGCGAACAAATTACAAAGGATTGCCAATGTTGCCACGTAAGAAAAGTAACAGTACATTATAATTTGGTGACTTGGACAGGAGTCATTAGGAGTCTAAATGAAGTTTTGGGTAGTACGTTTTGACGGCACCAAGACTTTGTCTATTGGTTTATTTGTCTGAGTTCTTTACGTAAGCCATAGATATGGTTTCTTTTAACTAAACGTCAGTGTCATCTTTGCGCTCTAAGACTGTCATATATCAGTCATTGAAAACCATAGAGTTTCCTCTTTGTTGAAAACTAAGATGTTTATGGATTTTAGGCTTCTTGTTAGAAACACACCATTGTAACGTAGAAACGTAACGTCGTACCTACCTTGCAACGTTTTTCCAAATGAAACGTTTTCCTGGCAGTGCATCTAAACAGATAAACGTAGAATGTTACCACGCATGATACGAAAAGGGATTGAACCTTGAGCCCTAAATTATACAAAAAGCCATAGTACATCTTGACAAAAAAGAGTTTGACACAGTGGTAGATTTAAGTAAATATTTTGATCGTGTTAAGCTGTAATTGCGTATTTTCGTACTAACAGCTCAAACTTAACCTCAGCCAAGGCTGGCGCGGCTGCGGAGTCAGCTGAAAACCTGAAGCGGCGCAGATATGTGGCCCTCGGAGAGGGCTACATGTTTGCGCCGTTCGGTGTTGAAACCCTTGGACCATGGGGCCCGGCCGCACGGCAACTTTTTAAAGAATTGTCGGCACGCCTGGTCGACGCCTCTGGTGACCCAAGGGCCGGAGCTTACCTCGGTCAGAGGATCAGCTTAGCGATCCAACGAGGTAACGCTGCCAGCGTCTTGAGTACCCTCCCCAACGGCGACGATTTAAAAAACATTTTTTATTTAATATAGGCATTATATTTGTTAATAATTTTAATTTAGATTAAGTTTAGTTTTTAATTTAGTTTATTGTAAATACAGTTATTCAATTAACCCAAGACGGAATGTATAAAGTGGACAAAGATGTCGAGAAAAATTATATTTTTATGGTTTAGATAATTTTTATTCAAATATTTCCATGAAGTTACACATTTAATAGTTTTAACTTAAAAACAAACAGTCATAATTTATCTCCTTTTTTATTTATTTACGAATAAAATGGATTGTTTAACGAAATTAATAACGAAGAGTCTCCTTAACTTCCTCGAAGTTGTTCAAGGTGTCACGCTTTCTACGGCCACCAGCGTATCCACCATGTATCCTGAAAACCAAACAAAATATAAACATGTAACAGATTGTAACCCTGGCAAATTGCAAGAAGGATTGCAGCTTGATGTTATGCTACCGTTAAATTGAACAAGTAAAGTATGTAGATGTAACGAGTACTATTTTTACTCTATTTTTACTTTCACATCACAACTCGTAGCAACAGTTCTGTAGCGGATAGTTGCCGACAAAATGATCTCTGGTTTTAATTATTATTGTATTATTATATTATTATTATATTTACTATTGATTTTACATACATATATACATATACACACGCCTGTCTTCCAGGCAGAGACTACAGATTTCCATCTGCTACGGTTCAGACACACCTCCTTCTCCTCAATTTTATTGTTAAATTATTGTTAAATTCGATAATTGTAAACTTTACGAGTGTTTGCAAGTTTGGGGCTTTTTTATATTATTTGGGTTAAGTCATGTCATGTTTAAATCCCATAAACCCCATACCATCTCACTAATATTATAAATGCGAAAGTTTGAATGCGTGTATGAATGTATGAACAATGAAAGCACGTCAATCAAAGTGCTCCAGCGTTCAATTTATTGTAGGCAATTTATTCGAGTTTCGTTTAAGTAACTATTATGTATCAAAAGTTTAATGTTAAATGTAAACAATGACATGTTTGTTTTAGTTAAATAATAATTTAAAGTTTGTCGAGCAAAACTATCTAAAGCTAGCCCAAAATCTAAAAAGGCCTGTTGGTGTTTTAGTTGTTTTAATAACTAAATTGTAGAATTTTATCTTAACCTCGAGTCAGAACAATCACAAATGTATACAATTCGACCGAATCACATTTAAGGCGCCTCTTTCCAGCGTCATTTGAAAATGACATTACTGGTACAGTTATTTCTTTTTAACGGTTTATTTAATATTTAAGAAAAAATATATGTTTTGCTAGTTGAACTATAAATAAAGAACTTTATAATATATATTATCGGGTCTTCCGCGATCAATTTTTTTCATTTTTACGAAAAGGGGGACACCTGACGTTTTGAGACAGTTGCATGTCTAATAAACAACTTCATTTTAAGAAATTATTCTCGTGTATAAGAAAAGGCATGAAAATATTGTGTAAATTAAAGCTGTTTTTAGGCCAAAATTAAGTGAAATTGGTTATTTATTTAAAACACAAGTTGCATTTGTATCGTTCTTGCATTAAAATACAAGGCTTTATAAATTAAAGGGTACCTTAACCCTTAACCACTGACGTACGTATGTGGTACGTCATCGTAATGGTTTTTCGTTCAATACTTAATTTTACGTAGGAATTTTGGCGCATCCTTTTTGGTAGTTTCCTAGTTGCCAGTGACGTGTGTGTGGCGGGAGAGAGTGTACGCGTAGCATGCTCCTAAACAGTTAAATTCAACCCCTCGACGTATGAGGTACGTACGTCAGTGTTAATGTGACTTTTTTGAAAATACTTATTTACGTTTGTCAGCAGACGAAATGCATCGTAAGTGGTCAAATTTTTCTTCTGGGCCATCTACATCAAAAAATTACGATATATAATTAATAGTGCCAATAACGAAGAAGTTATCGAACCTTGGCTTCGTGAGCCTGACGAATCATCGGCCGATGAAAATTATTCATTAAGTTGGATCGCGATGTGTCTTCCGAGGACGAAAATTTCAAGGATGAAGTAGCTCCTGCTTGTGATTCAGAATATTTTGAAAGTGAAGAGGCTCCTGCTTGTGTATATATTTATGGATATATATATAGCAGATAGATACCCGATAAAGCTGTCAAGCTTGCCGTAAACCAGTCAGTTTGCAGTGCTCTAAGCGTACCTGCAACAACTGCTGTTAAAAAGTGCCTTTTAATTAGATTTATGGCAATTGTGATTTTTTTCTAATTAAAGCCATCCTTAATAATTAATACAACTCAAAAAAGAAGTTCCTATTTTGATAAAATATTTTTGTGTTGATTTTAAAAAAATGTCTATGTTACTTTCGTTGCCTCTAAGGTTGTTAATTGATAAATATTTTTCTATGAATATTATAACTGTTTTTTTATCATCCTTATATCATTTAAATGTGTATTTATAAACTCACTGCAATAACCACCATAGGTACCACAGAACATTTAAATCAAATAGAAAGGCTAAGTGGGCGTGTCACGCGCGCCACAACTACTGTTGAACATCAATACTTAAACCGAAACACGCGATCGCTGCCCATAGTCGCACGCGAACCGTGACTCTGTGAACAGCTCTGCCTAATCTAAACAGAAATGCCGTCTTGTGCAATAATTACTTGCAGAATCACGAATAAGAAAGCAAACCGGAAAAATTGAGATATTTCCTTTCACCTGTAATTATAAAAACTTTGTATAATATGAGAATTTTAGATAAATAACTAATTTACTCATGGTGACAACAAAAATATACATTACCGGCAATGTACGCTCAAAATTTTGGCTAAGATGTAGTAAACAAGTAATGTATGCTCTCCCTACTTGTCAAACTTGCTCGCTAGTGTTGTGCCGTATCGTGGTGTCACACAATCGATAGGCGTTTTTTATTCCTTGAGCGATATTCTTAAATTAAGATTTAAGATAAAACTTTTATAACATTCGAGAAACCGTTGTCAGTTACCCCAAAATCGACCGGATAACTGTACAAGCAAGGAATTTTTTTTTTATATAAAATGTATGAGAAAATATTTAAAAGTGAATAAGTGTGCGTTTATTTCCTCTACGGTGTAATTCATGGCTATGCATAAATACATATTTTTCAAAATACATGTGATATTTGTACAGTCGAGAACAAAAGTATTCGTGTGAAATGTATGAAAAAAAAAAAGTGTTAAAGCGTGTTTTAATTACTCTACAATGTAATTCTAAGCTACGTATATGTATGTCTGAAAACATTTATCAAAATATATAGGGTAAAATGTACAAACGAGGTCAAAAGCTTTGGGATAAAATATTTAAAAATGTATGAGTGTGTGATTATTTAATCTATAGGGTAATTCTAAGCTATGCACATGTCCAATTGATTTTATTTATCAAGATATAGGGAATCTGTATAGTCGAGGAATAAAGATTTTGCTAAAATATTTAAAAGTATATAAATGTGTATTTAATTATCCAACAGGGTAATTCTAAGCTATGCATGCATATCTTGAATATATATTTACAGTAGTTACAGTATCAGAGTTGGTATAATATACTAAAGGTTTTTACAAAATATATAGAAAAAAAGAGCTTGGAATTACACTGAAGAGTAAATAAACCCACACTTCCAAGGAAGACAGTCAAGACTGTGCAGATGCCTCTTATATGTTGATAAATAAGTATTTAATCATATGCATAGCTTAGAATTACCATTTAGAGTAAATAAACAGACACTTATACACTTTTTAGACATACATATGCATAGCTTAGAATTACGTTGTAGAGTAAATAAAATACACTTTTACACTTTCAAATGTTTTTTCATACATTTCACCCGAAAACTTTTGTTCTCGACTGTACAAATATATGATAGATATTGAAAAATAAGTATTTATACTTATGCATAGCTTAGAATTACACCGTAGAGTAAATAAACACACACTTGTACGGTTTTAAATATTTTCTCATACATTTTATATGAAAACTTTTCTCCTTGATTGTACAGTTACCCGATTGATTTTGGAGTAACTGTTAACGGTTTCTCGAATGTTATTATAACACCTATTTATGTGACCTAATACAAGTGTATTGGTGGTATGGACCAAAACGCCCATTCTCCTTTGAAATGGGATTTTCCATAAGAGTGTTTATGAAAAATCCAATTATAGAATTAAATGAGACTTGAGGATAATTCATGATTTATATAAAAACGGCTCACCTCAATACGTGTGAGTGTGAGGCGTAACGTCGTCGCGTAAACGTCTTTACTCGCCCAGATGAAGGCAGTCTAAATCTGCTGAAACTGGTCGGCTTTCCCGATCATAACACGTATTGAGGTGAGCCGTTTTTATATAAATCAAAAATCCAATTATTTTGAAGCTACCATAATATAATTTAAAATATGTTAAATCTTGATATATTCGTCGGTGAAACGCGGGTGTACCGAGTGTGGACTGTAACTTGCATTTCACAGTTCACACTCGGAATACCTCTGATACCCCCTCGGGGATTCATGTCGTGACCATATATTATCATTATTACTGATCACTTACAAAGTTTTAAGTATGAATTTGGCTATATCAATGAAATCACCTTATATACACCTAATACACGTTAAAACAATTTTTCTAAAATGTGTAAAACAAGATAATAAAAATAGAAAAAAAAAACAACACACAAATTGTCTCAGAGCAAATTGGTTTCTCGATTGATTATAAAAAAAGTTAGTCGAAGTTTTACGTTAAGAAAATACATCTGTTCCCATCCCTAGCAATAAATCATCACGTCATATAATCAGACTGTGTTTAATATTATGTTCGCAATACCGCTCCGGTAAAGTTATCAACCACCTAAAGCCGGTAGGTTTATAATGGTCATATGGTATCAAAACTAAAACGTCGTAAATGAAATCGTTTGTTTGAAAAATACACCGTTTTACACAGAGAAACGGTAGTTTTTTCATTTGATAAGTTTTCGATATAAGTCATTTGTTGTGCGTAGAAAGAATAACCACTTGGATTAAAGTTTTGATAGTATTTCAATTACGACAAGGTGTGTGCCTGTGGGTGTGAGGCGACAAAGGTTCTGGTACGCATACAGCTCCAAGGCCTTTCTAACTATTTAAATGTTCTGAGATAGGTACCCTCCATTGTTGCATCAGGAGGGTTTTAAAATTAAGTACGTATCCCGTACGTACGTCAGTGGTAGTGTAACAAAATGACACGTCAGTGGTTAAGGGTTAAATACAAGGGGAATTTGTAACCATCATCAAAATTCATATGAAGGCTTGATAAGTGCTAAGTATCATGGATCAATAAAAAAATACGAAATTCGTAAAATTGATACTGAACCATGATACTTATCTATACAAGGTGTAACAGAAAGGTGTAACCATATTTGAAGAGCTTATTCAGTCAACGGTTTAGAACAACTTTTACTATGGAACAAATCGTGTATATCGAAAAAAATAATTACTCGCTTCATAGGAAAATGCAATGCCGCTCGGCTGAAATGTATGGAAGGGCAGATTTATTTTTGAGATTTCAGGGTTGACTCCATAGTAAAAGTTATTCTATACCATTGACTGAATAAGCTCTTCAAATATGGTTACACCTTTCTGTTACACGTTGTATATTATATATGAGTATACAGTGTCCGTTTTCATGAAACAGTGCACGTCGTATACCATTTTCCTTGTCTCTATAGTCAAAACTTCGTTTCGTTTCGGCATCTTGGTAACTTAATTGCAGGTCACAAATACAGAAATAAAAAAAAAATTACCTTGACCTGCGAGCACGCTGAGCACTACCTGCAAATTAATAAAATATAAAATCACTTTCAATAAGTAGCAGTTCAATATCATTCAAATCAAAATAAGTACCTAGTGTAAGTGTAAGTAACTCGCGGCGACGACAACTTAGATACGGTGCGAGACGTATCGGGACTATAAAGCGCATGTTTAAACTGTGCTGAACGAACCTCGCTCGCTTTGCGTTGAAAATAATAATTATTATTTCCGGATACCTTTGTGTGCCACTTAATTGTTATTTTTGATTCTATTTTGAACAGGGAGATACAGAACTTTATATAGGTAGTGACTAAATGAAGGCCTAAAATTTATTTCGTAATTTTTTTTAGCTTTTGCCCATTATTTTGGTGACTTCAATACGTATGAAGAATGATTCGGAGCGGATTCTTAAGTTTTTCAATAGAATTAAGTACATAGGTAATTTTGGATACATCACCTATGAATGGAATAACAACCGGATGGTGTTCTGTCGTTTTGGATGGTTAAGGCTCATAATAAACATACTTCTATTCTCTGTGGTGTTACATGGTTTAGTTTAGAAAAATAAATACAATAGAAAGGGCATTAGATCGGCTTTCAGTTTTATCGCATGATCGTTCATTGCAGTAACGTATGACACTCATGCGGCACGGTGCGCGTGCTTTAGTCTCGCATGTTTGGGTAGGTACGTATCACTCGTATTAACACATACATAGCTGCGCAAAATATATTTGAAAACTTGCAGACTGAAAATTAAAAATGCTCAAATCTTGAACATTCTAAACAATGCAATCTGCAAGTTTTCATTTGGTGTTAGGGAAGATAATAGAAAATCAATTGAGATGTCTTTATATGCTTATAACTGAAAACGTTTCAATATATATTTTTATTCATTCAAATTCAAAGTGGTAAGGGTATGGGTTGAAGAGCTCTAATAGCTTTGCCTAGAAATAAATAAAAAAACTAGCTGTCAGCACTGACATTTGATCAAGCTCTATGGTCACGGGTGACGCCATTTTGTTTTTTTTTTCAAATCGAACAAAAGTTGCTAAGAGCCATTATGCCCACAAGGCATTTGTTTAAAAATCCAGGATTAGAAAAATTATTTATGTAAGTAAAAATCCGAATTTTGGAAAAGTGTAAAATACAAATCCGTTAGCTTTAAAAATGAAAATTAAATTAAAATAGCTATTAAAATTAGCGGGTTAATAGTTTGAAATTTTACAAACTATTACAGCTACAAAAATCGCTTTCTCGCGTGCGCAAAACTTCAGTTATTTTGAAATAACAAGTCAACAAGATAATTACATAAACTATGTCTAATAGTTTTATATCATAAATAATAATATGGGGAAATATACATTAACATAAAAAAGGTTAGGTATACTTAAATTTAATAAAATAATACACCTGAATAAAATAAAAAATATAGGTATAAATAATATTATAAATATAGGTAAAAATATAATAATATGCCTAACTCTGCCCATTCGATAAGTCTTGCTAAGAAGAAAAACAAGAAACTAAGCCGAATCTTGCCTTTTTTTTTTTCATAATTTGTGTTACAAACAAATGTGTATAAAGTTAAAAAGTAAGACTTTACTAATAGTTCTGTAAATAGTTTCTGAACTCTTTAAACATTAAAGTAAATAACAACAACATAAATGCCAAAGCAAATACATTATATGTTGTTTTACTATTTAGCCAGAGTATGTACAATAATTTGACCATATTTGTAAATTCTTTGGGTTACCGTCTTCTAGATAGAGCTGAAACAAGTAAATAAAAAAAAATATATACATTTTCTAGGTTTTTATCATAGGGTCCATAGTAACATGTATTGTGTGATAATTTCAACTAGCTACCTATAACGGCTGAAACTGTAGCCCCCATCAGAGACGGACAGACAGACAGCGCAGTAGAGGCTGTAGTAATAAACGGACAGACAGACAGCGCAGTCAATCAATCAATCAATCAATCAATATATTTATTGCATTAAATTACATGTCAGTTGTAGATGTTATAAATGGAGCATTAAATTATAAATACAGCCTCCAGCAGTGGAGGCTGTAGTAATAGACGGACAGACAGACAGCGCAGTGGAGGCTGTAGTAATAGACGGACAGACAGACAGCGCAGTGGAGGCTGTAGTAATAGACGGACAGACAGACAGCGCAGTGGAGGCTGTAGTAATAGACGAACAGACAGACAGCGCAGTGGAGGCTGTAGTAATAGACGGACAGACAGACAGCGCAGTGGAGGCTGTAGTAATAGACGGACAGACAGACAGCGCAGTGGAGGCTGTAGTAATAGACGGACAGACAGACAGCGCAGTGGAGGCTGTAGTAATAGGCGAACAGACAGACAGCGCAGTGGAGGTTGTAGTAATAGACGGACAGACAGACAGCGCAGTGGAGGCTGTAGTAATAGACGGACAGACAGACAGCGCAGTGAAGGCTGTAGTAATAGACGGACAGACAGACAGCGCAGTGGAGGCTGTAGTAATAGACGGACAGACAGACAGCGCAGTGGAGGCTGTAGTAATAGACGGACAGACAGACAGCGCAGTGGAGGCTGTAGTAATAGACGGACAGACAGATAGCGCAGTGGAGGCTGTAGTAATAGACGGACAGACAGACAGCGCAGTGGAGGCTGTAGTAATAGACGGACAGACAGACAGCGCAGTGGAGGCTGTAGTAATAGACGGACAGACAGATAGCGCAGTGGAGGCTGTAGTAATAGACGGACAGACAGACAGCGCAGTGGATGCTGTAGTAATAGACGGACAGACAGATAGCGCAGTGGAGGCTGTAGTAATAGACGGACAGAAAGACAGCGCAGTGGAGGCTGTAGTAATAGACGGACAGACAGATAGCGCAGTGGAGGCTGTAGTAATGGACGGACAGACAGATAGCGCAGTGGAGGCTGTAGTAATAGACGGACAGACAGACAGCGCAGTGGAGGCTGTAGTAATAGACGGACAGACAGACAGCGCAGTGGAGGCTGTAGTAATAGACGGACAGACAGATAGCGCAGTGGAGGCTGTAGTAATAGACGGACAGACAGACAGCGCAGTGGAGGCTGTAGTAATAGACGGACAGACAGATAGCGCAGTGGAGGCTGTAGTAATAGACGGACAGACAGACAGCGCAGTGGAGGCTGTAGTAATAGACGGACAGACAGATAGCGCAGTGGAGGCTGTAGTAATAGACGGACAGACAGATAGCGCAGTGGAGGCTGTAGTAATAGACGGACAGACAGACAGCGCAGTGGAGGCTGTAGTAATAGACGGACAGACAGACAGCGCAGTGGAGGCTGTAGTAATAGACGGACAGACAGACAGCGCAGTGGAGGCTGTAGTAATAGGCGAACAGACAGACAGCGCAGTGGAGGTTGTAGTAATAGACGGACAGACAGACAGCGCAGTGGAGGCTGTAGTAATAGACGGACAGACAGACAGCGCAGTGAAGGCTGTAGTAATAGACGGACAGACAGACAGCGCAGTGGAGGCTGTAGTAATAGACGGACAGACAGACAGCGCAGTGGAGGCTGTAGTAATAGACGGACAGACAGATAGCGCAGTGGAGGCTGTAGTAATAGACGGACAGACAGACAGCGCAGTGGAGGCTGTAGTAATAGACGGACAGACAGACAGCGCAGTGGAGGCTGTAGTAATAGACGGACAGACAGATAGCGCAGTGGAGGCTGTAGTAATAGACGGACAGACAGACAGCGCAGTGGATGCTGTAGTAATAGACGGACAGACAGATAGCGCAGTGGAGGCTGTAGTAATAGACGGACAGAAAGACAGCGCAGTGGAGGCTGTAGTAATAGACGGACAGACAGATAGCGCAGTGGAGGCTGTAGTAATGGACGGACAGACAGATAGCGCAGTGGAGGCTGTAGTAATAGACGGACAGACAGACAGCGCAGTGGAGGCTGTAGTAATAGACGGACAGACAGACAGCGCAGTGGAGGCTGTAGTAATAGACGGACAGACAGATAGCGCAGTGGAGGCTGTAGTAATAGACGGACAGACAGACAGCGCAGTGGAGGCTGTAGTAATAGACGGACAGACAGATAGCGCAGTGGAGGCTGTAGTAATAGACGGACAGACAGACAGCGCAGTGGAGGCTGTAGTAATAGACGGACAGACAGATAGCGCAGTGGAGGCTGTAGTAATAGACGGACAGACAGATAGCGCAGTGGAGGCTGTAGTAATAGACGGACAGACAGACAGCGCAGTGGAGGCTGTAGTAATAGACGGACAGACAGACAGCGCAGTGGAGGCTGTAGTAATAGATGGACAAACAGACAGCGCAGTGGAGGCTGTAGTAATAGGGTACCGTTTAGCACCTTTCGGTTAAGAAACCTTAAAATTGACAGAAATATATTGGCTCGGTTGGGATGAGACAAAAAAAAAACAAAGGCATTCATAGGGATTACCGACAGAAGTGAAAACTTTTCTGTTAAAAATCATGTCGGTAATGGTGATACGAAACCCATTAAATTTTCCCCTACAGTAAATTGCTCAACCCACCTAAAGAAGTTTTCACTTCAAAAATCGGCAGTTATGTCTCACTATGCTTTTTTTTTCGTTGTATAGCTAATTATTTCAGAAGTAACCTGGACTTTAAATTATCACGGAACGGTATTGGAACCAAGCCCTAAACGGATATAAGTTAAATTATCACGGAACGGTAATGGAACCAAGCCCTAAACATGTATAAGTTAAATTATCACGGAAAGATATTGGAACCAGGCCCTAAACGGATACAAGTTTAATTATCACGGAACGGTATTGGAACCAAGCCCTAAACGGATATAAGTTAAATTATCACGGAACGGTAATGGAACCAAGCCCTAAACGGATATAAGTTAAATTATCACGGAACGGTAATGGAACCAAGCCCTAAACGGATATATGTTAAATTGGTTTTCGACATGGCCGAAGCCACGGGGAAGTCTGGGGAAATATTGTTTCGATTGCACTCACAGACCACTTACTAAAACTACGAAAAAGCCTGTAGCGAAGAATTTCATGTTGTCTAGAGAAGTGTTACTAGTGAAGTGTTACTAGTGAAGTGTTACTAGTGAAGTGTTACTAGTGAAGTGTTACTAGTATTACTGAAGCAGACTGTTGAGACTGATGCCTTATATCCAAAAATTCAAACGAGCGTTATCGAAACGTAGACACTATTTAAAATTACTGCATTATACATAAGTCTGATTGCATTAATTTAAAACAAGTTTGTAAGTATGTAGAAATACAGTTTTAATTTAAGTACCAAATGTTTATCCTACTATCTTTTGCCAGCGGTTTTGCCTGTGGTTAAGGGGGACTATCCTAATTTTGTCGCTTTTCTGATTCATTTTAAACCATGAAATTGTTATAGTTTGTGTCTAAAATACATATCTTAGATACCTACATTCTTTCTGCAGATTTTTTTGCGGTTCAAAATGCTTTACGTTATACTTTGCTCGATCGAAAAATAATCCGAAACTTGGTCAATTTTTCTCCTTTTTTGTTTTATATAAAATGTACATTACCAAATCGAAATAACATTATAGGAAATTAAGGGATTCGCAGATAGTTTTCTGAAAAGAGCGCGCAAGATTTCGATTGTCGTAACTCAGCCCAAAAAATGGTTCCACGAAATAAACCGCAGAAGGCGGGGCGTAAAATAGAGACAGCGTGGCCTGCCAGTTCGTTACAACACCGTGTGTTAGTGCCGCAGTAAGACAGCGCGGCCTGCTAGTTCGTTACAACACCGTGTGTTAGTGCCGCAGTAAGACAGCGCGGCCTGCTAGTTCGTTACAACACCGTGTGTTAGTGCCGCAGTAAGACAGCGCGGCCTGCCAGTTCGTTACAACACCGTGTGTTTGTGCCGCAGTAAGACGGCGCGGCCTGCCAGTTCGTTACAACACCGTGTGTTTGTGCCGCAGTAAGACAGCGCGGCCTGCCAGTTCGTTACAACACCGTGTGTTTGTGCCGCAGAAAGACAGCGCGGCCTGCCAGTTCGTTACAACACCGTGTGTTTGTGCCGCAGTAAGACAGCGCGGGCTGCCAGTTCGTTACAACACCGTGTGTTTGTGCCGCAGTAAGTTTCGATTGTGCGTATTATTGTGTTTTTGCGCTATTTTATTTTACAAATATGCCTCCGTATGTCGTGAAGTGGTGTAAAAGCCATACGGATATGAAAAATACTGGAATCATCTTTCATAAGTAAGTAAATAAACATTTTGAAAACTCTACTTGACGACTATGGAAAGTGTAATGCAATAAGTACCTATGATCATTTTTCTATTATCTGTACGTCTCATATGGTGTGTTCAGACCTAACATTTTCGTTTTAAGTATAAAAGATGTTATTATGCATTCGTACAATAGTTTTCAGTTTTCAATAATCCAGTGTGAAAAATGGGTAACCGCGGTCCGTTCGGAAAGAAATTAATCTGATTGGATGCCTTGCAAAATATAGTTAAATATGCAGCATACACTTTCGAAATGAGGACATCTACATGCTTCATAATAAAGGTGTAAATTATTAAGAAAGTCGGCGTTTCCTATATGCACTGTAAATTTTTGTTTCAAATTTATTATTTTCCTTATAAATAATTACTTTTATTTTATTCATTTTTCAGATGGTTACTCCTAGATTGATGTATGAGGAAGAGGCAAAAGAGGTGTGTCATTACCGTAGCAGATGGAAATCTGTAGTCTCTGCCTCTCCCTCTGGGAGACATGCGTGAATATATGTATGTATGTATGTATGGTTACTCCGTTACAAAATAGGTAGGATTAATTATGTATGTTGTTGTATTGTATGAAAAACTTTTTTTTTATGCTATACAATATTATTTATTTATTTTCATTTTGATAAAAGTTAACGTTGCTAAATGTGTCCAAATAAGTTTTTCCAGGAAGCGTAATCCTGTCATATATGCTTATAATATTAGCGGCAATCCCATACAGCGAGTAAATGTGGTCAAAGACCTGGGTGTGAACCTTGATTCAAAATTAACATTCGAGCACCATATTAATGCAATTGTGAGCAGGGGCTCTACCGCGTAATTCTCATTTGTATCAACTTCAAGCAAATGCATGCGAAATTCAACGCGTGCAAAAGAGATGGCATGTTAGGGGGGGTCGTCGCACGCACGTCAAATTTCAATCTCAAGTTGATGTTGATGAAAATGAGAATTACGCGGTAGACCCACAGGGCATATAAAAATTTAGGTTTCGTAATGGGGGTATGTAGTGAATTTAGGGACCTTTCTTGTCTTAAGGCGGTGTATTTTGCTTATGTTCGAAGTTTATTGGAGTTCGGATCTTCTGTATGGTCACCATATATATAACTTATAAACAGCGTATTGAAAAAATATAGGAGATTTTTCAAGACATCTTAATTTTAAAGCCAGATTACTAAAAATTAAATACGAAGATTCTTGTCTACACCATCGCATTCCTTCGCTCGAGGATCGCCGGCTTTTGCTTGATATATCTTTATTATATGACATTGTTACTGGTCGTATTAACAGCATGAGCATGGTATCTAACTTTCCCCTTAGAGCCCCCTCATTTCGCACCCGGCATTTTGCTAGACTCTTTTATTATGTACCCAATGTTCGCATAAACTATGCCCAATCATCTCCTCTCATTCGTCTAGCTAACGAATACAATAAAAAATTCTTTAAAATTGATCCATATGGAAACTCCTGGACTTCATTTCGATATAAAATAATTAATGAAATATATTGCCCTAATGAATAACCTTGGTTATAATGATAATTATGATTTTGCTAAACACCCTCTCCTTTTAACATTCCCCTCACTTACACAAACACATACTCTCTCATACATACTCATCTTACATTAACTCCACACAACACAAACATCTTGTCGAACAAATGAGCAAATTAAACTATAGGATTACGTTAGGTACATAGTTAAGTTGCTTTATTGTCTTATAATGTTTAAATTTACGAGTAGTCTAAATTTGGACTAACGAATTAGTTAAGTTTTGATTATTATTTTTAATTTATTTAAAATTTTTTAAAAATTTGTTATTGGCCTTAGTTTAAGTTTTGAAATATTGTTTAGAGTACATTTATCGCTGTTAATTTCCTGAATTAACTAAATAAATAAACATAATAAATATATATATGAAATAAATATTTATATTTTGCTATAATAAGCCTTTCATTTAGTTTAATAATTATAGACACAACAAAAATAACAATTTTAAATATATCTCGAAAATATTTAAAATTGTTATTTTTGTTGTGTCTATAATTATTAAACTAAAAAAATGTATATATGATAATAATAATAATAACTGTAAGGACATCGTGAGTATTGCCTCGTTTTTACGCAAAGTTTAGCAAGTTGTATAATAGTTATCTAAAGTGGAAATTAAAAAAAAGAGAAATAAAGACGTCGTTCATGTATAGGAGACTTAAGTTTTAAACATTTCGTAGGTGTGGTTTTTATGGGGTGTTTAATTATACTATAAAAATTATAAAGTATTTTATTATATTCGGTACACACTACAAACAATTTGTTTGGCCTGACGTCCAATAACTTTGCCTATCGGTGGACTCATCTTTGGACTCGATAGCGTGTGCATTTTGTGTTGTGACAAATGACCTGTATACACAAATGGCCGCCAGAAGCATTGCCACGCGACTGAAGTTCCTACTACGCGGAAATTGGATAGAATAGCTTCAAATAGAGAGCCGAACATCCACTTGTGGTCTGCAGGCGTCCCACCTCAACGTCATCATCATATTCATCATACTACGCCACCCGCGGTCTTCTTTCCCACCCCCGCAATCTTTCGTCCCTCGTCACCTGCAAACCATGGGACTGTCACGTACGAATTTGCCAGCTTTATAGAATCGGTATCCACCTCAATTCCTTCCGTAAACAATATCACCGCTTCTTTTCATGTGTGTGTTGATTCTGATAATGAACACGTTTTCCTTGACGCCAACTGACAATTATGAGGCATCAAAACAATACCTAAGTAATTTACGAACAGCTTCAGCACCAGGTTGGGATATCTGTGTCAACAAGTTCATATCGAACTACAGGCCAATATCCTTGTTTACTTCTAATTATAAAATAATTGAGAAAATAGTAAACTACAGACTTTTAAAGTTCCTTGAGAAACAAGACCTTCAAAAATAAATTTGAATTTCGCCATAACAGAACTAACAATGATGCTGTATCAAATTTTATTGGCCATGTAAAAGTTGAGTTAGACAAAGACCAAAAATATGCTGGGGTTTTTTTAAACCTCGCAAAGGCTTTTGATACGGCATCGCAAAATATAATGCTATTAAAAAAGATGGAACGGTTGGAAGTTGGAGGAACTGTACTTCAGTGTTTTAATTCATACCTGAAGGAACGTAGTCAGAGTGTTTCTATTGATGGTGTATGCAGTGATTAATCGGGGACCCGTTTTGGCGTACCCCAAGGTAGCGTCTTGGGACCAACATTTTTTCTGATCTACATCAACGACCTTAGTGACATGAGTCTCACTCAAGCTAGGGTGTATACCTTCACTGATGACACAGCGTTAATAGTCAGTGGAAAATCATTGAACGAGGTTGTTGATGTGGCTCACAATGGGCTGAGTTTGGTTGCTTTCTGGTTGCATGTAAATCTTTAGAATCTGGAAATTAAAAACTAAAAACACAGTTTGCGTGTTTCCACGTCCGCGATCATATATTTAATAAATTTCCTACACAGCTCATTCTTCACTGTTGCGGAAATCGTGGGAGCTTTTGCAATTTGTCAAGTCATTAATAGGGTTAATTTCATCAAGTATCTAGGTGTTTATAAAGACGAAAAGCTCACTTGCAAACAGTATCAATGCAACAGATATTTCTGCATTTCATTATTAAAAAGAGTTAAAAGACAATATGAAAAAACTGAAATAGGGAAAACTGGTAAAAACAGTAAACACTTAAGGGAAGTGATCAAAGATGTTGTGGGTATGAATAAGTCTAAGAATTATGCAAGGAAACTACTTCTAACAGATTTAATCCCAAGCAGTAAATAATATCAACGATTTCTTAGACCTTAGCTGAAAGAATCGAGTTCAATAGACCAACTCACGCTATAACCACTGAACAGAATAATTTTCTCCTGCAAACTCCTTTGTGCTGAGTAATACTAATGAAGCTGAAGTGGAGCGTATTATAATGGGCCTTAAAAATGACTGTTCTACGGGATGGGATAATATATCAAATAAAATGCTAAAACTTTGTAAAAATAGTATCATTACCCCGCTCACATATATACTAAACATGTGCCTACTAAATGGTGTTTTCCCGAAAGCATTTAAAAAAACAGTCATCGTTCCGATACACAAAGGTGGTAACAAAGACCAAGCCAACAATTATAGGCCCATATTGATTCTCCCTGCTATGTATAAGATCTTAGAACGTATTATTAATCAAAAACTAGTTAGTTATCTTGAACGTTATAACCACCTTTCCAAAAATCAATTCGGTTTTAGGTCAAATGTATCGACAGCGGATGCTATTCACGAACTTATTGATTTCGTTTCAAGAAGTTAAGACTACAGTAGAAGGACTTTAGCAATATTCCTGGATCTTGCCAAGGCTTTCAATACAGTGTCCATTCAAATAATTGTCCACAAATTAGAACAGATGGGTATTAGGGGATCTCAACTCGATCTATTCAGGAGCTACCTTTCGGATAGATCTCTACGTGTCAAAATAGGTTTCGATAGAAGTTCCACAAGGCAGTACCAATTTTACTCTTGACTTATATAAATCAACTGTCAGACCTTAAAATTAAAAACTCAAAAATTATTACTAACGCTGACGATACCGTCCTACTTTTCTCTGGCAATACATGGAATGTGGACTTTCGTGATGCTCAAGATGGATTAGATACTGTAACTCAATGGCTAAATCAAAATATGCTTACTTTAAATGCAGCTAAAACTAAGTATATGACATTCTGTTTAAGATCCACCACTCTGTCCCCACCTAAAACTTACAATTTAATTGCTCATAATGTGTTATTCTTTCAATGTCAACTGTGACTGTTATGTTTTGGAATCTACATCTTCAATTAAATATTTGGGTGTAGTTCCGGATGACTAACTTTCTTTCGAAAGGAAAATGAGCAATTAAATTGTAATTTTTAGGTGGATCAGATTGATCAACTAGCCATCAGAATACGTAAATTAATATATGTCTTCAAAAACCTACGCCATGTTGCTAATTTTGAGTTAATTAAAAAGATACCTATATCAATCACTTGCCCAGTCGCTCATAATCTACTGCTTTACTTCCTGGGGTGGCTCTGCAAAGTCTCACCTCATTCAATTAGAATATGCTCAAAGAGCATTACTAAAGGTTGCTACTTTTCGCCCTTTTAGGTTTTCCACTGAGCTTTTGTACAAAACATGGTAGGTTCTTACAGTACGACAGCTTTTTATTATTTTTACCATTATGAAACAGCACTTATCAGTTGTTTTTGATCTTGATATCTACCTTGTTTGATAAAAAACGCTCGTTGCTACCAGAAATTGTAGCATATAAAAAGTGGTAATACTGACTAGTGACGGGCATCGACGTCACTGGTGCGAGGATTCCATAACCACGCTCAGACACCACTAATTGTATGCTAAAGGGTGATACTTGCAGCTGGAACAGGGGCCCATAAGCTGTCCCAGATTTATAGTATACAAGTATCTTATATTCTATAATATTTAATATAAAACGTCCTACCAGACAGTTGTATGATGACGTCATCCACTGATCCTCGCATGAAGTCCTTTCGCTGCGGAGTCCAAAGTGTTCCGGTGCCGTGACACGTAGATCACCTTCCACGATGAATCTAAACACAACCCTCCTAACCCGGGATGCATCCAACCCAGAAATAGTAATTAACAAGTCCACTTGTCGGAAGCCGCGTGGACACAGGTTATGTCACACACACACAGGAAATTCACTAAAAAGTGGCCTTCACGCCAACATATTGTCAGTCCTTGACTGAATACTGTTTCTTACGATGTCCGCACCGATTTGCCGTTAATATCCCTTAATAACACATATTAAAATCGTCCGCGATCTATACCAAGAAATGTCCACGTCCCTCGTTTTTTGACAGCTCCAAGTCCATAGACAAAATATATAGACCATTGATGGATGCGTTCCGAAATATACATTTTATTCTGAACAGTCCCCCGCTCTGGGCTGAGCAATCAGACCACTAGCTCATACAACCGGGAGACGGGAGAGAGTTGTCATGGCTCGTCACAAAATCGAACCTTCGACCAACACCTCTGCGACGCGTGGAGTTCCGTCTCCGCCAAAAAACAACTTTAATATACGGCCCCGGCGCCAAAACAAGGATAGCAAGTTCACATCCTTCAAAAGAGTTAAATTTCCTTCCCTAGGATGCTCAGTCCTGTCTGACCACAGAGAGGACGAGAGTTGAGGACCGCTTCCACTTTACAATATACAGTGGCAAGCTCCTCAAAGGTTAGGACAGTTTCCCCAATAACGCAGCGGAGGTGGGTCTTCGCCGACTTGACGGCAGCTTCAAAAAATTCCCTCCCCAGTGAGGGCAATTTGGGGGACTGTACCGCCAAGTTACCCCTTTCCAGGCGAAGATTTAACTTAAACTAGCATAGTTATTTACAAAACAAAAAATTATCAATATCTTTTAGATAGTTAGCAGTACCTCTGTAGATTGTGCCATTGTCGGAGCGAATAAGTGAAGGTAAACCCTTACGCGACACGAAACGATCCAACGCGGCGACGAAGGCCTCCGTAGTCAAAGCTGATACCACTGCCAAGTGAACGCCAAGTGGTGGCCAAGCACACAAATACACAAGGTATGCTTTCACAACCCGAGCGTTGCGATTGCTAAAAACCCCCGTGCGCTTTACGTATGTGTCAATCCGACACCAACAGATTTACCAAAGGTCCGTCTTGGGTAGAACCAAAGGATGAAGACTTCTGTATGGCAGGTCAGCTCTCCAAAATCAGCCTCCAAAACGCAGAAGTCCTTCATAATCCGTGAAAGGATTCAAACGAGCAACCGCTCACTTCAGCCTGGCGTGATCCTCGCGCAGAACTCGAAGTCTAAACTTGATGAAGTCCGCCTGAAGTACACGTACCGTGTACCAATGCGCTCCAACGCTCCTCTGCACTCACGGCTGGGGACAAAATATATGAATATCATTGACTGGTTGGTATTTCAACAAAATACCACCATCATATTGGGATCCTCGAAATCTGCAAACAGTATATGTTCATTTGAAAGCCATTTCCCAAGTTCGAACATAATAATCCAAGTATCGAATCAAATATCGAATATCCAAAATTGTGGATACCTCCACCAATGAAGAAGAACCCAGAGTCCTTTTAAAAACCAAATAGGATCCATCCTAACAAATCCGCGCCCAGGAAAACATCGACTGGGGCCGGATGACAAAACGTGGGTCTGCCAGATGCAGACCTGACGTGCATGAGATTATGGACGGAGGAAGGTCCAAAGAAGGCTGCCAGCCGACAATATTGTCTATAACCATGGCTGCAGCCGCTGTTTCAACTCCAGTCCACCAATACCTAGGAGCGGCACCGACGAAACTTCCAGGTTCAAAACCAATCGGTGCGCCACTTGACTTTCCAAGTCGAGGAGGGCCCTTACCCTAACTCAATCCCCCCTGGGGCCCTAGACGCGAGCCATCGCGGTAGGCAACAGAACCGTCCGCGGTTCCGTACTCATGGCTTGAACAAGCTAGTTACAGGCTACCCCACCTGTGGAGTGCAGGACCAGTCCACTGGCAGTAATACGGCTGGCGTGTGCACATCCCAACCATGGGGGGAGCGTAGCCTCCAACTCTCCCTGAGTACGGCGGGGGTACTCTAACCGCGGGTACTCACGGTACGGCGGTGAGTAACCCCGTGACTCCGTCTTAACACGGTGCTCCATGCCAGCTGGCACCAAAACCGGCGCGGGGAGGGGGAGCCTAGCCCTTGCCAACTCCAATTGGCCCCCGCCCGTAGGGGCCCAATTCACAACATGGCCATATGTGTGATAGCCCGTAGGCAAGCCCCCTACGGGTCCACGCGCAAATACATGACTCACCTCCCGGTGAGGGGGCGCGCCTCGCGCCGCAGTCCTCCGTTCCGACGGAGGGGAGCTCTGCCCGACAGCAAGCCTTCCCTGGACCGAGGGGGGGGAAGTTCTCCCTGACGCACCCCCGTTGTCCAAGGGGGGGGGAGTTCTCCCTGAAGCACCCCCGCCCGTAGGGCTCCGTCGCTGCGGGACCGGTGAAGCCGCTTCAGATCTGTTGGCACACAACAATAAATGGTGAGGCCCCTCACACTCACTGCAACGTCGTGGCTCGGGACAATTACGTTCAAAATGATTGCCCAAGCAACCGAAACACAGGCCCTTACGCTTCACTATGCGTCGCCACTCGGTGACGTGCAGGTTTCGCCACTGCTGACATCTCAGCAGGTCATGCCCCGTATGGCCACACTGTAAACAGGTCGATGACCTCTCGACCACGGCTACCGCCGCCAAACGCGCCATATCGCGTCCCCGCGACTGCTGCGGTTGTCTGGGCTCCCCACATTCCGATGAGCCAGCAGACGAAAATGATTGCGCCCCAAATGGCGCCAAGTCCGGCTGTGATGTTTCTGCTACCCTAGCTTCATATTCAAGAAACCTCATTAAGTCCGTCAATTTAGGCACAGTGCTGCCATCTTTTTCTGCGGACACCCGCTCAAAACGTGACCTCACATCATTAGGCAACCTACCTAAAATAATGTGAACGAGTAAGAACGACCACTCGTCCACCGGTAAACCTAATGTTCTAAGGGCATTACACGCCACAGTGACCGGGGTCAGCAACTGCAACCTTAGTTGGGCCCGGTCAGTTACCCTAGGTAACGTCAACAATTGAGACGCATGCGCATCCGCCAGTAAGCGCATGTTCTGATACCTATCATTTAATAAGCCCCACGCTGTATCATAATGATCATCCTCCACCCTGAGGTGCTGGATGAGCGACCTGGCCTCGCCCTCCATTGTTGACATCAAATATGCCATCTTTTGCCCCTTTGTTAAATCTACCCTAGAATTTACTAATGAATTAAACATATTTTTAAAAGAAACCCACTCTTCCATTTTCCCATTGAATTTATTTAGTTCTAAACTAGCCAAACTACCAGACACGCCATCTACCGGTTGAGGCGTGACAACTACAGGACCTCCTGAATTTTGCCTCTTTAGCTCAGCAATATTATTCGACTTTATAACCAGCGCCTTACCAGTGGCGCCATCTGTTGGTCTAGGTGTGCTAACAACCGGGCTGTCCGATTGCCGCTTTTTGATCATGGAGGCCGCCTCTGTTATATCATCATAAATCCCTTTTATCTGAGCCAAATCCGTAACATACCTCTTCATAGGCTCGTCACTTTCCTGCAGTGCTGCCACAGCCGCCTCTGCGTCAGCCAGCCGCTGATGCATCCGCTCGGCTCTCTCCAGGATTGCATTGTCGCGATCCGAACGAGAAAGCAATCCCTGGACGGTCGTAAACCAGCGGAGCTCCTTCGCAAACGCAGCCTTGTGAGACTTGGACATCTCGCCGCAATGAACCGGGAAATTTATAAATAAAACTATTTAGCAAACACCCTGACAAGGCACAAATACAGAAGCACTGCTCAATAGATACCCTACCTATAAATAGAATTGAATTATCAAATTTAATTCTCAATCACAAATGTATGTACTTTCCCGATAATACAAAACAAACAAATAGGTTCCTACCTAATTCTAGAATTTAATTATCAAATGTAATTCCCAATTACAATATATATTGTACCAATAATACAAAACAAACAAATAGGTTACCTACCTATTACAACATTACCAAATTTAAATTATATTTGGTGTATACTAAAACACAAAAACCCGAATGCACATTCCACTATGCACTTGTATACATACTTGTAAGTACATACATTCAAGCCAAGATAACAGTGTGTTAACTAACAAGTTGATTTCCAAATCTATAATATAAACCGTTATATTATTATGTTATTGTAGTACAAGAACACTTGATATGTACTAAACTATCAAATTATACTGATATTACTGAACCACATCAATGTGGTACCCTCCAGTAATCAATTATCTACTCAAAGCACTAAACAAATCCAATTTGTAATTGCTACATCAATAACATGTAAATAGCCTAGCTATGTTAACAGTTCAATGACACTGGGGCCGCCCAGTTCCGCTGTTTAAATGTATATAATCCAAAAGTGGGATTAACCACGATCATGCTACCAGAAATTGATTGATAAAAGAGTGGTAATGTTTCTGACTAGTGACGGGCATCGGCGTCACTGGTGCGAGGGTTCCATAACCACGCTCAGACACCACTAATTTTATGTTAAAGGGCGATATTAGCAGCTGGAACAAGGGCCCATAAGCTGTCCCAGATCTATAATCTACAAATATCTTATATTCTACAAAATATAGTATAAAATGTCCTACCAGACAAGTGTATGATGACCTCATCAGCTAGTCTTCGCACGAAATCCTTCCGCACGTGGACTCCAAGGCGTTCCAATGTTGTGGCACGTGGTTCACCTTCCACGAAGAATCTAAACACGACCCACCTAACCCTGGATGCATCCAAACCCAGAAGAAATGGTAATTGACAAGTCCACTTGTTGCACACCGCGTGTTCAGGTTATGTCACACACACACAGGAAATAGAATAAAAGTGGCCTTCACGCCAAAATATTGTCAGACCCTGACCCAATAATGTTTTTTACGATGTCCACATCGATTTCCCTTGTATTAAATCATTTTAAATACCAAAAATGTGGTCGACCGCGACCTTTTCCCAAAAACACGTCCTATCCCAGGTTTTTGACAGCTCCAAGTGGGAGAAGTGTTACCACACACAAAAAACAACATCGTTGACCGAACACTCGACTGATGCGTTCTAAAAATATACATTTTATTCTTAACATACCTCTTATATAAAATTACCAGTTTTAGTTTTGAAAAAAGCACTTTACATGCTTCGAAAATTAAGTAGCCCCCTGGACTCGTATATAAATGTCCCCGACCTGCGGGCTCGGACTTTCAACTTACTCGTTCAGGAGAGCTCACTTACTGGTCTCTGCAGTAATTTACTAAACAAACATAAACACTGGGCGACCAAAGCAACGGCTTACTGGCGACAAACGTCACAGTGACGTCACACACCACGTGCAGCGACAACTAGACAGGCGGCGCATTCATTTAATTGGTACTTTAATTTTTGGTCGTAAAACAAAAAAACGAGACTAATGTTTAAGATTTTTCATAAACTTTATTCATACTACATTCTAAACTACAAATTCGTGGATCTTCATTGTCTTCTTTAATATGAGTAGATTATCTGCTACCCACCGCAGACTTGACTGTGCCTGTGGCTTTGTCAGCCACACTGCCAACAGGATCTGAAAACAATGACATCAATGTTATTCTAGCAATTACACTAAAACTTCTGAATTAATAATTGCAACTCCGTCACTTATAAAACGCTATAACTATAACATGCAAAAAGGAAAGTATATTTCTTTCCAAATTAACCAAGAAAAGATAGGTACAATATTCTGCTCTTGTTTCTTATATTATATAAATACTTATTTTATTTAATGCAAAAAAAAAATGTTTGTTAATAATATATTTTCAGAAAAAGTACAAAATTAAAACTGCTGGTTTATTAAGTGTTTTAATTTAAGTAAAATAAAAGCTATTTCAACAAAATGGATCCACAAATGGACTCAATCTGTGTTGCGGTAATATTCAATTATTGAAATATTTAGTATTGCTTTATACGCTTTGTTTTAATTTACATCAGATCAAGTCATAAGACACTCTACAAGTTATAAATAACACAGGTCAGCATAAATGCACTTTTTTATTTATTTTTTATTATAATATAAGTACTTATAGAACTATGTGTGCTGAGTCTGAGCTCAGGTTTTCTCTATCAACTGTTACGACTGAAGCTCTAGGCTTCTATGACAGACAGACAGACAGACGGACGGAGAGATAGACAACGGAAGCTTAGGAATAGGGTCCCGTATGGCACCTTTTAGGTATGGAATCATAAAAATCATGTGTTCTTTTACTGGTTATTTTGTGGGGCTTTACGATTATAATAATGAATTTTCCGGCTTGAATGTTCAATGAAACTTCTCCTTAACAGTTTACTAATAGTAAAAGATAAAAATGACGATACAAAAGATACCTTTAACGTACTAAAGTAACGCCGATATCTTTCTTCCTGAAACATAATATTATGTTATCTAGCAATCGGCGTGAATGTCTACGATATTTTCAGCAACACAAAAATTAATAATATAAGAGCACAGTGTGAAGAACAGTGTTCCAGGAAGAAAGAAGTTAGCAATAGTGTGTTATTTCGATACCGTCGGTCAGTTTATAATTATTTTGAACATTTTGTAATATCTGAAGTCAGTTACTATTTGTAGTATCGCCGTAGCCTGTGTAGTGCGTTGTTTTTTTTTGTTTTTTTTTTTACTTTTCACTTATTTTGTACACCATTGCAATCTGTAGATATTAAGCTGCAAAGCAACTCTTCTGTCATCCACAAGGATACTTGTAAGTTGTGTGACTAATGCAGAGATCGAACTCCATCCTCTTGGCTTCACTTCATAGTGATTGCTTAATTTCATCAGGGACTGTTGGTAACTTCAGGTCTTCGTACATGTATTTGTTGCTTAGGTATCTTTAACATTGATCTTAGGGTTTTTGTTTGAAATCTTTCCAGAATATCTATGCTCGACTTGCATGTGGTCCCCGACAATTGTATGCAGTAAGTCCGGAAGGTTGTTTAATGAGACAAATTAGAGGCTCTGCCTTTACGTCTGTTTTTTCATACTCCCGAGTATTCGCGCTAAAATTCTAACATTCCAGTGCGAACTGTCAGGACAGTGACTAAAGTTTTATTATTCCAGTGCGAGCCATCAGGACAGTGACTAAAATATTATCATTCCAGTTTGAATTGTCAGGACAGTGACCAAAACAGAACGGGACACTTCAGATGATCTTCAGAAATAGAGGATACTTACATAAAGTTACTTTTTATAGATATGAAAACCTCTTGGCACAGAGGAAATAATAGACATGACTGTATGACCTAAGTTCCTTTTGCCTCTCAAGCACTTAGTGGGAGAATACAAACAAAATGAAAAAAGAATTTCGCGCTTTCTCTTCTCATTTTCCATGAAATGAAATGATTCTTACGTTGGTAGACAAAGCATTGAGTCCAACTGAACATAATAGGTCATTAGGACACTCGTGCAGCCTATTATTAAAGCACTCGTGTCCCAGTTAACCCACGTTGATCACAGTTAGACATGTTGGCGTATAGTATTGTAGATGTTCATCCTGCAAAAATTGTTATTTGAATATACATATAACTTCAATAATAATTAGCTTCCTTACTTCGGAACTGTGATTTGAGGTTCTTTGGACGTAGTTGTGTGACGCCTGAAAAAAAATGGCTACAATGTAATTCTAACCTTTACACAGAAAATTTTAAATTGGTAATTGAAACGTCAGTAGTTATCTCTTCTTCAGCCATTCATTGGAAATATTAAGATATTGGTTACGTTAAAAAATAATTGAGAGATAAGTTCTGTATTTTTTATTAATTCTTATTTTCATCCACTAACAATTTAAAAGGAAGCAAGAAACAGCTTATCGCAACATTCTGCGGGGGGACGCGTCTTGAACTTTTAAATAAAAGTAAAATAGAAATGAGTTCTGTTTATAGGCTTCCGTAGTCAACAAGGAACCCTCATAGTATCGGCTTGTCCGTCCGTCTGTCTATTTGTCTGTCCGTGGCTTAGCTCAGAGACTCTAGTGGGGATGATTTTTTTTTTCTCTTCTAGCCCATGGTGCGGGGTGTTGTTGGCTAGGTCGTTTAAAAATATGGCGGGTGTGTGAAAACTATTTTTCGATCCAGGAATCTGTTTGCAAAATATAAAGCTTTAAATTACTAATTTTGTTACGAGTCAAGTCCCCTCCCCCCTCTCAGCAAATTCACGATAGTACTATGTACATTTAACGAAGTTAAAAAGAAAACGAAAAAGTTAACGAATAGTAGTCGACCAACTTATAATGTGTACTTGGAGAAGTAGAAAGGCAAATTTCGTATAGATTCCATTGAAAACTACTAAGATGAAGTTGTTTGTTGTGTAAAATAGGAAGTGACTATAAGTTTATGAACCATGTAAAATTATGTAAAAATAAAATCATAACAGCCTTATTGTGACAGGCAACTACGGAACCCTGCACTGCGCAGGGCCCAACACGCACTTGGCCGGTTTTTAAAAAATGGATCCAAAGCCAAATTTATTTTTAAATTACATGATAAAGTCGTAGGACGCTTGCTACAACAATTAAAAATAACACAAGTGAACAAAAACACTCTTTTTAGTATTTCTTGATAATTCTTGTAGAAATTTGTTTGCTGAATTATATTTTTATATTAAGGGGCTATACCGTGAAAATTGACACTTTTTGAAGTTATTTATCTGCTCTTTTAATGAAGTTCCAAGTGAAATAAATTTGTACAACAATTTTGGGACCTTTTACTAGATTTTGGTCTATCAGAAACGCGATAGAAGGAATTTCATTCGATAGAAATAATTATTGAAATCAGGTCTAAATTTACACTTTTTTTGATATTCTGACAAATTAGGATAGCATACAGACTTGAAAAATATTTATTTAGATGGGTTTTAACTACACCTAAATTACTGGTTATGGAATTTTTTGTAGCTATTTTAGTTCATTTTGAATTAATTTAAAACCGACTTTTTGTCAATTTTCCCCGATTCCGTCCCTTTCGCACTGCGGGTCTTTCTGCCTGGAGTAACGGGGACGTTTGCTAGCACGGTATATCACCTTAAATATAAATCTTACCTTGTCCGGCTAGCAAGCTGAGCACCAACTGCAAAGTGTCAATAACCGCTTTTAATGGACAGCTGCCAGTAGCAGTCAATTCAATATCGCCACAAGCAAAATTACAGATAATTTATTACTTGCTTAGATAATTATTGAAAATCTGCTCAAGTAAATGTCTAGAAATAGCATTTAATTTCGCAAAGTTTCCAAAAACAACGTTAGAATTATAATATAATTATAATTATAATAAAGCTAGAATTTTATATTATGCCAAAAGCGGCCGCTTTTAGCAAAAGTTAAAATTTTAGCTCATCGAAGACGTTAGTAGGTATATATAGGGCATTATAGCTCACTGGAATCGCGGAAAGGTTCACTACGTTCACCTTTCCTCAATCGATTCCAGTTGAGCTATAACCCCCTATACAGTGAGCTATGCCCCAATGAACATATTCTTTGCTTACAGTGAGCTATGCCCCAACGAACATATTCTTCGCTTACGGTGAGCTGTGCCCCAATGAACATATTCTTCGCTTACAGTGAGCTATGCCCCAATGAATATATACTTCGCTTCTCTCAATGGACTTTAATCGCATTGAGTTTATTACAGTGAGCTATAGACATATCACAATGAGCTATGCCCCTACGACTGTGTATCGCAATAAGTTTACCTTCAATCATTACGCATTTCGTAAATTGTATAAATAACGGAGTTATACCCGTCTTTTTCTAAACAATTTTAACAATCAGTCATGAATATCATCGATAAAATTAAGGCGATACCAATAAAAAATGGGGTTTTTTCGAATTCATTTACTCTACTATAACGTCATCTACGTATTTAATTTTTGGGTAAATGTTTATTGAATATTTTATTAAGATTCTCACTGAAGGAAAACGCGACTGGATGAGATTTTCTCGATAGAATTTAATTCCGAAAAGACCTTTAAATTGTTTTATTTTTTCCTGTAATTCTGAAATCCTAACTAATTTCATTGTGAAATTGCATTCAAAATGTGGATATTATGTATTTTTAAAGTTTCCTTAAAAATATTTTTGCCAAAATAGCTTAGTACATTTTATATTAATAAATATATACTTTTTGCTATTTTTCCACAAATCCGTCCCACTCGCACTGAGGGTATTTTCGCATATGGAGTAAAAGGGACGCTAAAACTTTTACGTATCGCCTTAATGTAAGAACTAAGAAATCAGGTTTCCGTTGCGATTTTATTATTATAATTTTTTTTTTGTGGTACCCGCGAGTCAAGCTTGCTTAGTCTAGGGCCACAAGAATACTTTTTATTGTTAAATGTAAAAATACAAAGTACCTACCTAAGACAATTTATGTAAACGAATATAATATATATTTGTGTTTGTGTTTGTGTTTGGAAATAAATTATTAATAATTTTCCTAATACTTCAATTTTTTACATGCGTTTTGTGTAGAAAGGTATATCGTATAATTTAGTGTTTACGAAAGACCATGACAATTAGACAACTGAGCCAACCAATATACACCTAAAGAGGTGTAGAAAGATCAAAACTAATAAAGTATTAATCACGTGTCTAAACGCATGGTATTTTTAAATCATTCATTTGTATTTTAAGGTGACCAAAGTACGTATTTCATATAGGGCGACCGGACGATATCAAGTTACAATACATTGCAAAACGATTTGTTATTGCAATGTTTATAAATGCAATCTTGACAAATAACATAAATTCGACCAAGACATTAACACGTTGCGTGCCATATTATTATTTGTTTTCTCACATATAAAATGACTTTAATTTATACAGCAAAAGTTATACATACTTGAAAGTAGGTAAGTGATCAGTACGACTGTTTACAAAATTTAGTATTTTTGATTTAATATTATTCTTATATCACAAAGCGCAGCCCAGAGTATAGGATTTCATAAATAAATATATTTTTTTTTTCTTTTCTGTTATTGTTTCTGATCACTTAGCGAGTCTTCAGCATGAGTTTGGGTGTATCAATTAAAGTAACCATATACAGAGGCTTAATTCTTTCTGAATTCATCAACCTTTAACGTGTTAAATTATTCAATACATATACCTATCGAATTAGTATTCCGTATCAAAACATTAAAACCGAAATGCATTAAGTAACCTTATAGTTTTAATACATTTTAAATTCATCAACCTTTGTTGTATTAAGTATTCTGTATTATTTAGTATTCTTTATGGAAACATTAAATCCGAAATATCTTACTTTTTTTTTTTGCACAATCAATCTACAGTTGCCACAAAATAAGAGGCCCGTTTTGACAGATAAGAACGACCAAAGAATATAACTTTACATGTAAAAATGAAACGGTTAACAAATAATTATTAACTTATTGGGTTTAAAGAAAATAAATAAACGTTTTTTAATTATCACGGAACATATTTCAAGTACTATTTTCACGCATATTCCAAAATAAAATGCAATTTTGAATTACTACACAATGTCTCAAAAACAGTTACATTCTCAGTCAATTTTTTCTTAATAATAGTGTTGTAACCAGATAATCGCCTAATTTCACGGACTCAATTCGATTCCACGTGAAAATAGTTAACTTGTTTTAATATTGATAAAATAATTGTAATGATCTGTAATTAGCTTTTGTGAGACCAGTACACAAAAAGCCAAGTTTAAATTTCCTTTTTTTTTGCAAATATAAACTTTTTAGATTTGAACATTTGCATGTATTTGTAACGGTGTCGCGTATACCGAAAAATATAATATAATAATTGTGCTAAATAATGTTACAAACCACTTGGCTTTTAAACTTATAGTTTACAAAAACAAAAAATCTATATATAAAAAACATGCATTTATTGCTTAAAGTCCCATTTTTTTTATTAATGAATTGGTTTATAGGCAGTTTTCCATAAATCATCCTATCAATAGACAGATTGGCTGGTAAGAAATATGGCAGTATTTTTTTTTGTAAGGCATGGAGCAATTTTTTCATCTTGAAGCCTACATATTTTTCTTACTGGCCAGTATTTTATATCTATCAACGCTCAGACCTCTATCTAATTTGAGGTCAGTGAAGTACAACATTACAAAATATTACTGGCACGTAAGAATTTCCATTTCAGATTCTTTTCATAGAGAAAAAAAATTAAAAGCTGGTTTTAGCACCCGAAATATCTTTCTATCACCATATTGGAAGTCGTTGTGCTCCCGTTTGTTTTTAGTGTTTTTTTCTTGTGACTTTAGGCTTTACTTTTGAACTGTTTATATTTTCTTTCACGTTGACTTTGGCAATTATGTTTATTCTGGAAATTATAACCAATAAACTTGAAAATATTTCAAACGATAACAAACTCATAATATTTTGAATCGATTTCTCGTGAGAATCGGTTGACATAGTTACCGATTTGCATGGTTCACATCCATAGATACGTTGCGATGACATATGTCAAAACGGACCTATTACATTGTGACTACTTTAATCAGTTGTATCAAAATTTGTTGGTTTTAATTTTTTAATTTTTAAGATCAAAAAAATATTTGTACACGGAACCCTCTCACATTTATACGAGTTGCCTAACTTTATCAAACTGTTAAATAGTTTTTCCGATCGCAAGCAATTAACGACAATAAAACATCTATACAGAAATTAAAATTATATCATTTCATTTGCCTCCAGTCTTCGAATTAGTAGTGAATTGTATTCATGAGTGAATAATTCTCCATCAACTTGGCGGATTCATCCCGAAGGAGACTCATATTATCTAACATTCAAACTGAGGATCAGAGCAACAGATATAATGTTCGTAAGTTTTATTTTTATTTCCCATATTATATAAATAATATATCAGTGAAAAGGGAGTTTGTTGTGATAGCAAGATGTTACGGGTTCGAATCCTGACCCAAAGTTTTTTTTTTTTCAATACATCTGCTTATTTGGATTTGTTTCTAATTAATATTTTAAGTTTGTTGTGATACCAAGAGGTTACAGGTTCGAATCCTAACCCGAAGATAATTTTTTTTTTCAAAATATTTGTTCATTTTAAATTTGTTTATAATTTATATTTTAAGTTTGTTGTGATAGCAAGAGGTTACAGGTTCGAATCCTGACCCTAAGATTCTTTCCAAAATATTTGTTTATTCGGGGTTGTGTTTCTTATAACTATTTTTTAGTTTGTAGTGCCCAATAATAATATTAAAAGAGAATTTATATGTTTAATTATTTAATACTTTCTGTTTTTGTTTTAGGTCGGAATCTGACTATGAACGAAGCTCTTTATCCAAAAAATTAAAATTTGATCTGTTTTCGGACGACGAAAGGTATGTTGAATATTTATGTGGAATTTATTAAATTTAAATCATATGCATTTGTGTAGAATAGTCATGTATTATGTTTTTTTTTTCTTTTAATAAACTCAATAAAGTTGCTGTAACACTCTAGCATTAGCAGTGAAAGAAATTCTTTGTAAATTAAAGAATATATTATTTACGATATTTGCATGCTAATATTGTTTTTTGTATTTCAGGGTTGATAAAAAACGATCACCAGCGGTAAAAAAGCGAAAGGTACAGAAAAAGGAATCATCAACTCCCCGAGCACCAACACCGGCAAAATCTCCTGCAGCAGGTTCGAGTTCGAGAACAAAGGGCGATACGAAGTGGTGGTCTCTCGACTCCGAGAGTGAAGAGGAAGCAGAGGTTGGAAGACAGCTGCAAGGACTAACATCATCCCTCTCTCGTCGTTGTGCTGATGGGGTTCTGCGCCACACCTCGGATCGTGAGGGCGACTTCTTTGTAGAATTAAAATTCTATGAGGTTAAAGACATAGCAGGGTTAGACTGGAAGGAGCGGGCCGAGAAAACAATTCTCAACTTGCGAAACAGATCTGATGCCAACAGCGCTGAATTGGGCATTTTGAGAAAATTTGTTAATGCTTGTAAAGATAATTTTACAGAGAAAGGGAAGTTTTTTTCTACTAAAAAGATAGAAAAGAAGTAATTTATGAAACATTTCATTATTTTTTTAATTTTCATTTTTATGTATTTTTTATAGCTATACATTTTATTAATGTATTTTTTACAGTTACTGTTGAAACAAATAAAAACAAAATAAACAAAAATTAAATGAAATAATTTTGTCACTTATCTTACGTCTTATGTCTCATCTTATATAACCTTACTACCTTACTTAATAATCTATATTTTATCCATAAAACATTTTATGGTTGATGTTTGTTTGATAACAAGTTGTGATTCCTTTACAGTTATAAATTGAAAATTGAAATAAGAAATAAACAAATAACCAACTTATAAGAAATTTTAAACTAAAAATAATAATTTAAAGCAACCGATGAGAAGGTTATTAAAATTATCTATTGAAATATGAAATATATTTTACACATTTTAACTGATAATTGATTAATATAAATACTGATTTTAGAACAACACACTCGTAGTTTATTATTGTAGCTGAGAAAAAGTTTTTTTTTTTTTTTTTTCTAAATAATAACCAATCTAACAAACATTATACCTACTTACATTCTTTACTTAGTTTTCTGTCTCTAACTATGTCTAACAGAAAGATATACTGCACAGTTTGCGACAAATCTGTTATAAGTAAGGCTTTTTCTGCACACCTTCGAAGCACTTTACATAAAAATGTGAATTCTATTTTGCAAAGTCACAATATTGAAAAGATAAGCTCAGCATACCGTAATCGTATCATTTCATATAGACTCCGTGGAAGTAAATCAGAAACGATAGATCAATTGACGCCTACCCATTATATCCAACGCTTAATTTGAAAAATTTGCTTGACACACAAATCCAGGCGCATAGCTCTATTAAAGTCAACTTTGAATATTTTGCTGAATTTTCTTTGCCAAAAAATGAATCTAGTGAATTAAAATCTTTTGCTACAAAGAACGTTAGTCTGCACCAAAATTACTGCTTTCAAGATATCTTTTTGCAAATGATTGACTCAATTAGTAAAAAAATTGATGAATTCCAGGAACGTGATAGCGGCTGGTCATTTTTCAAAAATTGTTATTTGGAGGTCAATATTAACAAGTATGTTCCTTTGAGAGGTTCTAACTATATGGATTTAAGCATTTTAAAAATAAGCGATCTTGTATAAATGTCCAAAATAATGATAACTTTTGCTTTGTGTGGTGTAGTTTAGCTGCTCTGTTCCCTGTTAAGAAAAATGCTGAAAGGACTACTTCTTATCCAGACTTTAATACAGTTTTTAATTTAAAAAATATGGGGTTCCCTGTTTCTTTCTCAGATATTAAAATATTTGAAAAAAATAACCCTAAAATAAGTGTTAACGTTTACGGAATTTCTGGTACAAAAGTTACTGGTCCTCTTTATAAAACACATTGTCGAAAAAAATATCACATTAATTTATTGATTTTAGAATCTAATACACGAATACATTATTGTTTGATCAAAAACCTAACCCATCTTGTGAGACAACAATTTACCAAACATCACGGGAAACTTTACTTTTGCGATGATTGTTTACTATTTTTTGATACTGAAACAAAATTAGAGTCTCATTTATGTGGAGGTGTAGCTACTGTGCTACCAAATAAAGGAACTATCATACAGTTTAAACACTTTGAACGAATGCAAGACATGCCGTTTGTTATTTATGCAGACTTTGAATCTATTTTGGAAACATGTTCTAGCGAATCCGACTCTAATACCAAATCTGGTTTCACCACAAACTTAAATAAACATATACCTTCCGCTTTCGGTTATTATATTGTATGTGCTCACGATAGTTCTCTTAATAAATACGTAAGCTATACATCATAAGGTCATGATTGTGTACAAAAGTATATAACATATCTTCAAAAAGATATTATTGAAATACATAAGATACTGAAATATCCAAAACCTATGATATTTACCGAAGCAAATTTCTTAGCTTTCAAAAATGCAACGCATTGTCATAAATGTTCAAAAGTCTTGTTTGATGATAAAGTAAGAGATCATTGTCACGTAACAGGGTACTTTCGCGGAGCCGCTCATTCCTATTGTAACCTTACCTATTCGCTACCAAAATTTATTCCGATTTTCTTTCATAATCTTTCTGGATATGACTCTCATTTATTTATACGAGAATTGGGTGCAATGCCTGGGAATATTAGAGTCATTGCTAAAACCAAAGAAAATTATATATCATTCACGAAGTTTTTTAAAACTGAAGATGAATTTGTGCCAGTTCGATTTTTAGATTCGTTGAAGTTTCTTAATAGTAGTCTTGAAAAGTTAGCAGATAGTTTGAATGATGAAAACTTTATAAATTTATCTAAGTTTTATCCAGACAAAAATCATTTTTGCTTATTAAAACGAAAAGGAGTATACCCCTATGAACACATGACAACTTGGGAATCTTATATGGAAGAGAGTTTACCTCCGATAAGTTCTTTCTTTAATAGATTAACCAATGAAACCATTTCTGTATCTAATTACAAACATGCACAAAAAGTTTGGAAAACATTTGATATAAAAAATATGGGTCAATATACAGATTTATATCTTAAGATAGATGTGTTATTACTAGCAGATATTTTTGAAAATTTTCGTAAAACCTGTAAAAAGTATTATAAACTAGAGCCCGCTTTCTTTTGTAGCCTCCCAAGCCCTAATTAGCTATTCTGCGATGTTACTCAAAACTAATGTTCAACTAGAGCTAATTGAAGATCTTGAAATAATTCGCATGATTCAAGATGGGATTCGTGGAGGGATTTGTTTGTGCTCATTAAGACATGCAAAATCTAATAATAAATATTTGTCAGACTATGATCCAAAGCAACCTGATAATTATCTCATTTATATAGATTGTAATAACTTATACGGTTTTGCTATGTGTGCGTTTCTACCATATTCAGATTTTAAGTTACTAAGCATTGAGGAAATTCATATTTTAAATATACTAGAAGTACCGAACAATAACAAGTTTGGATACATACTTGAAGTTGACTTAGAATATCCTGAACACTTACATGACTTGCATAACGACTTCCCTTTTTGCCCACAAAAATTCATACCTCCTGGTTCTAAAACACCTAAATTAATTCCAAATTTATATGATAAGTTTAAATATGTAATTCATTACGTGCATTTGAAAGAGTGTGTTAGACATGGATTAAAGTTAATTAAAATACACAGAGTAATACAATTTAGACAGAGTGCCTATCTTAAGCAGTACATAGACTTGAATACTTCATTAAGACAAACCGCGAAGTCTACATTTGAACAAGACTTTTTTAAGCTATTAAATAATAGTATTTTTGGTAAAACTTTAGAAAATTCTGAATATAGAGTAAATGTTAAACTAGTTAACCGATGGTCTGATACAACAAATGTAACAAAAAAAATATATACTGCAGACAGATTGATAGCAAGACCAAATTTTCATAGTTGTACGATATTCTCAGAAAACTTTGTAGGTATACAAATAAAACCTGAAAAAGTTGTTTTAGATAAACCGATATACATAGGATTTTCTGTTCTGGAGTTGTCAAAATATCATATGTACAAATTTCATTACTCCGTAATGAAACCATTTTATGGATCGAGAATACAAATTGCTTATTCTGATACGGATTCGTTTCTTTACAATGTAGAGACACCTGACTTTTATAGAGATTTGAAGACTCAATTTCTTGAGTATTTTGATAGCAGCAATTATTCTGAAAATAATATTTACAAGATTGATTGTGTGAACAAAAAAATTCCTGGTTTATTCAAAGATGAAATGGGTGGAAAGATTATTAAAGAATTTGTTGGATTACGATCTAAATTGTATTGCATTAAAACTGAAGACGATGTAATTAAAAAAGCAAAAGGGGTACAAAAATGTCTTATGAAAGATATTAACTTTAAGGACTACTCTAATGTATTAATAAAGAAAAAAATTATCAGGAAAAAGAATATCTTGTTAAAATCTTTAAAACATGATATATTTACACAAGGGCAGAATAAAGTAGCACTGTCACCTAATGATGACAAAAAAATTATTTTGAGTGACAGGATTTCAACATTAGCTTGGGGTCATAAATCATTTTTCTAAAATATTACTGTTTTTATGTAATTGTGTGTATTAATTAGTTAAATACTGATTTTAAACTCTTTTATAGGTCTAAATATTTTTAAGTCTATTGTTGTAAGTTATATGTAAACTTTGTAAAATTTAAATTTGGAAATAAATTTATTATTTTGAAAAGTATCTAGTAGTTTGAATTTTATCCTAATTCTAACCTGATTTATATAAAATAAGTATTTTGTGATCATGACCGAAACGTATAGCTACAAATCTGATGAGTAAGCAACACGTGGATAGTTTGACCTGTGTAATATTGCAAAATAACATTCAAATGTTATTATGATTTTAAGTATTTATATTCAATCATTGCATTGCATAGGTAAAAGTCGTACAGGTTTATTCAGTGTAACGAAAATATAAAACAATAAATTGGTGAGTAAATTTTGCATCAGTTTCGATTATTTCTTTGACTAGACTGGATCTGTAATATTTTATCTTGTCAGATAATGGACAAAGCTGCGGAAGCATTCTACGCGCGAGATGCACAAGATATGCTATATGGTTTTGATAGTGAAATAGAAGAAGTTATCACACCGAATACTCTACCATCAAATAAAAAAAAGTTAGAGCAGTTAAAAAACGACCGGCAACAGAACAATCATCGTGTTTCGTGATTAGCAAAGCACCACGTGTCAGCAGACGATTGATAAAAATCGAAGTGATCGATATATCGCAAGAAAGTGAAAGTGTTTTAGTAAGCGCTCAACATATTGTGACTGAGCCAGTAGATGACATACTCGATACAACAGAAAATTTAATTAATAAAATTTCAAAGAGATTGTGTAATACTTGTGATTATTGAATTATGTTTGTAACTTAATTGTGTAAATAACAAAAGTAATAAATGAAACACCGATATAAAAAAACTTTGTTTTATTTAACATCTAAATACATTTCTTAAAATTATAACCTTTGTAAGTTAACATCATAATACCATCTTTTAATACTTAGTACATTTTTGAGAGCACAAATGTTTAGATGATTGCTGAAACAAATTAAATTATTTTCACAATATTTGTCTCGCAAGTTTCGCAAGTTTGGACATGTATCATCTCCAATGTCTTTTACCATACAGTTTTTACATAGTTCATAAACCCATTTAACCTTTTTGGTACCCTTTACAATAATTTTCTTATTATTTAAATATCTATTAATCAATCTAAGAAATTCTCTATAGTCAATAAATCCATCAGACCAGTAAATACCTATGTTATTTTCAACCCACTTGACTCGTCTTTTTTCATCTTTGGTCAATGAATAAAATGGATATGGAGGTTTTATATGGAAAGTTTGCGTAAACATCGTAGTTGCGAGTGAAAACTCTTTTATAATGATATGATTTTTATTATCCTTAAAACCCTGCATGTCGCAAAAAATAAATTCATCATTCATGATGTTTTTCTTACAATACTTGACAGTGGTTTATATTCAACGATACAATCATTTAATATAAGACAATAAGCGCACGTTTGGTCTGGTATGTCTTGATCACTTTGTAATTCAATTTTTACATCAATGGGTCCTGATTTTAAATTTTCATTTTGTCTGCAGCAGTCAATTACAAACAACGGTGCTTTTTGTTTAAAATCATTGAAACTCAACAAGGGTTCACAACGGTGACCATAATAAGAATGCTGGAATCTTGCATATTGTTCGAATAATAAAGCATATCTATCTTCTCCAAACTTAATATTAAGATTTTCATAGGGATAATACGAAGAATTCAAAAATACTTTAACATCTCTTAAATGACAATGATCGAATTGAGACATATTCTTTGTACCAACGTTTTTTCGATTCGTTTGTAAGCCAATAATCACAAATCGAGGTTTTTCTACCTGAGATGATGTTTTTATAGACCAAGTATGTTTTGTTGTTTTAGGTAAAAGAGGGTATTCATAAAGATCCCAGTTCCTGAATACAATATTGATAGGTCTATCTCTTTCCAAATATCTCAGCAAATTTATTCTTTCACGGTCAGAGACTTTAATATGAGGTACCCTCCATGAGATATTACTTATATTTATATCATTAAGAACTTCATTAGTATTTAATTTTACTGCATTTAAATTTGTATTACTGCGTAGAAGTATCAACTCATGTTTACAATTCATTATTATTTTTTTATAATCTTCAGCAAATCCAAGAATTTTGTTAAGTGGTATGCTCACGGAAAAGTGACCTCCTATGGTATTTTTTACACCATTAATATCCCACCCCCAAACCCTTGACATTTTTGATTCATTTTCGTTCAAAGATAGTAAAGACTTTATGGTTGTTGTAATGCCTGCATTTTTAATTCTATCAATTTCTACACCGTTGAGTTCATACCGGATATCTTGAAAGAGATAAAGTATAGAATTATTTATAAATTCCACGCTATTAACTTTTTCTTTTACTTCTGCAGTTTTATGTACTGTTATAACACCTTCAATGTACAAAGTGCTTGCAGAAGGTAAAACATATAAGTCCTGCTGATTGATGGTAATTCGAATCTCATCATTTTTATCGAAACTGTTTACATAAGGTTTATATGAATGCACCTGATAACTTTCAATGCTATTGTCTTGAAGGAATGAGTCCGACATATTAAAAATACTCATTTTAGTAGTTTGAGGATTTTAAGAAATTGTTTGTTTTCTTTAGTATTTTTTTTCTTTCTTTATATGTGATCTCTGCACTCCCGTGTTGCTTATACTAATATTTTTTTTGTTTGGCTCTAGTTTTATACTAAAATCAATCATTTTCGTTTTAAATGCAAATACAGCTGTACTTCTTCGTGTCTTAAATTAATTAAGTTGTTATTAACATCTAATATCCTTATATTAATTTCACTGACACTGTTCTGGTTTACAGGAAAATATATTAAATTTTTTGGAATTTCTATTATTCGGTATCCTGGTGGTACATTGGGTGCAAACTCGTAAATAATATGACTTGGTCTTCCATTTATGTAAGATCCACTCACAATATCACATTTGATTCGAATGATAGTTGTTGGTAAAATGCATATTGGTAAGCTGGACATGTGTAATATATTACTTTTTAATATCATATTTTCAAAGCCTAATATAGTACCAACGGAATTTTTTTTTTCAAAGTGTATGTCGTTGGAGCAGTATATTTGAGTACTAAGAGTGTTGTTATTACATATCAAATTAAATGTGCAGTCCTTAACGTTTTCTTTTAAAAAGTCTTTTATGTCTTCAAACTCATATGAGCCTTCTGGTATTTCTATTACTTTATGATCGCCATAGTAAAATTTATTGTTTCTATTATCGATATTAGGAATCGAATTAAATGTAGAAAAATAGATGAGTCCGCATTCGTATTCACCATTTAGTTGTAGTGCTGGAGAGTAATTTGTTGTCAAAGAACTTTCGCTCCCAGTTACTGATAGTGTAAATGACATTGCAAAAAATATTACCTTTTTGTTATGATTTTAAACTAAATGTTTAGACCAAAAATTTTCAAGAAATTTAATGCTCAAATGACCGCAGATAAATGAATTAAACTTTTGGTAGTTGTTGTAGTTATAGTAAAGATCTGTATTTTTTTTAAAGTAAGTTATTAGTTCTAAAGGTGGTTTTAAGTCCCCAAAACTATTAAAATATTCACAATAGTCGTTTATTTTTGCGTACGCTACCCAATGTGTTCCAGAGTTTTCACTACTATCCAAATTTATAATTGCGCATTCAATTTGCATTGGTTTGCTGGGTAATCCATCTCTCATGAATACCCCTCGGAAATATGGAATATCTCGACTATACTTTAGAATATCTATGTTAGTGAGTGCTCTTTTGGGTAGCCGCGTTATTAGTTTTTTGTTAAACGTAAACATAAGCCGTTTCCTTTTTTGTATGGTTTGATGTATAATCCTTTACCGATTGTAATTGATTCCATCACTTTATTGTGTCGATGAGATTCTTGCAGATTTTTTTGTGCGATCTTATAGTCGTTTACAGCTTTAGCTATTCCAGCAACACCACCAGCCAGAGACCCTAGCGTTGACAATCCAGCAAATATAGGAATTAATGGAAGTATTCCCCCAGTTTTTGGAATAGGAATAATTCTAGGAAAATGAATTTTACCATTATTATTAAATATTTTTTTTGCCACTAAGTACGCATACTTTGTAGAGTCCTTATTGTTTCTTGGTTTCAATTTCTTGAGTTGAGACTTCAGTTTGGAAACTGCTGTCTTGAATGTTTTAATACCAGCACCTGATTTTAACTTTACTTTCATGACCTTATTTACCAACCATGATGCAATCTTTTCACCTTTACTAGCATCTTTTGATTTCATTCTTTTTTTTGCCATGTTCATTAATTCTTTATCTGCTATATGTCTATCTTTTAAATTCGTGTTTTTAGAGTACGCTATGTCGTGATACATACATGCGTTATCTAATTGATTAACACCTCTATCACCTCTTTGTAATCGTTCCTGTAATCGGGTTCCTGGCCCGCAATAATTATATCCAGGCAAATGCAACTCAATCGGTAAACTATTTATTATATTATTAATAAGTCCTCTTCCTTTCATAACTAATAATGTAATGGAAACTTAATCAAAATATGTCTCATAATATACATATAAAAATATGATTCAGATTGTTTAATTTTTCACAATAACATTTTTGTCAATCCAACTATTCTCATCGTTACTTAGACCAAGCCACTTCACAAAGTACTTATTTCCACGTTTTTTTAGTATCTTTTCAATTAAATAAATATCAGAGTAAAATGTCTTTTGTAGTTCCTGTTCATAAAAAGAGCCTTTGATCACTACGCGGTGTTGATCCTCAATTTGATAAGTAAGTGGAGATGTGTTATTTACTTGTTTAACTGTAAATAATTCTGTCGACCAGTTGGGAGTATAACCTTTTTGAAAACTTTATCACCCACAATAAATTTATTATTGTTTTTGTCACATGAATTTTGTGTTTTTTTTATATTGCTTGCAACTACTGACTGATTTGATCTTTTAACTTCAGATGGTTTAAATTTTATGGTACGATGCTTTGTATTATTGTAATTTTCTATAATATCATCTAAAGGTTTTCCAAACCATTTGTAATTTCCAACAAGACTAAAATATTTAAATAGTTTACATTTTAAAGTTCTAATCAGTCTTTCAACTACATATGTAACCGCGAGGTTACAGGAATGCAGAGCTGATGGGATTTGAGTATTGACACGGGAGAATTGTGGGCGAACCAACCTTTGTTCCTGATGATTGTGGATGGGCCGACGAATGCGCCGCGTGGCGTCCCTCCTTGTTGGGCTGATGGAGCTGGCACCTTGGGCAGGAATGAGCAGGGGTGTCTTGGTTCGTGGAGTAATTTGAACACAACACTGGTATATAATGCGAACACAACACTGGTAGGTACGCGATATTTGTTGTGTCGGCGGCGCGAGTGTGCACACGTGTGTTTCGGGAGACGTCCCGCGCGGAAGAGAGCGAGCCAGCGCACGAGTCCCCGGCGCGCTGTGTCGCGAGTTACTTCTGCGCATGCGCGTGCGGATCCGTCACGCTGTGGCGTGAACAACATATGCTTTTTTAGTTGAATATGTAGAATAATGGTTAATGTTATTCACATTCATTATTCTTTTAAACTCATCGTTGTAGAATTCTGAACCCATATCGGTTTGAAGATTATTGGGTTTGCGACCATTTTTCAAATTTTTGTTAAATGCTAAAGACACTTCATTTTTTGTTTTAGTTTTTAAAGGAATAACCCAAGCATATTTTGAAAACGCATCTATTACAACCAAAATATACTTGAATAACTTGTTTTCTTTTCGATAATTCTTAATATCAATAAGATCTGCTTGCCACAAGTCATCAATTCCTTTAAGTATAACAGATCGTCGTTTAAAATTGCGTCTTGCTGCTTTGTGAATTTCTTCAACAACGCTGTGTTTACTCATGTTTAATGTCCCTGATAGATATCAAATGATCTTTGAGAATATTACTCACTTCCACTCTTGTGCACTTATCATGTAACTGTTTTTGAAAAAGTTGTATTTGATTTTTTATACTCTGCAGTTCAACCATTAAATCATTTTTCTTGCAATACAATTTATTATTTTTATCAACATATTCCTTACTGACAGCTTCATCAAATGTCTGAGGTAATTTTAAACCTCTCAACGTATGATATTTTAGATCATAGTCACCATGAATATTTCTGAATAAAACCCTATCGTAAATATTTGAACAATCTGTGAACCGCAGTCGTTTGTGTACATGATGTCCAAATTTATCGATATTCATCTTGATGATGATAATAACTCTATGAATGTGAAAGTAATGAAATAAATAAATCAAGATTACGTATATATTTAGTTTATGATCCCACTTTCTCGCAACTCTTCTATAATAGAAATTATTTCATTTTCCAACCCTGTGTTACCAGCATCGCGAGATGCGATAAGTAACTTAAGTCGATCTATCAATTCATTCGGATCATCCCAATATACGTAATTACAATTATTGATAACTTTCTTCAATTTAGGCAATCCTTTTCCTTTTGATATTTTTTCTGAACATGCTTCATTAAACAGTGGTTTAATAATTTGGGTATATTTGATGCCTCTGTTGCTTTTGATAGGTTGATCAGGATCGTATTTTCGACGATGAGCGTTAGTGTTAAGTAATATAGATTTATAATTTTGTTTATCATCCTCCGTTATAATACTTAAATCAGGATTTTTTTTGTACACCAACTCTATCAATCCAGGGGTTTTAATATAATTTTGGTCTGCAACAGATATTTTATCACCCGTTACTGATATAGGTGCAGAGCCTATCATTGGTCTCCCTCGATCAACTCTTACTCCAAAAGGTACATTTTCAAATACATCAGACGCTAAACACCATGAAGAACCAAATTCTTTTTCATGATTTGAAATTGAATCGCATTTTTTTGAATGTAAATCTGTTATATTATTTTCTTCATCATTATCATCATCATAGTCTGTATCAAAGTTGCTTTCATCTGAATCACTGACAACGGAAACATTGTTATTTTGCTTTATAGTATCATCGGTGTCTGAAAGTTTTCTTTTTCGTATCATACTACTTGGTGTATTATTATTTTGAATATTGTTTTCATCTTCAATTTTAAACTTTTTTTCTGTTGAGTCAACAGTATTTTCAGTTATGTTATGTTTATTACCAACCAATTTATTTAAAGGATCTGTTATAGGCTTTAAAACAGTTTCAAGTGCTATTTCACTATCCTGTTTATCATACTTCATGTTTCTTATTTTTTTTTTTATAGCTTCCGCAGGATTAATAATTTTTTGTTTAATACATTTATCCTTAACCATTTTTATGAAAATACGTGCACTTCTTGCAGTTTAAAATGGTTATGTGAAATTCCAATAACCCTGCTTATTATATTTATTTATCTAGATGGATGTATGTATCAAACTTCATTCTATAACATCCATCATTTCGCTGACAATCTTTATTTATTACTAAATAACTATATGAATCTTTCCAAATATGGGAACACATTTCTCGAAATTGGTTCCAAGTCATGTCTGTATTCACATGTTCATCATATGCATGCCGTAAATTTATATCATCCTGTTTAAAAAGTATTATAAGATTTGCGTTATCACGAACAAGCTGTTTAGGTATTTTGCTATAGGTTTGATTAAGATAAAAACAGTCTATATGTTTGTGTCTACCCATTGCAAAATAGTCTCGAATGTTGTTTTGGTTTTCACATGCAACATCATCAAAAATGATTATAGAGTTTTCGGAGGCGTTAGCTGAGCTCAAGACTTGTTCATTATCACGATATTTATAGTAAGATACCTCTGGACCAAGCTCCATTACTCTCTCTAGAAACATGTATTTAGGTTGATAAATAGTTTTTGAGTAAACGTAAACGTTACGAAAACGCAGCCCATCAACATGTAAAAGAAGTCCGATAACTAAATTTGTTTTACCACAATTAGACGGTCCACAAACGATACACCGGATTGTATTTGGTAAAAGTTTTCCGTGACGAAAACCAGATTTTTTCTTTTTCACACATATTTCATCGAGCTCTAGTGAATTTGATTGTTTTATGAACTTCATACTTATTTTAGTGTGTGCTTGAAGAAAAAAATATCTCAAGTGTAATAAATTCACTATAATTGTCTAATAAGTTATAAATATATAACTGCTTAATGCGATTAAAGTTCATTGAGAGAAGCGAAGTATATATTCATTGGGGCATAGCTCACTGTAAGCGAAGAATATGTTCATTGGGGCATAGCTCACTGTAAGCGAAGAATATGTTCGTTGGGGCATAGCTCACTGTAAGCGAAGAATATGTTCATTGGGGCATAGCTCACCGTAAGCAAAGAATATGTTCGTTGGGGCATAGCTCACTGTATATATAGGGGGTTATAGCTCAACTGGAATCGATTGAGGAAAGGTGAACGTAGTGAACCTTTCCGCGATTCCACTGAGCTATAATGCCCTATATATACCTACTGACGTTGTCTATGAAAACTATGCTATGTAAAAATTCCTTTCCACTGCTTTTTCTAGACATTTAATTGAGCAAATTTTCAATAATTGTTTAAGCAAGTAAAAAAAAAAAAATATTTTTTTCTGTGGTGGTAGTACTTTTGCATGTTGTAACGCTGTTACCAGAGACACAGCAAAACATCGCTTAAGAGCGGTTTAGCAGCCGGATGGTGAAAAAGCCGCCTTTTTCTGATTAATCGAAATGGAACACTTATTCAAAATTCACCCAATATGTATTCAACAAAACCTTATTACCTATATACAATGTGTATGCTGCAATCGCAGTTTCCATTGATTTATGTAAACTTGAATTTTAAAAATGTTGAAATTCTTATTTACAGAAATCAATGAATACGTTGCTATGACAGGTCACACAAACATAGGTAATAAGATTTTGTTGAGGAGCTACTAAGTAAATTTTGAATATAAGTGTTCTGTTTCGATTAATAACAAAAAGGCGGGTTTTTCACAATGCGGCTGCTAAACTGCTCTTAAAAAACTTGTTGTGTCTGTACATTGAAGAAGAGTTATAAAAATATAAAGGAAGTGACTAAAGAAGAGTAATATTACACAAATCAGCGATTTTAGAATTATTTCCTGTCTGTCTGTTTGTTTGTTCGCGCACATCTCCGAAACCGATGCGGTTTTCTTTATTAGTATTATAGTGAATCTGGTCAACACATAGGCTGTAAGGGGTGTTAATAAAATAATTCCCATGCCTAAAAAAGGACAGAGTCGAATAAACGCGGGCGGAGTCGCAGGCGAAAAGCTAGTATTTTACATATTCATTTACATGCTTGAGTTAACTTGGCAGTTGGTAACGTTTTGGGATATATTGAGCACAATAAGAAACAACTATTAGTACCAAAGCCTCGGGATTTTGCAGTTTACACCAAGATTTCATGTATTTTCTTAGCCAAGAATTAAAAAATTATTAATATAATTACTATTTAAACTTTATAGATTTCTTTAATTATTTATAAAACTTACCAAAACTACGAAACTTGCAGCGGCGAAGAACTTCATGGCGGTGTACTTAGTCTTCCGGTTACCAGAATCAGAATATCGGTTTTATTCGCAAATTGAGATTTTATACCAAATTTCAAGGAATATTTAAACAGGTTTATTCTTTTATCGGTACGTATGTTAAATAATATTCATTCCTAAATAAGAAGTAATTAAGCTCACTTTTCCTCAAATAGTTAAGTGTTGTTTTCTCGATAATATTACTTCTCTATTTAAAGAGAGTTAAAGTGTGAAGAAATAAATTCATTTCTTTTAAAACTTGCACCTGTAGCATCACTTGTAAAGGTTTTATTGGAGGATTCTTACCATTATCATTATTTGTTACGTGATACGTGATACGCAAAGGCTTAATCAAAAAAAATTGTCCATGCGCTTGCTTGTTTCCATCATCACTGTTCACATAAATAATGATAGGATCATCGCAGTAGTTTTCCACGTGTTGTGGGTTAAAACACTCCCGAAGCGTTCAAAATATAAACCCTTTCATTACTTTGACGATTTCTGGGATAAGTTCCACTTCTGCTGAAACCGCTAAAATCTGCGAGAAATAGCTCGCAATTTGTTTAATCGTCGTTTTCTTTTTAACCCCCCACCATACTAAAACCTGGCCAAGACCGCAGTTTCCCTAATAATAATATAATAATAATAGAACTGTTTATTTCAAGAAAAAATAACAATATGTTACTTAAATCTAAAGTTTCAATCTACAAATCTTAAGATTATATTACTTTAGATGGTTACCTCATCTCTTATAAATATCTTAAGCTGATCTTATTAATATTTTATACAATTTATTTTGTAATGATAAAAATGAAAAATATCGCGAGAAGTTATGTGTGGCCGTATATTGACGAAGAAATAGAAAATGTATGTAGGTGTTGTACCGCGTGTCTTCAGCAGCGTGACCTGCCGGCTCGGTCACTGCTGCATCCGTGGTCGTTCCCCACACGCCCGTGGCAACGTCTTCACATTGATTTTGCAGAATACCACGGCAAACACTATTTAATTACTGTGGACGCCCATAGTAAATGGATAGAGGCCCAGAAAATGGAAACCACTACAGCAAAGGCAACAATTATAAAGTTGAGGGAGTTATTTGCCAGGTTTGGTCTTCCTATCCAAATTGTTAGTGACGGTGGCCCGCCTTACTCTTCTTTTGAATTTGAGAATTTTCTAGCCAAAAATATCATCAAACACACGATCACAAGTCCTTATAGGCCGGCTGGGAACGGGGCAGCAGAAAATGCAGTAAAGTCGGTAAAACGAGCTTTAAAAAAGGCTGCTCATGATGGGGTCGACATAGACACGGCCTTATCAAAATTTTTATTTCAGTATAGAAACTGTGAACACGCAACAACTGGCAAAGCGCCAGCCGAAGCGCTCCTCGGTCGGCGAGTGAGGGGCCAATTAGACGCATTGCGTCCGAGTACGGCGGAAGTAGTGGCGGCAGCGCAGGGGCGCGTCGGCGAGCGAGCCCCCGCCCTCCAGCGCCATGTGGAACTCGGAGACGCCGTGCTCGTGCGAGCTTACGGGCCCCGCGCGCGCCACCAGCCGTTGCAACCCGCCACTGTACTCTCTCGCGAGGCGCCATACTCTTACACCGTCTCACTTAATGACGGCCGGGTATGGAAAAGACACATTGATCAAATTTTGTCGAATAAAACAATATTTCATCGCCACTCTTTAGGTATTCAATGTAACAATGAAAATAACACTCCTAATGACCTTACGGTCCCGCAGTCTTCCGAAGCGCATGAGTCACCCGTGCGGCCCGCGCCCACACAAAGCTCATCAGAGTCATTAGATAACTGCACGAATGAGTTACCGGGACCGGCCTCTGTATCAACTGTTACTGAAGGCGATGTTAATAAAAAACCGCCACGTCCAAAACGATCTTGTTTATTTACAGAAAAGAATGGCATTTAGAATGACAAGTTTATTTTTTTTTACAGTTGTTATAAATAGTAATGAGCGGCTATATACTCGTTGTTTATAAGTTTAATAAGTTTTTTTTCCTCTTGTCTATTTATATATGTTAAACATTAATTAGCCTATTTGTTAAGTATGCTTGTTACTTTCTTAGGTCAGAGCGTACCCTATAGGGTATAGCCTACCTTATGTGCTTTTGAGGGTTTATATACCTATACATAATAGTTATAGGAAATACAATACCTAGTTACACGTTTTTTTTTCCCATATTAGTATTTTGAGTTTTTTCTTCTTGCTTTTGTGACAAACAATAGCAATGAATGCTATTATTTTCTGTTAAGGGGGGACGTGTAGGGTACTTTGAGCGATTTCTTCCAGACAACCTTTGGGTGGAAGATAATGTAAAATAGAGGATGGTGCATAGGTGGTGTAAAGAAAAAAATATAAGAAGATAGTTGGATTTTAGGATTATAGTTGATAATAACGTGAAGAAAACACCAAGTTCGTTAGCACACTAATATATTAACCTACCTTCGTATACGTTTATTATACTTGACATTTTTAGAACTTAATATGACATATCATATAATGTGGAACTAGAATTTATTAATAGAATTAGAATTTATAATATAATTTAGAATTTAAATATTCAAATTGTAAGAGTCCGACTGACATTTACCAGAGGCCCATTGCCAGCTCTTTAATATTTGTATGCCTTTTAGGCTAAAACATGATAGGTCTAAGCTCTTCGTTCACCATCTTATTTCTTTGTCTTTGCCTTTGGGAATTGCCCCTCTGAGACGAGAAATAATTTCCGACTTTATTTCTAAAGCCACGCCCCCTTTATCCTGATTGACCTTCAAGGCAGCTTTACCGAAACGACGCACCCGAGGTTCATAAACGTCTTCTCATTTTTCGTGAAATTGTTAGCTGAAAATATTATAAATAAAGACTATATTTTTGTTGGTCGTAGATAAAGTATTGTGTGCAACTAAACATAATTAGACATTGGGACAATCGTGCAAAATTATAAAGAAACTCACTTCGTTCATTTCATAACCAAGCATTCGTGTCACAATGTCACAAATTCTGGTTTATTCGTCCAAGCTCAAATTATGTTACAGTTGCACAAAAAACTATTATCTAGATTCATATCGTAAATTCCTGATTATGAACTCAAAAATAGTACATTATGATAACTTTTTTTTACGAACATCTCTTATACAGAAAAAAATCACATTACCCTAAACGGAAACATAGTAATATGTGATAAGGTAAAGATTACAGAGTCTGTAGGTTAATTGTTAGTTAGTGGCACGATCGCCACACATAACCATCATCTTTTTAGGCTTTCGTACCTCAAAATTAAAAAAACGGAACCCTAATATAATCACTTTGTTATCTGTCTGTCTGTATGTCTGTCATGCATCAAGTTGAAACTGATATCTCCTACTTACAGAAGTCTATGCCATGGTGCTGTAAAAAAAAGGCTTGTAACTCTACGCGAAAAAATTAATCCCATCAAAATCATTTCATGTAAACTAGGTCACCAAGACTCACAAGCTCATAATGCTTTTGCTGTTAAAAAGTTATCAGATCTCATGAAGAGAAAAGTCCTCAACTCCACAAGGCCTAACTCTACAAGGCCTAACTCTACAAGGTCTAACTGTACAAGTCCTGACTCTACAAACTCTACATCTTGGTCAAAAAGTATGAGCTCTGCGCAAGTGGCTACCCGCGCGCCGCCGCCTCCTGCGGAATCGGAGCACATGCTAGCTTTGTGTTCGTTGTCGAATGCACGAACGCCTGCAACGGTTCTCCTAGCGACCGCACGCGTTATAGTCATTGATGCGTATAAAAAAGAACATATTGTTCGCGCGATTTGGGCGTTGCGTCGCAGAGTAATTTTTTGACTCGTAATTGTTGTCAACGACTAGGCTTAAAAGCTAATGACGTTGTTCGTGGTATTGGAAATTCAACTAAGGCCATTCAAGGATATGTGGAAATTAAATTACACTCTCATTTTGATTCAAGTAATAGTTTCGATACGGATTGTTTGGTTGTGAACAAAGTGACAGAACGTTTGCCGACGGTCTCAGTTAATACATATCTTCTTTAGCGACTTACCGTTGGCTGATGACATATACCCCGTTCCAGGAGACATTGAGATGTCGGTTGGAGCTTCGATTTTCCCACACCTCCTGCTATCGCGTAAAGTTCAAGTTCATTCGCCACATGCCGTGCCGTAGCTACTCGACTGTGTTATATTTTTGCACTGCTGAACCGTTGGAGGCCACCGTTCGTAAGTTTTAAGAAATGGAAGAGGTCAGTGTCCCACCCATACTAAGTTCAGATGATGAGCTTTGTGAGGAGATCTATAGTCGCACGACTACTCTAGATGAAGATGGTCGTTACGTAGTCGCGCTCTCCTTCAAGGGTGATACTTGTTCGTTAGGAGACTCCCGTAGATCAGCTTAATTAGAGGAATCATAAGCTAGGAAATTATACTACTTACTTAAATTATAAACTACTATCATGACAAATATCACTGTCACTGTAACACTATGCTTCACCATCATCCAAATGTTCATTTATTTTATAATATGCCTTTTTCAGCTGCAACTTATTCTCAGTAGCATTTCAAAACTTATTCTCTGACAAAGTAAGGACCTCCTTTGAAATTTAATAAAAAAATCTTATACCATGTCCCACGAAAGAGAGACTCACTTTGCCAAGGCTGATTTTTGAAAAAGCCAGTTTATATATTTTTTTAGTTTCTTTACAGTGTTGCTCACTAATCCTTGAGAAAGACTCAATATTTTTTCTGACATATCTAAGAACTTAGTAAAGAAATTCAACAAGGAACAGTAAATTTATTAATTTCTTTGATTTTTTTTTTAAGTGAATCCGATGCTTCATAATATTTTAAATAGCCCGAATTGCTCTCTTTTGCAAAACAAAGACTGCGTTTATCTTCCTAACGCCCAGGATATTTTTGTTTTCATTATTAAATTTGGAGTGTTCGTATGAAAAAATGTATATAAATACATACTGGGAAAAAAAATTGAAATGAAGGTAGAAAATTTTTCCATGGAATAATCATATAACTGATTGATTGATTTACCATACGCTGGATGGCACTCAAAGGATCTAAAAGGATTTTTTTTGTTCATGTAATATATATATATGACGCCAGGCTCCAAGAGGCTCGTCTGCAGCTCTACCCCACAACAGCTTACCGTATGACATAATGCTGTAAAAGTAACTAAAATAGACTAATCTAGCAGTTATTTGCTTTGCTTTATGCGTCTAACAGCGTATGTAGCTGACCTACGTCTACCACAGAGGGCTTCAATATGGGGACTGCACTGAAAACTAACTTAGTTTTGTTAACTAACTCCAGATTGGACCCCTGCAAAAGCAAATTAACATCCTTTTGAATAACATTTGGTAACGTACATTTTATAAATTTTGTCTTTTTTGCATTCAAAACTAAATTATTTGCAGTGAACCAATCAAGAATCAGTGGTAGAACTGTATTCGCGTCGTCAAGGATATTTGTATGTCTATTCACTTTAAAAATAAGTGTTGTGTCGTCTTTGAATAGCACTGTCTCAGATAAGTCCTATAAAAGGAAGGTAAGTGACTTATATTAAGTGACTGTATTAATATTAGTCATCGTTATTTCTCTGATAAAATATAGTGACTTCGCAATCGCACATATACAACATATCTACCTAAAACCAATTTATTAGCGATTTGGGAAGTTATTTCTACGCATCGGCGCTTTATTTGTGCTCTGCGATTGCCAAGTCACTTTATTAGAGAAAACTGCCGTGCCCCAGATTCCGTTAATCTACCTTTTGAATTCGATCACTTAGGTATGATTTCAATAACGCCAAAGATTTACCCCTCACTCCATAGTGATCCAATTTACATTAAATTATTTCATGATTAACGCAATCGAAAGCTTTTGAGAGTACATAAAACACACCTAACGTATTCTGCTTTTCTTCCTAAGCATCAAATATGTGCTTGATTAAAGCAACTCCTGCATCTGTTGACCTCCCTCTAGTGAATCCATATTGTTGACAGTGAAGCAACCTTTTTAAATTAAAATGAGATAATAATTGATTAAAAACAACTTTTCCGAAAATATTGCTCAATACTGGTAAAACTCACACCGGTCTATAGTTGGAAAGATCTTCATTGTCACCTAATTTAAAAAGAGGGAATAATTTACACAACTTCATTAAATCAGGAAAGAAAGAAAGAAGGAAAATATATTTATTTGTCAATAAACAACCAACCAACAACAAAAATCAAAAAACAACCAAGAGGGAGAGGACGACCGCCATCAACCTGTTGTTCCAATATCAAGAGGGAAATTAAAGAACAGAACCTGCCCACAATAACAACCCGGGATAGAATATCCTGGCGCCGACATACGAGGAGGCCCGACCCCAGCTGAACTGGGAAGAGGGCTAGAGAAAGAAAAGTCAATAAACACCTATTACAAAGATTAAACAGACAAAAGGACGCAGCTCAGCAAAATGCTGTGAGTGCGTACATATGTACAGCGCTGACTTTTAGTATACCAGTTCTCAATAAATATTACACGGACACTATCATTTACACATTTATTAAAAATTAAAGCGAAATAAGGAGCTATTAAATCAATAACAGAACTTAAAACTTTTGCAGATAGGGGGCCTTTAAATAAATCCTCTGTTTTTAGGGTTCCATACCCAAAGAGTAACCAACGGGACCCTATTACGAAGACTCCGCTGTCCGTTTGTCTGTCTGTCCGTCTGTCACCAGGCTGTATCGCATGAACCGTGATAGTTAGACAGTTGAAATTTTCACAGATGATGTATTTCTATTGATGCTATAACAACAATTACTAAAAAACAGAATAAAATAAATATTTAAGGAGGCTCCAATACAACAGACATGTTTTTTTTGCCGTTTTTATAGATAATTGTACGGAAGCCTTCGTGCGCGAGTCCAACTCGCACTTGGCCGGTTTTTATAGATAATGGTAGGGAACTTTTCGTGCATGAGTCTGACTCGCACTTGGTCGGTTTTTTTATTTTATTAAGCGATATAAATGTCATTACAGTTAATGAGGTAATATATATGTTTAAAAGCAAATACAGAATGGCACTGAGGCGCATGTTCACTCAAAAGATCCTTCGCAAGTCCTGGGTTTGAATTTAAATCTTTAGTTATCAAGGAAGGAATGTCAGTAATGAATTGTTCAAAGGCATTCGCATCTTTTTTATCTCCCATATCAACTGCATTGTTAATATTCAACTTAAGTTCATTATTAGTATTCAACTTAAGTTCATTATTAGTATTCAACTTAAGTTCATTATTCCGTTTTCTTACTCTTCCCAGTCTCAGTATTTATGATACTTTATTTACTGCTTTCACTTTATTATCGACCTTTCTAAGTTGTTTATACATACATGAACTTTTTGCTTTCAAGCACTCTAATTTGAAAATACGTGAGTTTTTTTTTTCAAGGATTCAGTAAATTCAATATTTCTATTGTAGAATTTTATGTCGTATGATTCGTACAAGCGATTTCTGCTTTTATTAATACCTGGTGTCACCCAGTCAATTAAAATGATATTACTATTGTTAGAAACTTTTCGAAATTTAAACGTATTTTCAAATTCTTTAGAAACTATGTTAAACAAGTCTGTATAATGTCGTAATTTAACTTCTAAGTTCACTTTAAAACATTCTACTTTGTGAGTTGTGAGACGCCTGTAAAAGGCTTTTTGAGCAACTGATTCACGCTTAGAATGAAAGTAATAGTTTGGTAATTGTGAACATGAACAGACTGCAAGCGGACAATAGGAACCTTTATGGTGAGACTCCGTTGTTTTTCCGACAACGGAGTCTCACCATAAAGGTTCCTATTGTCATGTAAACCAATGTTGATGGATGTCTAGGAAAAGGTCTCGACGAGATCTACCTGCCGAAAATGTTAAAACTTTACAGGCCCGTATCTCCAAAACGGCTGATGCTAGACCCATGTTCATGGTACTCTAAGACAAGGGCTCGGAGAGACCCATGTTCATGGTACTCTAAGACAAGGGCTCGGAGAGATCTAGATGACGGTAAAAATAACGTAAAAAAAAATTGCCAAAATTTTGATCGGCCATATCTATGTGTTGTGTTGTCTCCCGAACGGCTAATTGTAAGGAGTTCGGGTTTCAACTACAGTGATCGGTCAAGCTGGTACTACATGACCAAAAAAAATTGAAGTTGACAGGTTTTGACAGTTTTTTGACAAGTCCAAAAATGTATTCCGATTTGCATGAAACTCCGTATCAAGTACTTGAGGTTGCCGATTACGCTGCCGTATTCAAATTTGACACATATTTGAGAACTTTTGACACTTTTTCAGAAAAACTTTGATCGTTGAGTCTCCGTATTTGGCACTCTGGCGAGGCGAAAGGCTGAGCCAAGTTCCACGAGGCCGAAAAATGAGCATGTGAGGACATGATCGAAACAAAAAAATACATTTGATAGGTCTTAACAGTTTTTTAAAAGGTACTAAAAAGTTGGGGTCGCTGATTTCATTCCCGTATTCAAATTAGACACTTTTTGACAACTGACAGATTTATTTTATTGGCCATATCCCCAGAACGGATGATATTAAATTCCCCGTGTTTTGGCTCTAATGAACGGTATTTCACGTACATTCTGACCAAAGACAGTTTTTGACATTTGACAACTGTCAAACGAAATATGAGCAATGTGGCTTTCAATAGGTTAATTTAATTTAATAATCTCCTCATCATTTATAATACCTGATTGATAAAAGAGTGGTAATGTTTCTGACTAGTGACGGGCATCGGCGTCACTGGTGCGAGGGTTCCATAACCACGCTCAGACACCACTAATTTTATGTTAAAGGGCGATATTAGCAGCTGGAACAGGGGCCCATAAGCTGTCCCAGATCTATAATCTACAAATATCTTATATTCTACAAAATATAGTATAAAATGTCCTACCAGACAAGTGTATGATGACCTCATCAGCTAGTCTTCGCACGAAATCCTTCCGCACGTGGACTCCAAGGCGTTCCAATGTTGTGGCACGTGGTTCACCTTCCACGAAGAATCTAAACACGACCCACCTAACCCTGGATGCATCCAAACCCAGAAGAAATGGTAATTGACAAGTCCACTTGTTGCACACCGCGTGTTCAGGTTATGTCACACACACACAGGAAATAGAATAAAAGTGGCCTTCACGCCAAAATATTGTCAGACCCTGACCCAATAATGTTTTTTACGATGTCCACATCGATTTCCCTTGTATTAAATCATTTTAAATACCAAAAATGTAGTCGACCGCGACCTTTTCCCAAAAACACGTCCTATCCCAGGTTTTTGACAGCTCCAAGTGGGAGAAGTGTTACCACACACAAAAAACAACATCGTTGACCGAACACTCGACTGATGCGTTCTAAAAATATACATTTTATTCTTAACAGTCCCCCGCTCTGGGCTGAGTAATCAGACCACTAGCTCATACAACCGGGAGACGGGAGAAAGTTGTCATGGCTCGTCACAAAATCGAACCTTCAACCAACACCTCTGCGACGCGTGGAGTTCCGTCTCCGCCAAAAAACAACTTTAATATACGGCCCCGGCGCCAAAACAAGGATAGCAAGTTCACATCCTTCAAAAGAATTAAATTTCCTTCCCTAGGATGCTCAGTCCTGTCTGACCACAGAGAGGACGAGAGTTGAGGACCGCTTCCACTTTACAATAAACAGTGGCAAGCTCCTCAAAAGTTAGGACAGTTTCCCCAATAACGCAGCGGAGGTGGGTCTTCGCCGACTTGACGGCAGCTTCAAAAAATTCCCTCCCCAGTGAGGGCAATTTGGGGGACTGTACCGCCAAGTTACCCCTTTCCGGGCGAAGATTTAACTTAAACTAGCATAGTTATTTACAAAACAAAAAATAACAACATCATTAGCAGTACCTCTGTAGATTGTGCCATTGTCGGAACGAATAAGTGAAGGTAAACCCCTACGCGACACGAAATGATCCAACGCGGCGACGAAGGCCTCCGTAGTCAAAGCTGCCACTGCCAAGTGAACGGCCTTGGTGGCCAAGCACACAAATACACAAGGTATGCTTTCACAACCCGAGCGTTGCGATTGCTAAAAACCCCCATGCGCGTTACGTATGTGTCAATCCGACACCAACAAATTTACCAAAGGTCCGTCTTGGGTAGAAGCAAAGAATGAAGACTTCCGTATGGCAGGTCAGCTCTCCGAAATCAGCCTCCGAAACGCAGAAGTCCTTCATAATCCGTGAAAGGATTCAAACGAGCAACCGCTCACTTCAGCCTGGCGTGATCCTCGCGCAGAACTCGAAGTCTAAACTTGATGAGGTCCGCCTGAAGTACACGAACCCAGTGTACCAATGCGCTCCAACGCTCCTCTGCACTCATGGCTGGGGACAAAATATATGAATTTCATTGACTGGTTGGTATTTCAACATAATACCACCATCATATTGGGATCCTCCAAATCTGCAAACAGTCTATGTTTGTTTGAAAGCCATTTCCTAAGTTCGAACATAATAATCCAAGTATCGAATCAAATATCGAATATCCAAAATTGTGGATACCTCCACCAATGAAGAAGAACCCAGAGTCTTTTAAAAACCAAATAGGATCCATCCTAACAAATCCGCGCCCAGGAAAACATCGACTGGGGCCGGATGACAAAACGTGGGTCTGCCAGATGCAGACCTGATGTGCATGAGATTATGGACGGAGGAAGGTCCAAAGAAGGCTGCCAGCCGACAATATTGTCTATAACCATGGCTGCAGCCGCTGATTCAACTCCAGTCCACCAATACCTAGGAGCGGCACCGACGAAACCTCCAGGTTCAAAACCAATCGGTGTGCCACTTGACTTTCCAAGTCGAGGAGGGCCCTTACCCTAACTCAATCCCCCCTGGGGCCCTAGACGCGAGCCATCGCGGTAGGCAACAGAACCGTCCGCGGTTTCGTACTCATGGCTTGAACAAGCTAGTTACAGGCTACCCCACCTGAGGAGCGCAGGACCAGTCCACTGGCAGTAATATGGCTGGCGCGTGCACATCCCCACCCTGGGGGGAGCGTAGCCTCCAACTCTCCCTGAGTACGGCGGGTGGTACTCTAACCGCGGGTACTCGCGGTACGGCGGTGAGTAACCCCGTGACTCCGTCTTAACACGGTGCTCCATGCCAGCTGGCACCAAAACCGGCGCGGGGAGGGGGGGCCTAGCCCTTGCAAACTCCAATTGGCCCCCGCCCGTAGGGGCCCAATTCACAACATGGCCATATGTGTGATAGCCCGTAGGCGAGGGGCCCCCTACAGGTCCACGCGCAAATACATGACTCACCTCCTGGTGAGGGGGCGCGCCTCGCGCCGCAGTCCTCCGTTCCGACGGAGGGGAGCTCTGCCCGACAGCATGCCTTCCCTGGACCGAGGGGGGGGAAGTTCTCCCTGACGCACCCCCGTTGTCCAAGGGGGGGGGAGTTCTCCCTGAAGCACCCCCGCCCGTAGGGCTCCGTCGCTGCGGGACCGGTGAAGCCGCTTCAGATCTGTTGGCACACAACAATAAATGGTGAGGCCCCTCACACTCACTGCAACGTCGTGGCTCGGGACAATCACGTTCGAAGTGATTGCCCAAGCAACCGAAACATAGGCTCTTACGCTTCACTATGCGTCGCCGCTCGGTGACGTGCAGGTTTCGCCACTGCTGACATCTCAGCAGGTCATGCCCCGTATGACCACACTGTAAACAGGTCGATGACCTCTCGACCACGGCTACCGCCGCCAAACGCGCCATATCGCGTCCCCGCGACTGCTGCGGTTGTCTGGGCTCCCCACATTCCGATGAGCCAGCAGACGAAAATGATTGCGCCCCAAATGGCGCCAAGTCCGGCTGTGATGTTTCTGCTACCCTAGCTTCATATTCAAGAAACCTCATTAAGTCCGTCAATTTAGGCACAGTGCTGCCATCTTTTTCTGCGGACACCCGCTCAAAACGTGACCTCACATCATTAGGCAACCTACCTAAAATAATGTGAACGAGTAAGAACGACCACTCGTCCACCGGTAAACCTAATGTTCTAAGGGCATTACACGCCACAGTGACCGGGGTCAGCAACTGCAACCTTAGTTGGGCCCGGTCAGTTACCCTAGGTAACGTCAACAATTGAGACGCATGCGCATCCGCCAGTAAGCGCATGTTCTGATACCTATCATTTAATAAGCCCCACGCTGTATCATAATGATCATTCTCCACCCTGAGGTGCTGGATGAGCGACCTGGCCTCGCCCTCCATTGTTGACATCAAATATGCCATCTTTTGCCCCTTTGTTAAATCTACCCTAGAATTTACTAATGAATTAAACATATTTTTAAAAGAAACCCACTCTTCCATTTTCCCATTGAATTTATTTAGTTCTAAACTAGCCAAACTACCAGACACGCCATCTACCGGTTGAGGCGTGACAACTTCAGGACCTCCTGAATTTTGCCTCTTTAGCTCAGCAATATTATTCGACTTTATAACCAGCGCCTTACCAGTGGCGCCATCTGTTGGTCTAGGTGTGCTAACAACCGGGCTGCCCGATTGCCGCTTTTTGATCATGGAGGCCGCCTCTGTTATATCATCATAAATCCCTTTTATCTGAGCCAAATCCGTAACATACCTCTTCATAGGCTCGTCACTTTCCTGCAGTGCTGCCACAGCCGCCTCTGCGTCAGCCAGCCGCTGATGCATCCGCTCGGCTCTCTCCAGGATTGCATTGTCGCGATCCGAACGAGAAAGCAATCCCTGGACGGTCGTAAACCAGCGGAGCTCCTTCGCAAACGCAGCCTTGTGAGACTTGGACATCTCGCCGCAATGAACCAGGAAATTTATAAATAAAACTATTTAGCAAACACCCTGACAAGGCACAAATACAGAAGCACTGCTCAATAGATACCCTACCTATAAATAGAATTGAATTATCAAATTTAATTCTCAATCACAAATGTATGTACTTTCCCGATAATACAAAACAAACAAATAGGTTCCTACCTAATTCTAGAATTTAATTATCAAATGTAATTCCCAATTACAATATATATTGTACCAATAATACAAAACAAACAAATAGGTTACCTACCTATTACAACATTACCAAATTTAAATTATATTTGGTGTATACTAAAACACAAAAACCCGAATGCACATTCCACTATGCACTTGTATACATACTTGTAAGTACATACATTCAAGCCAAGATAACAGTGTGTTAACTAACAAGTTGATTTCCAAATCTATAATATAAACCGTTATATTATTATGTTATTGTAGTACAAGAACACTTGATATGTACTAAACTATCAAATTATACTGATATTACTGAACCACATCAATGTGGTACCCTCCAGTAATCAATTATCTACTCAAAGCACTAAACAAATCCAATTTGTAATTGCTACATCAATAACATGTAAATAGCCTAGCTATGTTAACAGTTCAATGACACTGGGGCCGCCCAGTTCCGCTGTTTAAATGTATATAATCCAAAAGTGGGATTAACCACGATCATGCTACCAGAAATTGATTGATAAAAGAGTGGTAATGTTTCTGACTAGTGACGGGCATCGGCGTCACTGGTGCGAGGGTTCCATAACCACGCTCAGACACCACTAATTTTATGTTAAAGGGCGATATTAGCAGCTGGAACAAGGGCCCATAAGCTGTCCCAGATCTATAATCTACAAATATCTTATATTCTACAAAATATAGTATAAAATGTCCTACCAGACAAGTGTATGATGACCTCATCAGCTAGTCTTCGCACGAAATCCTTCCGCACGTGGACTCCAAGGCGTTCCAATGTTGTGGCACGTGGTTCACCTTCCACGAAGAATCTAAACACGACCCACCTAACCCTGGATGCATCCAAACCCAGAAGAAATGGTAATTGACAAGTCCACTTGTTGCACACCGCGTGTTCAGGTTATGTCACACACACACAGGAAATAGAATAAAAGTGGCCTTCACGCCAAAATATTGTCAGACCCTGACCCAATAATGTTTTTTACGATGTCCACATCGATTTCCCTTGTATTAAATCATTTTAAATACCAAAAATGTGGTCGACCGCGACCTTTTCCCAAAAACACGTCCTATCCCAGGTTTTTGACAGCTCCAAGTGGGAGAAGTGTTACCACACACAAAAAACAACATCGTTGACCGAACACTCGACTGATGCGTTCTAAAAATATACATTTTATTCTTAACATACCTCTTATATAAAATTACCAGTTTTAGTTTTGAAAAAAGCACTTTACATGCTTCGAAAATTAAGTAGCCCCCTGGACTCGTATATAAATGTCCCCGACCTGCGGGCTCGGACTTTCAACTTACTCGTTCAGGAGAGCTCACTTACTGGTCTCTGCAGTAATTTACTAAACAAACATAAACACTGAGCGACCAAAGCAACGGCTTACTGGCGACAAACGTCACAGTGACGTCACGCACTACGTGCAGCGACAACTAGACAGGCGGCGCATTCATTTAATTGGTACTTTAATTTTTGGTCGTAAAACAAAAAAACGAGACTAATGTTTAAGATTTTTCATAAACTTTATTCATACTACATTCTAAACTACAAATTCGTGGATCTTCATTGTCTTCTTTAATATGAGTAGATTATCTGCTACCCACCGCAGACTTGACTGTGCCTGTGGCTTTGTCAGCCACACTGCCAACAGGATCTGAAAACAATGACATCAATGTTATTCTAGCAATTACACTAAAACTTCTGAATTAATAATTGCAACTCCGTCACTTATAAAACGCTATAACTATAACATGCAAAAAGGAAAGTATATTTCTTTCCAAATTAACCAAGAAAAGATAGGTACAATATTCTGCTCTTGTTTCTTATATTATATAAATACTTATTTTATTTAATGCAAAAAAAAAATGTTTGTTAATAATATATTTTCAGAAAAAGTACAAAATTAAAACTGCTGGTTTATTAAGTGTTTTAATTTAAGTAAAATAAAAGCTATTTCAACAAAATGGATCCACAAATGGACTCAATCTGTGTTGCGGTAATATTCAAAATTTGAAATATTTAGTATTGCTTTATACGCTTTGTTTTAATTTACATCAGATCAAGTCATAAGACACTCTACAAGTTATAAATAACACAGGTCAGCATAAATGCACTTTTTTATTTATTTTTTATTATAATATAAGTACTTGTAGAACTATGTGTGCTGAGTCTGAGCTCAGGTTTTCTCTATCAACTGTTACGACTGAAGCTCTAGGCTTCTATGACAGACAGACAGACAGACGGACGGAGAGATAGACAACGGAAGCTTAGGAATAGGGTCCCGTATGGCACCTTTTAGGTATGGAATCATAAAAATCATGTGTTCTTTTACTGGTTATTTTGTGGGGCTTTACGATTATAATAATGAATTTTCCGGCTTGAATGTTCAATGAAACTTCTCCTTAACAGTTTACTAATAGTAAAAGATAAAAATGACGATACAAAAGATACCTTTAACGTACTAAAGTAACGCCGATATCTTTCTTCCTGAAACATAATATAATGTTATCTAGCAATCGGCGTGAATGTCTACGATATTTTCAGCAACACAAAAATTAATAATATAAGAGCACAGTGTGAAGAACAGTGTTCCAGGAAGAAAGAAGTTAGCAATAGTGTGTTATTTCGATACCGTCGGTCAGTTTATAATTATTTTGAACATTTTGTAATATCTGAAGTCAGTTACTATTTGTAGTATCGCCGTAGCCTGTGTAGTGCGTTGTTTTTTTTTTTACTTTTCACTTATTTTGTACACCATTGCAATCTGTAGATATTAAGCTGCAAAGCAACTCTTCTGTCATCCACAAGGATACTTGTAAGTTGTGTGACTAATGCAGAGATCGAACTCCATCCTCTTGGCTTCACTTCATAGTGATTGCTTAATTTCGTCAGGGACTGTTGGTAACTTCAGGTCTTCGTACATGTATTTGTTGCTTGTATCTTTAACATTGATCTTAGGGTTTTTGTTTGAAATCTTTCCAGAATATCTATGCTCGACTTGCATGTGGTCCCCGACAATTGTATGCTGTAAGTCCGGAAGGTTGTTTAATGAGACAAATTAGAGGCTCTGCCTTTACGTCTGTTTTTTCATACTCCCGAGTATTCGCGCTAAAATTCTAACATTCCAGTGCGAACTGTCAGGACAGTGACTAAAGTTTTATTATTCCAATGCGAGCCATCAGGACAGTGACTAAAATATTATCATTCCAGTTTGAATTGTCAGGACAGTGACCAAAACAGAACGGGACACTTCAGATGATCTTCAGAAATAGAGGATACTTACATAAAGTTACTTTTTATAGATATGAAAACCTCTTGGCACAGAGGAAATAATAGACATGACTGTATGACCTAAGTTCCTTTTGCCTCTCAAGCACTTAGTGGGAGAATACAAACAAAATGAAAAAAGAATTTCGCGCTTTCTCTTCTCATTTTCCATGAAATGAAATGATTCTTACGTTGGTAGACAAAGCATTGAGTCCAACTGAACATAATAGGTCATTAGGACACTCGTGCAGCCTATTATTAAAGCACTCGTGTCCCAGTTAACCCACGTTGATCACAATTAGACATGTTGTCGTATAGTATTGTAGATGTTCATCCTGCAAAAATTGTTATTTGAATATACATATAACTTCAATAATAATATACATATAACTTCAATAATAATATACATATAACTTCAATAATAATTAGCTTCCTTACTTCGGAACTGTGATTTGAGGTTCTTTGGACGTAGTTGTGTGACGCCTGAAAAAAAATGGCTACAATGTAATTCTAACCTTTACACAGAAAATTTTAAATTGGTAATTGAAACGTCAGTAGTTATCTCTTCTTCAGCCATTCATTGGAAATATTAAAATATTGGTTACGTTAAAAAATAATTGAGAGATAAGTTCTGTATTTTTTATTAATTCTTATTTTCATCCACTAACAATTTAAAAGGAAGCAAGAAACAGCTTATCGCAACATTCTGCTGGGGGACGCGTCTTGAACTTTTAAATAAAAGTAAAATAGAAATGAGTTCTGTTTATAGGCTTCCGTAGTCAACAAGGAACCCTCATAGTATCGGCTTGTCCGTCCATCTGTCTATTTGTCTGTCCGTGGCTTAGCTCAGAGACTCTAGTGGGGATGATTTTTTTTTTCTCTTCTAGCCCATGGTGCGGGGTGTTGTTGGCTAGGTCGTTTAAAAATATGGCGGGTGTGTGAAAACTATTTTTCGATCCAGGAATCTGTTTGCAAAATATAAAGCTTTAAATTACTAATTTTGTTACGAGTCAAGTCCCCTCCCCCCTCTCAGCAAATTCACGATAGTACTATGTACATTTAACGAAGTTAAAAAGAAAACGAAAAAGTTAACGAATAGTAGTCGACCAACTTATAATGTGTACTTGGAGAAGTAGAAAGGCAAATTTCGTTTAGATTCCATTGAATACTACTAAGATGAAGTTGTTTGTTGTGTAAAACAGAAAGTAAATATAAGTTTATGAACCATGTAAAATATGTAAAAATAAAATCATAACAGCCTTATTGTGACTGGCAACTACGGAACCCTGCACTGCGCAGCGCCCAACACGCACTTGGCCGGTTTTTAAAAAATGGATCCAAAGCCAAATTTATTTTTAAATTACATGATAAAGTCGTAGGACGCTTGCTACAACAATTAAAAATAACACAAGTGAACAAAAACACTCTTTTTAGTATTTCTTGATAATTCTTGTAGAAATTTGTTTGCTGAATTATATTTTTATATTAAGGGGCTATACCGTGAAAATTGACACTTTTTGAAGTTATTTATCTGCTCTTTTAATGAAGTTCCAAGTGAAATAAATTAGTACAACAATTTTAAGACCTTTTACTAGATTTTGGTCTATCAGAAACGCGATAGGAGGAATTTCATTCGATAGAAATAATTATTGAAATCAGGTCTAAATTTACACTTTTTTTGATATTCTGACAAATTAGGATAGCATAGAGACTTGAAAAATATTTATTTAGATGGGTTTTAACTACACCTAAATTACTGATTATGGAATTTTTTGTAGCTATTTTAGTTCATTTTGAATTAATTTAAAACCGACTTTTTGTCAATTTTCCCCGATTCCGTCCCTTTCGCACTGCGGGTCTTTCTGCCTGGGACCTTTGCTAGCACGGTATATCACCTTAAATATATATCTTACCTTGTCCGGCTAGCAAGCTGAGCACCAACTGCAAAGTGTCAATAACCGCTTTTAATGGACAGCTGCCAGTTCATAGCAGTCAATTCAAAATCGCCACAAGCAAAATTACAGATAATTTATTACTTGCTTAGATAACTATTGAAAATCTGCTCAAGTAAATGTCTAGAAATAGCATTTAATTTAGCAAAGTTTCCAAAAACAACGTTAGAATTATAATATAATTATAATAAAGCTAGAATTTTATATTATGCCAAAAGCGGCCGCTTTTAGCAAAAGTTAAAATTTTAGCTCATCGAAGACGTTAGTAGGTATATATAGGGCATTATAGCTCACTGGAATCGCGGAAAGGTTCACTACGTTCACCTTTCCTCAATCGATTCCAGTTGAGCTATAACCCCCTATACAGTGAGCTATGCCCCAATGAACATATTCTTTGCTTACAGTGAGCTATGCCCCAATGAACATATTCTTTGCTTACAGTGAGCTATGCCCGAACGAACATATTCTTCGCTTACGGTGAGCTATGCCCCAATGAACATATTCTTCGCTTACGGTGAGCTATGCCCCAATGAACATATTCTTCGCTTACAGTGAGCTATGCCCCAATGAACATATTCTTCGCTTACAGTGAGCTATGCCCCAACGAACATATTCTTCGCTTACGGTGAGCTATGCCCCAATGAACATATTCTTCGCTTACGGTGAGCTATGCCCCAATGAACATATTCTTCGCTTACAGTGAGCTATGCCCCAATGAACATATTCTTCACTTACAGTGAGCTATGCCCCAACGAACATATTCTTCGCTTACGGTGAGCTATGCCCCAACGAACATATTCTTCGCTTACGGTGAGCTATGCCCCAATGAACATATTCTTCGCTTACAGTGAGTTATGCCCCAACGAATATATTCTTCGCTTACAGTGAGCTATGCCCCAATGAACATATTCTTCGCTTACAGTGAGCTATGCCCCAATGAATATATACTTCGCTTACGGTGAGCTATGCCCTAATGAACATATTCTTCGCTTACAGTGAGCTATGCCCCAATGAATATATACTTCGCTTCTCTCAATGGACTTTAATCGCATTGAGTTTATTACAGTGAGCTATAGACATATCACAATGAGCTATGCCCCTACGACTGTGTATCGCAATAAGTTTACTTTCAATCATTACGCATTTCGTAAATTGTATAAATAACGGAGTTATAACCGTCTTTTTCTAAACAATTTTAACAATCAGTTAAAATATTTTAACAATCAGTCATGAATATCATCGATAAAATTAAAGCGATACCAATAAAAAATGGGGTTTTTTCGAATTCATTTACTCTACTATAACGTCATCTACGTATTTAATTTTTGGGTAAATGTTTATTGAATATTTTATTAAGATTCTCACTGAAGGAAAACGCGACTGGATGAAATTTTCTCGATAGAATTTAATTCCGAAAAGACCTTTAAATTGTTTTATTTTTTCCTGTAATTCTGAAATCCTAACTAATTTCATTGTGAAATTGCATTCAAAATGTGGATATTATGTATTTTTAAAGTCTCCTTGAAAATATTTTTGCCCAAATAGCTTAGTACATTTTATATTAATAAATATATACTTTTTGCTATTTTTCCACAAATCCGTCCCACTCGCACTGAGGGTATTTTCGCATATGGAGTAAAAGGGACGCTAAAACTTTTACGTATCGCCTTAATGTAAGAACTAAGAAATCAGGTTTCCGTTGCGATTTTATTATTATTATTATTTTTTTTTTGTGGTACCCGCGAGTCAAGCTTGCTTAGTCTGGGGCCACAAGAATACTTTTTATTGTAAAATGTAAAAATACAAAGTACCTACCTAAGACAATATATGTAAACGAATATAATATATATTTGTGTTTGTGTTTGGAAACAAATTATTAATAATTTTCCTAATACTTCAATTTTTTACATGCGTTTTGTGTAGAAAGGTATATCGTATAATTTAGTGTTTACAAAAGACCATGACAATTAGACAACTGAGCTAACCAATATACACCTAAAGAGGTGTAGAAAGATCAAAACTAATAAAGTATTAATCACGTGTCTAAACGCATGGTATTTTTAAATCATTCATTTGTATTTTAAGGTGACCAAAGTACGTATTTCATATAGGGCGACCGGACGATATCAAGTTACAATACATTGCAAAACGATTTGTTGTTGCAATGTTTATAAATGCAATCTCGACAAATAACATAAATTCGACCAAGACATTAACACGTTGCGTGCCATATTATTATTTGTTTTCTCACATATGAAATGACTTTAATTTATACAGCAAAAGTTATACATACTTGAAAGTAGGTAAGTGATCAGTACGACTGTTTACAAAATTTAGTATTTTTGATTTAATATTATTCTTATATCACAAAGCGCAGCCCAGAGTATAGGATTTCATATTTAAATATTTTTTTTTTTTTTCTTTTCTGTTACTGTTTCTGATCACTTAGCGAGTCTTCAGCATGAGTTTGGGTGTATCAATTAAAGTTACCATATACAGAGGCTTAATTCTTTCTGAATTCATCAACCTTTAACGTGTTAAATTATTCAATACATATACCTATCGAAATAGTATTCCGTATCAAAACATTAAAACCGAAATGCATTAAGTAACCTTATAGTTTTAATACATTTTAAATTCATCAACCTTTGTTGTATTAAGTATTCTGTATTATTTAGTATTCTTTATGGAAACATTAAATCCGAAATATCTTACTTTTTTTTTTTTTTTGCACAATCAATCTAATCAATTGTATCAAAATTTGTTGGTTTTAATTTTTTAATTTTTAAGATCAAAAAAATATTTGTACACGGAACCCTCTCACATTTATACGAGTTGCCTAACTTTATCAAACTGTTAAATAGTTTTTCCGATCGCAAGCAATTAACGACAATAAAACATCTATACAGAAATTAAAATTATATCATTTCATTTGCCTCCAGTCTTCGAATTAGTAGTGAATTGTATTCATGAGTGAATAATTCTCCATCAACTTGGCGGATTCATCCCGAAGGAGACTCATATTATCTAACATTCAAACTGAGGATCAGAGCAACAGATATAATGTTCGTAAGTTTTATTTTTATTTCCCATATTATATAAATAATATATCAGTGAAAAGGGAGTTTGTTGTGATAGCAAGATGTTACGGGTTCGAATCCTGACCCAAAGTTTTTTTTTTTTCAATACATCTGCTTATTTGGATTTGTTTCTAATTAATATTTTAAGTTTGTTGTGATAGCAAGAGGTTACAGGTTCGAATCCTGACCCTAAGATTCTTTCCAAAATATTTGTTTATTCGGGGTATGTGTTTCTTATAACTATTTTTTAGTTTGTAGTGCACTATAATAATATTAAAAGAGAATTTATATGTTTAATTATTTAATACTTTCTGTTTTTGTTTTAGGTCAGAATCTGACTATGAACGAAGCTCTTTATCCAAAAAATCAAAATTTGATTTGTTTTCGGACGACGAAAGGTATGTTGAATATTTATGTGGAATTTATTAAATTTAAATCATATGCATTTGTGTAGAATAGTCATGTATTATGTTTTTTTTTCTTTCAATAAACTCAATAAAGTTGCTGTAACACTCTAGCATTAGCAGTGAAAGAAATTCTTTGGAAATTAAAGAATATATTATTTACGATATTTGCATGCTAATATTGTTTTTTGTATTTCAGGGTTGATAAAAAACGATCAACAGCGGTAAAAAAGCGAAAGGTACAGAAAAAGGAATCATCAACTCCCCGAGCACCAACACCGGCAAAATCTCCTGCAGCAGGTTCGAGTTCGAGAACAAAGGGCGATACGAAGTGGTGGTCTCTCGACTCCGAGAGTGAAGAGGAAGCAGAGGTTGGAAGACAGCTGCAAGGACTAACATCATCCCTCTCTCGTCGTTGTGCTGATGGGGTGCTGCGCCACACCTCGGATCGTGAGGGCGACTTCTTTGTAGAATTAAAATTCTATGAGGTTAAAGACATAGCAGGGTTAGACTGGAAGGAGCGGGCCGAGAAAACAATTCTCAACTTGCGATACAGATCTGATGCCAACAGCGCTGAATTGGGCATTTTGAGAAAATTTGTTAATGCTTGTAAAGATAATTTTACAGAGAAAGGGAAGTTTTTTCTACTAAAAAGATAGAAAAGAAGTAATTTATGAAACATTTCATTATTTTTTTAATTTTCATTTTTATGTATTTTTTATAGCTATAAATTTTATTAATGTATTTTTTACAGTTACTGTTGAAACAAATAAAAACAAAATAAACAAAAATTAAATGAAATAATTTTGTCACTTATCTTACGTCTTACTTAATAATCTATATTTTATCCATAAATCATTTTATGGTTGATGTTTGTTTGATAACAAGTTGTGATTCCTTTACAGTTATAAATTGAAAATTGAAATAAGAAATAAACAAATAACCAACTTATAAGAAATTTTAAACTAAAAATAATAATTTAAAGCAACCGATGAGAAGGTTATTAAAATTATCTATTGAAATATGAAATATATTTTACACATTTTAACTGATAATTGATTATTATAAATACTGATTTTAGAACAACACACTCGTAGTTTATTATTGTAGCTGAGAAAAAGTTTTTTTTTTTTTTCTAAATAATAACCAATCTAACAAACATTATACCTACTTACATTCTTTACTTAGTTTTCTGTCTCTAACTATGTCTAACAGAAAGATATACTGCACAGTTTGCGACAAATCTGTTAAAAGTAAAGCTTTTTCTGCACAACTTCGAAGCACTTTACATAAAAATGTGAATTCTATTTTGCAAAGTCACAATATTGAAAAGATAAGCTCAGCACACCGTAATCGTATCATTTCATATAGACTCCGTGGAAGTAAATCAGAAACGATAGATCAATTGACGCCTACCCATTATATCCAACGCTTAATTTGAAAAATTTGCTTGACACACAAATCCAGGCGCATAGCTCTATTAAAGTCAACTTTGAATATTTTGCTGAATTTTCTTTGCCAAAAAATGAATCTAGTGAATTAAAATCTTTTGCTACAAAGAACGTTAGTCTGCACCAAAATTACTGCTTTCAAGATATCTTTTTGCAAATGATTGACTCAATTAGTAAAAAAATTGATGAATTCCAGGAACGTGATAGTGGCTGGTCATTTTTCAAAAATTGTTATTTGGAGGTCAATATTAACAAGTATGTTCCTATGAGAGGTTCTAACTATATGGAATTAAGCATTTTAAAAATAAGCGATCTTGTATAAATGTCCAAAATAATGATAACTTTTGCTTTGTGTGGTGTAGTTTAGCTGCTCTGTTCCCTGTTAAGAAAAATGCTGAAAGGACTACTTCTTATCCAGACTTTAATACAGTTTTTAATTTAAAAAATATGGGGTTCCCTGTTTCTTTCTCAGATATTAAAATATTTGAAAAAAATAACCCTAAAATAAGTGTTAACGTTTACGGAATTTCTGGTACAAAAGTTACTGGTCCTCTTTATAAAACACATTGTCGAAAAAAATATCACATTAATTTATTGATGTTAGAATCTAATACACGAATACATTATTGTTTGATCAAAAACCTTACCCGTCTTGTGAGACAACAGATTACCAAACATCACGGGAAGCTTTACTTTTGCGATGATTGTTTACTATTTTTTGATACTGAAACAAAATTAGAGTCTCATTTATGTGGAGGTGTAGCTACTGTGCTACCAAATAAAGGAACTATCATACAGTTTAAACACTTTGAACGAATGCAAGACATGCCGTTTGTTATTTATGCAGACTTTGAATCTATTTTGGAAACATGTTCTAGCGAATCCGACTCTAATACCAAATCTGGTTTCACCACAAACTTAAATAAATATATACCTTCCGCTTTTGGTTATTATATTGTATGTGCTCACGATAGTTCTCTTAATAAATACGTAAGCTATAGAGGTCATGATTGTGTACAAAAGTATATAACATATCTTCAAAAAGATATTATTGAAATACATAAGATACTGAAATATCCAAAACCTATGATATTTACCGAAGCAAATTTCTTAGCTTTCAAAAATGCAACGCACTGTCATATATGTTCAAAAGTCTTGTTTGATGATAAAGTAAGAGATCATTGTCACGTAACAGGGTACTTTCGTGGAGCCGCTCATTCCTATTGTAACCTTACCTATTCGCTACCAAAATTTATTCCGATTTTCCTTCATAATATTTCTGGATATGACTCTCATTTATTTATACGAGAATTGGGTGCAATGCCTGGGAATATTAGAGTCATTGCTAAAACCAAAGAAAATTATATATCATTCACGAAGTTTTTTAAAACTGAACATGAATTTGTGCCAGTTCGATTTTTAGATTCGTTGAAGTTTCTTAATAGTAGTCTTGAAAAGTTAGCAGATAGTTTGAATGATGAAAACTTTATAAATTTATCTAAGTTTTATCCAGACAAAAATCATTTTTGCTTATTAAAACGAAAAGGAGTATACCCCTATGAACACATGACAACTTGGGAATCTTATATGGAAGAGAGTTTACCTCCGATAAGTTCTTTCTTTAATAGATTAACCAATGAAACCATTTCTGTATCTAATTACAAACATGCACAAAAAGTTTGGAAAACATTTGATATAAAAAATATGGGTCAATATACAGATTTATATCTTAAGATAGATGTGTTATTACTAGCAGATATTTTTGAAAATTTTCGTAAAACCTGCAAAAAGTATTATAAACTAGAGCCCGCTTTCTTTTTTAGCCTCCCAAGCCCTAATTAGCCATTCTGCAATGTTACTCAAAACTAATGTTCAACTAGAGCTAATTGAAGATCTTGAAATAATTCGCATGATTCAAGATGGGATTCGTGGAGGGATTTGTTTGTGCTCATTAAGACATGCAAAATCTAATAATAAATATTTGTTAGACTATGATCCAAAGCAACCTGATAATTATCTCATTTATATAGATTGTAATAACTTATACGGGTTTACTATGTGTGCGTTTCTACCATATTCAGATTTTAAGTTACTAAGCATTGAGGAAATTCATATTTTAAATATACTAGAAGTACCGAACAATAACAACTTTGGATACATACTTGAAGTTGACTTAGAATATCCTGAATACTTACATGACTTGCATAACGAAATCCCTTTTTGCCCACAAAAATTCATACCTCCTGGTTCTAAAACACCTAAATTAATTCCAAATTTATATGATAAGTTTAAATATGTAATTCATTACGTGCATTTGAAAGAGTGTGTTAGACATGGATTAAAGTTAATTAAAATACACAGAGTAATACAATTTAGACAGAGTGCCTATCTTAAGCAGTATATAGACTTGAATACTTCATTAAGACAAACCGCGAAGTCTACATTTGAACAAGACTTTTTTAAGCTATTAAATAATAGTATTTTTGGTAAAACTTTAGAAATTTCTGAATATAGAGTAAATGTTAAACTAGTTAACCGATGGTCTGATACAACAAATGTAACAAAAAAAAATATATACTGCAGACAGACAGCAAGACCAAATTTTCATAGTTGTACGATATTCTCAGAAAACTTTGTAGGTATACAAATGAAACCTGAAAAAGTTGTTTTAGATAAACCGATATACATAGGATTTTCTGTTCTGGAGTTGTCAAAATATCATATGTACAAATTTCATTACTCCGTAATGAGACCATTTTATGGATCGAGAATACAAATTGCTTATTCTGATACGGATTCGTTTCTTTACAATGTAGAGACACCTGACTTTTATAGAGATTTGAAGACTCAATTTCTTGAGTATTTTGATACCAGCAATTATTCTGAAAATAATATTTACAAGATTGATTGTGTGAACAAAAAAATTCCTGGTTTATTCAAAGATGAAATGGGTGGAAAGATTATTAAAGAATTTGTTGGATTACGATCTAAATTGTATTGCATTAAAACTGAAGACGATGTAATTAAAAAAGCAAAAGGGGTACAAAAATGTCTTATGAAAGATATTAACTTTAAGGACTACTCTAATGTATTAATAAAGAAAAAAATTATCAGGAAAAAGAATATCTTGTTTAAATCTTTAAAACATGATATATTTACACAAGAGCAGAATAAAGTAGCACTGTCACCTAATGATGACAAAAAAAATATTTTGAGTGACAGGATTTCAACATTAGCTTGGAGTCATAAATCATTTTTCTAAAATATTACTGTTTTTATGTAATTGTGTGTATTAATTAGTTAAATACTGATTTTAAACTCTTTTATAGGTCTAAATATTTTTAAGTCTATTGTTGTAAGTTATATGTAAACTTTGTAAAATTTAAATTTGGAAATAAATTTATTATTTTGAAAAATATCTAGTAGTTTGAATTTTATCCTAATTCTAACCTGATTTATATAAAATAAGTATTTTGTGATCATGACCGAAACGTATAGCTACAAATCTGATGAGTAAGCAACACGTGGATAGTTTGACCTGTGTAATATTGCAAAATAACATTCAAATGTTATTATGATTTTAAGTATTTATATTCAATCATTGCATTGCATAGGTAAAAGTCGTACAGGTTTATTCAGTGTAACGAAAATATAAAACAATAAATTGGTGAGTAAATTTTGCATCAGTTTCGATTATTTCTTTGACTAGACTGGATCTGTAATATTTTATCTTGTCAGATAATGGACAAAGCTGCGGAAGCATTCTACGCGCGAGATGCACAAGATATGCTATATGGTTTTGATAGTGAAATAGAAGAAGTTATCACACCGAATACTCTACCATCAAATAAAAAAAAAGTTAGAGCAGTTAAAAAACGACCGGCAACAGAACAATCATCGTGTTTCGTGATTAGCAAAGCACCACGTGTCGGCAGACGATTGATAAAAATCGAAGTGATCGATATATCGCAAGAAAGTGAAAGTGTTTTAGTAAGCGCTCAACATATTGTGACTGAGCCAGTAGATGACATACTCGATACAACAGAAAATTTAATTAATAAAATTTCAAAGAGATTGTGTAATACTTGTGATTATTGAATTATGTTTGTAACTTAATTGTGTAAATAACAAAAGTAATAAATGAAACACCGATATAAAAAAACTTTGTTTTATTTAACATCTAAATACATTTCTTAAAATTATAACCTTTGTAAGTTACCATCATAATACCATCTTTTAATACTTAGTACATTTTTGAGAGCACAAATGTTTAGATGATTGCTGAAACAAATTAAATTATTTTCACAATATTTGTCTCGCAAGTTTCGCAAGTTTGGACATGTATCATCTCAAATGTCTTTTACCATACAGTTTTTACATAGTTCATAAACCCATTTAACCTTTTCAGTACCCTTTACAATAATTTTCTTATTATTTAAATATCTATTAATCAATCTAAGAAATTCTCTATAGCATAGACGAACAATACGAGAAGACTGACAACCCCATACAAAAAAACGTACTCTGCTAGAAAGCCAAAATCCTGTATTATTCCTAGATGTCACTACTATCTCGCCCGCTAGCTGTACATACAATGGATGCTTGTTACTAAGGCAGAAGGCGTAGTATAATTCATCGTAATATCCACGAGTAATCAGAGATGGCGCTTTTACTATTTCATGTTGTTTACGAGCGAAACATCGCACACACATACAGTGGCGTGCACAGGACTTTTTTCCGGAAAAGCAATCAGAAGGTCAAGTACGACAATAAAAAAAATATGAAAAAATTTAAATAACACTTTGAAAAAAAAAAGTTTGTATGAAAATTTTCACTCTAGGGTAGGCAGTGCCTGCCCTGGCGTCATACAAACTTTTTTTTTTCAAAGTGTTATTTAAATTTTTTCATATTTTTTTTATTGTCGTACTTGACCTTCTGATTGCTTTTCCGGAAAAAAGTCCTGTGCACGCCACTGCACATAAGTGTAGTAGACAATACAAATGCATGTGCACGTGAAGTGTCGCATCGCAGGTACAAATGCGCGCGCAAAGAGAATGGGATAAAGATAAGATAAAAGAATAGCTTAGGTTACGTTCCAAAACTAGTTAATATAAATTTACCTCACAAGAGTCTGTCCCTTTCACACTTTATAAATTTACCATATCTTGTTGTCAGGGTAAAAATTACTGTCCTGGATGTCTTTTGGAACGGCTTCCAAATTGAAAATTACAGTACTAGAACGAAGTGGGTTACTAAGAGCGGTTTCGCAGCCGGATTGTGAAAAACCCGCCCTTTTCTAATTAGTCGAAACAAAACACGTAAATTCAAAATTCACTCAATAGTTATTCAACAAAACCTTATTACCATGTATTGTGTATGTTGCCATCGCCGTAGATAAAATAATTTATTTATCTATGCCATCGCAAAGTTTCCATTTTTAATCAGAATATTTGAAGTCATAAGTAATATAATAAATATGTAATATGTGTTTACGTAAAGATTACAGGAAAATAACATGGTTGAGAAATTCACGAAAAAAAAAAATGACAAAATTCGCGAGTCTGACTTGCACTTGACCGGTTTTTTTAAACTGTGATCTCCACCCAGTTGAGGTACATGGAATTACTTCGGGAATAAAGTAAACTACCAAATTGGTTGAGCCGCGTCGAACTTAGTACTACCAACATCTGTTTTTTAATTCTGACAAAAATCGGAACATCGATACTTCTCTACGTGTTTTATTACATTTACAGTAGGCGCACTTTGTGTAACTCATTTTACACGGTCGGAAATTAAGAGGATATGTTCCGCTTGCATACTACCCTGTTACTCCGTGCGGAAAGACCCGCAGTGCGAGAGGGACGGATTCTGGAAAAAAGTCAAAATGACAACTTTTTTCACTAATTTTATTATTAAAAAAAAAGAAAAGTTGCTATAAAATATCTGTCTCGTTAAGAGTTTAATAAAGTTTATACAGAATTTAATCCATAAATAATATGAACGTGTTTTTACTTTAATAAATTTTAACCTCGACATGAAAACTTTTTTTAGAGCCATCTTTGGCACTTTATTTCTCAATATTCAAATGACTTCTTAGGATTCTGTTTCGATATGAGTGTGTATTATATTCCCGAAAGAAATACATATGTTTTCTTTTTTATGTAGTATTGCTAGATGCTTCAAACCAGGAAGAATAAATTATGGTTTTGCAGAAACTATCCTTTTAAGGGTCGGTTGCGCCAAACATGCTCTCGCATTTGGACAATTTAACATATTAAAACAAAATATTTTTAAGAAATAAAATTTGTGTAAGTAGTTAAGAAGTTGAACTACATTATGATTTTTCAGATTTGACACAAGTATCAGAATCATCGAGAAAAAAAATCGGAAAAATCACTAAAATCACGAAAAACGTAATTTGGCGTTGCAAACAGAAACAAAAAAATTTTTTTTTTGCAAATTGACATATCTTTTTTTTCGTAAAGAGATCAAAGCACCTTTTTTTCTTTTCGTTATTTAAAAAGAAATACACAAATATTCAAATTCTTTTTGCGTAATTTTTCAGTACAGAAAAAATATAGAATGTTGGAGTAATTCTTTTAAAATAACAAAAGGAAATACAAAATAAAAAAATCTGTAAAGGCTACTTTTATTTCTTTACTCTGTAAAAAAATATTTTATTTTGTAGTTAGAATAGTAGACTGATCATACTAGTTCCAAAGCCAAATTACGTTTTCCGTGATTTTAATGATCTTTCCGATTTTTTTTTTTCGATGATTGTGATACCTGTGTTAAATATGAAAAATAATAATGTAGGTCAACTTCTTAACTATTTACACAAATTTTATTTGTTAAAAATATTTTGTTTTAATATGTTAAATTGTCCAAATGCGAGAGCATGTTTGGCGCAACCGACCCTTAACTCTGAATCAAAAGTTCTAGCACAAACACAAGCACTGCTGACCTCTCATAAACAACTAGAAAAACACACGGTTATTTGCTTGTCGCTAAGAAAAGTTCATCAGGCAGGAACCATCCGAAAACGGCGATGTTCGTAGGTGTATTACATTACATTATCATAGGTAAGTATATAAGTAGATATAGCAAAAATGGATTCAATCAAATTAAGACGTTATTTCGTCAAAATAACATTCAATGTCAGTTGTATACAATCGTTATTACATCGACATCATAAACAAAGACAGTGTGATCAGATCTAGTATTATTAATCAAAGGTAGGTATTATATTACCTTTTTAGATGTTCCGAACAGTACGCGCCATTTCTCGTATATAGCTATGCCTATCGCCATTGAGTAGGCGCGTGATAAAGCGATGTTAGTTTCATTCACTCTCAAGTATTTGATTACCGAAAGAGAGGTACGATAAAACGGGTACTGTCGCGCTGAACAAGTTGTTTGTTCTTAGGAAATCAAATTGATTTAAACAAAATCTTGATTGTCAAAAGTAATAGATAGATTACATTTAGTAATTTTGAAAGAATAGGCAGCGGTGCAGCGGCTAAGCGCGAACCGAAGGGCGCGCGCGCTTATACCGCCATCTTTCCGAAATTAAGCGGAACTACTACGAACCTACCTTTACTAGGAAAGAAAGTAATCTCCACTTGAGCCGTGAATACGATTGAATTCGATTGTTTTGAACCAGTAGCTCTATCTAGTTACAAGTTTGAAACTAAAAATCGAATTACGCTCCAAAGTATGGCGGTTGTCAGTCCTCTAGTATTTCGTCCATGTCTATAGTCAATAAATCCATCAGACCAGTAAATACCTATGTTATTTTCAACCCACTTGACTCGTCTTTTTCATCTTTGGTCAATGAATAAAATGGATATGGAGGTTTTATATGGAAAGTTTGCGTAAACGTCGTAGTTGCGAGTGAAAACTCTTTTATAATGATATGATTTTTATTATCCTTAAAACCCTGCATGTCGCAAAAAATAAATTCATCATTCATGATGTTTTTCTTACAATACTTGACAGTGGTTTATATTCAACGATACAATCATTTAATATAAGACAATAATCGCACGTTTGGTCTGGTATGTCTTGATCACTTTGTAATTCAATTTTTACATCAATGGGTCCTGATTTTAAATTTTCATTTTGTCTGCAGCAGTCAATTACGAACAACGGTGCTTTTTGTTTAAAATCATTGAAACTCAACAAGGGTTCACAACGGTGACCATAATAAGAATGCTGGAATCTTGCATATTGTTCGAATAATAAAGCATATCTATCTTCTCCAAACTTAATATTAAGATTTTCATAGGGATAATACGAAGAATTCAAAAATACTTTAACATCTCTTAAATGACAATGATCGAATTGAGACATATTCTTTGTACCAACGTTTTTTCGATTCGTTTGTAAGCCAATAATCACAAATCGAGGTTTTTCTACCTGAGTAATTAATATGGGCAAGATATATTTCGAGTCCTTTTGGACTCGGCATCAGTTGCATTGACAATAGATTGACAATAGATATGACATTAAATATAAAAGACAATTTTTTTTTTTTTTTTTTTTTTTTTTTTTTTGTGTTTTAGTGTTGTTTGTTAAGGCCTGGTCCAAAGTGGGCACCAAGCGACCAGGTGAATGAGGATTCCCACGTGCGAAGCTGAATATCTGTCAGTGCCGGGTGAAATGACTTAATGATGCGAACTGTGAAACAATGGTTGAAAGGCGAATTGTGAGTGCGTGTGTGGGTTGGTATTGGTAGAGTGTTGTTGTTCATAGAGTCACATGTGTGGCGATGTTGGTTGATGCGTATGTGGAGTGCGTTTTTGGTCTCACCTACATAGAAAGCCGGGCAATGTCGGCATTCTAAGAGGTAGATGCAGTTGCTTGTCTTGCATGTTGTGTTTCTTTGTGCATGTAGAGGTTTTTGTGTGTGGTGAGTGTTTATGAGTGGGTTTGTGTTGATGATAGAGCAGGTTTTGCATCGTGGCCGCCGACATGGTGTTGTGCCTGTGCTTGTGGTGTTGATGTTTTGTAGAATAGCTTTTGTTTTGTTTAGGATGGATTTTATGTTAGCATTTTGTCTGCTACAAAATGCTAACATAAAATCCATTTTGTCTGCTACAGACAAAATGCTAACATAAAATCCATCCTAAACAAAACAAAAGCTATTCTACAAAACATCAACACCACAAGCACAGGCACAACACCATGTCGGCGGCCACGATGCAAAACCTGCTCTATCATCAACACAAACCCACTCATAAACACTCACCACACACAAAAACCTCTACATGCACAAAGAAACACAACATGCAAGACAAGCAACTGCATCTACCTCTTAGAATGCCGACATTGCCCGGCTTTCTATGTAGGTGAGACCAAAAACGCACTCCACATACGCATCAACCAACATCGCCACACATGTGACTCTATGAACAACAACACTCTACCAATACCAACCCACACACGCACTCACAATTCGCCTTTCAACCATTGTTTCACAGTTCGCATCATTAAGTCATTTCACCCGGCACTGACAGATATTCAGCTTCGCACGTGGGAATCCTCATTCATCTGGTCGCTTGGTGCCCACTTTGGACCAGGCCTTAACAAACAACACTAAAACACAAAAAAAAAAAAAAAAAAAAAAAAAAAAAAATTGTCTTTTATATTTAATGTCATATCTATTGTCAATCTATTGTCAATGCAACTGATGCCGAGTCCAAAAGGACTCGAAATATATCTTGCCCATATTAATTACTGTGTATAATTTATAAAACAACTATATATATCAATATTTAGAAAGAAAAGCCGAATGGTAACATTATATTTTATTACTTATTTTTCTACCTGAGATGATGTTTTTATAGACCAAGTATGTTTTGTTGTTTTAGGTAAAAGAGGGTATTCATAAAGATCCCAGTTCCTGAATACAATATTGATAGGTCTATCTCTTTCCAAATATCTCAGCAAATTTATTCTTTCACGGTCAGAGACTTTAATATGAGGTACCCTCCATGAGATATTACTTATATTTATATCATTAAGAACTTCATTAGTATTTAATTTTACTGCATTTAAATTTGTATTACTGCGTAGAAGTATCAACTCATGTTTACAATTCATTATTATTTTTTTATAATCTTCAGCAAATCCAAGAATTTTGTTAAGTGGTATGCTCACGGAAAAGTGACCTCCTATGGTATTTTTTACACCATTAATATCCCACCCCCAAACCCTTGACATTTTTGATTCATTTTCGTTCAAAGATAGTAAAGACTTTATGGTTGTTGTAATGCCTGCATTTTTAATTCTATCAATTTCTACACCGTTGAGTTCATACCGGATATCTTGAAAGAGATAAAGTATAGAATTATTTATAAATTCCACGCTATTAACTTTTTCTTTTGCTTCTGCAGTTTTATGTACTGTTATAACACCTTCAATGTACAAAGTGCTTGCAGAAGGTAAAACATATAAGTCCTGCTGATTGATGGTAATTCGAATCTCATCATTTTTATCGAAACTGTTTACATAAGGTTTATATGAATGCACCTGATAACTTTCAATGCTATTGTCTTGAAGGAATGAGTCCGATATATTTAAAATACTCATTTTAGTAGTTTGAGGATTTTAAGAAATTGTTTGTTTTCTTAAGTATTTTTTTTTTCTTTATATGTGATCTCTGCACCCCCGTGTTGCTTATACTAATATATTTTTTGTTTGGCTCTAGTTTTATACTAAAATCAATCATTTTCGTTTTAAATGCAAATACAGCTGTACTTCTTCGTGTCTTAAATTAATTAAGTTGTTATTAACATCTAATATCCTTATATTAATTTCACTGACACTGTTCTGGTTTACAGGAAAATATATTAAATTTTTTGGAATTTCTATTATTCGGTATCCTGGTGGTACATTGGGTGCAAACTCGTAAATAATATGACTTGGTCTTCCATTTATGTAAGATCCACTCACAATATCACATTCGATTCGAATGATAGTTGTTGGTAAAATGCATATTGGTAAGCTGGACATGTGTAATATATTACTTTTTAATATCATATTTTCAAAGCCTAATATAGTACCAACGGAATTTTTTTTTCAAAGTGTATGTCGTTGGAGCAGTATATTTGAGTACTAAGAGTGTTGTTATTACATATCAAATTAAATGTGCAGTCCTTAACGTTTTCTTTTAAAAAGTCTTTTATGTCTTCAAACTCATATGAGCCTTCTGGTATTTCTATTACTTTATGATCGCCATAGTAAAATTTATTGTTTCTATTATCGATATTAGGAATCGAATTAAATGTAGAAAAATAGATGAGTCCGCATTCGTATTCACCATTTAGTTGTAGTGCTGGAGAGTAATTTGTTGTCAAAGAACTTTCGCTCCCAGTTACTGATAGTGTAAATGACATTGCAAAAAATATTACCTTTTTGTTATGATTTTAAACTAAATGTTTAGACCAAAAATTTTCAAGAAATTTAATGCTCAAATGACCGCAGATAAATGAATTAAACTTTTGGTAGTTGTTGTAGTTATAGTAAAGATCTGTATTTTTTTTAAAGTAAGTTATTAGTTCAAAAGGTGGTTTTAAGTCACCAAAACTATTAAAATATTCACAATAGTCGTTTATTTTTGCGTACGCTACCCAATGTGTTCCAGAGTTTTCACTACTATCCAAATTTATAATTGCGCATTCAATTTGCATTGGTTTGCTGGGTAATCCATCTCTCATGAATACCCCTCGGAAATATGGAATATCTCGACTATACTTTAGAATGTCTATGTTAGTGAGTGCTCTTTTGGGTAGCCGCGTTATTAGTTTTTTGTTAAACGTAAACATAAGCCGTTTCCTTTTTTGTATGGTTTGATGTATAACCCTTTACCGATTGTAATTGATTCCATCACTTTATTGTGTCGATGAGATTCTTGCAGATTTTTTTGTGCGATCTTATAGTCGTTTACAGCTTTAGCTATTCCAGCAACACCACCAACCAGAGACCCTAGCGTTGACAATCCAGCAAATATAGGAATTAATGGAAGTATTCCCCCAGTTTTTGGAATAGGAATAATTCTAGGAAGATGAATTTTACCATTATTATTAAATATTTTTTTTGCCACTAAGTACGCATACTTTGTAGAGTCCTTATTGTTTCTTGGTTTCAATTTCTTGAGTTGAGACTTCAGTTTGGAAACTGCTGTCTTGAATGTTTTAATACCAGCACCTGATTTTAACTTTACTTTCATGACCTTATTTACCAACCATGATGCAATCTTTTCACCTTTACTAGCATCTTTTGATTTCATTCTTTTTTTTGCCATGTTCATTAATTCTTTATCTGCTATATGTCTATCTTTTAAATTCGTGTTTTTAGAGTACGCTATGTCGTGATACATACATGCGTTATCTAATTGATTAACACCTCTATCACCTCTTTGTAATCGTTCCTGTAATCGGGTTCCTGGCCCGCAATAATTATATCCAGGCAAATGCAACTCAATCGGTAAACTATTTATTATATTATTAATAAGTCCTCTTCCTTTCATAACTAATAATGTAATGGAAACTTAATCAAAATATGTCTCATAATATACATATAAAAATATGATTCAGATTGTTTAATTTTTCACAATAACATTTTTGTCAATCCAACTATTCTCATCGTTACTTAGACCAAGCCACTTCACAAAGTACTTATTTCCACGTTTTTTTAGTATCTTTTCAATTAAATAAATATCAGGGTAAAATGTCTTTTGTAGTTCCTGTTCATAAAAAGAGCCTTTGATCACTACGCGGTGTTGATCCTCAATTTGATAAGTAGGTGGAGATGTGTTATTTACTTGTTTAACTGTAAATAATTCTGTCGACCAGTTGGGAGTATAACCTTTTTGAAAACTTCCTTTGTATTTGCTAATACGAACTTTATCACCCACAATAAATTTATTATTGTTTTTGTCACATGAATTTTGTGTTTTTTTTATATTGCTTGCAACTACTGACTGATTTGATCTTTTAACTTCAGGTGGTTTAAATTTTATGGTACGATGCTTTGTATTATTGTAATTTTCTATAATATCATCTAAAGGTTTTCCAAACCATTTGTAATTTCCAACAAGACTAAAATATTTAAATAGTTTACATTTTAAAGTTCTAATCAGTCTTTCAACTACAGATGCTTTTTTAGTTGAATATGTAGAATAATGGTTAATGTTATTCACACTCATTATTCTTTTAAACTCATCGTTGTAGAATTCTGAACCCATATCGGTTTGAAGATTATTGGGTTTGCGACCATTTTTCAAAATTTTGTTAAATGCTAAAGACACTTCTTTTTTTGTTTTAGTTTTTAAAGGAATAACCCAAGCATATTTTGAAAACGCATCTATTACAACCAAAATATACTTGAATAACTTGTTTTCTTTTCGATAATTCTTAATATCAATAAGATCTGCTTGCCACAAGTCATCAATTCCTTTAAGTATAACAGATCGTCGTTTAAAATTGCGTCTTGCTGCTTTGTGAATTTCTTCAACAACGCTGTGTTTACTCATGTTTAATGTCCCTGATAGATATCAAATGATCTTTGAGAATATTACTCACTTCCACTCTTGTGCACTTATCATCTAACTGTTTTTGAAAAAGTTGTATTTGATTTTTTATACTCTGCAGTTCAACCATTACATCATTTTTCTTGCAATACAATTTATTATTTTTATCAACATATTCCTTACTGACAGCTTCATCAAATGTCTGAGGTAATTTTAAACCTCTCAACGTATGAGATTTTAGATCATAGTCACCATGAATATTTCTGAATAAAACTCTATCGTAAATATTTGAACAATCTGTGAACCGCAGTCGTTTGTGTACATGATGTCCAAATTTATCGATATTCATCTTGATGATGATAATAACTCTATGAATGTGAAAGTAATGAAATAAATAAATCAAGATTACGTATATATTTAGTTTATGATCCCACTTTCTCGCAACTCTTCTATAATAGAAATTATTTCATTTTCCAACCCTGTGTTACCAGCATCGCGAGATGCGATAAGTTACTTAAGTCGATCTATCAATTCATTCGGATCATCCCAATATACGTAATTACAATTATTGATAACTTTCTTCAATTTAGGCAATCCTTTTCCTTTTGATATTTTTTCTGAACATGCTTCATTAAACAGTGGTTTAATATTTTGGGTATATTTGATGCCTCTGTTGCTTTTGATAGGTTGATCAGGATCGTATTTTCGACGACGAGCGTTAGTGTTAAGTAATATAGATTTATAATTTTGTTTATCATCCTCCGTTATAATACTTAAATCAGGATTTTTTTTGTACACCAACTCTATCAATCCAGGGGTTTTAATATAATTTTGGTCTGCAACAAATATTTTATCACCCGTTACTGATATAGGTGCAGAGCCTATCATTGGTCTCCCTCGATCAACTCTTACTCAAAAAGGTACATTTTCAAATACATCAGACGCTAAACACCATGAAGAACCAAATTCTTTTTCATGATTTGAAATTGAATCGCATTTTTTTGAATGTAAATCTGTTATATTATTTTCTTCATCATTATCATCATCATAGTCTGTATCAAAGTTGCTTTCATCTGAATCACTGACAACGGAAACATTGTTATTTTGCTTTATAGTATCATCGGTGTCTGAAAGTTTTCTTTTTCGTATCATACTACTTGGTATATTATTATTTTGAATATTGTTTTCATCTTCAATTTTAAACTTTTTTTCTGTTGAGTCAACAGTATTTTCAGTTATGTTATGTTTATTACCAACCAATTTATTTAAAGGATCTGTTATAGGCTTTAAAACAGTTTCAAGTGCTATTTCACTATCCTGTTTATCATACTTCATGTTTCTTATTTTTTTTTTAATAGCTTCCGCAGAATTAATAATTTTTTGTTTAATACATTTATCCTTAACCATTTTTATGAAAATACGTGCACTTCTTGCAGTTTAAAATGGTTATGTGAAATTCCAATAACCCTGCTTATTATATTTATTTATCTAGATGGATGTATGTATCAAACTTCATTCTATAACATCCATCATTTCGCTGACAATCTTTATTTATTACTAAATAACTATATGAATATTTCCAATTATAGGAACACATTTCTCGAAATTGGTTCCAAGTCATGTCTGTATTCACATGTTCATCATATGCATGCCGTAAATTTATATCATCCTGTTTAAAAAGTATTATAAGATTTGCGTTATCACGAACAAGCTGTTTAGGTATTTTGCTATAGGTTTGATTAAGATAAAAACAGTCTATATGTTTGTGTCTACCCATTGCAAAATAGTCTCGAATGTTGTTTTGGTTTTCACATGCAACATCATCAAAAATGATTATAGAGTTTTCGGAGGCGTTAGCTGAGCTCAAGACTTGTTCATTATCACGATATTTATAGTAAGATACCTCTGGAACCAGCTCCATTACTCTCTCTAGAAACATGTATTTAGGTTGATAAATAGTTTTTGAGTAAACGTAAACGTTACGAAAACGCAGCCCATCAACATGTAAAAGAAGTCCGATAACTAAATTTGTTTTACCACAATTAGACGGTCCACAAACGATACACCGGATTGTATTTGGTAAAAGTTTTCCGTGACGAAAACCAGATTTTTTCTTTTCCACACATATTTCATCGAGCTCTAGTGAATTTGATTGTTTTATGAACTTCATACTTATTTTAGTGTGTGCTTGAAGAAAGAAATATCTCAAGTGTAATAAATTCACTATAATTGTTTTATTTATAACTGCTTAATGCGATTAAAGTTCATTGAGAGAAGCGAAGTATATATTCATTGGGGCATAGCTCACTGTAAGCGAAGAATATGTTCATTGGGGCATAGCTCACTGTAAGCGAAGAATATGTTCGTTGGGGCATAGCTCACTGTAAGCGGAGAATATGTTCATTGGGGCAAAGCTCACCGTAAGCGAAGAATATGTTCGTTGGGGCATAGCTCACTGTATATATAGGGGGTTATAGCTCAACTGGAATCGATTGAGGAAAGGTGAACGTAGTGAACCTTTCCGCGATTCCACTGAGCTATAATGCCCTATATATACCTACTGACGTTATCTATGAAAACTATGCTATGTAAAAATTCCTTTCCACTGCTTTTTCTAGACATTTAATTGAGCAAATTTTCAATAATTGTTTAAGCAAGTAAAAAAAAAAATATTTTTTTCTGTGGTAGTACAGTAGTAAGTACAGTAGAGTCTTGATAATCCGAACTAGCAAAAACTAACCCCTGTTCGGACTCACGAAGCGTTCGGATTATAGTATGTAAGGAGAAATACGCCATAATACGATAATACGAATAACGCCATACTTACAAGCAAGAGAAGTTGCCGACACTCCGTCCTTTAAACTGTCTAGTATGGTGCACTTTTCGGCTATAGTCAAAGTTTTATGTTTGCGTTTTGGTGTTGGAACCATCTTTATAACCTCAAAAAACACGCCGCGCACGAGTACAGAGCAGAAAAACGTGGAATGGACGCGCAACGTGGCAGTCGTAACTGCAGACTAATTAATAAACAACATAGCAGCGAGGCGAAGGCGAGGAAGTGGGGTGGGGTATGCAGTTCGGATTATAGCGACGTTCGGATTAGCCTGAGTACGGATTATCGAGGCTCTACTGTACTTTTGGATGTTGTAACGCTGTTACCAGAGACACAGCAAAACATCGCTTAAGAGCGGTTTAGCAGCCGGATGGTGAAAAAGCCGCCTTTTTCTGATTAATCGAAACGGAACACTTATTCAAAATTCACCCAATATGTATTCAACAAAACCTTATTACCTATATACAATGTGTATGCTGCCATCGCAGTTTCCATTGATTTATGTAAACTTGAATTTTAAAAATTTTGAAATTCTTATTTACAGAAACCAATGAATACGTTGCTATGACAGGTCACACAAACATAGGTAATAAGATTTTGTTGAGGAGCTACTAAGTAAATTTTGAATATAAGTGTTCTGTTTCGATTAATAACAAAAAGGCGGGTTTTTCACAATGCGGCTGCTAAACTGCTCTTAAAAAACTAGTTGTGTTGTTGAAGAAGAGTTATAAAAATATAAAGGAAGTGACTAAAGAAGAGTAATATTACACAAATCAGCGATTTTAGAATTATTTCCTGTCTGTCTGTTTGTTTGTTCGCGCACATCTCCGAGACCGATGCTGTTTTCTTTGTTAGTATAACAGTGAATCTGGTCAACATATAGGCTGTAAGGGGTGTTAATAAAATAATTCCCATGCCTAAAAAAGTACAGAGTCGAATAAACGCGGGCGAAGGCGCAGGCGAAAAGCTAGTATTTTACATATTCATTTACATGCTTGAGTTAACTTGGCAGTTGGTAACGTTTTGGGATATATTGAGCACAATAAGAAACAACTATTAGTACCAAAGCCTCGGGATTTTGCAGTTTACACCAAGATTTCATGTATTTTCTTAGCCAAGAATTAAAAAATTATTAATATAATTACTATTTAAACTTTATAGATTTCTTTAATTATTTATAAAACTTACCAAAACTACGAAACTTGCAGCGGCGAAGAACTTCATGGCGGTGTACTTAGTCTTCCGGTTACCAGAATCAGAATATCGGTTTTATTCGCAAATTGAGATTTTATACTAAATTTCAAGGAATATTTAAACAGGTGTTTTCAAATTTCTTTTCAGCAATATTTGCAAATTTTTACCATTTTTTGGTGTAAATGGGTTAATAAATTATGTATATGAAATTTATTCTTTTATAGGCACGTATGTTAAATAATATTCATTCCTAAATAATAAGTAATAATGTTGTCTCGATAATATTACTTATCTATTAAAGAGCGTTAAAGTGTGAAGAAATAAACTCATTTCTTTTAAAACTTACAACGGTAGCATCACTTGTAAAGGTTTTATTGGAGGATTCTTACCATAATCATTATTTGTTACGTGATACGTGATACGTAAAGGCTTATTGAAAAAAAAATTCCATGTGCTTGCTTGTTTCCATCACTGTTCACATAAATAATCATCGCAATAGTTTTCCACGTTTTGGGGGTTAAAACACTCCCGAAGCGTTCAAAATATAAACCCTTTCATTACTTTGACGATTTCTGGGATAAGTTCCACTTCTGCTGAAACCGCTAAAATTTGCGAGAAATAGCGCGCAATTTGTTTAATCGTCGTCTTCTTTTTAACCCCCAACCATACTTAAACCTGGCCAAGACCGTAGTTTCCCTATCTCTCTACGCACGTGGTCGAGACAAGACAACAATAAATCAATTATCGCAATAAAACCACGGTTTTTTATTTAAAGGTGAGTCCATCGAAAGCCTCCAACTCTTCATGGCCGCCTAACTTTACAAACCCTTATTCTTCTAACCCTTCATCTGGTTCAAAAAGTATGGCTTGCCCTTTTCGCGGTCGTCGCTCAGAAAAGTAGTCACTGGTCTTTAGTGTTGCGTTATGCAATAGTTCCTTGAAACTGCCAAGTCATACTTTTTGACCAAGATGAAGAGTTGGCAAAGTTAGGGCATTTTGAGTTAAAAGCCTTGTAGAGTTAGGTGCTTGGCAACTCTGAATCTTGGCAACTTGCCTTGGTCTTTACATGAATTATTTTTGGTGGGATGTCATTTTATTTTGGAAAGAAATTATACAGAGATATTGTTCGAGAAGTGGAATGTATTATTGTATTTTTATACATTCACCAAATATACTGCGTTTGAATTGACAAACCGTTTACTCGTTGCTTTCATGCCGCCCCAGTAACTAATAAACAGAGTTCTAGGTAAACGCAACAATTGTAGCGAGACGTTGACATTAGTAACTGACACTAGATTTAAATAACAGAGAAGGAAACTATTTCCGCATCAAAATGAGTTATTTATTTGTTCAGCGCCTACACCATTACTCTCTAAATATGTTGATATATTTGAACTTTCATGTATGAGTTAATGAATAAATACAGACACATTTTACTTCCGTGTTATTTTCATATGCACCAGTAAGTAATAATAATGTACTTGTTAATAAATACTCATTTATAATCTTAAATAATTAGAAACACAAAGTTAATCTACTAATCACATTACTCTCATTGTTATAAATTTAATTAGATGCTTCTAGCATGTGAAATGTTATTACTTTTGTGTTCATGCGTTCTTGACCGTGTCTTGTGACTGTATATTGTAAACCCTTTTCTGTTAATAAAAACCTTTGAAAGTGAAAATTATTGATGCATCAGTAGGTACTCCAAAAGTGTCACCCAAGTAAACTCGTTAAACACGTTATTGTGAAATTTTTTTTTGACCCCACCTAAAGCTACGGGAAAAAACTTGTTAAAGATAAACACCTACAATGACATTTTCATATCTGAGTATATACGTGTGTATCGAATTTATGTACCCAGACTGATTAATGCGGTTGTTTTGGTGTCGTATCGGCGAAGTTTTGATAACACTTGTATTTAAATACATTGCATTTTCCTTCAGTTTGCTTTAGAATAAATTTTAATATCGCCAGCAGTCCTCTGATATTTTTTGCAATATGATCTGATTGCTCATTACTTTCAAATTAAATTAATAACCTTATTTGTTTAATATTCTGAACTATGAAATGTTCTTAATTTTAGTTTTGGCCCAAATGATTTGAAATCATTGTTTGGTCCTATAAATGTTGTGCAACTATTACATAATTTTGTAATAGGTTGCACGAGTGTCCAAATAGCTAATTATGTTGCAGTTAAACACAATACTTAATCTACATTGTATTCTACAATTCATCCAGAATTTCAAATATAAATTTCATGTAAAGTTAGAAAAGGAGGGCGTGGGATTTTCTATTTTTATTTGGTCCTATTTAAAGATTTTAGCAATCAGCCAAATTGTTGATAACTTGCGGACTAGCCCTTATTGAAGGTGTTCTGTGCGAGCATTCAACCAGCATGGCAGAGTTTCTCTTTGCTTAGCTCAAAGTAAAAGAATAATATTAGTCACTGATTAGTTATCTAAGCGGATATATAATAAATTGGGCCAATCACAGCGCAGAAAAAGCAAGCCCTAACCACAAACAACAACTACTGTCAGTGTACATTATGTACAGACGGTGCTGCCACAACCCGTACAGTTTTGTGGTGGACATAACAAACGATCACACTCCTAGATTTAAAATTTAACATAGTAATTTATAGTCATGTTCAGATTTTTTACTTATCGTTATTTTTGTAAACAAAAAAAAGGTGCATCGATATAATATTATTATAATTGACACTAACGCCATATGTTGGAAACTTATTTGGTTAAATTCTCTGAGATTGGAAACTACAATGAATATTATATTTTTTGTTTTTATTACTATTTATTAATACCTAAAATATGGCGATTTTGCCACTCACTGACTCACTGACACATGATCATCAAAACTATAAGGTAATTTTGAAGTCTAACAAAGGTGAAATTTGGCATGCAGTCCTAATATTACCAAACAAACAACAAAATATTAAAGTCTAAATGTCCTAGAAAGCTGAAATTTGTTATGCAAGTACAAAATACAAATAACTTTATTTACTTTAACCCTTTCTAAGGCAGAGGGAATTTTTTTCCTACAAATTTTTTCGGGTAATATATGTAATATTTATTTTGTTTATCTTTTTGTTTTTTACAGAAATGTTCACATTCTTTCTCTCCTCCATAGTGTATTATACAATCCCTCTGCTGCTAGTTACCTCCGTGAACGGTTCACATTCATTAATGAACGCGGTCGTGAAATGCGCTCCTGCAACAGTCAAAGGGTAGCTATTACAGAAAACAGAACAGGATTTTACAGTGACTCTTTTTTGGTACACGCTGCTGGAATCGCTTACCAATGTCAATTCAGGCATTGAAAAATACAAAACACTTTAAAATAAAAGTGAAGCGATTTTTCTCAACAGAGTACCCATCTTAGAACTCAAATATCCAATATTATTATAATTTTTGTATGTTTATTTATTACTTATATATGAATGTGTATATTTTATAGGTATGTATTCATTTATTTAAGTATGTTCATGTAAGTTTATGTCTTACATATTTAGGTTTATATTTTAATATTTATCTCCCTATTATTTTCTGATTAGTATTTACACCTCCACATGTTATTTTGTTCATCTTTCTGTTAGCTACCAAGAGTTGCCTGGAAGATATTTTTATTAGCAATAAATGCCGCCATTGTGCACCATGTTTAATTGTTTATTTTTGTCTTTTAAGTTATTTGTGTAAATGTGCAAAAAGTGTTATAAATATAATTAATACTCGGACTAATTATTGACATGGTACCAAAATACATAGTAAATTTTGTTTTTCTGAAATTATTTTTTACTTTAAATATAAAATAAAAAATTTATGACTTCAATATTTCATGCGAAAACCTTTTGCCTATTAAAGGATTAAGAAATATCACTAAATTATATGCACTAAATTTAAATGCTTCAAAATAAATACTACATGCATAGTGTTAAATATAAATAACAGCAGGCCCCACTCTAAGTCTAATTGAATTAAAGGCTAAAGGCTAAATTACGACGCAGTTTACAGCAAAGCTTCTATTTGGTTACATACTCCAGGTATAATAACCAATTTGTTATGATAGTTTTGACTTCTTTGGTAGTCAAAGTTTGAATAACATTGTGTTTACATACAGTGTTATACAAAAGAAAACGAATAAGAAGCAAAACTTTTCGTAAATTCTGTCTCAATCACTGGAAGGTCAACTCTAAAAACTCTTCTGCTAAACAAATATGGTCAGAATTGATTACCCTATACGCCTGAATTTTTTTAAAGATTCGTGCAAAAGGTTAAAACTGACTATGAAGTCAGCAGCCTATTTTCTTTGATGAAACACCATAACAATAGCTGTATGGATATCGTGAATATTGAGTCGTTTTTACGCAAAGTTTAACAAGTCGTATAATTTTCATCTATACTAGAAATAAAAAAGAGAGAAATACAGACGTCATTTATGTAAAGAAGACTAAGTTTATATTTTTTTTATAAATAAACAGTTACCATTTCATAGAAAACAATTATAACCTGAAACCATTTCACAAATTCGGCGCTTTATGAATATCTTGCCATCTTGTACCTCTTGATGAGAGATGGGTCGGAGTGTGGTGTGAGGATAAGGGAAACATAATAAAGATGTATACAAAGTTTAATTGAGATCAAAGCCAACAGGACATCACAAACACCTAAATTTATGTGGCAGCTGAGTGGGATGGCCCACCTTAAGATATAAAGTTGACGCACTGTTAGGAAATCAGATTCTCTCAAGAAATCCGTTGTAGGTATAATACCTAAATGGTCGTTTCAGCATGACCTTCAAGATTGATATTTGTGCTCTTTCTGCAGTGATGATGTATGATCTTGAGGCACTTCCCCATGCAGAAATGCAATAATGCAGTAAAGACTACCTTAAGGACAGATATACTATTTTAAGAACATCTTTGGGTGTTCCTTAGCGAAGCCTTTTCATCACTGGACTGACTATCTTGGTGCAAGCAGATAGGGCTTTCACAGCACCCAGAGGCTCCACTATAGAAGCCTTGACACTCTTTGACATGGGACGTATAGATCCTCAACAAGTTTAAGTAAGCTAAGTGTGGTGAAGTGAGGTTATGTTGTAGTGACTGGCAGAACTGTGTTAAAGCAGTTAAAACAAGCACTTGTTTGCACCTCAAATAAAATCACTTGTAAGTACAAAAACACCAGAAAATGTATTTATTTGAATTTAAATTAAGTGAGAACAGTTTAAGCCAACATGTAGGTAGGAAGAAAAAAATATACAAGGTGACTTTTTGATCATCGTCCAAATTCATACTGGTGGCTTGGTAAGTGATCAGTATCATGGATCAATAACAATTTTGGTGAAATTCGTAAAATTTAATTTCGACTCCCCATAGTGATTCACTCGGGACTGGAACTGAATTTATATGGGAAGCCGAAATTTCATTATACGACTTTCACAAAAATTGTTACTGATCCAAGATACTGATCACTTATCAAGCCTCCGGTATGAATTTGGACGATGATCAAAAAGTCACCTTGTATTTTGTTGTTATTCACTTTTAGGGTTCCGTACCCGTATTGTGTAGGGGTACGGAACCCTTTTATGCGAGTCAGATTCGCACTTAACAAGTTTTATTTTTATTTTTACTACTTGCTTTATTTTCGGAGATCAAGGTGGATATTCATTTTTTTATAGTTTTTACCATCTAGTGTCACGAGGTAGAATTTTTCATGGTAAAGCAGCATACCACCAACGCCATATAATATCATATACATTTATAGATGCAGCTGGAAACATACACTTTGTATAGACTTTGTATGGAAATATTAAATTACCAACCGCAAATCAAATATAGGTACAAACTTGTTATTTGGATGTAGAAGTAGGTTCAGTAAGTACTCTTGGTAACTGAAATTTTAGACTTTTAGAAACAGGGGATACAGGAGGCTTGAAAGTGCCGTGAGTTGCTTCGAGAAAAGGATGGTACGGCCATTCTGCGTTTTTTTTGTGAGACTTGGCGGGGGCACTGCAGTGCCCCCAGATAATTTGTTCAATAAATATAAAAAAAACTTATCTTCGGACAAACATTAAAACATACATAGATACCAACATACATACATACATGGATACAAACATACATACATACATACATATTGGGAGAACTTCATTCAGATCGACCATATCTCCTGAACTACTGGTGCTAGAGACTCCAGGTTAAGACTGTAATTAATGGTTGACCAAAACAAAAAATAATACATTTGACAGGTTAAAACAGTTTTTTGACAGGTACTAAAACGTGATCCGATTTACAAGAAACTTGGTATCAATGGGCATTTGGGGTCGCTGATTTCATTCACGTATTCAAATTTGAAACTTTTTGACAATAACTGACAGATTTATTTTATTGGCCATAAATTCAGGACGGATGATATTAAATTCCCCGTGTTTTGGCTCTAATGAACGGTATTTCACGTACATTCTGACCGATGACAGTTTTTGACATTTGACAACTGTCAAACGAAATATGAGCAATGTGGCTTTCAATAGGTTAATTTAATTTAATAATCTCCTCATCATTTATAATACCTCTTATATAAAATTACCAGTTTTAGTTTTGAAAAAAGCACTTTACATGCTTCGAAAATTAAGTAGCCCCCTGGACTCGTATATAAATGTCCCCGACCTGCGGGCTCGGCCTTTCAACTTACTCGTTCAGGAGAGCTCACTTACTGGTCTCTGCAGTAATTTACTAAACAAACATAAACACTGAGCGACCAAAGCAACGGCTTACTGGCGGCAAACGTCACAGTGACGTCACGCACTACGTGCAGCGACAGCTAGACAGGCGGCGCATTCATTTAATTGGTACTTTAATTTTTGGTCGTAAAACAAAAAAACGAGACTAATGTTTAAGATTTTTCATAAACTTTATTCATACTACATTCTAAACTACAAATTCGTGGATCTTCATTGTCTTCTTTAATAGGATTGGATTATCTGCCACTCGTGAACGACCCGGCTGCGTTTGTGGCTTGGCCAGCCACACCGCTAGCAGGTGCTGAAAACAATGACATCAATGTTATTCTAGCAATTATACTAAAACTTCTGAATTAATAATTGCAACTCCGTCACTTATAAAACGCTATAACTATAACATGCAAAAAGGAAAGTACATTTCTTTCCAAATTAACAAAGAAAAGATATGTACAATATTCTGCTCTTGTTTCTTATATTTTATAAATACTTATTTTATTTAATGCAAAAAAAATGTTTCTTAATACTATATATTCAGAAAAAGTACAACATTAAAACTGCTGGTTTATTAATTGTTTTAATTTAAGTAAAATAAAAGCTATTCCAACCAAATGGATCCACAAATGGACCCAATCTGTGTTGCGGTAATATTCAATTATGGAAATATTCACTATAATATTGCTTTATACGCTTTGTTTTAATTTACATCAGATCAAGTCATAAGACACTTTACAAGTTATAAATAACACAGGTCAGCATAAACGCACTTTTTTAATTTATTTTTTATTATAAGTACTTGTAGAACTATGTGTGCTGAGTCTGAGCTCAGGTTTTCTCTATCAACTATTACGACTGAATCTCTATGCTTCTATGACAGACAGACAGACAGACGGACGGACAGATAGACAACGGAAGCTTAGGAATAGGGTCCCGTATGGCACCTTTTGGGTATGGAAACATAAAAATCATGTGTTTTTTTACTGGTTATTTTGTGGGGCTTTACGATTATAATAATGAATTTTCCGGCTTGAATGTTCAATGAAACTTCTCCTTAACAGGTTACTAATAGTAAAAATTACGATACAAAAGATACCTTTAACGCTTCGACCAAAATAAAATTAATGGACGGGCCATAGCGTGCGGATTTTTAAAGCCTACAAAGTGAGCGCCGGCTCTCACTTCATCTCAGTCGGTCTCTGTCTGTTAGAAGTGCGACACGTACGCTTTTTATTACATACTATCAAAATAACTGACCAAAAAATGCCTTCTTGTGCATTCCCAAAGTGCAAGAACACTACCAAAAAGCAAAATAAAATAATAATAATTCAGGCATCACATTTATCAGTCTATTTATCAGAAAGTAACTAATTCCAATAAACATTGTTTCGTTGTCTCCATTTTGTTGTTTCTCCCATCGTAACAGGATATAAATATACGAATATACATAGTGCGACAAGGAAAGCTTGCTCTGTTCGACAATGCCGATCTTAGTCCAGATGTACCGACAGCAAACTAGTTTTATATTGTACCATTATTATACCAAGTTGTACCATTCGATCGAATAAAACTTATGTTCATCAGTTTTTTTAAACTGTTTAATAATATTATAGATTAATAATAATTATTACTATATTCTTACATGAAATTTCTTTGTTTCTAATTAATTGTACAAAATACACTAAAGAAAAGAAAAGATATGGGCACAATCATAATATTATACGACCCTACACATTAACTTACCGAACTCAAAATATATATTTTTAAATTGTACCAAAAAATGCACAGATTTTTTATTTTGTACCAAATCGTTTTGCTAACGCTACTTTTAGCAATAAATCTATTTGGTACAAAATGGCTACTCCTGTTTGGTCTTCAAATGTTAAACGGTTCAAAAGCAATAGATAAAAACAGGTGTTCTCTTTTTCTCACGTAGTTATTATATTCGCTATCTTTTTTTTGCAGCAAATGCACTATACAAGGTGACTTTTTGATCATCATCCAAATTCATACAGGTGGCTTGGTAAGTGATTAGTATCATGGTTCAATAACAATTTTGTTGAAATTCGGAAAATGAAGTTTTGACTCCCCATAGTGACTCACTCGGGACTGGAAGTGAATTTCTATGGGAAGCCGAAATTTCATTTTAGGAATTTCACAAAAATTGTTATTGATCCAAGATACTGATCATTTATCAAGCGTCCAGTATGAATTTGGATTATGATCAAAAAGTCACCTTGTATATACTTACAATTAGGTATTGAAGTATATATCCAATTGCTTAGACTCGTTATGAGTGAGTAAATTGTAAAGACAAGGCCCGTCCATTCATTTTATCTTGGTCGAAGCTTTAACGTACTAAAGTAACGCCGATATATTTCTTTCTGAAACATAATATTATGTTATCTAGCAATCGGCGTGTACATATTATGTCGACGATATTTTTAGCAACACAAAAACTAATAATATGAGAGCACGGGTTTCTGAAGAACAGTGTTCCAGGAAGAAAGAACTCAGCAATAGTGTGTTATGTCGATACCGTCGGTCAGTTTATAATTATTTTGACATTTTGTAATATTTGAAGGCAGTTACTATTTGTAGTATCGCCGTAGCCTGTGTAGTGCGTTGTTTAATTTTTTTTTTCTCTTTTCACTTATTTTGTACACCATTACAATATGTACATTACAAGCTGGAATAAGCAACTCTTCTGTCATTGTCAAGAATATTTGTAGGTTGTGTAACTAATGCAGAGATCGAACCCCATCCTCTTGGCTTCTCTTCCTAGTGTATATTTGTGCACTATATTTGTACTAACTATATGGCAGGTATTAAACATTTTTTCTCTTTAGTCGACTGTAGCATACGCCAATACTTGTGAAAAGAACCGATGCTAGTTCATTTGGGTGACAGCTAAGTCGATCTTGGTAATTTTTGCTGTATTGCTTAATTTCATCAGTGACTGTTGGTAACTTCAGGTCTTGGTACATGTATTTGTTGCTTATATACTTAGGTATCTTTAACATTGATCTTAGGGTTTTTGTTTGAAATCTTTCCAGAATATCTATGCTTGACTTGCATGCGGTCCCCCACAATTGTTTGCCGTAAGTTCAGATGGTTGTTCAATGAAACAAAAGTAGAGGCTATGCCTTTACGTCTCTTTTTTCATAATCCCGAGTATTCGCGCTAAAAATAATTCCAGTGCGAACTGTCAGGACACCGAGCGACTAAACTATTATCATTCCAGTTCTAATTGTCAGGACAGTGACCAAAATATAACGGGACACTTCAGATGATCCTCGAAAGTAGATGATACTTACATAAAGTGACTTTGGCACAGAGGAAACAATAGACATGACTGTATGACTTAAGTTCCTTTTGCCTCCCATGCACTTAGTGGGATAATAAAACAAAATTAAAAAAGAATTTCGCGCTTTCTCTTCTCATTTTTCATTAAATGAAATGATTCTTACATTCGTAAACAAAGTATTGAGTCCTACTGAACATAATAAGCCATTAGGACACTTGTGCAGCCTATTATTAAAGCACTCGTGTCCCAGTAAACCACGTTGATCATGATAAGACATGTTATCGGTATAGTATTGTAGATGTTCATCTTACAAAAATGGTTATTTGAATATACATATAACTTAAATTAGCTTCTTTACCTGGAAGTGCTGATGTGGCGGGGTCTAGAGCACCTGGTGCTGTGAGACCTGAAAAACAATGGCTACAATTTAATTCTTACATTTACACAGAAATTTTTAAATTGGTAATTGAAACGTCACCAGTTAATGCTTTAACAAGCAAAAAGGATGCGCATATTTCTTTCAAATTAACAAAGATATTCTGCTGTTGGCTACAATGTGTTGTCTCGGTCGAAAGGTTTCTAATATTTTAAAATACCATTTCCATTTACTGCAAAATAAATTAAACGTTTCAATCAAGTAATTTTCGCTAAGGTATTCAATAATTGAAAAAAAAGTACAAGAATTAGGTAAGTTAATTACGGTACATCCCTGACCTAAATTAACAACTCGATGTTTTGGTACAAAATACAACGACGGAAATTACATTGAAATAACGTTCATATTAGCGCGCAATGTGAAGTGGCAGTGGTGACGATCACTGTTTAGAAAATAATACTTTTCACATGGATGCGATGGTCTTTCGATTTTTTTTAAGCGAAAACTTCTAAAGGCGCCTTGATCGATGTTTATTGGGGGAAAATGTTATGGGTTCTCGTCACCATCATCATAATGCTATTGTGACAGTAAAGTTTCCACTTCTGTCGACAGTCCCCATGACTGCCTATATTTTATTTTATTTGTGAAAAATTTTAGTTATTAAATTATCTAACCATTAGTTTACAGCTCGAAAATAAATAACGTCAATTTGGGGTGTAGATGTGATATCAGTAGTTATCTCTAATTTTAGTCATTCATTTGAAAATTTGTAAGGTAAAAATAATTGAGATATAATTTCTGTACTTTTTATAAATTTTAATTTCTATTCACTAACAATTAAAAAGGAAGCAAGAAACAGCTTATCAAAACATTCTGCTGGGGGACGCGTCTTGAACTTTTAAATAAAAGTAAAAGAGAAATTATTATTATTTGAAGGGTTCCGTAGTCAACAAGAAACCCTCGTAGTATCGGCTTGTCCGTCTGTCTGTCTGTTTGTCTGTCCACTCAGACAGAGACTCTAGTGGAGATGTTTTTTTTTTCTCTTCTATTCCATGGTGCGGGGTGTTGTTGGTTAGGTCTTTTGAAAATATGGCGGGTGTGTGAAAACTTTTTTTCGATGCAGGGATCCGTTTGCAAAATATTAAGCTTTAAATTGCTAATTTTGTGACGATTCAAGTTCCCTCCCCTCCTCTCAGCAAATTTACGATAGTATTATGTATATATAATGATGTTAAAAGGAAAACTATCACAGCTAAGTAGGCTTTACAAGTTAACGAATAGTAGTCGACCAAATTATAAAATTTACTTGGAGAAGTAGAAAGGCAAATTTCGTATAGATTCCATTGAAAATTAGTAAGATGAAGTTGTTTGTTGTGTAAAATAGGAAGTGACTATAAGTTTATGAACCATGTAAAATTATGGAAAATTAAATCATAACATCATTATTGTGACGGGCAACTACGGAACCCTGCACTACGCGGGGCCCAACACGCACTTAGCCAGTTTTTAGAAAATGGATCCACAGTATCCGCATTTGACACCCTTTGTTTTAAATAACATAATAAAGTCGTAGGACACTTGCTACAAGAATTAAAAATAACACAAGTCAACAAAAACACTCCTTTTGTTGTTGTTTGAAGTATTTCTTGATAATTCTTGTAGAAATTTGTTTGCTGAATTATATTTTTATATTAAAATTATATTATATTTTGGTAAGCTAAATCTTACCTTGTCCGGCCAGCAAGCTGAGCACCAACTGCAAAGTATTAATAATCGCTTTTAATGGACAGCTACCAATTCAAAATCACCACAAGCATCATATTTCCAAAAACAACGTCTTTTTAAAGCTAGAGTTTTAAATTACGCCAAAAGCGTCCGCTTTTAGCAAAAGTTAAAATTTAGCTCATCGAAGACGTTGTCTATGAAAACTATGCTATGTAAAAATAGCTCATTGCTATATCTAGACATTTACTTGAGCAGATTTTGAAGAATTATTCTAGCAAATAAAAAAAATATATATTTTTTTTTCTGTGGTGGTAGTACTTTTGCATGTTGTAACGCTGTTAACAGAGACACAGCAAAACATCGCTTAAGAGCGGTTTAGCAGCCGGATGGTGAAAAAGCCGCCTTTTTCTGATTAATCGAAACGGAACACTTATTCAAAATTCACCCAATATGTATTCAACAAAACCTTATTACCTATATATAATGTGTATGCTGCCATCGCAGTTTCCATTGATTTATGTAAACCTGAATTTTAAAAATTTTGAAATTCTTATTTACAGAAACCAATGAATTCGTTTCTATGACAGTTCACACAAAACATAAGTAATAAGATTTTGTTGAGGAGCTACTGAGTAAATTTTGAATATAAAGACGATATTTTCACAATCCGGCTGCTAAACTGCTCTTAAAAAACTCGTTGTGTCTGTACATTGAAGAAGAGTTATAAAAATATAAAGGGGGTGACTAACGAAGAGTAATATTACACAAATCAGCGATTTTAGAATTATTTCCTGTCTGTCTGTTTGTTTGTTCGCGCACATCTCCGAGACCGATGCTGTTTTCTTTATTAGTATTATAGTGAATCTGGTCAACATATAGGCTGTAAGGGGTGTTAATAAAATAATTCCAATGCCTAAAAAAGGACAGAGTTGAATAAACGCAGGCGGAGCCGCGGGCAAAAAGCCAGTATTTTACATATTCATTTACATGCTTGAGTTAACTTGGCAGTTGGTAACGTTTTGGGATATATTGAGCACAATAAGAAACAACTATTAGTACCAAAGCTTCGGGATTTTGCAGTTTATTAATATAATTATTATTTAAACTTATCGATTTCTTTAATTATTTATAAAACTTACCAAAACTACGAAAAATACAGCGGCGAAGAACTTCATGGCGGTGTACTTAGTCTTCCGGTTACCAGAATCAGAATATCGGTTTTATTCGCAAATTGAGATTTTATACCAAATTTCACGGAATATTTAAACAGGTGTTTTCAAATTTCTTTTCAGCGATATTTGCAAATTTTTACCATTTTTTGGTGTGAATGGGTTAATAAATTATGTATATGAAATTTATTCTTTTATAGGTACGTATGTTAAATAATATTCATTCCTAAATGCGAAGTAATAAAGCTCACTTTTCCTCAAATAGTTAAGTGTTGTTGTCTCGATAATATTACTTCTCTATTTAAAGAGCGTTAAAGTGTGAAGAAATAAACTCATTTGTTTTAAAACTTGCACCTGTAGCATCACTTGTAAAGGTTTTATTGGAGGATTCTTACCATTATCATTATTTGTTACGTGATACGTGATACGCAAAAGCTTATTCAAAAAAAATTGTCCATGCGCTTGCTTGTTTCCACCATCACTGTTCACATAAATAATGATAGGATCATCGCAGTAGTTTCCCACGTGTTGGGGGTTAAAACACTCCCGAAGCGTTCAAAATATAAACCCTTTCATTACTTTGACGATTTCTCGGATAAGTTCCACTTCTGCTGAAACCGCTAAAATCTACGAGAAATAGCGCGCAATTTGTTTAATCGTCGTTTTCTTTTTAACCCCCCACCATACTAAAACCTGGCCAAGCCCGTAGTTTCCCTATCTCTGTACGCACTGGGCCGAGACAAGACAACAAGAAATCAATTATCGCAATAAAACCACGGTTTTTTATTTAAAGGTGAGTCCATCGAAAGCCTCCAACTCTACATGGCCGCCTAACTTTACAAACCCTTATTCTTCTAACCCTTCATCTGGTTCAAAAAGTATGGCTTGCCCTTTTCATGGTCGTCGCACAGAAAAGTAGTCACTCTGGTCTTTAGTGTTGCGTTATGCAATGGTTCCTTGAAACTGCCAAGTCATACTTTTTGACCAAGATGAAGAGTTGGCAAAGTTAGGGCTTTTTGAGTTAAAAGCCTTGGCTCGTGAGCTCTGAATCTTGGCAACTTGCCTTGGTCTTTACATGAATTATTTTTGGTGGGATTTCATTTTATTTTGTAAAGAAATTATATAGAGATATTGTTCGAGAAGTGGAATGTATTATTGTTTTTTTATACATTCACAAAATATACTGCATTTGAATTGACAAACCGTTTACTCGAAATTCAAAATTCAAAAAGTTTCAAAAAGTTTATTTTGCAAAGTAGGTATATATAATACACGTTTCACAAGTCAAATTTTAATCTTATAAAAATATATGTAATAAAATAATAAATGTACATGAACTACTTGGATTAAATGTTTATTTAATTTATGTAGCAATATATATACAATTAAAATTATAGGTAAAATATTATTATACAAGGTGAAATCCAATCAACCGCCCGAACCCATACCGGAGACCCGGCCAGGGACCAGGAACAAGGTTCAATGATCACCAACCGAGCCCCCAGCACGAATCCAGGCGGCCGACCAAATCCCATCCTATATACTACATAGTAATAGGTTACGTATATACATACATGCCTACCTCCGCCCATTCGATTAGTCTTGCTAAGAAGAACGGGCAAGAAACTTGGCAAGATCATGTCTTTTTTTTAACATAAACTTAAACTATACATTGAATTACTTATATCTACTTTAACTAAGGGATAAGAAAATACAAGACAGCAGGAATTCAGGTTAATGAAAAAAGAAAAACATATATATCTTTGCCTACCTGTCTCATATAGTCTATTTCCTTTTACAGTCTGTAATTAATTAATGTTAACTCTTAAGAGGAATCAAAAGTTAGGAAATTATATTAATTAATTAAATTATTACCTACTATCATCAAAATCAGCATCACTATAACACCATGCTTCACCATCATCCAAATATTCATTTATTTTATAATATGCCTTTTTCAGTAGGCCCTGCTTAATATACTGTTTAAACTTATTCTCTGACAAAGTAAGGACCTCTTTTGGAAGTTTATTGTAAAATCTTATACCATGTCCTACGAAAGAGGTACTCACTTTGGCGAGTCTGATTTTTGGAAAAGCCAGTTTATACTTATTTCTGGTTTCCTTACAATGTTGCTCACCAAGCCTCGGGAGAGACTCAACATTTTTTCTAACATATCTAAGGACCTGGTAAATATATTCACAAGGAACAGTTAGTATATTAATTTCTTTGAACTTTTCTCTTAATGAATCCCGGTGCTTCATATTATAAATAGCCCGAATTGCTCTCTTCTGCAAAACAAAGACTGCGTCTGTATCCGCGGCTCTACCCCATAACAGCATGCCGTATGACATAATGCTGTGAAAGTAACTAAAATAGACTAGTCTAGCAGTATCTACATCAGTAATTTGCCTTATGCGTCTAATAGCGTATGCGGCTGAACTAAGTCTACCACATAGGTTTTCTATGTGGGGACCCCACTGAAGACGAGAGTCTACCGTAATGCCCAAAACTCGTTCCTTTTATGCCGCCCCAGTAGCTAGCGAGACAGAGTTCTAGGTAAACGCAACAATTGTAGCGAGACGTTGATATAAAGTAACTGACATTAGATTTAAATAAAAGAGAAACAAAACATTTCTGTGTCAAAATGAGTTATTTATTTGTTCAGCGCCTCCTATACCACTACACTCTAAATAGGTTGATAAATTTGAACTTTCATGTATGAGTTAATGAATAAATACAAATACATTTTACTTCCGTGTTATTTTCATATGCGCCAGTAAGTAATTATAATATACTTGTTAATAAATACCCATTTTTAATCGTAAATAACTAGAAACACAAAGTTAATGTACTAATCACATTACTCTCATTGTTATAAATTTAATTAGATGCTTCTAGCATGTGAAATGTTATTACTTTTGTGTTCATGCGTTCTTGACCGTGTCTTGTGACTGTATATTGTAGACCCTTTTCTGTTAATAAAAACCTTTGAAAGTGAAAATTACTGATGCATCAGTAGGTACTCCAAAAGTGTCACCCAAGTAAACTCGTTAAACACGTTATTGTGAAAAATTTTTTTGACCCCACCTAAAGCTACGGGAAAAAACTTGTTAAAGATAAACACCTACAATGACATTTTCATATCTGAGTATATACGTGTGTATCGAATTTATGTACCCAGACTGATTAATGCGGTTGTTTTGGTGTCGTATCGGCGAAGTTTTGATAACACTTGTATAAATACATTTTATATTCCTTCAGTTTGCTTTAGAATAAATTTTAATATCGCTAGCAGTCCTCTGGTAGTTTTTGCAATATGATCAGATTGCTCATTACTTTCAAATTAAATGAATTACTTTATTTGTTTAATATTCTGTACTATGAAATTTTCTTAATTTTAGTTTTGGCCCCAATGATTTGAAATCATTGTTTGGTCCTATAAATTTTGTTCAACTATTGCATAATTTTCTAATAGGTTAGTTATACGAGTGTCCAAATAGCTAATTATGTTGCAGTTAATTAAACACAATACTTAATCTACAACCATAATTTCAAATAACAATTTCATGTAAAGTTAAAAAAGGAGGGCGTGGGATTTTCTATTTTTATTTGGTCTTATTTAAAGATTTTAGCAATCAGCCAAATTGTTGATAACTTAAGGCCCTTACCATTGCCAAATGGGTACTTTCTAAAGCCTACTCCTCGTTTATGGCCAAACCAAAAATAATGAAAAAATGCATTATGAATAATCAACTCTTAGACAACATATGCAACAGTTTTCTTTTTCATACCACCAAAACTTCTACATGAATTTTTTTTTTTACTGAATGGTGTTTTTTGACCTCAAATTCCCTACTGCTCCTGAGTTGCTTGGCCGATTGAATTCATCTATGCTTTGATAAATAGATAAACTTTATAGCTATAAACATAACATAAGATTATTCAATCGAGTAATCACGTCCAAGTGAAAAGTATAATTTTCCCCTATTTCGCTCTATCAAGGACGCAGCGAGCGTTGTAACAGCCACTATGCATTGCGCGCTGATATGAACGTTATTTCAATGTCGTTTCCGTTGATATTTGTAGTGACAAATATCGAGTTGCTAATTTGGCGATGGTAATCGCCTTAAGCCCTTATTGAAGGTGTTCTGTGCGAACATTCAAGCTGCATGGCAGAGTTACTCTTTGCTTAGCTCAAAGTAAAAGAATAATATTAGTCGCTGATTAGTTATCTAAGCGGATATATAATAAATTGGGCCAATTACAGCGCAGAAAAAGCGAGCCCTAACACTATGCCACAACCAACAACTACTAGGTCAGTGTGTACAGACGGTGCTGCCACAACCCGTACAGTTTTGTGATGAAGATAACAAACTATCACACTTTTAGATTTCAAATTTAACATAGTAATTTATAGTCATGTTCAGATTTTTTACTAATCATTATTTATATATTTATTATTCTATTACATATATTTTCTTTATTAGATTAAATTTGACGTGTAAAAAGTGTATATATCTATACCTGCTTTGCAAAATAAACTATTTGAATTTGAATTTATGTGAACAACAAAAAAGGTGCATCGATATAATATTATTATAATTGACACTAACGCCATATGTTGGAAACTAGATTGGAAACTAGAATGAATATATATTTTTTGTTTTTATTACTATTATTAAAATATGGCGATTTTGCCACTCACTGACTCACTGACACATGATCATGAAACTATAAGGTAATTTTGAAGTCTAACAAAGGTGGAATTTGGCATGCAGTCCTAATATTACCAAACAAACATTGCGTGAAATGCGCTCCTGCAACAGTCAAAGGATAGCTATTCCAGAAAACAGAACAGAATTTTACAGTGACTCATTTTCGGTACACGCTGCAAGACTCTGGAATCGCTTACCAGTGTCAATTCAGTCATTGAAAAATACAAATCACTTTAAAATAAAAGTGAAGCGATTTTTCTCAACAGAGTACCCATCCTAAAACTCAAATATCCAATATTATTGTATTTTTCTTTGTTTATTTATTATTTATATATGTATGTATGTATATATTTTATAGCTATGTATTCACTTATTTAAGTATGTTCATGTATTTTTATGTGTAAGTTTATGTCTTACATATTTAGATTTATATTTTAATATTTATCTCCCTATTATTTTCTGATTAGTATTTACACCTCCACATGTTATTTTGTTCATATTTCTGTTAGCTACCAAGGGTTGCCTGGAAGATATTTTTATTAGCAATAAATGCCGCCATTGTGCACCATGTTTAATTGTTTATTTTTGTCTTTTAAGTTATTTGTGTAAATGTGCAAAAAGTGTTATAAATATAATTATTAATACTCGCACTAATTATTGACATGGTACCACAATACATAGTAAATTTAGTTTTTCTGAAATTAATTTATTACTTTAAATATAAAATTAAATAATTTATGACTTCAATATTTCATGCGAAAACCTTACGCTTGTTAAAGGATTAAGAATTGCATCAAAATAAATACTACATGCATAGTGTTAAATATTAATAACAGCAGGCCCCACACTAAGTGAAATAAAGTGAATTAATTGAATTAAAGGCTAAAGGCTAAATTACGACGCAGTTTACAGCGAAGCTTCTATTTGGTTACATACTCCAGGTATAATAACCAATTTGTTATGATAGTTTTGACTTCTTTGATAGTCAAAGTTTGAATAACATTGTGTTTACATACAGTGTTATACAAAAGAAAACGAATAAGAAGCAAAACTTTTCGTAAATTCTGTCTCAATCACTGGAAGGTCAACTCTAAAAACTCTTCTGCTAAACAAATATGGTCAGAATTGATTACCCTATACGCCTGAATTTTTTTAAAGATTCGTGCAAAAGGTTAAAACTGACTATGAAGTCAGCAGCCTATTTTCTTTGATGAAACACCATAACAATAGCTGTATGGATATCGTGAATATTGAGCCGTTTTTACGCAAAGTTTAACAAGTCGTATAATTTTCATCTATACTAGAAATAAAAAAGAGAGAAATACAGACGTCATTTATGTAAAGAAGACTAAGTTTATACACTTTTTATAAATAAACAGATACCATTTAATGGAAAACAATTTAAACCTGAAACCATTTCACAAATTCGGCGCTTTATGAATATCTTGCCATCTTGTACCTTTTGATGAGAGATGGGTCGGAGTGTGGTGTGGGGATAAGGCAAACATAATAAAGATGTATACAACGTTTAATTGAGATCAAAGCCAACAGGACATCACAAACACCTAAATTTATGTGGCAGCTGAGTGGGATGGCCCACCTTAAGATATAAAGTTGACGCACTGTTAAGAAATCAGATTCTCTTAAGAAATCCGTTGTAGGTATAATACCTAAATGGTCGTTTCAGCATGACCTTCAAGATTGATATTTGTGCTCTTTCTGCAGAGATGATGTATGATTTTGAGGCACTTCCCCATGCAGAAATGCAATAATGCAGTAAAGACTACCTTAAGGACAGATATACTATTTTGAGAACATCTTTGGGTGTTCCTTAGCGAAGCCTTTTCATCACTGGACTGACTATCTTGGTGCAAGCAGATAGGGCTTTCACAGCACCCAGAGGCTCCACTATAGACTTCTATAAACAGGGGATACAGGAGGCTTGAAAGTGCCGTGAGTTGCTTCGAGAAAAGGATGGTACGGCCATTCTGCGTTTTTTTTTTTGTGAGACTTGGCGGGGGCACTGCAGTGCCCCCAGATAATTTGTTCAATAAATATAAAAAAAACTTATCATCGGACAAACATTCATACATATATAGATACCAACATACATACATACATGGATACAAACATACATACATACATAAATATTGGGAGAACTTCATTCAGATCGACCATATCTCCTGAACGACTGGTGCTAGAGACTCCAGGTTAAGACTGTAATTAATGGTTGACCAAAACAAAAAATAATACATTTGACAGGTTTTAACAGTTTTTTGACAGGTACTAAAACGTGATCCGATTTACAAGAAACTTGGTATCAATGGGCATTTGGGGTCGCTGATTTCATTCACGTATTTAAATTTGAAACTTTTTGACAATAACTGTCAGATTTATTTTATTGGCCATAAATTCAGGACGGATGATATTAAATTCCCCGTGTTTTGGCTCTAATGAACGGTATTTCAAGTACATTCTGACCGATGACAGTTTTTGACATTTGACAACTGTCAAACGAAATATGAGCAATGTGGCTTTCAATAGGTTAATTTAATTTAATAATCTCCTCATCATTTATAATACCTCCTATATAAAATAACCAGTTTTAGTTTTGAAAGGAGCACTTTACATGCTTCGAAAATTAAGTAGCCCCCTGAACTCGTATATAAATGTCCCCGACCTGCGGGCTCGGACTTTCAACTTACTCGTTCATGAGAGCTCACTTATTGGTTTCTGCAGTAATTTACTAAACAAACATAAACACTGAGCGACCAACGCAACGGCTTACTGGCGGCAAACTTCACAGTGACGTCACACACCACGTGCAGCGACAACTAGACAGGCGGCGCATTCATTTAATTGGTACTGTAATTTTTGGTCGTAAAACAAAAAAACGAGAGTAATGTTTAAGATTTTTCATAAACTTTATTGATACCACATTCAAAACTACAATATTCGTGGATCCTCATTGACTTCTTTACCAGGAGTGGTTTATGAGCCACCCGTGAGCGATTCGGCTGTGGATGTGACTTGGGTAGCGACACCTCCAACAGGATCTGAAAACAATGACTTCAATGTTATTCTAGCATTTACACTAAAACTCCTGAATTAATAATTGCAACTCCGTCACTTATAAAACTTATAAAACTACAACATGCAAAAAGGAAAGTACATTTCTTTCCAAATTAACAAAGAAATGATAGGTACCATATTCTGCTGTTGTTTCTAATATAAATAAATATATTTCAATGCAAGTGCTCGTAAAGGCCCACTTTTTATGCCAAAACCGAACAGAAAGTCGATTATTTTGCCCTAGGGCTTTATTATTATTATTTTTTTTAATTTATTTACAATGGTTGGCTAACCTGCAGCCTTGCCTGTGTACCATAAATGTCATACTTTTTTTTCCACTGTTTAACGGCTCTGGATACAGTCATTTTGAGCCAATTACAATTTAAAGTTCACAAAATTATATCTGTTTTATTTCCTCACACTAAGCATTGAAAAACGTAGTATGATACACGGGCGTAAGAGCAATAAATTACTCGGTTACGTTAAAAAAACTCGCTACGCTCGTGTTTTAAATCATCGTCGTAATTTATTCCTTTGCGCCCTTGTAGCATAAACTACTATTATTTAATGCAAAAAAATAATGTTTCTTAATACTATATTTTCAGAAAAAGTTTGTTTATTAAGTGTTTTAATTTGAGTAAAATAAAATCTATTTCTACAAAATGGATCCACAGTATCAATGGACTCAATCTGTGTTGCAGTAATATTCAATTATTGAAATATTCACTATAATATTGCTTCATACGCTTTGTTTTAATTTACATCAGATCAAGTCATAAGACTCTCTATAACTTATAAATAACACAGGTCAACAGAAACGCGCCTTTTTAGGGTTCCGTAGTCAACAACAAGGAACCCTTGTAGTTTCGCCACGTCCGTCTGTCTGTCTGTCTGTATGTCCGCGACTTAGCTTAGAGACTATTAGTACTAGAAAGTTGTAATTTGACATGGGTATACACATTTATCACGCCGATAAAGTGGTATAGTAAAATTTTGAAAAATATTTTTTTTAGGTTACCTCCCCTACACGTAAAGTGGGAATGATTATTTTTTAGGGTTCCGTACCTAAAAGGTACAAAAGGAACCTTATGGTGAGACTCCGTTGTCCGTCCGTCCGTATGTCACAGCCTCATAACTTTAGCACCGTTAAAGATAAATACATGAAATTTGGCACAAAAATAGCATTAATTTGCCCACATATTAATGTGTACAAAAAATATGAAAAATTTGAAATCGTTCAAAATATTTCCAAAACAAAAGTGAGAAAAATAAAAAATATTAGGCTTAAAATACAATATAGGTATCAAATTGTAGGTATTAAAAATTTTATTCTAAAAATATATATTTTTAATATATTTACTCACACTGGTTTCGAGAAATCTTTAAAAAACCCCAAAAATATGTATGTCCCCCCCCCCCCCCTTATCTCCGATACTGGTAGACCGAAAAATATGAAAAAAATGACAATCATAGATCATAACTGGCCAATTACAGGGAAACTATAGCGGTTAAAAAAATTCAAAATTCAGTTAAAAAAATTGAGAAATACAAAAATAGAAATAAAATAAATAAAAAAATATTTTATATAAATACAATATGGGTATCAAATTATAGGTATTAAAAAGTTGATTGTAAAAATATATACTTTTATTATACTTACTGGCACTGGTTTCGAGAAATCTTTACAAAACCACAAAAATATGTATGTGTCCCCCTTATCTCCACAAAACAGGTGGACCAAAAAATATGACAAAAATCGTGGTAATATGTGTTTACGTAAAGATTACAGGAAAAATAAAGCGGCCGAGAAATTCACAAAAAAAAATGACAAAATTAAATTTATCATCCACAATACGGAACCCTAGGCACGCGAGTATGACTCGCACTTGGCCGGTTTTTTTCTCATCTATCCCCTAGTTTGGGGTGTCATTGGATAGGTAATTTAAAAATATTAGGGATATGAGAAGACCATTTTTCGATCCAGGGTTCTGTTTGCGAAATATTAAACTTAAAAGTGTTAATTTTTGTTAGAGTCCCCCCACCCTGCCGGCGAAACGGTTGTATTTGGAGACGTGAAAAAAAATCACGGCAGTAGTATACAAAACGAAATTAGAAAGAAAACTATCACAGCTAAGTAGGCTTTACCAGTTAACGAGTACAGATCGCGCCAAACTTTTTGTCCCCTCTAAACACGGGGCGATTCGCATCAGCAGGAACAAAATGTATGGGCCGTTCTTGGGAAGAGCAACTTCCGAGCGGACTAGAAGTTTGGCGTGATCTGTATTATTATAGATAATGGTACGGAACCCTTCGTGGGCGAGTCCAACTCGCACTTGGCCGGTTTTTTATTTATTTATTTTTTATTGTAATATACATATAGAAATTTGTGTGCTAACTAAGTCTGAACTCCGGTTTTCTCTATCAACTGTTACGGCTGAAGCTCTAGGCGTCTGTGACAGACAGACAAACGGACGGACAGACATACAACCGAAGCTTAGTAATAGGTTCCTTTTTGGCACCTTTTGGGCATGAAACCATAAAAACTACATGTTTTTTTACTAGTTATTTTGTGGGGCTTTACGCTTATAATAATTAATTTTTCGGCTTTAATTTTCTATAAAACTTCTCGTAATTAATAGTAAGATAAAATATACAAATGACGATACAAAAGATACCTATAACATAACGTACCAATACCTTTGCCGACATATTTCTTCCTGCAACATTATGTTATGTTATCTAGCAGTCGGCGTGTGTGTTCCCTACGATATATTCAGCAACACAAAAAGTAATTATATGAGAGAACCGACTTCTGAAAAACATGTGTTTCAGGAAGAAAGAAGTCTGTAAAAGTGTTGTTTCAGTACCATCGGTCAGTACAGTGTATAATTATTTTGAATATTTTGTAACATTTGAAGTCGGTTATTATTTTTTTATTAAAACGTTTATAAAAAATTATTTTACTTTTACGAGCTTTTGATTATTTATCAACAATTAAAAAAATTATAACTCGATATATTTCGGCCCTCAGCATGGGGCCGTCATCAATCGAATTTTTTATTAAAAGATTTTTATAGTAGTATCGCCGTAGCCTGTGTAGTACGCTGTTAAATGAAACAAAAGTAGAGGCTCTGCCTTTACGTGTGATTTTTCATATTAGTATTCGCGTTAAAATTCTATCATTCCAGTGCGAACTCAAAAAGTACTCATTAAAGATAAACCTACTCCATGGCTAACCAGTAACGTTCGGTATATGATGACACTTCGTGACGAAGCTCATGCTTGTTATAGAAAGTTTAAAACAGACAAACGCAAGGAAGACTACAAAACATTAAAAATACTTGTTAATACTAGCATTTACCTTGAAAAGAAAGCTTTTTTTGAACAATTTATTAACAATAATGTACATAATTCTAAAGTTCTATAGAATTATAAATATTCAGATAAAAGGAACTGCGATGGGTACTCGGATGGCTCCAAGTTACGCTAACATTTACATGGCATCAATTGAAGAAAACTTTTTATCTGCGGAGCCTCGACAACCACTGGTTTGGAAAAGATTCATTGACGATATATTTATGATCTGGTCACACGACCGAGCCTCTCTCAACGACTTTTTACTCCGGCTAAATCAGTATAGCAATCTGAAATTCACACATGAAATATCAACCACCACGATCACATTTTTGGATGTTGATCTAACTCTTGAGCTAGAAAATATCATCACCACATCTGTCCATTTTAAACCCACCAATAAACTGCAATACCTTCATTTTGACAGTTGCCATCCACCGCATATTAAAAAATCGATTCCATATTCATTATCACTTCGAGGCCGTCGGATTTGCAACACACAAGAAAATGTTCAAAACTACCAAACCAAAATACATACAGGCCTACTTAACAGGAATTATCCAAACAATTTTCTATTAAAACAAATACACGACCGACCCAGATATCACAACAACAACAGACCAAACAGGAACGCTACACAAAATCAACTACGTCTCACCACCACATACTTTCACGGCAGCTACAAACTAAAAAAACTAATAAAGGACTTCTCACCAATATTAACACAAAACGATGACACCAAAAACCTCATACATCCAAACATTCAAATCTGCTACAAACAAAATCCGAACATAAAATCAATACTTTCCAAGAAAATACCATCACAACTCAACAATAATACATCTACAACACCCGGAACCTCAGCATGCCGACGGCCTCGATGTAAAACATGTGCTATCATCAACACCGCCACCACCATCAATACACATCACACAACCAACGTTTACCAAGCGCAACCAAATACCACATGCACCACCAGAAACCTCATCTACATCTTATCGTCTCGCCTACATAGAATGCAGGGCAGTGCCTGCATTCTATGTAGGCGAGACCAAAAATGCACTACACATCAGAATCAATCATCACCGACAGACATGCGATTCGATCACGAACAACACCTTACCCGTACCCACACATACTCGTCTCCATAACTTAAAATTCAATCAGTGTTTTACAGCGCGCATAATTAAATCATTTACACCACCCATATCCGACATCCAACTTAGAACTTGGGAGAGATCGTATATATGGTCGCTTGGTGCTCAGTACGGACCAGGCTTAAATAGGCAGCGATAAATAACAATTTAGTGGGCACGAACGACAAAACCATGTGACGTCACCATGTTTCGTCGTTGCGCAGCTCAGCAAAAACTATTATGTAGAAGCGCAGCGATGCAATGTGATGGCGCCACCCATTAGATACCATGCGTGCTATCGGGGGAGCGTCTGCTGGACCGATTTTTAGCCATATGATAACAGGAGCAGGTTAGCGGCGGTGGCTTCTTCGGTAGCACACATACATACTTTTTATTAGGTTGGATACTTTTTTAGGGTAGATTTTTTATTTTTTTTATTTATTTTTGTCAATTTCATTGTGACTGATGCCGGACCCAGGATAGGGCCCGAAATATATCTCACAATAACTTAAATTTTATTTTATTAAGTGTATATATATATATATATATATTAACTAAAGTTCTATAGAAAAATCTAAAAAACTCAGTGTTACCGGATTTTAAAAGCAGTATGGAGGAACATTTTAATGACCCAGACGAAATCAATAAACAATTCCTAAACGTGTCTGGTTTAAATGAAGTGACAATTTCTCAGTTGACGTATTATGAACACCATAGACATAGCGATTCCACATTCCAACTGTCACCGGTGGATGAAGCTTATGTAGCCAAAATGATTCTTGCAATTAAATCCAAAGCTAAAGGAGTCGATCAGATTGGCATGGAAATGATGATGCTGACGCATCCAGAAACATTAGGTGCCATAACTGCAATAATAAACAAGTCACTGACTAGTGGAATATTTCCTGAGTCGTGGAAGACAGCATTAGTGAAGCCAATACCAAAAATCAATAATCCCGCTTCTGTTAAGGACTTAAGACCTATAAGCCAGTTACCTTACTTATCCAAAATACTAGAAAAAAATTGTCTATTATCAAATGGCTAGTTACTTAGAAACTAATAACATACTTCCTTTACGACAATCAGGATTTAGAAAAGGACGTAGTACATCTACTGCATTGCTCGACGTGGTAGATAATATACTCAGTGCTCAATTAACTCAGTGCTCAGGTAACAATTCTCACACTACTTGACTACTCTAGGGCTTTTGATTCTATCAATATAAGTCTACTTCTATCAAAACTTACTTATTACGGATTTTGCCGATCTTCTGTGGACTGGATTGATAGCTACTTAAGTAAACGCAATCAGGTGGTGCAACTTAGCAAGCAGGATGGGTCAAATATTCACTCTCAGATAAACTCTATAGGCAGAGGCGTCCCCCAGGGTTCCATGCTTGGCTCCCTGCTGTTTATTTTATACTCTTCGGACGTTACTAATAGTATAGTCAATTGCCAATTTCATCAATATGCAGATGACCTTCAAATATATATATCTTTTCATACTAACAGTGTAAATCAAGCTGTAGAACAAATGAATGAAGATTTAGATCGCATCTCAAAATGGTCATCTACAAACTGTCTTGTACTTAACCCGAGTAAATCAATGTATATGGTATTGGGGACTAAGTTGAAAATTCGTACAGTCTCTAAAATGAAACCGCAAATATCTATTATGGGTGAACGTTGAGCAGGTAGCTGCAGCACGTAACCTTGGCCTTCACATGGATGGTGAGCTTCGGTTTGAAACCCATGTTTTAGAGCTAGTGCGTAATTGCTTCTACAGATTAAAAGTGTTGTATAGGATTCGTAACTATCCGAGCGTTGAAATGCGCATTAGGCTTTGTAAATCTATAATTTTATCAAAATTGAACTATATCATTTCTGTTTATGGCCCTTGCTTAATGATCAAGTCACAACGTCTTATTCAGCGCGTTCAGAAAGCATGTGCCAGATATTGCTTTAATATCCCACCTCGTCGACATGTGTCCCCTTATCTTAACAATGCAAATATTCTAAAAATCTCAGCTAGGCAAGATCTTTACTTTGCAACTTTATTGTTCGGAGTAATAAAAAACAGGTCGCCAGAGTACCTCTATGAAAAATTAACTTGAATTTCTTCATACCATAAAATAACCAGGGGATCGGCACACAAGCTCAAAGTGCCAAGGCATCATTGTGCTGCATTTCGAGGTAGTTTTCGTTATCTATCCTCGAAATGCTGGAATAATCTTACACCTCCATTTATTAATATAAGAACAGAATACTCTTTTAAAAGTAAGTACAAAAATTACTTACTCGCACTACAAAAATCCACATGATATGCTTTATATTATTGGCATTCAGGCAAAATTTTATTATTGACTATGCCACTCATCATTATTATTATATTTTTATCTCTTGGGGACGTCTGCGTGTCGTAGATGAAACCCACAGTCCAAATTTATGTTCCTAGGTTCAATCAGCTGGCCCGGGCATTGATAGACCAGTCAGTCAGGGCATTCTCTTATTTAATATATTTAGCCAAAATTGTTATACGTACTCATATTTAAATTACATAGTCACATACACATCTACGCATTAAATATACAATAATTGTCCACTCTCGAAGGAATTCGTGCGGCTCTCTGACGACAGAATAACAGCGTGGCAGATTTCGGTTTGCGGCATTATACTGAGTCGGAGCCTTTTTCTTTTTGCCGCGACACTCATACCACTTAGGATAAATTTAACTTTCTTTTTGTGTTTTAATTTTCTTTTTTTTCTTTTATTTAAGTTCTACTTTGTTTTTTGTATGTGTGTGTCGTGTTTTTGGGAAAGAAATGTTATATATATCTATCTATCTATCTAACTGTCAAGACAGCGACTAAAATTATATCATTCCAAGGCGAACTATTAGGACAGTGGCCAAAACAGGAGGGGACACTTCAGATGATCCTCAGAAGTAGAGGACACTTTTTATAGATATTAAAACGTCTTGGCATAGAGGAAATAATAGACATGACTGTATGAGCTAAGTTCCTTTTGCCTTCTCGTGCACTGGATGAGAGAATGCAAACAAAATGAAAAACCGGCCAAATGCGAGTTGGACTCGCGCACGAAGGGATCCGTACCATTATCTACAATAAAACAGATCGCGCCAAACTTCAAGTCCGCTCGGAAGTTGCTCTTCCCAAGAACGGCCCACATATTTTGTTCCTGCTGATGCGAATCGCCCCGTGTTTAGAGGGGACAAAAATATTGGCGCGATCTGTACTCGTTAACTTGTAAAGCCTACTAAAATGTGATAGTTTTCTTTTTAATTTCATTATCTATACTAATGCCGTGATTTTTTTCATGTCTCCAAATACAACCGTTTCGCCAGCAGGGGGGGGGACACTTGACTCTAACAAAAATTAACACTTTCAAGTTTATTATTTCGCAAACGGAACCCTGGATCGAAAAATTATCTTCTCACACCCTTAATATTTTTAAATTACCTATCCAACGACACCCCACACTAGGGGATGGTTGAAAAAAAAAATAATCATCCCCACTTTAAGTGCAGGGAAGGTACCATAAAAAATATTTTTTTCAAAATTTTACTGTATCACTTTATCGGCGTAATAAACATGTATACCCATGCCAAATTACAGTTTTCTAGTACTAATAGTCTCTAAGCTAAGCCGCGGACATACAGACAGACAGACAGACGGACATGGCGAGACTATAAGGGTTCCTTGTTGTTGACTACGAAACCTTAAAAAGAATCCCCCGCTTTCTCTTCTCATTGTTCATGAAATTGTTAGTTGAGATTATTACGGTCGTAGACAAAGTATTGAGTCCAACTGAACATAATAAGACATTAGGGCACTCGTGCAGTCTTTTATGAAAACATTCGTGTCCCAGTAAAATAATTTGATCACGATTAGATATATTGTCGGTATAGTATTGTAGATGTTGATTCTAAAAAAATCGTTATTTGAATAAACATATAAATTCAATTAGCTTTTTTACCTGGAAGTTTTGATGTGAGGTCGCTTGTATCTGAAAAACAATGGCAACTATGTAATACTTACATATACACAGACATTTTTAAATTAGTACCTAAATGAAACATCGCCACTTTAATGATGCTTTAACATGCAAAAAGGATGCGCATATTTCTTCCAAATTAACAAAGATATTCTGGTGTAGGCTACTTAGTGTTGTCTCGGTCGAAAGGTTTCTAATATTTTAAAATACCATTTCCATTTACTACGAAATAAATTGAACGTTTTAAACAAGTAATTTTCATTTAGGTACTTTATATTTTAAAGAAAAAGTACAAGAATAACGTAACTTAATTAGGTTACTTTCCTGACCTCAATTAATAAGTCGATATTTTGGTATAAAATACATCGACGGAAATAACATATAAATAACGTTCATATTAGCTCGCAATGTGAAGTGGCAGTGGCGACGATGGCTGCGTGTCCAGTTAACGCAAAATTGTAGAAAATAATACTTTTCACTTGGATGTGATGGTTTTTCGATTATTTGAAGCGAAAACTTCTGAAAACGCCTCGAGCAATCTTTGGTGTGGTAAAACGTTATGGGTTCGCGTCAGGACCGTAGCTTAAATTTTATCATTCCAGTGCGAACTGTCAGGACAGTGACCAAAACAGGACGGGACACTTCAGATAATTCCCAGAAGTATAGGATACTTACATAAAGTGACATTTTATAGTTATTAAAACCTCTTGGCGCGCAGGAAATAAAAGACATGACTGTATGAGCTAAGTTCCTTTTGCTTTCTAATGCACTTGATGGGAGAATACAAACAAAATGAAAAAAGAATACCGCACTTTCTCTTCTCATTGTTCATGAAATTGTTAGTTGAAAAGATTATTACGGTCGTAGACAAAGTATTGAGTCCAACTGAACATAATAAGACATTAGGGCACTCGTGCAGCCTTTTATGAAATCATTCGTGTCCCATTAAATTAATTTGATCACGATTGACATATTGTCGGTATAGTATTGTAGATGTTGATTCTACAAAAATCGTTATTTGAATATACATATAACTAAAATTTGCTTTTTTACCTGGAAGTTCTGATGTGAGGTCACTTGTATCTGAAAAACAATGGCTACAATGTAATTCTAACATATACACAGATTTTTTTAAATTAGTACCTAATTGAAACGTCGCCACTTTGATGATGCTTTAACATGCAAAAAGGATGCGCATATTTCTTTCAAATTTACAAAGATGTTCTGGTGTAAGCTACTGAGGGTTGTCTAGGTCGAAATGTTTCTAATATTTTAAAATATCATTTTCATTTACTACAATATAAATTAAACGTTTCAAACAAGTAATTTTCATTATGGTATTCTATATTTTTAAGAAAAAGTACAAGAATTAAGTACCTATGTTAATTAAGGTACCTACTTTTCTGACCTAAATTAACAACCCAATATTTTGGTACAAAATTCATCGATGGAAATTACATTGAAATAACGTTCATATTAGTGCGCAATGTAAAGTAGCAGTGGCGACGATCGCTGCGTGTCCGGTTAACGCAACATTGTAGAAAATAATATTTTTCACATGGACGCGATGGTTTTTCAATTTTTTGAAGCGAAAACTTCTTAAGACTCCTAGAGCGATGTTTGGTGTGGTAAAATGTTATGGGTTTGCGTCACCAGGAAACTGTCAGAACAGTGATTTGAACTTTATCATTCCAGTGCGAACTGTCAAGACAGTAACCAAAACAGGGCGGGACACTTCAGATAATTCCCAGAAATAAAGGATGCTTACATAAAGTGACTTTTTATAGTTATTTAAACTTCTTGGCGCACAGTAAGTAATAGACATGACTCTATGAGCTAAGTTCCTTTTGCCTTCTCATGCACTGGATGGGAGAATACAAACAAAATGAAAAAAGAATCCCGTGCTTTCTCTTCTCATTGTTCATGAAATTGTTAGTTGAAAAGATTATTACGGTCGTAGACAAAGTATTGAGTCCAACTGAACATAATAAGACATTAGGGCACTCGTGCAGCCTTTTATGAAAACATTCATGTCCAGTTAGATTAATTTGATCACGATTAGACATATTATCGGTAAATTATTGTAGATGTTGATTCTACAAAAATCGTAATTTGAATATACATATAAGTTCAATTAGCTTTTTTACCTGGAAGTTTTGATGTTAGGTCGCTTGTTTCTGAAAAACAATGGCTACAATGTAATTCTTACATATACACAGACATTTTTAAATTAAAACCTAATTGAAACGTTGCCACTTTTATGATGCTTTAACATGCGAAAAGGATGCGCATATTTCTTACAAATTAACAAAGATATTCTAGTGTAGGCTACTTAGTGTTGTCTCGGTCGAAAGGTTTCTAATATTTTAAAATACCATTTCCATTTACTACAAAATAAATTGAACGTTTTAAACAAATAATTTTCATTTAGGTATTTGATATTTTAAAGAAAAAATACAAGAATTACGTAACTTAATTAAGGTACTTTCCTGACCTAAATTAACAAGTCGATATTTTGGTATAAAATACATCGACGGAAATAACATATAAATAACGTTCATATTAGCTCGCAATGTGAAGTGGCAGTGGTGACGATGGCTGCGTCCAGTTAACGCTAAATTGTAGAAAATAATACTTTTCACATGGATGCGATGGTTTTTCAATTGTTTGAAGCGAAAACTTCCGAAAACGCTTTGAGTGATCTTTGGTGTGGTAAAATGTTATGGGTTCGCGTCACTAGGACACTGTCAGGACAGTGGCTTAAATTTTATCATTCCAGTGCGAACTGTCAGGACAGTGACTAACACAGGACGGGATACTTCAGATAATTCCCAGAAGTAGAGAATATTTACATAAAGTGACTTTTTATAGTTATTAAAAACTCTTGGCGCACAGGAAATAAAAGACATGACTGTATGAGCTAAGTTTCTTTTGCCTTCTCATGCACTGGATGGGAGAATGCAAACAAAATGAAAAAAGAATCCCACGCTTTCTCTTCTCATAAGTACTAGTTTTAAGTTAATAGTTATTATGTACCTATATGTTGCTTTCCTATGTATTATTTTTGTCCCCAAATAAATTTTTTTCTTTCGTTTTTTCTTTCTTTCTTTCTTTCATTGTTCATGAAATTGTTAGTTGAAAAGATTATTACGGTCGCAGACAAACTATTAGCAGCCTTTTATCAAAACATTCGTGTCCCATTAAATTAATTTGATCACGATTAGACATATTATCGGTATAGTATTGTAGATGTTGATTCTACAAAAATCGTTATTTGAATATACATATAAATTCAATTAGCTTTTTTACCTGGAAGTTTTGATGTGAGGTCGCTTGTTTCTGAAAAACAATGGCTACAATGTAATTCTAACATATACACAGAAACTTTTAAATTGGTACCTAATTGAAACGTCGCCACTTTTATAATGCTTAAACATGCAAAAAGGATGCGCATATTTCTTTCAAATTAACAAAGATATTCTGGTGTAGGCTACTTAGTGTTCTGTCGTTCGAAAAGTTTCTAATATTTTAAAATATCATTTTCATTTACTACAAAATAAATTAAACGTTTTAAACATGTAATTTTCATTTAGCTATTCTATTATTATTGAAATTGTATACTTATAAAGGTTGTAGAAAGTAAGATTTGTGGTTGTAAATATACATATCTATCGAATTAAGCTAGCCTGTAAGGATAGATGTTTGTGAATAAATGAATAAATAAAAAAATAAAAATATTTAAAAGAAAAAGTACAAGAATTAAGTATGCTAATTAAGGTGCCTACTTTCTTGACCTTAATTAACAAGTTGATATTTTGGTATAAAATACATCGACAGAAATTACATATAAATAACGTTCATATAAGCTCGCAATGTGAAGTGGCAGTGGTGACGATGGCTGCGTCCAGTTAACGCAAAATTGTAGAAAATAATACTTTTCACATGGATGCGATGGTTTTTCGATTGTTTGAAGCGAAAACTTCTGAAAACGCCTTGAGCGATCTTTGGTGTGGTAAAATGTTATGGGTTCGCGACACCAGGACACTGTAAGGACAGTGCCTTAAATTTTATCATTCCAGTGCGAACTGTCAGGACAGTGACCAAACAGGACGGGACACTTCAGATAATTCCCAGAAGTAGAGAATATTTACATACAGTGACTTTTTATAGTTATTAAAACCTCTTGGCACACAGGAAATAAAATACATGACTGTATGAGCTAAGTTCCTTTTGCCTTCTCATGCACTGGATGGGAGAATGCAACAAAAATGAAAAAAGAATCCCGCACTTTCTCTTCTCATTGTTCATGAAATTGTTAGTTGAAAAGATTATTACGGTCGCAGACAAACTATAAGCAGCCTTTTATGAAAACATTCGTGTCCCATAAAATTAATTTGATCAGGATTAGACATATTATCGGTATAGTATTGTAGATGTTTATTCTACAAAAATCGTTATTTGAATATACGTATAAATTCAATTAGCTTTTTTACCTGGAAGTTTTGATGTGAGGTCGCTTGTTTCTGAAAAACAATGGCTACAATGTAATTCTTACATAGACACAGACATTTTTAAATTAGTACCTAATTGAAACGTCACCAATTTTATGATGCTTTAACTTGCAAAAAGGATGCGCATATTTCTTTCAAATTAACAAAGATATTCTGGTGTAGGCTACTAAGTGTTGTCTCGGTCGAAAGGTTTTTAATATTTTAAAATACCATTTCCATTTTCTACATAATAAATTGAACATTTTAAACAAATAATTTTCATTTAGGTCTTTTATATTTTAAAGAAAAAGTACAAGAATTACGTAACTTAATTAAGGTACTTTCCTGACCTCAATTAATAAGTCGATATTTTGGTATAAAATACATCGACGGAAATTACATATATATAACGTTCATATTAGCTTGCAATGTGAAGTGGCAGTGGCGACGATGGCTGCGTGTCCAGTCAACGCAAAATTGTAGAAAATAATACTTTTCACTTGGATGTGATGGTTATTCGATTGTTTGAAGCGAAAACTTCTGAAAACGCCTTCAGCGATCTTTGGTGTGGTAAAATGTTATGGGTTCGCGTCACCAGGACAGTGACTTAAATTATTATTAAATTTTATCGTTCCAGTGCGAACTGTCAGGACAGAGACCAAAACAGGACGGGACACTTCAGTTAATTCCCAGAAGTAGAGAATACTTACATAAAGTGACTTTTTATAGTTGAATCACTAATTACTAAAAGGGCACATGTCCACGAAGGCAAATTGTTCAGGGGAGACAAAAAACCATTTTCTGATTTTAATAATTAAATTAAACATATATTTCTTCTTTATGCACTGTTATATTGATAATAGAAATATAATTATGTCAATAAATTAATAAAATAAATACGCTTTTCTTGTAAATGTGAAAACAAAATCATGGACATGTACCCTTTTTGATGTAAAGAGAGGACATGAGACCTTCTTGCAGTGAATAGTACATTTCTATGAAAAGTTTTTTGAAAATAAAACTAGATATATTGAGTACTTTTAATGTATTTATTATTATTATAACTTTAAAACATTTTAAAACTTTAAAATTATTAATTACCAACCCTACCATCTCTTTCGCGAGTACTCTCTTGCCCACCCAGTTGACATGACTTTCACCAGAAACTTTCGTCTTTCTGATAATATTCCGTTTGTACGTTTTATCGTGTTTAATCCCTTTTTTCCTTTTAGGCCTATTATTGTCCATTATTAAGGTTTTAAAATTTTCAATTAAAAAAACTGTCTGAGAAAATACGTTACGTGTTTGACTGGTAAGCGAAAATCATACAGCCAGTTGCAGAAAGGGTTTTTAAGTTTAATGAACCTTTAAAGTTGATGCTATCCCTTACATTATTCTTGACAAAGAAAGTGACAGCATTCATTTCAAAGCTTCATTAAACTTAAAAACCCTTTCTGCAACTGGCCGATAGACAAGTAAAGCGAGGTGTGTGTGGCCATTTCAATAATTTTTCTGCAGAAACGGCACATGTCCGCAACTATGGGCCCTTTTTGCGGCAAACTACTCAAACTGCGTATCAATATCTCCAAACCGGTAAGGTGCACAAGTGTCCTTTTTGCGGAAATTATGGATCGTATAGGGATACGTTCAAAAACCAAATAAAACGATTTTGTAAAATTGTGTACCAAATGCCCTTTTTGCATTTAGTGATCCAGTTATTAAAACCTCTTGGCGCACAAGAAATAAAAGACATGACTGTATGAGCTAAGTTCCTTTTGCCTTTTCATGCACTGAATGGGAGAATAAAAACAAAAAGAAAAAAGAATACCGCACTTTCGCTTCTCATTGTTCATGAAATTGTTAGTTGAAAAGATTATTACGGTCGTAGACAAAGTATTGAGTCCAACTGAACATAATAAGACATTAGGGCACTCGTGCAGCCTTTTATGAAAACATTCGTGTCCCATTAAATTAATTTGATCACGATTAGACCTATTATCGGTATAGTATTGTAGATGTTGATTCTACAAAAATCGTTATTTGAATATACATATAACTTCAATTAGCTTTTTTACCTGGAAGTTTTGATGTGAGGTCACTTGTATCTGAAAAACAATGGCTACAATGTAATTGTAACATATACACAGAAACTTTTAAATTGGTACCTAATTGAAACGTCGCCACTTTTATAATGCTCAAACATGCAAAAAGGATGCGCATATTTCTTTCAAATTAACAAAGATATTCTGGTGTAGGCTACTTAGTGTTCTGTCGTTCGAAAGGTTTCTAATATTTTAAAATATCATTTCCATTTACTACAAAATAAATTAAACTTTTCAAACAAGTAATTTTTATTAAGCTATTCTATTATTATTGAAATTGTATACTTATAAAGGTTGTAGAAAGTAAGATTTGTGGTTGTAAATATACATATGTATCGAATTAGGCTAGCCTGTAAGGATAGATGTTTGTGAATAAATAAATAAATAAAAATATTTAAAAGAAAAAGTACAATTTTAAATTTAAAAAAAGTACAATTGTTAGTTGAAAAGATTATTATAGTCGTAGACAAAGTATTGAGTCCAACTGAACATAATAAGTGAAAGTGAAAGTGAAAGTGAAAAGTATTTATTTGCCACAAAAAAGAAACACGCAAATAAGACATCAGGGCACTCGTGCAGCCTTTTATGAAAACATTCGTGTTCTATTTAATTAATTTGATCTCGATTAGACATATTATCTTATCGGTATAGTATTGTAGATGTTGATTTTACAAAAATCGTTATTTGAATATACATATAAATTTAATTAGCCTTTTTACCTGGAAGTTTTGATGTGAGGTCGCTTGTATCTGAAAAACAATGGCTACAATGTAATTCTTACATAGACACAGAAATTTCAAATTAGTACCTAATTGAAACGTCGCCACTTTTATGGCGCTTTAACATGCAAAAAAGATGCGCATATTTCTTTCAAATTAACAAACATATTCTGGTGTAGGCTACTTAGTGTTTTCTCGGTCGAAAGGTTTCATATATTTTTAAATACCATTTCCATTTACTACAAAATAAATTGAACGTTTTAAACAAGTATTTTCATTTAGGTATTTTATATTTTAAAGAAAAAGTACAAGAATTAAGTAACTTTATGTAAGTATCATTTTGTATCATACTATTCGCGACAAATTCAATTACGTCAATTCCTTACGCTGCAGGGAAATTCACCTGCTTAGTATCCCTAAGCACACTTCCACTGCATATGGGAATTCTTTTGCGGTCAAGGCTGTGTGTCTTTGGAACGAGTTACCTACTGAGATTCACATGTCATCTTCTTTGGCGATATTTAAGAGGAAAGTCAGATGTCACTATGAAGTTTCATTAGGTTGGTAGTCTCGTCATTTATTTACCCTTATTCTTTTGATATTTAAATGTATATACATATATATTTATATCTTTAGATATATATATATATATATTATAGATGTATTTATTAATATATTCTTGTATATTTGTTTATGTAAGTCTATGGTATCTATTAAAATTTCATTTAGTTTAGTAGGTTATTTGTATTTATACTTTATTGATTTTCATTTAATTTACTCTATCTATTACGTCTATCCCCCTATTTTACTTTTCTTGTAACAATTTCTTCACAACCCAAAGGTTGGCTGGAAGAAATCGCTTTAAGTGATAAGTCCGCCTTCGTACAAATTTATGTTTTCAAAACTCTGTTTTCTTTTATGTGTCTTTTGTGTACAATAAAGTGTCAATTCATTCATTAATTTAACTTAATTTAGGTACTTTCCTGACGTAAATTAACAAGTCGATATTTTGGTATAAAATACATCGACGGAAATTACATATAAATAACGTTCATATTAGCTCGCAATGTGAAATGGCAGTGGTGACGATGGCTGCGTCCAGTTAACGCAAAATTGTAGAAAATAATACTTTTCACATGGATGCGATGGTTTTTCGATTGTTTGATGCGAAAACTTCTGGAAATGCCTTGAGCGATCTTTGGTGTGGTAAAATGTTATGGGTTCGCGTCACCAGGACACTGTCAGGACAGTGACTTGAATTTTATCATTCCAGTGCGAATTGTCAGGACAGTGACCAAAACAAGACCGGACACTTCAGATAAGAACATAGAACATGTTTATTGGTAATGTACATTACAAGTCAAATTTATATTACGGTCGTAGACAAAGTATTGAGTCCAACTGAACATAATAAGACATTAGGGCACTCGTGCAACCTTTTATGAAAACATTGGTGTCCCATTAAATTAATTTGATCCCGATTAGATATATTGTCGGTATATTATTGTAGATGTTGATTCTAAAAAAATCGTTTGAACATACATATAACTTAAATTAGCTTCTTTACCTGGAAGTGTTGATGTTAGATCGTTTGCATCTGAAAAACAATGGCTACAATTTAATTCTTACATATACACAGACATTTTTAAATTAGTACCTTATTGAAACGTTGCCACTTTTATGATGCTTTAACATGCAAAAAGAATGCGCACATTTCTTTCAAATTAACAAAGATAATCTGGTGTAGGCTACTAAGTGTTGTCTCGGTCGAAAGGTTTCTAATATTTTAAAATACCATTTCCATTTACTACAAAATATATTCAACGTTTCAAACAAGTCATTTTCATTAAGATATTCTATATTTTAAAGAAAAAGTACAAGAATTAAGTAAGTTAATTAAATTAACCTAAATTAAGGGGCTCCACAATTATAAGCTTCAGTTTTGTATCGGATTCAGTTCCGGCTATATAGAAGATAAAAATTTGAAAAAAATATAAAATATTCTTTCACTCAAGAGTATTAATGGTAATACTTTCAATTATGCATACTTATAAGCCTCTTGGAATTAAATTACTTTTAAAAAAGTATAAATTTTACGAATAAAGCGATTCAGTGTCCATAAGACAAAACAAATTAAACAAGCATACTTAGGTACGCACTCAAAAAATATTAATTTATTACACAAAATTTAAAAAGTATTCCCTAGTTTCCCAAAGGAAAGTATTTAATATCCATGTCCACAATGATCCGATACAGCGGGTTTGTGCGCAGGGGCCGGGGGCAGTATCGCGGCAGCTATCAGACGGGGTGGTTGTGTCGGTTTGCGCTGTACACTGCACACAAAACTTCGATTGTGTAAACATAACGAAAGCGAAAAGAAGCTGCAGGTGGAGGTGAAATATACTAGCTATTGCCTACCTTATTTTAATTTTTAATAAAATTGAAAATGCCGAACCCCGAATTGTTCTGACCATAGACAAATGGAATCAAGATCTGATGACATCTTTTGTATGGTCACACACAGGTAACAAATCTTGTTTACAGGATAGATATAATTGCAGATCATCTGCATAAAGATGGAAATAGCTAAAGTTAATAACGGTAGTAAGGGTGTTGATAAATATAGAGAACAGGAGAGGGGACAGTACGACACCTTGTGGAACTCCACCAATCAGAAAAAGTGTCGTTAAGACGTATACGTTGTTTGCGCCCAATGAGGTACGAATAGAACCAAGTTATAGTAGAATCAGATAAGTTTAGAGACCGGAGGATACTGATGAGGATATCATAACCAACATAGTTAAAAGCATTGCTGAAATCGAGGAGGGTCAAGAGAGTGACCCAAGTAGCACACAAGCAGTATAAGAAGGCACTGTACCGCTTCTTTGTTGTATAACAGCGGTTGAAGAGAGTTTGTATATTCCTTAGACTATATATAAGAGATTGTAATATCTCTTTAAGAGAAGGGTGGTATTGAAGAAGTAGAGTAGCGACGATTACGGCTTTGGAGAAACAGAGGTGTGTTATTAAGTTCTTGTACAGGCTTTAGATACAATGCAGAGTTATAAATATACTAAATAGCACTATGAGATCTAAAATAGCAATTAGTAAGGTAAAAGCGCTTCAAAAGAGTTACAAATATCACATATAACACTCAAGCAGTTACATGGTAGTTGTATCTAGTCTATAGCGTTAGAATCGATCTGTAAAGATCTTTTGTAGCACCTTTACCGTATTAGAGTATTGTAGCTCAACATTAGCACCTAAAACCGTTTGATTGAGAAATATAACTCAAATATATGACTACAAACAGGATTAGGATTAGGACGTTGACGATGACGTTGACGTTGACGATGACGATGACGATGACGTTGACGATGACTATGACGATGACGATGACGATGAAGATGACGTGACGATGACGATGACAATGACAGTAACGATGACGCTGACGATGACGTTGGCGATGACGTTGACAATGACGTTGACGATGACGTTGACGATGACGTTGACGATGACGTTGACGATGACGTTGACGATGACGTTGAAGATGACGATGACGATGACGTTGATGATGACATTGACGATGACGGTGACGATGACGGTGACGATGACCATGACGATGACGGTGACGATGACGTTGACGATGACGTTGATAATGACGTTGAAGATGACGATGACGATGACGTTGATGATGACGTTGACGGTGACGATGACGGTGACGATGACGATGATGGTGACGATGACGATGACGATGACGTTGAAGATGACGATGACAATGACGATGACTCTGACGATAACGATGACAATGACGATGACGGTGACGGTGACGGTGACGATGACGATGACGGTGACGGTGACGGTGAGAGTGACGGTGAGGGTGATCTTCATCATCAACGTCATCGTCAACGTCATCGCCAACGTCATCGTCACCGTCATCGTCAACGTCATCGTTACCGTCATCGTCACCGTCATCGTCAACGTCATCATCAACGTCATCGTCATCGTCATCTTCAACGTCATCGTCATCGTCATCGTCATCGTCATCGTCATCGTCATCGTCACCGTCATCGTCAACGTCATCATCAACGTCATCGTCATCGTCATCTTCAACGTCATCGTCAACGTCATCGTCAACGTCATTGTCAACGTCATCGTCAGCGTCATCGTCATGGTCATCGTCATCGTCATCGTCATCGTCATCTTCAACGTCATCGTCATCGTCATCGTCACCGTCATCGTCACCGTCATCGTCACCGTCATCGTCACCGTCAACGTCATCATCAACGTCATCGTCATCGTCATCTTCAACGTCATTGTCAACGTCATCGTCAACGTCATCGTCAACGTCATTGTCAACGTCATCGTCATTGTCATCTTCAACGTCATCGTCAACGTCATCGTCAACGTCATCGTCAACGTCATTGTCAACGTTATCGTCATCGTCATCGTCATTGTCACGTCATCTTCATCGTCATCGTCAACGTCATCGTCAACGTCATCGTCATCGTCAACGTCATTGTCAACGTCATCGTCAGCGTCATCGTCATCTTCAACGTCATCGTCAACGTCATCGTCAACGTCATTGTCAACGTCATCGTCAGCGTCATCGTCATGGTCATCGTCATCGTCATCGTCATCGTCATCGTCATCTTCAACGTCATCGTCATCGTCATCGTCATCGTCACCGTCATCGTCACCGTCATCGTCACCGTCAACGTCATCATCAACGTCATCGTCATCGTCATCTTCAACGTCATTGTCAACGTCATCGTCAACGTCATCGTCAACGTCATTGTCAACGTTATCGTCATCGTCACCGTCATCGTCACTGTCATCGTCAACGTCATCATCAACGTCATCGTCATCGTCATCTTCAACGTCATCGTCAACGTCATCGTCAACGTCATCGTCAACGTCATCGTCACCGTCATCGTCAACGTCATCGTCACCGTCATCGTCACCGTCATCGTCAACGTCATCATCAACGTCATCGTCATCTTCAACGTAATCGTCAACGTCATCGTCACCGTCACCGTCATCGTCAACGTCATCATCAACGTCATCGTCATCATCAACGTCATCGTCATTGTAATCTTCAACGTCATCGTCAACGTCATCGTCAACGTCATCGTCACCGTCATCATCAACGTCATTGTCATCGTCACCGTCATCGTCACTGTCATCGTCAACGTCATCATCAACGTCATCGTCATCGTCATCGTCATCTTCAACGTCATCGTCAACGTCATCGTCAACGTCATCGTCAACGTCATCGTCACCGTCATCGTCAACGTCATCGTCACCGTCATCGTCACCGTCACCGTCATCGTCGACGTCATCATCAACGTCATCGTCATCTTCAACGTCATCGTCATCGTCATCGTCACCGTCATCGTCACCGTCATCGTCAACGTCATCATCAACGTCATCGTCATCGTCATCTTCAACGTCATCGTCAACGTCATCGTCAACGTCATCGTCAACGTCATTGTCAACGTCATTGTCAACGTCACCGTCAACGTCATCGTCATCGTCATCGTCATCGTCATCGTCATCTTCAACGTCATCGTCATCGTCATCGTCACCGTCATCGTCACCGTCATCGTCACCGTCAACGTCATCATCAACGTCATCGTCATCGTCATCTTCAACGTCATCTTCAACGTCATCGTCAACGTCATCGTCAACGTCATCGTCAACGTCATTGTCAACGTCATCGTCAACGTCATCGTCAGCGTCATCGTCATGGTCATCGTCATCGTCATCGTCATCGTCATCGTCATCGTCATCTTCAACGTCATCGTCATCGTCATCGTCACCGTCATCGTCACCGTCAACGTCATCATCAACGTCATCGTCATCTTCAACGTCATTGTCAACGTCATCGTCAACGTCATCGTCAACGTCATTGTCAACGTCATCGTCAGCGTCATCGTCATGGTCATCGTCGTCATCATCATCATCATCATCATCATCATCATCAACGTTGTACAACGTTATATCTTGAACTCCATAGTAACTGTTTAAGGGCTAAAAAGAAGAATTCAAGCGCTTCTGTACCCCAAAAAGAGTAAAAATACGGTGTACGGTAATATAAATAGTACGGTGATTGTTGATCCCAAAGCGTTGTAATAGTGGTCACTAGCGCCTTTCTACTTCTTAAACCGTTTAAATGGATATAGTAAACGTCTAAGCCAGTTGTAGCAAGCCGCCATTACAGTTTTTGATAAAGAGATTAATCATGTCGAAAAATCGATCACTTTTCTTACCTCAGGCCATAATTTAAAAAATAAACATACCCATTTTACATGTAATGCTGTAATAAAATCACAAAAAGTCCTAATGCCTCATTCCAGAAGAAATTACAAGTTAACCTAAAAAAATTATTGCACTTGAATAATATAAATGACTAAAAATTCCACGAGTTTCGCAAGCGCATGAAATATTTAGCTAAATGAATGCATATTTTGTCAGTAACCTGATGCTCGCACTAGTTTTTTACGTATATGAGTGAAAATTCATTCCAATTATTTACCTATATCTATTCGTCCATTATTGACATTTATCCGATCACTTTTTGATCATCTAAGAACATATATTCCTTTCACTCATGCTATTGAAAATGTAATAAAAAAACACTTGAGATTTATTTCAGTGTAACAGTCACGTCGCAATCATGTTTAAATTCTATTAAGGTGGTACAAGAACTTATTGTATTTCTTTTACCTCCTACAATCGCTTTTCACGCACCTTTGTATATGTGCATATTCTACTAAGGTGGTACAAGAACTTATTGTATTTCTTTTACCTCCTACAATCGCTTTTCACGCACCTTTGTATATGTACATATTCTATTAAGGTGCTACAAGAACTTATTATATATGATTGATAAAAAACGCTCGTTGCTACCAGAAATTGTAGCATATAAAAAGTGGTAATACTGACTAGTGACGGGCATCGGCGTCACTGGTGCGAGGATTCCATAACCACGCTCAGACACCACTAATTGTATGCTAAAGGGTGATACTTGCAGCTGGAACAGGGGCCCATAAGCTGTCCCAGATTTATAGTATACAAGTATCTTATATTCTACAATATTTAATATAAAACGTCCTACCAGACAGTTGTATGATGACGTCATCCACTGATCCTCGCATGAAGTCCTTTCGCTGCGGAGTCCAAAGTGTTCCGGTGCCGTGACACGTAGATCACCTTCCACGATGAATCTAAACACAACCCTCCTAACCCGGGATGCATCCAACCCAGAAATAGTAATTAACAAGTCCACTTGTCGGAAGCCGCGTGGACACAGGTTATGTCACACACACACAGGAAATTCACTAAAAGTGGCCTTCACGCCAAAATATTGTCAGCCCTTGACTGAATACTGTTTCTTACGATGTCCGCACCGATTTGCCGTTAATATCCCTTAATCTAACACATATTAAAATCGTCCGCGATCTATACCAAAAAAATGTCCACGTCCCTCGTTTTTGACAGCTCCAAGTCCATAGACAAAATATATAGACCATTGATGGATGCGTTCCGAAATATACATTTTATTCTGAACAATATATGTTTTACCTCCTACAATCACTTTTCACGCGCCTTTGTATGTGTGCAAATTCTATAAAGGTGGTAGAAGACCTTATTATATATCTTTTAGGTCCTACAATCACTTTTCACGCGCCTTTGTGTCGTTAAGGCCCGTATAAAGTGGGCCCTTTTCGGTGTTATAGAAGTGATTGAGAAGTTCTCTATCGCTACTGTAGCGCTTGCTTATGATGGTTAAGCCGTTATAAATCTCTCTTAAGCGGCATTTGTAACGCTCATTATACCGCTTAGGTGCTACTTGGGGAGTTACTGTTCATCTATAGCTTTACGAAAATCGTCAGTAATTTTAATGAGAGCAGAGCAAGAGCTGTGGCCAGGACAAAATCCCGATTGAAGAGAGTTAAGGATATGGTTAGCATGAAGAAATTTAAGGAGCTGACGATTTACTACATGTTCAAGCACCTTGGGCAGGAAAAGAAGAATCGATATGGGGCGGTAGTGCTTGAATTCAGATGGATCAATAATTTTTGGCACAGGGACCATGTGTGCCATTTTCCAAAGAGAAAGGAATGTATTTGAAGGAAGAAAAAAAATTATAATATGGCTAAGAGAAGGAAGAATAATTTTGAGAATGGGTAAGAGAAGATCACGGCCCAATGTATCATGACCAATGGCTTTACTGGGGATGGAGAGAATGATCTTTTCGATTGTAAAGTCAGAAACAGGTTCAAATAAACATTTTTGGGACGTGACAAGAGGGGCTGCAAGGAGGCGCTGGATTGTGAAATGTTTTAAAGAATGATCAATAATATAGGCGGTGAAGAAAAATGGTGGTAAGACCATTTGAGTCACGTGAAGGGTTTAGTTCCTGGTGACATTTACTAAACCCAAATTTACGCAAAAATCGCCAAAGATTATTTGGGGAACAATTTTCTATAGAAGAATGGATGTGTTGACGTTTTGCATTCCTGATCATTTGATTGCATTTGTTTCTCGCTGCCTTGAACCTATCCCAGTTTTCACCAGTGGTAACTTTTTTATGCTTGCATCGAAGACTATCTCTGTACGCCATGGCTTTACGGATCACATTCGTGAGCCAAGGAGCTGGAGCATGTTTCATTCGGACAGGGTGAATAGGAGCATTGATGTCATATAAGTCAATGACAAGCTCATTAAAAATGGCAACCTTTTCATCGACGGTGGTAAGATGCTCCAACTGTGACCAATTTATTCTTTGCGCATCAACAATGAGCTTGTCCCTGTTCCTACCCGCGAAGTTACGCTAGAAGAGGACTTTGGGCTTAACTTTTGGAATTTTCAATTTATAGGACACGTAAATAAGATCATGGTGGAAGAAACCTGAAGCTGTAAACTTCCCATGACAGGAAACACGATCAGGTTTGGGTGTCAAGATAACATCCAGAAGAGTATGAGAGTCATTAACATGATGGGTAGCGTTAAGTTTCAAGATAGAGAGGTTATTCGAAATTGACAAAGACAACAATTTGCGGGTACGGTAATAAAATTGTGAATCGGATTCACAGAGTAAATCCGTATTCAGATCACCCATGATGATGGTATGTTCATAATTAGGTAGGTGGATGTAAGCTGCAACGCTGCCGTTCGGTGCCGTGTGTGACTCCGAGATGCTTTCTATGGTAGACTGTTTCTAGTTTCAACTGTTTGCTTTATAATTTTAACTTTTATTTATTTTTAGTGTGGAAATGAAGTTGCATTCACAAATTAAAAGTAGCAGCAAAGTAGAAATTGAAGTAAATAAAACGCTTTTTTGTAAGAATAATTTTTGACAGCCGACAGATATTAATATCTTGGTAAAATGTTTGTGTATTTCTTTTTAAATAATGAAAGGAAAAAATATTAAAATATTTATTGAATAAGGTACTTTGATCTCTTTACGCAAAAAATAAAAAAAATTGTTTGAGATAAAAAAAGATTTTTTTTCATTTAGTAGCGCCAAATTACGTTTATCGTGATTTTAGTGATCTTTCCGATTTTTTTTCTCGATGATTGTGATTCTTGTGTCAATCTACTTACACATTCGTTAAAAATATTTTGTTTTAATAAGCTAAATTGTCCAAACGCAAGAGCATGTTTGGCGCAACCGACCCTTAAGTACTTCCATTTAGAAAGGGCAAGTGACGTATACAGAGCTAAGGTTTTGTCCTATGAAAGTGGGTCTTGCTTATCTTTTTTGAAAATAAAATCTGCTACTGCTGGCACAGCAGCAGGTTTCTTGGCAAGATGATGCCTTTGCAAGATCAACTTACCCATTTTATTTTAATGTGGAAATAAAAAAATTGAGTAATTCTTCTTTAGAATGCTGCTGTTCCGTGAACGAGTCTGACCACATTTTCTTTTGTTATTGCTCAAGTTCTCGGGTCTGGGGTCTTGTAGAGGTAGCTTCTTCCTCTACTGCGGAACAGTTAAATCAATATCAGCGTGTACTAAACCTAGCTTTTTAACTTGATCTTCTCTTGATTCTCAGAAAACTACACGCAAATCCACCGAATTACACCCAGGCCAAGAAAGATCGGCCTCGATCCAATCGCGGTTAACTTGCCGATTCATTAATGTTTTTTTTATTTCTACCAGCATCTGTCCACTTCCTCTCTAGTCGTCTCGCCTAATTTCTAGAAAACTCCTTGATCTACTTATGATCCTTTGATGAAATTTCACTTGGGGTTAACAAAACTATAACTTGAATTTGTGGATGTATTAATAATTTGCAATATTCTGCTTAACACGAAGCAAGCAGTACGAGCACAAAATAAAGCAATCTTAAATAACAAGCAAGAAAAATTATCGACACGTGTTTCGCCTCTAAACGAGGCATCCTCGGGATGTGTTGTCCGAAAGAATTCTCAACAGCTGTTGATATTTATTAATTTTACCCAGAAAAAAATGTCTAGACAGACAAACAGAGGGGCAACAAATTAATCCAAAAAGAGTTTCGTTTTTTCATTTTGCGTAACGGGACCTGAACATGTACCGACAGGATTACCTACGATCTAATAATTTTGCCATGCACTGTAAATATTTCAAAATAAATTTCTATATTTTAAATACTTGGCGAATTATCCCAAGTAAGTGTATCTATATAATTTGCAAAAAACTTCACTTATTGGAGCTGAAATGGTGAGTCAATACTAGAGGGCAATTTCACGAAAAGGTCATTGACCTTTGATACAGATCTCAGTAAGCATAATTAATTTGAGTTTCAATAAAGATCAAAAAAATGTTGTTTTAGAGTAACATATTTACCCGCATAAAAGTATGAATTAATTCCAAATTCATTCAGTTTTATTGTTATGACTGACTATGGCACGATGTAGCTAAATCACTCATACGCATATTTTGTTGAGTTTTTAACGGCAGAAATATGATGCTCCTCGAAATATTACTTTATAAAATTAATTTCAATGTCTTTGGGAGTAGTTTTGGGAGATTAGCTTACAAAAAAGGCACAGGTTCCAGGTCTTACGGGCACCATCGCTAGGCGTAGACTGACAGACAGACCAGACGACGGGGACAGACAATCAGGGATGGATTCAAACCCTCAGAAAATTATTGGCCCACTTTTTATGCATCAAAACCGAACAGAAAGTCGATTATTTTTTATTTTTTCACAATGGTTGGCTAACCTGCAGCCTTTCCTGTGAACCATAAATGTTATACTTTTTTTTCCACTGTTTAACGGCTCTGGATACAGTCCTTTTGACCCAATTATAATTTAAAGTTCACAAGATTATATTTGTTTTATTTCCTCACACTATGCATTGAAAAACGTAGTATGATACACGGGCGTAAGAGCAATAAATTACTCGCTACGCTCGTGTTTTAAATCGTCCTCGTAATTTTTTCCTTTGCGCCCTTGTAGCATAAACTATTATTTTTTTATCTCGAAAACTATCACATTTACAGAAATTTACCAATCAGTATTTGTCACTTGAAATATAAATATCCATTGTATAAAAAATTATAAAAAGTCGATATTCTGTCTTGAAGCCCTATGTTATTTCAAATTGGGACCACTGTGATGCCCTAAAAAGCGTGTATTTGTGCCCAAAGTACGGCGATAGAGCACACCACTCATCACGTTGGGACGTAATAATCGTCCGTGAAACGCGGGTGTACCAATTGTGGACTGTGACTTGCATTTCACAGTTCACACTTGTAACACCTCTGACACCCCTCAGAGATTCATGTCGTGACGGTATATATAAAAACCATTCAAATGCAACTACGACTCGTACCCTGTGGGTTCTGTACATACCGTTTAAAAAACAAACTTATTCTAAGAGCAGTTACAACCGACCATCCTGCACTGCATTTGTGCTGAACTCGACCCCTTTTCTACATTTATATTTTTGGTGGGATAAATCTTACCTAGTCCATATCCGTGTCCGGCTAGCAAGCTGAGCACCAACTGCAAAGTGTCAATAACTGCTTTTAATGGACAGCTGCCAGTTCATAGCAGTTAATTCAATATCGCCACAAGCAAATTTACTGCCACTTTAGAAAAAATAGAATTTTTTACTTGCTTAAATAGTTAGAAACAACGTCTTTTTAAAGTTAGAATTTTAACTTATGCCAAAAGCGGCCGCTTTTAGCAAAAGTTTAAATTTTAGCTCATCGAAGACGTTGTCTATGAAAACTATGCTATGTAAAAATAGCTCATTGCTATATCTAGACATTTACTTGAGCAGATTTTCAATAATTATTCTAACAAATAAACATTTTTTTTTTTCTATAGTGGTAGCACTTTCGCATGTTGTAACCAGAGACTCAGCAAAACATCCCTTAAGAGTGATTTCACAGCCGGATTGTGAAAAAGACGTATTTTTCTAATTAATCGAAACAGAACACTTATTCAAAATTCACCCAATAGTTACTCAACAAAACCTTATTACCTATGTGTTGTGGAAATTGGAAATTCTAATTTGCAGAAACCAATGTAGTTTACAGTTTACACAAAACATAGGTAATAAGATTTTGTTGAGGAATTACTGAGTAAATTTTTAATATAAGTATTCTGTTTCGATTAATAACAAAAAGGCGGGATTTTTACAATCCGGCTGCTAAACCGCTCTTAAAAAATTTTAGTTGGTGTGTCTGTACCTACATTGAAGAAGAGTTATAAAAATAGAAATATAAATAAAAATTTTTAGAATAATTTTCTGTCTGTCTGTTTGTTAGTTTGTTCGCGCACATCTCCAAAACCACTGAACGGATTTGGATGCGGTTTTCTTTATTCTTATTGTAATGACCCTGGTCAACATATAGGCTATAAGGGGTGTTAATAAAATAATGTCCATGCCAAAAACAAAGGACAGAGTTGAATAAACGCGGGCGGAGCCGCGGGCAAATAGCTAGTATTTTACATATTCAGTTAACTTGGCAGTTGATTACGTTTTGGGATATATTGAGCACAAAATGAAATTATTATTAGTACCCAAAACTCCGAGGTTTTTCAGTTTATATCAAGATTTCATGTATTTTCATAACCAAGAATTAAAGAATTATATTATTATTTAAACTTTATATAGATTTAGATATATGTAGATTTATAGATATAGATTTCTTTAATTATGTATAAAACTTACCAAAACTACGAAAATGGCAGCGGCGAAAAATTTCATGTTCGTACACTTAGTTTTGCGATTACCAGAATCAGAATATCGTTTTTTTTTCGCAAATTGAGATTATATACCAAATTTCAAAAAATATTTAAACAGGTGTTTTTAGAAATTTCTTTTTAGCGATATTTTGATAAACAATTTTTTAGCATTGTCTGGTGTGAAAAGGTTATTAATTAAACATTAAATCATGCTTTTAATGTTTAATTAATAACATAAATACATTGACTGTACAGCAATAAATATGAAATTTATTGCTGTACTGTCAACTGTCCAAATATTATTATTTTGTTATACTTATTTTGCAAACAATCATCGTACCATCAGTAAAATACAAGCACTCCACATTATGATTGTTTTCTTCATTAATACTCCCCTCTTTATTTATTCAATCATTTATACAACTGTAGAGAGAAATCCCTAGAAACTACTACGACTCGGTGTTTGCTGTTTGCTCTTAGTGTGTTAGCAATTAGTTAGCTGGCCTCCCACAAGCGGGTACCCCCAGTTAATTGAGAAGGTTCTTGAATCACACGAAAGGGCTGCGGTAGCGCTCTGTCGTACGGACCATCGCGAGTGACAGTGATCGGCGTTCGAGAGGTGGTTCACCAGCATCTATAGATATCTGTAGTCCATAGCATCATTCACTCAAGCATTCGTCAGATAGCCGCAGCATTCAGCTAGCCTACCTGAACATACAATCAAAACCAGCCAAGTTAAGTGAGTCTGGCTTCACTCCAGCATTCATTGGGTAGCCGCAGGATACAGTTTGGTCATCACACCATTATACACCAATCAAAACATCATCTTCGCGGCAAGCTCAAGTCATTCACTCAGTCATCATGGCAGATGTATTATTCAATCATCAAGGTGAAATTCTCCGAGAGATTGAGAGCGTCAACACCAATTTCAAAAAGGACAGTGCGGCAAGAAAAGCCACCGAATACCTCTTCAAGCGGGTGGACACACTGGATCTTCTGTGGAGAGAATTTGACCTCAATAACACTAAACTGCAATCGTACGAAGACAAAACTTTCGACTACTTTTGCCGCAACATCTATAGGGAGTTGAAAAGTTATTATGAAAAAACGAAGATTATGATTTCGTCATACAACAAACCGAACAAGCCAAAGCCAACGGTACAATTTCATCTACTGATCTTCACGGTTGCAAATGAAGTAGGGCAGCTATTCAGTCAACATGGCACAAACTTCAGAGCCTTCGAGCGCCTCATAAGCAGGGTCAACGACAGCCGTATGGAGGAGAAATGTGAGATAGGAGATGAGTTGAAAAAGCTACAGCGTCTCTGGAATAGCATTGACCACCTTCATTTGCGCATAGATAACATCTTGCAAGGTACCAATGCGAATTATGAACACGATTTTGAATCTACAGAGCGTTGGTACCTGGAAATTAAGAAGAAGCTGAACAGCAAACTATTTTCCTTCGATTATTCTCCGATATTCCCGACTTTTTTGGAAAGTACACTCAGTGGCCCACATTCTATGACATGTTCAACGAAGGAATTCACAAGAGCAAGTACTTGACCAAAACTTAGAAGATGCAGCATCTCAAGAGTAAGGTTAAGGGAGAAGCCGAACGTCTCATACATCACTTCAACATTACCGCAAAAAACGATGACACGGCATGGAATCTTTTAACAAATCGATTCAACAATCCCCTGGTTCGATTTACCAATCATATTGAAGTCTTTCTTAACCAACCAGTCATTCAAAAGCAAACTTCATATGAACTCAAGAAGTTATGCGACACAACAATGGAGTGTATTTTTGCCATTCATAACCTGAGAATAGACACATCCACTTGGGATCCTATTCTAGTGCATCTGGTATCAAAGAAGCTGGATGCAGACACTTATATCAATTTTCATATATCTCATTTTACGCCGAGAGATTTACCTATGTTCGATGATTTCATGGCTTTCATTGAGATAAAATTTATCGCTCTCGAAGCTAATCAAAAGAAGGGCAAGGAACCTGCAGCATCCGTCAAATAACCTCACCAACAACAATCGCTGTACAAAAAGGGCAACTTCAACTTGCGAAAATCATTTACAAAACCATCAAGCTATTGTGACATCACACAAGCATAAACGACTACTTTGTGGCCTAAATCACAAATTGTTCCAGTGTAAACGTTTTCTTAATCATACTGCTTACACAATCATGAAGACGATTGAAAAACTTCATATTTATCAAAATTGTCTTCAAAAGCATAATGACACAATATGCCCATCGCGAAAAAAATGCCAGATTTGCTATGGAAACCACAATACAATCATTCATTACGCAGCGGTTTCCGTGTCAACTAACCTAAAACCGCCGTCCGTACCTACAGCAACGGCGTCGTCATCGAACTCATAGTCCCACCAACATAATGTAAATTATGTTTCGAACGAAGATGAAGAAATTCTACTCAAAACGTTATCACTTAATATTAAGGCCTCCGATGGTTTATTCATCAATTTCAGAGCTCTTCTGGATCAAGGAAGCCAGATATATTTGGTTTTTGAAAACACCACCCAGTTGTTAGGGTTAAGGCGTCAACATTATCGGGCATCGGCACAAGCTCAAAGCAGAGCAAAGACAAAGTAACTCTGGAATGTAAATCAATCTATGGTAACTGCAAATTCACTACCGAAGCTCTAGTCGTAAACTAGAGTTATCAGCAACCTACCCAGTACCAAACTAAGAAAAACTTTATGGGAACATCTTCAACATACGAGATTGGCAGATCCTCAGTACCATGTGTCTAAGCCTATAGACATCTTACTTGATGCGAGAGTCTACTCCGAAATTATTATGAGCGGACTCGTCAAGGGTGCACATTAATCATCCATAGCGCAACAAACGAAGCTGGGCTGGATCCTAACAGGTCAAGTTCAGATATTTGCGTGCAATATCGTTATCAAAAATCTTGATGACATCAGGAAGTATTCGGAAGTGGAAGATATCAATCAATCATCCGGTCCTTTAACAGTCGATGAACAATACTGTGAGGACCACTTTCAAGCAAATATCCAAAGTCTGACCAGGCTTTGAAGAGAAGCTAGGACATTCAAAACCTAGGACTGTTGCACAATTTATTCAACAAGAAAAGAGGATAGCCAAAAGTTCGTCGTTATCAGAGGGGTAAAAAAATTTAATGGATGAATACGAGCAATGGGGTCACATGCAGCCGGCTGAATCACAAAGCACCGGTGCAGCTTGTTATTTATCTCACCACGCCGTACTAAAGTTGGACTCAGCTACGACTGCCCTGTGTATTGTATTCAATGCCAGTTCAAGGACATCATCAGGACTAAGTCTCAACGACCTGATGGAAAACGGACCCAATCTCCAGCAAGATTTACAGTCACTCATCTTAAAGTGGAGACAGTTAAAATACATCATCACAGCAGACATTGAGAAAATGTTTCGTCAAATACACGTCAGAGAGGCTGACCAGCATCTTCAATCAATCGTATGGAGAGACTTACCTCACGACCTACTTCGAGAATACCATCTCTCTACAATCACTTACGGCACAAAGGCCACACCGTTCCTCGAAATGAGAACGTTACAACAAACAGGCCGAGATAATGCTGCCATATACAAACTAGCAGCTTTTGCGTTAGAGAACTCCTTTTATATGGACGATCTGTTGGCTAGAAGTAACTCAATCAATCAAGCAAAGAAACTGTAACATGAACTATTAATTGTTCTGAAGAAAGCTGGCATGAACCTTCGCAAATGGTTCAGCAATGAACCTAAACTCATCAAGGATCTACCATCAGAGCTACTACTCTGGGAAAGTGCTGGGACTACAATAGAATGCTTCGTCGGATACTTTAACATTCTCAAACAAAATTGATTGTGACCCAGACAAGACGCAATATATTAAGTGACAGTTGTTATCCGACGTAGCTAACATCTACCACTACCATCTTTTGAGCTGGTACCAACCCCTTACAATCAAAGCGAAGATTCTATTTAAAAAAAAACGGTCGTTGAATATCTCATGGGACGACGAACTGTCAGAGAGGTTCTCCAAAGAATGGTCACAAATAAGAGATGACCTAAAAACCATTCCAAAATTCTCAATCCCAAGATACTTGGGCGGCATAGATCACTAATTTCAAATACATGGATTCTGTGACGCTTCGGAAAAGAGTTACGCATATGCAATATACATAGTAACACTCAATCATAAAGGAGAATCCAAATCAAAATTAGTGGCCGCTAAATCAAAAGTCGCGCCATATAACAAGGAAGTCTGTCTGCTCGAGCTCCTCGGTGCAGTGTTGCTGTCGCAGCTGATGAAAACATTAAATTTTCTGGGGACGTTTTTGACGTTTTGTTCAAGTTTTAGTCCCATTCTGTTCACTATTTACATCGCCTCACCTTCAATGCGTGAGCGATGAAAATCGTAGGATCTGAATTTTTCTTCACTTTATTTGTTATCAATTTTAAATTTTTTTTTGGACCTAACGAACGGTAAATTTGGTTTGAAAAACACATAAATCCTTTTTATTCTTTCATTCGTAATTTTTTCTGTCCGTGTAAATGTGGAACATCACTAGGGATCAATAGAAACACAGATGAAAATGGGCAGACACCATGAAAAAAATCGTTTTGTTGAAAAGTTTTTCACTAAAAAGCGAGATAAAATGCAGTTTATTGCGAACATAAGTGTATTCCACATGAAGATTAAAGTGTCTAGAATCGATTTATATGAAGTTTTTGGTGAGAGGTTTCATCCCAAATGGCTTGTTTACCTAAGAGCACAATCCGAGATGATCATAATATAAAACAATTATGATTATTCATGATGCAATCACAGACGGGCAATGGACATAAAGTATTCAAAGGGCGTAAGAGCGTAATAAATTATAACAACCTGATAGATATACCTACCTGGCAAAATTTGACGTCGCTATGTAACAAAACTATGGTTATAATACTAATGGGCATTAAAGCCGATTCTAAAAACTATCATTTTTGTTTTAGTGCTGTCAAAATTTTAATTTTTCTAAAGTAATTTAGCTTCTGAAGTATTTTACAATGAAGAAAATTTAGTTTTAGCAGAACTAAAACTAAAATTAAAGCCTTTAGGATTGGCTTCATTACTTCTGAACTTTTTATGTTTCCTTTACTTTTAATTCTATAGGATCACTACTGTCATCTAGCGGAAAACTCTAGAACTATTATAAATGAACCCACGTCAGTTTTACTAAGTAAACAGTTTCAACTCTTGACTTCGATTTCAATGTCGATTGTATCGACTGTAAACAGAGCCTTTCTTAGTTGTCAGGCTGTGTTACTAGATAGCGCTGGTAGTCTCTAAATTAGAGGAATTATGCCGGCTTCTCACTTGCCCTGCGGTCCGTAATAGAATTACATAGATAAAAGCTATGAATGAATTAAAGTGTGAGCGATGACTGGTCCGTAATTTGTGAGCTAGCAAACGATGTGAAAGATAGCTTATGATTCGGACCGCATTAAAAAAGATACATCTTAACCATAACCTCTTATCACAGAATACAATACGATTATTTGATTTTATTTCGTCAAAGTGCCGTGATTCGTGATGGAACAAGAAGAGTTTGTAGCACTGTTCTTTAACGTAGACTCAGATAGCGACGAAAAAATATATATACATATAAATTCTTCCTTTTCGACGAAAAGTTCCACACGACTTTTCATTTGTTTCTCTCATGGCCGAATAAAACATATACTATGGTTTGTCTGATCTGAACTGCTGAAATAATGGAGCGAAAACAATTTTTGATATTCCATTCCGTTCAACGCTTACATCGCCTCACCTCCGTCGCATGAGCCATGAAAGTCATACGAATGAATGAACGCATTTGCTTCACTCATGGATTATTAGCCATTCACCTCATTCATCCGTAATCGATTTTAGCGAAATAATTCTATTTCGGAACGCGGGGTTGGAATGAATGAATGAATGAAGGAGCGTATTATATTCGTTATGAGCGTTGAATATTCGTGTAGGTATTTGCTGTTTTGCCCAAATAGAATCATGGAAGGGAGGAGGGGCCTATTTCGTATATTCGTTTTCGCTATTTGCTGTATTTGCCAAATACGCGAATACCGAATACGCGTTTCCGTCCTGTTGTCAGTTTTTGGTACGTACCTACCTATAGTACTACTTTTTAGGGTTCTGTACCCAAAGGGTAACCAACGGGACCCTATTACTAAGACTCCGCAGTCCGTCTGTCACCAGGCTGTATCTCATGAAACGTGATAGACAGTTGAAATTTTCACAGATGATGTATTTCTGTTGCCGCTATAACAACAAATACTAAAAAACAGAATAAAATAAATATTTAAGGGGGCTCCCACACCACAGACATGTTTTTTTTTTTGCCGTTTTTATAGATAATGGTACGGAACCCTTCGTGCGCGAGACCGACTCGCACTTGGCCGAGTTACTATAGTTACTTGTTCTCGTAGTGAAGTAAGTAAGTGTATTACCCATTTTTAACACGATTGATGTGAAATTTCGTATACATGATAAATAGGCGATAAAATACAAACAAAAATAAAAAAGGTTGACATTGGGTCACTACACTACAAAAATAATATTGGTTTTTACAGCACGTAGTTGCAGTAGTTCGGAGATAAATAAATAAAACCCTTGAAAATGAATTAATTATTCGAAACCGGTTGGGTGTATAATTATAAATTAAATATGTGAAATAGTGTACAAGTGAGTTTTATTAAAGATGCTTTCCAAGTTTCAACAAGTGCCGACAATCGTAAGTATAAATTATGACATTGGGTTGACTCATCTGATATATCTTATCCGATGAGTCAACCCCATGTCAACCTTATGTAAACAACAACGTCAAAGATTATTAATTTTGTTAGATTATTTTCAAATATAATAAAATAATAATAAATCGTTTTTTTGGTTAAAATTTAGTATCGTTTGGCAGGCGGAGGGGGGAGTGGGGGTGGGGGGAGGGTGGGGGGGTGGACCCCTACCCCCTGGTACCCCCCCCATTAAAAGGTAATGCATCGTTTTTTTATAATTAATTTTTTACTTTCTTGAGGTTATAATCAACAAATTCAGGTTATATTTTTAAAGTAAAGGTGGGGGGAGATGGAAGAACTTCCTTATAAACTGGGAGTGCAGAAACCTCCCTTCTTTTAACCTTGAACCTACCAGTGCAGAAGTAAATTTTTGAACCATTTGAACCTATCAATACTGAAGTCACTTTTATTTCACAAATTCACTTCTGCATCGGCTACGGCGCTATGGGAAGTGCAGCCCCTTCGCCCTCGCGTAACAAAGCACAGGCACCTGTGCTCGCCTCCACAGCTTCGGCTTGTTGGTCGCCTTCGGCGACCAGCCTCAGCCGCTACGGCTCACGCAGGTGCCTAAGCTTTATTACGGCGGGCGGGGGCTGCCCTCCCTTCGCGCCTTCGGCTTTTTATATACACTCTAGGGGTAGTAGCCACAAGACTGTATAGAGTCGGGGTGCTCTGATTCGGTTTTGAAGCAGATTTAACCTATTTTAATCATGAAGTGGGGTACACTAACCTCCTTTTGAGCAGGATTTCAATCGGGAATGCAAACAAGTCCAGGAAACAAGCCAAAGTCGTCGAAGAAAACCAAAACAAAAACACCACACAGCACAGGGAGAACATTCACGGAACTTGAGGAGAAACGGAATGAATAAACGAATTACGAATGACAGTAACACATGACGCATTTTATTTTTTTGCGTTCCGTTTCATCGTTATTGCACAATATTTTGCACCACAGACAATAAACTTGGTTGTGAAACGCCCATTTTAACGTTCCGTTTTCGCCTTTTACCTGATTTTAGGTAAGAAACAATTTTCATTTATTTCTCGAAAAATGTGCATTACCTTTTAATAAGTGTGATAGCGTTATAATCGGGGACCCCCCCTTTACCAGCTTTAACCACTTTCACCCCCATACAACTGCCAAACGATACTAAATCCAACCCGTTTTTTTTTTTAAGAAAGCCTAACACGAGTAATACAAGTAGACAACAGTCAGATGATATGCCCAAATACAGGGCACAAGAGTTAAAACGAACTCACGCATATTATAAAATAAATGAATATTTGGATGACGGTGAAGCATGGTGTTACAGTGATAATGATATTTGTCATGACAGTAGTTTATAATTTAATTAAGTACCTAGTATAATTTCCTAATTTATGATTCCTCTAAAGTCAAAATTAATTAATTAATTACAGAATGTAAAAGGAAAATAGACTATATGAGACAGGTAGACAAAAATCATAAATTAAATAAACCTTTAATTTAGTTCATGTACATTTAGTTATTATTTTATTACACAATATATTTTTATAAGATGAACTTTTGACTTGTGAAAGGTGTATTATATATATCTACTTTGCAAAATAAACTATTTGAATTTGAATTCTCGAATATGGCACCAAAATGGGCGAGGATTTTGGTCACAATCATAGATATCCGATATCCGTGGTTACAAGGCAGAAAACAATAACCGATAGGGTAAAGGTTGCGATTAACGAGGTTGATAAATTTTTACTGATTAAATAGTTGTAAGTGTGGAAAGTGCCACTTTCCACACTTAAAACTATTTAATCAGTAAAAATTTCAAGCTTTCAAAGTGGATATTCACTCACTGAAATCTGCTGAAACTGGTCGGTTATTCCGATCAAAAATAGTTATTGAGGTGAGCCGTTTTGCAATAAACAAAATTGTAGCGCCTGGCAAACGATTCGCGCCTAGTATTGTATCAACTATGCTAGAGGTATGTAGCATGCTTATGTATATTAGCCCTGTATAATATATATATATATATATATATATATACCTTACGAGTAGTAAATGCTCCTATTAGTATAAGAATTGTTCATAATTGTCTTAACTGGTGCATGATGTGGATGCCTTTAATTAAGAAAACAAATAGCTGTATACATTTTAAGATTATTCCATTTAAGTAAGTTTATTGTATTTCTTGTTGGTGTTCCTAAATAAATAAATAAATAAAATAAAAAATAAAATATATTTTAATTAACGTTTATAAATAATTTATATTTAACTTTTACGAGCTTTTGATTATTTATTATTATTAAAACAATTTTTTTTACATTCGACTGATGACGGCCTCATGCCGAGGGCCGAAATATATCGAGTTATAATTTTTTTTTTTTTTTAAGTTACTCAGCTGATGCCGGGTCCAGGTTGGACCCGAAATATACCTTGAGATAACAGTATTTATATTTAAATTATCATATATATTTATATTAAAACAAAAAAACATTTAAAGATTTTACAGTGTATTTAATTTTAAAACATAAAAATATACTATAACTACTCGTATCTTTCAAATGTCATCAATTGTTTCGTAGTTTTTTTTCAAGTCTATTATTTATAAATTAAATAAGAACCGGCACATTTACCATTTGAAATCGGCTATTCCGCTAAGTCACCAACAAAAAAGGCAATATTTGAATGAAACCTCTAATAGTTTTTCACCAATTTCGGACAAGAACGGGTGTATCATAGTGAAACAGTTATCTGAACTTAAAACAGCAACGTAATGGCGGACTGGCATTTTGTGTCCGATTATTATTATTTTGTGTCCGATAAATTTTCACATTTTATGTAATTTAAATATTGGATCTGCAATATCCAAATTGCCGGAGAAAATTTATTCATTATTAAATTTTAATGGGTTATTGAATAATCAATTTACAATATATTACAAGTGCAAATATTTTATTTGCGAATATTACCTTTTGATAATGTTTGAAATAACCTAACATATTTCAAACCACCTATGTGTGGTCCAGTAGTTTGAATGTCTCGAGGTCGCGGGTTCTGATCCCGTAGGGTCACGTTTGTGTTCAGTCTGCGTACTTCGGAAGGCACCTTATGTTGTGGATCAACAATTGTATTGTGCCCGAAGTACGGCGATAGGGCTCGCTACCCTGATGGGACATAATAGTCGTCGTTGAAATGTGGCTGTACGAGTGTGGACCGTGACTTAAATATGCACTCAAATTCAAATTTCAAATTCGAAATCATTTATTTGTGAGTCACATGTTAAATAGTAATTAGATAGGTACATTAGTTTCGTCTCTTCGTGCTCTGCCACATGGCGTACAAATATTTACAGAAAAATTTAAATATACAAAATACATTCACATTTTAAATATAAATAATTATTACTTAATTTATTTATTTATTTATTTACTTTAATTAAAACGGACAAACCAATTACAATAATGAAAGATAGTAACACAAACACAAAACGGTACAATCAACTAAAATAAATAAGAATAACACATAAAGTCAGAAACAGGCCTTCTCACAAAAACACAAACACTCTGACAATATTTTCTGCCATCCATCAGCAAACAGATCACAGTCCTGATTGGCGTTTAGAAGAGCGTTGAGGGTGAGAAGAGTACGCGGAGTTAGATCGCGCCTGTGCGCGACACGACGGCACAGCGAAAAACCTGTGCTTACGGCCGCGAAGATAATTAGTGAAAAATCGACACATCTTACCATGCAGATCCGGAGCATCAATATCTCCCCGAAGAATTCTACACATGACCGCAAGCTAATATAGTAAATTGTAATTAACATGCGTATACTTTTTGACTCATTGTGTATCGGATAAATATTATACACAATAATAAGTTTTGTCGAGTAAGAAGTTTTTTAGATAACTTTTAAACATTTGGATGTCCTCCGCATCTCTTATAGCTTTTGGTAACTTATTATTTATAGATAGGGGTTGGTGGGGGTAGAACATTTGGTAACTTATTATTTATAGATAGGGGCTGGTGGGGGTAGAACATTTGGTAACTTATTATTTATAGATAGGGGTTGGTGGGGGTAGAACATTTGGTAACTTATTATTTATAGATAGGGGCTGGTGGGGGTAGAACATTTGGTAACTTATTATTTATAGATAGGGGTTGGTGGGGGTAGAACATTTGGTAACTTATTATTTATAGATAGGGGTTGGTGGGGGTAGAACATTTGGTAACTTATTATTTATAGATAGGGGCTGGTGGGGGTAGAACATTTGGTAACTTATTATTTATAGATAGGGGTTGGTGGGGGTAGAACATTTGGTAACTTATTATTTATAGATAGGGGTTGGTGGGGGTAGAACATTTGGTAACTTATTATTTATAGATAGGGGTTGGTGGGGGTAGAACATTTGGTAACTTATTATTTATAGATAGGGGCTGGTGGGGGTAGAACATTTGGTAACTTATTATTTATAGATAGGGGTTGGTGGGGGTAGAACATTTGGTAACTTATTATTTATAGATAGGGGTTGGTGGGGGTAGAACATTTGGTAACTTATTATTTATAGATAGGGGTTGGTGGGGGTAGAACATTTGGTAACTTATTATTTATAGATAGGGGTTGGTGGGGGTAGAACATTTGGTAACTTATTATTTATAGGTAGGAGGTGGTGGGGGTAGAACATTTTTGTGAAAGAGTGCGGTTTGGTGTTGACAGCTACAGAACTTGTTTCCGTAGCGTTTGCTTTTAAAGTGGTCAAAAAGATTAAAATTTGATTTAGAAAATATCATAAATATACAGTGACGGGATTGTAAGTATTTTAATTTTCTCTGCTCCTAATTTTACTCATAGCACGAATGCACCTTTTTTGGGCTTTGAAAATTGTTTCCCTGTTTGTTGCGTTGCCCCAAAATATAATCCCGAAACGAAGGGAAATAACCTTTGTAGGCAGTAACTATTTTAGTTAGGTTGTGAAGTGGATATAAAATGTATTTAGCTTTGAGCATATGTGGTCAATTTGGGCTTGCCATGTCATTTTCCTATCTATGTGTAGACCTAGAAATGTTTATGTTTCAGTTTCTTCGATTTTATTGTTAGTGTACTCGTATTTTATGTCAATAGGAGTATTATTAACTTTAAACTCTCGCGTTTCGTACACATTATAATATATATAATCGGGTCTACCGCCATCAATTTTTACCTTTTTACGAAACGGGGACACCGAAACTTTTGTCTCGAAACGTCGGGTGTCCCCTTTTCGTAAAAAGGTAAAAATTTATCGCGGTAGACCCGATTATATATATTATAAGGAGTATTATTAGTTTGTTGTTTAAATGTCATTAGTTTTGTTTTGTCCAAATTTATTAAAAGTTTATTATTGCTAAGCCATTGTATTATGTCTTCCAGGGTAGTGTTTATTTCGCTTTCAAATGTATCTACATTTTCACATTTAAATAAGAGAGTACACTGTGACAGTACATCGGCAAATAGAATCATGGGATGTTTTGTGACTTGAGGAAGGTCATTTATGTAGGTCAGAATGCACTTGTCTGCACTTGACGTTATTCTTGTTCAATATGATCAGTAACACATATTAATGTCAAAGATTGTTATCACGTCCTTTACACACGTTGAAATTGTGGTATACTTACATTACATTCATTTTCACAAGAGAATCTGAAAAACCTGTTTACGAAATACAAACAAAGACATTTGAGGACAAAATTAGTTATACAACAATTACACACATCCAATTTTGGGGTCCACTATTTTGGGGACACAAATTGTGTAGCTAAATAGTTTGCAGCTTTGTCTTACAGATATGGAGGTGAGAATCGGTCGGCAAATATGAGTTTGTCTAAAAAAGTACTGGTGCTAAACGATGCCTGTTTTCAATTTGAAGGCTTTATTATTGCGAAATACAAAAAAATATAGGTCGTCATGGGGCTACCGACAGAAGTAAAAACTTTACTGTCAAAAAGCATGTTGGTAACGGTGACGCAAACCCATAAGATTTTCCTCTACCAAAAATCGCCCAAGAAGTGTTCACATAAAAAAAAGCATTGTCTTTATTTCAGGATACAGGATCCCATAAACAATAATATGAATGAACAAAAGTATACGAATAAATGATTTACGCAACATCTGGAGTGATTCTGAGCAGTCTGTCAGAATGACATTCAAATTTTTGATTTTTTCCATTCGAAGTAAACACACGATACATAGATGGCACTAGTTGCCGGAAAATTATTGATCAAAAAAGTAATGCAAACTTACAAAACAGGTAAAGTACCTAGCATTATCATAAAAAATATCTGCTCGAATTTCAGCTGTTCCCAAATAAGCTAATCCAAATCAGCCTCTCTTATAAAATTATATCTTATATACCGGGTCTAAATAGACAACTATCATTAAACGATATTTTATATACCGGGTCTAAATAGACAACTATCATTGAACGATATTTTATATACCGGGTCTAAATAGACAACTATCATTAAACGATATTTTATATACCGGGTCTAAATAGACAACTATCATTAAACTATATTTTATATACCGGGTCTAAATAGACAACTATCATTAAACGATATTTTATATACCGGGTCTAAATAGACCACTATCATTAAATGATATCTTATATACCTTGTACATACAATATTATAAAGTAAGTTACGTGGATATGTTTATGTGGCAACTTTGTTCAGTATGATCAGTTAAGTATTTGGTTTCATCTTAGATATATCTCCATTTACCATCCTGTATAATGTGTTTAATAAAAACGGTAACTGTATTATTCTTCCCTACATACTCGTATATCGACCCACATGCAACTCCAAAACGGTGAATGTCAAGGGAACCCCAACGAAAGCGAACGACCGACGGAACCACGTGCTAGCATCTCCAAAGACGACGCAGACGGACCATAGTTTTGGGTTCGGACCATAAACTGAGGCCTGACGAGTGAACTCCAGTTTATACCGTCCATGTTGCAGCTAATGGAAAGAATCGGGAAGTATTTAGAAAGACTGAGGGAACAATCATCCTCGGATGTTAAAGTGCCGTGATTGTTGGAGAGTTTCTGAAGAAAACAGTTTCACACGTCTGCTATCAAGCTCGTCTCGAGTGTTAGACGATTACTACAGATCTTCTTTCTTTTTTAACACACCTCCGCTTCTTCCACTTCACACATCTACTGCGTTATATACGAGGTCTTCTATTACGTTTAATATTATGTTGGTCCTTCTTCAGTAGACACGTCAAAGGTTGAGCTCAGCTTTTAATTTTCGCTCCACTTCCATATTCTTGTCACTACACTAAAATTATATTCATAAACTTTAATAGCAACATACATTAGCCAGCGTCACTACAAACACCCTGTCCTCGGAATATGGCGGGAACCTTATCTGGTACTCGCTAAAGAGACCATTTTAGTCTCGTGGGAGTTTCTTTTTTGGTCCCAGCACGAAGTGATTAAAACAGCAAGACCACTTGTTGAATTGCAACAAAGCGGAGATGTACGGATGTTCATGGTATTAACATTTCTAAACGTTTTTATACTCGACTCAATACACCAATTTTGGTTGTTGCTGGACTTAACGATACGAAGTTAATGGACTATTTTTGTGACTTTCCTCTGGCGTTAACTTGTGATGAGTAATAACAACAAGGGTCGACGTCAATTTAATATGTTGTTTTATTTAAGTTTATTAATGCCATACTTTTCATAATTGACTGCTCTGATCTAACATGTTTGTGCAATAAATACAGACTTGTCATAAACTACATATCTCATACCTAGTGTATCATACGTTGCAACGTTACGACTTGCCTTATCTTTTCTAAACAGCTTTTTCTATTCTAAATATTGTGTAGTTTATTAATCTATTTTGGTAAACCAAATGTATAATTTTTTAAATGATTGCTGGTGCTATTGTTTACAACTAGTTAAGGACTTTTCTTTGAAAATTGTTTTGCAGAAGAGTTCAGCATCAACTGGTCCCTCTATTTTATCACCGCTGAGTCCAGGGCTACTGCAAAAGGCAACTCCTACGTCCCGTTATCTTACATAACTCTGATGAATGAACTTAGTTCTGTCCCATTTGGTTTGTTTACCTTCGTATTTGGTCCCCGATTGTTTTGGTACCGATAAGGTTGCGTGATTGAAAGTGGACGACCTTTTTGAAAAGTTGCGATGTCTAGTAAAGGAAGTACAACGACACCTAATAAAGAGATCGTGTATATGGCGGTAGAGTAACCTCGTAAGGGAATCCATATGTCAGTAGGTAGACTAGGTAGTAGGAAATTATACCGATTTTCAAAGGCTGGTGGTAGAGCTGATGCTGGGCTCGACTGTGGAGGTACCACCATCTTACTTGGAGACCCCCTCGAAGTAATTCGGGGGAGAGTAAAAAGACAGCTCAAAAGCAAAAAACCAGGAGGTCCACCATGCCTGGAACCGATGGATGGCGGTATATCCATCCCTATTAGCCAGGCCGTATATGGAACAGACTGGTGACGGGCAGTGGCGTCACTGGTGCGAGGGTACTGGCACCGCGCTCACCAACCCACCTGCCCAGCGTGTGTGATTATGGGCAATTCTTCCAGGATGACCGCCAGGAGTGGCAAAGTCCTGGAAAGGCTTATGTCCAGCAGTGGACGAACTAGGCTGATGGATGGATGGATGGATTGAATCATTTAATTTGTCTTATGTGTTCTTAGAACCAACTAGAATTACACAAAATACAGCGACATGCCGTGCAATACATTCTGTGATTGTGAATATTCAGACAATAAAGTTATTTACCGATTGCAGTCATGACCTCTCAAAAGCTTTCGATTCTGGGACCCCTCTGGGACGTACATATTTTTGTGGTTTCTTTTAAAGATTTCTCGAAACCGTTACCGTAAATACTGTAAAAGTACTTTGTGTACTTTTACAATTAGCTTCTTAATATCTAAAATTTGATACCCATATAGTATTTTTAAGATACTATTTTTTATTTTTCTCACTTTTGTTTTGGAAATATTTTGAACAATTTCAAATTTTTCATATTTATTTTACAGCGTAATATGTGGGTAAATTAATGCTACTTTTGTGCCAAACTTTATGTCTTTATCTTTAACGGTGCTAAAGTTATGAGGCTGTGACATACGGACGGATGGACAACGAGTCTCACCATAAAGGTTCCTTTTGTACCTATTAGGTACTACGGAGCCCTAAAAATGGCATCGATCCGTTGCTGCGTGAAAGAAAGACAAACAAATACACTTTCGCATTTATAATAACAGTGGGGATTGGTAAACAGGTGATAGGATGAAGAAAAAAAAAACGGCCAAGTGCGAGTCAAGTGTCAGTTGTATGGGAGCCCCCTTAAATAATTGTTTTATTCTGTTTTTTAGTATTTGTTGTTATAGCGGCAACACAAATACATCACCTTTGAAAATTTCAACTGTCTAACTATCACGGTTCATGAGATACAGCTTAGTGACAGACGGACAGCGGAGTCTTAGTAATAGGGTCCCGTTGGTTACCTTTTCGGTACGGAATCCTAAAAAGGAGAAAAACACTAGGTAAACCGGAACACACACAACAACAAAGTTTGACATATCCGGACCGTAGTATTTATTGGCCGGACTTATGCTAGCACCATTTGTAATTAGCTTTGCCTGTGGATCCCCATTGCAACTACACAAAAGACCTCGGGAATAGAAATGGCGACCGTTCTATCCACTTCTCACTTTGACACTCCATCTGTATGAAGATGTATCTCGCATAGCAGTCATATAATAGCAGCAACAATAGCATATTTTTAATCCCATACTGTGACGTAAATATGTCAGGTCCTCTAAAAAGGCCGCTTTGGATGAATCCTACTATGATTCCATTCTAATGCCGTCTCTTTTGCACGCGTGCAAAAACTCTGACTCCATGCTACTTTCAAATCATTTTATGATTCACCCAAGTCGGACTTTTTAGATCCCGGGATCCAGAAAAAGGCCAACTTGGGTGTTAACAAAAAGAATGACACTAATGTTTAGGATTTTTCATCTACTTTATTAATACTACATTTAAAACTAAAATAGTTGTTGATCCTGAAGGACTTCTTTACCAAGAGTGGATTATTCTTGCTTCTCTACTGCGGTCGGAATTGTGTTCGTAGTATCTGAAAATCAATGACTTCAATGTAGTTCTTACATTTATTTTGTTCTGTTTTAATTTTTAATTTAATGGCCGGTGTTTAAGAGCGGTTTCGCAACCGGAATGTGAAAACCCCCCTTATTCTAATTAACCGAATTAGAACACTTTAGTTCAAAATTCATCTGTTTCAAATAATTAGAAAATGGCGGGTTTTCACAATCCGGCTGCAAAACCGCTCTTAAGGGGAGTCGCATACTTTCTCTTCTCTACCGACAACCTAGCTTCAGACACGGCAGAAACACTTTCGGCTCTAGCGTCAATCCACCTCGCAACTCCTCGCAGTTACGTCGCAACTCCCGGATGCATCCGGTTCTTCTGACCCGAGTCCCACGGCGGCGGTTAATAAGACCCTGGCTGCCGTAAAATCTGTTTTTTTTTTTTATTATTCATAGTTTTTTTCAGGGATGGTTCGGCTGGAGGACTTAATGGTAGAAGTCCCCAACATTTAAATGATATTTCTTGTAGTACCACTGGTGTTGCCGGCCGGTCAAAGTTGCCAACCTTATGCTGACATGTAGGGTCTGAGAGGGTATTGCGGATCTGCTCTACGGTATGAATCTTGTTTCTTCCTAAATCATATATGTATATCTAGAAGTCGGCGTATTCCCTATGATATACCAATATGAGAGCGCCAACTTCTATAGAACATAATATGTTTCAGGAAGAAAGAAGTCTGCAAAAGTGTTATTTCGTAACCTTTGAGTATGCTCTAAGTTCGGTACCATCGTCGGTCAGAATATAACTAATTTAAACATTTTGTTACAGAATCCCTCGCTACGCTCGGATTCAACTTTAGAATCCTTCGCTACTCTCGGTATCCATCTTTGTGCCTCGAAGAGAATTCTTATTTTTTTCACTTGTTGTCAATCTACTCAGTATACCATGTTGATCACGGCTCGAGCGATTTTAGTATGAAATGAATCCCCAATAAAACGATTTTGTATGCAAATTTTAAAACCGATCGCTCAAAGTGATAAGACATGTTGTCGGTACAGTACTTTACTAAAATCGTTAAACATATACAGAATGAACCAAACGAATGCCCCTGAAGGAAAAATACCCTGAATTTAAAAATTGTACTTTATTTTTAAAATAAATTAAAACTGCACTTTAAAAAGTCACCTGCCTTAACCGGGAGCCTAACGGGCCGGTTAGAGTACTTTCCCTTTATGAAGCAGTCGTTTGATTCACCCTGTATACACAGGTATATTACCCTGTATATTCACCCTATATAGTACATTCAATTGGCTCATTTACCAGTAGTTAATAATTCTTCCGCATTTGGTACGCTCGTTGTGATGTCCTCAACTTCTGAAACCAACCAACCAAATTTAACTGTGACATAGTGATGTTCCTGACACTAGAGATGGGCTTTGTCATTATTTCACTTTGACATAGTGATGTGTATCTGACAATAGGGATGTGCCATTTGTACTCATGTACCTGGCACTAAGGATGTACCCGAAACTAGGGATGTGCCTGAAATTGCGGTTGTTCCTGACAGTAGCGATGTCCATGACCCTAGGGATGTCCTTCACACTAGGGATGTGCCAAAAAATCTGCTACATTTTTGGACTAAAATAATAGGGTATCAAAAAAGGTTGATTTTAAGTCAAAACTTTTATCCCATATCTCCGGAACAATAAATCTGGAAAATGTCTCGTTTTATTTTTGAGAAAAGCATTATACTAGATGCTTCGACCATTAAGTAGGCCTCCTAGACTCGTATATAAAAGTCTGTCCAGGAGGGCTCACTTACTGGTCTCTGCAGTAATGTACTATAACTTATTTAAGTTGTACGGAACCCTCAGGGTGCGAGTTCTACTAAAAATTATAATTTACTTTGAATAAGAATCGTTCAAGTGCGACGAGGACTAGTGTCTTGAGTGTTCTGTACATACCGTTTAACACACAAACTTTTTCCTGCAAACCATCCTGCACTGCCTTTCTACTGAACTCGGCCCCTTTTTCACATTTATATTTTTGGTGGGATAAATCTTACCTAGTCCATATCCGTGTCCGGCTAGCATGCTGAGCACCATCTGCAAAGTGTCAATAACTACTTTTAGTGGACAATAACAGCTAATAACCAGTTTTAGTTCAAAGCAGTCGATTCAAAATAAATTTGCTCATCCGGTCGAGTCGGATCATCCGGACTACATGTGCCCGGTTCACTTTGTGTTGAAAGGGTCAAACCAATGCTTATCTAAACGGGGTTAACAGTAGATTTCGTCATAATCTCGCCAACAGTCCGTTCACAATCCTAGTCTCTGTTTACTCCAAACACGCACGGAGCACCCTGGACAGTTACATAGACCAAGATCCAAGTAACTAACAAATCCTTCCACTTTAACGGTTGGTACGAGTACGTTTCGGCCGTGGCTGTCACCACCCTCGTGATGACACCATACCACAGATTATTATAGGCTAAGCGCTGTAGGCATACCATGAGTTTTGAACTCGATACATGTTAAGGCGTTCTTATCCCAGAAGAGTGACTCTCTGTCTTTTTCTTTACGTGTAAGGAGTAAAGAAAATAACCACACTTTTGTACTTTTTCGTTGTTTTTATCGGTTTTTAAATTGTTTAAAAATAAGGGATATGTTTATTAAAACCCACTTACGTGGTCGACCTAGAAAATTTAAAAAGCAATATTACCAGATATGTTTCATTAATAAAAGAGTGGAATTATGGAAATGGCATGATTTAAAAGGTCTTATTACATGCTGTGTTCGTGAATTATTTCTATCGAGCAAAGTTTATCTGATCGTGTAACACATGCGTGGAAGACCTAGATAAGGGTTCGAACTATATTGCGTATTTTTTTTTTGGAAGTTTTAGACGATATTTGAAAGTTCTATTTGACTTTGAAATTACTGATTTTGGGATAAGAGCGCCTTAACGTCTGCGTAAAATATTTATATGAGAAATTGTACAGCGCCCCTAACGGTTTACGTGAGGAACTAGAGTTTCCAATACATAATATTTTATCCAATAAAACTTATTGCCACTTTCCTTCAGGCTCGGTAAAGAAAGGCCAAGCGTGAACTCATTGTTTGCAAATAGACTCGGCGCACAGTCAGTTAGCCTCGAGTAACAAGATGTCATCGGTTCGTTACTTCAAAATAGACAGGGTTGGCTATTAGGCCGCCCTAGAAGCACGTATGTTGACCAAATTGACGACATACTGAAGAAGGGTCATGTCAGAAGTACCCGGAATAGAAGAGCTTGTACGACCAGATTGATGGATGTGGAAGAGGCGAAAGAGGTGTGTCTGGATCGTAGCAGATGGAAATCTTTAGTCTCTACCTACCTCTCTGGGAGACAGGCGTGATTATATGTATGTATGTATATGTAAAAAGAGATGACTCCATAATACCCTTTGAATTTGTCTCTTGATTGTATTGTAGAGGTACCTTAGCTACCTTGGATGAGAATTAAACTAAATATAACGATAAAAAAAATTAAGTCATAATACCACGGATTATATTAGGAACTGATGTAGGCATTGATATCGATTCGGTGTAGCACGTCTTAACTCATTTGACAGGACTAAACTTAATTTGAGCGTTCTGTCCTAGTCTTTCCGATAAAGAAAGAAAACGACAGGACGCTTAAAATAAGGTTAGTCCTGTCAAATAAGTTAAGCCCTGTTACATCGAATCGACACCAATGCCTAGATTTTTATTTTTTTGTAACAAAAGAACTAAGATCAATCTTTGTGCCAATCCATACTTACGTACTGTATTTCGGCGTGGGGAAGTGCTTGTAAATCATCTATGATAATGTTAGAAAGGGCACAAAGAGCCGTTCGCAAAGTCATGTTGCGAAAACCATTCCAATACCCAATTAACGCTCTTTTTGCAGACTCAAAAGTTCTCAGAGTACGACAACTTTACATTCTCAAAGTAGGCCCTATGCAACACCGACATATCATCAGTAGCCCTGAATATGAACACCTAATCACAAAACGAGTATTTTTGGTCAAAGGCCCAAAAGTAAATACTGAATTTGCCAAACGATTTAAGCCTTATGCATTTCCAAATGTCTACAAAATAATTTCAAATCATTGCAAAATACAGTGTTGCTCCATTTTGGAAGCTAAAATTAAAATCAGAAACTGTCTTCTAACACTAGACTATGATGAAACTGAAGCTTTGTTGGTAAAATGTATACTTGCGATTGTCGGCACTTGGTGAAACTTGAAACACATCTTGAATTAAAACACTTGTACTGTTACTCCGGTTGGGAGTTAACAAAAATAAAGTGAAACTACAGTACAAGTGTTTTAATTCAAGATGACTTTGTTGGTAACCCAAAAATTAAATATTCATGTATGTATACTTTATGTATTTTATTTAGTAATTTATAACACCCATTTATTTATTTAGTTATATCTACACTTACACTACACTTAACACACATTTATTTATTTTTTTATTATTTCTTTATGCATATTTTAGTATTAATTGTAATTAAATGTAACTGTACTTTTATTATTAGTTAAATATGTTTTTCTTAGGTCTAGTAGCTTAAAACAATTGTAAATAAACGTGTTTTTGTGTAAATTTTTATCTGGGAGCCCGCGTAACAGACTTACTAGTGCGGGCCCGCTGTGTAATTTTATTGTAATTTTGATTTTCTTATTTTGTTAAATAAATATTTGTAAAAAAAAAAGAAATAACCCATCAAAGAACGCTACAATGATGACTCATAACCTCATAACCAGAAACAACAAAAATCCTAAAGAAACTCATTTTAATATAATTATTATAAGTATTTACATATTAATTTATAGGCTTGTGTTAACTTGGTACTTGATAACGTTTCGGGAGATTAAGCAAATTATGAAAAATGTATTAGTACCTATTAATGCTACGAGGTTTTTCAGGGTACATTCGAGTATTCAACTGACAGATACAATTTATTCCTATGAATTAACTACGTTGGTTTCACTCTAACACCTTTTGTTTTATGAAATCGATATAGTTTATTCCTACGAATAAATTTTATCTGGCAATTGAAAAATCGGCCCTAAGGTGGATAATCTAAATAATGCACATATAGGTAGTTATTTGGTACAAATAATGCTTTAAGTTATAATGAGATATAAACAGTTACGTATAGTTTACTTATATAACGGCATTATAATTGTTTTTTAATGGAAGTGCTCGTAAAGGCCCACTTTTTATGCATCAAAACCGAACAAAAAGTCAATTATTTTGCCCTAGGGCTTTATTATTACTATTTTTTAATTTATTTACAATAGTTGGCTAACCTGCAGCCTTTCCTGCGTACCATAAATGTTGTACTTTTTTTTCCACTGTTTAACGGCTCTGGATACAGTCCTTTGAGCCAATCATAATTTAAAGTTCACAAGATTATATTTGTTTTATTTCCTCACACTATGCATTGAAAAACGTAGTATGATACACGGGCGTAAGAGCAATAAATTACTCGGTTACGTTAAATCGTCCTCGTAATTTATTCCTTTTCGCCCTTGTAACATAAACTACTATTATTTAAAAACTCACCAAAACAACGAAAATAGCAGCGGCAAAGAACTTCATGGTGGTTAGTTTTCTGGTTACTAGAAACAGAATGTTGCTGGTTGTAGCCGCAAACTGACATTTTATACCAAATTTTAAGGGACATTTAAACAAGTGTTTTCAAAATTCTTTTCACCCATATTTTGATAGGCAAATTTATAGCATTGTTTGGTACGATAAGGTTAATAAATTAAACATTTGCTTTATACATTTGAAATTTATTGTTATTTAGGTATCTAAGAATAATATTCGTTATTATAATATTCGTTATTCGGTATTATAAGTAGTTAAAAAGCTCACTTTTTCTCATTTAGTAGGGTATTTTGTTCTCGAAAATATTATTTCTCTAATATATTCGAGACAAAAATACCCTACAAATAAGGAATTTTTCACAAAATCACGCTTTTTGTATGGCGTGCAATCGCAATTTTCTTGCAATTTGGACTAATGTTTATTTTTTATTTCGGTCTAATTAAATGAAGTGATTATCAATAAAATGACTAAATTTGATTAGTTAAACATTTTTCTGACATGAAATTTTGAATGTGATTATGCTTCATTCAGTTCAATAAATCGTGTTAAACCGGCGACATTTACGGAATTATTATTTTTTTGACATAATAAATAATAATAATAATTTTTATTTAAAAAACAAACAATTTACACTTATAAATTAAAAACATCATCAGACTTAACCATAGGTTTTACATCAAACAAGCAAGATTAATCAGTATTTCTACCCTCCGTGCTAGTAAAACTGTAATACAGCAGGGTAGCTTTCCCGTCCTCTATATAGATATCATATCTAGATACATGATATGATACATTTTTTGTCAACTTTATATATCAGATGTCTTAGCAATTCTTTTTATCAAACTTTTTTAATTTCTTATTTAGGAATTAGGTCCTTAAAGTTGTTAACAATGTTATTAGTTTTCCGTATACAAGATGTGGGAGAGTGATCACTACAAAAAACAAAGTAGTATTTTGAAAATGTGACACATTAAATGTCAATAGCAAAGATTGGTCTATGTTCATCATGTATTCAACAGCAATAAAGAAATTTTAGATTTCTCGCTAAAATAAAAGTGTGAAAGGTTGTGAGCGTTCAAGTGATACAGGCATATTTCCTTTAAAACTTACGAATGAGGCATTATCTGAAAGAGTTTTTTTTTTGGGGAGTCGTACTTTTAAATATAATTAAGAATTGCTGACTAACTGTTATTGGTAATAAATGGTAACAGAAATAATCTAAATAAATATACATGATGTAAAACCAAACTCCTTTCGATTGTGAGCAACAGAAGTTACATCGTACTCTTTTGTGATATGAACTGATATGATATCCGTATGATTTACTTTACGTGAATAAAGTTAAGGTGTGTTAATTCGAAAACCATTACGAGATTTAGGTTTAATATTTTCGAAGTTTTGGTCTAAAAAACGTCATGATTGTGAATATTTTTACGAAAAGGCTGCAACTTCCATTTGCCCTCATGTGACATCACTTCAGTAATGGCTGTTTAGAAATGTGTCCTTTGCTATCAAAATAAATTTATAATAATTTGCTTCAGACTAATTTGACAGCTAGATGACAAATGAGTAGACAGACCGAGACAGACCACTTTTTTTATAAGCAATCACACATCACAATCAGTATAATGTCTAAAATTCACAAGTGACAAGGTCATCGGACAATTCTTTAAAAAATCATAAAAAATTATGGTTAATTTATACCAGAATAATGAAAACTATGTTCTAAAATGGCGTAAATTCTCTGGAAAAAATTTAAAAAAGGATCTTTTAAAAACTAAGCCATGGGAATTATCATTATTTTAACTGAATTTACTTTATTTTATGATGTTCAGTTTTCATCAAAGCTAATAGTGAATTTAAAGATCAATAATAAAATGTCAATCAAGACGCTTGTATGACACGCGCATGCGCCGTCACCACGTGACTATACTGCGATCATTTGCTATAGTTCATTTATTCTCACTTCCGGCGACACGTAGGAAGCAGGAAGTGCCACAGTTAGCTTTCGCGCCTTTATTGCATAACAATTGGCGACATCTACAGGAAATATGGGACATCTTTTGGTGTAATCTAAACACGACTTGGTTTTATTTTTAATGCTTATCGTAATTTTTTTTTTATATTTAGTTACGGAGCGTGTCCAACCCCCCTATTCTGTATCTTTAGTTGCCAACTGCACGAGGTGCCTATCATCAAAAACATAGCTAAAAACTGAAATTTCACAATTGCCTTTAGTGGGTATTGAACTATTAACAATCTGTGTCGTCACTTCAAGTGCGAAAATATCCTTAGGACATCGGAATTCGATAGTATATCTATGTTTTTGATGATAGACACCCAGTCCAGATGGCAACTAGAGATACACAATAGGCCCGCTGGGCTGAGTTCCAAGAAGAAAAGGCCGACGCAGCAGCTGTGAGCTACTTTCAACCCCTCATAACTCATTTCCTATTGATAGATAGATAGAAAAAGCTTTATTGGTGTCACACAACTAAAATACAATATAATCAATAACAAACAAAACATAAGTGACACCAAAAATGCCTCCACTCAGCATGTGTCAAAATGTAAATGTGTCCCAATATTGGACCTACGCAGTTGAAAATCTGCGTAAATGTTAAGGTTTCCAAATGTATCTAAAATCCTAAATTTCATTAAAACTTTAATAGCACCTGAGATATTCACATTTTATCACTGACTGATTGTCACAGGGTGTAAATTAAGTTGTAGATATGCTTTGTTTTGTTGGTTCTAAATAAGCTCTTCAAATATGGTTATACCGTTCTGTTGTGTATATATATACAACAGAACGGTGTAACCATATTTGAAGAGCTTATTTAGTCAATGGTATAGAACAACTTTTGCTAAGGAGCCAACCTCGAAATCTCGAAAAAAAAATCTGCCCTTCCATACATCTCGGCCGAGCGGCATTGCATTTTTCTATGAAAAAGTAATTTTTTTTTCGAGGTACAGGGTTTGTTCCATAGTAAAAGTTGTTCTAAACCATTGACTGGATATGCCCTTCAAATATGGTTACACCTTTCTGTTACACGTTGTATATACTTAATAAAATAACACGCAAGTTAATGTGAGATATATTTCGGGCCCTATCCTGGGTCCGGCATCAGTCACAATGAAATTGACAAAAAAAAAACTGTTACTGTAACCATCACCATTTTATCTATGTCTAAAGAAATTATGCAGAAATATTACTTTTACTTTCGAAATTATCCATCGCTATATAAATATAGTTTATAATAAAAATCTGCGTCCATAATACGTCGTACACAGCTTACGGATATCGTTAACGTCCAGATAAACATCGATAACCTTAATTTGTTTAGTCTCGTTATTACCAAAATAATTATAATTTTATAATTTTTATCCTATCCTATCAGTGTTGGCTTAGGCTTAACCCGTGGAGTGCGCACGCGCCGTCGCAACGGTGCACGTCCGCCGGACGTAGCCGCGAGGAAAGTAAACTAAGCTGATCGTCTCCCGCGCCATATTGGTGCAACAGCAAGCAGGTCAGGTCGAGTGGCATCATGAAACCAGATATTTTAGCTACTCGTATTTTGATGTGTTGTCGAGGCGATGAAGAGTATAATGATCGGTTTTGCGGTTTATACGGTCACCCCTACTACGAATTTAGAATTTAGCCATCGCAACAATAAGGCGAAAAAAACAAGCCTCTAAAATGATAGCGCCTGGCAAACAATTTGGCACCCTATGAGTGCGGAATCTTTATAATATCATAACATAATCGCTATATGTTTCCTGTAATCTTCAAATAAACTGGTAAATCTGCACATTTGTTAACAGTTTTTTTTTTAACAAAGGATAATTAGAATTCTGATAACAGATTATTGCATTTTTTAATCGTTCATTATTTGTTTTTAGTTGTTATTCAAGATTTGTCAATTCTCAGTTGATCGATTAATAAATAAATCCAAATTACTTCGTCAGCGAATACGCTGCCATCACTGGCATATTTTTATGATAGCTGTGGCCACCTTTAATTTCTTTCTCTTTGATTTAGTAAAGAGGAGATTTAAGGAGTATTCACTCAAATATTTGACGATTTTATCTCTGATACAACCTGCTACTTTTTAAAGCATAAATTCCAAAAAAAAAAAAACAGTTTCTAGATTACCTGTTGTAATCTGCCCTGAAGTTTTCAAACATGAATATCGATGACCTCCATTCGAATTCTGTCGGTGAACTCGCAATCAGCTTTGAAGAAAAGACGCCATGTTTGATGCTCCACTCACAAACCTCAATGCAAGTCAGGTGTAGTTGAATCTACCTTCAGCCCAGACTTGGAGTCGATGAGTGACTAATGAATGTTTACGTATCGAATACGGTGTGAAAGAGCTAGACGCGTGCTTTATCTAGATTTGAATGAAACCGTTTCTTTAGGCACTTGAAAGGATAACTAATTAGGCGAATTGAGATGGTCGCTCACTTTGAAAGGAAATTTGGTTCTGTATTCGAGTTGTTTGGTCTATCTTCAATCAATAATATAAACAGTTCCATGGCGGACTGACTGACCTAAACTGCTGAAGATAGAAATATTAAATTTTGATCATATGTTCTGTATAAGTACACTAAGCATGGATTTTTCGAAATTCGGTTAAACGAAGTGTAAAATTTGGTGTCGAAAATGCGCTCCCAATGGATTGAACGGTCTGTTTAAATCACAAATCACGTGGACAAAGTCCCGGGCGTCTCCTAGTAATTAGTAATATGATAGATTCACGATCTTGTCTGATAACTATTGTTTTGGCGGTATGAGATCTCAGCAGAGGCCTTGTCATAACCTGAATCGCTCTAAAAAATGTATTTTTCGTCATAGTTTGACTTCTCAGATTAAAATACAGTAGATAGTATAGTAAGAATATCATCTGAAGTGTCACTGAAGTAGAATTACAAAATGTGCAAAATGGCAAATTTTACCTTTAAAATATTTATTTTACCTGCTCGGGTTCAAAATGTTTAGATAGACTTTTTTTTATTCCTATTATATTGTGATTAAGTCTAACGGGATTACATTTTTAATTTGAGAATTAGTTAGAAAAGAATAAAAAGACAACCTACAAAACTCAAAAGTAAATGCGAAGACAGCGAAGCGGTTGCTATGTAAATACATTTTCGAGCCGAATGGAGCGAGGCGAACCCCCTAGATTTAACAGAAAATAAATAAACCGGCCGAGTGCGAGTCAGACTCGCGTACCTAGGGGGTCCGTATTGTGGATGATGAATTTAATTTTGTCATTTTTTTTCGTGAATTTCCCAACCGGTTTATTTTTCCTGTAATCTTTACGTAAACACATATTACCATGATTTTTTTTCATATTTTTGGGTCCACCAGTTTTGGAGATAAGGGGCGGGGCAAACAGTTTTTTAATATCTACAATTTGGCACCCATATTGTATTTTTAGGATAATATTTTTTATTTTTCTCACTTTTGTTTTGGAAATATTTTGAACAATTTAAAATTTTTGTGCCAAATTTCATGTATTTATCTTTAACGGTGCTGTGATGTTATGAGGCTGTGACATACGGACGGACAGACGGACAACGGAGTCCACCATAAAGGTTCCTTTTGTATCTTTTTGGTACGGAACCCTAAAAATGTGACCTTCCCATAAATAAAATCAGTGGGTATTTAAATTTTGTATTGGAAATTTAAGGTACTTTAGGTTTTGTAGCAGGTCACACGTTCGGGTGTAATAACACATTTCACAAATAAATTTTAAATATTTTAGTTCAGATTAATTGGATTTATTTACTATTATTATTGTTAATTTTTATTATAATTTTAAAGTAATTATAATCTTATTTAAGTTCCATTCGTTTTAAATTTTGTCGCTGAAGCAGTATGTGTAATTGTATAACACGATTTTAATTATTATTTAGAGCCCGTTAAAATTGTTTTTTTTTTTAACGTTTATTATATCGACGATGAAGTGACAAGAACTCCTAACTTACATTTTGGCCAAATTGAGTTTTCTTATGTAGATGAACTGAAAATGCAATTTTACGTGCACTAGCAATCACAGCTAAGTTGCTTCCCTACATTCATGTTGTAATCATTATAAATCCACGTAAGATGATGATGATTTTTCGTTTCCTGTAAAATCATGTTTTTGGAGATAGGGAGTTCTTGTCACTGCATCGTCGATATATATTTTAAAGGTGCGTTAGGATCGTAGCAGATGGAAATCTGTAGTCTGTGCCTACCCGTATATGTATCTATGTTCATTATATTAAAATTAAATTGTCTTTTTCGGAAACATAACATTTATAAACCTTTTCATAAACAATTAGCATTATGAAAAATAAATTTAAAAATTGACAGTAAATTCTGTAATAAATGTAAATAAATATTATCTAAAATAAATCGGACATGATCTTGTATTGGTGTTGCAAATACCTAAAGATGTATGCAGCACTGAGTTCAGTGCTCACAGAATCCCGCGCCGCCATCTTTAAATGTTTAGATTTCACAGTTTTTGCGCCAAACTGACAACTGTATAAGTTACACTCGATCGTCTCGAGTAATTGTAATTAACATAAGGTTTCCCGTAATAACGCTACAGGTCTCGCCAAAATGGCGGGAGTCAGTTTTTGTTGGACGCGTACGCGGAATATCATAAGCTCTGGGCCGCTCAGGCACACGGGGGCATTTTTCTTTACGCATTTTTAAGAATCTACGAGTAGTATTTTCTCGATTTTATATTTATGAAATAATTTTCACCAACCCAACCCCTCTTGGTGATCCTCCTGGATCCTGGAAGAGGGCATTTCTTGCAGGAGGGCCGCCAAAAGAGGCGGAATCCAGCTGGGTGAACAGGCTTATGGATGGATGGAGATATTTTATATACATAATATTATAACAACTGATACGAAAAATTTAAAATTGGATTTGCACATTTAGCTGCCTTTGTTATTGAATCAATAGTTAAATATTTCATTGACTTTATTGATTTGCATTGAATGCAATGAAGTCAGCTCTTATTTTAGTAGTGATATATTAGCAATGCAAATTACTAGTATTTCCAATTAAAATACAACATATTATTCATCAACTACTTACGAATTAATAAGTTTCTTCGAAGAAAATGGCAGCTAAAGATACTCTTCCGTCGTAATTAATTAAAGTGACTATTGACCATTGGTCCAAGTTGTTTTAAAAACTATTTCTAATATACAAGGTGACTTTTTGATCATTGTCCAAATTCATACTGGTGGCTTGGTAAGTGATCAGTATCATGGATCAATAAAAATTTTGGTGAAATTCGTAAAATGAAATTTCGACTCCCCATAGTGATTCACTCGGGACTGGAACTGAATTTATATGGGAAGCCGAAATTTCATTTTACGAATTTTACAAAAACTGTTACTGATCCAAGATACTGATCACTTACCAAGCCTCCAGTATGAATTTGGACGATGATCAAAAAGTCACCTTGTATATATTCAGGCTATAGCTGCTTGTCTATACGAACAACTTTTACTAAGTATGGAGCCAAACATAAAATAAGGATTGGCTCCATAATAATTAATGTACTTAGTGGTAAAAGTTGTTCGTAAAGACGACTACTAGCTCTATGTTGTCAGTTTTTCAGCAACTAAAACTACAGCATACAGCATATGTGTGGTACGCACACAGCATGCTCGGTTTGCTCCCACATTCCACACGTTTACACTGTTAAATCTGATTATCACTAAATACCCAGAAATTGTCATTTTAATGTAAAGTTAACAAATTTTATTTTATATGTTAGTAATTTTTTAGGCATTTAGTTTTATTTTTAAGTTCTAAATTTATTTATAATTTCTTTATATTATATTATAATTTAGAATTTATTATTTAGAAATATGTAATATGAAATTCTCTTTGCTTACGAGTTGGTGTCAAACACTGTAAGTAAGCAAAGGTTCTAATGTAAATAAAATAAATAAATAATACAGTCAGTAATTAAAAACAGTTCGTGTGCGCTTACAAGTATCCTGCGACCATCAGACAGGGTAGCGCCCGCGCCGCGCCGCTTGTACCAGCCTCCACGTATATTACCAACCAACACCCCTACGTACAAGTGACATACAGGTGACTATACTTCGGCCGAGATGTCTATGTATCATGGCTGTTTTGAAGTAAAATGGTGGTAGTACGTGTGAGGGTTTTTATGTTGTATGAGTACTTTTGATTGCACATCAGACTATTGAGATTTGAGATACGTTTCATTGGTGAAAATGCGGTGAAAACAAAGCTATTATTGGTCTTTTGGCAGCACATTAATGTTTTTTTTTTAAATAAAATGTAAGTTAGCCATTTTTTATCGAGTTTGGATAATAATTGAAACAAAATAGATATTGTTTGAAATTAAATGGCTATAGTTTCGAAGAATACTTAATTACTTACGTAAAGATTAATAATAGAAATATTCTATGCAAATGTAAAATTAGTATATTTCTAAAAAATACAGTTCTTACGACAAGATAGTAACATTTCAATTACAAATTCGAGTGCGTACACTCAAGATCACAAATGGCATGACATTGCTACGCGTAGTGCGCATGCGCACCGACTCATAAGTTTTCAGTTTTTTCTCAAAAGCCATCTGCCCTTACATAGCCGGGACTCGAACCTTAGACCACGCCACTAGCTCGCCCGATACCGGTAGTTAGCGTTTTGTTATGACACCAAACATGGTCCCTGAATAAATCCTGTTGACATAATAGGCATAACTTAGTAACTACTAAATGTTGTAATCGAGTGGGATATAACTACCATGCTAGAAATAGTTCATATTTGTACAAATGTTTTAATATTATTGTGTCATTAAAAGTACTTGGACTGAAAAATAAATATTTTCGTGTACCGATGCTAATTGTGTATTGATTTATTAGGTTAGTATATTGTCGAGCCTTTGAAAATTAAACACATATGTTTTTCCAAGGTATCTTGGTACCTACGTCGATAACTTGGTAATGAAGGCCAGACAATAACTTTTTAATGCGATTTCGAGTCTTTAGCTCTTAAGCGCGATACCAAAAAATAATGGGGTTTTTTCAAATCCATTTACTCCACTATAACGTCATCTACGTATTTCATTTTTGGGTAAAGGTAAATGTTTATTGAGTATTTGATTCTCACTGAAGGGAAACGCGATTGGATGAAATCTTCTCGATAGAATTTAATTCCGAATAAACCTCTTAATTGTTTTATTTTTTCCTGTAATTCTGAAATTCTAACTAATTTAATTGTGAAATTGCATTCAAAATGTGTTATGTATTTGTAAGGTCTCCTTGAAAATCTTTTTGACAAAATAGCTTAGTACATTTTATATTAATAAAAAACCGACTCTCCCGTCCCACTCACACTGAATGTTTTTTCGCACATGGAGTAACAGGGACGCTAAAACGTTAACGTATCGTCGTAACGTTTTATGGCTATCATATTAATCCAGGACCTGGCTGCAGCCATTTTTTTTTTCAGGAATGTTTAGTAGTTGTCTTAGTAAGTCTTGTGGGTTCAGTCCGTCATTTTCGGACTACATTTTCATTTTCATGTTACATTTTCCATTTATGGTGTCATCCTTTTTTTTAATGGAGTTTTAATTTTTCTTTTCTGAATCCTTTCGTGTGGGGTATCAAATGAAAGAACTTCATGAGCTGATTGTAAAAATTTAACACATAATAACATTTCAGCCACGCGTTTTCTAAAAAACAAGAAACAATTTAAAAAGTACCATGTTTGGGCTCCTCCAGAGAGAAAACGACTGAAGGAATTTTTGTGAAATGTACGACAATTCGAAATTCAAAATTTTAAATTCCAATGTAAAATATATACTATTGATACATTTAAAAAAAATACAGAAACCAATGGAAACTTTGCGATAGCAACACACAGAATACATAGGTAATAAGGTTTTGTTGAATAACTATTGAGTGAATTTTGAATTTTAGTGTTCTAAGCTACGTTCACACGCGCGCCGTGCAGCCCGGCGGGCTGCCTGGCGGGCTGCACGGCATGCAGCCCGTCCCGGGCCGGCGGAAATTCAAGCTGTTCACACGCACGCCGTCGTGTCAGTCAGTGCCAGCATGGCGGGCAGCGAGGATCTCGGTGTTGTTGCTGCCATATCCTTTGGCTTAACTTATTTTTATTGGAAAAAGAAACAAAATGATGAACGACGGAGCAAAAGACTGCAAAGAAGGTGGTGGATGATAAAAGTTCACAGAAATTATGTTTATGGAATTTATGTTCGGGGTTCCATAATATTTCTTCTTCCTGGTAATATTCCAGGAACGTCAAAATTGTCTCGTTTGACCATTCCGCCATGTTGTAATCTCCGATCGTAGCGACTTTCTTAGCAACGTTGAAGATCCACTCTTCGCGAAAGCGCGGGCGGGAGAGACTGACTGCCCGCGCGCGTTTAAACAGTCACCGGGCGCCCGCACATTCATCCTTTGAACTTTGCCAAAAAACCGACACTCGCCCGATTCGCGGCATTCACGTTCACAGGCGCGTTCACGGGCTCGGGCGTACCGTTTACACGCTCGTGAATGTGAATGTGCACGTTGAATGTCGAGTTAAACGCGTGCGTGTGAACGTACCATAAGATTATATGTTTTTATTGCGAAATCCATCGCTTTGAATACTCTAATTATTATTAGAGTGCATTACAAACTAGAAATCAATCAGAAATAAATTAAAAATCAAATATATATTTTTAAATAAAAAGTTAAGTATTCTGTTTCGATTAATTAGAAATAGAAACGGTATGTTTAAAAATTATGTAGAAAATATATATTACTAGTTAAACTATAACAAACAGCATGAAAATATTGTTCAAAGTCAAGCTGTTTTGAGACTAAATTAAGTAAAATTGGTTATTATTTCGAAACCACTAATGATATTTGCATGGTTCCTGCACTAAAATGCAAGGAAAATATTGCATAGAAAAATCATTATGAATTTTTTTCCCGACGTTCGCGTCCATGTGAAAATTATAATTTTCTACTATTTTGCGTTATCCGTAGACCCAGCGACGTAACACAGTGCGCGATGATATGAATGTTATTTCAATATAGTTTCTGTCGATATTTGTACCAACACAGGTCGACTCAAGGTCATTGGCGACTATCTGTCCCTTAAGGGGCTTAATATTGCCAAATGGGTACGTTCTGAAGCCTACTCCTCGTTTATGGTCAAACCAAAAATATTGAAAAATATGTTATCTGAATTATCAACTCTAAAACAACATACGCAACATTTTTCTTTTTCATACCACCAAAACTTTTATATGAAAAAATATTTCAACCGAATGGTGGTTTTTGGCTTGAATTCCCTACTGCCCTTAAGCGGCTTGGTCGATTTTATTTATTTGTGCTTTTAGTAATAGATAAACTTAATAGCTATAAACGTAACATAAGATTATTCAATCGAACAATCACGTCCATGTGAAAAGTATTATTTTCTCCTATTTCGCCCTATCAAGGACGCAGCGAGCGTCGCAACTGCCCCTATACATTGCGCGCTGATATGAACGTTATTTCAATTTCGTTTCCGTCGATATTTATACCGACAAACATCGAGCTGCTAATTTGTCGACACTAATCGCCTTAATGTTAAATTTCGTGAAGCTATTTACCACCTACCATTGTACTTTTTCAAAAGACTGAAGTTGTCACGTAACAATATATTAACCAATAAAATCTTGGAAATTGAAAAACAGCAACGTCCTTCAGTTTTCACTTTGCATGGACGGCGCGTGCGCGGTGAGCAATAATTTTCGTGTGCGTAGTTATAAAAAAAACTTAGTTTCTTACTAAACGACAATAAAGGTGAGTTTCGTTTGGTGAAAATCTTAATGTTTAAAGAACTATACAATGAGCGGGGTCGCCATTTTTGTAGCGGACGCGCCAAATAGGGGTGCGCGTGCGCTGGCATGCCAAGTGTATGTAGGGTGAGTGTGTCACATTTGAGAAAAATAGGTAAGAAAAAAGGAATTAAGTTAGTTAATATAGTGAGCCCTGTGGTATAGTCGTTCGAGTACTCGACTACTAATCTAGAGGACCTAGGTTCTAAATTCTAACCTTACATTTTCGATCGGTCTACATACTTCAGAATAGGCACTTTCAGCTGTGGGTACATATGATGCCCTCCTCGACGTATCCGTCGACGGTGACCCTTATTGCTTTCTGGCATGAGCTCGGATGTGGCTGGAAAATCCGAGTTTCGTCAGAAATATCCTGTCACACGAAATACAGTGCAGTTGTCCATACGAGTTGTAGGTATAGTTATACGTGGGCTTGGGGCGAGTCTTGCGGTGTAAGCGTTTGCGTCGAGGACTTCCAGTCGAACCGTTTCAAAGTGCAAGTTTAACTTGCATTTCATAGTTCATACTCGGAGACACCGTTGAAAGAAACCCCGTTGCGATTCATTTCCTAACGATGTTTATGTACTTATTTATTGTTTATGAATATAAATAAAAAACTATTAAATACTATCGATCTATATTTCGACGACGACCACAAGTTGGTCGAAATATATATCGACTAGCTTCTGCCCGCGGCTCCGCCCGCGTGGCCTACAGGAAACAAATTACATTTTTTTCAGAAACAAACATTATAAGTACTCTCACTCCCTCTGGGAGTCAAGGTGTAGTGCTCGGCCGAAAAACTCGCATGCTCCTTTTTCGGCCTCGCTAGAAACACACTACTCGGCCTTCGGCCTCGTGGAACTTGATTACATATTTTCCATATATTTTTTGTTTTTCGTATTTTCTCCATTTTCTTAATAAACGTCACAAAAAACCATAAAAACGACACCCATATTGATATTTACACATTTCAACCCCATCGCACCCCAACAGGGGATGATGGTATTTCACGTCCACTACATTGGATTTAGAAATCGTTGTTGTTTTCGTAATCAGCGACCCGATAAACCATACAAACGATACCCATGTTGATTTTCAGACTTTGTCACCCCATTTCTCCTTTTTAGGGGTTGAATTCTGGAAAAGCCTTTTTCACGTCCACCACGTTGGAATTTAAAATCGTTGTTGTTTTCGTAATCAGCGACCCGATAAACCATACAAACGATACCCATGTTGATTTTCAGACTTTGTCACCCCATTTCTCCCTTTTAGGGGTTGAATTCTGGAAAAGCCTTTTTCACGTCCACCACATTGGAATTTAAAATCGTTGTTGTTTTCGTAATCAGCGACCCGATAAACCATACAAACGATACCCATGTTGATTTTCAGACTTTGTCACCCCGTTTCCTCCTTTTAGGGGTTGAATTCTGAAAAAACCTGAAACAAGTGTTTACTCATTTATGAATAGGAGTACTCCTGTGAAGTCTCGAATAAAATAGTCTAACAAATCTTGTTTCCCCATACAAACTTTTGACCCCCGTTTCACCCCCTTAGAGATGGAATTTCGAAAAATCCTTTCTCATTCCTTGTTAACATTACAAAGAAAAGCTCTGTGCAAAATTTTAGCTTTCTAGGTCTAAGGGTTTGGGCTGTGCGTTGATGAGTCAGTGAATGAGTGAGTCAGTCAGGACTTCTCTTTTTATATATATGATATTAAAGCCGATTCTGAAGGCTTTAATTTTAGTTTTAGTGCTGTCAGAACTTAAATTTTTCCAAAGTGATTTAGCTTCTGTTCTTAACATCTTCTGAACTATTTTGCAATAAAGAAAATTTAGTTTTAATAGCACTAAAACTGATATTAAAGCCTTCAGAATCGGCTTCAGTATTTAAAAGTTTTTCATTTATATTTATAATCTATTTTTTTAAATAATTAAAAGCAAAAATAGGCTTTAAAATAATTTTTATTCAATTATTTATTGTTTAAGAAGATAATGGTGACGATTCGGTGTTGCACATTTTAAATTATTTGACAAGACTAAAATTAATTTAAGCGTTCTGTCCTTGTCTCTTCGATGAAGAAAGTAAAAGACAGAACGCTTAAAATAAGGTTAGTGCTGTCAAATAAGTGAAGTCGTGTTACGCCGAATCGACACAAATAAGTTTCTTGTGTAGGAAGTATATTTTGTAGTGTTTACGAAAGGAGCGTCTCCGAGTGTCGTCAACTGAGATACAACACTGATCCCTCCACATAAGCCCAACTTACTGACCAACTCTTCCACTTCAACTATTGGTAGTCCCGCAAATGCATGCCGCCAAGCGACTTTATGATGACGTATGACAAATCGTGCCGGGAAGGTGATTACAATCAGTTGTCCGTCACTCGATCGTTACTGACTTGCATAGATTTTGTGAAGTCCCTGGACGTACTAATTAATGCGAGTGCTTTCACTCTCCCCTTTTCTTTTGAGTGCACTTCATCTTATGTCTTAACGATACTTTTGATCAAGTGTGGTAGTGGCCTAGCGTAAGATTGTACATATAAAAAAGGATATTTAAACTGGTCACAACGTGGTCACAACGTGGTCACCCGCTGAAGATGACGCGGGTGCGAATCATTAACAATAATGCTGCCATTATGTTACCGGACACAATGTTGTTAATGTTATTTTAAACTAATTTACCCCTTTTAATTCTTATTATCGCTAAAACAATAGATCGTAGTCCAGATCGTGGCTTGGGTCCACCATACAGATCGTGGCTCGGATCCACCATACAGATCGTGGCACGGGTCCACCATACCACGGCGTATGCATCTTATAATAGTTTTCAAAACTCGTCCTCAAAAGGGGTGAATTCTTCCCATAACTGCCATTACTTAATTGAAAAGGATCTGAGAATAGCCTCACATACAAAATTAAACCTTTATATACGTTGTACTTTATGTACATGAATCCGTCGTTGTTTCATAAAGTCATAATTATTTCAGTTATTATATCGATACATAACATTCTCGTAAGTACCACACTATTCAAAGACATCACTAGATCCTACAATTGCCGTGTTCAGAAAATTTAACCACATGCTGTACTGATTACACTGAACCATTTACATACAAATATGTTGAAACACCATGAATAAAAACAAAAAATAACTACTCGTAATTTTCTATGGAAAAGAAAACTTGTATGTATTTGCAATTGTCATAAAAGAAAAGTTAATCATGGTCAGTAGACCATGTGGTTTATTTTTCTGAGCTCGTCGTTATTACTATAGCTTGTGTAAGTAAAAGTATGTATGTAAAATATTAAATATAAAGTTAAAATGTTTTGCCATTGGATCATCCTCCTTCACTCGGGACATGCCTGAATAGTATACGAACATTCGCATACTAATACCTACACTGTTCAACCATAAATGTCGACACAAAAACTAAAGGTTTATCATACATAACTAGTAAAATTTACATTGTTTATAATAACTTATAATAGTTGATTACAACCAGCAACTTTTTCTTCAGTGCCCTGAAAAAAACCGTTTGAAACTGTATTTATTTATTGAAGTTAAAATATTTGAGTTTAATAGTCGCATGCAGTTGAAGCTTACTATTTGTAAAAGATTTTAACCACTGACTCCAACACTATTATAACAATATTTAATTTACGAATTAGTATCATTACTGGACAGGCGGCTGTCAAATTAGTAACTAATATTAGACAGGCGGCTGTCAAATTAGTATCATTACTGGACAGGTGGCTGTCAAATTAGTATCATTACTGTACAGGCAGCTGTCAAATTAGTATAATTACTAGGCAGGCGGCTGTCAAATTAGTATCATTACTGGACAGGTGGCTGTCAAATTAGTATCATTACTGTACAGGCAGCTGTCAAATTAGTATAATTACTAGGCAGGCGGCTGTCAAATTAGTATCATTACTGGACAGGTGGCTGTCAAATTAGTATCATTACTGTACAGGCAGCTGTCAAATTAGTATAATTACTAGGCAGGCGGCTGTCAAATTAGTATCATTACTGAACAGGCGGCTGCCAACTTAGTATAATTACTAGACAGGCGGCTGTCAAATAAGTATCATTACTGGACAGGCGGCTGTCAAATTCTTACTGGACAGGCGGCTGTCAAATCATTTTTGTGCCTATTTGATTTCGCTATTTTGGCGCTGTAGGTAACAATGCTGCAAAGCTTTTAGCAATGTGCGCAAGTCGACGATGATGTCATAGGTGATGTGATGTCAATCAAAATGTGCGAGAATCTCAGTTTGCATTAAATGTTCTTGGAAATATCGCCGATGGCGCTTCAAATCTACACAGTTTATTAGCTATCATTTATTCCGGACATCTAGTCCAGTGCTGATAGTATGGATGGAGGTCAGTGATTTCAACGGCTATGACGTTGACGCCGCAATAAGTACTGCCAATAGGTAGCCTGTCATGCTAGCGTCCCTACATTACGTTTGCAAATGGTTCAAGTGAAGGAGTGACAAGTTGACGACCTAAGTTTTAAACTGTACCGACGTAATGGCGGTACAGTTTTTGCATTTACCCCAAAAGGATGCATAATGCTTATTGGTTCAGCTCGAATGGGCGTTCGTTTTACCCCCGGCTGGTGTATACTTGTTTCTGTTAATCTATTTTGAAAGGTTTTAATGTTAGATGCTACTTTACTGCCCTGCTACCGAAGATATAGGATGATAAGCAGGGATGGTGACGAGCTCCACCTTCCCTTCACTGGACTAGTTATTATAATGCCAAATCAGTTCGGGTCTACTTCAAGGAGCTATAAGGAGAGTTAGTGCAGGACTCATCGCCCCCTAACGATTTCATAATGTAGACATTTAGAGAGGCTAAGACCTTTTGACCAAGTTCACTACGATGATCCGTTGAGTGGATTTAGAGTTAAAACGGAACATAAATACAAGAGACGCTCTTTTAGAGTTCCGTACGTATGACCAATTATTTCGAACTAGATATTTATTTAATTCTAGGCTCTCAGACATAAAAACTGCAAAATTAAATTGGTTGAGTATTCGGGGACGTAACCCTAAAACTACATTAATGTAAGTACTATTTTCTTTGAATCTTTTAGTTTATTGTCCTTGCCCTAACTATGATTATTAAAATATTTAATATTTCTAGAAGCTTTTACAGGATTCCTTGATAGTGAACTTAGGAAGCGAGAAAATTACCTATTAAAAAAAAACAATACACACAGCGCTTTTTTATATTAAAATAATTAACCAGAATATATCCGACGCAATAGTTATGGGATCTCAGCCAGTATTCTTAAAAATAGCTCGATAAGTACCTTGTCATCGGTATCCATCAACGATTCCTAGAAAAAGTTCCACATAAATACTGCCCGCCCTAAAAGGTCACGGGGGATTAATGTTGGATAGGTATTGTATATTTTTTCGGTTCCAGCACGCTCGTTGAAACTACATGACTTAGTGAGGAGGAAGCTATGCCATTCTGATCCAATTATTAAAATCCTACACTTAGTTTTAAGCTGTCTGACTTAATTGCTAAATCAAAATTAAATCAAACTGCGTTTAGTGCTAAATCAAAATGATTTGTTTTGTCTTTTTTTGGTTCAATTGGTTCTTTTGGTTTTTCTTAAATTTAGTTCTTATGAATTACCCTTTTGATTGGTATCATACAAATACAGTATGTCTTTTATACATTTGCCCGATTCGATTCCCGGTTCAGTTAATCATTGAATGCAGTTTTTCTTTTCTTAAAAACTAAAATAAAGGTTGCTTTAGTAAAATTTGCTACCTTCAATATTTAAGTAACTTTTTATCCAGGAGGTATTCGTTTGATTCAGCCTATTTAAGTATAATCTACAAAAACCGGCTAAGTGCGAGTCGGACTCGCGCACGAAGGGTTCCGTACTATTATCTATAAAAACGGCAAAAAGAACATGTCTGGTGTATGGGAGCCCCCTTAAATATTGATTTTATTCTGTTTTTTAGTATTTGTTGTTATAGCGGCAACAGAAATACATCATCTGTGAAAATTTCAACTGTCTAACTATCACGGTTAATGAGATACAGCCTGGTGACAGACGGACAGACAGCGGAGTCTTAGTACCCTTTGGGTACGGAACCCCAAAAAAAGTTATCAAAGGAATTTATATACTTATCATTTTCACGAAACATTATAGTTCAAATAAATTAGAAAACAATAGAGTATGGAGTCTGTCCTTGTCCTATACTATATTTAAGAGTGTTAACTTTTAAATTATTTGTTTATTAAAAATATCTACATCAAATATGCATAAAGTATAGTTTATATGATAGAAAACTCAGCTTAACTGATGTAGGGTGATTAATGAGCAAAAATGTTATCGTTTACCTTATCGTTATGTTGGGTACGTTCGATATATTATTATCTGTTGTTTTAATTTAATTTAGCGATTTTACAAGTTAAGATGATGAAATACTAGAAAAAATACCTAGTTGAATTGATTACTTTTTTTAAATGGGAACAATTTTATTAAAGCTCCGAATGACCCCAGCTTCCCCAACGAAACGATTTCTACTTACCTTTACATACTCGATACCACTCATACATTCACACCTGCGTATGTATTGACGCGTGTTTTTGTGTTCAGTACATAATTGCGCGGGCGCAGCCGCACCACGTGATCACGTGACGCACACGACGGCCAATCGTGAGGAATATGTATGTATGCAATGACCACCTTATTACAGGGACCATGTCGAATAATGTCGACGGACAAAGGTGGGGTGGAGTAGAAAATATTTGATTTATTTCCAATTCCCATAGCTTAATTTTTAAAAGATTTTTTTTAATTTTTTTTTCTGAGAATATTCGCCATTTTAGGACATAGTTTTCATTATTTTGGTATATAAATTAAACATTATTTTTTCATGATTTTTTTAAAGAATTCTCCGATGACCTTGTCACTCGAGAATGTTATACATTACACTGATTGTGATGTGTGATTGCTTATAAAAAGTGGTCTGTCTCTGTCTGTCTACTCATCTGTCATCTAACTGTCAAATTAGTCTGAAGCAAATTATTATAAATTTATCTTGATAGCAAAGGACACATTTCTAAACAGCCATTACTCAAGTAGGCACTACAAAATACCTGACCATTTTTTTTGTTTTGACGGTCATTAAAAGCCGCTGTGATAGAATATTCATATTTATGTGTGTAGAGTTGGCTGTTATAGTTTTGAAAGTTTATACTAGTAAATATTACTTGTAAAATAATCAATATTATTATGATAGTTTTCAGCGACCATTAATGTGTTTGACTTTTTTATTTATTTATTTCTCAACTTACACCTACCATTACAGGAATGCAACCTAATGCGATAGGATGTGTTTGACTTATTTTATCTTACAAATCTACAAAATAACACTATCAACTACATATTCCACCAAACTTACTAAACCTACTTATCTTAACCTCTACTTATGTTTATAACACAGTGTATATAACGCTATTTTAGTGAATTCACTTAGAGCACAATTAAAAAGGTCTATGCGTTCCGCGATAGAATTGAGAATGGTAAACGCGCGCGTCAGCGGCGCCTCCGCCATCAGTGCGGTGCGTTACTTGCGGTGGTTACTAAACAAGAATGTTTTGTGGAAGCTGGATTATTATGAAATACCTACTATTGTATCTTACACCATAAATTATGAAATTAATTGTTATGTGTTAATATTATAAATAATGATTTACTTTCAATAAGTTAAGAAACTAAAGTAGGTGTCGTGATACTCCACATGGGGTTTTTACTAAAAGTTGTTCTGTGACGGGTAGAATGACCGTCATGGCATGGCGGAACGGTATCGGATCAGAGAATTCATAGATAAATGTAATATAATTAGTAAATAAAATATAATTCGGTGTTCAGAGAGCGACACATTGGCTTTTGGAGAAATTATCGAACGGAGCACATATTTACGATGTCTAATGGTCGTATAGTTAACGTGCAAAAAGTCATGGTGCTGGTATAAAGAGAAAATTGCCGCAATAATAAAAGACGAGTATCCTTTTGGATAATTTGGATCTTTTACTTGTTTTACCGTAACTGATTTGACGTTTTGTTACTGATTTAATTACGTATTAGTTTAATATTTTACATTAATTACTTGCAAGATTTTGATAAATATATAACTTTGAATAGTTGAATTAAATACAGATAGGTTCGATTCCTATTTTATCGTATGGCATAGCTGACATAATAAAAGGTTAATGTTCTTGTTTCATAAATTAATCTCAAACCTGGATTATTTACAAAAGTTGTGTATAAACAGTAGTCTCATATTCTATATTAAAGGTTCGACTCCTGACATGATATCAAATGATAACCAATGAATAAACATTATTTTAAATAATAAATATGAAACAGAATTTAATTATAAACCTAGCACCTGCAAGAGCAAGTTGTAAATATTATGATTAATAATCTTATTACAGAGCGCGACTCCATAGCACTCGTTAATTTGACATGTCAGTACTGAACCTTCATTATCAATCAAGCTTGCTGATTGGTTGACAGCTGACCAATCCCAAGAGTCCAATCGTTTATAAAAATCGAATAATAAACTATGAATAAATACCAAGTCTATTTTTAAAGGTTACGCCAAATATATATAAGTATAACTGTATAACTAAGAACACAACCAGATAGCAAAGAAAAGTAGTGGTGACGCATATATATTGTCTTTTACAATTTTTTTTATTTGTAGTTTGTACTTATTTTATTTTATTTATTAAGGGTCTGCGCTCGGGCTCGCGGGCAAAAACAGGGTTCGGCGATTTCACTTTTTAAGGGTAGTAAATGTTATAATTTCTAAACAAAATAAATAACACTTGCTACTTGATAAGGCGAAGTACGAGGGTTGATAGGAAAATTGCACTAAAATCTTATAGTTACCTCAGAAAAAAATCTGGAATTTCAAGAAAAATACTCCTGTATTATAACGGTCGCGACCCTTGTGCTTCATTTTATCGAGAAGCGAATATTATTTATTTTTTAAAGAAATTGCAACACTTACTACCATCAAAAGTGAGATCGCCGAACCCTGTTTTTGCCGAGCCCGAGCGCCGACCCTTAAACACTTGCGTGTAATTTAGACCTAATCCGTTGATTGAAATCATATTTGAGAGGAAAATAGAAGGGAATCAAGCTCAGTGACATTTAAAACCAAAGGCAGGAGTAGCACGTTGAGGGATCGGGCCCTCGACAGAGGATGGCGGAACATTCTACACCGACAAGATCTAGTCTTCTAAAAATTCAGTTTTGCATAAATCACATTATCATTCTGTTCTAATGCCGTCTCTTTTGCACACGTGAAAAAGCTCTGACTCTATCCTACTTTGAAATTATTTTATAATTCACCCAATTCAGCCTTTTTAGATCCCCTGGGGACCTAAAAAGGCCAACTTGGGTGAATCATGAAATGATTTGAAAGTAGGATAGAGACAGAGTTTCTTCATGCTTGCAAAAGAGACGGCATTACAACAGAATTATAATATGATTCATCCAAAGCGGCCTTTTTAGATCCCCTGGGCTCTTAAATAATTGATGTTGCATGTAATCATGACCGCCTCTGTGGGCTGGTGGTTCTAGTACTCGATGACTATCCCGTAGGTCGCGGGTTCAAATCCAGTAGGGAAACATTTGTGTTCGGTCTGCGAGCTTTTTGGGTCCAATTTGTGTCCGAAGTACGGCGATAGATAGCGACCATCTTAAGGCAAAAGCAGGAGTCGCACATTATCAAGATTTAAAGGATTGTGCTCTGGACAGAAAAGGATGGAAGATGCTACACCGGCAAGAGCTAGGCTCTTAAATCATTGATGATGGTTTCTTACTCAGAGGGTGCCGAATTAATTATCAGGCGCTACCATTTTAGCGCCTCGTTTGTTTTCGCTTTGATGTTGCTTTGGCATCAGTATTGTTATTATTTATCAATGTTTTTAGGGTTCCGTATCCGTTTTGTGTGGTGGTACGGACTCCTCTGTGTGCGAGTCTAACTCGCACTGGCCAAATTATATCAATAATATAATTATTAAAATTTCACTTTACTATAGTTTTTAACGAAATAAAAATCTTCTTGAATTTCAATTTATTTATTTAAAAAAGACAAAGAAATTATAAAGTAAAACATTTAAATTACCTAGAAACAATGTTTTAGTAAAACAGTCATTTTGTTAACTTCAACCATCGATCGATGACTTGAACGTTTTAAAAATCAATACATATACAAATTTGGTTTAAAAGTTAAAGTTAACGAACTAAAAATACTGACAATACAAAAACAATTAAAATATAAATGCTTTTACGTAGTTACATAAACACTTTCAATGAAAACTAATAACTTGAAGAACTTGAGAATCAAACAATATACATTTATTTTCACGACAAATTCGTTTATTAGGACTAAAACACTTTACAGCAGCGTTTCTTAACCTTTTTTGTCCACGGACCCCTTAGGAAATCAAGCACAATTTTAAGAACCTCTTTCATAAAAAGCAGCAATAAATTTCGGACCACTTATTTTAGCCGTACAAATTACAAAAAATACATACTTTTTCATATAAAATACGTTAATGAGAAGGTTTTTGGTAGCAAAAAACTTTTGGTGGCATTTATTTATGATTTTTAAATGGTCCATAGATTAGGCAACGGATCCCCATACATAAGCTATAGATTAAGAAACGCTGCTTTACAGCATCAAAGAAATAACCCAATGCGCCTGACACAAAGCGAGCGGTCTGGAGTTCTGCGTTCTGACAAACAATCAAAACGGCGTATTTTCCTAGAAGTTCGCGAAATATTTGCATCGATAAACGTAAAATAGAAAGGACAAGGTCATAAAAACAGAACTCCTGTTTTTACAAAAAAATCTATTAGAGTTGACGTTCTTGATACATTCTTATGAGTGCAGGTGTTCATCGCACCTGAACTCTTAAGTGAATGTTAAAAAAATAGTTTCACTATTTCTCTCATACACAGCACAGTGTGGGTAGTTTTAAATAAAACTGTTGGGTATATATAAGTAACTAATTAACTATGAGTAACTATTTTTCTTACAATTATCTGTTAAATTTGTTGCTTCTAAATTAATTAGAAGTATCAATAAAATATCAACTCTTCACAGTTTATGAACGGAACGTACCTTACCGAACTGGCTTACTCTTTTGTTTTAAAAGTTAAATCTGTGCAAGTAATACTTCTTGAACTATAAAGATCTAAGCCATCGCATAGATTACAGTGAACGCAAAAACGGAACGCAAAAAGCGGAACCCAGACGCGCGCTGTTGTATCTAGCGCTTTAGGCAACTTCAAATTAAACATTATTTCGTAAAAACTCAGTCCCTGCAATAAAATGTATTTTATTACATTATTTGGTACAAAAATATTAATGTTTTGGTTAAACACGATGAATACCTACAGGGATTTATAATCTTTAATTTTTATTTTACGTAATTTAAGCAACTTTAAAGGAATACCTGTTTATTTGTATGAAACAATATTTGCTTTACAATCCAGCTTACCAGGGCTTACAGATTTTTAAAACTTCAAATAAAGAAGCGCTTACATTAGGCTGACTTTTTTCTGAGTCCTATCTACTTTGGTACAATATAAGTTTTCATTTCATTAATTTTGAATAAAATGTAGCCAATTGTACATAGTCTTTCGAGTATCAGTCGGCAAGTTCTCGTGGGCAGGGATGTAACGGAGCAAGTGCGGAACCGCCGCGCCGAATGAAATCGTAACTCCATCTCCGTAACCTCCAAAATGGAGACTTAGCGGAGTTTTGATGGGCGCGACGCACAAGTATAAACGCGCGCAGAAAAGGCAGGGGAAAGATGAACGCAGGCCGACGGTGGTCACTCCAATACAAATAATTTGTATTTATTGACCTGCGGGCCTATTATGTATCTCTAGTTGCTTTCTGGACTGGGTGTCTATCATCAAAAACATAGATATACTATCGAATTCCGATTGTCTAAGGGTATATTAGCACTTGGAGTGACGACACAGTTCGTAAATAGTTCAATACCCACTAAAAGCAATTTGGAAAGTTTAGTTTTTATCTATGTTTTTGACGATAGGCACCCTGTCCAGTTGGCAAACTAAGATACAGAATAGGGGGGCTGGACGGCGATTGTGGCGTGTGCGCAAAATATGCAAAGCAGAAAAATCAATCATTTTCCTAGAAAATCCCTTGTAAAATGACTCGAAATCTGCCGTAGCAAATTTTTTCGCATTTGCCAGTATCGCCAGTATTATTTTTACTTATTGTATATATGTATAATTAAGATATTTTACATTTTAGTGATCCCGTTCTGCCTCCGTTGAAGTGATAGCGATAGATGCTGAAGTTAGAAAATAAGGCTCCGAGTATTTTAGCTGCTCGTATCAAACTCCGTTACATGTTTTTATAAATAATATGAGGTACGATATAAATTAACTGAACTTTGAACAAAACAGAGGTTGATGGATCGCATAAATTAGAATGTAGAGCTTTGCATACAAAAAATCATTGTAAAAATTTATACGAATATTATACTTTATTAATCTCTTAATAATTACCAAAAATTCTTTTATTGATTCAAATCACGTCATTTTTAAACCTTTTGAACCCACGAAAATGAGCTCTAGGTACTTTGACAAACAGTTTATTTTACGAAAACGTTGAAGGAAGGACTCAGAAATAAGTCTAATTCACAAGATAAACTTATTTTTCTGCGTATGGTTGGCAAGTATATTGGGCTTTCATAAAGATAGCTCGAAGCTTTGGTTCTAAATAATAAACTAACATGATTACACTAAACCACGTTTTAGTATTGAAGTACTCGTAGTATACGGTACTCCGCCTGCAAGTCTGTCGTTAAACTGTAACAAAAAAAAAAACATTTTATTTACTCATAATTCTTATTATGTAAATATACAACGTGTAACAAAAAGGTGTAACCATATTTGAAGAGCTTATTCAGTCAATGGTATAGAACAACTTTTACTATAGAACAAATCCCGTATCGTGAAAAAAAAATTAACTGTTTCATAGAAAAATGCAACGCCGCTCGGCCGAAATGTATCGAAGGGCAGATTTTTTTTTTGAGATTTCAGGGTTGGCTCCATAGTAAAAGTTGTGCTATACCATTGACTGAATAAGCTCTTCAAATATGATTACACCTTTCTGTTACACGTTGTATATGTACTTATATGTATAAAAAATAATTTGTGTCTTTTTTCCGTTTTGTTTTTTCATCATTTAGAATGGTTATTTGGCACCAGTTAACTAAAAACTATATTAAAAAAACAAAAGCATTAAATTTCTAAGATTACGCAAGCTCACATTTTCAGATTGGGACCATTTCCTTTGCAAATACTGCAAAATTATGTATGTATATTAAAAACGCAAATAACACTAAGATATATACTCGTATTTTTTGGGTCCAATCCGTTTCATGCAACAGGAAGTTGCCAGTAACAAAAAATATCGTATAAATATATATACATAACATATTTATTGATAAATGTTATGATGAAAATATCCATCACTATGCAAAGAAAGGTATAACATGTTTTGCTCGAGAAATCTTATATCTCATATTGGAATCAATCCAGCCCGCCCGATATATTTCGAAACTTACAGGATTTGCCCAAACTAGTGTGGCTCAAAATTTCCCTTTTCAAAAGTATCGTCGAGATTTGTTCACTGGTTGACTAACAATGTGGTAAGTACGAAGGAGAGAGAGATCCTAATTAAGTGTCGCCACATTTCCTTATGGGGGTCAGGCTATGGGTCCATATTTGTGCCCGAATTACAGGGGCCGCAACCATTGACATGTTGGTCCGAGAGCGCGGGATCGTTTTGAACTGCGGCTGACAATGACGCTGGTTTATACCAGAGGGTTACTTTCTGGCGCCAGTGCTGAGGTCCTGCATCTTGCGCCAGAGGCGCTGACCGGGCTCACGTTGACGCTGGTGTAGAGCAGGCCAACGGCCGCAGCCATAGCTATGTTGATCATCAAGAGTTGAACTGTGGCTGACAATGACGCTGGTATAAACTTACTGGGGGGTAACTTCCTGGCGCCAGTGCTGACGTCCTGCAGCTTGCTGCGTCGCTGGAGGCACTGACCGGGCACCCGTTGGCGCTGGTGCAGGCGAGCCGGTGACCGCAGCCATCGAGAGCGCGGGATCGTGTTGAACTGCGGCTGACAGTGACGCTGGTATAAACTTACCGAAGGGTCACTTCCTGGCGCCAGTGCTGAGGTCTTGCAGCTCGCTGCTATCGTCGCTGGAGGCGCTGACCGGGCCCCCGTTGGCACTGGTGCAGGTCGAGCCGGCAGCCGCAGCCATCGCCATGTTGGCCATCGAGAGCGGGATCGTGATGAACTGCGGCTGGGATGATGACGACGATGCTGGCAAAAAAATATTAAGGTTATGTGGGCATTATGCAAACGCGCCCCTTTTCTGCTGAGAGAGTACAGAAGGAACTTATGTCTAGATTTGAGCGGAAGCGAGCAAGATAGACATAAAGTATATGAGCCTTATCAAATTCAGCGCTAACGAGACCAATGCCTGTAACCATGTTCCCGGACATTATGCTGGAACATGACAAGTCGCTTGGCAGCATGATTGGTGACAAGCTAAGGCCGTTGATGTTTAACAAACGTCATCCTACAAACAATAAACGCATCTTTTTATTTTGTCACAAAATTTGATTTGGACTGGTCAACACTTACCTCCCTCTTGTCCTTGATTAGCCAGCCCCAAGATAAAACTATGCGGGTATCCCATCGCGAGGTTCCCCAGTCCAAGGTTGGAGCCAAGGCCATCTAGCCCCAAGACCCCTGGATGGTACAGCATCGCTCCGCCAGGGAGGTCAATCTTGGGCATGATCTTGGGTAATGACTGGCTGGCTTTACTGCTATCTGCTTCTTGAGGAGTAGTCGATGTGGAAGCTTGGGGTTCCCTGAAAAAACATACAGTTTATTAAATAGGGGTTCAGGGTAGCAGAGCAGAGGGAAGGACGACACGCCACCATAGCTACTAGCGCTTTTTGTCAAAAAAAAAATTGGCACAAATGAAATATTAACACCCTAACAGACTTATTACTCCAACTGATGCCGGGCCTAGTGGGGCCCGAAATTTACCTTGGATTATCATGATGTTTTGTGCCTGATGTATATATATTTACCTTTATAATTATATATCAAGAAAAAAATATATATATTAACATCCTGTGATGAATGTTGTTGACCAAATCAACACCCCTGTGTAAAGAGAAGATGTAAGTTCGTAAGTTATAACTAAGTTCTAGTCTAGTTGCGAATGTATGGAAATTCAATTTGATGCTACTAATGAAGGCTTCTCTTCAGATTAAGGCAACGCCAGACTGATTCAAAGCCAGTTCAGCATCACAACTCGAAAAGGAGCTAATGACGTCAGGTATTGATTGCGATATCTACTCGCAAAATACAGAAAAGAACTTTTTATTTATTCTTCAAGGCTTCATTTAGGGGCCAAACGAAAGGGCTCTAAGAGCGCAAGGGAAGTGATAAATCACGTCATGCTAGGTTAATAATCTGCTTTCCTTCCAACTTCTAAGAGGACTTAGACTTCTAACTCTTTTAAGACCGCCTCTCTGGTCTTTAGGTTCGGGATACCGTAGGTCGCGTGTTTTAACGGGACACCTGACGCTAGAACATCAACAACACCAGGTTTTCAAGGGCTCATTGGAAGAAACCAGGTGTCTCCTCAAATTAAAGAAAATATATTTGATTTATCGATCTTTTATATAGGTATTGCACCTATAAACAATGTATTAAGATCTATACTTTTGTCAAAAAAAAAAGTTTTCCATCCTTTTTTTTGGTTTTCAAACGTTCGTTTCAAAAACGCGGTTAAGAGATCAACCTGATTTTTTTAAATAAAATAGGCAGTAGATGTATGAAGGGATTTTACCTAAATCCAATATTTTTTTCCCTAGAAAATATTTCAGTATTAGCTAAAAACATACCAATCTGTTGTTTCGCTGCGTGATCACTAGCATTACGCGTCCAAGAAAAAGAGGCTAAAGAGTCAATATATAATTGCCTCTATGAAAAGCAAATAAGGTCTTTGCCATTAGACTTATTGTGCTAGACGGGTAATAAAAAAGTTGCTAAGGTATGCCATCCTCTTAACACATTTGTGTCCGTCGACGTACGTAGGTACGTTACGCTGCCGATCCACATTTTGCACGACAATAGGGCTCACCACACATCATACTAAATAATCGTCACGTGAGTGTGGACTGTAACTTGTATTTCACAGTCAATCCTCGGAAACACCTCTGACACCACTTTAGGGATTCATGTCGTGACGATACATAAATGAATGAATGAATAAACACTTACACACAAATAAGAAGACAAGATACACACAAAGAACAGATAGAAGGCAAGGGCGGACTTATTCCTGTAAGAAATTTCTTCCAGTCAACCTTGGGAAAACATAAAAACCATAAAAACACCTTGGAAATTTAACTAAATCAGTGCATAACATTATTTTAAAGTTATTTTAAACTTATAACCTAAACATAAAAATATACTACATACACATACATACATAAATACACAGATACATACATATATATATATATAGACAAACAGTAGCTTATTCAGTAAGTCATTCAGAGAGAGGAGAGTTAAAATTTTTTCAAGTTTTATATAAAAGAGGACACAGAAGGAAGATCTTTGAAGGTTTGCGGAAGTTCATTCCAGAGTCGAACAGCATTGACCGTGAAGGATATTACATACATTTTTATCCTTTATTACAAATCTCAAAAGCTCACGGAAAGCTCACAAAATTACAAATCCGATTCCCACAATAGAGATACGTTTCCCACTGCACTTATACAGTTATGAAAATAATCACGTGCTGTGCAGAACACAGAGTACAATGCGTTTTTCTCACACGAGCGTTTTACCATTCCAACAAAATTGGATTACACTGGCTTATGTTGTTAAAATGTTATGTAAAGCGGCAGGGTTCGCAAAGCCCGCCATTTCACTCAGCTAATGTTTATGGAAAACGAGAATTTCAAGTTGTTGACTCTTTCTCTGGGGTAAAATGAGTGTATGAGTATTTCAATTTATTCTTTAATCGTGTCGCATGTTAGTTATGCAAAGAAACAGTCAGTTTTAGAAAATGTCAGAGAAAATGTATGTAAAATCTTGCCCATAACTGTTGACGAAAAAAAAAATAGTACCGATGTTGGATTTTCAGGAGGATTTTTAAAATTTCTGTTGTAGTGTCCATAATAAAAGTATTCTGAAATTTATTTGCCGTTACTATGTGGGCAAATCGATGCTATATTGTGTTAAATTTCAAGTCTGTATGCGTAATGGTTCAAAGGACAGACAGGGGACGAAGGCTAACGGGACGACTGTTTCTTTTTATCCTCTAGGTACGGAACCCTAAAAACTATATATTTTTTTATTTTGTTATTATTCTATTCGCTCAAAAATGCAGGCGAATTTGGGTTGTTCCTATCGGTGCAGTGGTCCGATGTAACTCGCTACGGATCACCCTAAATTGTGCCCATCGGCTCATTGGTCGGATGCAACCACAAAATATATGTCCTTTTTTTCCCAACGGACCACCTGAGCTGGGTTTAAATGGAAAATTGTCTTAATGGTAAAATGTGAGCATATAATTATATTATAATTATGAAATATATCCTCTGATAATTATAATCCCATCAAAAACATAAAATGTACAAAAATGTCAAGTCTCGCAATGCAATCTTTCTACCGTAAAAAGTTGTGAGATCTTATGTAAAGCCAAGTCTATTATTTTAGTTTGTATGGAAGCACCTTTTCATTTTAGTTAGTAGGGAGCACCTATTTAACAAATGTATCATTAATTGTTTCCTAATTAGTTACTACCAACATTAAGTGAGTGTATTAATATTAGTCATCTTTATTTCTATAATAAAATATAGTGACTTCGCAATCGCACAGCAACATATACAACATATCTACCTTATACCAATTTGTTAGCGATTTGAGAAGATATTTCTACGCATCAGCGCTTTATTTGTGCTCTGCGATTGCCAAGTCATTATATTTTATTAGATAAATAAAGATGACTAATATTATTACAGTCACTTAATGTTGGTAGGTAACTAATTAGGAAACAAATAATGATACATTTGTTAAATAGGTGCTCCCTACTAACTAAAATGAAAAGGTGCTTCCATACAAACTAAAATAACAGACTTGGCTTTACATAAGATCTCACAACTTTTTACGGTAGAAAGATTGCATTGCGAGACTTGACATTTTTGTACATTTTATGTTTTTGATGGGATCTCATTTCTTTTTGTAGGTAGTCCTCCTTTTTTTCTTCTCGGGTAATATTTCTTGCACGTCAGCTACGGATTTTCGTAAAGCGAACTCCCTTTAACTGATCATTTGGACATACTCCAGAGAAACTAGTATTGGGAAGGAGCACTTCATAATGACCAACTAAGAAACTACCAGAGAATTGTAAACGTTTCACTGGCGTCCCAGGATCGCCACTAAATGATCCTCTCAAACGGCCATTTTTGTAAACCTCGAAAGTAAATGGAAACAAAGAAGTGGCTGCCATACGTTCGGATACGGAACCGTAGGTGGTAGTTTTCATCATTGCTGTCGAGTACAGGTCAGCGTTAATGTGTCTCCTTGCTCATCACACAAATAAAGTTACATTTCATCCCAATGCGCTACCACAAACTCGACTACCGCAAACCTAATGTCATACGACGACTCAATATTCCCATACATAGAGAATGACAAAGAATGGAACCAACATGAACCATCTCCAGGTATAGGGACAACTAGGTGTGGACAATATTTCAGGTTACATTGCAATATTCATTTTTACGGTAAGTTATTATTATTATTATCCACAATTAGATGCAACAGGCTGGTTAATATTTCTTTTGACCATGAAGTGTAAGGCAGGCTTGTCAGTCTAAACCACAGAGTACATTACTATGTCTAAACCTGGTCTTTATTCAATGACACACGAGTACATAGACATTTCATTATACCTACATCATAGAGGATGCATATACAAATAATACAACATTAGCCGCTTTATTTTTCCTGTAAGCTTTACTGGATAAATAACCTTTTAACTTGATTTTTAGGGTTCCGTATCCTAAGGTTCCGTGACCCTATTACTAAGCCTCCGCTGTCTATCCATCTATCACAGGGGTCTACAGCTTCAGCGGTTATAGGTGAATATAGCGCGTAAATATTTGCACATAATATATGTTACTTTATCCTCTATCACGGCAAATAATAATATGAAATGGAAATCCAAGGTGGGTCCAATTATTCGACGTTATTTGTTTCAGCTCTATCTTTATAATACAACAATTTTGGGCAGATAAATGTTAGAGTTCCTTATTCAAAAGGTGCTGATTTGTTTGTCGGGCGCTACCATTTTAGCGCCTTGTTTTTTGTCGCCTTTACCATAATGGTTTGGGGTTTCGTACCCATATTGTGTGATGGTACTACGGAACCCTTCGTGAGCGAGTCCGACTTGCACTTATCCGGTTTAATAGCGACTTATTTACGAAATGTTGATATTTCTCTTCTTAAATAGACTAAATGTGTTTAAGGGTTCCTTACCCAAAGCACAGATTATTATAACAAAGCCTCTATCCTTAGAACGGTTATACATACAAGTACCTACAAGTTGAAAATTTAGGCTGACTACTTTAAAGTAAAATAACAAATAATAAAAATGAGGGTTCCTTCCTAAAAAGGTACCGAATTTTTTGTCAGGCGCTACCGTTTTATCGCTTTGTTTTTTGTCGCCTTGATGGTGTTATGGCATCTATGTTGTTGCAATTTACTTTTAGGGTTCCGTACCCGTATTGTGTGGGGGTACGGAACCCTTTGTGTGAGTTGGATTCGCACTTTACCGTTTTTTTAGTGACTTAATTACGAAATGTTGATATTCTCTTCTTAAATAGACTAATTGTAGGAATGTGTCGAACATTATAAACCACCCTTTTTAGGGTTCTTTACCCAAGGAACAGATTATAACAATTTAGAACGGTAATACATACAAGTACAAGTTTAAACTTTGGGCAGTCTGTAGTAAATACTTTAAAGTAAAATAATGAAAATTAGGGTTTCGTACTAAAAAGGTACCGAATTGTTTGTCTGGCGCTACCGTTTTATCGCTTTGTTTTTTGTCGCCTTAATGTTGCTATGGCATCTATATTGTTGTTATTTACTTTTAGGGTTCCGCACCCGTATTGTGTAGGTGTACGGAACCCTTTATACACGAGTCCGGTTCGCACTTTACCGTTTATTTTCTCACTTTAACAGTTTTATTTTTTATTTTTACTACTTGCTCTATTTTCGGAAATAAAGGTAAGTATACATTTTTTACACTTTTTACCATCTACGAGGTAGAATTTTATGTCTTTATTGCAAAGCAGCATACCACCAACGTCATCTAGTGTCACACAAATTTATAGATGCAGCTGGAAACATACATTTTGTATAGACTTTGTATGGAAATATTAAATTACCAACCGCAAATAACATTTTTATATTTTTTTTTTGCAATGTACACTTAACACTAACCGCATGCAAAATTTCAAGTTTGTAGGCCTGCTAGAACACCTTTAGACTTTTGATGATGTGTCAGTCAGTCAGTGACAAAATAAGGGAACTTTGACTTGAGATATTTCGTAATCAAATATAGGTACAAAGTTGTAATTTGGGGTCAGAAGTAGGATCAGTAAGTACTCTTGGGTACTGCAATTTCAGACTTCTAGCTTTACCCACAACGAAGATACAGGGGGGTTGAAAGTGCCGTGAGTTGCTTCGAGAAAAGGATGGTACGGCCGTTCCGCGTTTTTTGCGAGACTCGGCGGGGGCACTGCCGTGCCCCCAGATTCGACTTTTTAGCAGTGTCCTATAATTGTTATTGTTAATATTCCGCATCTCCTTATCTCCTTATTGGGTTAGAAAAATTTAATGTTTAAAAAAAATTGGGAAAATAAGTCTTAAAGTACCCATTTAATTTTATACTCTAGGTTCATTATTCGTGTAGTACACTATATTACGTAATAATAATGTGTGTGAGGATTTGTGTATCATAGAGGGATTAAAAGGGTTAAAGTGTGTGTGAAGGTATATATTATGTAAGTATGATTTTCCTAGCATAACAGTTGAATATAAAAACAATAGAGTTACTAAAAAAAAAAAAAATAATAATATAGCTTTATAAATACTTGACTTAAGTATTTAAAATCACATTATTAAATATTAGAATAAATTATGAATTTATTTATTATTAATAATTAACAAATTATTTATTTTATAATTAATAAAAATTAAGTCAAGTATTTAAATTACATTTACTTATTTATAAAGCTATTAGTAATTGTTATTTTCGTTTACTTTGTTTTTTATTGTTTAAGAATAAAAGACTTATTTTTCCAATTATTTACATAGTTTATTTTCCTAACCTAATAAGGAGATAATGAAGAATATTAACAATAACATTCATTTGACATTGTTAAAAAAGTCGAAACATATTATTGGAGGATAAATTTCATAATTATAAGCTCTAAAGCTTATAATTAAGTACAAGTTCCCATTTGACAACGGCTCATGTGGTCCGTTGGAAAAAAAATATACAAATTTTGTAGTTGCATCCGACTAGTGAACCGATGGGAATAACCCGCGAATTTATGTAAAAATTGATGCAAAACAAAATTCTCATTGGTATTTTTTGTCTGATGTAATTGAAACTTGTATTTTTTTCAAATAATTCATACATTTGTGGCGTTAATTTCTGAAGAATGATCACTTCACACAACACCGCGCATTACAAAGAAACCATTTATAACCAAATTACCTATTGGAATGGTCATCTTCAGGACTCTCCCGCCTCGCCCAATCCTGTTGCCGATGGCTCAGTGGTTGGTGGTTGAGCTTGTCGCTCGGGGACTCTGGTTCGCTTCCCGACTCGTCTCCGCTGTCACCTGATGATGCAGGCTCGTCCTGAAACAAGGAGATGTACGTTTTAGAGTTTTGGACAACAGTTTTGTTTCATACATAAATAACGTATACGTGTTACAAAACTTAAACCGTGTGATCAATAGTTCATACTGAACATTTTTTTGTGAAAAACAGTTCACAATTCTATAATAACAGTTCACCTTTCTTTAAAAATTCGCCAGTGGGTATATTTATATTTTCTTTAGGAAACAGGCCAACCGATGTAAAAAAATAAAAAGAGCTTTTCTGTTTAATTATATTATAGAGCTGTTTTGCATAAAGAGTAAATATTTGAACAGATATTGGCGCTAACTGACTTTAAATCAGTTATTTTACATTTAAACTAAACGTAGAATTGGAACTGTCCTATAACACTATTTTGCATAGGAAATTTCTGGAAAAGTTTGTTGATGAAAAATTTACCAGTAAATATTATTAGACTGCATTCGAAACTAGAAAATATCAATCAGAAACAAATCCAAAGACAAGAATTTGAAAAAATTCCCCGGGCCAGGATTCGAACCTGCGACTTCTTGTTATCAAGACAAGCGTGCTACCAATTGCGCCACCGAAGTTCCTAACTAGACCGGCAAATTCTTCCATCATACTTGTCCACTGTTATTTTTGCATCTGCTTGATATACTAGCTTGTACTGCACATACAGAACGTTAAGTAAAGGGCGTTATGTGATTTCACGCCTTGTTCTTAAGAAACAGATGGCGCTGTCGTCGCTACAATATTGTTGCTTCTTTTTTTTTTTCAAATTCTTGTCATTGGATTTGTTTCTGATTGATATTTTCTAGTTTGTAATGCACTCTAATAATATTTAGAGTATTCATAGCGATGGATTTCACAAAATAAACATAATTTACAAGTTATTTATTCGTAGATTACTGCCATTATATCATAATATATCAAATATAAACATAGTAAAATGATGCACAGTGTACTGTACTATCCCAAAAAGCACCCTTGTGGAATAGACAATAGAAATCAAACTCCAAAAAAAGGTGTGTATAAATGAGCGTCTAATTCGAACTTCAAAATTGGTACAACAAACTGGAAGAAACACAACGATATCGCGATGTAAATCGGTTCACCGCCATCTAGTTGTATTAAACTTAACTAAACTATAATTCTAACAAACTATGATACACAAATGGTAAGGTTTTGTGTACTTACAATTATACATTCCGCCTCCTATGGACGTATGTCCATCTTAACAAACATAAATTCTAAAAATAACACAGAAATGAAACTTGAATCTGAACTTCTACGAACCAATTATCTTACAACTTCAATCTGTTACTGGCAAAATACATAGTTTAGACACAGGCCTTTTAATTACATTATTTTTACAACGTAAACTTACAACACGTGTAACCTTGTCCAAACCAGAATGTTTTTCTTTAATAATGCCGTAAAGCCACTTAGCCGGAGGAAGATCATCTTCCATCACCAGGACTACGTCTCCAATCTTAGGTTCAGGAGTTTGTTGATTCCATTTATATCGATGGTAAAATTGTGAAAGATATTCTCGTGACCATCGTCGCCAGAAATCTTGAACCATTCTTTGGGTAAGCTGCCACCTTCTAAGATTGGTAACATTGGACTTCTCATAATTTGAGTCAGGAATAAGAACTAGTGGTTCCCCAACTAGAAAATGCCCTGGTGTCAAAGGAAAGGGGTCTTCTAAATTCTCACTCATTTTTGAAATTGGTCTCGAATTAAGGCAAGCCTCAATTTGAGCCAACACAGTTGTGAATTCCTCAAACGTGAGAGTGGACTCACCAATCACACGTTTCAAGTGGTGTTTGGTCGATTTCACTCCAGCCTCCCACAGTCCTCCAAAATTAGGACTATGTGCTGGAATTCTATGCCACGTCGTTCCATTATTTGCAAGGCACTCAACAATTTCTAAAGCGACAGTGGACTTTTCATTAACAAGAAGACTTTTCAGCTCCCGATCTGCACCTACAAAATTTGTGCCATTGTCGCTCCAAAGATCTTCACAGTGACCACGCCGTGCTACAAACCTTCTGAATGCAGCAATAAAACCTTCTGAGGTCATATCACTTACGGCTTCTAAATGTATAGCCCTGGTGGCCATACATATAAAAAGGCAAATGTAGCCTTTGGTAGCGTGATGTCCTCTTCCCTTGGTTGTCCTTATCGCAAAAGGACCTGCGTAATCAACACCGCTGCGACAAAACGATCTAGAAGGAGATGTTCTAGCTTCTGGCAACTGACCCATTAAGGGTTGGTTTGCTCGAGCTGAATATCGCAAACATTTTATGCAATGGCGAACGCAGAGTTTCGCTAAATTCTTTACCTTTAATACCCAATACTTAGTCCGAATATAATTCACCATCAATTGCGGGCCTCCATGAAGCGTCTTCTCGTGAGCGTCCTTAATGATAAGCTCCGTGAATCGAGACTTTTCAGGTATCAAAATAGGATGTTTTCTACTCTCCAGAATCTGAGCTTTCTGCAATCGCCCTCCAACGCGAAGAATACCATCAGCATCAATGATTGGATTGAGAGAAGCAAGTTTGCTTTTCTTACTCACAGTACCTGATTTAGTCAAATCATCAATTTCAATTCCAAAGTAGTGTTTCTGACACTCGATAATGCAAAATTTAAGCACTTTTTGCAGTTCTTCACTTGTAAGCCAAGTCGGGTATGTGGGTTTTGGTTTTGTGTGAATGAGCTCATAGAATCTTCGACAAAATGCTACTACTCTAACAAGTTTTCGCAAAGAAGAGAATCTGTCGAACAACTCATGCTCACGATTATCAATTGTAGTACTGCCACACAATTTCACGGACTTCATTTCTTGCTCAGTATCTAGTCCAGTTTGGCCATTCTCAGGTAGTGGACTGTAACTTATTTCTTTGTTTAAGAGCCAATCTGGACCCTGCTTCCACAGTTGTAAATCTGTAAATTCCGTTGGACTAACACCTCGAGAGGCTGCATCAGCGGGGTTGTCTTTAGATTTGACGTGTGACCAGTAACTCCGATCATACAGCTGCAAAATCTCTGAAACTCTATTGGCCACAAACGTCTTCCAGCGGTTTGGATGACTGCTCAACCATGCCAACACAACTGAAGAATCTGTCCAAGCATGAACATGATCCTTTTGTATCTCCAATATCTCTGCTACTTCATGAAGCAACCTAGCGAGTAACTGCGCTCCGCATAATTCCAATCTTGGAATGGAGATTTGTTTGATTGGAGATACTCTTGTTTTCGACGTGATGAGACTAATCTGCACTTTACCGTTTTTATCTACTACACGACTATACACAACGGCTGCATAAGCCTCGCACGAAGCATCGCTAAAGCCATGGAGTTCTATAACACCATCATCTAAACTCATGTGAATCCATCTAGGGATGCTAAAGGTTGTAACTTGTGAAAGTTCACTCCGATAACTTAACCATTCCTGCAATAATTGAGGAGGAAGTTCTTGATCCCATCCTATACCAGAAATCCAAAGCTTCTGGATGAATATCTTTGCTCTAATAATAATTGGACCAATCCACCCCAGGGGATCGAACAAACGTGAGATGTCCGATATCACTTTTCTTTTGGTCACAGGTGTATTCAATGGTAGAATTTGAAGAGAATACTCAAACTGGTCTGTTTTGTTATTCCAAGTCAAACCTAAAACCTTCTGTATCCCTTTTTCTGATCCTACATGTAACTTTTCTTCTTTGGTTACTGTTTGACCTATTTCTTCCATTAACTCTTGACTGTTACTCATCCATTTCTGAAGCTGAAACCCTCCCTTACTCATCAACTCATTCATATCTTCATATAGCATCGAGCCTTCGTCAAGTGTATTGCAACCGGTCATCAGATCGTCCATGTAAAAATCAGTGAGTACCTTTTCAGCTGCCAATTCGTACTTTTGACCCTCGTCTTGTGCTATTTGATGTAATACTCTAACTGCGAGATATGGAGCCGATGCAATGCCGAAGGTGATACGCAGCATTCTGTAATGTTGTAATACTCCATGCTCATCTCGCCATACAACGCGTTGAAAGTCGGAGTCTTCTTTTGTTACCTTTACTTGGCGGTACATTTTAACAATGTCTGCCACTAAACATATTTTATGTTTACGCCACTTCATAACAATATGTCTAAGATCCAATTGAATATTGGGACCCACCAGTAGATCATTATTCAAGGATACGCCGTTTACGCCGACACAAGACGCATCATACACAATTCTTAGTTTTGTAGTGATCTTGTCTTCTCGGGTAACGCCGTGATGTGGCAGATACACTGCATCTGCTTTTCTACGTTGGTCTTCTGGAACTAACTCCATATGACCCAAATCTAGGTACTCCTTCATAACATTGGCATATTGTTCTTTATACTTCTCGTCTTTTGAGAACCTTTTCTCCAACATTTGAAATCTCTTTGTTGCTATCTGTTCAGTTTTACCCTGCTTACACTTAGGATCTTCATCGCGAAATGGTAGTTTGACGATATATCGTCCAGTCTCATCTCTTTTGGTGGTAGTCATAAAGATATCTTCACATCTTTGTTCCTCTTGAGTCAAGATCTTCTTCGCCGAAAATGATTCTGCTTCGAGTTCCCAGAATTTTCGCAATAACTCATTGTCATCAATTTGAGTATGCAAAGAAACTATCGATTTTGATTCGTTTTCTTCACCAGAAATGCACTGACCAGATAGAATCCACCCTAGCTTGGTTTTCTGCGCTACAGGACAACCAGGAGGACCCTTGATTAAACCTTCTTCTAAAATCTGACAGTATACTTCTGCTCCTAGCAACAAATCAACCTTATTAGGTAGATTGAATTTTGGATCTGCTAATTTCATGTTTGTTAGTTCAGGCCAAAATGGAATTACTACCTTCTTAGCTGGAAGAAGGGTTGTAAGCTTCCTAAGGACATGAGCCTTGACCACCACTGTAAACCTTGGATCATGAATGGATTGAAGCTTGATAGCAACAAATGCCTTTGAATCTAACGTACCCTCTTGACCACCTACTCCTGTAACTGAAATTTTATTTGGAAGCTTCTGCAGTCCAAGGGCTTGAACTGCTGACTCCGTGATAAACGAAGCTTGTGACCCTTGATCCAATAAACATTTCAGTGTTGATTTACTGTCACCTGTTTCTGATTCAACTCTAACCAACGCTGTAGCTAGCAGAACTTGGCTGCTAGTGTTCGAGAAACAAGCGACAACATTCTTTGATTCCTCCAATGTTGCGGTAGTCGAAACTGCAACAACAGCTTTATCACCTGATGCGTTGTTATTAGTGGGTGATTTCAAAAACTCTTTAGGATGCAATAAGGAATGATGTTTTCTATTGCAAATGCGGCATCTAGCGGTTTGACGGCATGAAAATACAGGATGATTGATTCCCAGACAATTAAAACATAATCTATTTGTTTGGACAAAGTTATGTCGTGAATCATATTCCTCCTTTGCAAACTCTTTGCAGTTAGCAATTTTATGATTACCTTGACAGAATTGGCATTTGACATCATCATTAGTACTAACTACATGAACAGCTGTTTTAGCAATATTTGTATAGACTCTCGGTTTGGTTTTTGGATCCAGAAATTCTAACGATCTAAACTTATGCTCCAAAAATTCTTTAAATAATGCTAAAGTAGGCAGTTCATCTGACAACTCACAAGCTTTTGATTCCCATTGTTTGCGCGTTTCTGAATCTAATTTATGAGCAATCAAATGGATGATTAAGATATCCCAAGAAGCTACATTTACTCCGATATTTGAGAGTGCATTTAAACATTCGCAAGTGGTATCAAGGAGCTGCTTGATACCATAAGACGACTCTACTGATAGCTGTTTCTGACTTAATAATCTATTCAAAATACAGTTTGAAATATAACGCTTATTACTATACCGTTTCGTCAGTAACTCCCAACATTGCTCATAATTTGCTTCAGTGATAGGGATGTGCCTAACTAATTGTTCAGCTTCGTCTGTAAGATGACTTTTAAGATAATGTAACTTCTGTACATCAGCTAAAGACGCGTTCTTATGAATTAGAGTTTCGTATAAATCGCGAAAGGTAGGCCACTCTAAGTATTTTCCAGAAAAAGTAGGGAGGACAATCTTCGGTAACTTTATCGGATTTGAATCATGAGCCAGACGAACTTCACTAGCAGAAGAACTATTGCGGTTTTTATCTTTTAACTGCTCTAGTTTTTCTTTAAGACAGCACTTATAATCCATATACAGTTCTTCCATAGAGTCATACGCAGAGGATTTGCAATAATTGCTCTTGGAATAATCCGCATCGTACTCACAAACAATTTTATTATGAGTCTCAAAAAAGCATTGCCATACCTTTTCTAAAGCTTCAAGTCGCGTTTCTACATACGAAACAGTAATCCTTTCTTTAGGAGACTTGAGGAAATTTGATTTAGCCTTTGATACATTCTCTAAATAGTGACTTTGCAACTTAATTAAACTCTCCATAATTTCTTACAGTTTTACAAACCAACTTAACAAACTTATAATTAATTAATGACCACGGAACATAGCAAGTCTACCAACACACAGTCTTTCTCAATGTTTACAAGTCTATATACCAGGTAATCGTATTCAAAATTTTACAAGTTCATGATCTTCGTAATTTTTCTAAGTGTTTGAGAACTCTATAGAAAATCGGGCATAGGTTCCCCGTCACTTCACTTTTCTTGAAACTATTCTAAGTCTTTTCAAACTACAGTTCAAATTTTAAAGTTATTTTTCTGCTTGAAATAGAGTTCAAATTTGCATACACTAAATGAATTAATTAAACAGTACTCACAGCGATTTGGCACACACTTCACCTTATGACGTTGAACTTCAAACTCACTTCATCCGCCGCTTCCGCTTACGAATTTCCCGCCTTTCGTCAGTTGCTGCTACTTCCTTGACTGACTGTCTCCCTCCTGGCTGGTTATCTTTGCTTCAAAGGTCCAGGACACCGGAAACAGGAAAACAACACTCTCCGCAACAATCCGTTGCGCTTTAGTGTTGGTGGTTGGACTGACAGACACGACTCACAAATCCACAAGCCGATTTTTGAATCCGCTTCGATAGGACCATGTACTGTGCTATCCCAAAAAGCACCCTTATGGAATAGACAATAGAAATCAAACTCCAAAAAAAGGTGTGAATAAATGAGCGTCTAATTCGAACTTCAAAATTGGTACAACAAACTGGAAGAAACACAACGATATCGCGATGTAAATCGGTTCACCGCCATCTAGTTGTATTAAACTTAACTAAACTATAATTCTAACAAACTATGATACACAAATGGTAAGGTTTTGTGTACTTACAATTATACACACAGAAACACTTTTACAATAAGATAAATAAAACAGTAATGGAGTAACACATCCGAAGGAAAATTTGCGAAAAACGATTTTAGCGAAACTCAGTAAAAAGAGTCTACTGAAAAAGTATACATTGTTCAGTGAACTGGTTCCGTAATGTAAATATAATGAAAATTATATTTACTACTTTATTATATACTCGACAGCTCAATAAAACAGGGCTGCTTTCGGCATGAAATTAAAATTAATTTTCCTGATATGGAAATGGATGTAGCTGAAAATCAGCGCTATCTAAAATATATATATTTTTTGGTAGCACATAACTGAGCTACACCCAATTATCAGGGTAATTTTATTACTTATATATTTTTTTTGTTACACACTTTTTATAGTGTACAATATGTACATCCTTTAATATCATTGTTTTGTCGTGTTTTTTTTTTACCTTGATGATAAACCTTTTTTGTTTCTTTCTTTCTTGATATTTTCACAACATATGAAAAATATCGACACAAAGGGTTATCGGATATATTTCACTGAAACAGTTATTTTGTAACTTCTTTTCACCGACGATTTCAACGTCCCAACGTGATAGGGGGTGAGTCTAACGCGACGTCCCTCGGGCACAAATACACGCATTTTAGGACATGCAGGTTTACCTCACAGTGTTTTCCTTCACCGTTCAGCAAGTGGTGTAAGTACTATGCACATAAATTTCAAAGGGTAAATGCTCGACCAGCAGAATTTGAAGCCAGGTCTCACAGCGTCACACTGACTGAGCCATCCTTGCTTATATTTTTCAAATGTGAAGTAATCATAGAATCAAAATGATTTACTTATTCAAGGGTCCAAGATTCTTGCACTCGAATGCATTTATCTGCATCGACCCAGCCGATAGGCGGACATCGCTACAAGGGTTTTCATTGTACCCTAAAAAAGGCACTTTAGCGGAAGCCTCCCATTTCACTTTAACGCAACCGTCTACCCTTAACAGAGCACAGGTGTTACCAACCTAAACCACTCGACAGCGCTTTAGCAGAGGGAAAAAATAATTGAGCTCCGCTATGTTGGTAACACTTACCTACTTAGCCTTAAGTGGGCACTCATCTTGCAGACTCGTAATGTTCGTACTTCATCAACTGAGTTGCGACTTACGTCAGATGCTAGTGTGATACTCTAAGCGTAGACAATGTCTTTTAGGACTACGGTAATTTTTATACAGGCTGGATTTTTATTAGTGTATCTCCAGTTTTCAACTTTTCAGCCCCCATTGTAGCCCCCTAAATTTAACAAGTAACAAAGCTTTTGATTTTATTGATGATCTCAATGACTGTCGTATAAAATGTAATTCTCTTTTTTAACCAACAAATAGTAAAATTAAAAAAATACGTTTTTCTATTCTTCTTCTATTTTACTTAAGAGCATCCAAATCAGAGTTTAATGCCGAAACATTGTATGAGACGATTTAATAAGCAAGGTGTCGGGGGGTCATTATTAATGAATTTTTTTATTGTTCGGTTGAAAAAGAAGCAACAATAAAATTATATGCAAACTACGTTATTTTAAAACTAATTGCAATCACAATAAGTTGATTATTTATTTATTTATTTATACAACAAATTATTAACAAAATTAAAATTCTGATATGTGGAGCAGTACCAGGACATTCATCATTAAATTATAAACCAATACAAAGCAGATATATTATTTAAAGCAACAATTAAAAAATCAATATATAATAATATTTAGACAAATTTACATGCATAAAATCATTGAACCTAATAACTAGCTTAAAATTATACAAAAATATACAAAACATCAGTGAAAGACAAAGCAAAATTATACTTAAGAAAATCTTAGCAAACTACCTTGAAATCTATAAAATAAGTAAATAAAAGACAATGAATGTGTTTTGTTTATCCTCATTGATGAATTTCCTAATAAACCTGAATAATACAACGTAACAAACATAACGTATACTGACAGTACAAAAGAAACGTTAACTCCGCCAAAGTACCAACTATTGACAAGTGATTTGGGTTATAGCAAAGATTTCAAAAGTAAAGATAAGCCCTTACCGTAGTATTACAGCACCAAAATGTTTCCACCTTTAAATAGGTGACGCTTACACTCTTGGAATCAGTGCTCATCTGAACACAGTGATAGTTGGACGCCTTAAGTGCTCTTAAAGTTTTGAATTTATACGACTTTAGTAGTCTGATCAGTTTGCTGACCTTAGGTAGACAGATTGCGCACTCATAAGTGTGCGCGCGTCGGCAGTATGTTAACGCACACATTCAAAAACAATGCAATAGATTTTAGGTGCCAGGAAGCCAATTCCGGAGGTATGGAGATGATCTCCACGGTCGAAATATCTGGCGAGAAAGTGCTTATCTCCGTCGAAAAACAAAAAATGCTATTCTAACGATCTCCATCCCTAGATTTTTCGATCGCAAATCAGCGAGATGTCTCGACTGGTCATAAGCTGGGGAGATAGACATCTCCATTGCAGCAACTGTCAAATTATCAAATAAATAACAAAGCCTTCAACATTTTGACGGCTTTTTTTGAGATTTCAAGCGGACATTGATGCGGAGATTTGAAACAGAGATTCATCTCCATAGTCGGGATATTTCCTTCGAGCCCGGAATTGAGGCCCAGGGCTCATCTAAACTTTTGAAATCTTTGGGTTATAGTTTCTTAATTGCTGTTAATTACTCAATTATTTCGTTAAGGTGGATGCGACGGATTTCGTCACCAACCGCACAACTTATAATTTTGTTTTCTTATTTCTAAATAAAAAGTATTAAATTAATGTAATTTTTTGACATTACAGGACAATAGTTTAATGTCAGTTAGGCCTTTATAGCCTAGTCGTCTTATTTTATGCAATAATGTGTAAATTATCATGTACAACAACTATGAACGCACTTTAAAGTTGTTGTCATTTACAAAATAATACATAAAATAATACAACTTTTCAAGCAAAGCCTAATTGACATTCGACCAGTGTCTTTCAAAGTGTGTGGGCAATAGAAAAAAAGCAAGTCTTTCTATGTTTTCGCCTATTTGAAACTTTCAAAGCTCCAAAGTCTTCAAATGACTAACATTTTGTTTATTCATGGCCCTAGGGGTCCCTAGAATTGTTTAACTTTTAAAGGGTTCGCGTATTCAAATATAATGAAAAACACTACATTTAACTATTGTCATGTTTTGCCATATATCACATTAACTTTTCAAAAATAAGAAAAACAATCAGAAGTTGTGCGTTCGGGAACGATATCCGTCACATCCACCTTAATTGCTAAAAAAGCCGTCTTAAAATGTTCACCCTGTGTACTGAATGAAGCAACATGGCATCAGGTGACAAGAGATGTATATTTAGATTAAAAAAATCACAAAGTGGAAGGAAGAGTCGCCTTAAAAACTATATTAGCAACAAAGTCATACGGAAATAAGAAGTGACTCGATTGGTGGGGAATATAAAGGGGTAATAAGAAATAAGTTGGTTTACTATATATTTACGATTCAGAATTAGGATGATATTTTAATCTTGGACGTTTTCTAGCCTCAAAGTCATATATCGTCACTGTAGAAAGAGCACAAAGGTCAATCCTGAAAGTCATGCTGAAACGACCATTTAGGTATCGTACAACGGATTTATTTAGGGAATCTAATTTTTTATCAGTTCGCTAACTCTATATCTTAAGAATATCACTTTTTTATCACAAATTCGTAATTAATTCTGACCAATACTCATATTTGCTTAGTAGGAGAGTCTTTAGAGTTGACCTTCCAGTGATTAAGACAGAATTTGCAAAACGTTTTTCTTCTTATTCGTTTCCTTTTGTATATAACACTGCATGTAAACATAACTTTGACTACCAAAGAAGCAAAAAGTATCTTAAACAATTGGTTACTAACACTAGATTATGACCAAACAGAAGCCTTGCTGAAAACTGTATCGTAGTTTAGCCTTAATTATATTAAATTTAAATTAAGTTAGTGATATAAATATAATGTGTTTTTTTATTCTTATATTTTATAAAATCTTAGAATAATTGTTTGTAAGTTTTTTAGATATTATTTTGTAACTAATTATTTTGTAAACCAGCTACTTTTCATATTTGCCTAAAGTTTTTAATTGCTTGTTTGTTTAAAATTCATTATCATACCTGGCAATCATTCCTGGGTCCCACCGGACAAGTTTGACTTAGTGTGGGGTCCGCTGTTATTTATACTTAACACTATGTAGTATTTATTAAGATTTATGTTTTGAAAATTTGTGCATGTAATTTAGTGTTGTTTCTTTTGGTAAATAAATTTATTTGTATTGTATTGTATTCTTCTTTCATGGACTTTCTTTCTTTTTACTATATTGCAAGCCTTGATAACATATAAACATCATATCATTCCATATTTAATTATTGCATGATGTCACAGAAAAACGTCAGATTTCCGGAAAAAGATCTTTCATGTTTAATACACTACACATAAGAGAAAAGAGAAAAAATCACACAAAACATTCCTGTTCACCTCGACCCTTAAAATGCCCACTTTACACTTACCAAATACTCCATACTTATCACCTATAGGTAACAGTTACCCCCCACGAGGGTGTAGCTGGTCTAACGGCAACACCGTGTGAAGGGCCGGAGGGTGTTCCAGTAATGCCAACTCGATTTTCACCAATTTCCCACCGATATGGAGGCGAATTGATGCGGGCTTCGGGGCTGATCGCCATTAACGGGCGGTTGACACGCTGCGGTTCGACGCGGCGTGTTTGAAATATGATTAGGTGGATCTTGTGCGTCTGATGACTATAATGTTAAAACGCCATCATTTTCGTGTGTAAATAGAGCAATATTTGGTGAAAACTTTAATTATACCAAATATTTATAAATTTTTCTTATAGTTTTATCCACGTAAATCTATAGGAAAGAAGATACTGACTTCAGCTTTAATAGTCTAACATACAGAAATGTCTATTTTAGAACGCTGCATCAGCTAAAATAATTTTCATGGTAATTTATAGAATAAAAAACAGTTAAAACGAAAAAGTTTTCCTATAAAATATCAACTTACACTCAAATTTATGAGTAAACGAAATGAAACTCTTAAAAATATATCCCTAAAATTGAAGAAAAAGGGTTTTTATGGGTTTGATTAATTTGATATTACAACGTGTAACAGAAAAGTGTAACCATATTTGAAGAGCTGGTTAGTCAATCGTATAGAACAACTTTAACTATAGAACAAACTATGTACATCGAAAAAAAAATTTACCATTTCATAGAAAAATGCAATGCCACTCGGCCGAAATGTATGGAAGGGTAGATTTTTTTTTTGTGATTTCAGGGTTGGCTCCATAGAAAAAAAAAAAAAAAATGAAAATTGTTTTTGTTCTACATCATTGACTGAATAAGCTGTTCAAATATGGTTAAACCTTTTTGTTACACGTTATACATATTTTCCGAAATCTTACCTTGATTACGCAGCTCAATTAGTATAATAACCGGAGAAAGCATAACACTTAAAAATAATAGTTTACACGCACGAGTATCTACCATCGACCCTCACGTGTAATTAATTCGGCTGGATTTTTAGTTGATTTTAATAATTAATGTAATAACGTGTAATATGTAAAACCTAAGCGCAATCTGCACTTTTTTAATACGAAAGAAGCCTGGCTACTCCGCGAGAAAATTTTAACTTACGAAGACCCATTGTAAAACACCTGAAAGTACATTAAAAATTCACATTTTTATTATTAAAAATAAAAACATATAAAAATATTAGGATAAGATTATTTACAATTATTATACTAAATTAATAATTATTTTTTATTAGGTAAGCAAAGTTTGACAATCCAATGCTTCAACAAGGAATTGTCAAATTTACCAGAAAGTGTCCTCAGGAGGTCGCTGTCGACGAATAAAGAGCTTCATTTTAATTTCCACTATACATAAGCGATATAATATCCGCGATAGACAGTTGTAACGCCAGTTTATGGAACCCATAGCGGTAGCGGTACGAAACATGGCTCCAACAGAAACTTTTGTTAGCGTTTCTTCTCGATCGGAACGGGCCGGATTTACCACTTACTGAAGATTTGCACACACGCCTGCAGTTCAAGCTCTCTATTTGTAAACAATTTTAAGGCGATATGCGAAAAAAATACAGGTGGTTCTTTTCTGTATATTTCATGAAATACACGGATAATTATTATAAATTTCTGGTATATGCATTTTGACTATATCTAGGGTTTTGAAATTGGAAAACATGTTTGGATAAATTTTCCTCGATAGAAATAATTGTTGAAATGAGGTCTTTAAACACACTTTTTCTCCTCGTTTGACGAATAGGAACCATATACAGAACTCAAACATATTTTATTAGACGTGTTTTAACAATATCTAAAGATTTCATATTTGGAATTTTGCTAGCTATCTTAGTTTTTTTAATAAAAATATAAAACCAACTTTTTTCCCTTTTGCCCTGAATCCGCCCCTCTCGCACTGCGCGATTTTTCGCTTGGAGTGACAGTGACAAAAATAAAATTCGCATAGCCTCTTAACGGCTATGACACCGCATTAAGAACTGCCAATAGTCTTTCATGCTGGCGTCCGTACATTATTATATAACTTTCATAAAAATAAATTTCTATATATTTTACCTTTGGCGAGTTATGCATCGCAAGGGATACATTCTATATGTAAAGAAACGCAGGAAAAAGTAGGTCTGCATGTTAGAACTGTTAGGAGTGCCGGAATTGGAACCTATACTGAAAATAAGTGCCTACAATACATATCATTGCGGTACGGAACGGCACTAAATTCGTAAGTTGTGTTGAGACGGCCTGCAGTCTCGACAAAGAGCGTGATCGCTATCCAACCGATTTCGGTTGTTAAGTCTTGAAAATCTAATTTTAAAGGTTTTGTGTAGTATCTACAGTCAAATTGTCGACTGAAATCGGAAGCGAATTCGATACGCTTCCGATTTCAGTCGACAGTTTTGATGGTAGACACTAAAAATAATCGATTTTAGACCGAAATCGTTAGGATAGTGATCGCTATCTTTGTCGAGACTGCAGGGCCTGGATAGCTCAGTTCGTATAGCAATCCCGGTTCAGAGATCGTCACATCCAGATAAATATTGTTCTGCGTTTCTTGACTGTAATTAAATAATATGTCAACTTGTTTACCTACAACTTGGTAACACCTGAACAAGTGATCTCGAAACTTTCGTTAAATACAATTTAAAAATAATGCATGTAAATTGCATACAATACACAGTTTATCAGTAACACTCGAATGATGCTGAAATATATACAAGTAAGACAACATTGCACTGATTTTTTTTTATACATTTGTAATGAAGCAGAAGAAGGAATTACAGTAGGGCCTCGCTAATCCGGGCCCCGCTTATCCGATGATCCCTGTAATCCGGACGGGCGAGCGGGGCTTCTTCTGGCAAATTAACTTCGTTTTTTTTAACTTCATGTTAAATGTGCAGATTTCTTACGCGTTTTAATGTAACTCTCTACATACATATGTAGTTTTGTATGTATGTATTGTCTGTTTTGTTTGTCTCACTTATCGTTTTTCGATTCTGAATATTTTGTTATATAAAAAAATAATAAAATAAAATAAAATAATAATAATAATAAACTGTAAATTTGGATTTGTCAGTCAGTCAAGTCAGTCAGTTAGTCAGTCAGTCAGTCAGTTAGTCACTCAGTCAGTGTTGTTTGTTCAGTCCAGGTCCATAATGAGCTCCAAGTGACCATATGAATGATGTCTCCCATGTCCGTAATTCAATGTCGGTTAATGGAGGTGTGAATGATTTAATGATACGTAGGGTGAAACAGTCGTTAAAGGTCTGGTTGTGGATTTGATTTGATTGTTCATGATTTATCGTTTTTCGATAATTAATTAAATAAACTTAAGGTTAACCATGTATTTTAATGACATTAAAATATTGCAGACCACAATACGGACGCCTCGGTAATCCGCAAAGGGCGTGTTTTTTGCCTATCCGGATTAGCGAGGCCCTACTGTACATATGTTTACTGAATTTGGCCTCGAAAAATATAATTTAGGGAAATACATCGCTTTGAAAATATAATTTAGGGAAATACATCGCTTTGAAAATATGCTCGTTAATATTTAAGGGCGCACCGAGCGTTTGCCTTTGTCTCGTCTTTTTCTTTACGTGTAAAGAGTAAAGAAAATAACCAAACTTTTGCACTTTTTCAATGTTTTTTGTTGTTATTTTCATCATATTGTTCTTAAATAAAAAAGTGTCGTGTATAAACGCTCCAGTTGTCTATAAACTTTATTTTAGTAAATAAATGATAATAACAAATTACTTATTTATATAAAAAAGTAGGAAAATAGAGGAAAAAATTACTCGACAAGAGGTAACTTTGCGAATTTATTCTATCGAGCCAACTTTATCACATCGTGTTTCCATCGTGTATACTGTCTAGTATGTACACCCAGTAATACCAATATATTTCCCTAGATTTAAATTTAATTGTTTACTACTTCAAACAAAGGTTATAAAAACGTGTTTCTATGTGTAAAAAGCTCGGTACGCTCTTAAGAGTGCGATGCAAAATTTTCCGTCCGTCACTTTCGTGATTTATCTTTTCTTAGAGAATTTGTTTTATAAATTATGAGCACCAACTTTATCTTTCGATACTGCATTATACGCCCAAGTTAACGTCCCCATAATAACTTAGTTGTAACTGTAAGAATCTTGTGAATATTGGTTTAAGGCGGAGTTCTCCCAATTTGTCTATTTTAAAACGAATTTTAAATCGTGAAATTGTGATTATAAAATATTGAAAAAAATATCTGTCCTATTTCACTTTTTGATCTTAATACGAGTATATCGGTGGTTCGATACGCGATTACTTGCATTTCGCTGCATCCAATAAAATGGCAAAGATAGGCCTAAGCTATGATGTAAATATCATTTTATTTGAGTTATAATAAGTTTTGTACAATAAAACTTATACCGAAATAAACGTTGTACAAAATGAGATATAAAACGGCCGTCATATTAAAAATCCCATCCGTCTCATAAAAAAAGACACTTTGAAATCGCGAGATTTCTGAGCGGCCTGCTGCTGAGCAGGATAGTCAAGTGTAAAATGAAAGCGTTGGAGCAGGACCGATTTCTCAGGATACCCTCGCCTTAAGGCGTATAACCACGCTAAATAAGCAACTCGATGTGTGTCGGTACAAATATCAACGGAAACGACATTGAAATAATGTTCATTTCAGCGTGCCTTGAAAAGTGGCTGTTACGACAACCACTGCGTCACCGGCTAGCGCAAAATAGGAGAAAATAATACTTTTCACATGGACGCCATTAACGGAAAAAAAATTTGATTTTAAATCTTTTAGTTCTAAAATTTTCCTATAATTTGGTGAAATAATAATTAAAATCGCTTTAGGCGTTTGGAAGGAGTAAGAAAATTCTTGTGTTAATCATATGAAACTTTCGATGACTTTCGATTTTTTTTGTCAAAACTTACAATAGAAAAACAGTTTATGAAACATAAAATTTATTCTTGACTCTATAATGCCTATCATATATTTTTATGAAAGTTTTTGGACCACCCGTGTGGGAGGAGTAGGCCTTCAAAGACAGATCCAAATTGCAGTTGGCGTATCCATTCGCCTTAAGGGATGCTTGCAATAGACAAAAAAACCGTGCTCCGCGTTCTGAGTTCTTCGGTCCGCGGTCACTGTTATCTATGTAACGACGGGTTGCATCGTTACACTTAAAGACCGCGAAAACGCACGTTCTACTGTTTGGAACGCAGGACGCAGAAGGTGCTGTGTGTGGTCGACGCGTTAGTCTTTTTGAACTGAAATATGTGCACACATTACATACCACTATGCTTTCAAAAATGGTTGTTTTGGCCTCTGAGTCGGCGGCTGTAAAGTTCAAAGCAATTGCTATTTTAGAAAGGCATCAGTATACAGTTTTGTTGTGATTTTTGTCTGTCTACCCTATTTCAAATCTTCTAAATTCTGATTGTAAAAGTTTTCCAACAAATTTCCCCTAATTTAAGGTCAGCAAAAAAACAGAAAATGTGATTAAAAACTCGTTTTTCGATAGCCGCCTTAAACGCTTAAAGCGACGGGCTTTAAAGTTAATTCAACCCTTTCAAGTTTAATTTGACTGGAAAAGTTAAATGAGTTTAAGCTTAAAAGAGGGTAAATAATTATTTTCAAATGGCAGCTTGGACGTACCTAAGTGGAAGGTAAAAGGGATGAAAAATGGATTTTGAAGTATCTGTTGTCTTAGTAAAGTACTAATATGAACATACTCTATCAATGACTTACGTGAACTGTATTTCTATCATCAAAAACATAGATAAAAACTGAATTTTCAAAATTGCCTTTAGTTTGTATTGAACTATTTACGAACTGTGTCGTCACTTCAAGTGCGAACATATCCTTAGACAATCGGATTTCGATAGTATATCTATGTTTTTGATGATAGGCACCCAGTCCAGTTGGCAACTAGAGATACATAATAGGATCGCTATGGACTTATATTATACAATATTGTATCAATTGATGAAATTATTTTCGAGACTTTGAAATAAAACGTTTAAAAAAGCTTACACTTTTTTTTTATCAAAAATTGTTTTACCAGTAATAAGTTTGTGAATAGGAGATATCTTCGTAAACAATGCGTGAACATCGTAGATTAACGGGTTTCAATATTTACATTGATATTTACAAAAATAAATGGTGTAACTACAAAACCGTGTTTAAATTTAGACAGTGTTTAAATCTGTTGCTGTCACTCTTTTACAATATGAAAGAAAAGGCGACAACAACAGATTAAAACACTGTCTAAAGTAGTAACATGGATATTGTTTCATTTTTAAAACTCACTTGTGTTTTAAATTTTTATTACTAATATGACGTCGTTGAATTTACTAACTAGCTTTTTTCTAATCATCGTGTATGTATTGCCCCACATGTCAAATTTTAACTCAATGAGTCTAGTAGTTTTTGAATTACAGGTAGACGGAAGGACAAAGTAACAAGAACAAGGGTTATTGTTTGTGCAGGAACCCTAAACGTAAATAGATTAATACACTTTTTTGGTATCATGTAGTTATAACGTAAGAAGTTAGTCAATCTTGCTTTATTTATTATTACTAAAATAAAATAAATATATCAAACATTCTAACGTTCATTTTATTTCAACTGTATTGATCCATTCTAAGTTACTTGTCTTGTCGTTGATGTTACACATATAAATTAAAAAAAACATGTGTGTCTAACGAAATATAGTAAAGTGTGAAAGGCGTCCCAAATTTTATTGTTACAATTTTTATTTACTTATGGTGTTTTGGCTCGACACTAAGCAATATTGTGCAAAAACACCATCGGGGATAAAAATCGGTACACTAATACAATTAATTTAATTTAAGGGGCTATGCAAATTTTATTTTTGTCACTGTCACTTCAAGCGAAAATACGCCCAGTGCGAGAGAGGCACGAAAGAGAAAAATTCAGGGCGAAAGAGAAAAATGTTAGTTTTATAATTTTTATAAAAAAACTAAAATAGCTAACAAAACCAAATCTCTAGATATTGTTAAAACAAACCTAATTAAATATGTTTGAGTTCTGTATATGGTTCCTATTCCTCAAACGAGGAGTAAAAGTGTGTTTGAAGACCTCATTTCAACAATTATTTCTATCGAGGAAAATTTATCCAAACATGTTTTCCAATTTCTAAACCCTAGATTATATAGTCAAAATGCATAAACCAGAAATTTATTACAATTTTCCGTGTATTTCATGAAATACACAAAAAAGAAGCACCTCAATTTTTTTACATATCGCCTTAAACTGGAAAGTTGGTTTGTCATCATACAACCTGCAATAATTATGACTGGAATAATTCGCAAATTAATCTTAGATGTACATTTACATATACTATTTGTATAATTCATATTTTTTACTTATCAGTGAGGTAATTAGCTAGTATCGTCAGACCCATCAGCTGGGGTTCAATTGTTAATAAATACAAACGATGATTTCGTAGTACGCGCTGCGCGCGCGCCGATACGATCCTACTTGTTGCCGTTGGAAGAGAGTGGACGAGACTTTATTGTCTGAAATAAATGATGGATTACTTCTACGATATATTTATATATTTGATTTTTTTTTCGTTTCGCATTGCAGTAGGTACTTAAAACTCTGTCCATCAAAATGCTTTGTACCAAACTCATATAATTATAAGATTTTAAAAATATATAACTATGTAACCATTCGGGTTTTCTTTATAAATATTGATACATTACGAGTATAACAGTTTAAATGAATACAAACATATAAATGTATAAAAGCAAGATATATTTGGAGCCCTCTTGGGCTCGGCTTCGTAACTGGTATATCTAAGTCTATATTTGTTGATATAGCCATGTGTGCTGTGGTAGAAACTAACAACGAACGATCCAGCTCAACGTGCTTTGCTAGTTCAACGTAGTTTTTTTTTAATTTTTTTATTACCATTTAAAAACACAGTTAACACAATACAGTTACGCTAAACTGGGGCTCTACCGCGTAATTCTCATTTGTATCAACTTCAAGCAAATGCATGCGAAATTCAACGCGTGCAAAAGAGATGGCATGTTAGGCGGGCGTCGTCGCACGCACGGCAAATTTCAATCTCAAGTTGATGTTGATGAAAATGAGAATTACGCGGTAGACCCACTGTACAACAGTTTGTTGGCGTGTGGCGCTCATTACACTGGTTGTATTACAAGTTTACTATAAATAAATACAAGTTATGCATACAGCCTCCTGCAGATAGACATCTCTCCGCAAGCAACCGCAGTAAATACCTACTTATTGAATTAATTAAAAAAAATCTTCTTATAATTTAGTTTTTAGACAAGATAGATAAATTTTTTCTGGATTCAGTCATTCTCGTTTGATCGAGATTCTTTGAAAAAACCGCGACGTATTGTAATCTGGATGGTTTGTGGTTGGTGCTATGAAAATGAAAATCCTCCTGCATAATCCATTACCTGCATGTCTTTTGCAATCAAGCCCAAAATAATCGTGAACAAAATACGAAAAGAGGAATAAAGAGGCACGTAGACCTAACGAGCTCGAAATTTTGTTAAAGTCTACGATGCGTTCACCGGTTAAAATTATTTAATCGTACTTATCCACACCGTCAGCAACACAAGTTGGGCAAAGCGCGTGGGCGACTCCTTTATTCGCCCGCGGCTCTAAATAATAATAATTGCCCAACAGTCAGAGCTAACTAACTACCGTTTAGCGTAGTCGCCTTTCTTCTGTGCATCTGATAAGCCGGCTGTGTGTGTACTGGCAGCAGCAAAAACGGGACATTTTGAGGGCTGGATCTAGTATATAGAGATGAGTAAATTTTGTTGTATTAGATTATTGTGGAAGTCATTACACACAGTAATATGGTCTTACTAGGTTTCTGGTCCTTCTTCTTAGCATGACTAATTGAATGGGTGGAGTTAGACATATATTTTTATATGTATTGTATTATATTTACTATATTCATAATACTAGTTTTTCTCATATTTTTTTATTTCTATCTTATATTTACCTATGTTTAAAATACTATTTATTTTTTTTATTAAATTTATGTAAACCTAATCTTATATTTTGTGTATTTCCACATATTATTGTTTATTATATAAAACTAGTATATAACAATATTTTATTTTATATTAAAAACCGACCTGTAATAGGTGTATTTGACGTATACCTACATTACATAAATAAATATATTTCATTTAATTATTTTTTGAACTTGTAGTTTCATTCAATGCTTTTAATCCACATAATTTATTCTGATAAATGGTTATATATTGTAAAAAAATACAGTTTGTGAAGTTACAGAGATTATTTTATTGCGTGTATTTTAAACTGCAAACCGTATTAAAGCAAAAACTATATTTTAAAAAATCTTGATGCAATAAGTATGTTTTCTCAGAAAATAAACATTGGTGTCGATTCGGTGTAACACGATTTAACTTATTTGACAGGACTTAACTTAATTTACGCGTTTTGTCTTTTTCTTTCTGTATCGAAAAGACAAAGACAGGACGCTTAAAATAAGGTTAGTTTTATCAAATAAGTTAGGTCGTGTTATACCGAATCGACACTATTATTTTTCAGATTACAAACTATTTACCAAATTGCCTTTTTTTCTATCGTTACTAACCACTAAATCCCTTTAAGTAAAGTGTTTGTAATCGCTCTCTTGTTCCATTTCTGGACCCCTCACCACTGTCTGTCCACTTTCCAGCGATGACGTCACAAGTGAGCAAGCTACTACAGAAAACATTACATTTAGTAAATAAAGTAAGATGCTTTTATACGTTTCATTTAATTTCTGAAGAAACAAAGATACTAAAGAGAAGGTAAAAAATCGTAAGTTACAAGCTATAATAGAAAACCGAATACCTTTTGGATTTAGTCCCCAGGCATGCACAGGTACCTAGTATTTATTTCCAATGGTGGTATTCAAGAATATCACACACGAGATATAAATCAGTTGTGGAATTCAACAAGACAGTTCGGCGTGAAAATATCACCATTACCACGAAATTCAATGCTCAGCTGTTTAAGCAAAACTGGAGTACAGCTCCATTGCGTCATTCTACGTTATGGTACAATTTATATAAAACAGTATTTCGTGTTCGGATCGAATTCTTAGATGTTCTTTACGTAAATAAAAGAATGAAAAACGTCACTTTTGCGTAAATTAATAATGTAATATTGTACAATTTAATTGTTATTGTTCAAAAGATACTTATTACTTACATATAACATACCTATAATCATATATTCTGAAGCAACTTTAATTCATTATATTTTTTTATTTTTTTTTAGATATAAATTGTTACTTGCTCTTTTAGCACTCATAAGTATAATATTCATAATGTTTCTGGGTAGAGCCTAGTTTCCGCTTCACAAGGCAACTTAATGTGGGAATTTGTGTCTTTGTGTATACTGTAACATGTTTTTACAATATAGAATTTTTCATTTTCATTTTCATTTTTAATTCAAATTATTATTTACAATTGTAACGCAGTTTAGCGTTAGCTCAGGAATAGAACGCTGGCCTCTCAATCTTGAGAACCAAGTTCGATCCCCGGTCGGGCATGCACCAATGAGTTATTCGCAATTTATGTGCATAGTATTTGTTTTTACTTACCGCTTGCTAAACCGTGAAGGAAAACATCATAAGAAAACCCGCATGCCCTAAACAGCGCGTATTTTTGCCCGAAACACGGCCATAGGGCTCAACACACATAATGTTGGGACGTAATAATCGTCGGTGAAACGCGGGTGTACCGGGTATGGACTGTGACTTAGATTTCACATTTCACACTCGGAACACCTCTCTGGCTATTCGTGACGGTATATATATGTAACGCAGTATAAAATAAAGAGGTGTGTCAGAGTCGTAGCTAATGAAAATCTGAGGTCTCTGCCTAACCCTCTGGGTGACAGGCGTGAATCTATGTATGTATGTATAAAATAACACTAAAAGACATTACAAGTGTTGATCTATCTATACATATTACAAACAAAATCTTAAGGCTCTTAGTAACGCCAAATCACAGCAGCTCGATGTGTGTCGTTACGAATGTTCACGGAAACGACATTGAAATAACGCTCATATATTTGTTTTAAATGGGCGCTCGCACTATTGTGGTCCTCCTGGAAGAAATACCCATACTCTTCTTCATCATCTTCTTTCGCGGGCTCGGTTTCCGCACCTATAGTCTCTTATTTGGACCTTTGTGTGTGAAAAGTGTGAGGCCGGCTATTATAGCCAGCCCAGCTTACGCCAGAATCATAATAGGCGACCTAGATCACCACAGGACTGGCAGAGCGTCCCCGGATCACCGAGAATCTTCGCCTGTTGTGTGCTGACGCCTACTCAGTCTATTATCACTTGGGTCGGCGTTCTTCGGCCTCCATACAACCTCTCACACACGCTGGGCAGGTGGGTTGGTGAGCGCGGTGCCGAAACCCTCACACCAGCAGTGACGCCACTGCCCGTCTTTTTTATATGTAGATCGGCAATTTGGGATGGATATACCGCCATCAATCTGTCCTCTTACTGTCCCCTGAATAACTTTGGGGGGTTTGCTAGTAACATGTATACCACCTCCACATTCAAGCCCAGCAGTAAACCCAGCAGTAAAGTTTGGTACATCCGAAAGCGAGGAGTAACACATTTGACGGCACTAAGCGCCTTGATGTAAATAACAATACTTGAAATTTTTTGTTGTATTTAGTATTCTAGTACGTAATAGAATAAAATTCGTAATTAGAATAGAATAGAATAGAATCAGCAGATGCTTCTCTAGAATGTGCACTTACAGATTACCCACATAATAAAGGACGATCTAAATAATGCGTATTGTTGAAAAACACTACATATGGAGCTATTAAAAATACATTTGATGTAGATGCTCTGGTGGTTTCATCAAAGACGATGCGCGTAGAAAAAAAACGTACTTAGTATATTAATGTCGACCGGATTGGTGACATATTAGAATAGGGCTAACTTTGCGTTTCTTTGTGAAAGAAGGAAAAAAGGTTTGTAAGAGATGGTAATCGGCAGGCAGACATAGACGAGACTTGAAGAGGGTTTGTAAAATTGTAAAATTATATTAAATTTCCAAACGTAAAATGTCTATTTGCCACAGCACCAGTTACAAAGACAATCGCTGTCGATGTAATCTCTCTGATCGTGTTTGATAGCCGGGAGATGCCGCCGCGATTCAGCTGCTAATAAGCCAGATTTGTACCATTCCTTACACTGTACAACAAATGATATACCGTGTATTGTGCCTATTGTGTAGTATCGTATAAGTTCATCTTTGACCCCAATTCTGGACTTATGATTAAAATTAATCAACTACCGATTCCGATCAGATCTTGAATTAGTGTTATGAATATAGTTGAACGTTATTCATATCAATATATAACATCATTTTATACCAAAAACGCACAAAATAGCGACACCTATCGCTATTTATATCACTTCACAAATTTATTTTTAGTAAATAATCTATGAAACCGCTTTATAACTACACAATATCATTATTTTCTTAGAATATTATTATCTAAGAGTATTTATATAAAACAAAAACGTCATGCCGATATGTTTTTATCGATGGATACTTATTGAATTTGTATATTCAATCACAAACACTTGAGAAAACTACTTATCCAGGCTGTGAATGCAAACCCACGAATCTCTTTAGGATAGGAGAGTAAACACGATATCTACTGACAACATATCGATGAAAAAATATACCTTACATTTTCACCAATAAAATGATATTATTTTTCTAAGCTATGATTGAGATCATTCAACCCGTAGCGCGGTTCAAACCGATAACATTGGTAAATTTGTTCCATGCGACTGACGCTATCAAAGGTCAACGACCAGCTGGGGTGTCCACGAGATCAGTGTATTTTAAGATTAACAAATCGTGTTATTGTGTGATACTGGTACATTAAATAAAGTTGCCGCTATTTTTTTAAAACACTGTCGGTGTTACTACAAAACGGTGTTTAACTTTAGACAGTGTTTAAATCTGTTGCTGTCACTCTTTAACAATATGAAAGAAAAGGTGACAACGACAGATTTAAACATTGTCTAAAGTTAAACACCGTTTTGTAGTAACACAGTGTATGTGTCATACTAACACAACTTTAAAAGATTCTTGCCCTTGCTTTCAGACTCTATATAGTGTCTGTGATAATTCTAGCTATCTATAACTTAAACCTTATTTAAAATTGTAGAGCCCAAAATAACATTGTAATGTAAATATACTCGTACATACGTAATCTTTGGAACTAACTATTGTAATATTTCCACAATAAACTAAACAAAACAATAACAAATGATCCGAAGTTCAAACCATTAAATCTCACTAAGTTCATAGTGGCGGACTATGCTAAGGGCTTTTCAATACACAATTTGATTCTATTTACATACAAACAACGAAGGAAGAAGAAGATTCAATAATAAAGTATGGATGTGGCAAATTCTGTTGACCCTCGAGCGATCAACTTTAAATTTTGTGTAGATTGTGCCACTTCAGATCGTCACTGGACTGACGATCTGAAGGACGTTGCGGGTGGCGGCTGGATGAGGATGACTGAGGACCGCCAAGAGTGGCGTAATAAGGGGGAGGCTTATGTCCAGCAGTGGACGAATACGGGCTGATGGATGGATGGATGGTGCCATTAGCTTGTGTCGAGTCGAGATACGACCCGAAATCGCTCGAATGTGACCTGCTTAACATTGGAACCTATTGATTAATTTTAACTCAGTTTATACAAATTGGAAACAAAAATCGAGATAAAAATCACAAACAAAATTTCATTCACTCGTACAACGACGTACGTTTTTGAAGAGCTAATGAGTAAATTTTGAATATAAGTGTTCTGTTTCGATAAATTAGAAAAGGGCGGGTTTTTCACAATCTAGACGGCTTTTAATACATCGGTGGAATTTAATTCCATACATTTACAAAAAATTTACCAACAGGTGTATTAAATAAAATGTTAATTATGTATAACTCAGTACATAAAATTAACAACAATTAATACAATATTTATATATATGATAATAATAAAATATATATTGATATCAGTTAAATGCATAAATCAACAATAAATTCGCATTCAAATATCACATAAAAAAGCCTTTGGTGTCACTCCATTGCCGCATCCAACTTCAATACTCCTTATCCTCAACATAACTCCAAGTGTTTCAGTGGATTCGCAGCACACTGTAGCTTCACGGACGTGAAATATCGTTTCATTTTGTCGACTCCTGCGCACAATTTACGGCCCTTTATTGTCCTTTTCTTGCCGACTGTAATTAAACGGATTGTTCCGCGATTTGAATTGAGATATGGGCTTTTTATTTGGCATTGTGTTTTGTAGAAGTAAAAAAGATTTCTACGAGTATGTTAGGCATTTTTTATTTTTGCTATTGATGTCTGACAACTATTTTATTTTAACTAAAAACTAACTTTATTTTTCGTACTTTTAATTAGTTAAATAAACTGAAATAAAATATTTCTTGCATAATCATTGGTGATTTTTTATGAAAACTTTTGTGTAAAAAGTTGCAATTTAGTTATCATTTAATTTACGGAACCCTAACACCATCCAAGTAATTGGCTATCAGATTCCAGGCGAGCAGCACACATCAGGAGTGTTAAATTCAGGTGTCTCGTCAAGCTTATCTGCCTGCAGCGGAGCTCATCGACACCTTTGTACAATGGGGCGAGTGACACCTCGACCGCGGCTTGGGAAACTCGGGTTGTCTACAATGCCTCTGATATGTGGGAGTCTGGAGATAGCTTTAAAAAGAAACGCCAGCTAAAAAGCTAATTAACAAAGCCCAAGCCAAAATCACCCGGAAAAGAAAAGCTTGTTTGGTTCTATTTAGGGGGTGTAAGAAGCGAAGAGTAGGTCAGAATCACGATAGGTTTCGACCTACCCTCGAAAATATAAGTGCGAGTGTTTATTTATTATAGCTATTGACGAAAATATTTATGAACTTTTTGGGCGGGTTCGCACATCCATTTTCTATATTTTACTTGATCTATGGACTTAAATTTATTACTAACAGTAGGGAGTGTTTTTAATCGGTAAATAGGTCGTTCACTTACACAATTTCAGGAAATTTGAATTTTACAAGAAATTATAAAAAAAGCTTTATGTGTTGAATTTCATACCTATCTTTTCTATCTAGCAGAGACCCCGTGATGCTAGACGGTTTCAACATACGCAGTCAGCAGCTTCAGTATTGACCGTCACAATCTTACATTTCGAGGTTGTTGTGTAAGGGGAAGATGAGTTTGATCCCTTTATGAAATAGAATCTTTGGATGTTTAAGTGGCGAACGTGGGGTGCCAGAATAGTCGCAGATAAATATCTGTGGTCGAAATAGCCGAAGATTTTCTCTAGCTTATTTGTCTAAGGTTATTTTCTGAGGCGCCTCCCTGTAGCGTTGGAATATCAGACTGAGGAACAACTTCGCATGGAAAGCTGACACGTATAATCTGAAGGACGGAAAGCTCGTAGGTATTTCAGCTAACAGAGGCGTGGGTTATCTCCAAGCACAGTCTTCGCTCAATGCGACCATTGATTGTGTGGAAAATGTAGCCTTCTGAAATATGCGTGGTAGCATTGAGTAATCACGACTTGTACTGTATATTTGAGTATGCTGACGCGCAAGCGGATCCAGAGGTTCAAAACTACCTACGTAAAAATCTTCGAAAATCACGTTTTCTTTACTGTCCAACAATATTATAAATTGTAGATCACATTCTGTGAAAATGCATTTGTATAAGTCGGTGAAGGATGACACTGTGAGTGTATATTCTTGCTCAAAATACAGCGATAAGGCTCACCCCTTTCACATTGGGACATGAAAAATCATCGGTGAAAAGCTGAACTTGAAAATTTGAGTTCTATACGACGCATTCTATGATTTAGGTGCAACCCTAGGAGCCAAACCAAATGAAACCCGATTTCTTGCTCCCCAGATCCGTATCTACACGACACGACACGGTGTGGCGGCAAGTCCGCGTGTTCGATGCGCGCGCATACCCGCTCTACACTCCAGACAACTCGGCCGATGTGTCACCGTGTTTACATACATGCGTAAATGGGATGCTTGTTTCAGAAATATTTCAGATTGAAAGGTTAAAGATAGCGGGAGTGTGCTTTTGTTTATGATGCTGAAAAAAATTACAAGTAAATATAGGATAACGTACTTATGTTGTAGTATGTATAGATCTGCTAAAAATATAATGCGCGTACAAATTTTCGCCACTGTTCGTATTCTCGAAAACAAACCGAATCATAAATTGTAAGAGCAAATAGTATTTGGAAACTTATTAAAGAGAAAATAACTTACTTAAGCCTAATCCTCGTTTAAAAAAATGTATGTGAATTATCAACTCTAAGATAACATATGCAATATTTTTATTTTTCACGCCACCAAAATTTCTATTTGAAAAAGAATTTCGACCGAATCGTGGTTTTTGGCTTGAATTCCCTACTGCTCTTAGGCGGCTTGGTTGATTCGATTTATTTATGCGTTGAGTAATATATATGTATTATATTATATTGTATATTATATTATATTGAAAACATAATATGTATATTATGTTTTCAATCGAAAGAGTATTATTTTCTCCTCTTTCACCCTATCAAGGACGCAGCGAGCGTCGTAACAGCCACTATGCATTGCACGCTGATATGAACGTTATTTCAATGTCGTTTCCGTCCATATTCGTACCGACAAGCATCGAACTTCTAATTTGGCGACACTAATCGCCTTAATCAGTTGAGTAAATGTAATATTGAAAATAAAAAATAAACAATAATATTAATAATAGTAGTTTATGCTACTAGGGCGCAAAGGAATAAATTACGAGGACGATTTAAAACACGAGCGTAGCGAGTGTTTTAAACGTAACCGAGTAATTTATTGCTATTACGCCCGTGTATCATACTACGTTTTTCAATGCATAGTGTGAGGAAATGAAACAAATATAATCTTGTGAACTTTAAATTGTAATTGGCTCAAAAGGACTAGGTATCCAGGGCCGTTAAACAGTGGAAAAAAAAGTATGACATTTATGGTACACAGGAAAGGCTGCAGGTTAGCCAACCATTGCAAACAAATAAAAAAATAAAAAAAATAAAACCCTAGGGCAAAATAATCGACTTTCTGTTCGGTTTTGATGCATAACAAGTGGGCCTTTACGAGCACATGCATTGAAAATATAATTTTAGCTATATAAGCCTTTTATTTATAGCAAGATAATAGAAGCATAGACAGTAATAAAAAAATACATTTTATATTTTTCGAAATATTTCGACCTCATCAGTGAGGCCGTCATCAGTCAAGTCAGTTAAACAATAAGTGACATGTTGGCTCGAACTTTATGATTACTAATATGTAATCTATATTATATACTATATATGATCTATTACTATTTGTAAAATGATTACTGACAGCGTCCGTATAGTCATAGTATATTAAATACATACAGTGTGTCCCTCGTAAGAGTGGACATCCGAAAGGGTGTGAAACTAGATCTGAATATATCGACAAAAAGAAAAAAAAAATATTTTGAATTTTTTTTATAAATCTTGAATAAATGCTCCGCAAGACATCTTTGTATGGCACGCGAGCGCAGTGCCTTTTGTTAACCGCTCGTAGAAATTATTGTATTTATGATAGAACGTTGCATTTTTTTTTTTGTTAGAGAGGTAATGGAATGACGTATTATAAATAGGAATAAAAGTATAGCGAAATAGAGATATTATTTCGAAAAAAATTTCTTTTACTGAAAAAAAAGACGGAAAAATTAAAGAAATAATCTTTTAGGATATTATTTTTATTGTAGTGGTAGTTGATTATGGTATGTTTTTGATTTGGCATGCAACGTCTATTATAAAGGATAATAACAGTTTAATTTCATTGCATTACTCAAGGTAGATCAAAATTTATGAGATTTTTTATACATAGTGTCCTTGGAGGCAACAAAAAATTTAAAACATAAACTTATAAAACAAAAAAGATTTCTAAAAAGAAATTTCCATTTTTTTGTCGATAAAATAGGCTCTAGTTCCACTGACTTTCGGATGTGCACTCTTAGAAGGGACACACTGTATGAGCGGCGATAGCTCAGGGATAGCACGCTGGCCTCTCAATCTTGAGATCCAGGTTCGATCCCCGGTCGGGCATGCACCAATGAGTTTTTCGGAATTTATGTGCATAGTATTTGTTCTTACATAAACGTCGTAAGGAAACCTGCAAACCCTAAAAAAAGCGTGTCTATTTTGTGCCCGAACTACGGCGATAGGCTCACCACCCATCACGTTGGAACGTAATTGTCGTCGGTGAAACGCGGGTGTACCGAGTTTGGACTGTGACTTGCATTTCACAGTTCACCCTCGGAACACCTCCGATACCCCCTCGGGAATGAAAAGTAATCTACCTAACTATGAAAGAAAAGACGTGCTAATAAAATTCACTTATTACATTTTTCAAATATTGAATTTAAGCCATTAAAAAAAAAATGTTTGGTTTGTCGTCAAAATAGTCAGAAACCGCTGCCTTCATTTCGTCATCGGTCATAAACCTTCGTCCCCTGAGGTCTTTCTTGAGAAGTCTAAACAGAAAATAGTCACAGGGGGCTAGATCTGGACTATGAGGGGGGTGGTCAATGGTTTCGAAGCCATTGTCTTTAATTGCTAGCTTTGTTGTGCGTGCGGTATGCACTGGTGCGTTATCGTGCAAAATCAGAATTCCTTTGCTTAGTTTACCTCGCCGTTTTTCTTTTATTGTCTCTCTTAGTTGAAATAATAAGTTTGAGTAATAATCAGCATTCATTATAGTTTTCTTCGGTAAATAATCTATGAGCAAAATCCCTTCTGTGTCCCAAAAGATTGTAGCCATAAGTTTACCGGCCGATGGACAGACCTTGAATTTCCGAGGAGGCTTCTCATCCTTAAATTTCCACTGTAACGACTCTTGCTTACTTTCCGGGTCCCATTGTCGAATCCAAGTCTCATCACATGTTACAATTCTAGAAATTATTTCTTCCTCTCTCCCTCGACTCATGTCCAAAAACTCTTCGCAACATTTGACACGCCTCTCCATGTCAAATGCAGTCAACGTTCTAGGGACCCAACGTGCACTAACCTTGGACATGTTCAAATGCTCATGAATTATTTCATTGACTCGCTCTTTACTGACGCCCACATCTCTAGCTATCTCCCACTGCTTCAGTCGTCGGTCCTCTAATATAATTTTTTTCACCCTGGCTACATTTTCATCGGTGACGGCCGAAACTGGTCTTCCGCTACGAGGATCATCTTCGAGGCTCTCACGACCTAATTTAAACTGCCTTGACCAAAACTTTATAACAAATTCGGAAGAACACGAACTGCCAAATACACGTAACATACGCTGTCTGATCTCCGAAGGCGTATTCCCTTCTTTAGTCAAAAACTTAATCACCGCACGCTGCTCGATTTTATCCATTTTCACTTTTTCTACCGACATGTTCGAAACAATTGTAGGAGACAAATAAACGTGATGCAATAAACAAATGAATGTAATACATTTTGAAAATAGAATAACAAACGAATATAAATCCATACCAGCCAGCATTATTTTTGTATATATTTCTGACCAAGGAGATTACATGTCAGCCGCCCTACGTATATATATATATATTAAATACTGTGGTATAGTTATCCAGATTATTTTAAAAAAAGAGTATGTAAATAGGTTCCTATTGGGCGAGTGCTCTTCATCCTCGGTCCTATCGATGCTCTACACCAGGCACGGTGGCATAGTAAGAACACTTTGACGGTGATAGCCAAGCGACAACGCATCGTGAATAAAAAATTAAAATTACTATAAATCCTGGCTGAAACCTTAGCCTATGGTAAATCTATACGTACATAGATAGCTCACCAACATACTGACAACAAAGACCATACATCTAGGTACCTCTCACCACACAGCCATATCTCCAGATACATCCCGCCATCCTTTTGTTCAACATTAGCGAGATTGACAGCTACAAGCCCCTTGTTACAACGATGCGTATCTGCGCCTGCGCACCCCCCTCTCGCTCCTCACAGGCAAGCCGTGTAAATGGGTGCATAATAAGTGCCCATACAAAATCAACTTGATACATTCCGGACTGGTATAATGGGGATTCTTGGACATGGTCCTTTTGGTCTCGTGTCTTGGGGAGGAGTCAAAATTGTAAAAAAGGAGTTAACGAAGTGTTAAAGATACTGGTTGTTGTGCGAACGGGGAAAAAATAACTTAGTTAGTCTAACAATAGTTTTGTGTAGTTGGATCTTGTAGGAAACTGGCTGCGTTTTTTTAGAAAGCCCAGAAAAACTCAAGGGGCAATTCCCAGTCTGTCGAATTAAGGCGCTACGGAAAAAAATCGACACTTTAAGGACTTGCATATCTACTTCAGTAAATAATGTATTATTCTGATAAAATAGTATATTATTTTTGGATTCTTTTTCTAGGGATCTGTTAAAACAGAAACGCGATTGGAGAAATTCGGCTCGATAGAAATATTTATTGAAATTAGGTCCTTTTCGACACCAATTCTCCTGGTTTGAAAATTTAGAATGACATATAGACTGCAACTATATTTTATTAAATGGGTTTTAACGGTATCTAAGACATGCCCCCCTATTGTGTATCTTTAGTTGCCAACTGCACGAGGTGCCTATCATCAAAAACATAGCTAAAAACTGAAATTTCAAAATTGCCTTTAGTGGGTATTGAACTATTAACAATCTGTGTCGTCACTTCAAGTGCGAAAATATCCTTAGGACATCGGAATTCGATAGTATATCTATGTTTTTGATGATAGACACCCAGTCCAGAAGGCAACTAGAGATACACAATAGGCCCGCTGGTTAAACGAAATTTTGATAGCAACTTTAGTACATTTTTTATTAATATAAACCGACTTTTTGCTACTTTTCCCTGTCGCACTGAGGATTTTTTAGCATATGGAGTAACAGGGACGCTAAAACTTTTACATATCGCCTTAACCTTCGCAACCGTAAAAACCTGTTTTATAATATGTCGAACTCCATACATTTTTAGCTTAAATTTTTGTTTCTCCGGAATAGCCCTCCGGGTCACAATCTACCCCCACAATTCGCACAGTTTCAAGCTGAGAAAGAAACAAATTTATAATACGGCCATTTTGATTGAGGAGTCAATAAACTTTTTTTCAATGCAGTTGCTCGTAAAGTTTTCTTTTTTGTGTAACAAAATTATGCGGAAACCGCCTGTTTATTTCACGCGTGAAATAAAACAGTACTGAAATCCTTTATTTCATGCGTGAAATAAAGTAATTTTTTTAAGTTTTTGACTCTGTGGTGCATGGTGCAAGTCATAAAATTGAAAAAATTACAAAGATGCAAAGAGGTTTTGCTGTCCAAAAAAAAAACAATTATTTATAAGTATGCGCGCTCTAGCAATAATTGAATGATGATAAACACCATAACACATAAGATTCTTGATTATCTCATTTAAAAATACGTGTTTTGTTTCCGCAAACAAAAATATTTTTCACATTATTGGCTGTATGTATACTGTACCTTTGCCTCAAGAAAGAAAAAACTGTATGAAACGCGCGCTCTGCAAAGAAAGCACGCCATTTTGTTGTAAATAGGCTTTGGTGAAATAAAATTACTTTCTTTATTATACTTATTTTTTTGTTGTATTTCCTCGCAAAATGCATTGAAAAATGTTGTAAGATACTTGAGCGTAAAAGGTTTTTATCCGAATGCGTGCCAATGAAAACACTTGCTGAGCTCGTGATTTCAATTTGGCACTTATTCGTATAAAACCTTACTTTCCGCACGTGTATCTTAAATAACTATTTCTGACACTGCTTGTTCCTTTAAATAAGCAACTCCAACGCATAATTTTAAATACAAGAAAATTAGATAAACAGATAATTAAATATCTTTGGCATCCAATAATATTTCGTAATTATGCAAATTTTTTCAAAACTACGGGACCGCTTACGGGACAACCGTTTTCCACAGTAACTCTAACACAAACCCGTCCCCTTAGATGTTAACCATTTTTTAAAAATAGCAAAGGATTCTTTATTTTTTTATTACGAAGTGTTACTAAATAGTCTATATTCGCTATAGTTAGCGAATAAGATCCTTTTTGGCAAGAAAAAACCCAAACTGATAATTTTGTCGTTAAATATTGGCAGACCCAAAAAGTCGTGCAGATAAAAAAGTTTTTTGACCGTGATACGGCCAAAATAACATTGTATACTCGGTAAGTGCTACGAGTCTAGGTCCCAATCAGTAACCCATAATATGAAATTATAAACATGTTTTTTGAGATAATTTTAATCAATAAAGTTAAATGAAAAAATTAACTTTGCAAACGCGAAACGTGTAAGTGAAACTTATTATTGATCACTTACCAAGTATCTGGTATAAATTTGGCCGTACGCATTAAAATGCAACAATATGGGTCTCCCTCCATATTCAATTTTGTTGTAAATTGTACGTGTAACTATTGCATTTAAAATCTACAAGCAAATTCAGATTCAAAATCCAGAAGCATTTGCATCTCAATAACCATTTCGCGAACGAACAAACGAAACAATCCCACAATTATGAGTTAAAAGCTCCATTAGAAATAATGTGAATAATATCCGACCCGGGAGTCGAACCTGGGGCCAACAAAGGTGTCATTACTCAGGTATAACTTTCAACTTAACTAGCTATGATAATGATGTGGTAACGAGCTTCGCCGGGTTTGGAGGCAACATGGGCCCACAAACGAGAGCACACTCTGAGCCAAAGTGATCTATCTGGACTTTGTCACAAATAAATAATAATTAAGTTTACTTTTTATTACATTTATAAGATAAAGATAAAGATAATTTTATTTGCGTCAAATATGGTACAGTGCAGTTGTTAAATTTAAAATGTCCAACATAAGATTAATCTTTCAGGAGTTTAATAGCTGCACTCTTGTCTCGTGAAAAAGCTGCCACTCTTTTTCCTCTTTGTCGTCGATTTAACATCTTCATATGCCACTACATTAGATTTTTCCTTCAGTAGTCCTCTTTTCCCTTCTGCTTATTCTTCTTGAATTCTTTTCATGGGTCTGTCATGCCGTATCAAGTGGCCTGTCTTCTTCTCTGTTCTATTTGCTATGGTTTTGAGCAAATTTCTTTTTTCCTTTAGCATTATCAATACTTCTTGATAGGTCAACTTTTCTGTCTCGCTTATTCTTTCCATTTTTCTCCAACACCACACGTCAAATTCTGTCCTGGAAAATGCCCAATAACTTAAATAATGAAGTAGCGTAAATATTGGCTTGAGTTATAACCTAAACGCTACCATAGTTTCATAGAAATCGGCCGATTGGTTGCGGTCTTGCGGAGTTATCAGCTTACAATTCAACGTTCAAATTTGATCAATTATTAGTGCGAAGGCATATGATTGGATGGCATGAGTTCAGGGATGGGTCACCAATCTTCAGACACTTTCAGAGAGAAAATATTAAATACGTCTGAGTAACACCAAAGCGGACATAACCTATAAATACTTTCCCGTTTCAGTACCTTAATTATTCAACCGAAACTTTTATATAGGTTTCTGTTTATCCAAAAAGGTTTATCTCCAAAAAATAAACACGCAATTTTCTGCCCCAAACACCGTCAAGATAACCAATCAGCGACTAATATTTCTTCTTTTGCTTTGAACTAGGGTAAAGGTATGCCATACAGCCTCGAATGCTCCCACAGAATATCTTCAATAAGGTGTAGCCCGTAAATTACCGACAATTAGGCTGAACAGCTTAGTAAGCCTAAGCTTGTAAAAAAAAGCCCGCGTTGTCCTTTTCTAATTTGTCGTCAAATTATTAGGCAGTAAAATTGTCACACGAAAAGGATATTTTTGATGGCCGTAGATATAGTTTTCAACTGGACTGGGCCTTTAGGACCTTCGTGTAGCCTATTACGAAATAGCTCTCATTATGTCACAGTTGCACAATATACTATTAATAACGGAAAATATATCAGTTTGTTTATTTTTCAATGAGTAAAAACGATTTTCCGTCAGCTCCTGATCAAGTGACCAGCGGAGCGGACGTACAGGGGTAGGGGAGGGGGGCGATGGACTGAAAATTCCTTTGTGGCAGTTGAAACGGTTATTGCAAGTAATCGGTGTTCCATGTTTGTTTATGGGTTGTACGGAGTTTTTTGTGACCTTGTTTTATTTACGGTTTTTATTACAGTCTAGGGGCTGATAATAAAACATTGTAGAATTTTTAATAAGGGCTTTTGTGTAGTTATAAGATTTTATTAATTTCTCATTTTGAGAAATATCAGATAACTTATCTTTTTAATTTTATTAAGGTGTGTTATCAAATGGTCAAGTTTGTTACTCTGTACGCGTGGGCGGAGCCATGTGCAAAAGGCTAGCAAGTATGTAACACTATTATAATTTTTTTATTAAGTGTTTTGTATTTTATTCGTAGCTTAAAGATTTTTATTTCATGTTGATGTTTACATTGTCATGTATTGTTAAGTGTGAAATTGCCCTAATTCAAATTCAAATTCAAATAGTTTATTTTGCAAAGCAGGTATAGATATATACACTTTTTACACGTCAAATTTAATCTAATAAAGAAAATATATATAATAAAATAATAAATGTACATGAACTAAATCAAAGGTTTATTTAATTTATGTAGCAATATATTTACGATTAAAATGATAGGTAAAATATATATTATACAAGGTAAAATCCAATCAGCCGCCCGAACCCATACCGGAGACCCGGCCAGGGACCAGTGGGTCTACCGCGTAATTCTCATTTTCATCAACATCAACTTGAGATTGAAATTTGTCGTGCGTGCGACGACGCCCGCCTAACATGCCATCTCTTTTGCACGCGTTGAATTTCGCATGCATTTGCTTGAAGTTGATACAAATGAGAATTACGCGGTAGAGCCCCAGGAACAAGGTTCAATGATCACCAACCGAGCCCCCAGCACGAATCCAGGCGGATCCACGAATCTTAGTTTCATTACATTAATTATTGGAAGTATATTGATATCTCTATTACAGAGTAATATAACAATAAACCTAGGCAGCCGCCCATATAATATATATTATCGTAATATATATTACGATTCCCTCCTCTCTCTATCATCACAATCATCCTATCGTTATCCAATGACCCCCCCTCTCAGAAAACTGATGTAATTTTCGTTACCTGTATTACAATATCAATAATGTTGTTCAAACAATTATTTTTATTTAATTTTGCTAAAACCTCTATTATTGCCATCTATGCTCATGATATTACCGTCATCCGTAGAATAGACCCCCCTCACCATTATTTCAAATGACGTAATGACGACCCCTAGATTAGTTGTCAAACCTATATAATTACTATCAGTTTGCTCGTACATACATTGTATCACTCATGTTAACTATACCTAGTTAATTGTAAGAAAGCTTTAATTATTCTCAAAAATTTGTTTATAAATATATGTATTTTTTTTTTTACTTTTCTCGCTTTGCTTTTCCACATACACACCTCGATGCACTCAGGGCTAAACCTCTACAACCGACTCGAGAACGGGCTGGATTTCCTTGTACATACTCTGGTTTACGGTAGATTTGTTTTGTCAGTCTTATTTCATTTACCTATTCTAGAATATGTGCAATCAATGCATTATTATCCTTTCTTGCTGCGAATATAAATCAATGAATAAAATAACGTGTTACTTCAACGCAGAAAAGAAAAGAATCTGCCTCATTTGGCATCACAACAAAATGAGTTAAATTACCATTTATACCATTTCGCCAACAGCCACCTAAAGCCTGAACACGGAAGGCAGTCGGCTGAGTCGACTCCGCCGGACAATGGGCGGCGAGATGAAAGCCACTTAATATGCGTGACGTCACAGCCCTAATGGCGCGTGCGCCGATTGTAGACCAATAGCGACCATTGTTGCGCGATTTATTTGTCAACCATTATAAGTCCGTTGAATTCAAAAGGTTTAGCGATTTGCATTTTGGAATATCGGCCCGTTATTTAAGTTGTTACGCGCCTTTTCTGCTTCTTAGATTTCAGAATGGTACCAGGTAGGTAGCTAATAAATAATATTACTTGGACTGAAATATCTAACAATATAAAAAACAGATATGCTGCACCGCGAGCCAGATGGCCAGATGATAATTGTGAAAGTAATGGGTGAGATTGGCTCAAAACCTGAAATAATAAGGGTTCGCATATTTTAATGCTAAACTACAATTCATGCCTGCAAATCATAACAACATGACTGTTAATAACAACAGTTGAAAAAAACATACAAAACACTTAATTTTATTTATCTTATCTTCATCAATAAGTTCTTCAATATATCAATAATCAACGTCAATAAATATCGTAGTGCGTAGCAATCGTCACGGTTTGAAATTTTCTTTAATACCTGTGTATAAATAATAGTTGGCGAAACTCAAACCATAGGTAGTACTAGTCCATATTATCAACTTGTTCTATAGGTAGTACTCGTCCATATTATCAACTTGTTCTATAGGTAGTACTCGTCCATATTATCAACTTCTTCTATAGGGGCGAAATTCGCAACATTTTTTCAGTTCCTCTGATACAAATTATCAGCCGTCTGGTATCTATGAAAAGGTCACAAGTGTAAACAAAGTTTTGAAAATTTCGCAGTGCCCCTAGAAATACTTGTACGACCTAAATTTTGAGTTTCGTCAACAACTTAGATATTTTTCATTTTGCCTTTAAAGAGAGCAGGTCACTTAGTTTAAAAAGTGTGCTCAAAATGCCGTCTTCACCCCTCTAGAAAATTACTTAACCTAAATAACCATCACGGCTTCATTAGACAACTTTCCGTATGAGATATTTTAATGCAACTGCCAGAATCGCCTTCCAGGACCGATATATAATTTAAAAAAAAACATTCTATCCTCGTTCATTCAAAATGACAAAAACGTATACCCTACAGCAAATTTAAAAAAAGTAACTGTCTGTTAAATCTAGCTACAATTCATGTAAATAAATATGACATTTGTTTACTTTCCTCGAACTGGTGATAAAAAGCAGAGTATTTAACTCGGGTGAAACGCATCAACTTCACACTCGAACTACACGCATCTTGTGTGAAACCATCAACTTCACACTCGAACTACACGCATCTTGTGTGAAATTTATATTGTTTACCCCTTGTTTAATCATGTACTATTTCATGTCAATAGTTCCGGTCCCTCTTCGTCTATTATTACGTCATTCGTAGTGAATATTTTGGGTTTGTTAGGCTTTCTATATCTACACAAAATTTGTAGGCGCAGAACTTTGAATTATCAATGGCACAGAATTAATTCCTTCCTGCCCTCCTGTCTATATCATCAACAAGGATACGAGGAAGTGATCAGATCCTAGAGAAGAAAGGTACGTAACCACGGTGTCAGCTCGCGCGGTATAGCTGTGAGCTGCGCCGGCGCAGCCCGCGGCTGACACGAGCGCGTCGCCACCGACAACTAGGATTTGCGAGTTAGAGCCGACAATGTGAATGGGTTACCCATTGGCTCTTTAGGTTTGGTATCTTTGAAATTACTTTTTAGGATTCCGTACCCAAAGGGACAAACGGAGCCCTATTAATGACTGCTGTCCGTCGTTCCGTCCATCCGTATGTCACAGGTCTGAAAACGGAATAAATTACAGACCTGAAATTGTTATATTTGGTGTAAAATATTGACTGAAAACTGAATAATTTGTTGAAAATGCGATTAAATTATTTCAGGGGAGGTGATACATGAAAAAGGAGCACAATTTTTTTTTCTCCTTTGTGGTGTCATTGTCTAGAGTTTGAGTATGAAAATAGATTAAAAAAAAATCTCAAGATAAAGTAATGGGGGCCGTCAGAGTTTTCAGTTTTGGACCATTTTAGTTACGTGGGCTTGAAACAATGTTGAAATTTTTTCAAGATAAAATCTGTCTTCGACATAGAGAGCCTTTATAATTTTGTATAGCAATTATGCATAAGCATATGTATAGCAATTAAGTATATCAATTTATTAAAAGTCTTTTTAAAGAAGCCTCAAATTCAAATTCAAATAGTTTATTTTAAAAGTAGCTATGTATAATACACTTTTTACAAATCAAAATTTAATCTCGTAAAAATATATGTAATATAATAATAAATGTACATGAACTAGATTAAAGGTTTATTTAATTTATGTAGCAACATATATATGATTGAAATGATAGGTAAAATAATTACAAGATGAAATCCAATCAACCACCAGGGACCAGGAACAAGGTTCAATGATCACCACCCTTAGATGTATGGCAGAAAATATTGTCAGAGTATTTGTGTTTTTGTGAGAGGGACTGTTTCTGACTTTATGTGTTATTCTTATTTATTTTAGTTGATTGTACCGTTTTGTGTTTGTGTTTACTATCTTTAATTATTGTAATCCGAGTGTGGATTGTGAACTCAAAGCGTACAGTCAAACATCCATGTTTCATCGACGATTTTTATGTCACTGCGTGATGGTTATTGAGTTCTAACGCTGTAATTCTGGCACAAATATGGACCCAAGCAAGCACATGTAAAACATGTGCTCCTGCAGGATTTGAAACCGCGACCTTCGGGTCGATGGTCGATGCGTTCGAATCACAGCACCACAGAGACGGTCATTAAGGGCCTTACTATTGCCAAATGGGTACTTTCTAAAGCCTACTCCTCGTTTAAGGCCAAACCAAAAATAATGAAAAAATATATTATGAATAATCAACTCTTAGACAACATATGCAACACTTTTCTTTTTCATACCACCAAAACTTCTACATGAATTTTTTTTTACTGAATGATGTTTTTTGACCTCAAATTCCCTACTGCTCCTGAGTGGCTTGGCCCAATGAATTCATCTATGCTTTGATAAATAAATAAACTTGATAGCTATAAACATAACATAAGATTATTCAATCGAGTAATCACGTCCATGTGAAAAGTATAATTTTCTCCTATTTCGCCCTCTCAAGGACGCAGCGAGCGTCGTAACAGCCACTATGCATTGCGCGCTGATATGAACGTTATTTCAATGTCGTTTCCGTTGATATTTGTAGTGACAAATATAGAGCTGCTAATTTGGCGATGGTAATCGCCTTAAGTCAGGAATAAGTTAATTTTTAAATTTCCTTCTTAGGGTCAATAAAAAATGAATCTAGGATCAAATCTAGAGTCAAGTGTGTAACAAAGAGCAATGTTTGCGCTCGACGCGATTCGTATTCGTCACGTTTGAATCGAGAATATCTCGATCGGTGCAAATTTCGAGGCGGGACCGAACGGTACTCGAATCGTTACAGACAGACTCACTATCTGACTAGATATACATATATGTGTATGTATATGTTGTCGTATGATGGCGATAAGTGATATCTCTTTAAAAACCAAATTTATATATCTAATAAAAAAATTATTTATTGAACAAGATAAAAATTTCGTACATAGGCGAGCTTAATACCATTCAGTATTCTCGGCCAGTTGCAGAATACTTTAAAATGAATGCTGTCACTATCTTTGTCAAGACCAATATAAGGGATGGCATCACCTTTAAAGGTTCATTAAACTTAAAATCCCTATCTGCAACTGACTGTCTTGTCTACCAGCTAACCTTTGGTAACGGGGAAGTTGTTGAGAGTAGTTAGTGCCATGATGTAAAAATAGTATAGGGTACCGATTTAATTATGGCGCAAAAACATCCCATTATGCGATCATACGAAATAATTTTCTGCTAAAACCAGAAGGGTCGCCCCGCTTCGCTCGGCTCCACAATTACTTACATGTAAACCTAACACACTCCGCTTGGCTCGTCGTCGCACCTATTTTTTGTGTAACATTTTCACGACATATGCTCGTATAATGTAACTTTTATTGATATAGCCAAATTCATACTGGAGACTCAGTAAGTGATCAGTAACAAGGTCCAATGAGCCTTTCTGTGAAAAACGCAAAATAAAATTAAGGCTTCCCTTTATAATTGACTCAGGTTAGTTCCTAAACATAATAATATTTATAGCACACCGTGCGTAAAATGACCACTTTACGCACGCTGCGCGTGCGTAAAGTCGGCATTTTCCGCACTTGTACTATAAAAAATTATACGAAACTCGTGCGAGAAACTTTTTCTCGACTCGTGTGATTACAGCACTCGCCTTCGGCTCGTGCCGCAAACTCACACTCGTCAGAAAACGTTTCATCGCTCTCGTATCGTAATGTCCTATTTCAATGCATGTGCTCGTAAAGGCCCACTTTTTATGCATCAAAACCGAACAGAAAGTCGATTATTTTGCCTTAGGGCTTTATTATTTTTTTTTTTTTATTTATTTACAATGGTTGGCTAACCTGCAGCCTTTCCTGTGTACCATAGACGTTATACTTTTTTTACACCGTTTAACGGCTATGGATACAGTCCTTTTGAGCCAATTATAATTTAAAGTTAACAAGATTATATTTGTTTTCATTGTTTTCATATCGCTACGCTCGTGTTTTAAATCGTCCTCGTAATTTATTCCTTTTCGCCCTAGTAGCATAAACTACTATTTTATACAAGTATATTTTTAATACCTCATACAGAATGTTAAGATGAAGTTGCGGAGCCCGAAACTGGTGATATATACAGTAAATACTTAAGGTACATATTGAAGTAAGTACAATTTAAATTAATAATAAAATGGTATTTTACAATTACACTTTTATTTATAATAAAACATTATTTATAACTAGTCCATACGAACAAATATTCGTAAAAAAAACGTGAAAAAAATTTAGTTGTTTCATACGTTTTGGCAGAGTAGGTATGTAACTTTTTTATGAAACAGCTGATTTTTTTCGCGTTTTTTGGGTTGGTTCCATAAAGAAAGTTATTCGTGTAGATGATCCATATGATTGATATGATAACCAATCCGTCAAACAGTTTATTTTATAAACTAGTACGGCGAGTTGACTTGATTATGTAAGGGTCGGTGTTCCGAGATTCGGGGTTCGGGGTTATGGCTTTTTAAGACGGTAAAAATTCAAATTTCTGAACAAAATAAATACCACTTGTTACCTTACAAGATGAAGTACAGGTTCATTAAAAAAAATCACGGCAATAATGTATAGTAACTTCAGAAAAAAAACAGGGATTTCAAGAAAATCTCTTGAATAGCATTGCAGCGCTACGGGTGTAACCTGAACTTGACATCCTGTTTTTTTTTTTTATATCTAGTGCCAAGATTTTTTTAATGAACCTGTACTTCATCTTGTAAGGTAACAAGTGGTATTTATTTTGTTCAGAAATTAATATTTTACTATCTTAAAAAGCCATACCCCGAACCCTGTTTTGCCCAATCTCGGAACTCCGACTCTTAAGGGTTTTGCTAATTGTTATCGTAAATAAACATTCATGAGTACTAGAATAAACATACAAAGGCTTCATTACATTGATGTGCTCAGTCTGTTTTCATCATTATAACGCAATTCAGCAATCAAATGTGCCCTAAGACAACAATCCACACAACAGAGAGCGATGTAAGACGATCATCCAGAAAGCGTCGATCAATCAAATGAAACGTTCGCTCGATGCCGCACGCCTGCGCACCGGATAAATAGTTCACACCTGGATGCTACGAGGTAACTATCTGGAACTACTTTTGACTACAGATATTAGGAGATTTGCCCGATCTGATCTTTCCACGTTTTCACCCACTTATTTCAAAGACATAAGCACTAAAACTAACTAGTAGACACGCAAAAAGAGGACAACACAAGAAATCACATCTCTATTGACTGACTCTTGCATCAAGCTTATTTTAGGCCAGATGCGTTCGCAACACCAACCTTACCATATCTCCTGATAACTGTGGCTACAAACTTTATTATAAATTGACGTTTAACTGTCATGACTTTATCTACATCCTTAGTTGATCCAATTTGTAGAAATGCTATACATAAAGTGACTTTTGTTTACGTAACCAAATTCATACTGTAGACTCGGTAAGTGGTCAGGACCAAGGTTCAATTACATTTTTTGCAGAATATGAAAAAATAAATTGTGCTACTATACTGATTTACGAAAAACTCCCGAGTCAATTAGTATACGTAATTTTTATTTTACATTTTTCACAAAAAGTTTCACTGAACCCTTGGTCCTGACCACTTACCGAAGCTCCAGTATTAATCTGGTTATATAAACAGACATAACCTTATGTAGAGAACCTTTTGCAGTCGTTTGTGAGTCTGTCCACTGGCAGCACGACCATTTTTTAAAACATAATAGACGCTATAAGTTCCGCCAATGCAGGCGTGTTTTACTTTAAAAAATCCTTCATCATACACTACAAATGTAACCTTAAGGCGCTATATGCTGCGGAAGTGCTGCCACTTTAGAAAAAAACACTATTTGCTTACTAGAATAATAATTGAAAATCTGCTCAAGTAAATGCGTAGTTTTTATAAAAAACGTCTTTGATGAGCTAAAGTTTTAACTTATGCCAATAAACAGCCTTTTTTGCAAAAGTTAAAATTGTAGCTCATGAAAAAGGTTGTATATAAAAACTATGCTATTTAAATATAGTTCATTGCTGTATCTACGCATTTACTTGAGCAGCTTTACAATAATTATTCTAGTAAGTAAATAATGATATTTTTTTTCTTAAATGACAGCACTTTTGCAGTATATTGCACCTTAAGAACGTTCTTCATTTTACACTCCACATATATACCTAAAAATAACCTTAATCTTAAACCCCACATAAATTCTTTAAAATATTCTTCCTGTCACACCCAGTCCTTAAAAACATATAGTCATCAAAAATTATTTGTAGATTAATAAGCACCTGCATGTACAATTTCAGCTTACAGCAGTTTTTAAGTTCTGCTGAAGTCGGATAGAAGGATAAACTGACACCAAAGCCTTTCTATAAGCTTTTCCGTTCAACTGAGGAACTCTAAATATAAATAATTACTCTACTGCTTCTCAAATCTGAATAATTCGTGAAATCATATACTTATTGCACTTTTCGGACTTTTTTTCGTACTTATTGCAAAGTTTACTCTTTTTTGTTATGGCCCGCTTTGTCCTGCCCCTCTATTCTGTATCTTTATTTGCCAACTAGACTAGGTGCCTATCATCACAAACATAGATAAAAACGGAACTTTCAAAATTGCCATTAGTCGGTATTGAACTATTTCCGAACTGTGTCGTCACTTCAGGTGCGAACATATTCTTAGACATTATCGGAATTCGATAGTATATCTATGTTTTTGATGATAGACACCAAGTCCAGATGGCAATGGCAACTAAAGGTAAATAATAGGCCCTCTGGAGTGTCGTCTACGTACCCCAGCGCAGTCCGGCACTTGGGAGCGCCCGCGCAGCCGCGAGCGACGCCCCGCCCGCCACTCCCCGCCCCGCTATCGCCCGCTATCTGCATACGGGATTAGCGGGCGTCGCGGGACTTTTTATCATTACCCGCAGTTCCGGGTGAGCAGCTTGTTAGCAAGCAATTTGATGGTTATGAGAATAGCTAACTTTTTATCTCAGAAAATATCATACAAAAGAAGAAGTTACACAGTTACGCACAATTTAATAAGAGACCTTCAATTTTTAAATTTACTATTTGTCCTGTATCCATAACGATTCAGAAGTTATGTGATTGTGGCTTATGTTACAATCTCACCGTAAATATTTCTATGTTTCTTTCTGAGTACGAAACCCCTATAAACTTTTAACAAAAAAATAGTAACCGACCTCAATAGTAACAGCAGTCATTCACTAAAAAGTTAATAATAATTCTATAAAGACCGATGGTATCGGAGCATTACTTTTGCCGACTTCTTTCTTCCTGAAACGTTATGTTATCTAGAAGTCGGCGTTCTTATATTGGTTTTTATGTTGCTATATCGTAGATAATACAGTACAAAAAACATACATTCGAATTGAGAACCTCCTCCTTTTTTGAAGTTGGTTAAAAATAGCAATAATTTAAGTAATACTTATAATATTTAACATTCATAGTCTATTATTTACTCAATTTTACAAGTTTGAATGAAACATCGAGATGGTCTCATAAAAATCAGTCAGTATCATATTTCGTTATAATGATCGACACTCACCCTAGTTTTAGTGACATAATTTTACCACAGCTTTGACCAATGGAATTTAGTTAAAAAGCCCTAGTTATTTGACCCTAAGGTTTAACATTTCAGAGTATAAAGTGGTAGAACCGTTTGACCAGCATCCTCCGTGTCCAGGGCCACATTAATCCTTGTCTATGGCGCGCTCTGTCAGTCCGATAGTCGGGCTCGTGATAGGGCGGGCGGCCCGCGGCTACGTTACTAAATCATTCAGATGGAATTGGGATTTGAATGACTTTGTGGGAGAGATGGAAATGAAATGCCGTTTGTTCAATGAAAACTCAGAAGCGATCCTAATGCAAAAATTAAATCACTTATTCTACTGATCAAAGTATAACTTTTGCTTAAAAGTCATTTAAATAAAAGTAAAAACCGAACACCTAATTCTAATACTGATTTGAAACGAAGGGTAGAATAAAGATCGCGATTTTCACATTTTTTTTTAATGAATTAGATAGAGTATGAAAAGTAGAGCAGGCACTCTCGGTATTTAGGTATATGATCTATCAGGAAATATATTTGAATAATGAACTCTGGTTCCTTCTCGGGATAAGCTTCATTATCTTATAGAATTAAATGAGACTTGAGGATAATTCATGATTTATATAAAAACGGCTCACCTCAATACGTGTTATGATCGGGAAAGCCGACCAGTTTCAGCAGATTTAGACTGCCTTCATCTGGGCGAGTAAAGACGTTTACGCGACGACGTTACGCCTCACACTTCATTATCTTCTCAAATATTTATATTTATCCGGGTATCTATATCTATATCTATATCTACAGCACAGATTCTGTTAAAAGAAGAGTAAATTGGTATTTTGTAGGCACCTCATCCTCGGACTCTTCAACGAATTAAGACGAATATAAACAAAACAAATAGTAGTTTATGCTACAAGGGCGCAAAGGAATAAATTACGAGGACGATTTAAAACACGAGCGTAGCGAGTGTTTTAGACGTAACCGAGTAATTTATTGCTCTTACGCCCGTGTATCATACTACGTTTTTCAATGCATAGTGTGAGGAAATAAAACAAATATAATTTTGTGAACTTTAAATTGTAATTGGCTCAAAAGGACTGTATCCAGAGCCGTTAAACAGTGGAAAAAAAAGTATGACATTTATGGTACACAGTAAAGGCTGCAGGTTAGCCAACCATTATAATAAATAAAAAAAAAATAATAATAAAGCCCTAGGGCAAAATAATCGACTTTCTGTTCGGTTTTGATGCATAAAAAGTGGGCCTTTACGAGCACATGCATTGAAAAATATTTTATTGCTCAGTACAGATATGGACTGATAATAAAACTTTCGGCCATCGAAAATTTTCCTTACGTAACTCTGAATTAACAAAGTTAATAAATAGAGACTCTAGCTATTACTTATTATTATTCTTTTCAGAGCTACATTTATCTCCTAGAGGGGTGGACAAAGACCACAGATTGCCATCTGCTATGATCCTGACACACCTCCTTCAAATATTCCGGCCCGGTTGAGCTTTATCTTCTACGTTTGCGTGCTGTATATTTCTTTCATCACCATCTTCTTTTATTCTTCTTCTGTATATGCCCAAACCACAGAAACACTTCTTTTTTTACTTCAGGCCACAAAAATAAAATTTTCTAAGTCACGATCATGAATTTGGTCTTTCTATATGATGTGTTTAGTTCTGCACCTAGATTATCATCTGTACATATAGCAAAGACCGCCTGCTCACAGCGCAGGGCACATCTGCTCGCTTAACGAAGTGCGTCACTCTCATCTAAATGCAAATGTACATGCGCGTGCGCCGCGTCTGTTACAAGTACACAGTAACCAGGTACTGACACCGCGGTCTAACTAACGTAACGAAGGTTCATTACTTAGTCTATTGCCGACTAGACTGTAGCATTATTGTAGTAGAAAAGTAGTGTGTTCAAATATTTAACAAACACACAAATAACCTCTTACCCTAAATGCATAAACTTACTCCGTTCTGTCGTGGGTATATGGCGTAGAAATGTACAAGGGAGTATTTTGCTGACATTTTAAATGCTGCAATAACTAAACGGGAGACCTGACGCTAGAACATCAACAACACCGGGTTTTCAAGGGTTCATTGGAAGAAACTAGGTCTCTCCTCATATTGAAGAAAATATATTTGATTTATCGATCTTTTATCTAGGGATTCCACCTATAAACAATGTTTTAAGATTTATACTTTTGTCCAAAAAAAATGTTTTCCACCCTCTTTTTTTGGTTTTCAAACGTTCGTTTCAAAGACGCGGTTAAGAGATCAACTTGATTTTTTTTATAAAATAGGCAATAGAAATGTGAAGGGATGTTACCTAAATCCAATATTTTTTTCCCTACAAAATATTTCACTATTAGCTAAAAACATACCAGTTTGTTGTTTCGCTGCGTGATCACTAGTATTACGCGTCCAAGAACAAGAGGCCAAGGAGCCAACATCTAATCGCCTCTATGAAATACAAATAAGGTCTTTGTCATTAGACTTATTGTGCTGGTCAAGTAATAAAAACAGTTGCTAGGGTATGCCATCCTCTTAAGGTGGGCCATCCCACTCAGCTGCCGTATAAATGCTTTAGTTGTTTGTGATGTCCTGATGGCTTTGATCTCAATTAAACTTTTCACACATCTTTATAAAGGTTGCTTGGTAATTCGACCTATTCCTTTAAAGGGATTATACTAGGGATCATTTCCAACAAATAATGCCTATCAACTAGGGGTCGAAAATGGTATTTTTTTTTTTCAAGTAAAACACGTCGATATTTCAAAAATTACAAAATAAAAAAGGTTTCTTTCCACTTAAGACCTTTTAATTCTGAGATTATGGGAATACAGGGCACGTGTTTTTTTTATAAATGATCACTCATCTATCATTGATCAGAAATATAATAAATAAGTGCTGAGAGAGGAATCGTTATTTTTAAATTATTTATTTTTGGTTATTAGTCTGAAACTTTGAAAAATAATATAAAAACCTTCGTTACTCGGAGACCATTCATTTTCAACATCTAGTTGATAGGACTTAATTCGTTGAAAATGATCTCTAGTATAACCCCTTTCAAAGAATAGGTCGAATTACTAAGCAACCTGTATATGTTTTGCTCACCCCTCACACCGCACCACAACCCATCTCTCATCAAGAAAAGCAAGATGGCGAGAATTTGTGAAATGGTTTCAGGTAAAAACTGTTTTTTAAAAATGGTGACTGTTTATTTATAGAAAAGTGTATAAAATTAGTCTTCTTTATATGAACAACCTTGTATTTCTCTCTTTTTTTATTTCCAGTAAAGATGAAAATTATACAACTTGCTAAACTTTGCTTAAAAACTTAATATCCTGACAGCTAATATGATGGTATTTCATCAAATTTTTCTTTTTGAGCTGTATAAAGACGTAGTTAGACGTCGCTAGACAATACTTATTAAAAAAATATGAAGAAAATAAGCTGTTAACGTCACATTCAGTTTTTAAATTTTGTATTTGCCTAAGAATAAAGGAATGAATTGACACTTTATTGTACACAAAAGACATATAAAAGAAAACAGAGTATTGAAAACATAATTTTGTACAAAGGCGGACTTATCACTTAAAGCGATTTCTTCCAGCCAACCTTTGGATGGTGAAGAAATTGTCACTAGAAAAGTAAAAATAAGGGGATAGACGTAATAGATACAGTACATTAAATGAAAATCAATAAAGTGTAAATACAAATAACCTACCAAATGAAACTTAATTTTAATAGATATCATCTACTCGTAAATGATGAAAAACTGTAAAATATGTATATTCGTCAGTAGATGCCTGTTATAAAATATGATCTTTATATAAGAAACATACCATCACGACAAACTCGCTGACGCAACTTTTGCCTCTCTTTAGCCTGATAATAGGGGCGAAAAGAAAGTCAGTGCAATTTTTCCCTATTGTATATTATAGTTTTTGTAGCTCAACATAAATAAAATATAACAAACAAACGCAGTACCAGCTAGATTAAACACATTTTACTTAATTTTTTCTTTGCAAACTTCTAAGTGAATTACAGTCTTATTTTATTGTCTTTTTTTATATTCTTTAGCTACAACTTTTTTGAAGTTATTATTGAATATTATAAACCTTTTTGTTTCATGTAACTTGAAACAAACATTTTTGTGACGAGAAAAAACAACTGTTATTGTTGTTGAGTTTAAGATAAGTTATTATATTTCAACCCGCGTTATTTTTGTTATTAATAAACTGGCCTTTCATCCGCGGCTCCGCCCACGTTTATCAATCTTTGCCCCGTTTTCGGCTTGGCTGTTGTTTTATCGAGACCCCTTAGAGCCTTTATGTTGACCAAAGCCATTACAATGATAATAAATAAAACAGCATCTAAATCCGTCGATTGATAGTCAGACAGACAGACAAAATTGTAAAACTAAAAAACAATATCTTTCAAAATTCGCAAAACTATTCAATGTAGGTACAAACACAACTTTTTACTACTTTATTATTAGTATATATAAATAAATATTATAAAAAAATCATTATAAATACTATATTGTAAAATAAATTCACATTTATCTTCAATTGTGATCTAAAGTCGAGAACTGAACGGAAGAAAAGTGTACGACTTGTTTGATATACTATGACAGAAATAAATTTGTATGTTTGGACACTTGGCGATTTGTCCATCGCAAGGAGATATAAATTAACATTATATCATTGCAGTATAGAAACGCAGAAAGAAAAATAAATCTGGATGTGAGGAGCTCTTAGCAATCGCCCGGTAAGCGAGAGGTCCCGGGTTCGTATCCCGGTTCAGAGCTCCTCAGATCCAGATTTACTTTTCTTTCTGCGTTTCTATACTGAAATGATATAATGTTAATTTGTTTGATATAATTACTACTTACAAAATTTAATTAAGGATTCAAAGACAAGATCGACCAAGCTATACAAGATATTAAGGTGTAGATACTAGATAATATAGCAATGAACTATTTTTAAGAGGCTATGCGAATTTTATTTTTGTCACTGTCACTCCAAGCGCAAAATAGCTTAGTGCGAGAGGGGTGGATTCAGGGCAAAAGGGAAAAAAGTTGGTTTTATGTTTTTATTAAAAAAACTAAAATAGCTAGCAAAATTTCAAATATGAAATCTCTAGATATTGTTGAAACACACCTAATATAATATATTTAAGTTCTGTATATGGTTTCTATTCGTCAAACAAGGAGAAAAAGTGTGTTTGAAGACCTCATTTCAACAATTATTTCTATCGAGGAAAATGTATCCAAACATGTTTTTCAATTACAAAACCCTAGATTATATTAGTCAAAATGCATATACCAGAAATTTATTAAAATTTTCGGTGCCTTTCATGAAATATACAGGAAAAAAACACCCGTATTTTTTTCGCATATCGCCTTAAATAGCATAGTTTTCATAGACAACGTCGTTAAACTTTTAAATTATGTCAAAAGCGGTCGTTTTTACCAAAAATTAAAATTTTAGCTTATCAAAGACGTAGTCTATGAAAACCATGGTATTTAAAAACCGGCGAAGTGCGAGTCGGACTCGCGCACGAAGGGTTCCGTACCATTATCTATAAAAACGGCAAAAAAAAAACATGTCTGTTGTGTGGGAGACCCGTTAAATATTTATTTTATTCTGTTTTTTAGTATTTGTTGTTATAGCGGCAACAGAAATACATCATCTGTGAAACTTTCAACAGAAACAGACAGACGGACGGACCGACAAACGGACAGCGGAGTCTTAGTAATAGGGTCTTGTTGGTTACCCTTTGGGTACGGAACCCTAAAAATTGTTTATTACTACATATATCTACGCATTTACTTAGGCATATTTTCAATAATTATTCTAGTAAGTAATTTTTTTTTTTTTGTAAAGTGTCAGCGCTTTCGCAGCATAAAACGCCGTAACTGTAAATATAAATTTTATGTAGGCTTATTTTACAGTATCTAGCTATCACGTAGTACCGGAGTAGGGCTGACGATGCTAGCGCCACACCCCCGTATGAAATAATCACAACGGCGGCACACGGAACTAACTGACCGATGAATGTTTAGGATAATGTTATTCATTAAACAAACACGTTCCTTCCTGATTTGAGCTAGGGCCAGCAGTATTTTCCACTCTGGTATCAGAGAAGTCTAGATGCATTTAAGGTGTTACATTTATATTTAAAACGGTACCTCCTAAGAACCTTTGCTTTCCGGCGGCATCACTTTCAAATTTTTCGTAAATTTGCTTTATGTTTAGAATTACATATTTAGTATTTTTTTTTAACCAAATGTGATTTATAATGTTATTGTGTTTGGTTATTTTACACTTTATTAATCTGTCAAACATATTTGAGAGCTTAAGGCAATAGCAAGTTAACATGTTGAATTGGTAACTTGCTATTTCCTAAACCAGGCATATATGTAATAAACACTTAATTAACACATTTATATTACAATGAACGAGTGATGGTTGATTGTACGAAATTATCATTCAACCCACGGCTTTTAGAATAGTTTAGCCAAGTGCGAGTCAGACTCTAGCATGAAGGGTTCCGTACCACTACACTATACGGGTACGGAACCTTAAAGGCAAAAGGGAACAAGGCGCTAAAATGGTACCGCCTGACAAAAGGGAACAAGGCGCTAAAATCGTAGCGCCTGACAAAAGGGAACAAGGCGCTAAAATGGTACCGCCTGGCAGAAGGGAACAAGGCGCTAAAATGGTAGCGCCTGGCAAAAGGGAACAAACTAAAATGGTACCGCCTAACAAACAATTCGTGTGAGTAAGGAATTCTAATTCTTATTTTATTGTCTTACTTTACAGTATGTACAACAATCTGATCAAATTTTAAACTTGTATGTGTTACCGTTTTTAAGATAGAACTGATACAAGTAACGTTAAAAAAGAGAGGTTTTTTTGTGTAAAGACACATTTTTATTTTTGTTACTTGCCATGATAGATGCCATAGTAAAACGTATTCTGTGAAAAATTTCAACTGGCACCTGTAACGGCTGAAGCTATAGACCACTGGAACAGACAGACAGACAGACGGACAGCGGAGACTTAGTAACAGGATCCCATTTGGCACACTTCGGGTACAGAAGCCAAAAAATTGCTTTTTGTCTAGTTGGGAAAGATACTGATGTGTATTTTGTTTTAGTTTTTCCAAGAAATCTACAACCTCTAAGTTAGTTTTAAGAGATTAGGCTACACAAATGTGAAAATACCATCTAAATACGTTCAGTAGTTATTAATTAGTGAATCCAAAGCTTATTGATAAAAATTTTAAATACATTTTTACTTAAACTTAGTATAAAGGGCCCCAAGAAATATAAGTTCATACTTTTTGCCCCTATGTCTGTACAAAATTCTACTAACGATTTTCTTATAAGCATAGATAAGTTCCAAATTGTCCAAAAATCGATGTGTGGATCGTACAGGTAGATACCTCGCTATCAGCAACTGATAATAGTTTACGAGGCAGTTTAAATGGAAAACTGGAGTATACAATATTTAGTGGGTGTTTCTGTTCCATACAACTAAGTAATAAACGATAAAATACACGTTACACGCATCTGTATCTACGGGTTTCTATAACGTGATTAAAACAACATAAAATATTAGTACATTACGATACGAGAGCGATGAGACGTTATCTGACGAGTGTGAGTTTGCGGCACGAGCCGAAGGCGAGTGCTGCAATGACACGAGTCGAGAAAAAGTTTCTCGCACGAGTTTCGTATAATTTTTTATAGTACAAGTGCGGAAAATGCCGACTTTACGCACGCGCAGCGTGCGTAAAGTGGTCATTTTACGCACGGTGTGCTATAAAATATATTAGTCTATGATTTTTCATTGTAATTTCTAACAATCGGTAATATAATTAATTAAGTTTCACATTACTGAATTTGTTGAATTTCGGATAATCTTTTGACTGAAAATCTATAATGTGCCTATGGTATGTGTTTGTGTACATAGTGAGCATTTCTTGTTCCATAGTTTTTATTTGATGAGGCCGAGTCACTTTTCACATTCAAATTCAAATAGTTTATTTTGCATAGTAGGTATATATAATACACTTTTAACACGTCAGATTTAATCGAATAAAAGTATATGTAATAAAATAATAAATGTACATGGACTAGATTAAAGGTTTATTTAATTTATGTAACAATATGCGTACGATTAAAATGATAGATAAAATATATATTATACAAGATAAAATCCAATCAGCCGCCCGAACCCATACCGGAGACCCGGCCAGGGACCAGGAACAAGGTTCAATGATCACCAACCGAGCCCCTAGCACGAATCCAGGCAGCCGACCAAATCCCATTCTATATACTACATAGTAATAGGTTACATACATAAATACATGCCTACCTCCGCCCATTAGAGTAGTCTTAACATAAAACTTATACTTTACATTTATATCTACTTTAACTAAGGGATAAGAAAATACAAGACAGCAGGAATTCAAGTTAATGAAAAAAATCATATATATCTTTGTCTACTTGTCTCATATAGTCTATTTTCCTTTTACAGTCTGTAATTAATTAATGTTAACTCCTTAGAGGAATCATAAATTAAGAAATTATACTAGGTACTTAAATTATAAACTACTGTCATAACAAATATCATTATCACTGTAACACCATGCTTCACTTTACATCGCATTTGTGTTTATCATGTTTATCATACTGTAAACAAATTCGAACGAGTCAACAATAATGCCCGAATAGGCCAGAAAAATAAAGTCAATATTCAATCAAGAGCTTCCTATTTACTTTTGCTAGTATCAAATTGTCATCATTATTTTTACATATAAGCTATAGTAATACTAGTTATATTTGAACATGAAAATATCAAATGACAGTCAAAGCGCGATGAATGATGAACCATTCACCCGATCTCAATCAAGCTATTGATACACGATTAAAAATGTCCACTATTCGATAGATAAATGTCATGTTTGTAGATCAATCATTATGACAGTGTCACACAGCTGTCAAACAGCGTCAATAGTTGACACGAAGTCTTATAATTAAAAAATATTGACCATCAATTTCACCTTTGCTGGTGGGGTCTTGTGAACTTGCCCTAATTTCAGTTCTCATACATTGTATATGTCGTGACCATATTGTAGAATTGACCATTTCATGATCTGATTGAGCAGATCGTAAAGTATGAAATCAAAAATCATTCACCAAAAGTAAAAAATAGGTGCGACGATGAGCGAAGCGAAGCGGAGCGAGGAGGAGCGTGTTAGATTTACATGTAAATACATTTGGAAAGCCGAGCGAAGCGGAGCGGAGCGAGGAGGAGCGTGTTAGATTTACATGTAAATACATTTGGAGAGCCGAGCGAAGCGGAGCCGAGCGAGGCTACCATCCCCATTTTAACAGAAATACGATATGGCCAACCAGATCATGAAATGGTCAATTCTACGATATGGCCACGACATATACAATGGACAGTAAGATACAGTAGACCGCCTGTGGTCTAGTAGTTCGAGTACTCGACTACTGACCCGGAGGTTGCGGGTTCAAATCTCTTGGGGGCACTTTTATGCTGGTCTGCGTGCTTCGGAAGGCACGTAAGGCGAGGATATTCGGGGACATCTGTCCTGCTCCAACAATTTCATTTCACTTGTCTATCTTGCTCAGTTAGAGCGGGTCGCTCAGAAAACTCGCAATTTCGTGGTTTTTTATAATATTTTAATGTTAATTTAAGACGATGTATAAAGCTTTGTAACGATAAAGGTTGTTCAGCTGATTGTTTGGTTTAATTCTATGATTCCTGTCCATTCCCACACGATATACATACATTTCTAAACAGAAAATACAATGTACTTATTGTACTAAGTTATAACTAAGCCACCAAATTAGCAGCTTCATTTTCTTTTAAAAAACTCATCTTACTCCTCTCTTTAGAAATACAAGCCCATCTATTAGCAACTGCAAACACTCGCGATAATTAAAACCCCTGCAACATCTCATCTCCACTCGCACAAAACAAAAACAAATAAAAACTCGGCTCAAACAACTCGCTAATAAAGTAACGTCTAAGCTATCATTTTAACGAATGCCCAGTAAAAAGCTGAAGCGCCTACTTGATTTATAGACACGGGTTTCCCACGTGCTACCAGGAACCGAACCCGGAACCTTGGCGTCCTGGGAACCATGCGTTACGCGTGGACCTCGCACAGCTTTTTCTAGAAACGTGTTGGGAGCTTTCGGTAGGGAGGGGACGAGGTTTGTAACTGTTCTCTGCTATCTCTGTTCGTATGAACAAGGCGTGAGTTCACATTACGCCCTCGTGAGCGTTCAGTATGTGCATTAATGGCTAGTGTATCAAGTAGTTACTAAAATTCGGTGTACTTACAGAAAAATGTGGACAAATTCAACGATCTAGGATAGGTACCTTGGTGGCGCAGTCGGTAGCGCACTTACCGTGTAAGCAAGAGGTCGCAGGTCCAGGTCCTAGACAGAGGATATTTTTTTCTTACTTAAAATTTGTTTCTAATTAATATTTTCTAGTTTGCAATGCGCTCTTAATAAAGTTTAGAGTGTCCAAAGCAATGGATTTCGCTATGAGCCATACCGGCTCTCTTTTGCGCTTAAGGATTTCCGAATATCTACACTGGCCTGCAAAACTAAGTACTACACTTTTTAAATTTGATTTTTTTCTAAACTATAGAAGTTAGAGATTTAAAATAAAAAACGTTTTATAGCAAATTTTATCAGCTTTCTTTGAAACTATAGGGAACTATAAGGACAACTTCACTATGTGATTATTTCAAATCTCTAACTTCTATAGTTTAGAAAAAAATCAAATTTAAAAAGTATAGTACTTAGTTTTGCAGGCCAGTGTAGTTCAGTCTAGGCCGAAATGGTTTGTCCTAAAATCCGATTTGGCTGCTAACACATACTTCAGATATAGCCTGGCGTTGACGTAGACGATGATTTCCGCATTGGCAATTTTTTATTCGTTTATTGAATCCGTCTTAGTGTTCAACTAGAGTAGAAATTCCGGACGTGCGGATTCAATATCTCAGACGTAAGTCGTACTGCATTTTAGTGTTGACACTAGACAAAGCATTGTGTGCAACTGAACATAATTAGACATTGTGACACTCGTGCAAAACTATTAATATAACCAATCATGTCGAAATGTCTCGCATTATGTTACTGCAGTTGCACAAAATACTTTATTATATAATACAATACGGTCAAACTCCCAACACTTAGTTTTCAATTGTATCTGGAAAATGCCTCATATTTGGGACGGTTATTACTTGCGTCCACTCTGCACCCTTGAGTTCCAATTATTTGCGTCCACTCCGCACCCTTGAGTTCCTATTACTTGCGTCCACTCCGCACCCTTGAGTTCCTATTACTTGCGTCCACTCCGCACCCTTGAGTTCCTATTACTTGCGTCCACTCCGCACCCTTGAGCTCCTATTACTTGCGTCCACTCCGCACCCTTGAGTTCCTATTACTTGCGTCCACTTCGCACCCTTGAGTTCCTATTACTTGCGTCCACTCCGCACCCTTGAGTTCCTATTACTTGCGTCCACTCCGCACTCTTGAGTTCCTATTCAAAAGCACATAACCAAAATTGTAGAAGCCAACTAAAAATGAAACCATAATAGTTAAACGATTACCTAGCAAAATTTTGTATTCTAAAGCTGTAAAAGTTTTGTTGTGAAACCAATAAATGTAAAACTACGTTTTTTTCTTCCGGAAAGAACTTCGTGCTATACAAAGAAACTTGAATGCATATAATTTAAACTTCCCCTCGTGTTGAAGGCGACTAAGTGCAAGAACAACTCTAACTTAGCAAGTTCAAGAAGTTGTGACGTAGGCTTAAGCTCAGAACATATTGTCAATAAAACACATTACTTGGTAACTGCTCCACTTTATATTTAAATTACACTAGCGACCGGTTTCGTTATACTAACATCTTCAAGCTATTGTATTAGGCGAAAATGTATTTCGTCTATTTGTTTACATTTGTGATGTGATGGATGACAAACATGATTTAAAGGCGTTTTGTTCGTGCATTTATGGAAGCGTTCAACAAAAATATTTGGTATTATAAAGTCAAAGTACACTGAAATTAAATAAGTAAATGAATTAAATTGAATAAAAATCAAATGAAAATAAAAATAAAATAGGTAAATGTTTACAAATCAAAAAAGTCAAAAGGAAAAAACCTGATGTCAATAAAGATTAATTTGGTCATTATATTGATTTGTAAACATTTACCTATTTTATTTTTATTTTCATTTGATTTTTATTCAATTTAATTCATTTACTTATTTAATTTCAGTGTACTTTGACTTTATAATACCAAATATTTTTGTTGAACGCTTCCATAAATGCACGCACAAAACGCCTTTAAATCATGTTTGTCATCCATCACATCACAAATGTAAACAAATAGACGAAATACATTTTCGCCTAATACAATAGCCTGAAGATGTTAGTATAACGAAACCGGTCGCTAGTGTAATTTAAATATAAAGTGGAGCAGTTACCAAGTAATGTGTTTTATTGACAATATGTTTCAAATGTTCCATCAAGAACCAACAACGACAAGTATCAATTTTTTAAGCTCAGAACTTTAGGGACAACACTAGCTCGTAACATAGTGTGTATTGTAGCGACGACGTGCCGTCGCATACGCAACTTTACATTGGAAGAACCTTCAAGGCATGCATTTTTCATAAAGCTGCTTCAGTTGACTCAAAACCATTTATAGAGCAACTTGATTATCATGTTTGACCCTGAAAAAACCGAACAGTTCTTATCTGGTTCATCTAAAGTGGCAATTTCGTTTCGGAATCAGCATCCTACAGCTCGAGATTCCAACCACAAGCCACGCGACATGACCAAAAAGTACAAACCTCTTTTTTGGGGTTTCTCATTTAAAATTTCATCGGCAGCTCTGTACTCGGTACTATTTTAATCACTCTTCGGAACGGCCGGTCAATCGCCTCGCTTTTATTTATAAAATAAATAACTATAAATTCTTATATTCCGAGGACACGTCCCGGAGAAGAATCCTGTGTTGTCATCGACGAGAACACTCTGCATCAACGATGTCTTCAGTAGTTCCCCTTTAGGTTCTACTTCAGCTGTTGTCGCGGAGGGCAGGGTAGGTTTTGGTGTTTTTGCGCGATTGTAAAGGCCTCGCCGTATAAGGGTGGGGAAGCTCGAAGCCTCCTTGATATTCTTGGCTGGTTGCGTCAGTAAAAACTACGTTACGTCGTGCGTACGATGCGCGTACGCCGGGGATGCCAGCCTAACGAGGGTTGTCAGACCCGCGGGGGAAACAGGGTTGCCATCATTATATATTGTGAGACATTTTCACTACCTAAGTGTGTGTAAAAGCTGTAAAAGTTTTCGAAAGTATTTACGCCCCTTTTTAACTGCCTATGAGATACGATAGGGTGACTCGAAGTGCCATTTTTTTTTCGAATTTCATAGTGTAATTTACTTTTATGAGCTTTTGATTATTTATTAGTATAAAAAAGATTATAATTCGGTATATTTCGGCCCTCGGTATGGGGTCGTCATCAGTCGAATGTAAAAAAATAGTGACATATAATTTAGGTATGATAATAAAAAAGTAAAAGTGACACTTTTAAACAATTTTAGTTTTAAACTATTTTATAAAAAATTGGTTTCTTTAGAGATGGTGTTGGTTACTTTTGATATTATTTAATCACTGCTCTTCTTGGATGATGGATGATGGTGATTAGGTGGTTGTGCGATGTTGTTGTTGCTATTACTTGAAATTTTGAGCGGTCTAGTTTGTCGGTCGGTCGGTTCATGTCTGTCAGTGCTGCCTGTTGAGTCCAGGTCCATAGTGAGCACCGAGTGACGGTCACTGGTCACTGTAGTGGGATTACCTCTAAACGATCCATAAAAATTTTATATATAAAAAAATACATATTGGACTACATCCTCTACCGCGTTTGATTCAAAGTTTTACAAAATTAATGGAAAAAAAATGCCTCAGATGAGAATTTCTGTGAATTTACACAGTTGCTATTAAACATGTTAAGTGACGAATATTTTGATAAAATATCAATATTTTTATGATATACTAGTACAAAACAAAAAAAGTATTTTAAAAAAATCTTACATTTTGTACAACTTTGAATAAAATGCGGGGCCAAAAGATGTAGTTCAATATATATATTATTTTTAGAACTTTTTATAGATCGCATCAAAGTAATTCAAAAAATCATCGTCCTTCCTAATATTGATTTGATTTTTGTCCCCTTTTATAAGGAATTCAAACCCTATGACAAATATGCGAATTTAAACGAGTGTCTATCGATAAACCTTACATTATCTTTTCATCGAACATTTCAATGCGTTCCAGTTTTGATTTCTGTATAGTTTACCTACAGTTGCCACAAAATAAGAGGCCCGTTTTGACAGATAAGAACGACCATAGAATATAACTTTACATGTAATAAATGAAACGGTTAACAAATAATTATTAACTTATTGGGTTTAAAGAAAATAAATAAACGTTTTTTAATTATCTCGGAACATATTTCAAGTACTATTTTCACGCATATTCCAAAATAAAATGCAATTTTGTATTACTACACAATGTCTCAAAAACAGTTACATTCTCAGTAAATTTTTTCTTAATAATAGTGTTGTAACCAGATAATCGCCTAATTTCACGGACTCAATTCGATTCCTCGTGAAAATAATTATATAACTTGTTTTAATATTGCTAAAATAATTGTAATGATCTGTAATTAGCTTTTGTGAGACCAGTACACAAAAAGCCAAGTTTAAATTTCCTTTTTTTTTTTTGCAAATATAAACTTTTTAGATTTGAACATTTGCATGTATTTGTAACGGTGTCGCGTATACCGAAAAATATAATATAATAATTGTGCTAAATAATGTTACATACCACGTAGCTTTTAAACTTATAGTTTACAAAAACGAAAAATATATATATAAAAACATGCATTTATTGCTTAAAGTCCCATTTTTTTTATTAATGAATTGGTTTACAGGCAGTTTTCCATAAATCATCCTATCAATATACAGATTGGCTGGTAAGAAATATGGCAGTATTTTTTTTATAAGGCATGGAGCAATTTTTTCGTTTTCTTACTGGCCAGTATTTTATATCTATCAACGCTCAGACCTCTATCTAATTTGAGGTCAGTGAAGTACAACATTACAAAATATTACTGGCACGTAAAAATTTCCATTTCAGATTCTTTTCGTAGAGAAAAAAAATTAAAAGCTGGTTTTAGCACCCGAAATATCTTTATATCACCATATTGGAAGTCGTTGTGCTCCACAAATTATAGAGGATACTTGTTGTGCTCCCGTTTGTTTTTAGTGTTTTTTTCTTGTGACTTTAGGCTTTACTTTTGAACTGTTTATATTTTCTTTCCCGTTGACTTTGGCAATTATGTTATATATATATTATTCTATATTATTCTGGAAATTATAACCAATAAACTTGAAAATATTTCAAACGATAACAAACTCATAATATTTTGAATCGATTTCTCGTGAGAATCGGTTGACATAGTTACCGATTTGCATGGTTCACATCCATAGATACGTTGCGATGACATATGTCAAAACGGACCTATTACATTGTGACTACTTTAAAGCATTATACTTAGAACTCTACAATATCTAAAAAAAACATCATGAACTCAACCACTTTGTTTTCCAGGAATAACTAAGGTTCGTTCGTTGGCAGTTTCGCACAGGCTAGAGTAATGCTCGAAGTAAACATATTTTTAGAGCCGTCTACAAACAATGTCCGATTTTCGTCGAAGGCAATACTTCGGCAAACTTGTCGGTAAAAACCGGGACAAATTGTTCCGATAGCCACATAAAGTATCGATTCCGGACTGATCACAGAAATAGTGTAACACCTAAGCCTTCAACTTAAATCTAGTAAATTTGATGCGGTAGCTGCACAAAATTGGCTGTAGCAATTATTTTTGATAAATTTTTACAACGTGCCGCGTCGCCTTAGCAACGCATAAGTGAACAATATTTCCTGAACATTATTGACGATAAGTTGGTACTACAGTTTTTTTTTCTGAATGTACTCTCACTTTAGAGATCTTAATTTGAAAAGCTTGTATTCATAGAATTCTGGATGAGGATGGCCGAACATAGAAAAATGTGGTGTGCCCTTGGAGTGACCTATCTCCAGCAGTGGACTAATATTGGCTGATGGACTGGATTGGAATAGAATTCTAAATAATTTTTCTTATTTTTATGTTACTATTGTACTAGTTATTAATGCATGTTTTTTAAATTTTTTAATTTTAATTATTAATTTGAAAACATAACTTCTTCATTTATACTATCTTACCTTAACTTCATCTATCCCAAATTCCATGTGAATCGCATTTAATTAACTAGCACTGCAGGACGGCCTTGCAGGCCAGCGCAGGTGATAGTGATCACAAGCAACTATAATTTATTAGTGTTAATAGGACAGTAGGTATGCTTAAGCTTATATTAGTTAGTTATTTTGTTTATTTATTTTATATTTATTTATAACTTCATACAGTCAATTTATTGTATATTTTAAAATTTCCTTTTTTTATTGTCAGTCCATAGAAGAGTAGACTCTCAATTTTGAGAGCCAAATACGAATGCTAGCTCCAGCATTTAAGAAATTAGTTTTTTGGGATTTATGTGCATATTATTTATTTATTTAATTATATACTTGCCAGCTGCTAAACGATGAAGCATTATCACTGTGAGGTGAAAACGTTCGTGCTCTGAAAAGCGTGTATCCGGCCAAAGTACGGCGACGTTGAGACGTAAAAATCACCTCTGACATGCCGTGAAGATGTTATAATAATCACGGCAGGTTCAGTGATCAGTTTGGAATTACATACATAAGAATCGATTGGCGAGTTATTGGTAGTTGTTCCGAACGCAGCTGTAGATATGCGGGTAGATAACTTTATGTACGGTTGATGTGGCTGACTGACGGACGGAGAATGTCAAATTTATGCGCAGGAGTCGGAGCGCGAAGGTAGAACGGGCGTTTGAAATCGCAAAATTACGTGATACCTACATAATATATGATTTTATATGGAATATATATCTTACCTAACATAGTTCCTCAAATGTGTGTGTGCACGTGACACGTACATACAGTGGACAACAAATCCCGTCTATGTAGTTGTAATTTTATGTATTACGAAGTAGTACCTAGGCGACCGAGCTCCACTCGATCAAAATACTTTGAGGACAAATACTTACCTAACAAAAAAAGGGAACCCGTATAAATCTTTGGGTACATACCTCATTTAATTATTAATCTTAATGTTATATTTTATTCTGGGCACCCTACCGGGGGACAGCGACCTGGACCGGGTATTTATCTTTAATTTTTGTCATTTTAGTTAATATTGATTTAGATTAGTTTAATTTTGTTTAATTCATAGATTTATTTTATTTATAGGATAGTTTTAACCGTTTTTTTTGTATCATTACAGTGAAATGTGAGTTTATTTTATTGTTAACTTTAGATGTAAACAAATTATATTTTATTACTAAGTTAAGAATATTGTTACACCCTATGAGTAAAATTACATTTGACCATAATTATGTGCATATAACATCTACGACTGACATGTCATTTAATGTAATAAAAATAAATTGATTAATTGAACATGTCGAAAACAAAAAAATTGCTTTTACTCCGGCGTGCTTTGAACCAGGGACCTCTTGCACGCTAGGCAGACGTTCTACCAACTAAGCTTCTCCTGATTGAGCGTTCTTCCGTTGCTTTTTATTCTTATTGCTTTTTATTTCATATCTTTCCTCTTGATCAGGGGTCTCAAAACAACGGCCTGCGGGCCAAGACCGGCCCGCGAGGACCACCAATCCGGACATGCCCTGTTTCTAGCCCGCTATTGTTTATTTAAAATTCGCAAACTTATAATAATAACGTAATGCTATTTACTGTTTATGATTTATCAAAACTTACAACCGATATTAATAGAAAGGTCATCATGCGTATTTGTCTAAAAGTAGCGTTATTATATGAATGTTATTTACAAAACTATTTCAAGGTGCACAGAACACCCTTCGGCTAACTCCGTCGCAATGTTTTTAATGACACTTGTCTGAAGTACCAACCGAAATTGCAAACGGAGCATAGTACTGTCCTGTGCCCTGCACAATAGATATCTCACTGACCAGCTAGTACCAATACGAAAATTTGCACGTAAAAACTACAGTATTTTAGAATTATCTACGTCTTGGCCCTTGGGTCTTAGTGGGGGAATCAGTGTGGCACTTAGTCTAAAAAGTTTGGAAACTCCTGCTCTAGATGGTGGTGCCCTTTATCATCATAGACAAACGATTTTAGCTCAGAGACGTTTTTATTGGAATCTGTGCTAATATTGTCTTTGACAATTGCTGAAGTACGATAGGAATCTCATTTAAGGCGATATGCGAAAAATTACGGGTGTTTCCTTTCGGTGTATTTCATGAAATACACGGAAAATTATAATAAATTTCTGGTATATGCATTTTGACTATATCATCTAAGGTTTTGAAATTGGAAAACATGTTTGGATAAATTTTCCTCGATAGAAATAATTGTTGAAATAAGGTCTTCAAACACACTTTTTCTCCTCGTTTTACGAATAGGAACCATATACAGAACTCAAACACATTTTATTAGGTGTGTTTCAACAATATCTAAAGATTTGACATTTGAAATTTTGCTAGCTATTTTAGTTTTTTTATAAAAATTATAAAACTAGCATTTTTCGCTTTCGCCCTGAATCCGCCCCTCTCGCACTGCGCGATTTTTCGCTTGGAGTGACAGTGACAAAAATAAAATTCGCATAGCCTCTTAAGGTGGAGTGCCCAGGGCAGCTTTCATACAAACTTGTGAGAACCAATAACGACTACAGAAGTACAATAATTTCGTTTTATTACTTTTTCTAGAAGTTCCATTAATTGTACACCCGCGAATAATCAGTTTTTAGGGTTCCGTACCCAAAGGGTAACCAACGGGACCCTATTACTAAGACTCCGCTGTCCGTCTGTCTGTCTGTCCGTCTGTCACCAGGCTGTATCTCATGAACCGTGATAGTTAGACAGTTGAAATTTTTACAGATGATGTATTTCTGTTGCCGCTATAACAACAAATACTAAAAAACAGAATAAAATAAATATTTAAGGGGGCTCCCATACAACAGACATGTTTTTTTTTGCCGTTTTTATACATAATGGTACGGAACCCTTCGTGCGCGAGTCCGACTCGCACTTGGCCGGTTTTTACAGACAATATGTTTTACAATCTAATTTTGCCATTTCAAACTTTCGTAATCCAATGTATGAAAGTTTTAAGTAGCAAAATTTGTTTGTATAAAAACTGAGTATTCGTGAGTTTAAAATTAATTGAACGCGTTTAAAAAAGTAACAGGACGAAATTATAATACTTCTGTTGCCATTGTTTTTTTTTTATCTTTGTTGGTGGGTTCGGTCACGATGTGATCATGTCACCCAATACTTTATATTCTCTGTCCTAACTGTACAAATTAAAAATAGATATTTGCTACTAACTACATACAGTAATTTCTTGTTTTGATACAAATCTTTGTTAATTTCAGAATTTGGAGTAGCCAAGGTGCTGCTACAGCCACCTAATTCAAAAATAGAATTACAAAATATTTGTCGTCTTTGGACTTCATTTCTTACACATTCCATTGAGTTATGATAGACGCCTTCGATTACCCCGCACTCGCTGCAGTTTGGTGTGTCTGATTAAAAATTTATTAAATGGGATGTGTCCAGAACGTAGTCTAAAAGCAAGGACTAAATCATTTATGTTTTTTTTATTATTATCGAACCAGGGGAAGCGAAGTGGATTGCATTGGATTGTCTTGTACCAATTGTACCAAATGACTCGCCCCATAGTGATTCACCTGGGACTGAAACTGAATTTCTATGGGAAGCCGAAATTTCATTTTATGAATTTTACAAAAATTGTTACTGATCCAAGATACTGATCACATATCAAGCCTCCAGTATGTATTTGGACGATGATCAAAAAGTCACCTTGTATAAACAGTTACATTATATTTACAAGCTAGCCTAATACAATCACAGCTAGCTACTTAAAACCAGAGAATACATAAATTATATTTAAAATAAAAATACTAGAAAAAGTTTATTTGACAAAAGTACTAACGAGTAGAAGTTATTTTTAACAAATATTTAGAATAATTTACCTCTAAATCGACCCAGCGAAAGGGTCCATTTAGAGGTAAACTCCTCTAACAAGCAAAAAAACCTAAAACAGCGAGTAAATAAAGAAGCGTAAACCCAATCACCAATTCCAAAACATACCTACTTCAAAGCCGCAGAATGTCTAGAGCCGAACAAAAACCCCATATGACCTCAACCAGTATTGTACTAGTCTAATCTGAAATTCAATTATTGCAATTAAATCGTGTCTCGTCGCGTCGGCACCCCACTGGGGCGGAAAAACTGGAATGTTGGTATAATACATACTATTAGAGGGAGGCCTTGAGGCTTGAAGAGACTTGCCAACTCACAAGTTGGATTTTTTTACACTAAGAGTTTACGGTCGACTACTTTGGTGCCTGTGGAAAGCGTTCATGAGACCTAGCAAGCGCGCGCGCCGCGCGCCCAGGTAGAGGAAAGTAGGCGAAACGTTAATCAATCTGTCCAGGAACTTTGGAAGAACAATGACTGCATGATACAATGACTGCATGATACAATGACTGCATGATACAATGACTGCATGATACTATGCAACGGCCTGTGACCACTCTGTTTGGGATGCGAAAGGCATTTTAGAGGTTGATTATCTTCCAAAAGGAGAAACCATAACTGGAAAATACTACACTGATTTAGTGAATAAGTTACAAGAGCCTAATCGTGAAAAAACACTAGAGCCAGCACGAAAAAACACTAGAGCCACCACGAAAAAAAATCATTTTTCACCAAGACAACGTGCGCGTGTATCAGCTATGGCCAAATTTCGCGAATTAAAGTGCGATTTGCTTTCATACCCGGCTTAGTCGCCTGATCTGACATAGTTTGATTAACACCTATTCCCCAGCTCAAAACTTGTCTAGGTGGGTAAAGATTCCAGACTAATGATGAAGTTGCGGTGGATTGCAATTTTTCAGGCTTTGAGGAAAACCATTATAGAGATTTTATGTATTTATTTATCAAAAATCTTTCACGGTGTGCATACTAATCCAATTCACTGAGATGGTATTGAGGCTTTGGAATATCGATGGATGAAGTGCATAGAGCTCTAAGAAGCGTACTTCAAAAAATAAAACCATTTTTATTACAGCTAAGACAAATTACTTTTTGATTCCACCCTCTTAATATTTACTTTTTAAACACTTGGAATTTTAAAGAGAGATGAGTGTTTTTATTTAACTTGACAAATTCGGATCGATGCAATAGTGACGTCACCTGCAAACCTGGGGGCTCGGTTGGTGATCATTGAACCTTGTTCCTGGTCCCTGGCCGGGTCTTCGATAGGGGTTCGGGCGGTTGATTGGATTTCACCTTGTATAATTAATAATATTTTACCTATAATTTTAATCGTATATATATTGCTACATAAATTAAATAAACATTTAATCTAAGTAGTTCATGTACATTTATTATTTTATTACATATATTTTTATAAGATTAAAATTTGACTTGTGAAACGTGTATTATATATACCTACTTTGCAAAATAAACTTTTTGAATTTGAATTTGAATTTGAATTTGCAATTAGCTTTGCACAGTGGTCCCCAGGGATTGAAAGCGGTACCGATATCCCCTAAAACTACCAAAGTTAAACGAAATTAATAGCAGTAGCCCTTATGGAACCTTTTTGAATTCTGTACCATTATTTCACAGTTTGCCTGTTCGGTAACGATATAAAGACGATTCAGTACGTGGCACGTACTAGAGAAGTACGCTGCGCGTCATGCGCAATATATAAATTCCTAACTGGTTTTAAGCGGTTTTAGCTGTTAATTTTCGGTATACAAAAACCCAAATTGTCAACCGGTTATAAGCGGTTAATTTTGTGTGGACATTCTTTCGATATGGCGCGCTTCGGCTTCGCCTGCGCTGATTTAGTTTGCATTTTGCCGGGATAAAACGTAGCCTATGTCACTTTCCAGCCCATAAACAATCTCTAGGCAAATAAATCACGTCGATCCGGTGCTCCGTTGCTGCGTAAAAAAAGGACAAACCAACAAACGCACTTTCGCATTTATAATAGGGGTACGGATTCAATCGATCCCCAATAATGCCGAAAGTCATAAATAATAGAATGAGATCTCGCAACACGTTCGAGATGACAGAAACGTAGAATGTCAATGACATACCATATTGGATCATTTCCTAGTCTTTATTTATTAATTCTTCCGCCTTCCGATGTTAATTTATTTTTATTAAACCACGTCGTTGATGACAACAAAGCAATAGCTACTAATCAAAGCAAAAAGTTATGACGTGAATTTACTCCATCTATGTTTATCTAGTAAGGTTTGTTGGAAGAAATCTCTAAAAATTATAAGGCTAACTAAGTAACATTAATAATTACCTCTCAGGAGTAAAATTTCAAGCTATATTCTTGTTATATTTGATTACTAGCTGTTGCCCGCGACTTCGTCCCCGTGAAAGAAGACAATGCAGCCACAGTGTAATCCCTTGGGAATCCCGCAATAAAAAGGTATCCCAGTTTTTAAGTGGAATAATAAGTTATCGAAAAGTGATCTCCCTTCCTTCTTTTTTTGTAATCCATGCCTCACTGAGGATCGAACAGTGGTAACCGCATCAAAACCCGTTTAGTAGTTTTTGCTTGATGCATGAAATCCCGATAAAAATTCCGAAAAAAAAAAGATTTTATCAGTTTTCTACACCAATACTTTTTTTGGAATATTATCAATGTACAGATAGACACAGCTCTTTTACTATAGTATTTAATATACAGTTTAATTCTATAGCGCGTTTTAATATTGGGCAGTGACGTCTAGTGGCAATGTTGAGGTACTAAATTTTATAATAATGCCAGTCAGGTGGATTACTGCAAAAATACCTATAGCGCGTTCTAATAAAGAACAGCACCACTTATGTACTTAAATCATATACCTACGCCTATTCCTAAACTTTCAAGGTAGCGGAACACTCACCAACCTTCTGTTTTGTGGAACAATGAAACAACAAAAACTTTTAAAATAATATTTTAACAGTGAAACGCTTTCATTTTTCACTTTTACTTTTAATACCTATGGTATCTAAGAAGAATGAAATTGTTTCACTGTTTTATTAATAGTTGCTTTATAGTTCGGTATTATGTCCGACAGTTGTATGCACATGTCTTAGGTAGTAAGTAGCATTCAATCTTGACCTAAATTTGTTCTTTGTATAAGTGCAAGCTGAAAAGCCTGTTTTACTATGATACGAAGTGACAAAAATGAAAATGAAGTTAAGATAGATTTTTAAATTTCAGGAACAATAATCGTTCGTGACGTCTATATAGACCTTTATTGCTAGGAATTATTATTTGCTATGTAACTTGTAACCTGTAACTTGTAGAAAATAAAATTCCAAAATATTTAACTTCCTTTTCCGATATCCGATTTTAATAAAATATAACCGATATTCTGCTCCAAATTAAGCTCGTTTCGGAGATGAGGGCGAATCAACAAACAGACAGACAGAAAATAATTCTAGAAATGGCTGATTTGTGTTCTATTACTCTTTTTAAGTCACCTTCTATCTATTTTTGTTACTTTTCTTCAATGTTCAGACACACCGGTTTCTACTCTTTTTTTTATATGTATTGATTGATGATGATGATGATATTGATAACTCAATTTAACTATCGGTACACTCTACTAGCTACTATGAACCGCCAATATCAACTCCAGGTTATGAAAGGAGGTCCTCCCCTCTGTAGGTGCAATCCATCCATCCATCAGCCTAGTTCGTCCACTGTTGGACATAAGCCTTTCCAGGACTTTGCCACTCCCGGCGGTCATCCTGGAAGAATTGCCCATACTCACACACGCTGGGCAGGCGGGTTGGTGAGCGCGGTGCCAGAACCCTCGCATCAGTGACGCCGCTGCCCTTCACCAGTCTGTTCCATATAAGCCCCGGCTATTAGAGATGGATATACCGCCATCCATCGGTCCAAGGCATGGTGGGCCTCCTGGTTTTTTGCCCTGTGCGCTGTCCTCTTACTCTCCCCCGAATTACTTCGAGGGGGTCTCCAAGTAAGATGGTGGTATCTCCACAGTTGAGCCCGGCATCAGCTCTACCACCTGTGCAATAGGACTTGTCTATCGGTAGGTACAATAATAAATCGTCAGCCTCAAAGTCTCGTTCAATGAACGAGACTTTGAATGTTGCGGGCTGAGTTGCCCCTGAAGTAATTTTTGCATCTAAACTTTTCACCTTTATTGTAAAGGCGAGAAAAAGTTTTTTTTATTAACTTCGCTGAAATACTCTGAGGATGTGTTTTCATATAAGTGTAGATTCAAATATAAATTTAACCCTCAGTTCCACTCAAAGACTAAAGGTTTTGTTTATGCAAACATGTTCATAAATAAAAGAGCTTTGACTTGCATTACAACCAATATCGAGTCCGCTTTCTGGCTCACAAAGTCAGTCATGGTCGATGGGTAAAAAGAAATTTCCCAGATATCACGCGCGTGCCACGCGTCCTGTGGGGCTCGTGACTTTAGGAATCTCCAGAATTTTGCGGAATTCCCTCAAAATATCTAAGTTTTTGTCCCCGATCACCCACAGCTACTAACTCAAAATGTCATCGGAACTAAAATGTCCGCTATTTTAGCCTTGAATATTCATGAGTCCTCTAAGTGGCTATTCTATGCAATCAAGTTAGAAACACTATTCTTTTGACCGCATGAAGGTTCATATCGTTCAATTTGTTTATCGGTTTTATTATTTTCGTGTTGTACATGTTTTATTAATAATTTTAAAATGAAAGATATACCTAATAATTATTTATAGATAGATAAGTAATAAAAGCTTTTGCGTAGGTAAGTAATGTAAATACATGCACATTTAATATTATGTCTATGTTCACGATTCAACGGCATAGAGAATCTATCTTTCACATCATAAAGGTGGATCCTAGCACGTCATGGGAGATAATATATGGTTACTTTTTTATATAAATACAAACCTAACACTAGTGATAAGAATATTTGATAAGAAGGATTTCATACGATTAGTTGCGCGATATTTTGTAATAGCATGCGAAACATACCTAAATAACCTCCCAATGCACAATAGGTAACTAACAAAAAGTCACGTACCAACCAATAGTCATGCCAAAACGTAGAACATTCTCTCTCGAAAACCCTCCAAGTATAGGACCCCACGTTGTATGCCGAAGGAGTTTTTCACGATAATTAACCTTTTATAAGGTTCGACGTCAGCCACGCGCCACTCCTCTAAAGCCTACAGCCCAGACCTACCCTCGCGCTCATCTCCTTTTATGCACCTTCGAAAACCGAATAAAACTAAACGCCAAACATTTTGCAAGCGATTTGCGTCTCTAGCTCCAGTAAGGTGAGTCTTATTTTGAATCCGAGACAGGTAACGTTAAGAGCTTTTTTGCAGTTTCGCGAGAAATTATATCGTCAAGCTATCGAAGCGTGAGCGTCGAATTGTATGCTTTAATGATAGCGCAGTATTGAGTGGAATCGTTTAAATAGTTATTTCTTTAACACGTTGGCTGCCAAAGAGCGTCACCGGTTAGACCAAGTATTTTTCCTAGACGGCCATGAGTATCGCCGATGCGATCAGAAGCCTCCTTTTTCCACATAAATAAAAATAGTTGGGGCTGTAGGAATGATAGTAATGATAGCATAGTTTTGTAGTCATGAGAGCTTTTTTTTTAAATTTTAATGTTGAGCTTTGAAGACAGCTAAATTTACGTATTTCAATATTGTTATTTCATGGCATGAATCAAAGATTATCAAATAAGAGCGTACGCTTGACAATTAGTATGTAGATGCCTACGTTAGCTCCTACTCTGAGCTTTGAGGTTTAATGGTTTAATATACAACGTGTAACAGAAAGGTGTAACCATATTTGAAGAGCTTATTCGGTGTAGAACAACTTTTACTATAGAACAAACACTTTATCAAAAAAAAAAGAACTGTTTCGTAGAAAAATGCAATGCCGCTCAACCGAAATGTACGGATCGGCATATTTTTTTTTTGAGAGTTCAGTATTAGCTCCATAGTAAAAGTTGTTCTATACCATTGACTGAATAAGCTCTTCAAATATGGTTACACCTTTCTGTTACACGTTGTATATAGGTAGCTAGTGCTCTATGATAAAGTCATATATAGATTTATTTTATTTTAATTAAATATCGACTTGTCAAATTGATACTTGAAGTTTTTTTTAATACCGTGCTTTTTAGAATTTCAACTAGATTTTTAAAATCTTAATTAAAATTTAAGCCTACTTGGATAGAGGGACACCCAGAAATAGTTATACTACGTAAAGTGCAATTATTGCACGTAAAGTTATTGTAGGTTATATGCAGTTTGTCTCTTCTGTTTAATTAATCTTTGTATGTCGTTCTATATTGCCTCTGTGTGCGTGCCATGAACGTTGTCTAGTATTATTCCTTCAGGATGCTAGGTTCTATATTTAAATCTTATTTAATTATGTAAAAGGTTGTAAAAAGCGCTTAATTACGAACCTACCAACGGGTCGATTCTCCATATTTGTTACAAAATATAAAGAAATAATTATTACGGCCGAAATACAACTTTTATGTAAGACCAATTATAAGAAAAGTTTACTATATGAGTAAATTACAGTAGCTTCAAAGTAATTGTATATTGCATAAGAGTGATTTAATTTTTTTAAATACTATTGTTCTAATAACATTCTTATGAAAAATCCAATAAATCTGAAGCTACCGTAATATCATTCAAAATGCGTTTAATCATATAGTGAACTATTTTTATACATTGATTTTCTCTAAAAGTTGTATTTTGTCCGTTATAATTATTTCTTAATCCATCCATCCATCCATCAGCCTAGTTCGTCCACTGCTGGACATAAGCCTTTCCAGGACTTTGCCACTCCCGGCGGTCATCCTGGAAGAATTGCCCATACTCACACACGCTGGGCAGGCGGGTTGGTGAGCGCGGTGCCGGAACCCTTACCCATCACCAGTCTGTTCCATATAAGGCCCGGTTATTAGGGATGGATATACCGCCATCCATCGGTCCCAGGCATGGTGGGCCTCCTGGTTTTTTGCCTGTGAGCTGTCCTCTTACTGTCCCCCGAATTACTTCGAGGGGGTCTCCAAGTAAGATGGTGGTACCTCCACATATATTTCTCAATATTTTTTAACAAATACGGAGCATCAATCCTTAAACGATAAAAAACCGGAAGACTACTTGTAACTTTCACCCTGCACACCTGATTCCCTGTGAGAGTGCGTGGCAGTAATCTAGCAAATGCTACATACGGGGGCAGCCAACGTGTTAAAAACGTTTTTCGTCGTTTCGTTTCGGGTTCAACGAGAAGGGAGGCGCGCGGCGGATTCCGTACGTTTCTTGACAACAATTTAGTGGCGAAGAGACCATCATTAAGATCCTAGTGACAATCGTGACTTGAATGATGCTGGGTGTAACATAAATATACTGTAAGAGGTTCCGTAGATGATAAGTGACCAAGTTCAACAAGTTATAAACGTATGCATTCGTCTTAGTTTTTCACATCAGTAACAAACATCTTTTCCTCGACTAAGATCAGTTAAAAAAGTGTAACACTAGAAAACACTATATTTATATTATTTTCCATTAAAAGGTTCTCCTAAAACGACGCCACTGGAACCCTCGAAACCAAGTCGTGTCCTCTCATAGATGAATTGTCGGTAATGACCGGTAATGATGTGTACAATATGGGGACATTTCATCGGGAATCCAAGATGGCGGCGAATATTTTATAATGACCCAACGGCGACCCTCGTGATGGCGCGTCGTGGATTCCGATATCGTTCGCTGATGGAGGTGTTCGTGTGGAGGCGATTGATTTTTGGGAAAAGGTTTATTTTTAATGCAGATATAGTATATAATAATATGCTATAGCTCATTTGTATTTTCTTATTTTTATTTCGCTAGTTTTACGTTTCTTCACTAATTGTGCAGACTTCCAAATTGAAAATGATGATTACATCAGAGAGATACAGGTACAAGTAATTACTGGCGAAATAGCTGTCGGACATGCTTTAGATAAACTACGTTAAATGTATTTTGTTTAATAAATACTTCAATATTTCCAGTGTTGGTTTGATTCCAGTGTATTAAGAATGTTTTTTTTTTATATAAATAATCACAAAAAACCAGTTGGACCACGGGTCTAGTAATGGGGCCCTGGTCCAACTAAAATAATAGTTGGACAGCCACCCCTACCAAAGGCCCGTAGTCCAACTAGTTGGACAAAATAGTTGGACCACGACCCCTGAATGATTTTTGTAAGTACATATATATATATGTTGCGATGCCACCAGCAAATATTATACATAGACTAAACCCCTATATTTTGAGTTATTGAAAAAAACATGACTTTCATAGATCTAAGTATTGCTAAAACGAAAGATTATAGCAGATCTTGGCTCTAATAAGACTGCACCATTAGCTGACGAAGATAGTTATATTTAATTAACTTAGATAAGGACGTCCCAAATTCAGAAATAAATTATTTCAGTGTTAAAAATTTCCAAAACGACGAACCGCCGTTCTTAAGGAGCAGGTAGCCGCCAACGACCTTGAGTCGACTTGTGTCGGTACAAATATCGACAGAAACTATATTGAAATAACGTTCATATCAGCGCGCACTGTGTTACAACGTCGCAGGGTCTCCGGATAGCGAAAATAGGGGAAAATAATACTTTTCACATGGACACGATAAACGGAAAAAAAACATAAATGATTTTTCTAAGCAATATTTTCCTTGCAAGAACCATACAAACCATATAAAAATTGGATACAAATGATGGATGAGTGGTTTCAAAGAAATGACAAATTTTACTTAAGTTTAGTCTAAAAACAGATTGACTTTGAATAATATTTTCAAATTGTTCTTTTAACGCAAGAATAATTTTCAGAAATAAATTTATTTCCTTATTATACTTTAAATAACTCCTTATAATATATATATTTTTTTTCATAATCATGATTTTTAAGAGAAATATCGTTATGAGTAAGAGTAAATTTCGAATGCCGCTGGAAGAGGCGCCTTAAGGCGGGTTGCCCCGCTCAGCTGCCATATAAATGCTTTAGGTGTTTGTGACGTCCTGATGGCTTTGACTTCAATGAAACTTTGCACACATCTTTATATATGTTTCCCTTTCCCCCCCCACACCAAACTCCAACCCATCTCTCATCAAGCACCGAATTTTTTAAATGGTTTCAGGTAAAAACTGTTTTCTATAAAACAGCATGTCTTGGTTCATAGAAAAGTATATAAACTTAGTTTTCTTTACATAAACGACGTCTGTATTTCTCTGTTTTTTTATTTCCAGTACAGATGAAAATTATACAACTTGCTAAAATTTGCGTAAAAACGAGATGATATTCACGACATCCTGACAGCTATTATGATGGTGTTATATTATGATGGTATCTTATCAAATTTTGCTTTTTGGACTGTATAGAGTACTGTATAGTGACCCGTTTCTATTTTTATTACTTTTCTTCAATGTACGGACACCCGGGTTCTGCTCTTTTATTACGTATATGTATTGTTTTTTTTTTTACTTGTTTTCTTGATTGCAATGCACAAATACGGTTATTAAATACTCTTACAAAATTTTGTTTTTTTTTTGTTTAAGGAGACATGTTATGTATTGGTAAATAAAAACAGTTATGAAGAAATCAAACTGTTCATATTTTAAATAAACTTTTATTTGAACTTTTTGTTTAATTAGCCTGAGTGAGATCTCATTAATTAGTTAGAGTGGAAATGAAAAAAATATTTTCACGTTTCCATTCTAATTTTGTAAGATCTTTACTACAGTAAATTTTGTATGGGTAGGAAAAATTTAATTTCGTATTTTATTTTTGCGGATATATTGTTTTTGTTCAGTGTGATCAGTAAATTACGGGTATAATTTAAAGATACTGTCCAATGTCTATTGACACACGTTTATTTATTTTCAGGTCTATTAATAAAAGTAATTTATTCATAACAAAACCAAAACGTCATTTGGACTTTTTCCATGTTAGGTCAAAACATAAAATAAAAATCAATATGAAATAAATATTATTATGAAATTAATATGTAGTAAAACTAAAATAAACGTTATTTGTAGTTTTTGTAATTAGTAATTAGACTGTGTAATTTTTTTGGATTTATATATCAAGGTATAAAAATCAAAACGAGTAATAATAATCACGCAGCGAAACAACAAATTGAAGAGATTTTAGCTAATACTGAATTTAGTATGGACTTCATATTTCCTTTACCTATTTTATGAGAAAAAAAAGTCGATCCCTTAAGGGTCGGAGTTCCGAGATTGGACAAACCAGGGTTCGGGATTATGGCTTTTTAAGATAGTAAAATGTTAATTTCTGAACAAAATAAATACTACTTGTTACCTTACAAAATGAAGTACAGGTTCATTAAAAAAAATCTTGGCATTAATGTTTAGTAACTTCAGAAAAAAAACAGGATTGTCAAGTTCAGGTTACACCCGTAGCGCTGCAATGCTATTCAAGAGATTTCCTTGAAATTCCTGTTTTTTTTCTGAAGTTACTATACATTAGTGCCGTGATTTTTTTTAATGAACCTACACTTCAACTTATAAGGTAACAAGTGGTATTTATTTTGTTCAGAAATTTTAATTTTTACCGTTTTAAAAAGCCATAACCCCGAACCCCGGAACACCGACCCTTAACCGCGTTCTTCTGCGGAAAGTTTAAAAACAAAAAAAAGTTGGAAATATATTTTTTATATAGCTTAAGACATTACTTATCTTATAAGTACTTTGACTTAATAAAAGATCAACAGATTATTATATATATAAAAGTATTTTTAAATTTAAGGAGAGTCCTTGTTTCATCCACGAAACCCTGGGAAGGTGGCTTTGTGCATGTTCTAGGGTCAGGTCCATACAATTTAAATAATATAAAATTGATATATACAAAGTTATACCAATACCTAACTCCAGGTAGCAGGTATACTGATGTAACAAGAGACAAACACGACGCGACGCCTCAAATGTCGAGTTACAGATAAACAAAGAATATAACTTTGTATATATCAATAATATAAAATTGATATATACAAAGTTATACCAATACCTAACTCCAGGTAGCAGGTATACTGATGTAACAAGAGACAAACACGACGCGACGCCTCAAATGTCGAGTTACAGATAAACAAAGTTATACCAATACCTAACTCCAGGTAGCAGGTATACTGATGTAACAAGAGACAAACACGACGCGACGCCTCAAATGTCGAGTTACAGATAAACAAAGTTATACCAATACCTAACTCCAGGTAGCAGGTATACTGATGTAACAAGAGACAAACACGACGCGACGCCTCAAATGTCGAGTTACAGATAAACAAAGTTATACCAATACCTAACTCCAGGTAGCAGGTATACTGATGTAACAAGAGACAAACACGACGCGACGCCTCAAATGTCGAGTTACAGATAAACAAAGTTATACCAATACCTAACTCCAGGTAGCAGGTATACTGATGTAACAAGAGACAAACACGACGCGACGCCTCAAATGTCGAGTTACAGATAAACAAAGTTATACCAATACCTAACTCCAGGTAGCAGGTATACTGATGTAACAAGAGACAAACACGACGCGACGCCTCAAATGTCGAGTTACAGATAAACAAAGTTATACCAATACCTAACTCCAGGTAGCAGGTATACTGATGTAACAAGAGACAAACACGACGCGACGCCTCAAATGTCGAGTTACAGATAAACAAAGTTATACCAATACCTAACTCCAGGTAGCAGGTATACTGATGTAACAAGAGACAAACACGACGCGACGCCTCAAATGTCGAGTTACAGATAAACAAAGAATCCGGTCGAGCCCGAGACCTCGTGTGGTCAGATTCCCTTGTTCTTGCCCCTGATTACTATACAGGAGCGGGCCACAAATAAGACGGACAGACAGACCGACGGACGGACGACGACGACAATAACATATTTACAAGTTCTAAGGAAACGGCTCCGGTTGTTGGACGGGGTAGGATTTATCCTTGAGCACAACAATTATTGACTATGTTATATATGTATGTAGGTTTCTTGTATATTATTTATTATAATTACATAGAAATAACAACTTTGAAATATTAAATAACGGAACCAAAACTACTAAACAATTTAATTTCCTAAAAACTAAACATCGTTTAGAAAAAAATATATATTTAATAAGAATCTTTTTGCTTTTATATGATATGTTTTATGAATTTATTACACGAGAAATAATTTTTTCACTTCTCATGCTCTAAAAAGTACTGGTTTGTGCTTGCTGCAAGCAGACTAAAACTTCGTTTTATGCTCTAAACTCCGGCCGTTCATTCGAGAGAATGGTGACGTTTGCAAATGTCAGGGGATAAAACCTTTTTTTTACTGTTTTGCATTTTCATTCGAAAGAATGGTGACGTATTTATTTTTTATTTCATTTCGGTAAAAAAATTGGTGAATTTTTCTTCTTATAGCACATAAAGTAAAATCATCAATTTTATCGCCAAACTGAAGCTTTGGACCACTTTTTTGTGGATTTGAAAATGTTGATGTTGATGACATTTTCATTGCTTTATATTCTCTTCTAATGCGATATATAGTTGCCATTGATACTCCAGTCATTTCAACCACCTTTTCAATACAGGCAGTAGTATCAGAGTCAGCCCATAATTCGGGTGCTTTCGACCAATTTTTCACCACGTACTTGTATACGTTAAGAATAATTTCTTTTTCACCAGGAACTATTGCACGACGTGTTCTTTTCTTTCTCGGTGAAAGAAAGTTTGCGTCCGTGTTTCTTGAAAAGCCCGGTTGCGGGTCCATTTTATGTCTTATTATTATTATTATTATTAAAAATTCTTTATTGCACAAATAAAAACATGTACATAGGCGAGCTTAATGCTAATTAGCATTTTCTTCCAGCTAACCTTTGGCGATGTAGAACTTGTCAAGGGTAGTGCTTCGGTGAGGAAACAGTATTATGACTAGGCATATTATTATGATACAATTAATTTTAACTAAAATAATTATATATATAGGTAAAATACATAAATAGGTAACTTATAATTTATAATCAAATACATATACTACCTCTATATAATACATACACTGATACATATAAATATATAAACACAAATAGTATTTACGAGAGGTTAAACAAAGATTATAACCTTAAACACGTATTTAGAGTAGACCCATTTCTTTATTTTGTAGATCAAGGTAATGTTGATATACCTTGTGTTTAAAAGTAGTCACTGATGTAGCCTCGCGTATATGAAGTGGAAGATTATTCCAAAGGCGAATTGCTGACACAGTAAAGGAATTCGAATACATTTGAGTAGAATGTTCTGGAGTACGTATAAGCAGAGCTTTACTTGGACGTAGAAGACGTCCAAGGGAACCAAAGGGGATAAAACGTTCTTTGAGATAGGGAGGAGAACATGAGTTGTGCAAAATACTATAAAGAAAAGCAAGGATGTGGGCATTTCTACGAAACTTAATATTAAGCCAACCCAATTCAGAGCGAGATTGTGAGATATGATCGTACTTTCGAAGACCAAAGATAAAGCGAATACAAAGATTAAGAAGACGGTCCAGTTTGTTTAATAATTCTACAATTAAATCGGGAAAGCAGACATCAGCATAGTCTAGAATGGGAAGCAACAGAGAATTAACCAACGTAACCTTAGCGGAGTATGGTAAGAACTTTTGCAGACGCTTTAAAGAATGCATAGATGCAAATATCTTTTTACTTACTTCAGCAACATGGCGATCCCAGCTCATATTGTTCTGAATGTGAAGCCCCAAGTTTTTTACCTCAGTGCAGTAAGTTAGTGTCTAGTGAGATTCCATGAAACTTTACTTGAGGCAGAGTGCTGATGTCAAGCTTATCCACTAGCGCTCTGCTGCCCAAGATCATGACCTGCGTTTTTGCTGGATTTACAAGAAGCCCGAATTGTTCTGACCATAGACAAATGGAATCAAGATCTGATGACATCTTTTGTATGGTCACAGGTAACAGATCTTGTTTACATGATAGATATAATTGTAGATCATCAGCGTAAAGATGGAAAGAGCTAAAGTTAATAACGGTAGTAAGGGTGTTGATAAATATAGAGAACAGGAGAGGGGACAGTACGCCACCTTGTGGAACTCCAGCTGTTATGTCACACCAATCAGAAAAAGTGTCGTTAAGACGTATACGTTGTTTGCGCCCAATGAGGTATGAATAGAACCAAGTTATGGTAGAATCAGATAAGTTTAGAGACCGGAGGATAGTGATGAGTATGTCATAATCAACACAGTTAAAAGCATTGCTAAAATCGAGGAGGGTCAAGAGAGTGAGTTGTTGTTCATCCATAGCTTTACGAAAATCGTCAGTAATTTTAATGAGAGCAGAGCAAGTGCTGTGGCCAGGACGAAATCCTTAGTGCCAGTCAACCAAATAAAATGTAAATTTCGATAAAAAAACCACCTACTAAAATAACGAAAATTTAAAAAATAATTACAAATCAAATAATTTAATACACAAACACGGATCGTATACAAAGATAGAAGCTGAATGAAGTTATTTGTTTAATCAATAAAATGTGTCAAGTTATTTCTGTCAAATCAGCAATCATAATGCCCCTCGACTTTTTGAATCGACATTTCAGAAAAAGGTTTATAATATCTGCGGTGTAAGGCAGTGTTGTCGTATTATAAAACTGATATACCTTACCAAATAATAAGATCGTATATATATTCTATTCCAGGGTTTTTATTTATAAAAAAAGTTTAAATAATAATGATTTGGATTTATTTCGTCCCATTTGTTGTACCGTTGATATTTTTTTAACGTGCCTTTATTTATTTTTGTCATGTAGAAGCTCTTGTTTAATTGTAGTATTTTTTCGAGATATCGCCACACTCCATCTGTCATCATTCTCTCGAATTAACGGCAGCAGTTTAGTGCATAAAAGCGTTTACTTCTTCTAAGACTATGGCAGTAGGCCATACAGCCAGATACACTGTACAACTTCATAGACAAACTTTTTGAAACTCAATAATGTTCGCGCTGAAATTCTATCATCTAAATCTATGGATTTTATCATATTACCGCGAACTGACAGGACAGAAGCTTCAGATGATGCTCAAGAGCTCAAGGATACAGTGAGTTTAAAGAGAGATAATATAATTATTTATTTATTTAGGTTATTTAGGCATGGCTGTATGGGGTAAGTTCTATTTGCCTTCGCACTTGGTGGAAGAATAAAAAAAATATGGGAAAGAGCTATTGTTTTTTCTTAGTCAGTAGTTACATATTTAGCTGTTTAATTATTTAAATTTGCATTAGGTATTACATATTTCAAGTTAAATATGTCACCCAGTGATGATGAAATAATACTGTTTCATTTCCTCGCAATCAAATGCAGAGTGCATATAAAAGTCTCGGATAAAATGGATTGTTTTATGCCCTTGTTGTACAATTTACTATTATATATTTATTGTTAACCTGAAGATGGATTAATTTCTGAAACCGGTTAGGAAGTGTACTTCTGAAATAAATTCATGAAACAAATTGTTCAAGTGTTTAGTTATTTTATCAAGATGCTGTCCATGTTTCATCAAGTCCCGACAATCGCAAGTATATATTATATTATTATTTTGATTCCGTTTGAACTTTATGTTGTATTATTAACCAGTAAAAATGGATTCAAGCCACGATCTTGCATCTATCTATTGTTTTAGCGAATAGAATAGAATAGAATAATTTATTGAAATAAATATTACATCATTTCTTGTCATATATTATAAACTAGGGTTAAATATTAACTAAAGAACATTTTTAAATCGTACATACTACAATCGTACAATTTTTGAGCCAATCCTTAACTTGTTTCTTTTGTTATAATGAGATAATTGCGATAATGAGAACTTTACCGATTAAAGCGATTTTTTCAAAATATTTAATCAGTATGTTGCACCTGGGCCACGTTCTGGACTGAGTTTCAAGGTTTTATTCTCTTTTTTTAGGTATTAGGCCAAATGGAACCATATGAATGCCTTCGTTGTCTGTATTTATCGTGTCGAAAATTACCTCACATTATGTCACAGTTGCATAAAATACTATTGGAATTATCTTTGCCATTAAATCGTGAAAATAGGCAAATATTGATTGAGCTTGAACTTAAATTATTTGTTTACGCCTTTATTCGTAATCAATAAATATTATCTTGAATTAAAAGCACTCTTTTCACTTTATTTATGTTTTCTCCCAACCGGTTTCGGATTTTACACAATTTTTTAGGGAAGATGTTAATTTAAATACATTTCATTGACTCCAGGCACTAGATCTTGTTGACAGAAAACAGAATTGTGTAGATATGTCGAAAATTTATCAGGAATGTCATACAACAAAATTACCCGAAAAATGGGAAATTTTTTAGGATTTTTTTAATGCTGTTACATTTTAACTACCATAATATATTAAGTTTATTTAATGTCAGTTTAATGTCAAATAAGTTGTAATAAGCATACATGCCAAATTAGTTAAGATATATAACAATTTAAATTTTTAAAAGGAATTAATTGAAATAATGAAGTAGCGGCTATCTATTAACTTCTAACTACTGATTTAAAATGTTGTCCTGGTTTGTAAGTATAAGTTTATTGAAACTAAGCTAAAGTAGAAACTACTGTACAAGTGCTTTTAATTCAAGATGTGTTTTAAGTTTGACCAAGTGCCGACAATCGCAAGTATAAATTTCAATAAATATTTATTAAAGTATTACAAAATTACAAAGATTTTTAAATTAATAATTAAATTGAACGGTAGGAACCTCTGTGTAAGTATTTAACAAAGAAAAGAAAACTGTTTTCAATTTGGTTACGAATAGAATAGCTACACTGAGAGGGGTTCTGCCGGTCATTTTTATGTGTTTCTCTATTTAAATGTTTTCTGGGATTGAATTTATGGAACAGGTGAATAATCATTTATGTTCAACCAACTTTTTTTAAGTGAATATTACAGCCATAAAGTAGCGATATCTGTATCGTTAAAAATTTCATATTCTAATCTGTAAGCCCGCTCGCAGCATACAACAAGATTACTTTGAATATTTGTCACGAAGAACACGCAAAAGGAAGCATCCAATGCTGCTACTAAAAAGAGATTAATCAAGCCTGTAGTACTGATGTCGAGATGTACAGATAAACGCGTAAATATATCGTATTCGAGGAGATTTAGTGTGGGCCTGAAAGGAACAAATTGTGCGAGCAGTTTTAGGTTCAGTTAAAAAACTGTATTTCGTGCAATGTATGGTGGCACGGAACAATTTGTGCGCGAGTCCAACTCGCACTTGGTTGGTTTTTGTTTGAATCAAGTGTCTTCCCCCGTACTGTTTGCCAGGGGCTACCATTTTAGGGGCTTTTTTTTCGTCGCTATGGAATCTACATTGTTGTTATCTACCATTATATGTTTAGGTTTTTGTACCCGTATTGTGTGGTGGTACGGAAACCTTTGTGCGCGAGTCTAATTCGCACTTGCCCAAATTATTTCATATTTTGGTTGTTAATGAATTGTTTAATAAGTTTATAATTGGCGAAATTTTCTTACAGATTCATTTCTGTAATATGAAAAATTGTAATATAATTGAAGACTATTTTGGAAAAACAACCCATGTCCATTTTTTTCGAATTTGTTTTTTTTTTGCTCTATGGATTCTCGATTGTATATATAATAATCTGGTAATATTAAAATCAGCAAAAACAACCCAAAGTACATTCAAAATGTAGCTACAAAAACAGAGTGTTTCCGGAAAAACCACCAACGGCAATAACGTATCTATGAAGTTTTCAACTTTTTTTTTTACAAAATTAGGTATTTTCTGTGTCCGAGTTTAATAAAAAAACATAAATGGGGACTTTCCTGTAATCTATTCGTAAACACATATTACCCTGATTTTATTCATATTTTTCGCTTCACCAGTTTTGGAGATAAGATTTTTTATATTTTTCATTTGTGTTATTTTTTTTTTTGTATCGCTCTGGTTTTCCTGTAATTAGCCAGTTATGATCTGTAATCGACATTTTTTTAATTTTTTCGGTTCACTAATTTCAAAGATAAGGGGGGGACATACATTTTTTTGTGGTTTTTAAAAGATTTCTCGAAACTTTTGTCATTAAATGTAGTCAAGACATATATTTTTACAATAAAATTTTTAATATCTACAATTTGATACTCATATTGTTTTTTAGGATAATATTTTTTATTTTTTCTCTCTTGTTTTGGAAACATTTTGCACAATTTCAAATTTTCAAATTTGTTTTTACGCCGTGTTACGTGGGCAATTTTTGTGCCAAATTTCAAGTCTTTATCTAAAACGGTGCCTAAGTTATGAGGCTGTGACATACGGACAGACAGACGGACGGACAACGGACAATGAAGTCTCACTATAAAGGTTCCTATTGTACCTTTTAGGTACTACGAAACCCTAAAAAAGTTAAATTTTCAGGTAAAATTATGTTTTAGGTAAATTTATGCATTATTTATTTCAATATGTAAGTCGAAGAAAAACGATTTTTGGTACGATCCAATATTTTGTTTTTAGTTTTGTATGCTTCTAGAAAATTAAAAGTAGTATCAAAAGAAAGAAAATGTTTGGTAATTTACAAATAAGTATCAAAAAAAAGTTTGGCGATAATAACTATTAATAAAGATCAAAATTCCACTTCTTATGCAAAAAATTGTGTTCCCATAAAATAATGTACCCATATTATATTAACAAATATATTTTATTTCATGACATTTCATTTCATTTCATGTCATTTCATTTCATTTCATGTCATTTCATTTCATTTCATGTCATTTCATTTCATTTCATTTCATTTCATGTCATTTCATTTCATTGATAGAAAACCATAACGAGTACTCCAAGTACTTTATCATGCTCGTACAAAATATCACAAATGACGGTTTTTTTACTCCACGTTTTTATCACTTACCCAACGGAAGCGAAGTCTGCATAACAATTCAGAAAAGCTTAATTTTTAACACAAATGATCACCTCACAAAAACTGTTTCGATCTTTCTCCTAAATTAAATCAACCGACTGTACCAATACCTCATCTGATGACTACAACGTACCTGAAACAAGGAAAAAAACAAACAATATTAATAATATCCTTTCCAAATATGCTTTACGCTGCAATTTAAGCTTCGAAATCTCAACTAAAAACTCAAAATGTTTCCCTCTAATTGATCAGTGTCAATAATGACATATTTATGTTCTCTCGACCAGGAGATGGCGACAAAAAATCATATTAATAAATTGTTATGAAGCTAGAGGCTGCATCCGTCATAACTGGCGGCGCCTGCGCCGATGTTTCAAAGTTTGAAATTGCAATAAGAATCATGCGATTTCGCATAGGGTTTAGTTACCGACTTTCGTATCTGGAATTTAGTGTAGTATATGTAAGATTTACAGAACAATATGATACAAAACTTCTTTTTTTATTAAAAGTCTCCTCAAGCGATGATGTAATGTTCATGATGATGATGGTGACGATGACGATGATAACGATACGACGATGATTATGATTATTTATTATTTTCAACAAATCCTAAGGTTTTAGTTTTACGTAAACTAATTAAATACTTACAAAAAGCTATGGCTCGGTCCAATGGACTTTAAATCTTGAGACCCAGATTTGAATAAGTGGAGCATGCAATATTTTTTTTTAGTATTTGAATACCTTTCATACGCTTCAAAGCGTGTATTTGTGACTGTTTCAGTTATAGTCCAGAAACTGGATAGAACTGCATAACCCAAAAATTCTCTCCACCGATCGCCATTACTACACCAGAATTGTGCGTGAAGCGATTTAAATCAAGAAACATCCAAATAATTTCAATCGGGAAGATGGTTTCAAATTGTCTCCCACATGAAGTCCAGTTATCGGGAATTTTAAATCGCGGGATTTCTCTTTTAGTGCATCTCTGGATACTGTGAGTGTTGTTTGTCGTGCGTGAAACAGATAACAATTAATTATAAAGACTAAAATGTGTTTGCGGGTAGAAGGAAAATACTTGTGTCGTCAAGTCGTCACCTGCATCTCATCACTGCGCACACCATAGTTGCCAGTATCAAAGACAATATGGCCAGTATCACGTAAACCACGAGACATGCAACTGCCTCGAAACGTCAGACGTCCTTTTCGTAAAAAAAAAGGTAAAAAATTTGATCGCAGTAGCACAGCAGTAGATCCGATTATATTTATTATAATTTTTTGTATGTAAGTAGTTTTTTTAGTTTCTAAAAGATCCAGCAATGCCGATATGCATCAATTTATCCATACTTTTGTTTGCATCGTGAATCATCTTCAATATCACAAGATTCCTGCCCAAAACTCATCTCAAGTGACAAAAGAATATAACAAAATATTAGTCAGTCGGCATAATATGATCGAGCCGAGTCCACTTGGCTTCTGATGCAAAAAACTGAATATGATGCACGAGACATAGCTACGTGAATGCATCTTTTGTTTCATAACTTTTTAGGTGCTAGCTCAAAGTTGTTGAACAGCGGTGGGATTTGGAACTAAAGTACCTGATGTATTTTTTGATATTCTTATATAGATTTTACCTAGAGATATTTTAAATATTACTTCTGTTTTTATTTTTATGATCTTCTAATCTAATCTAATGTCAAAGTACTACACATAATATAAAACCGAGGTAATCTTTGTTAACCGACTAAAGGAGGAGGTTCTTAATTCTACTGTATTTTTTTTGGGGGTTTCTATATTACTTCATAACTCCTTCATTTTTGAACCGATTTGAATCGTATTTTTTTTTGTTTTTCTCTTTTGGGTTAACACTTCTTGAAATAGCTATAGCTCAATCATAAAAACAATGATATTTATATTAAATTTGTAATTTGATTCGTAAGTTATTATGAGCTGAATAAATTTATTCTATTAGTTTTCTTTAGATAAATATATGGATTTTTGGCTGTTGGTTTAATAAATAAACCTATTGAGTCTTGGCCTACATCAACTGGTAAGACTACAGAATAATGTTTTTCGCCGGCAGCGTTTGATAGAATATTTTTGTGTGTATTATAGGCCCTAATGTGACAGTCCGAGCGTATTTTAGTCTTATTTATGCCTGGTATTCTTCGTCAGCCATTATTTTGTAAGGTGGAGAGGGCGCTGTCGGAATAAACAATGGAAAAGCGTACTCAAACTATATTACGCGACATGGCAATATTGTGGGCGATTTCATTCTGATATGTATGTACTGGCCCACACTCCTGCCGTATCTGCTGGTAATTGTCATTTTGTGATTGAATCTCGTACTTTACCTACATTGAAGAAAATTTTACGGAAAAATTCAGTTGGCATCTGAATGGTTTCAATTTGATTTTTGTAATTATTTTATCTCATACGCTAGCAACATTTTAAACCAATCTCGAATAACGAAATGTCGTTGTGAAACGTGAAAAAATTGGACAAAACAAAAAAAATGCACAACTTATGATTGTTTTTCTTATTTTTGACTAAAAACTATGAAATAAAAATGTGATTTGTAGAATTTGGCGACCATAGTTTAATGTCAGTTAGACTTTTCTAGTAAAGTTGTTTAATTTTTTGCTTTACGTTTTAAATAATCCATTAATCCCAAAAAAAAACAAATATAAACTATAAACACGCTTTAAAGTTGTTGTGCAGGATTATTTCAAACCTGAAGCATTAAATAACATAACTTCTAACAAAAGTCTAACTGACATTAAACTATGGTCGCCAAATTCTACAAATCACATTTATTTCATAGTTTTTAATCAAAAATAAGAAAAACAATCATAAGTTGTGAGTTTACATTAACCTTAACGAAAAATTGTCGTTACCAACATTAATAGAGACTGGAGAATCGAATAAAATTCCATTTTTGCGAATCGAGATCTCACAAATTTAATTCTTTTTATCTCGGAACACAATAAACAATTGTTAATTGTTGTCCCAGGGGCATAAGAAACCAACGGTATGGGATTCGATTCCTCGGCGATGCACTTTTGTGATAATGTCCCTTTTATATGAGAAGTTATGATTGATGATCGGGTTTTAGAATTTGAATAGGTTTCGTGTATCGATTCTGCTACGTTTCGATTATTTATTTTTGAAGAATCGAGCTTTGTTTTTTTTTTATTTATGACCATTACGGTTTTTCCTGTGCATTTTTCGGATGTAGTCAAAAGATTAAATTCTAAATGAAGCACAATATTTGATGAATTTAATCGATTAATTATGATAAAACGAATTTAAGATTTGGTTTTGCGATATTTTCGGATCGTAGACTTTCGAAATTGTGATTTTATCGATGTTCTGATGGTTTTGTGTTAATTTTATTGGTATTCGAATATTTATTATGATCAATAAACATTTACGTACATGATCGATTCGATACAGTTTTTTGCTGAGTCTTTCAGATTCAGATTTAAAATTGATATCTTTTATGTAATATATTTACAATAATTTTCTTGTATAGAAACAACTTTCACTTAATTATTTACCTCACTTTATAGTTACATTAGCACGTTTATCATATTTCTACCGTTTTTTTTTTTTTCTTAAGACTGACCGCTCACACAAAACATTATTGCCCATAATATTGGTCGGTATTGAAAATTCAACTTCGGGCTTACTGTTTGCCACTACCGCGCTCGGTGGAAAGAGTCGATGCGACTTACGGTGAGTAACCATTTGTCCCGGTACGGCTTCTAATGACGTCGTTATGAGGAAATAATGAAATAATAATGAACTTTATTTTCGGAGTAAACATTTTTCTGACGTCAAAAAATTAATCAACTATTTTAATCCGAAAAGGATCCGCCGGCGCACTCTAACAACAAGACATCCACAACGTCCTTTTCATATGTATGTTTTGAGAGGGGGACGCCAAAAAACCAGCTACACGCGAAAGGATCATTGTCAACAATTGTTAAACATTGTAATATACAGGATGTTTGGGATATCGATGTAAATATTTTGAGGGATCAAGGAAGTGATTTTGAACATTTCTGACTGAATTTACTATTATGCAAAGTTTTGTAGTTTTCGAGATACAGTAATTTTTCAGTTTTGTTTACTTAAAAGTAGGTAGCTGAATTTAAAAAAAATAAAACACAATTTTTAGCTAAAAATATAAACTTGAAAAAAAATTTACAAAAACAAATCTGTTTCTTCTAAAAGTATTTAGCTTTATGTTTATTTTTACTTCTTTGTGAACACATTTATATAGTTTTTTTGTTGAATTGAAGTAAATTAAGAAATAATTTGAAATATAATCATATTTTTAGCCATAAATAGTGTTTTACTCAAAATTTAAGTAGATAAAACTGAAAATTGTCTACAATTCGAAAACTAATAAACTTTGCACTATAGTACATTCAGTCAGAAATGTTCAAAATCACTTTTTTTAACATCCCTAAAAATATTCACATCGATGTCCAAAAAACTGAAACTGTACCGAAATCCATAAGTAAGGAACAAATCGATAATTTAAGAATTCATGTTGCCAGGATCCAGGATAGTAGATTTAAATACGTTTGCAATATATCAATTTTATTACTGTCAATAATATTGAGTGTGTGTGATTAGCCTTACACTGTACTACATGCTAACTTCCGTCCCAATATCAATAACCAAGTAGCAGCCTCCAACAATTCAGAGTATAGTGTCGAGCAGGCAGGCTGTGACCCAGCAGGGATCCCGAGCCTGGCTGCTGCAGAGGTCAAGGTCAGCCGCGATCAGCTGATAGCGCCGTCGTGGCGGGTGGAGGTCACCCTGGCACGACCACGCTCGTACACTTGCAAGGTTTTGTTCCTTGCTCCTGTTTTAAGACTGTACCTGAGCCTAGAGCATGACCAACTCCAGTCTATCTAGGATTCGTTTGAAGAAATTCGGACTCTCTTTGGATTGAAAAAAATATATTTGGTTTATTAATCTTTTCTCTAGGGATCTTACGTATAAACAATGTACTAAGATTTATACTTTTGTCAAAAAAAAATGTTTTGCACCCTCTTTTTTTTTGGTTTTCAAACGTTCGCTTGAAGAACGCGGTTAAGAGATCAACTTGATTTTTTTTCATAAAATAGGTAATAGAAATATGAAGGTATATCACCTAAATTCAATATTTTTTTCCGTACAAAATATTTCAGTATTAGCTAAAAACACCAATTTGTTGTTTCGCTGCGTGATCACTAGTATTACGCGTCCAAGAACAAGAGGCCAAAGAGCCAACATATAATCGCCTCTATGAAAAGCAAATAAAGTCTTTGCCATTAGACTTATTGTGCTGGACGGGTAATAAAAAAAGTTGCTAGGGTATGCCATCCTCTTAATGTTACCTTATACATAAATTCGTGTCTTTATTGTGTTTGTCTGCAGCACAATAAATCAAAATGGCCGGGCTGATAATTAGGCCTAGAAGAAACGCAAACCATACATATTGTCACAACATATGTTCCCAATGGGGTATCAGAAGTGTTTCCAGCTGTACCTGTAGAGTCTATAGTATATAGCATAGACTGTCATCAGGGTTTGTTTTCACCGTCAGCAAATAGGAAGTAAACAAAAACATAATATATACATAAGTAGGCAGTGGCGTGCATAGAACTTTTTTCCGGAAAAGCAACCAGAAGGTCAAGCTTGACAATAAAAAAAAAAAAATCAAATAACACAAGTTTGTATGAAAATGTTCACTCTAGGATAGGCAGTGCCTACCCTGGCGTCATACAAACTTTCTTTTTTCGAAGTGATATTTAAGCTTTTACATTTTTTTTTATTGTCAAACTTGAACTTCTGATTGCTTTTCCGGAAAAAAGTTCTATGCACGCCACTGTATGTAGGTAGACAGACAATTAAACATATACATTTAAATATTATATATATATACAAAGTGTAACAGAAAGGTGTAACCATATTTGGAGAGCTTATTCAGTCAATGGTACAGAACAACTTATACAATGGAGCAAAACCTGAAGTCTCAAAAAAAATCTGCCCTTCCATACATTTCAGCCGAACGGCATTGCATTTTTCTATGAAAAAGTTATTTTTTTTTCGAGATACAGGGTTTGTTCCATAGTAAAAGTTGTTCTACACCATTAACTGAATAAGCTCTTCAAATATGGTTACACCTTTCTGTTACACGTTGTATATGTAGGTAGACAGACATTTAAACACATACATTTAAAAAATAACGGATTTATAAATTGGTCTAGCTGTACTACGAGTGCATTACAGAATACGGAACCTTTACAAAATGCACGAAATCCACTTTAGTTCTACGGAAGCTTCATTAAAATTCTTCAGGGGTATAGCAATCTAAAGATGTTTTTAAGAAAAATTTGGAATAATCTATACTAATATAACAAAGTATTAAAAATGTCGTATCTATACAATTAATGTTTTTGTGAAATTTTAAATGCAATGGGTTATTAGTGTTGTACTAAGTAGTATTGGCCAAAACTCCAATATTTCGAATTTTGTCTATGTCCGTCTGTCTGTATATATTTTCCGTTTTAACTCGTGAACCAAGTATTTGGATACGGTTTTATTTATAATCATCGTAGTGACCCTGATCAGTATATAGACTGTTGTTAAAATAAATAAGCACAAAGCCAAAAAGGAGCAAAGATTGAATAAACGCGAGCGGAAGGTTAGCATAATAATAATATACAATCTGTAGAAGAACAATAAGTTTCTGCAGAACCACTTTCTTCCAAAAAGCTACAAAAACAAGAAGGCAGGTAAAACATTTTCAGAACGGTTATTAAATCGATGTTCTGACACCTCAGTAATGTTCCACAAGCTATTTATATTATTAGAAAGCGGCAATAAATAAAACACTTTCATAAACAATAATGTCTCATTGTATGTTAAATCGGCGGTTATTGAATAGTTGTGTGAACAGAACTTGGGTGCCTTCTGCCAAAACTGGCTAAATGAAATATCTTCGACCAAAACTGGCTTAATGAAGACGTGTCGGACAACGAATATGATTTTTAATATCTGACACTGAGCAAGCCGCGCAGCAAAAAGTTAGCTTTATGGGCTGTATGGGCTGCAACTTTGAAAGTATCTTGACATGTAGCAATATCGAATGCTTTCGAAATCGTGAGATTTTGTTGCGTTTTTATGGCACTGAGCTTTCAGAGAAGCTTATAGAAAAGCTCCAGAAGAAAGTTAAGATAATGAAACGTAAATCTTTTTTTGCAAAACGTTTGCTAATTTCGAAGCTAGAATTTTCTGTACAATTATATAGTATAGGCTTACTTCTTACTTCTTACAGACATTATGGTACAGACGTCTGCAGTTCAAGCAATAAGATATTAAGAAATAATAAATAAATAATAAATGCCAATAGGTAACCTGTCATGCTGGCGTCCGTACCTATTGGCATATTTGCACACAGTATATACTATACTTGATCGCCGATAGAGCTCACACCCATCTTGCTGGGACTTAAGAGTATGACATAGCCAAAACAAAAACCAGTTCCGGGCGTGGCTTATTCTATTTTACGATAGCGCGCGGGGGGAAATTCGTCCCGGTCTCTAAGCTCGCGTCACCAAAGCATAAATACGAATAGAGTGGACGAGGCAGGGTCAAAAGTAATACGTATTTTATTTTATCTAATTTATTAGTGTATTTCGATCATCGTCATACGGCATTGATCCTAATTGCTATCACGTCGGGACGTAAATTTATTATGGTCGGCTAAAAGTGGTTTTTTGAGTGTTTGATTTATCAGTTGACCCTCGGAACATTTCAGACACTCCTTTAGAGATACGTAATAATATCGTGACGGTTAATTGTCACCATTACCCATTCTTTAAATATTTTTCGCCCGTTGAGCTGGTTTTACACTTGCGGGAAAATAAATTGGACCAAAAATTTCTTTACAAAAAATTTTTACTAAAGTTGTTATTACAAAAAGTGGAAACTAACAAATATTCTCAGAAGGAATGCACCACGTCACTATCTATCTCACTGTAGCCTATATCAATTATGCATCTCTCATTCAACCACGTTTAACTGCGTTACTATCTCATTCCAACTCATTTTAAATAGCGTCACTATTTATCTCACTCTAACGCGTGTTAAATGGCATTTCTAATGAACGTCAAATATTTTTACTGCCCGCCACTCTTTCATTCTAAATTCTAATTATTTTAAAAAATACGCAGCTCCTTTGGTAGTAAAATAGCAATAACTTTTTTTTCAAAAGTAATACACAGAAATTGCCAGATCATTTGAAAAACAATATTTGATGAGCCGTTATTTAAGACAATTTGCAAAACTAACATAGGACATTTTTTTTCAGGGTGTGGTATCGAACTAACCTAATTACAAAAAATTGCTCATAAATTGGGTTTTTATTTTTCTTCCTGATGTAACAGCATTTCAAGGTTTATTTTTGACTTTATCAATAGCATGACTATTCAGAGTTGCGCAACAAAAATTTTATTCTTAGAATTTAGAACTGGTTAGCTTTGACTCTCAAAAATCTATTCGAATTTATAAAAGTACCATCAACTTGAAGACTATCTACTTTTTGCTGAGGTCATAATTTGATATTCTGGTCAGTCATGAGCTGGCCTACCAGCCTTCCAAGGGAAAGTGTTGACTTTTGGGACACCTGTTTACCCTTGGGATAAATCGCCAAGTGTTTAAAATATAGAAATTTATTTGTATCATAGTTTGAAATGTTCAGGTCCCTTTACGCAAAATGAAAAAACAAAACTCTTTTAGGATTAATTTGTTGTCCCTATGTTTGTCTGTTTGTCCGTTTGTCTAGGCAATTTTTCTGGGTAAAATCAATAAATGCTAATATTTACAGCCCTGTAAAATATACATATTATAACGTTTTTATGGCCTTTTGTTTAACTTTTTCATACAAATTTTCTCCTTATGAAAATATAGAGATCAACACTTCACATAATATTTTGCATTTGAAAGAAAGCACAGAAAGGAACTGTAGAACAAATAATGTAAAAAATATAAAACCATATCTTTCTATTCTAAAGGGATTAATAATTTACTGTTTGTTCAATGTGGCGATAGCTTTGTTTATTATTTTTTTTTTTCTTTGTTACAAAGATAACAAATATTTTCATACAAGGTTTTCCTTAAGGGCTATTTCTCCGAATTTGTAACAAAATACGATTTAAGAAAATTATCTCGTATTAAGAAATAATTATAACGGTAAAGTACAACTTTTAGCTAAGACAATTTATTGTTAAAAGTTTGCTATATGCATAAACATATTTTAATGATATTATGGTATCTTCAAAATAATTGGGTTTTCCATAAGCGTGATATCAGATTATTTAAGAAATTTACGGCTGGTATCACGACGACGGATAAGCCAATTATTTTATTACTATTGTAATATAATTAAAAATATGTTAATGCATACAGCAGACTTTTAACTATAAGTTTTCTTAACTAAAAGTTGTATTTTTACTTATTGAAATTGTATTTCTCATCAAGAAGTGCAAGATGACAAGATATTCAAAATAAGTTAATTGAATTTGTGAAATGGTTTCAGGTCAAAACAGTTTTCCATGAAACGGTAATTGTTTATAGTTAGCAAAGTGTGTAAACTTAGTCATCTTAACATGAACGACGCCTGTATTTCTCTCTTTTTTATTTCCAGTATAGATAAAAATATACAAACTTGTTAAACTTTGTGTAAAAAACGAGGCAATATTGACGATATCCTGACAGCTATTATGATGGTGTTTTATCAAATTTTGCTTTTTGGGCTGTATAGAGACGTAGTTAGATGTCACTAGAATATACTCATGAAAAAAGATATAAAGAAAATAAGCTGTAGACTTCACATTCGGTTTATACCTATTGTATGAATTTTAAGAAAAATACAGGGGTAAAGGGACCTCTTAAGGAAAACCTTGTATTAAACTATTTGTTATCTTAGTAAAAAATAATTCAAGGAAAAAAATAAACAAAGCTATCGCCACATTGAACAGTAGATAATTAATCCCTTTAGAATAGAACAACATGGTTTTCATATTTTTTACATTATTTGTTCAACAATTCCTTTCTGTGTTGACTTTTAAATGCAAAATATTATCTCAAGTGTTCATCCCTACATTTTCATAGTGAGAAAATTTGTATGAAAAACGTAAAAAAAAAACGTAAAAACCTAAAACGTAATATAAATAAAAACGTCAAAAGTATGTTTTTACAGCTCTATAGAGGGCCGTTTATATTGGTATTTATTAATTTTACCCAGAAAAAATTGTCTAGACAAACGGACAGACAGACAAACATAGGGATAACAAATTAATCCTAAAAGAGTTTCATTGTTTTCATTTTGCGTAACAGAACCTGTACATGTACCGACAGGATTATCTACGATCTAATAATTTTGCCATGCACTGTAAATATTTCAAAATAAATTTCTATATTTTAAATGCTTGGCGATTTATCCCAAGTAAGTGTACCTATACATATCTATATGGTAAGTCAATACTAGAGGGTAATTTCACGAAAAGGTCATTGACCTTTGTTACAGATTTCAGTAAGTATAAGTAAATTAATTTGGGTTTCAATAACGGTCACAAAATTATTCTTTTAGAGTAACATATATTATTTTCCCGCATAAAAGTATGAATTCATTCAAAAATTCATTCAGTTTTGTTGTTATGACTATGGCACGATGTAGCTAAATCACTCATACGCATATTTTGTTGAGTTTTTAACGGCAGGAATATGATGCTTCTCGAAATATTACTTTATATAATTAATTTCAATGTGTTTTGAAGTAGTTTTGGGAGATATTTATAGCTTGCAGAAAAGGGCACAGGTTCCACGTCTTACGGGCGCCAACGCTAGGCGTAGACTGACAATATCTTGCTGCCGCTGACTGCATCAGTGGATTTACGTATTTTTGGAAAAAGGGGGTGCTTTTTTTGACCCGAATAACGTGGTATTTGGAAAATGAATAGATATCATTGACACTAATTTTATAAAAAAAAAACCAACAAAATCGCGAAAGCGATACCTGAAACAAAATCGATAAGAAATGTGCAATAGAGGGTTACAAAAAAATTCATTGACAGTACAAATATGAATCGATTAACGTGGTTTGTGGAAAATGAATACCTTAAAGTTCAACCAAAAACATGTATTTTTTTTATGGCTATACGTAACCTAATTATTGCAACAAAATCATCCGAAAGCTGACATTTTATTTCTATTTGTATTTTCGTTCCCCTTACGTGGGTGATCGAGTGGGGACTGTGATTACACTTGTCAGCACCTCTGACACCCCCTCAATGATACGTGACGATTTATATTTTTTATATTCTTGACGTCTTAACCTATTCTGACTTTCGGTCAAAATAAATAAGTAAAAGGTTGGGGCGACACTAACTCCCAGTCGCCAACTCCTGCGCAAGCTCGCTCATTCCTGCGCGTCGTCCATTACGAAGCGACAAAACCAGAACGATGTCAACGAACATCACGATATTTATCGATACACCATGAGAATATGAATTTAATGGCACCTATTGCTTTTGTTTTTTGGTAGATTTTTGATATAATATAAAGATTAGCTTGAAGCAGAAATTTTAAGAACAGTCTTTATTTTTAGTGTTCCGAAGGGTTCCAAACGGGACCCTATTACTAGCATCACCTGTCCGTCCGTCCGTCTGTCCATCCGTCTATCACACGGCCTACAGCTTCAGCCGTTATAGGAAGCTCGTTGAAATTTTCACATAATACGTGTCACTATATAAAATTTAATTACAATCAAGCGTCCGAATTTATATGAACAAGGTTCAATGTCCCATTTTTTTTGAAATCATAAAAAAAATTGTTATCATACGAACTGGATTTTCGAATTTCACCTGAAGGGTCATTTAACATTGTTCCTTATCACTAACTGAGTCTCCTGGATAAATTTTTAAAATTTTTAATTTTTTCAGAGAATTTACGTAATTTTAGGACATGGTTTTCATTATTTTGGTATATAAATTAACCATTATTTTTTATGATTCTTTAAAGAATTGTCCGATATGACGTCACTTGAGAATTTTAGACATTACACTGATTGTGATGTGTGATTGCTTATAGTAAAAGTGGTCTGTCTCTTTTTTGTCTACTTATCTGTCATCCAGCTGTCAAATTAGTCGGTTAATCTTGATAGCAAAGGACACATTTCTTAAGGCGAATTTTCTTAATACGAAGGCAAATGAAAGTTGTAGCTTTTTCGTAAAAATATTCATCAATAAGTTCGAAAATACGGCTTATTAATCCTAAATCTCGAAATGGTTTTCGAATTAACACACCTTAATATAATTTAATCTATGCCTATTCCGGCGGTTGATTAAATGTACCTTGTATACCTACGAATAATAATTCTCTATTCGTAGTTACATAATAAATTAGTAACATATTACAAACGTTAGTTCCCGGGATGCAATAAATTCTCCGGATTTTCTAAAACAAAATAATTAATGCCATTAACGAAATAGATAAATCGCGCGAAATAAATTTAGATTTTTCATGTTAAGCTTTTATGATTATGTGATCAAAAACTGACAAATATTAAAAGCTTCTACAAACCAAAGTAAATAAAAAAATTAACAAATATTACCGACTTCCATTCAATTGCCCACCGATTTGTTCAAATCTCCCGGGTGGTTCCCTCGAGAGATGAGATGGCAACCCTAGCCCTTACCCACGTGTACTACGTAGGCTATGGTACTACATTTTTCAACGCATAGTGTGAGTAAATATAGACTTACATTTAATGTACCTATAGACCACAGTAGAGATGGTTCATATTTCTTTGCCAGTTCACTGAAGAGGCTATGCGAATTTTATTTTTGTAACTGTCACTCCAGGCGAAAAATCGCGCAGTGCGAGAGGGACGGATTCAGGGCAAAAGGGCAAAAAGTTGGTTTTATATTTTTATTAAAAAACTAGATATTGTTGATACACACCTAAACTCCGGCCGTTCATTCGAGAGAATGGTGACGTTTGCAAATGTCAGGGGATAAAACCTTTTTTTTACTGTTTTGCATTTCAATATTTTATATTTATCATGATGATTTTAGGGTAGATTGTATATCGTTAAAAGGTCCCATTTGTTAATAAAAAGTATTTTTGTCGTATATATTTTCACTTCCTAGTACAAAACTTAATGAATCAGCTGACTCAATTTCTACGTAAAAGTTAAAAAAAAGCGCAAAAAATATTATTTTTGGCGAAAAGTTGTCTATTAGCGATACTGTCAAGTTATTTCTGTCAAATCAGCAATCATAATGCCTGCAGTATGAATCCTCGAATTTTTGAATCGACATTTCAGAAAAAGGTTTATAATATCTGCGGTGTAAGGCAGTGTTGTCGTATTATAAAACTGATATACCTTACCAAATAATAAGATCGTGTATATATTCTATTTCAGGGTTTTATATATAAAAAAAGTTTAAATAATCATGATTTGGATTTATTTCGTCCCATTTGTTGTACCGTTGATATTTTTTAACGTGCCTTTATTTATTTTTGTCGTGAAGAAGCTCTTGTTGACTTGTAGTATTTTTTCGAGATATCGCCACACTTCATCTGTCATCATTCTCTCGAATTAACGGCAGCAGTTTAATAAAATATGTTTGAGTTCTGTAAATGGTTCCTATTCGTCAAACGAGGAGAAAAAGTGTGTTTGACGACCTCATTTCAACAATTATTTCTATCGATTAAAATGTATCCAAACATGTTTTCCAATTTCAAAACCCAAGATTATATAGTCAAAATACGTATACCAGAAATTTATTAAACTTTTCCGTGTATTTCATGAAATACACAGAAAAGAAACACCCATATTTTTTCTCATATTGCCTTAAGTATGCCAACAGGAAAGTTTTCGGAAAACGATGTGGTACTTGTTTTTCCACTGAAGAATGTTTTCGTAATTATTCAAGTATTTATCTCTTAATTTTGGCGGCAAGAGACTATCATTTGTAATTATAGCTTCATCTGTAAGTATATCTGGCAATGTTAAGTCCAATGATTTATTAATTAAATTCCAGATTTTTTAAGGAAACAAACTGGCTCAAATGGGAAGTCTATCCAGAGCCGCTCAACAGGCAAAAAAAAGTTTTATATACATATATAATATGGTACATAAGGAAAGGTAGCAGGTTATCCAACTTTAGTAAATAAAAAAAATATATATTTTACGAAAAGTTTTGATGCATATGAAATAAGTATTTACGAGCAAGATTAAAAATATAAAGATAGTATGTAAAGATTACTGGAAACATGATAGCGGTTAAGATTATTAGGGTTTTACACTTGGGGGTGCCGAATTGTAGCGGCTTGTTTTCGTCGCCTTAATGTTGCTATGGCATCTATATTGTTGTTATGTACCATAATATTTTTAGGGTTCCGTATCCGTATGTGTGGTGATACAGAACCGTTTGTGAGCGAATCCGACTCGCAATTGCCTAAATAGGTTCGTTATATGTTGAATTTTTATTCTTTTGACATGACTTTTTCACTATGGGCATTTAAATTTACTTGGATTTTTTAAAATGACGTCATCAATACATTTTAGCGATGCCAGAACATTTTCATGAATGTATTTCTAAATAAAAACTTGAGGGCCTTTTAAAAATATTATTTCTTTAAATAAATTGAAAGATTAAAAATTTGATCCTCTTATCCTGATTCTATCGAATTATATTTCAGTAAGTTTCATACAATTGAGGCTTCAGAATTTGAATTTGAATTTGAATTTGAATTTGAATTTGAATATTTGAAATTTGAATTTGAATTCAGTTTTATTGTATTTTAAAGTAGTTTATATTGATTATTTCGTTATTCGCGGCTTTAGTATCTTGTTTTTTGAGTGTTAAAATTATAAACAATAGTTCATGAGACCCTATGTAATTTCATTTTGAATTTAAAATCTGCCGACCTACTATTTTGAGAAGAACCTGACTTCAAAATCATGGTAAAGACATACTAAAACATATCCTATTACATTTGTATTAAGGCCCAGGATCCCAAAACGATCCTGGCATCATTCAGCATGACCCTTAAATCATCATTTGTACGACGAATGATGGATTCGAGCGGAATACACTTAGTCCACGAATATTACTGGAAACTGGGTGCACAAAAACGGCAAAACTGCATGAAATATGGCGCAGCAACCAAATTGTGCTAAATGCGAAAATAATTTATAAATGTCGCTCTGTAAAATTACATTTAATGTTTCTTCTTTTTCTTTTGAACTGAATACAGTAAACAACAGAAAGGTCGTCTGTTTTTTTTTATATCCATAATTCTGCACTAGTGGACTCTTTGAGGTCATTAAAAACATTAATAATCGAAGGAATGTTCTATTACATATAAAAAAAATAAAAAGTCAAAGGAATGTCGAAGGTCAGGGTTGAATGAGGATGGTCAAAGATCGAGTGCTATGGTGCGTCTTGGGAGAGTTGAATATTGGATGATGACGATGATGATGATGATGATGATGATGATGATGACGATGATGATGATGATGATGATGATGATGATGATGATGATGATAATGATGATGATGACGATTTCATGTTACATAAGGGATGTTAACGCAAGGGTGCCTCCTGAAACTTCCACACAGGGGTATTCTAGTCACCGCAGCAGGTAATGATAATACTCGTATAAGTTATTTGGCATGGTTGGTTTGATATTTGATGATGGTTGGATACAATTAATTGAAAGAAAGAAAATAAATTTATTTGTCAATAAACAACCAATTACACAACGCAGCTCAGCAAAAAGCTGTTAGTGCGTACATCTGCACAGCGCTGATTTTCAGCTGTAAACATTACATTTAATTGGAAGTAAGGATTCCAGAACTCATGATTTTATGTTTCTTAACTGAATAATAAAAGGGGATTTTAAACAATCCAAGTTTACTGTAACTGTTGCAGTTGTTTGGGTCGAATATTTATCTCCACGGCGGCGTGTGCGCAACAATTATCTCCACGGCGGCGTGTGCGCAACAATTGCGAAAGCAGAGAAATCAATCACTTCCGTAGAAAATTCCTTGTAATATTACTCGAAAGCTGCCGTAGCAAATTTTTTCGCACTTGCTAGAATTTAACCTGTTCTACTCCAATCTTAACCATAATAAGACATTTGATTAACGGTAAGTTAATTATTCATAATGATATTGTCTCGTTTTGTAAAAAGATACTTTGCTAATGCTACAATTTAATACTTATGGGCAAAGATTAAACAATACAGAGTATCAACTATAGGTTTATTTCTGATTTGAATTCCATTGTTTAAAATACTTTTACTCGCTCAGTTGGTTTCGCTTAGATTGCATTTTCAAGGGTATTTTTTTTACAAGTACAAGTTAGTTTTAAAATTTTAATCAGTAGGTATGTATCATAAGTTCCTAGTAATCAAATGTACCTAGTTTTTTTATATTACCCCAAATAATTAGTGAAGTGTGCTTCTTGTGGTATAATTGTACTATAAATTGTAGGTAGCTAACTTATAAATTATAATTGTATAAATTCACAAATGGCGTTGCATATTCGTTGCATCGACGAAAAAGCGAATACGCTGCCGGCACACTTTACACTCACAAAATAAGCTGGCAAGCACTATACTACAATTTTCATCATTTTCATTCACATCATTCGCAAGAATCGCAAGTTAGTAGAAAATACTGGTCTTCCTTAATCTATTTACTTATGTATGGTTCACGATTAGAGGTGTACCTGAACTTGAAACGTACGTCCCATCTGCACCCATATCATCTTAACCAGATAGCCAACCTCCATGGAGTCTCCACAGCGGGACGCACCCTGTGTGGTCCGCAGACATCATCAGGAAAACAAATAAATTCACTTTTTCTACTAAAAAATCACCATTAAATTGGTCTGACCTGTCAACGCAGAATGATTTCGTCGTGACCAATATCTCCAATTAATTGACGGAGAAAAAAATTTGGACAAATAAATTTGGCACAAATTATTCATTGGAGCAACCGAAAAAGGACCTCCCATAAGTTGTGCTGGTGATGCTGAGGTTTCTCAATCAATCGTTATTCACTTCTGACTCTGGATATAATTGTTATAAGATGAGATTTTGCCCGCGTGGTACATCATTTTCCAGATACCTCGGAAGCATTTTTCTATGAAAAAAGTATTATATGTCTTTCTTCGCCCTTTATTTTAACTTTATGATAAATTTCAGCGAAATGGGTTAAGTGGTTTAATCCTTAGCAAACTAACAAACAATTTACGTTTCCTCTTCATTATATTAGTGAATAAATTTTTTATTTTATTTTTTACTCTTTTATACTTTGACATAAATATTTGTAACACATTTTTACAAAGAGAAAAAACATTGTGTACAAAGGTGGCACTTATTACACTATAGCAATATCTCCCATGCAATCTTTGGGTAGAAAGAAAAGATCATAAAAACTTACATCGAAAGGGGTATTGTAAATGATAAAAAATTATCTGAGGGCTATTTAAACTAAACTTACATAATGTTAACATAATAATAGATGTAGAGTGCCGAGAACAGATACATTGAAAATAATATTCTGACTATAAATAACTTTGTTTGTATGTATGTATGTATATAAATATATGTACGTATATTTTAATAATAGTAATAATTATAACCGGACAATAAAGCGGATTCTGAAGGCTTTAATTTTAGTTTAATTTTAGTTATAATTTAATTTTAGTTTAATTTAATTTTAGTGCTGTCAAAACTAAATTTTATACGGTACAAAATAGTCCTTAAGAGAGAGAATTAGAAGCTAAATTTCTTTGGCAAATTTTGAGCTTTGACAGCACTAAAACTAAAATTAAAGTCTTCGGAATTAGCTTTAATGTCATAACGCAGGGCAGCTTGAGGCAGGTTGTTGGGCAGTAGCGACCCCACAGACCCGAACATGCTCCCGGGGAAAGGCCCTGTTCCTCATCTTCGGCTTGTCTTTATTGGCCGGCTGGAGTTAACTATGACGAGGGACAGATCCTCTGGCTTGCCGTGGGAGGCCGGTCAGGGTGGAGCTATATGCTCGAAGGGTGGATATGAAACGTAAGTGGCGAGTGGGCACGTGATGCTGGACCCTCAGGGAGCAAGTGATCGTCGTTTAAAGTCCAGTGACTTCTCCACCCTTTAGCCGCTCAGCAAATGTTGCCTTCTTGTCTCTCCGTGTTTGGGGGGGGGCCATTTAATTGAGTTGGCGAATCTCCGCCTGCCCATTTTTCAATGTTATTAAGCAGGCGCTATATAAGGTTAAATAATATTAGTTGGCGAAACTCAAAGTATAGGTAGTACTAGTCTATATGAACAACTTTTTGTATGGGAGCTAAGCGAAATTCTTAAAATTTGTTTTCACTTTTCCATACTGGCCCGTCAGCTGATCGGGGCAATTTGTATGGGAGGAAGAGAAAAAAAGTTGCGAATTTCGCTTAGCTCCCATACAAAAAGTTGTTCATATAGACAAGTACTACCTATGTTTTGAGTTTCGCCAGCTAATATTATTTAACCTTATATAGTTCCTTCCATAGTCCCAGATATCCAGTCCACTATAGCACCGCAACCCAATAGTCTGATTTCCTTTGTTTTCATTCCATAAAATAGTCCTACACTGACCGGGGGGTGTCCTTGGGTGCACTACCACAGTGTGTACAGGGATAATCGTAGGTTGGTGTCACATCATATTTGGACTAAATTGCCTAAAGGGCTTCTAGGTACGTGTTGGCTTGGAGCCCACGCATGCCTCCCATGGCACCTCCTATGTAGTCCAGGACTACATAGTTTTTAGATATGATAAATATATTTTCAATGCAAGTGCTCGTAAAGGTCCACTTTTTATGCATCAAAACCGAACAGAAAGTCGATTATTTTGTCCTAGGGCTTTATTATTTTTTTTTTTATTTATTCGCAATGGTTGGCTAACCTGCAGCCTTTCCTGTGAACCACAAATGAAATACTTTTTTTCCACTGTTTAACGGCTCTGGATACAGTCCTTTTGAGCCAATTATAATTTAAAGTTCACCAGATTATATTTGTTTTATTTCCTCACACTGTGCATTGAAAAACGTAGTATGATACACGGGCGTAAGAGCAATAAATTACTCGGTTACGTTTAAAACACTCGCTACGCTCGTGTTTTAAATCGTCCTCGTAATTTATTTCTTTACGCCCTTGTAGAATAAACTACTATTACAGTAATCATTATATGTTGCGGAAAACACTACTGAATAAAATACTAAAAATTACTTTAAACCCTCACAATCAAAAACTTTGTGGCCTGTATCTATCTTGCAATGCACTCCAATAATATTTCTTTCACTTTCTTCATATTTTAATCCTTTTCAATTCACAATTATTTTACTAAAAAATAAATGCTCTTCATCAATGCTTCTCACGCTCCTTCAACAGGACCGACACCGGCGCTGTGCCGCGACACGCACGCCGCGACACGCACGCAGCGACACGCACGCCGCGACACGCACGCCGCGACACGCACGCCGCGACACGCACGCCGCGACACGCACGCCGCGACACGCACGCCGCGACACGCACGCTGCTACAAAACGCCGCGTTTTTACGTCGCCCGCCTGCTCTGCGCATGACAAGCGCTTTGATAGGTAACCGACAAAGATTCAGTATGAAAGATGTGATACTTTTTTATTTGTATTATTCGAGATAAAAATATTACTACAAAAGGCTATTGTTATGTTGGGAAAATTCATTTGTTTGTAAGAAAAATGTCTCGCAACTGTAACAAGAACAAGTAAAAGATGATTAAACTCTGCTATCAATTATGACACTACTATCTCATATATTTCCTCTAAATTTAATTTATTTACAGGTATTTAACATACATCAGTGTGAAGGTTGGGCATATAACTAATAGTTAATACGTAATGTTACTTTGCACACAGAAATGTAATACTCGTAATAAAGAATAAAACAAAAGTATGTTATTAAAAATAATTATTTATCTTATAAGTATTGTAGATATTATTAACTTACTTGATTGTATCACTACATAGTATAAAACAAAGTCGCTTCCCGCTGTCTGTCTGTCTGTATGTATGTATGCTTAGATCTTTAAAACCACGCAACGGATTCTGATGCAGTTTTTTTTAATAGATAGAATGATTCAAGAGGAATGTTTATATGTATAATACATGCATTATATACCTATATACTAGAGAAACACTGATAATTTTAGAGGTTTCTAATGTGATGTTGTAAATAAACACATTTTTTGGCGCTTACATTGCAAACGCTGGCTGAACCCTACGAGATAGATCAAAATATTTACAACAGTATTGTACATCTTAAAAAGATCTTCAAAAAAGTTTACAATGGTATATGTCTATCTCTTAGGGATAACCCACAATAACCATTTTTTATCCTTTACTTTTTACGAGAAATAATGGCTTATTTACGAAGCGATTTTAAGCAATACAGCATTAATCCTTATTGAATTAAGTACCTTAAATACATTGTGCATTTAATATAGATCAATACGGCCCTTTGTTTAAATTCAATGAATATTTTCAGGGACATAGCGGTTGCGGCGGCACCGGCCGGGGGGCCGGCGGCGCGTGCCTATAGATTTCTGTATTATATATTTGGTATCAGAATTGCACCCGTGCGAAGCCGGGGCGGGTCGCTAGTATCCTATAAGGTTCGAGTATTGACCATAATTAGGAAAAGGTAAATAACCAATTCCAAATGGCACCAACACCCGTACAATCAGTACACCCGGCCACGCGCTAAGTATATACCTTTTTGTACAATTATTACCTTTAAGGGCCTTACTATTGCCAAATGGGTACTTTCTAAAGCCTACTCCTCGTTTATGTCGAAACCAAAAATAATGAAAAAACTGTATAATGAATTATTAACTCTTAGACTACATATACAACATTTTTCTTTTTCATACCACCAAAACTTCTACATGAAATATTTTTTTTACTGAATGGTGTTTTTTGGCTTGAATTTCCTACTGCTCCTAAGTGGCTTGGCCGATTGAATTCATTTATGCTTTGATAAATAGAAAAATCTGATATCTATAAACATAACATAACATTATTCAATCGAACAATCACGTCCTAGTGAAAAGTATAATTTTCTCCTATTTCGCCCTATCAAGGACGCAGCGAGCGTCGTAACAGCCACTACCCAAGTAGCACCTAAGCGGTATAATGAGCGTTACAAATGCCGCTTAAGAGAGATTTATAACGGCTTAGCCATCATAAGCAAGCGCTACAGTAGCGATAGAGAACTTCTCAATCACTTCTATAACACCGAAAAGGGCCCACTTTATACGGGCCTTAACGACACAAAGGCGCGTGAAAAGTGATTGTAGGACCTAAAAGATATATAATAAGGTCTTCTACCACCTTTATAGAATTTGCACACATACAAAGGCGCGTGAAAAGTGATTGTAGGAGGTAAAACATATATAATAAGTTCTTGTAGCACCTTAATAGAATATGTACATATACAAAGGTGCGTGAAAAGCGATTGTAGGAGGTAAAAGAAATACAATAAGTTCTTGTACCACCTTAATAGAATATGCACATATACAAAGGTGCGTGAAAAGCGATTGTAGGAGGTAAAAGAAATACAATAAGTTCTTGTACCACCTTAATAGAATTTAAACATGATTGCGACGTGACTGTTACACTGAAATAAATCTCAAGTGTTTTTTTATTACATTTTCAATAGCATGAGTGAAAGGAATATATGTTCTTAGATGATTAAAAAGTGATCGGATAAATGTCAATAATGGACGAATAGATATAGGTAAATAATTGGAATGAATTTTCACTCATATACGTAAAAAACTAGTGCGAGCATCAGGTTACTGACAAAATATGCATTCATTTAGCTAAATATTTCATGCGCTTGCGAAACTCGTGGAATTTTTAGTCATTTATATTATTCAAGTGCAATAATTTTTTTAGGTTAACTTGTAATTTCTTCTCGAATGAGGCATTAGGACTTTTTGTGATTTTATTACAGCATTACATGTATAAAATGGGTATGTTTATTTTTTAAATTATGGCCTGAGGTAAGAAAAGTGATCGATTTTTCGACATGATTAATCTCTTTATCAAAAACTGTAATGGCGGCTTGCTACAACTGGCTTAGACGTTTACTATATCCATTTAAACGGTTTAAGAAGTAGAAAGGCGCTAGTGACCACTATTACAACGCTTTGGGATCAACAATCACCGTACTATGGAGTATTTTTACTCTTTTTGGGGTACAGAAGCGCTTGAATTCTTCTTTTTAGCCCTTAAACAGTTACTATGGAGTTCAAGATATAACGTTGTACAACGTTGATGATGATGATGATGATGATGATGATGATGATGATGATGATGATGATGATGATGATGACGACGACGACGACGACGACGACGACGACGATGACCATGACGATGACGCTGACGATGACGTTGACAATGACGTTGACGATGACGTTGACGATGACGTTGACAATGACGTTGAAGATGACGATGACGTTGATGATGACGTTGACGGTGACGATGACGGTGACGATGACGGTGACGATGACGATGACGTTGAAGATGACTATGACGATGACGATGACGATGACCATGACGATGACGCTGACGATGACGTTGACGATAACGTTGACAATGACGTTGACGATGACGTTGACGATGACGTTGACGATGACGTTGAAGATGACGATGACGATGACGTTGATGATGACGTTGACGATGACGGTGACGATGACGATGACGATGACGATGACGTTGAAGATGACGATGACGATGACGATGAAGATGACGTGACGATGACGATGACAATGACGGTAACGATGACGCTGACGATGACGTTGACGATGACGTTGACAATGACGTTGACGATGACGTTGACGATGACGTTGAAGATGACGATGACGATGACGTTGATGATGACGTTGACGATAACGGTGACGATGACGGTGACGATGACGATGACGATGACCATGACGATGACGCTGACGATGACGTTGACGATAACGTTGACAATGACGTTGACGATGACGTTGATGATGACGTTGACGATGAAGGTGACGATGACGGTGACGATGACGTTGATGATGACGTTGACGATGAAGGTGACGATGACGGTGACGATGACGATGACGTTGAAGATGACGATGACGATGACGATGAAGATGACGTGACGATGACGATGACAATGACGGTAACGATGACGCTGACGATGACGTTGACGATGACGTTGACAATGACGTTGACGATGACGTTGACGATGACGTTGACGATGACGTTGAAGATGACGATGACGATGACGATGACGTTGATGATGACGTTGACGATGACGGTGACGATGACGGTGACGATGACGATGACGATGACGTTGAAGATGACGATGACGATGACGTTGACGATGACGTTGACGATGACGTTGACGACGACGTTGAAGATGACGATGACGATGACGTTGATGATGACGTTGACGTCACCGTCATGGTGACGATGACGGTGACGATTACGATGATGATGACGATAAAGATGACGTGACGATGACGATGACAATGACGGTAACGATGACGCTGACGATGACGTTGACAATGACGTTGACAATGACGTTGACGATGACGTTGACGATGACGTTGACGATGACGTTGAAGATGACGATGACGATGACGTTGATGATGACGTTGACGATGACGGTGACGATGACGGTGACGATGACGATGACGTTGAAGATGACGATGACGTTGATGATGACGTTGAGGATGACGGTGACGATGACGGTGACGATGACGTTGACGATGACGTTGACGATGACGTTGAAGATGACGATGACGATGACGTTGATGATGACGTTGACGATGACAGTGACGATGACAGTGACGATGACGGTGACGATGACGATGACGATGACGTTGATGATGACGGTGACGATGACGATGACGATGACGATGACGTTGAAGATGACGATGACGATGACGATGAAGATTACGTGACAATGACGATGACGATAACGTTGACAATGACGTTGACGATGACGTTGACGATGACGTTGACGATGACGTTGAAGATGACAATGACGATGACGTTGATGATGACGTTGACGATGACGGTGACGATGACGGTGACGATGACGATGACGATGACGTTGAAGATGACGATGATGTTGACGATGACGTTGACGATGACGGTGACGATGACGGTGACGATGACGATCACCCTCACCGTCACTCTCACCGTCACCGTCACCGTCACCGTCATCGTCATCGTCAACATCATCGTCATCGTCACCGTCACCGTCACCGTCATCGTCATTGTCATCTTTATCGTCAGAGTCATCGTCATCTTCAACGTCATCGTCATCGTCACCATCATCGTCACCGTCATCGTCACCGTCATCGTCACCGTCATCGTCACCGTCAACGTCATCATCAACGTCATTGTCATCGTCATCTTCAACGTCATTGTCAACGTCATCGTCAACGTCATCGTCAGCGTCATCGTCATGGTCATCGTCACCGTCATCGTCACCGTCATCGTCAATGTCATCATCAACGTCATCGTCATCGTCATCTTCAACGTCATCGTCAACGTCATCGTCAACGTCATCGTCAACGTCATTGTCAACGTCATCGTCAACGTCATCGTCAGCGTCATCGTTATTGTCATTGTCATCGTCATCGTCACGTCATCTTGATCGTCATCGTCATCGTCATAGTCATCGTCAACGTCATCGTCATCGTCATCGTCATCGTCAACGTCAACGTCATCGTCAACGTCCTAATCCTAATCCTGTTTGTAGTCATATATTTGAGTTATATTTCTCAATCAAACGGTTTTAGGTGCTAATGTTGAGCTACAATACTCTAATACGGTAAAGGTGCTACAAAAGATCTTTACAGATCGATTCTAACGCTATAGACTAGATACAACTACCATGTAACTGCTTGAGTGTTATATGTGATATTTGTAACTCTTTTGAAGCGCTTTTACCTTACTAATTGCTATTTTAGATCTCATAGTGCTATTTAGTATATTTATAACTCTGCATTGTATCTAAAGCCTGTACAAGAACTTAATAACACACCTCTGTTTCTCCAAAGCCGTAATCGTCGCTACTCTACTTCTTCAATACCACCCTTCTCTTAAAGAGATATTACAATCTCTTATATATAGTCTAAGGAATATACAAACTCTCTTCAACCGCTGTTATACAACAAAGAAGCGGTACAGTGCCTTCTTATACTGCTTGTGTGCTACTTGGGTATGCATTGCGCGTTGATATGAACGTTATTTCAATGTCGTTTCCGTTGATATTCGTACCGACAAATATCGAGCTGCTAAATTGGCGACGGTAATCGCCTTAAGCGGGTGTATTTAAGAATTGCCTAGGTATAGTTGGAGACTGTACACTAACATTACGGCAGACACAACGATAAATAATCGATTTCTTACAACAAAGTTGATAAATTGTTGAGAAGGCTAATTGTAAACACAGCCACACGGCTAATAAAAAGTGTAACATGCTTTTAGCTTGAGAGAAAAATGTGGGGTCTTTTTCATTGGAATCTCATGTAGGAAATAAACCATTTAGCCCGGGAGAGTCCTATATGTTCACCGGGATATGAACTAAAAAAGACTAAAATTGTTTCAATAGTAAATCGACTGCTTGTAAATTCAAATTCAAATTCAAATTCAAATTCAAATTCAAATTTAATTTATTTGTGAGTATAAGTTTACAAATGGTGTTCAAACATAATATAAAGTCCTTTATAATCTGTCATTTGACATACAAATATAAAACAACAAACAAAATACAAAATACGAAATAAAAATTGAAACAAATAAACACACAAATGCTAAAATTACAAATATTTAAAAAATGACAGTATTTAATATAAATGTCAACGGTTAACTAACCTCACCTAAGAAATAACTATAAGTAGGCATGCCATTTATTACACTTAAAATATTATAATGTTAAGTTACACAAACTTGTTTTCAAATTCAACACAATAAAATAATATGTCCTGATTCAAAATAATAAAAATATTAACCTGTCATAGATTTATCATTCAAAATAGTACATTGTTCACCGAGGGAAGAAAGGGGAAGATTACCAACGAGGGTGTAGTTTGAGGCCCGAGGCGAAGCCAAGGGCCTCAATACACACGAGTTGGGAATCGCACTTTCTCCCGAGTGATACATAGTGCTTTATACTACACCTGCGAGGAAATAGTATCATTTTACTTTTAATCAAGATACAATAAAAGAAACCGACTGACTCGCGTGCGATTGTCACTTTATTTTTTTTTTTTTTTCATTTTCCCACTAAGTGGAAAGGCAAAGGGATCTTAGCCCATACAGCCATGTTTGACGTTATAGTTTTTTATGTTTATATGCACTATCCTCTTCTGTTGAGGATCATCTGAAAGGTCTGTCCTGTCTAAGTCACTGTCCTGTCGTTTCCGCTATAATGATAGCCTTGTAACGCAAATACAACAGGGTTAGAAAAAACACACGAAAAGGCACAGCCCGCACTTTTGTTCCATTGAACAACACACTACACAGGTTACGGCGATTTTAATTCACAATATCCTATCACTATTGTTGATCAAAACACCCAAAATGCAATATTTTTTCAATAAAACAAAAAAACGACGCCATCACGTCTTCGCGCCTTTTTTCCAACCTTTTATTTCCTTCTTATTTTTTATTATGTGCAGGAAAAGCAAGTGGCCAGTATCATTTTTCGAGTTTTATGTACGAGTTCGCAAAATAATACTGGCCACTTGGCCACTTGCTCATTCTTTATGTTATTTAAAAAAAAAAAAAAAGCACGTTAACAATGGATTTGCATATACTTTTTCTGCCCGCTCAAGCACGTTAACAATGAATTTTCATACACTTTTGCCGCCCGCATATTTGTATGACAGTAATGACGTACTTTCTGCATCGTTTTCAACAAAGAAAGAAGGTACTTTCCGAGCAGGTGTAGTATAAATTCATTAACTGAATAGTACGCTTTGTCTATTAAAAAAGTCTTGAGTTGTTTTATAAAATCATTCATATTATTGAAATCCCGAATAAATTTAGGTATTTTATTGTATATAGAAGGTGCCATGGCAAATATACTGTTGTGAAAAAGTGAGGTTTTACATTGTACGAGGCGCAGACGATCACAGCGTCTTGCTCGTGTAACATATTGAAAATACTCTGGGTGCGATCTTACAAAAATTGCAGTTTCATATATGTACAGCGCTGGTACTGTGAGTAATTTTAATTGCTTGAATTTTGGTACACAAGTGTCCGTTTTTCGCAACCTACAGATAGCCCTTATGCATCTTTTTTGGGATCTTAGTACCGTCTCCATGCCAGTAGCGTTTCCCCAGAATATTATCCCATATTTGAGAGTTGGAACCACATATCCATAATAAGCTGTGAGTACTGTTTTGCGATTTACAGTTTTACCCAGCATGTAAAGGGCATAAGAAAACTGAGTTACTTTTGCACTGACTTGGTCAATATGTGTATTCCATTTCAAGTTATTATCAATTTGCAAGCCTAAAAATTTGGTTACCCTAATTTCCTCAACGGTTTTACCTCCAAACTGTATATTCATCGTAAGGTTTGAATAATTCCTTTGTTTAAAAGACATTATACTCGTTTTATCTATATTAAGTTTCAGATTATTTTGTTTTAGCCAATTAGTGATTGAGTTAAGGTCCATGTTTATATCACTTTCATTTTCGCAAATAACAGTGCTGTCGTCAGCATATAAAACCATCGGGTGCTTGATACATTTCGGCAAATCATTTATGTATATGAGGAATAATAATGGACCCAGAACACTGCCTTGTGGCACACCGTAGTGCACACTTCTAGCGTGAGATATGTATGATTTTTTCAGTTTTAGATGTAGGGCATATACGTTCAATTTTGGTTATTTGAGTTCTGTCGCTTAAGTATGATTTTATTAAATTATTAACATTTCCTCTTACACCATAATTTTCTAGTTTTTGTAATAGGATTTTTTGGTCTACGTGATCAAACGCTTTTGTCATGTCTAAATAGAGTGCGAATATTGGCAGTCGATTATCGACTCTCTTATATATTTTATTAAAAAAATCGTAAATCGCGAGATCAATATTTTCATTTTTCCTGAATCCGTTTTGCTCGTGCACTAGTATATTGTTAGTTTCGAAGTATTTATATAATCTGTGGTGAATTATGTTCTCGATGATCTTAGACATTATGAAAATTAGTGCAACTGGTCTGTAGAACTCCATGTTTTCTTTATCGTCTTTTTTGAATAAAGGTTTTATGACAGACAGTTTAAGTTTCTTTGGAAAAACACCGCGTTCGATGCATAGGTTAGTGACGTGACTTAATATTGGCGCAATTATTAGAGAAACATATTTTATTACTCGTGTACATATATTATCATACCCGGTACTATTCGTATTTTTTAAGTTTGTAATAACATGATATATTTCTTCGGGACAGGTAGGTTCCATAAACAGCGAATGAGGTTTGCTTAATATGTGTGGTAAATTATTATTTTTTATTTTGTCCTTTGTCACTGGTACTACTTCATCAATAAAGTAATTATTAAAAGCTTCTGCTATTTCACGTGGGTTTTTAATAAGTCCATCGCTAGTTTTTATTTGTGCTATGTAATCTCTAGGAAAGTTGTCTTTTGCTTGATTTATAACTTGCCATGTAGCTTTAGATTTATTTTTTGCTTCTGTAATGTGATAATTGTTTTGTGCCTTTTTTGTTTGTGTTATGACATGTTTTAATCTTTTAGAATAGGTTTTAAATTTGTGTTTGTTTTCCTGTGTTCGTGTTGTCCTGTACTTCCAAAGAAGGTCCCTACAGCGCTTACTGCAGTTTTTGATGCCTCTTGATAGCCATTTAGGGGATTTTTTTGTTGTGTGTTTTACTTTTATAATAGGGAAACACAACTCATAAAACATAGTAAAAAGGTCATAAAAGTTGTCAAATGCTTCATCAGGATCCACTGAGGAGTATGTGTCAGTAAAATGTATTTTTTGCAGACATTGACCGAACTTTAGTATGTTTTCTTTCGAATAATCCCGTTTTAACGTGTACCAGCACTTGAGCTTCGAAGTCTTCTTGACAGGGCACTTCAATAATTGTGCTGTGTGATCAGATACAGCGAACTCGAATATTTCCCTTTTGCTACCACGTATATTATGAATTATATTATCTAAACATGTTCCACTACAGGGACGTGTTGGTTGTCTAATAGCAAATTTTAAATTACTACTTAATACCAGCTCCTCAAATTCCTTAGAAAATTTTGTTTTTACTAAGAGATCGGTATTAAAATCTCCGCATATTACCAGTTTCATTTTCCCATTGAAAATGAGTAAGTTTATCATCTCATTTAATTTATTAAAAAATATGTCATAGTAATGATCATTGTTTTTATTTTTTGGCATTCTGTATATACATAAAATTACAATACCATGTTCAATAAGCTCAATGGCACAACCTTCTATTATGTTTGGTACCGACATTTTACAAACTGTATTTATTTCTTTAAACTTATGATCTGTCCTTACTAAGATGCAAGCCCCACCTCTCCTATTATCTCTAGCATAACATGATGCAGTTGTAAAGTTGGGAATACTTAACAATGTTATGTCACTTTTTACCATATTATATTCAGTAAAACAGAGGATGTCTACTTTTTTTCCACATGTCTCAAGTTTGTCTAATCCTACAGTAAACATGTCCGATTTATTAATCAGACCACTGATATTTTGATGCAATATATGAATGTGTTTAATCACGAAAAAAATCATTATTACTATTTGCAGTTTCAGGGAAAGTCAGTGGGGGCTCAGTTTGTGTTAACACAGTTAAAATTTCTTCCGTGTTTTTGCTGTGACGAGTTTGAGACTTAATAATTTTATTCTTATTTTTATTATAATTAACTTTTAATTGATTATATTTATAATTTATTCGTAAAATCGTTCTCACAATGCATCTGCAGGTATCCATTTTATCAATTTGGTATTTGTTTTTTAGATATAGATATGGTTCTAAAATGCTTACGTTTCTAAAATTTGAAGCTACATATTTCAACATGGAATTTAACTCAAGTTCATTAATTTGTTTATTTTTACAGATTTCACCAATAATAACATTTGTCTCTGTAAATAGACTAAGATAGTAATACAGAAAAGATTGGAATCGAAGTGGGTTTGTATCATGTGAGCCTGCTAATATTAGTACGAAATCGGATTTGGTGAAATCTTTACATATTGGTTTGCATGAATTCAGAACTTGATCTAAGGAAGCATTGGGTTTTAGGATAGCCGTGACAGTATATTCTTCTCCAATAAATTTTTCTAACAGATTTCTCATATTTCTACCGGTTTCGTCCGCTAAAACTAGTACTCGGTGTTTTTTTTTATGGCTGGGAGACGTTAGGTATTTAGTGTTTTTTATGTCATCAGTGGCGACATGTAGTCTAGCCTTCTTGAAGCTCGCTAACTCCACCAAAGACGCATGCGTTGTTTCACCGCCACCTATGACCGTATCGTAGTTAACTGCCTTCGAAGCGCCATCTACAGGCCTTTTCGTGGATGAGCTCGCTATATGCAGTTCTGAGACCATTGTCGACGCAGCCGCAGGCGATTTCACAAGCTTTTCTTTGTCGTTTCTCTGAACATTAACAGGTAGCAGTGCAGTCGGGTTCATTGTGGGAAGGGTTGGCTCAGCGTTTTGTGTATTGGAATATATATTGGTATCGTTAAATTGACTAAATAGTTCACATGACAAATTGTGACTTTTCCGTCCTTTCATATTTTTCTTTGCATTGACAAACTGTGGCGATAAGAAATTTAACGGCGATGATGTTCGGATGTTGTGATATCCTAGGGAAATATCATCGATACCAACTTTTTTGAAAAGTTTCATTTTATTTTCGTATTCGGATAATTTTTTTCTTAACATATTATTTACGATATTTAGATTCTGGATTTCAAGATCAGCACTTTCTAGTTCCATATGTAGTCTCTTTACTTCCTCCGTCAGTTCGATGAGGCGTGAACCATTACTAATTTCCAGTATTGGAAGACTTTGATGCATCACATCCGAATCTGTGTTGAAATCGAGTTGAGATGAAGGTTCCGAGAGTGGTTTGGTAATTTTTTTCCTCCGAGTTACGAAATTCACCGAGTTGCTTTTATTAGCCTCATTTATTCCTTCTTCCAACAGTGTTTCAAAGGAATTTTCGAGATTGTCTTCCTCATTCGATCGGCACTTCGACATATCGGCATATCGGCATGTGTCGCACTCTAATTTTTTTCTATTTTCCGGTTTCATGAGACAAAATAACTTTTCACTTATGCCTGTGCAATCTAAATGGTAGTAGTTTTTGCACTTAACACATAACAGGAAATTTTTCTTTACAATATCGTTATTGCACTTTCCGCACTTAGAAGCCATATCACGATACATTTGAGTACTTTTTTCTAAATTAGTGTCAATTGTAATGAAACATTAAAAAGAAAAACAGAAAAAAAGATTTTCTGAATGACCGTGATTTGAACCCGTCACTCCTATATCATTCATCAAGAATTTAGGCGGCCGTATTACCGCACACGCTACAGATGCAAGTACTACACAGGGCGAAATTGACTGTTAAATTCTTGGCTTGGGCTCGGTGATTAGTGGCTGCGATTGTTTGGCTTTTGTTTTCTTTGTTCTAAGTTAGGTACAAAGTCCTCTCACCGGTTGTTTTGGTTTTGTAACGGCCATTTATTTGGCAATTTATTGGTTTTTTTCTGCTTAATTCACCGTATATTTTTCTCACATTTGGCACTTTTGTCACTTGAAATTTTCCGCTTCTTTTGGTACAATTTTTTAACCGAAATATTCAATTTTTACTTCAAATTTAAAATTAAACTGAATGAGCGGTGAAATATACGTCTGCCCGCTAGAATGAACTTGGACGATTGGACGTAAAGCTAAGTTTCATTAGAAAAGTTGTTCAGTATGATCAGCAGAGTGTATGGTTTTATTTAAAAATAGTAGTCCATTTACACCCTGTATAGATATAGGTATTTAAAGTTAGTAGTCCATTTACACCCTGTATATATATAGGTATTTAAAGTTATAGTAATTTATACTGTAAGGTGTGACCCTTGATGGAACTTCATTCTAACACTAATAAAAGTCTTCTTGTACGAGTTGCACTATTTTATTTCCTTAATTATTGCGACTAGTTTCGTGTATTTGACATCGTCGGGCTGATTGGAATAGGTTAACGGTAAAAGTATAGCTAACTAAGTCTTAGGGTAGATAAATGTCAAAATAAAATTAAAATTTTAATTAAAATAAAATTAATTATTAATAATTAATAATTAAAAATTTCAATAAAATTAAAATTTTAATTAAAATAAAATTAATTATTAATAATTAATAATTAAAAATTTCAATTTTAATTTTATTTTGACATTTATCTACCCTAAGACTTAGTTAGCTATACTTTTACCGTTAACCTATTCCAATCAGCCCGACGATGTCAAATACACGAAACTAGTCGCAATAATTAAGGAAATAAAATACTGGAACTCGTACAAGAAGACTTTTATTAGTGTTAAAGCAGAGAATATAAAGTATTACTACGTTAAAGTTAGTAGTCCATCTACTACTCGCAAGTCGCAAGTTGCGAGTCGCAACGAGCCGGTTCTTTTTTTTTAAACTCGATGTAACGTATTCGCAACACATAACCCGCACTCGTATTGCAGTTAATACGGAAACTCATTACATTTTTTTTTTCAGTAACAGATAACAATAAATCAGTGTTTTCTGGAAATTCGATCCACGTCGTATATTTTTTGTACGGAACCCTTCGGTAATTAAACTTTCGGTAATTGCAATTGGTGTTGTATGGAACGTGTCGATTGTTCTTAATTGGGGTTCCGTTTATTTATTGTTTTATGTTTCGATTCGGAACTGGAAATAAAAAAGCAAGTATATAAATAAATATAAAAAAATATATCGTCACGACATATATACCCGAGGGGGTGTCAGAAGTTTCCCAACGTGACTTAATAATCGTCAGTAATCAAAAAAGCAAGTCTCAAAGTAGCTCTTTCTCTTTAATGCTGTAACATCAAGTTATTTAGTAACAAGTAGTTATTTATTAAGTTAAATAATCAGTAACGTAAGTTGCAGACACACTTATTTACAAATTTAACTTATATATAACATAAATATTATATATATTATACAAGGTGACTTTTTGATCATCGTCCAAATTCATACTGGTGGCTTGGTAAGTGATCAGTATCATGGATCAATAATAATTTTTGTAAAATTCGTAAAATGAAATATCGACTCCCCATAGTGATTCACTCGGAACTGGAAGTGAATTTCTATGGGAAGCCGAAATTTCATTTTACAAATTTCACAAAAATTGTTATTGATCCGAGATACTGATCACTTATCAAGCCTCCAGTATGAATTTGGACGATGATCAAAAAGTCACCTTGTATATATATATATACCCAACACGTACACCTTCAACACTTAACACACACTCACACTTTTATATAATAACTAAGTTTAAAATTATTAATTAAGTTTATTTTGTAAAACTATAACCATAGTTATGAAAGAGCGGGGCATCCTGGCACAGGTATTTTTAATACTTAAAAGGATGTTCCAACACCTAATGTAATAAGATAAGTATTTTGCAAATAAACAATTTCTATTTCTATTTCTTATATAAAAGATTTGAGAAGATAGGGTCACGTACATACAATTATCCCGTTCGATTTATTTCCGAAATAATGATCAAGTGAGTGCAGTAGTATTTAAATTATCCTCATAGGAATCTTCGCTACTTTTTGGCAAAGATCGTATTTCCTTACGTTTTCTATACAATCCATGACAGATAATGCACGTCCGGTCGGTCGACTGTGGTCTTCTATGCGAATTTAATCTGTAAATTGTATGTAATTGTAATCCGTCATCTCTTTTAATTATTTATTGTTAATAAACTTGAAATAAATATTTATATTTGGCTATAATAAGCTTTTCATTTAATTTGATACTATTAACACTGGGAAAATTACAATTAGAGTATTTTCGAGATATATTTCGGCCCAGTTGAAGAGGCTATGCGAGTTTTATTTTTGTCACTGTCACTCCAAGCGAAAAATCGCGCAGTGCGAGAGGAGCGGATTCAGGGCAAAAGGGAAAAAAGTTGGTTTTATATTTTTATTAAAAAAACTAAAATAGCTAGCAAAATTTCAAATATCAAATCTCTAGATATTGTTGAAACACACCTAATAAAATATGTTTGAGTTCTGTATATGGTTCCTATTCGTCAAACGAGGAGAAAAAGTGTGTTTGAAGATCTCATTTCAACAATTATTTCTATCGAGGAAAATTTATCCAAACATGTTTTCCAATTTCAAAACCCTAGATTATATAGTCAAAATGCATATACCAGAAATTTATTAAAATTTTCTGTGTATTTCATGAAATACACAAAAAAGAAGCACCTACATTTTTTTACATATCGCCTGAAGGCCGGCACGGCATCAGTCGAATCAATATTATTAATAAAATACATAATGTATATCATATATACACACCAAAATTTTACACCAATGGGCACAAAATTTGTACCGAAAAAAAAAACAAAGTGAAAATATGGTCTAACATTCAGTTCAGTTATTTCAAATCGACAACAACCTCTCACCCAAAAACGCGATTCGGCCCTCGAAACCTCACCCTTTTTTACAACATACATATTTGAAATTAAAACTATTTCGAACATGTCAAAGAACACACTCAACACATGTAAAATTCCGTTTTGTGTTCCAAAACATGGTCCAAACAACGTCACGACCTCGAATTCTTTTGCGTGTTACAAAGTTGTAGAACCGAAAAACATGTGGTTTTCACATAACACCGGCGAGTATTAACAAGGTGATAGTCAGAAACTCATGTTCTTGGTTTTTGTTAACGTTACGATGTAGGCACAGTATATATATATATTTATATATACATACCTATTTATATACTCTAACGTAGGTTTATATGCACATTCCGTGCAAATATTTTAGGGTGAAGCCAGTCTTTACACGTTCTAAAACAAAATTTGTTGAACTAAGTTAACTTGGTGTGTCAAGAATCAGAATCGTTAAAAATTAAATATTAGTTTCATGTTAAGTTCTGAAACTTTGTTGTTGCAGAATTATCACGGCGGGATCTCAGGAAAATAAAATGTCATATTTTTAAAAATAAAATAATTATCTACCTTTATCTCGTGTACAGATCGTGAAGTATGAAATCAAAACTTTTTTCATTAAAAGTCAAAATTTGGTCGAGTCGAACGAAGCGGAGCGGAGCGGAGCGGAGCGGGGCGACCCTCCTAATTTTCACAGAAATACGATATGCCTAGGCAGATCGTGATATGCCCGATTCTACGATGTGCCGACGACATAATTATTATATCTTTACTAATAATAAAATAATAAAAATGCGTGTCTGAACATTGAATATTTTTTTTTATGAAATGAGTTATTTGTATTTGCCATTGGCCTAATACTTTGAGTATTAATGTAAGGTCTAATACGACAATAGGGCTTAACGTGGATATATACATACACGAGTATGTACTGTGCAGTACACACTCTGACACTCCCTCGGGGTTTTATGTCGGGATTTTTTCAAATGATAGGGAAAAGCTACATTTGTGTTGAATGCGGCCAAAACTAAAAATTATACAATAGCAAGTGGTTCGCCTCAGTTAGAGTGGGGAAACCCTGTATAATGTGAGGTTTTGTTAATGTTCTTTTTGTCAGTCGGAACTAGGGTTACCATCTATCAGGATTTGTCCTGACATGTCCGGGCTATCGGCCTTTCATCCAGACTTTGTCCGGTTTTTTTTGTCTGGGATTTGGACTTAGATACAAAACTTAAGTTTAACATTAAATTTTCACATGAAATTACTAAAAATTAAACATAAGCAATATATAAGGTCTTTCAATTTAAATGGAAAGTAATTTAGGAGGTGATTCAGTATCTTCAAATCACATTCCACTGCAAAGAACTTTTTTTTGCGCAAATATTTTTTTCACTTCTCAGTACAAAGTGGTCCGATCATCTGACTCAGCTTGTATGGACAAGTGAAGAAAAAGTACGCGCAATAAAAAAGTACTTTGCAATGGAATGTAATGTATTAACGATACTGAATCACCTCCTAAATTACTTTCCATTTAAATTGAAAGACCTTGTATATTAGTCTTCAATCTTTATCTACGCGTCGCACCTCACCCCGCACACCCGCTATCCCTGTTAAATGTGCTCACGATTTATTTTTTATTTTTTGTTTAATATGTCCGAACTTTTTTTAATGTCCGGCTTTTTGTCAGGGTTTTTCGAATTTCGAAATGGTTACCCCAGTCCAGCGTTTCTTAACCTTTTTTATCCACGGACCCCTTAGGAAATCAAGCACAATTTTAAGGACACCATAACTTAATAAAAGAGCAGCAATAAATTTCGGAACAATTATTTTAGTTCTACAAATTACAAAAAGATATACTTTTTCATATGAAATACGTTAATGGGAAGGTCGGTGCAGCTTTTTTGCAACTAAATTAGTGATATTTCGGTTTATATTACAACTGAGATTATAATCTAGTAATAGCCTAATCTATTACTAGACTAGGCTGCGGACCCCCATACATATGCTCGTGGACCCCCAGGGGTCCGCGGACCACAGGTTAAGAAACGCTGCCCTGGTCGAAAATAAGTATGTTCGGTTTTCTGATGATTCCTAATGATCTGACCTTTCGGGTTCCATGGAACGAACCATACTTGCCACAATTAATTGTAGCAAGTATGGTTCGTTCCATAGAAATCAAACAACAGAATTTATTTAAATATAACACTGGTAAATAGATTTTTAGTAATAAATTTGATTATTTATAAATTTCAAAGGAACGGGGTCATATAAATAAATTTAACACAACACAAAAAACCGGCCAAGTGCGAGTCAGACTCGCGCACGAAGGGTTCCGTACCATTATCTATAATAATACAGATCGCGCCAAACTTCTCGTCCGAACGGAAGTTGCTCTTCCCATGAACGGCCCCCATACATTTTGTTCCTGCTGATGCGAATCGCCCCGTGTTTAGAGGGGACTAAAAGTTTGGCGCGATCTTTACTCGTTAACTTGTAAAGCCTACTTAGCTGTGATAGTTTTCCTTTTAATTTCGTTATGTATAACATAGCCGTGATTTTTTTTACGTCTCCAAATACAACCGTTTCGCCGGCAGGGGGGGACACTTGACTCTAACAAAAATGAACACTTTTAAGTTTAATATTTCGCAAACAGAACCCTGGATCGTAAAATGGTCTTCTAACACCCCCAATATTTTTAAATTACTTATCCAACGACACCCCACATAAAGGCATCGAGGAAAAAAAAATCATCCCCACTTTACGTGCAGGGGAGGTATCCTAAAAAAAATCTTTTTCAAAATTTTACTGTACCACTTTATCGGCGTGATAAACATGTATACCCATGCCAAATTACAGCTTTCTAGTAGTAATAGTCTCTAAGCTAAGCCGTGGATAGACAGACAGACAGACGGACAGACGGTTCCTTGTTGTTGACTACGGAACCCTAAAAAGGTAACTTCATACCAATTCGGTTTTTTAAAGCCATGAATATGAATTTTTAGATATAGGGTTACCAGAAGTTACCAGAAGGGTAGGCAGAGGCTACAGATTTCCATCTGTTACGATCCTGACACACTTCTTTCGCCTGTTCCACATCCATTAAACTAGTCATACAAGCTCTTCTATTCTGGGTTATTCTGACTGACACAATTCCCGTAGCTTAATTTCTAAAAGATTATTTTTTTTTTTTTTTTTTCAGAGGATATACGTCATTTTAGGATATATTTTTCATTATTTGAGTATATAACATAAGCATTATTTTTTTATGATTTTTTAAAGTATCATCCGATATGACGTCACTTGAGAATTACCTATCCTGTTGTGATTTGTGATTGTTTATAAAAAAAAGTGGTAAGTCAGAGGTATCTGTCTGTATTCTCGTCTGTCATTCATCTGTCAAATCAGTCGGAAGCAAATTATTATACATTTATCTTGATAGCAGAGGACACAATCCTAAACAGCCAGTTTTCAAGTGACGTCACACGAAGGCAAATGGAAGTTGCAGCTTTTTCGTAAAATAAAATTCATCATCATGAGGTTTTTTAGATGACAAGTTCTAAAATACGGCTTACTAAACCTAAATCTCAAAATGGTTTTCGAATGAACACACCTTAACATCATTTAATCTAAGCGAATTTATTTTTGTTACAAATCTATAGATGAATACATAAAAAGCTAGACACAATTAGCAAGTAAAGCAAGGCTGTTGGTATGATCGCGTGTATTGTAATCGCCCGTCTCCTCCATTCGTGGCGTAATGATACCATTTAGACAAACATTTAGTATGAGGATGGCTTTATGTAACAGGGCAACATCTAAATCGTATTTTGTTCAACTGTACCATAATTACCAGGCGGTAGAGCTGATGCCGGGCTCGACTGTGGAGGTACCACTATCTAACTTGGAGACCCCCTCGAAGTAATTCGGGGGAGAGTAAGAAGACAGCTCACAGGCAAAAAACCAGGAGGCCCACCATGCCTGGGACCGATGGATGGTGGTATATCCATCCCTAATAGCCGGGGTTTATATGGAACAGACTGGTGACGGGCAGCGGCGTCACTAGTGCGAGGGTTCCGGCACCGCACTCACCAACCCCCCTGTCCAGCGTGTGTGAGTATGGGCAATTCTTCCAGGATGACCGCCGGGAGTGGCAAAGTCCTGGAAAGGCTTACGTCCAGCAGTGGATGAAATAGGCTGATGGATGGATACCATAATTTGAGACATTGGGACACGAGTGCTTGTTTACGAAACTAACGAAGTGTCCCATCGTTCTGGTAAAGCTGCCTTGAAGGCCAATCAGGATAAAGCGGCCGTGGCTTAATAAATAAGTTCGGGAATTACTCATCTCTGTTGTTGATTGGGTCTCTAGCGGTTTTATCATAAATTTGGCCAATCGCAGCGCAGAATCGCGGTTTTATAATGTAATATTATAACATAGGATAAACAATCTAGGTACTTGTAAAACTGCTTTTGATGTTGTAATTGCCTTTGCAGTATGGGAGTAGACAAAATATTTTTCTGTTGTCATACTACAACAACATACTAATCACAACAACAAAAGCCGTATAGCCAACGTACATTGTTTGTCCGATGTTATAATATTACAATATGACACCGCGATTCTGCGCTGTGATTGGCTCAATTTATTTTAACTCACCGTTATTTCTTAAGGCTCCGTACCAAGCTAAATTCAAATTGTATTTATTTATTATTGGCAGTTTATTATCATATTTAAAATACAAAATATGTACATGAAAACGTGATTTCATCAACTTCACTCGATAGAAAAAAATCTTAAAATGGCAATAATGACAATATGTATTTTAAAAAGCTATAAATCTGAACGTTTTCTAGTATTTTCTACGTACATTATAAATATAAAATTGTAGAGGGATTTTTTGAATTTTTTGTAGAGGGATTGGGAGGAGGGAGCCGCAAATACAAAATACCTGATGTTTTGCATGCGTGGCAGTTGATGAGAGCAGGATAGCCAATTCAAAAACAAAAGCGTGCAGGACGGAAGTTAAGCCCCGCTCTCTTTTCTCGTCCTTGCTTCTGATTGGGCCACTAACAGTCTCAGGCGGCAAAACCGTAATTTTTCCTGAAATTGTTAGTTGTAAATATTTCTAATGTCACGTGAAGACGATATTTATGATGGGGCATCAACTTGCACAAAACACTATTTCATTATGAATTCTTCCAAAAAATATCAATTAAAAATAGAAAATTTCAAAATGTTAATGAATTTTATATTGCTCATTCATACTGTATATAATACCAACAACCACAAGAAAATTCCATTTAAGGGGCAAGTAAGAACAAACAGTCATCTCTCCATTTGTCTGACTTCACCCAAAAAGGTGGTAATTATTATAATTTGAAGTATGGTTGTCAAATAACAGGTAAGTCTTTAAATATTGATTTTCAAAGATTGATCTAAAGAAGATTTGATAAAAAAATCGATAAATAGAAACGGGTATAAATAAATATTATGAAAATGTTATTTGTAATGTTTGTGTCAGAGGTAATTTGTATTTATTTAGGTAACCTGCCAAAACCAATATATTTTTAATAATTATATACATAAACTAGTGTTTTGCGTGGTGCGCGGGCTGCAGGCAGCCCGCGTGAGTTGTAATTGTTCGTGGTTGTTACTTGTTTGTTGTTTGTTGTTGTTGCATTTAGTTGTTGTTGTAACTTTTTCGTTAACGTGACAGGATAAGGTATCGAGTAAAAAACACGTTTGAAATTGAGTTGAAACAGGTGATCAGACGACATTCAAGTAATGGGCAGAAGTCAATTGTACCACGAAAAGTCATCGGTCATGATCGGGTTGGAAAAAAGTCATCGGTCATGATCAGTTTTCAAAATTGTCATCGTCGTAACCGTAATAGCGCGTTGAAATACGTGTGGTAACTTTGATTCCATTGAAGTGGACTAATATTTTGCTATTGTGTACTCTGACAGTTGTCAAAGGTCCAAAATGTACACGGTCGAAATGTGCAGGAACCAACTTTCAACGGAGTCGAATCCCGCTAAGCCCAAACACAAAACGTTTGCGAGATAGGTCCAAAAGAAACTGTCTTGTAATGCTCCCGGGGTTAAGTGAACTCGGCCTCATGAACTCACATACTCGGCCTTCGGCCTCATATGTTCGTTCATCGGCCTCGCTTATACTCGGTTCGGCCTTCGGCCTCACAGGCTCGGCCTCCGGCCTCGCCGCTTGGTACTGTTTGGCCTCCGGACGATTCCTCCGGAATCGTCCTCCGGGGTCGGCCTTCGGCCTCCCTAGAATGACATCATATATGACTCTGGTGGCCGCGGTGTCGTGCTCGGCCGAAAAACTCGCATGTTCGGACTCCGAACGCTGCCAGCTCGGCCTTCGGCCTCACTGGCGCGTTCTCCGTCCTCACATGCTCGTTTTTCGGCCTCGCTATAAAGACACTTGTAGGCTCGGCCTTCGGCCTCGCCGGGATCCGTTACGTGAAATGTTTCCTCTGACAGCTGTCAAGTGTCCCAACTGTCAACGGTCTAAGTGTGCTTGAACCAAGTTTCTACGAAGTTGAATCCCGCTAAGCCCAGCCTCAGCCGTTCGGGAGACATGTCCAAGTGAAACAGTATTGTAATGCCCCCGGGGTAATGTGAACTCGGCCTCATGAACTCACATACTCGGCCTTCGGCCTCGTATGTTCGTTCATCGGCCTCGCTTATACTCGGTTCGGCCTTCGGCCTCGCCGCTTATTACTGTTTGACCTCCGAACGATTGTTTGGCCTCCGGCCTCGTAGGAATCGTCCTCCGGGGTCGGCCTTCGGCCTCCCTAGAATGTCATCAGATATGACTCTGGTAGCCGCGGTGTCGTGCTCGGCCGAAAAACTCGCATGTTCAGACTCCGAACGCTGCCAGCTCGGCCTTCGGCCTCGCTGGCGCGTTCTCCGTCCTCACATGCTCGTTTTTTGGCCTCGCTAGAAAGACACTTGAAGGCTCGGCCTTCGGCCTCGCCATTAGATCCGAAAAAATGTCCAATCCATTCTTTTTTTTCGAAAAAGTGTCAAAATCCCTGTCGGTTGTCAAAAAGTTAATCGACAACCCCATTTACTCCTGAATACCGAGTTTCAAGCGAATCGGAGCACTTTTTTGGACATGTCAAAAAAATGTCAAAACCTGTCAAATGTCAAATTTTTTATGCGGTCAGGTAGCGCTCGGCAAACCGATCACTAAAGTCGAAACCGCAACTCGCTAGGACTTACGGTTCGGGAGATATGGCCGATCAAAGTTTTGGCAAAAAAAAAATTTTTTTTCGTTTTTTTTTTTTTTTTTTTCATATTCAGCTAGAGCTCGTCGAGCCCTTTTCTTAGAGTACCATGAACATGGGTCTAGCTCCAGCCGTTTGGGAGATACGGTCCGTTAAAGTTTTGACACCGGGGGGGCTAGATCTCGGCGAGACCTTTTCTTAGACACCCATCAACATGGGTCTAACTCAAGCCGTCTCGGAGATACGGGCCGTTAAAGTTTTGACATTTGAAAAAAAAAAAAAACTTTTTTGTCACCCTATGGTCCGACCCCTAGGGATGTACCACCTTTCGTTCCCAAGATATGGCCAAAACAAAATTTTTTTGTAACAAATTTTAGAAAAAAAAAAAAATCCCATCCCTAGTGACCGGGGACATCCCTAGGAACTGCGCCCGCTCGCGCTTCGCGCTCGCGGGCTTGTTCCGGCCAACTTTCTGTCAATAATGTCAAAAATGTCAATTTTTCCCATCCCTAGTACCCAGGTACATCACTACGAACATCGCCCGCTCGCGCTTCGCGGTCGCGTGCTCGTTCGTGCTCGTTCGTAGGCTCGCCCTTCGGGCTCGCCTACTCACTCGCAAAACTCCCATACAAAATCCCATACAACGACCCGCCTCACTAAAATGTCAAAAACCCATGTCAAATGTCAAAAAATGTCAAATGTCGAGGTTTTTCCCCACTCAGTATTAGACACCCAACATTCCATACATACATCACTACCACCCCAAACGACTCCTTCCAACTAAACAACCATGTCAATCAGTGAGTCAGTGAGTTACCGTTATGTAGCTTTATATATAGTCAACAACAATAAAGGTTGACAAAACAAGTAAAATAAAGAAATATTTCGGTTCCCTGTTTGGAGTCTATACAAGGTGACTTTTTGATCATCGTCCAAATTCATACTGGTGGCTTGGAAAGTGATCAGTATCATGGATCAATAACAATTTTTGTGAAATTCGTAAATTGAAATTTCGACTCCCCATAGTGATTCACTCGGGACTGGAAGTAAATTTCTATGGGAACCCGAAATTTCATTTTACGAACTTCACAAAATTGTTACTGATCCAAGATATGTACTGATCACTTATCAAGCCTCCAGTATGAATTTGGACGATGGTCAAAAAGTCACCTATAGTACAGTGGAATATATTGCTTCTAATAATTAATTAAATTATGTAAACAAAAACACATTAGAGTCAATCGAAAACAGCTATTGTGTCATTTCTAAAATAAGAAAAGAGACAGCTAGAAAAACATGACCTCAATTTCATCGTCCCCTTACAAGGAACGGTCTGTGCTGATTTTACTCAAAGCTTCCAATCAAAATTACACTTTATTTACATAAAGCAAGTTTCCAAATCCCTCGAAGCCTACTCAAAAGGTAACGTGCGCAAAACCGCCAACGCTCAAATAATATGACAAGTAAATGGTAGTAATGAAGTCATTCGGACTACTTTAACATGTTGGTTCCGGAGTTGTTTTGAAACAAACAATAAAGTTCTCAATTTATTTTATCTACTCCCATACTGTAATAAGGTAATTACAACAACAAAATCAGTTTTATGAGTACCTACTAATATGACCGATGTTATAATATTACATTATAACACCGCAATTCTGCGCTATGATTGGCCAAATTTATTAGAACACCGCTAGAGAATCAATCATATCATAAGCGATAACGGTCTGTCTTAATTTATTAAGCCACGCCCTCTCTCTCTTTTCACTTCTAATTGGTCCCAGCATCTACATAATCCAATGGATTCAAGTAATGATGACATATCCTGACGATTATATGTTTTTATTGCGAAATCTATCGCTTTGAATACTCTAATTATTATTAGAATGCATTACCAACTAGGAATCAATCAGAAACAAAAAAAAGCACAAATATTTTTGAAAAAATTGGGAGGCTACACACAGCCCTGCAGCTTATCGGATACCATAGACGTAATTCTGTGTATAGCCTCCCAGTGTGTATGGAATACGTACCATAGACTATGGACTCCGTAGAAACCAATGAACTACATCTTGTGCTTTCTCGCTAATGAAGTGACAAACGCTCAGGATTCGAACTTGGAATAACATTATAATGAAATTACAACAATGTGCATACACATGAGGATGTTACAAAATTACGGCTTAACTATCAGAATTCTAAATCCAACAAAAAACGGTCGAGTGCGAAAAGAACTAGTGCCCTGAAAATTCCGTGCATACCGTTATAAACACAAACTTATTTCATGTACAATTACTCGTATGTCAAACAACTTGACACTTACGATCCATTAAACTCTATGTATCCAAAGGGGTTTCGTTAAGGCGATACGAAAATATTTGGTGGGGTTGCTTGTTTCCTATAACTTCCCCAAATCAAGACTTGTTGATTTGATATTTGTATAGGGTGAATGCTATAGCAATTGGCCCTTTAAGGATAACTTGAATTTATAAGGCTCATAAAATGAAACTTAGTGAATATTTTCCAAACATTTATTATTTTTATAAAGGAACATTTAGTTCAGTCTTATATGAAAAATCAGCTTTGGCACAAAAAATAATACTTTTAAGATTATAATGATATTCTTTTGTCTACCTCGAAAATTTAGTAATTGGCCTTTAAAATACAGTTATTTGCATGGTATAATGTAGTAATTGGCCTTCTTTTAAAAACTCAATATTTCTTTTCTAAAAGCCTAATTCTTTTTGTCTTTCTTTTATTAGGAATAGTAATTCTTCATCACTCTCGTCATGCATGCTGGAGTTGCTGCTATCACCTTGTTCACGATAACAATTTTGACAAAGAAAACTGTCTCCTTTGTCTTCTGGTATGTGAATCTGGTGAGATTTAGAAATACACATTTCATGGTAAACATTTTGGCATTCAGAGCAACGTAGAAATGTTTTCTTTACTCTTTTTTTGCATACTTGACAATCAGATTCATCGCACATTTTACTTTTTTTGGTTTTTGTGGTTTTCTTTTCCTTCATTTTCCTTTTATTTTCTTCGCGTTTAAGTTCTCTTGCAATTTTTCTGTCTTTTTTCTCATCTTCTAACCGTTTTTTTTCTTTAGCTTTGTCTTCAAGGATCTGATGGAACTCAGCGGATGTAATGTGGAAAGGCAGCCTTGCAATGTTTCTTTTTCCTTTTCTAGCTGGTTCCTTTGGTCTCAATAAAAATTCGTTTATGTCTGTCGTGGAAGTTGAAGCACGATACAGATTATCCTTAACATGTGTTGTAGCTACCTGTCGCTCCCCAACGCCAAGGTCCTCTAATGTAATTAAAGAGCTATGTATAGGGCTAATTTCACTCAGGTTGTCGATGTGGTTTTCTTTTCCATTTATCGAGATCCGTTCTCTTTGATCTTGCAGATCATGTGGAGTCGGATTTGGGCTATCAATTGTTATATTTCCTGTTTCCGCAGTTTCTTTGTTTTTACTCAGGTTGTCGATGTGGTTTTCTTTTCCATTTATCGAGATCCGTTCTATTTGATCTTGCAGGTCATGTAGAATTGGGTTTGGGCTGTCAGTTATATTTACTGTTTCCGTAGTTTCTTCGCTAGCTTCATTATGAGATGAACTTTGCTGATAAAAATCCCATAATCTATAAAGAATGAAAAAGTATTCGTTATTTTGTGTGTCCGGTATTATCTCTTTGATTCTTTCAAATTTTTCAATTGTCTCGTTCCCAACAAGGTCTTTAAATTTGGATAGAGGTAATTTTTTCTCCGGTTCTTCTGTCTCAACAGTCTCTGGTGCAGGCGCTGACTTTGCAATGCATTTGGAATAATTCACTGCATCTGGATTGAAAGGGAACAATCCACATGCTCTGAACCCATTGGTAATGTAGTCAGGTTTAATTCTGTCCATAATCTTCCCCAAAACCGAAGCAAAATTCTGTTTCGTCACTACTTCTTCGACATTTTCTAAATGCCATTCCTGAACTGCTTTCTTCCATAGCTGTTTGACTGGCTTGAACAAAGAAACATCAGCTGGTTGGAGAATTCTTGTCGCATTCGGATACAATGCAAAAATTTCTATTTGCAGCGAATGAGCTACTACACTTAACTCGTATGTCATGTGTGACTTGTGGCCGTCAACAAACAATAGAACTGGCAACTCAATATTGTTTTGCAGTAAAAATGGGTGAAAAACGTTTTTTATGATATATATAAACGTATCTGCTGTCATCCATCCTGAGGAACTTAGTGCTATACTAAAGCAATTTGGCACACTCTCTCTTATCCTTTCTGGTAGTCGTTGATATGGGTAAACAATCGTTGGTGAAACGTTTTTACCATCGGCTGATATAGTAAATAAAACGGTCATTTTTTCTTTCGCTTTACCATCATCAACGATATAAACGTTTTCTTCACCCTTCTCAGCAAAAACTCTCCCTGTACTTGGACAAGTAAGAAACCCAGATTCATCCGCATTGAATATCCTGGAAGGCTCATTCAAAATATGGTCAAGGCCTGCCTTTTTAAGAGCATCCATTATAATGGTAAACCATTTCCGAATGTCGGCTTCCGTAACACATGCGCTAGCATATGTAACAGCTTCACCTGTTCTTTGAGTTATTTTTGGATGACGCTTCAAAAAACTTTTCAGCCAACCTTTTCCAGGTCTGTTATCCTTAAATGGAGTTTCCCTTGGATTCTTATTCAAAAAGCTTTGAACTGAGTCTAAAATATCGTCCGCTTTTCTAGGGAACCCTTTTCTACCTAATTCACATATCCAGTTTTCTATTTTTTTTTCTTCTTCTCTAGTGAGATAAGGTTCTGGACCAAAGTAACTCTTCTTTTCTGGATATTTCCGTTTGAACTGTAGGGTAGCCCTGGGTATCCCATACTTTTTGGCTGTACTTCTTATAGGGAATCCATTAGCTATTTCCGCTAAAGCTTTGTCCATTTGCGCTTGACTGTATTGTGGTACTTTCGGCATGTTGTGGCAATCTGAAAAATAATTTAGTAATTGGCCCCTAGAAAAATTACGGCTATTGGCCCCCCGGCCAATTGCTGATCCGTTAGGTTCAAGAAAGTAATATTCTCCGAAATAAACCATGACTAAAATATAGGAATTACAAAGCATTAATAACAGGTATAAAACTTTTTTTGCGAAAATATAGTTATTTGCAGGGGGGGCCAATAGCTGAAATTTTACGAAATTAGTTATAGTAATTAGCCAGCAAAATAAACTAAGGTTATGTTTTATTATCACATCGAAAACTTCGTCAATACATGCTTTAAGTATGATACTACTACAGTAAAATAAGACACAAATAACCCTGATAAAAACAAATCACTTATCAATCAGTTTTTTACCTTACTTACCTTATTTTTTTCTTAAGAAATCAGAACATGAAATTACATGTTTGAAAGTTTGTCTCGTACTGCCGTCAAACGCCATCTAGACCAAACGCACTGAACTAATTATGAACAATAAGACTACAATGTATGCGTTTGCGTACTTTTCCCTCGCGTGGTGTCATTGACAAGCTAATTTCTTTCTATTGAAGTTGTAGTGGCCAATTGCTGTATCCAGGCCAATTGCTATAGCATTCACCCTATGTGTTTCTTGACTATATAATCTAGGACCTGGTTAGAGTCGAAACGAGATTTGATGAAATTTTCTCGATAGAATTTAATTCCAAAGAGAACCCCGAATTTCCGCGCTGTTTTCTGTCACTCTGCAAAGCATACCATTTCAAATATGAAATTTCCTTCTAAGTGAAGATAAATATAAGTTTTAGTACCTGGTTAAACAGATTTTTCATAAACGGCATACTTTATTTTTAAATAAATAATATATAGTTTGGCGCTTACGCTTAATTCATATCGCCTTAAGTTATAAAAGTTACAATTCAGCGCCATTTGTAATAACTTAAATAAATAGGTCCTTTGTTGCTGCGTATAATTTGTCCATACAGTTACAAATTCTAATAACTGGGACGGTTTCTAAGATCAGGGGCCTTATTGTCTAACTTCAACATATATCAATTATCACGATACCTTTCAAAGGTATCGTAATCGCGGATAATGAATGGTATTATCTAAGATTTATATATTTTATCTAAGTAAAAGTCCGAATCGCTTTTAGAATGTATGTATGTATTTAAAATCTCTGAAAAAAGCAATATATTTGTGTAATCTTACATTGACATTTTCCAACAGCTTTCAAGTTACATTATTACTTGACATTTGAATATACAACATAAACGATAAAAATATTCGATCAGATAGGCTACTTTTTAACCTAGGATATAGACGGCATCCTAGATATAGCAAAAAATACTAATTCCAGCAATAAAATAAAATATGAAAATCGGGCGCGCGAGTCGCTTTCAATTTCAGGCGGTCTTCTCTTTTAAGGTAGCGTCCTAAACGCAGGGGTAAAGATAAAAACTAACTGTCACCCGTTCCACAACCACCAGGGTGAAAACGAACAGGTCATAAACCTTGTCCGAATTGTACATTTACCCAGGCGTTCAGGAACGCTAATTTAATGTATAGGTATTATTTTTATAATTTAGCGCTACTTAAGAGGCTATGCGAATTTTATTTTTGTCACTGTCACTCCAAGCAAAAAATCGCGCAGTGCACTCTTGCACTGCTGGGCGGATTCAGGGCAAAAGGGAAAAAAGTTGGTTTTATATTTTTATTAAAAAAACTAAAATAGCTAGCAAAATTTCAAATATCAAATCTCTAGATATTGTTGAAACACACCTAATAAAATATGTTTGAGTTCTGTATATGGTTCTTATTCGTCAAACGAAGAGAAAAAGTGTGTTTGAAGACCTCATTTCAACAATTATTTCTATCGAGGAAAATTTATCCAAATATGTTTTCCAATTTGAAAACCCTAGATTATATAGTCAAAATGCATATACCAGAAATTTATTAAAATTTTCCGTGTATTTCATGAAATACACAAAAAAGAAACAACCGTATTTTTCTCGCATATCGCCTTAAAGTCTATATAGCACATATAATTTCCAACCGCTATTGCACCTTTTTTATTAAATTGTGTAATCTCATTAGAAGAAATAGTGAAATACTAATACTCAGGTACTAATACTAATACTAATACTATGGACCCAGGTCCTAGTGGCTAACGCTGTTTTTGTGAATGTGATGCATGCAACATATAATAGCTCATTATATAATTTAGACATTAATTCATTCATTAACAGTTATTAATTCATTTATATAATTACGCTTCATGTAACATGATATGGTTAACCTACATTATTGCACCTACTGGTACTATTATGACACCAATTAAGGCGATACCAAAAAAAAAATCAAGTTTTTTCGAATTCATTTACTCCGCTATAACGTCATCTACGTATTTAATTTTTTGGGTAAATGTTTATTGAGTATTTGATTAAGATTCTCACTGAAGGAAAACGCGATTGGATGAAATTTTCTCGATATTTAATTCTAAAAAGACCTCTTAATTGTTTTATTTTTTCCTGTAATTCTGAAATCCTAACTAGTTTCATTGTGAAATTGCATTCAAAATGTGGATATTATGTATTTGTAAAGTCTCCTTGAAAGTCTTTTTGACAAAATAGCTTAGTACCTACATTTTATATTAATAAAAAACCGACTTTTTGCTACTTTTCACGAATCCGTCCCACTCGTACTGAGGTTTTTTTCGCATATGGAGTAACAGGGACGCTAAAACTTTTCCACGAATCCGTCCCACTCGCACTGAGGGTTCTTTCGCATATGGAGTAACAGGGACGCTAAAGCTTTTACGTAGTGCCTTAAGTACCTTTGTTTGGTTTGCGTAAAAATTATAATAATAATTATAAGGCGCCTAATAAAATGTATATTGTTGTATTAATAAGTATTTTAATTAACATCTTCCCTGTAAACACGCATGTTTTAATTCTTTATAAAATTAAGTTAAGATATTAAAATGGCATATTGTACATAGCTTAAAAATTGCTTAATTTACAAGAAATACAATTTAATTTACCTCATTTGGAAAGAAAATTGCTTAAAATTAATTTAATTAAGTCAACACAGCTTACGCCAATTTTACCGAAACATCAGAAACTTTGCGTCATTAAGATGCCCAACTTAAAAGTAAAGAAAAACTCCCGCTAGTAGAAATTTAAAATAATTACAAAAACCCCGTGATTGTTTCATAACTGTCCACGCTTATTAAGACAAGGGACATTAATTCTTATTAGTGGGGACGTAAAAAACACCATTACCGTAAATTAAGGCGATACCGAAAAGTTTTCACAAACAATAATCACCCCAGCAATGATTTATGATACCCCGACCGATGTAGCCCCTTATCGGTACAAATGAGACATATTACATTGTCACTTTTTACATTATTAAAACATTTACACGAGTAATTTTACGCGGAAGTGTTGTGATAAGCTAAATGTTGGAAGACAATTAGTACTGTTCTTAAGCAATCGTATGAGATTAATGAGGTAATTAAGAAGAAAGCTGTATACCTTCATACAGAGATTTATCTTTTAGTACTCGGAAAATCGACTAAGTGACCTGAGAAAAGTATTCTTATATTGGTTTATTTTTATTTTCTTTAAACGTCAGTCGCTTAGCACATAGTGCATAACTTAACTTTGTTTTTTTTGTTTAAAACTGAAAAGCATTTTGGTTTGTGGCATTTGACGCCAATAGTTCAGTATTAGTGAGGTTTATAAAGCATGAGTTGGAAATTATTTATACAATTAGTCATGATCTTCTCAAAATCAACTTAAAAGGCTGTTTTAACTTTGTTTGGACAAGATAATGAACAATTGTGCATTAAATTTTAAACTCATGCTTTATAAAACTATTGGTGTCAACTGCTACATTCCAAAAGGTTTTTAAATTTTTAACTTCTAGACAAGAAAAACAAAGTTAAGTTATACACTTCGCGCTAAGCGATTTACGTTTAACGTTAATTGCTCTACGTTTTAATCAACTGATCATAGAAAGAGACGTATAATATTTTCGATAGAGCACGTTACACTCCAGTCCTGACGTTTGGCCAATAGGGCTGCCATCCTCCGGGTGTGAGTGGTGCATGTCCGGGGTCAAACAGGGCGCTGGGTGAGCGTGAAAGCTGCCGCACGTTAGTATTGTCGACATAGTGAAGTCGGAGTTCATTTTAAAGATTAATTATAATATAACTACCATATAACTACCAAGAACGTTTAAAGTTCTTCAATAACCTGGGCAACAAAAAATTGGAAATTTATAAAAACTCAAACACAAATATGATTTCGAAAATCTAACAGGTTCAACAAGCGCTGTTAAATTTGTACCGTATCGTAAGATTATATTTAAAAAAAACATATGATTTAACAAAAAGTAGCGATTCTCCTAAAATCTCCGGGCCTACCCTTTTTGCAAGTTGGCAGCCCTATTAGCAAATGAGAGCTAGGCGGAAAAAAGTGTAACGTTATCACTCGTTATCGCTAACGCTTCTTACCGCGTTTCATAGTACGGGGTGAGGTTTTCGAGGACGTTTCAGGCAGCCGTTCATCAATTAACAATTTCGTCAGGTTCCAACACCGACAGCAAGATAGAGTGTAAAATGTTCAACAAGTGGTACAGAGATGGCATTAGAACCCGTGTCACGACCTTTAGTTTATGAACCCGCGCCTGAGACTCAGACTGTGTATCTTTAGGTATTTTGTTTTTCCTAACTTCTAGATTTAAATGAGGGTTACGGGCAAAAATCCCGTAATTATATTTAAAAGATGGGAAATTTTATCCAGAGTCAGAAAGTATATACTTTTAATGGAGTTTTTGTACAAAATTCATGAAAAATAGACTAAAACGCATGACGCGGCGAAAAGCGCTTATTTCTTGCTAAAAGCGACTAGCGTTTGTAGCATTTCGCCCGTTTTTCGCACTAGCACGTGAAGGGTTATTAGAATGTCACTCTTAACTTGACCCGAAACGCCGAGTTTTTCTCGCGTAAATCAAAGTGAGCCTTAGCTGTAATATCTATTTAGTTATTATTATTCTGTTTAATTTATTATTGTTATCGGCAATCACACCACTGCACCCGATTTATAAAAAGACGTAGCATGACATGTTTGTATATGTTGGTTACCGATTGTTTTGCGAAAATACATTATGTCCATTATTTTACGTACACATTAAAGCCAATTCTCAAGGCTTTAATTTTAGTTTTAGTACTGTCAAAACTAAGTTTTCTTCGATACAAAATAGTACGTATAAGTTAGGATTAGAAGCTAAATTTCTTTGCAAAATTTTAAGCTTTGACAGCACTAAAACTAAAATTAAAGCCTTTAGAATTGACTTTAGAGTAAATTATATTCAACATTATAAAATTTTATCAAAAAAAAAAAATGGCCAGATCGCCGCCGTCTTGTGGCAGAGTTCCCAGGAGGCTGGCAGCATTCCCTCTGTGGATAGCTAAACTTAGATGTTACCCAAAGTATGCGCCAGCTCTTGGGTTCCTGGAAACGTCACGTGTTTGGATTAAATACATGTTCTTATTGATTCTAAGTGCACACTGCATTGGGGCTTATCTACAGCCCCTTCATGTACTTATACAGGGTGTATTAATGACGCGCCCAGAAAATTAAACCACGTGCTCTAATAATCATACGGAACCACTCCTATAGAATAACTTATGGATAAAACTAATTAAAATTCACTTCCACAAATACTTGAATTTTTATCTATTTGCGATATCAGTATTCCCGTGACGTTTCGTTCCGATGTGACATATAGGCTCTATTAAAATAGTCTCTATTGTGGTAGGTGGTAGAGCTGATGCCGGGCTCGACTGTGGAGGTACCACCATCTTACTTGGAGACCCTCTCCAAGTAATTCGGGGGAGAGTAAGAGGACAGCTCACAGGCAAAAAACCAGGAGGCCCACCATGCCTCGAACGGATGGATGGCGGAATATCAATCCCTAATAGCCGGGCCTTATATGGAACAGACTGGTGACGGGCAGCGGCGTCACTGGTGCGAGGGTTCCGGCACCGCGCTCACCAACCCGCCTGCCCAGCGTGTGTGAGTATGGGCAATTCTTCCAGGATGACCGCCGGGAGTGACAAAGTCCTGGAAAGGCTTATGTCCAGCATTGGACGAACTAGGCTGATGGATGGATAGATAGATGGTGAGGTCCCCAACTATGGTGGGGATTTGGTGGCTTATCAAAATTAGCTCTAATATTAGAAAATAAGAGTTACCCAACGAAACGTCACAGGAATCATGAGATCGCTAATAAATTAGTTTCTATGGGAAAGCGTTTTTTCTTTAATGTGTTTGCCAATGTCATTAAAAGCGGTTTCGCAGCCGGATTGTGAAATACCCGCCTATTTCTAATTAATCGAAACAGAACACTTAAATTCCAAATTCATTCAATAGTTATTCAACAAAACCTTATTACCTATGTATTGTGTACGTTGCCATCGCAAAGTTTCCATTGGTTTCTGTAAATTAGAATTTCAAAATTTTAGTGTCTCAATCTGTATGATCAGTGATTAAATTTTCTAAGCACGTTATTAATTTTTTAATACAGTTGCTCAAAAAGTGGCGTATTTCGGGATGTGGGCTATTACATACTTGAGCTTTTTCTTTACCTTTTCCGAACTCGTGCGTTCCTTTCCCAACTGTCAAAATAATGTCTATTAAAAAGAAAAAAACAACCACGAAGTTTTTACTAAAAAAAATTCATAGAAGTTTTTATGATTCATGCAAATATTTCTAAAAAGAAGCTACTAATTTGTTTCAATATCAGATTTAATGATTTGATTCAATGAGTTAGGTAATGTTTCATTTCATTTCATCTCATTAAATTTCATTTTCATTTCATATCAATAAAAAAATTCTGCTGAAGACTTGGCTGTATGGGCATAGTTCCCTTTGCCTACCCAGAATGGGTGAAGAAAACAAAAAAAAAACTCTGCTTATATTCTTTTACGGTTGGCGCCATTTTCCAAAAATTTTCTTTGCGGGTTTAGTTGTTTGTTGCACAAAATGAGTAATTTCAACGAAATTTTATTTGAATTAACACCACCGGAACTTAGGTCAGTATAATTGCACAAAATGCTTCGGAGAACATTTTACCGGATAAGTCAAAAAGTCGCAACATATCTACATACGACGAATTTATTGCGTGGAGTATTAGTTAGTTGAGTTTATTGTGTTTTTATTACTTTATTAAATTGCTTCATTTTTTCGCAACTGTATTAAAAATAGTTGTTCAGTACACGTGCGGAACCGTCATTGCAACTTGTTCCGACTGTCAACCCTCATCTTCGGCTGCGCCTCGGCTCGGGTAGACATTTGTCGGAACTCTTTGCAATGACAGGCTTTCCGCACTCGTAATGAAATATACTATACCCCATCTATCTATCTGAATACAATATATCTGGTAAGGAGCTGAGTGAGTCGCAGAGCTCTATCCCTTATACAGTGGCGTGCACAGAACTTTTTGCTAGAAAAGCAAGCAATTGGTCAAGAATAACAATAAAAAATATGAAAAAATTTAAATATCACTTTGAAAAAAAAATATTATGACGCCTGACGGTAGAAAATTTCCAATACAAACTTTTTTTTTCAAAGAGATATTTAATTATTTTTTATTGTTATTCTTGAACAATTGCTTGCTTTTCCACCAAAAAGTTCTGTGCACGACACTGCCCTTATATCTACCAAAAATCCCGTCTACTGGCGGATTACTGAAATCGCTATTAACCATATTAAATGAAAACACGAAATGTTTATGAATTACTTTTTATTTATGTAAGAATGAACTACAAAGATTTCGTATTTTTTACCGAAATAAGTAATAGGAATAAAAAAATAATACCTATGTTAATAAACATCTTATTTTTAGATACCATCAGTTTGATATATTTCTGAATGATTATAACAGAAGGTTATTTTTTCTCTTGATCGAAATAAGAACGGTACCATTTAAAAAGACACTACCTACTACATACATAACGTCTTCGGAACATTGACATAATTCGGCCGTACAAGGACGTCTCCCCATCTCTCTCTTACGCTACTATCTATATCTACTGTCCCGGTCACGCACGGTACCGGTACGAGCACGCGCCCTCCATTTTCCTTTTTTGAAAAGAGCTCTGTCACCGGAAATATGAAACTCGCGCGCAGCTAGGGAGGGCCGAAATGTCCGATTCGGCCTTCGGCTGTTATAAATTTCTGACAGTATATTTATCACGGTAAAGACAAAATAAGCAATAAATACATACGCCAATGTGTGTACATACAGTGTCTCTTATTTTTCGAAGTATTCACTTTTTAAAGCATACCTTCTCATTTTATTTAAAAGGTCCTAAGACAATTGTAAAATAAGCACATTTGTAAGAACATTTGTGGCTTTGCGTGGAAACATGTGAAGAATTTTTTATTCTCCCTCCTTATGGCAAAGTTTCAAATTTAAAAATTTGTGTTTAATTAACCTGAGGTAAAAAAAGTTAAAATGTTTGCGGTTAAAAGACTCCAGGCTGGAGACCTGGATAGCTCAGTTTGTAGAGCAATCGCCCGGTAAGCGAGAGGTCCCGGGTTCGAATCCCGGTTTAGAGCTCCTCACATCCAGCTTTACTTTTCTTTCTGCGTTTCTATACTGTAATGATATAATGTTAATTTATATCTCCTTGCGATGGATAAATCGCCAAGTGTTCAAACATAGAAATTTATTTCTATCATAGTTTTGCTTATTTGCTACTCTTAGCTTTTACATTCCCGCCTAAAATATTGTTCTTCATTAATTATGCTTTTCCATTAAAAATACCGAAACGTCAATCATAACTTACAAAAAGCTTTGTTAGTTGTCTTTTTACATGAGTAACTATAAAATATAGTAGAAAAACCAACGAATTATAATTTGTAATTTTGTCATGATTTGGGAAAATCCGATATTCCACATATGTTTCTAACGCACGTGTGAAAACATCTTTTACAAGTCTTGAGGATGTGAATGTGAAGGACTGTTGAATATAAAGGAATGTAAATGAGAGATTAAACGTATAAATAAGAAATATTTCGAAAAATAAGAGACCTCTAGTGTACAAATATAGTGTGTAGTGTAATAATATTGAAGATTTGCATGTATTTTTCAACATTGCGGAAAAACAGTAGGGAGACAAATATAATTAAAAGACATAATTATTTTCCGAATTAACTTTATCGTTATCACACATACTTTTCCTAATCTTTGGTTTTGGCCGAAATAATAAAATAATGCTTCACCGAACACTGAGCGAAACATAACCGGCAACTCCATAACAGCTTCAACTATTGAATATTAAAATGAAAAGTTAATTTGTAATGACAAGTCTATAATATGACAAGAAAAAGTGGACAACTGATAGTTTCTAATGTTATATATGTTATATAGCGATATCCATCGAGTATTATTTCCCAGAAAGGGTGGTGAGCCTCATCGCCGTACTTCAGGCACAAATATGGACCCACAGCTTAAGGGGCAGGTCTTCAACGACCTTGAGTCAACCTCTGTTAGTACAAATATCGTCAGAAACTACATTGAAATAACGTTCATATCAGCGCGCACTGCATTACAACGTCGCAGGGTCTCCAGATAGCGGAAAATAGGAGAAAATAATACTTTACACATGAACGCGATGGACGGAAAAATAAATTCGATAAATGATTTTTTTAAGCAATATTTTCCTTGTATTTTAGTGTCTGAACCATGCAAATACAAATTAGTCGTTTCTAAGGAATAACCAATTTTACTTAATTTTAGTATAAATTATTTTTTATTATTTACTTAATTTTAGTATAAAAACAGCTTGACTTTAAACAATATTTTCATGTTGTTTCTTATACGCGATAATAATTTCTTAAATGAAGTTGTTTATTATAGTTTAATAAATAATACATATATATATATTTTATAATTTTTCAACATACCATTTTAGAGAAATAACTTTATCAATAGAGTAATTTTGCTGGGAAGAGGCGCAAGACCGAAAACAAATGAGCTCCTAGTGGATTTGAACCAGCGACTCAGAACTAGTAGCCCACAGAGACGGTCGGAATATGACCAGTTAACTATTAATATGTGTTTGTACATCCCTCGGTTTAAATGGCTAATAAATGAAAAAAACACCGCAAGTTGCGACGTAAACGTGCCCTGGTCTCGGCTTCAATGGGAATCAAATTAGAAATTAAAGATGATGAGAACCAAAAACACTCAAAATACTCCAAACCAGAGTTAGGTCTGTACTACGTACTAAAAAAATTAATGGTCAGAAAAATATTTAAAGATCGGATACGACCATACAAAACTTAATTAACGCGGGCGAAGCCGCGGGCAAAATCTAGTACTATACTAAGGAATCAAACCAGCCATCAAAAAAATTACTTTGTTTGGAAACGCAGCCAATTTGAATATAGATTCACCTTTCCTAGCCGCCCAAACATTTCGTCCAATAATTAGGTCACTTTACTATACCCATAATCGATGCCTAAAAATATTAATTTCAATAATCGCCAAGTCAGCTCCACTTCCGGTGTCAACGACTTTACCGGAAACAGTATTTTATTCCCGGATTATGGCCCTTTTTGAGATTTTATTCGCACCGAGACGGACGCCGTGAATGGGTTACCAATGGTATTGTGTCACCTGACATGAATTCGCTTTATTATCGGTGTTTTTAAATCATATGAAGCTATGGTTTTGTTTTCTTATGGTGGAAACATATAGCAGCAATAGCCCTCGTCCACCAATACAAACAATATCTGTTTGAAATCCATGCAATCTTCATAACAAAAACCGGTCAAGTGCGAGTCAGACTCGCATACCTAGAGTTCCGTGATTCAACAGTTTTGGGAATTTCGTCATTTTGTTTTCGTAAATTTCTCAACAGCTATATTTTTCCTGATTACCCTTTGATTTACCATGATCTTTTTCATATTTTTCGGTCCACCAGTTTTAGAGACAAGGGGGGACATACATTTTTTTGTGGTTTTTCAAAAATTTCACGATATAGACGGCAAGTATAGCTTGTATTCTTCGTGCTCGCACCGCCCGCGCGGTTGGAGGGTTGGGGCGGACGAGGGAGCTAGGCCTCGGAGGAGGTGCGGGCAGAATGGCGGGAGGGTGGGCGAGCGCGACGCGTGCGACGGACCGCCAGTCGCCGGAGGGCCGGAGGTCACTCGCCACGGCTGCTTGTGTATTAGGAACTTGTCGCATTTTGTAGAACGCACACGACATCACGATCCGAAGATGAGCAAACCGATTGGAAGACAGGCAAAAGAAATTGTGTATAAGGTATACAACTTCTTTAAAGAGCATAAAAAAGATAAATCAACGCAGGAATACCAGAATGATGTCAATTTAGCAAAAATTGTGTCTGAAGCAAAGATGTATGATGTAGAATTAAACATTGATTACCTATTTTGCTAAAACGCATATTATTATTTATTAATATCATCACTTCATACCCACCTAAAGTAGCTAAAAAACTATCTTATACAGTACAAAATACTTCGTAATAAATCTAAAGATATTTATATTAAGGGTCAATTCCGTAAAACGGGTGTTGGCGTAGTCTACTTAACATGAATAGATTTTAACATAATTCTAGGGTTATTCATAAAAAAATTAATCTCAAGATATATCTCGATAGCAAATCCCTACCTGTATAGCCATGCGCTCGGCCGTGCACATAAACGGCGTGCTTCCTCGTCCGCCCCAACCCTCCAACCGCGCGGGCGGTGCGAGCACGAAGAATACAAGCTAAATATAGCCATAGCCAAGCCAGAGAATATAAAGTATTACTACGTAAAGAAGCGACACTCACCTCCCCGCGCGAATTTAACGTCCCCCGCGGTCCCCCGCAAGTTAGTGGAAATCTGGAGTCAGGCAGAGCTCGATTACCACTCGTTTGCTGCGCGCGTGTTTTGTTACAAAGTTTTATCACGATGCTGATTTTTAATCAGTATGGTGCGTTATTGCAGTGTTTATGGATGCCTGGAACACTTTTTTTTCAAAAATTAGAATTGCGTGATCAAACCTTACAATTTCGTTCAGTAACGCATTTGGAACAATAAAATCAGTATTTATAACTTTCCATGTTTTGACAAGTTTTCATTTTTTTTCCAAAATTTATGTTTGAGTAGTTGTTAATTATATGATGATCATTTATGCATACGAAACTATATAGGTACTTACTAAGCTTAGGCATACTATATACAAGGTGTAACAGAAAGGTGTAACCATATTTGAAGAGCTTATTCAGTCAATGGTATAGAACAACTTTTACTATGGAGCCAACCCTGAAATCTCGAAAAAAAAATCTGCCCTTCCATACATTTCGGCCGAGCGACATTGCATTTTTCCATGAAACAGTAAAATTTTTTTTTCGACATACAAGTTTTGTTCCATAGTAAAAGTTGTTCTATACCATTGACTGAATAAGCTCTTCAAATATGGTTACACCTTTCTGTTACACGTTGTATATATATATATATATATATATATATACTGAGTTACCGCTGCTTTTTCATTACTTTAAAAGTAAATATATATATATATATATATATTTTTTTTTTTTTACTTTTAAAGTAACGAAAAAGCAGCGGTAACTCAGGGGTAGAACGCTGGCCTCTTAATCTTGAGATTAAGGTTCGATTAAGGCTCACCACCCATCACGTTGGGACGTAATATTTGCAGGTGAAACGCGGGTTTACCGAGTGTGGGTGGACTGTGACTTGCATTTCAAAGTTCACACTCGGAACACATCCGACACCCCCCGGGGCATTCAGGTCGTAACGATTTATATACATATATAAGTTTAAATAAAATTATTTGGCAAAACTCAAAACAAAGGTAGAACTAGTCTATATGGACAACTGTTTGTATGGGAGCTAAGCGAAATTCTTAACTTTTTTTCATATATTTTTTTAATACTGATTAATCCACGGGGAACCAGAAATTGGACTACGCTAAAATTTAGGAAGAGAATCACATAAGTTGCTGACTTATATTGTGTCCCTCTCGGGCGACGACGCTCACACGATTGCTGCCAGCCCTAGACTAGCTCACGCACACACACAAGCGTGTGCGGACAAGCCAGATGCGCGCGTGAGAGTGTAGGTAAATAACTTGAGCCTTGACTATGAAGTGACGGGGGTGTGGCCAAGTTATATATTTTTACAATCAGCTCTTTAACTCATAACCATATTATGGTATTTTTAGTATAATATATTTTATTTTTCTCTCTTTTGCTTTCTAAAATTTAAAATAAAAAAAATTGCGCCTTGGGCTAATTAATGCTATTTTTGTGCCAAATTTCTAGACTTTATCTTTAACGCCGCTAAAGCTATGAGGCTGTGACATACGGACGAACGGACGGACAATATAGTCTCACCACAAAGGTTTCTTTTTGTACCTTTTAGGTAAAATGTAACCCTAAAAACCGATTAGCATTTAGTAAGCTATGAAAATACAGAAAAAAATTGGAAAATAATTCTCATGTTTGCGCTGTATAAACGCATATTATCTATATATATTTATTACATTAATTACTGTGCTTATAAATTTTTCATTTATAGAAGGCATTTTAGCCTCTTTTATTCGGATAGAGGTGAACATTGACAACTGCTAAGACCCGAGGAGATGACGCTCATTAATCCATGGCAGAATGGTTGCTCTCTGGTGAAGAACGTGACCTGCGTCGATACACTCGTTGCTTCTCGTGTCCAGTCGACTGCTGTCTGTTGGGCGATGGATGGGGTTGCAATGTGTGGACATAGTATGATGTTCGAAACCTATTTAAACATATATAAAGCTATATATAGCATAAATACAGAGTTACGTATATATAAACATCGCGTCTACGGGATGCCTCAAGAGACACGAGGGCTGGAGTTTATCCTGGGCAACGTACAGCCTTACATCTAAAGAGGTAATGTCACCGTGTCTAAATTTCAAGTCAACTGGAAATGCCCTATAGGTTTTGATTCCTTTGCGAGTGTCAAAAGTTTGTATGAAATTGATTATGTAAACTGCAATAACTTTTTTTTGAGTCGAGTTAGAAGCCTGATTTTTTTTACAGCACCATGGGGCCGTACACTTCTGTAGGAGGTATGAGTTTCAACTTGATATCTCATACGGGGCCCGAGCAAAAGGTTCGTGACTATAGAATTAAAATATACACCAGGAAAACAAAAGTGATCCGTTTTTTCATTTAGAGATACGGATCCCTAAAAAGGACCTCCTAATTTCAATATTTACAAGACTACGACCCAAATGTCGCCGCATCATCTATAATGAATTCGGTTAATTCCCACCACGCGCAGAACCACTAAACGTTCCAAAAAGAGCAATATTACCATGATTGTCACGTCGGGTATGGCATTATGTCATGTTGCATCAAGCGCCCAATAGTTTTGTATTCGGCAGGTCTACTTCCTGGGCCAGGAGGGAGCAGGAAGCGAGGTGGTTGCACTTTGCGAACCACACTTTTGACGGCTTGAAAAGTTTTTGCTTCTAGTCCGATTTTCTTTATCAATAGATCTTTTTTGCTGTCGGCCTTCTGGCCTTTTTAGCTTTACCGTGAAGAGGGGGACAGACAGTACCCAACCTCTTTAAGAGGGAGACAGAGAGTACCCAACCTCTTTAAGAGGGGGACAGAGAGTACCCAACCTTTTTAAGAGGGGGACAGAAAGTAACCAACCTCTTTTCTAGTCCGTGTGATACAAAACACGCATTAAAAATGGATGCTTTGGGTAAAAAATATATGCAATACAAATCAAATCAGTTATACTATACTAACAAACACCCTTCGGGGCTCACGTGGATCACGTTTCTCCCGAAACCGTGGGAATTTCTTAAAAACCCTCCTTAGCAGATGTATGCGTCATACAAGGAACCTACAGTTTAAATTTCATGTTCCTAGGTCCAGCCGTTTGGTCTGGACGTTGATGGATCAGTCAGTCAGTCAGTCAGTGTGTTCTTTAATTTATGTATATGTCGCAGGGAAATTAGGAAATCACACGTCTAGAGATACCACGAAATCCCGTACGATGTCGAATATTCCAATCGATTCCCTCCTCTTTGACGTTGAATGCATGGGATAGCTTCATACTAATTTTTGACTATTGTGTTTAAGGGGATCCGATTCCTATACAAAAGTTCAGGCCTTTTCCTGAGTTAACCATATGGTTATATGTACTGAAAATTATGTCAATAATCTTAGTAACGCCACAATAAGTCGCGAATTAATAAAATATATTTTTAAAAATTACCTTTCAAGCACATTTTAGTAATGATATTTCGTCAAATTCTGACATTGTAGTGGTGCGCACTACGCAGTAACATACAAGCATGTGTGAGTACCTTTTTTACGTATGTGTATATTATGCAACGCTGCCAGATGTACGGACGACTGCGGCGTTGCCGCTCCGAATTCTTATTATAATTTCTTCGAAACTGCTAATGCATGCTTTTTTGATTCTAACTAGTGTTGCCATTGTACCAAATGTACCGTAATTTCGGTATGTAATACTAAAATTTTATCTCTTGAAGTCTAAACATTTTCAAGTTATATCTATCATGAATCATGCATGACAGTAAATACGAAATAAAGAAACAGGTCCTGATTTCAAAATATATACATATTATATGCTTTGCTTCGCTGATGTGATGTAGTTAAAATACGGAAAAAGGAAAATTGTGTACTATGTATTTTAAACATTGATGACAAAGAAATGGAAGAAATGAGATTTTAAAATATATATATTTTTTTATTTTCCTTCACTGGCGAGAAACAACCAGGATATCGAAACTGCAGCCAAGGAGAGAAAAAAATTCGCCATTATTCTAGCAGATGGCGCTTTCAAAATGAACAAAAAGCACAGCTATTATTACCAGCGGGCCTATTGTGTATCTCTAGTTGCCTTCTGGACTGGGTGTCTATCATCAAAAACATAGATATACTATCGAATTCCGATTTCCTAAGGATATGTTCGCACTTGAAGTGACGACACAGTTCGTAAATAGTTCAATACCCACTAAAGGCAATTTTTAAATTTCAGTTTTTAGCTATGTTTTTGATGATAGGCACCTCGTGCAGTTGGCAACTAAAGATACACAATAGGGGGGCAGGTTTGTGAAATTATTGTTATTTATCACATTTTAGTACTTTTAATATGGGGACAGTGGCGTAGCTCAGGCAGTAAAATGCTGGAGTCTCAATCTCCATACAATCGTAACAGACGTAACAATCGTCGGTGAAATGAGGGTGTACATGTGTGGACTATGACTTTCACCGCACAGTCCACACTAGGAAAATACCTCTGACACCCCCGCGGGGATTCAAGTTGTGACGATATATACAAGGTGACTTTTTGATCATCGTCCAAATTCATGCTGGAGGCTTGATAAGTGATCAGTATCTTGGATCAGTAAAAAATTTTGTGAAATTCGTATAATGAAATTTCGGCTTCCCATATAAATTCAGTTCCAGTCCCGAGTGAATCACTATGGGGAGTTGAAATTTCATTTTACGAATTTTACCAAAATTGTTATTGATGCATGATACCGATCACTTACCAAGCCACCAGTATGAATTTGGACGATGATCAAAAAGTCACCTTGTATACTGTAGGGACAATCCTGAAATCGCAAAATAAACATATTTTTATAGATAAGTTAATTTAGCTACAACTATCAAAAACCACTAAACTTACACCATGACACATTATTATTTCTTACTTCCTTACGTTATGAACTTATGATTCTCTACTTTCTTCAGTACTTTCACAATTTTATTTTATTGCAGGTCTAGGGACAGCTCAAAGTGACAAAAATGGCGAAGTGTTATTTTGTGTGCTTCATAACACCGCTGCAACCCATCACTGTGTGTGGTGGAAGTTGACAGGGATGAAGACTTTATACAAGGAATGATACAAAAATTGGTATCGTTTTACAAGGAATGCGTATTACCAGAAATAATACTAATGAAAGTAACAAAAAATGCAAGTGTCACGATCTTGTAAATAAATAAATCTTATAATTGGTCTTTTTTATTTCATTATAAAAACTTCTCATTATATTTTCATAATAAAATTTCATTCATAGCAAAATAATACAAATTAAAACACAAAAAGAATTTATGATAGGTGATCGAAACTAGATACCATAAATTGCGAAGCAAGCATACGCTACAATGTACCACGCGGTGTCTTGTTGAGGTGAACGAAATTTGCTATATTTTCATACATAGCAAAATAATACAAATTTAAAACACAAAAAGAATTGATGATAGGGGATCGAACCTAGATACCATGAATTGCGAAGTAAGTATACGCTACAATGCGCCACGCGATGTCTTATTGAGGTGAATGAAATTTGCTATTACTAATTACCTGTAGTGACAATTTACATGTGTGGGTAAGATTTCTTGTATACACAGAGATCGGTACAATTAAAACTTGTAGGCCAATTTATGTAAAAGTTGAATGATTTATCGATTGTGTAATGATTAGAACTTATCACATATGCTTGTATTGGATCGCGAAGTGAGGTTCTGTTTGTTTATATTACAAAGTAAGATCATTAAAAAATTCAATATCAATATTGGCAAAACAGCGCCATCTCACGAGGATGTGGTGCCTAGCTGCTCGAATCGTTCCCCCTTAATATGTTAAATAAGTACTAGTTTTAAGTTAATAGTTATTAATGTGCCTAGATGTTGCTTTCCTATGTATTATTTTTGTCCCCAAATAAATTTCTTTCTTTCTTTCTTACTGAAAAAATCTAGTGAAATGTTGTTTCACTAAACTAAAAAAAAACGGCCAAGTGCGTGTCGGGCCACGCGCAGTGTAGGGTTCCGTAGTTGCCCTGCACAATATGCGGACTTCTTCTGTACATTTTACAAGTTTGTCGACTAATACAGATCGCGCCAAATTTCTAGTACTCTCGGAAGTTGCTCTTCCCAAGAAAGGCCCATACATTTTGTTCCTGCTGATGCGAATCGCCCCGCGTTTAGAGGGGACTAAGAGTTTGGCGCGATCTGTACTCGTTAACTTGTAAAGCCTACTTAGCTGTGATAGTTTTCCTTTTACTGCCGTGATTTTTTCACGTCTCCAAATACAACCGTTTCGCTGGCAGGGGGGCGGGGACACTTGACTCTAACAAAAATTAACACCTAAGCTTAATATTTCGCAAACGGAACCCTGGATCGAAAAATGGTCTTCCCACACCCCCAATATTTTTAAATTACCTATCCAACGACAACCTACACAAGGGGATAGACGAGAAAAAAAATCATCCCCACTTTACGTGTAGGGGAGGTACCCGAAAAAAAAATCTTTTTCAAAATTTTACTGTACCACTGTACCTCAATTTTACTGTGCCTGGACAACGGGCGGTGCTTGAGTCTGCATCTTGAATAGCATGATAAGAGTTTTTGCGGAATATTGCAAATTAAACTGCATAAGTTCATACTTGGGAAAAATTGTTATACAGACTTGATTTTAGTCGCAAGAAAACCGAAAACCAGGAGATAATTGTATCGATTCGGCGCAACACGACTTTACTTATTTGACAGGACTAAACTTATTTTGAGCGTTCTGTCTTTTTCTTTCTGTATCGAAAAGACAAAGACAGAACGCTCAAATAAGGTTAGAACTGTCAAATTAGTTAAGTTGTGTTGCGCCGAATCGATACCATTACTCTTCTATACAAACTTATCCTGAAATCGCGAAAAGAAATCCGTCAGCTGTTCCATACTTTACATACTTCTATGGAACAGTAAATTATTTTCACGATTTCTGTGTTTTCTCATAAGTTCGTACAAATAACTTTGACTTCGGAGAAATCTATCTCCACAGTTGCTAAAAATACAGCCAAGTGTAGATAGATACTAACTAATATAACTGAAACGACTTCGTCAAAGACCGTTTTAAGATAAATGAACTTCGTTGTTGATTTAGTTACCGAAGCCTATTCAGTCACGCACATATTCGCACTACCTTATCTAACTCATTCCCGAATCCTTCTCCCCTCCCTACACCTGCAAGTCCCGGTCCAATATTAACTATGCACCATGCACTCACTCAATTAGGGTCATCCAAAGCACGTGACTATGGTCGCGGGACGTGACGCGAAGACAAATAACAGCAGTGGTGTGGTCGCAGCGTCAGACCGGAAGAGACTGGGAAAATGGCGAGATATTACACTTTGAGGAAAGTTGAAGTGAGTTTTCCTTTAAGTTTTAATTGTTGGTCTGTTGTAAATTTTTTATTGAGTTTGTTGTTTTGAAATGTTTATTAAGGCTTCGTTTGTAAGGGAAATAGTCTCAATAAGGTGTCTGTATGAGATGAATTCCTAAGCGAGGCATAATTTTCGGCATGTAATTGGATTATATAAGTTATAATGTAATTAATGAAGTAATTCATGAATCACCGTATAGCTATAACACGAGTTATGTGTGTCGGTTACCCGATGAAGCATATAATTTTAAATTGGTACGATTTATACCGTTTAATACTCAAGGTATAGTTGTGTTTACTTTGCTTGGTTTTTAGTTTAGGTCATATTCAGATAATTTTTTCCATGTTATTTAAATTTTTAGTAAAATTAAATAAATACTTAAATATTTAAAATACACCAAACGCGCTTAAAAGGTAAAAAAAAAATACTGAGTTTACAACAAAATGTATGGAGAATGTCACAAGATATCACAAATATTTAAATACGTCATAAATTTCCAGTTGACAATGACGAACAATTCCTTCCTCAGGTGACAATATTGCAAATCATATCCGATGCCATCAAAACGGCTATCACCGACGAATTCGTAATCGCCCAAAAGGCAAATGGCCATAGAATAACAATGAAAGTTCCATAATTCTCACCACGAGCAAGTTTGAAGTTTTGAATGCGCAAGCGCATTGGAGTCGGAAGTGTTCGTCACACGTCCGGACGTTTCCGGTGAGATTCGGCAATATGGCCTAACTTTTTATGAAATTCAAACATAAACATCAAAGACGAGGTACATTATTGCTGAGAGGAATAATATAGAATAAAGATATATAACAATAAATATATCAATAATAAAGATCAATAACAAGGCAAAATAATATTTTGCCTTGCATAATAATAACATATTTTATACTCGTATAATAAATCGATGTAATTCGAGGGAGAGTAAGAGGACAGCTCACAGGCAAAAAACCAGGAGGCCCACCATACCTGGGACCGATGGATGGCGGTATATATATCCATCCCTAATAGCCGGGCCTTATATGGCACAGACTGGTGACGGAAAGCGGCGTCACTGGTGCGAGGGTTCCGGCACCGCGCTCACCAACCCGCTTGCCCAGCGTGTGTGAGTATGGGCAGTTCTTCCAAGATGACCGCCGAAAGTGGCAAAGTCCTGGAAAGGCTTATGTCCAGCAGTGGACGAACTAGGCTGATGGATGGATGATATAATAAATAGTAGTTTTTATTAAACACGTCACTGCCTCTGAAAAATACTTTTTGGTGTATTATACCCCGGGAGTTGTTATTTATCTTTCATGAAGGTTATTATTATGAAAGATTATTATTTGTTTGCTAAGAGAATCACATATAAACAATAACTCCACAATGTGAGGCCTTCGTATGTAACATCTTTCATTATTTGAGATCAATAACCCTTTTCGGAACGGAAGCGAAGGCTGTACGGAAGTGGAAGGCACTCTTGCGCATATTTTTTGTTTTATTTTCGTCACAGGATTTAAGTAGTTCGTTGACTTTTCGTCTATTGTCGATTTGCCCATTATTGTCTGAGAGATAGAGGTTTTTGGAACGTGTACAGAAGTTATAATGAGCAGGAAATGTTTGGTTTTCAAAGTCCTAAAGAAATAGGAAGTGTATTGTTATAATGTATTGTATATCGCAATTACGTTTTCTAGTAATGTATTTTCATGTAATGTTGGTACTTACTTTTATTCAAATTCTAGTGATTCAGTATTGAGTGATCCTAAATCCTTTTATTTACAGGGAAAGTGCAGACCTAGAGGTCCGTTTCTTCGCTTCAGAGATAAACTCAAGCCTCATCTCACTGCTTGTGACGTTCCAACAAATGAATGGGAAGAGATCAACTACCTATAATACGCCGATACCAAGCACCTTCTTAAAAAGACCTTCCCAAGCCTTCCTATACGTACACCTATAATTCTTCAAGTCTGTTGCACGGTGCACCCTGTAGGGACAGGACCTTCAAAACGAAATTTGGATTTGCAAGCCATCTTCGCTCTCATGTCCGAAGCTAACACGGTTCGCTTTTGATGGATACGTCAAGAAAGAAATCACCATTCGTGATATATTTCTAGACAATTCTTTATACATTTATTCAGAAATCTCTATCTGTAAAAAAGTGGCAGCCGACGCCTGGAAAGCGTTCAGTGGGTAGACTGATGGCCCGATAGCGAGACGATATCGTGAGGGTTGTTGGTGAGCAATCGATGAGGCTGGCGAGGGACCGTTGAAAATTGCGTGGAGAAGAAGAGGCTCATGCTCAACAGGGGTGGATATGGGCTGATGATGATGATAAAAAGAATACCCTAACTGGCTGAATGACTTATCTATCAACGCATGGACCTAATAACATGTAGCTTGTATGACATAGACAATATAGACATACGCTAAGAAGAGATTTTAAGAATAACCCACGGGATCGGAAGAAAGGGAACCCACGCGAGCAACACTGCGGGGTGTCTGATAGTGTTATATAAAATATGCAAATATTCGGCTCAATTATTTAGATCAAAACGGCTATACAGGGTGTTTGGAACATCGATGTTAATATTTTGAGAAATGATAAAGCAAGTGATTTTGAACATTTCTGACTAAATTTACTATTATGCAAAGTTTTTTTGTTTTTGAGATATAGAAGTTTATCAGTTTTGTCTTCTTAAAATGAGGTAATTTCATTAAAGAAATAATAAAACACTTTTTATGGTTGACAATAATTATTTCGGTTTTTACTCAAATTTAATTAAGAAATCTGTTTCTTCGTACCATACTAAGTTTTATGTTTTATTTTCACTTCTTTTTGAACAAATTTACCTAGTTTTTTTGTTTAATGACAGAATATTTAGAAATAATTGAAAATAAAAATGTTTAGCTATAAATAGTGTTTTATTGTAATTTTAAGTGGACAAAACTGAAAAATGTCTATATCTCTGAAACTACAAAACTTTGCATAATAGTAAATTCAGAAAAAAAAATTCAAAATCGCTCCTTTTTACATCCCTGAAAATATTTACATCGATGTCCCAAACACCTTGTACACTCACGTATTATTTCTGTTGACTAAAAACGACACTCGCCTTAAAAATTACATAGTAAATTGTTTTGTAGAAACATGAAAATTATAACATGTGAATACATGTCAACTATAGTAATATGTGAGTTTATAGCAGTTTATTGTAGTACATCTAGGTCAACTTTTCTACATCCTTGATTATCCTTATGGATAGACAAAAGTAAATTATTATGTACATGTAAGTTCTATTTCAAAGGTATCATAAACCCTTTTTATTATTTTTCCTTGCTGAAAAATATTTGTCGCCAACGTGATAACCGTTGGGGCCGTAAGGCATTGGAATGGAGACCTCTTACAGCAAAGCGCAGCGTAGGCCGCCCTCGTGCCCGCTGGACTGACGATCTGAAGGACGTTGCGGGTGGCGGCTGGATGAGGATGACTGAGGACCGCCAAGAGTGGCGTAATATTGGGGAGGCCTATGTCCAGCAGTGGACGAATACGGGCTGATGGATGGATGGATGGATGGCTGAAAGTTTCGTACGACAGTGAAATATTTCAATAAATAGCAATAAAATAACATAAAGATCTAGTTACTAATCTACATCACGATCAGATCATCTGTCGTGAATATAATACTGATCATTATTCTGGTGAATGGTCCGTTTGTTCAGATTGCGCGGGCGCAAATTACGTCATCAGGTTTGACCATCGCGACCTTAGCTGTGTCTTAGCGCCATATTAGGTTGTAATGTGAGGTCCTTGATTCAAAATAAGGTACTAAATCAAAGCAAAAACACGCACATGTTTGAACATGAAAACAGAGACCTTGAACGAAAAGTTTTGCGACCATGATAAAACAAACTGCCATTTCTAACGATCTAAAAATATTTTAGTCACAATATCACAATATCGACAGCTGAACGTTTATTTAAATATTCAGGAACTCTTTAAGTCGTATCAATAGGCCTTGGGAATAGAAATGGCCTTTTACTTACAAACAATTATACCATTAAAAATGTGTTTATTGTCGATCGCTCCAATTCCATTCTGTGACGATTGGTCTATGCTGACAGTACAGCAAGAGTGGGCGGCCATTTCTATTCCCAAAGTTTATTGACAGGGTAATCCATCCATCCTTTAGCCTAGTTCGTCCACTGCTGGACATAAGCCTTTCCAGGACTTTGCCACTCCCGGCGGTCATCCTGGAAGAATTGCCCATACTCACACACGCTGGGCAGGCGGGTTGATTAGCGCGGTGCCGGAACCCTCACTCCAGTGACGCCGCTGCCCATCACCAGTCTGTTCCATATAAGGCCCGGCTATTAGGGATGGATATACCGCCATCCATCGGTCCCAGGCATGGTGGGCCTCCTGGTTTTTTGCCTGTGAGCTGTCCTCTTACTCTCCCCCGAATTAGTTCGAAGGGGTCTCCAAGTTAGATGGTGGTACCTCCACAGTCGAGCCCGGCATCAGCTCTGCCACCTGTAATAGGGTAATATTAGTGAAAATTGGAAACGTGAAAATCTAAAAACAAATGTTGGATATTGAGAAAAACACGAAAATATTTAAGGTAACGTTGACTTACTTGGTTAACTTGAAAACACATTGGCGAATCGAGGACAATAGACCCTCCCTGAGCACCAAGCTACGAGTTAGTACATTAAGAAGTTTCACCCATCAAGCAGACTTCCTCAGGAATAATGTCAAAACTTTAGCCCTTAAGTATTCTTATTTGCACAAAAACAAAGTAACAAATCCGAGTCATTGCGCAATTGCCAGCAATCTGAAAACAAACAGACAAGAACAAGAGAAAGTTCACCCAAATCGGGCCAGTAATTGTCAGAAGTACAATTTATTGCTGACCATTGTCACTCCGTAGTTACTTACCGTTTTGTCAAAGCCTATCTAGATCTAAGTGGTCCATTGAAACACAGTAGCCGACCAAAAAAGGATACTAAATACATCGTGTTTTATTTAAATTTGGAACGAGATACACGCACGTGTCTATTCTTTCTTAATTGTGGTGGTGTTGCCCGTTTTTGGGCATCGGGAGTCGAAATCGCCAAAAATGGCTGGCTCTTAGTCATCCGCCCACGCGGTATACGCTTTGATTTGAGCACCTGAGCAATTTCAGATGGTAGTCAATTGCTTTAGAGATAGAAGGCACAAGTGTCTTTTAACATCAAGTGGATTATTCTGGTTTTGATACACGATAGCGATTGTATTAATGAGGTAGTTTGTAGACAGTTTGAGATAAAATCGAAACAAGAGATCTGATCAAGTGTTGAATTGATCAACACTGACTATTTATGGGTTCGACATTGTGATGGATGTCTGCGTGCTGTTAGATTATTTAAATGTCATAATATAACTGTTTTTATAGAAAAACGTGTTTGTAGAAAAATTACTTAAGATTTATTCTATTTTTATTCATCTGAAACATTATTTAAATTTAAATAGTTATCTTCTTACAAGCGATGACAATTCAATATTACTGATTTACTAACTAGTATATATAGGGTTATTTAAACATTTCAACAAAGATATCTATCACTTTCTACGATTAAAATAAAAAACTTTACTAATAAGTTTTCTTACGGCTCTTTCAGAGCTTTTTGTTTTATTGTGTACCATTCTTCATGCTATTGCAAAATCAACCTTGCTATTTGATAATAGGATCCATTCCAATTGTCCGCTTTTTCCAGTAAGTTTGAATCCTAAATGGATTAGGCTGTATAACACGATTTTGCCTTCGCCGGGCAATCTTTCAGGCTGTATTTTAACTGAATTGTAAGCTCGCTTTCAGTCTAACAGTGTTGTACGTACTTTATTTGATAGGGTTATATTGTTCCACTTACTTTGATTGATATAAATTCTCGAGTTTCATGTAACCCGTGTAAATAAAATTGGTCTCGCTCGATTCATGCAGATTTGCTTCTACCTCGAGAACCACTCAACGGATTTAGATGTGGTTTTCTTTATTATCATCGTAGTGACCCTCTTCAACATATTGGCTACAGGGGTATTACTTAAATAACCACCAAAACGAAAACTGTTGATAATCGTCTTTATCTTTCATTGATTTAAAGACACAACCGCGCGAGCGAAGACGCAGGCAAAACCTAGTTAATTAAAAATTTCAGTATTCAGCAACTCCACTCTCCATTATAAGAGAAGAGAGGAAGTTACACAACGTGTAACAGAAAGGTGAAACCATATTTGAAGAGCTTATTCAGTCAATGGTATAGAACAACTTTTACTATGAAGCCAACCGTGAAATCTCGAAAAAAAATCTGCCCTTCCATACATTTCGGCCGAGTGGCATTACATTTTTCTATGAAACAGTAAATTTTTTTTTCGATATACAGGCTTTGTTCCTAATAAGCTCTTCAAATATGGTTAAACCTTTCTGTTACACGTTGTATATGAAGTTACCTGCAGTTTCAAGGAAGTTGCTTCAGAAGGAGCTACACAAGAAGGGCATTTTGAATGCGCCAGGAGAGCTCATCATGCCTGGATCAATGATGAAGTTTCCTCGACAGACGGAAATTACGAAATTCGGTCTAAAAACTACGAAAAATATTTTTTTTGTTATATCTATATACCTATTCTTTGGAATGCATGGTCGTAGATAATGCATTAAATTTTCTAAAATTCTTTTTGACATTCCATTTTTGCCAAATTTATTATCAGCATACTCGTAGGAACGAAAAACTACATATACGATCAAGTTTTGATTTGTCGCACTTTTCATGCGCGCAATTTTTTAGGTATATCCATCTCTTTTTCGTTCTGGGCTTTAAATGCCAATTTCCTTGAATGTAACTGAGGATAAGACAATGAGAAGCATTTATTTGGAGGAAGCTTTTAGATATATTAAGCGCGCAACGTGGCAGATTGTGCCGAACTTACCCCCGGTTTCTGAAAGGCCAATCAAAGTTAACAGTAGATTAAAAAAACTTTAACCGCAAATAACGGTGAAAATAAAGCATATATGAAGTCTGAATAGTGATGAATCAATAATTAACTTAGTTAATTTTTGATTTCAATGTAAAATTCCCACTTTTTCTGACTTAATCCGCAGATAATTATTTTTTAATCTACTGTTAACATTGATTGGCCTTTCAGAAGCCGGGGGTTAGAGTTACAGCCCGCATTTAAATACACAAAGAATCCGAGATAAGCACAGAAAATCAAACACTAGTATAAAAAAATTAAATTCACGTTTTTCAAATGTTGATAAAGCAAGCAAAGTTAAGTTGAAGTTGAAGTGCTGAGCCCCGCGGTCAGGGCCCTCAGAGAGCTGTGAACGCCCGCTCCGAACGTGTGAGGAGTATACAGGTGAATTTTTGAGACGGGACAGTAAGGGCAGGTACCTTAACCGTTATAGTAACAGGAAAACGCTTTTAGGAGACTATCCATAAATTTTCAAGATATTCTGAACTGCATTTACAGATTTTGGGAAAAATGTACAGTCAGCAGGAAAATGGTCATTTTAGACAAAAACATTTTTGATGCCAATCGATCCTGTTTCTCATAAGGATCAAAAGTCTCTACTAGACCGACTGAGGTTTGAGTACTAGAAATGTCAGAAATCGCAAAAAACTTTTTACCTGCCCTTACTGTCCCGTCTCAAAAATTCAACCTATATACGCACGGTGACATGGCTTGGTGTTTGGGGCCAACGAAGGGGCAGGTGTGCCGATACCGTACCCGTCATTTCAGTATCTGAAACGCGTTCGCGACTTTAGGTCCTAGAGAACACCTTGCGACTGACGAACTGTTTCACAGTTTACACTTGGAACACCCCTGATGCCCTCTCGGGGTTTCATGTCGTGACGATATATTTATTATTATTATATTATTAATTTTGTTATTAGCACGGGTGTTTAACCAAACAAAGGTGCAAACAATCCATGTGCCACTTCCGATAATACTTTCAAAGCAATTTCCCGCCATCCGTGAAGAGAGACCACCCACACTAGTATAGCTAACGTGACTAGGTAATGCTTCATCACTTAGCACGTATCAGTTCGTCACGATGCGCGATGACAGTTTTTTTGAAGTGAAAACTTCTTTAGGCACGTTGAGTTTCCCCTTTCGTAGGGGAAAATTTAACGGGTTCGCGTCACCGACATGCCCACCAAGTGTCATTACACCACTTTAGGGGTAGCTTATCTATGATCTGTTGTTATGAAACTTCAGACAGTAAAGTTTTCACTTCTGTCGACACTCCACATGGCATGTTTTTTTTACGCACGCAAAAAGCATTAAAAACCAGCCACGTGCGAGTCGGATGAGCAGACGAAGGGTTGCGAACAAATTATGGGTATGGAACTTTGAAAATGTTTGCGTAGGTAAATAACAACAATATAGATGCCATAGCAATAGCAAGGTGACAAAAACAAGGCGCTAAAACGGCAGCGCCTGCAAACAATTCGGCACCCTCTGAGTGCGGAACCCTAATCTTTGTTATTTGTTGTTTTACTAACGTAAAAATATTAATTTAAAAAGTTTCAACGTACGTACGTAATAACCTGGCCACCCACGCAGATACTAGGTAGTCTAGCTACCTATCAGCGCGACAGATCGCTTAGCACTTCCGGCGCGTGCGCACGTACCGTGCTCTGCTACATACTATGTATAGATCTACATTAGGGAAATACCGGCACAGGGTAACATTCTACATACATTCATCTGTGTATATTTAACCCTGGTATAAATGCGTTTTGTTTCGTGCACAATAAATATTTTAATTAAATATTAATTCTGATTAAAAATAATAATAAGAGCAACATTTCACACTCGTAAAATTTTCATAAATAAAGTAACATAAAATTATAATCGTCTTTATTTTTTGTGTTTTATTATAAAATGAATTTATATATAAGGTGAATATGTGAACATCGTCCAAATTCATAATTGAGCCTTGGTATTGGTTATTGGTTATTAGTTCATGATCAGCATCATGAAAATAACGATTTTTGTAAAATTCATAAAATGAAATTTTGACTCCCTATTAATAGTAATTCACTCAGGACTGGGAATGAATTACTATGGGAAGTCGAAATTTTATGATACGAATTTCACAAAAATTATTATCAATTAATGAAACTGATCAATTACCAAGCTTCCAGTATGAATTTGGACGATGATCAAAAAGTCACCTTACATAAGTTTTAAATAAATATACCATTGAATTAATTATTAGTGAGATATATTTCGGCCTATTCGGACCTGCCTAAATTACAATGAAATGTAGGAAAAAATAACAGATAAGCAAAAACATAAAATATACGCAAAAAAATAACAGATAAGCAAAAAATAACAGATAAGCAAAAAATAACAGATAAGCAAAAAAATAACAGATAAGTAAAAAATTACAGATGAGCAAAAAAAAAGTATTTACTTCTCAATCATTTACAATATACTATGAATTAAGTTTAATTTTGCGTAATGATGTACTGGTACCCAAGCTAAAACTATCTAGCAAAACAAACCATGTCTAAATCGGCCTTGTGATTGATAGGAAATTTACAAAAAGAGATATAAAATTTAAAATGGTGGAGGTTTTTTTGGCTAGTTTTCTTGGTAAACAAAATACATTGTCATAACATGAATCCCCGTCAGCGCAAATCCAACACTCGTACACTCACGATTCACCGACATAATTACGTCCCAGCGTAATGGGTAATGAGCTCTATCAATCGGAAAGACCCACAGTGCGAGAGGGATGGATTCTCGAAGAAAGTCAAAATTATGACTATTTTTCACCAATTTTATTATTAAAAAAACTATAGGTTGTATGAAATATTTGTAAATTTCAGAGTTTCATAAAGGTTATACAGACTTTAATATTATTCAAATTATTATTATGTACATATACAAGACGTAACAAAAAGGTGTAACTACTCGTATATTTGAAGAGCTTATTCAGTCAATGGTATAGAACAACTTTTAATATGGAGCAAACATTGAAATCTCAAAAATAAAATCTGCCCTTTCATACATTTCAGCCGAGCGGCATTGCATTTTCTATAAAAAAAAAATTTTTTTTTTCTAGATACAGAGTTTGTTCAATAGTAAAAGTTATTCTATACCATTGACTGAATAAGCTCATCAAATATGGATACACCTTTCTGTTACACGTTGGATACAGAGTGTTTGGTTATTCGACCTATTCCTTTAAAGGGGGGTATACTAGGGATCATTTCCAACAAACAATGCCTATCAACTAGGGGTCGAAAATGATATTTTTTTTTTCAAGTAAAACACTTCGATATTTCAAAAATTACGAAATAAAAAAGGTTTTCTTTCCACTTAAGACCTTTTAATTCTGAGATTATGGGAATTCTGGGCACGTATTTTTTGTATAAATGGTCACTTATTATCATTGATCAGAAATATAATAAATAAGTGCTGAGAGAGGAATAGTTATTTTTAAATTATTTATTTTTGGTTATTAGTCTGAAAGTTTGAAAAATAATATAAAAACCTTCGTAACTCGGAGACCATTCATTTTCCCACCTAGTTGATAGGACTTAATTCGTTGGAAATGATCTCTAGTATAACCCCTTTCAAGGAATAGGTCGAATTACCAAGCACCTTGTATATTAGCCGTATATATTAAATATTTTAATATGTACAATTAATCATAAACATCGGCATGAAAACTTTTATCAGAGCCATTTTTGGTTTTTCATTTCTCAATATTGGAATGGACTTCTGAAGATTCTGTTTCGATACGAGTGAGCATTATATTTTTGGAAGAAGCACTATTTTAAAGCTCTCATACTATGGGTTTGATGTTGCCACAGTCAGATGGTTTGATAGTTATTTGAGTGATAGACAACAGCAAGTGATATTGCAAAGACGTGATGGTAGCAGTCTTAGATCTCAAATTACTTCTATGGACCGTGGAGTTCCTCAGGGATCTATTCTTGGACCTCTTCTTTTTATATTGTATAGTGGTGACATCGTGAGTAATATATTAAACTGTCAATATCATATGTATGCTGATGACCTCCAGATATACATACACTGTACTCCCGCTAATGTAGATGATGCTGTAACAAAATTAAACGAAGATTTGGAACGTATTTCTTTGTGGTCTAACAAAAATTCTCTAGCTCTTAATCCTTCTAAATCAAAATTTATGGTCCTCGGTAGTCGTCATCAAATCAAAAGCATATCTTCAGCTAATCCTACAGTTACTATCATGAACGAGTCAGTAGAAAGAGTGCATGAAGCTAGAAATTTGGGGGTTATTATCGACGAAGAACTACGCTTTGAAACTCACGTTGCTGAGCTAGCAAGAAACTGTTTTTACCGCCTTAGTGTTGTCTATCGTATACGTGACTTTCTCAAAGAAGAATTACGAGTTAGGCTTTGTGAGGCGCTCATCCTGTCAAAACTTAACTACTGCATTGCCGTTTTCGGCCCTTGTCTCTATGCCAAGACGATGCGCCTCATCCAGCGGGTTCAAAATGCCTGTGCTCGTTTTTGCTTTCATATACCTCCACGATCCCACGTAACTCCATTCCTTAACAACGCCAACATACTTAATATGAAAGGTAGACTGCAGTATCATCTCGCCTGCCTTCTGTTTGGAGTTGTTAAAACAGGTTCTCCAAAGTACTTATTTGACAAATTGAAATGGTCTGCCTCTTCATACAGTATGCGTAGTACTAGGGTAGGTTCTATTTTGTGTCCGTCACATAAATCTGCTGCATTCAGAGGTAGCTTTAGATATTCGGCGTCCAAGTGTTGGAATAATATTCCACCCCCTTTACGTACTTTGAAGTATAAGAACAACTTTAAATTAAAATTTAAAAAATATCTTCTCTCTTTGCAATGATAATCGCCAACCTAAAGTTTCAGACAGAAAACTCACGTTTCTTTCTTTATACACATCGTCTTTATAAATTAATTCCTTTCAATTACAAGATAAACAATATCATTCAATAATAATATTTTCAATTATTTCTATTTGTTTTAAGCCAAAATTTTGCCTTTTTATTTATCCACTCACAATACTTTATATTTTAAATAGTTTATACTATGTGAATATTTATTTTTAATTATATATACGACATAAATAAATATTTATATTTATATACGTACTTCTATTTTATTCGGATGCCGTGTACTGTTTCTGTGCTTGATATATAACTGCAGGCCCTAGCAGAATAACAGCGTTGCGGGATGTTACTGGTAACACCCGTAGCATATGCTGAGTTGGGGTCCTTTTTATTGCCACGACACATGACGTTCCATGTTTATATGTATCAGTGTGGTATTTGTCAATTTTATTTTTAGTTAAAAAGTTGTATTTATAATGTGTTTTGTTTCGTGTGTGTTGTGGCATTTAAATAAATGATTCTTTATCTTTATCTTTATCTTATTTATAAGCCTACCGAAAGCTCGCAGACCGCACACAAATGTGTTGCTATGTTCAAATTCTAAAAAAACTATTGCTTAAATTGGGTATTATGAATATAATAACTGATAACACTGATAAGTAAAGCAACCACTTTTTTTTCTAGAATGGAATAGCCCGCGAGTATGTTGCACGCGACTTGAAGATTTCCGGTGTAGATCTAGCGGCGATTCCTTTGAGATTATGTTAATGGATTTATGTATTACCTATTAGTTGAACTTGTTATTGGGATATCACTGTAGTAAATTATTGCTATAATTGGGAATTTATTATGTTGTACAAGAGAATTGTTGTATAGTTTGTAGTCACTTCGGAAGATAAAGCTGGCAGAGAGAGCTCGAATCGCAACCATTTTTTTCATAATAATAGATAGGAGAGTAAAGACTATGTCGCTAATTAATTAAAAGTAAAGCTCATGAAAATTAAAGTCCTTTAAACAATTTAATGCACGGGTTTTTTCATGTTGTCTTCTTGTAAATTAATTTTGCTAAGCATTCTGCATCATTTTCCGAAGTCATTAATGATTTTCTATGTTTTTTTTCCGGAAGCCCAGTATAGTACCACCTCCACTTCGGATTTCAGCCCAATAAGACAAATCACGTTTCCAATACGCCTTAAAGTGACAATATAATAGAGTATTATAGAGTTTAGATATTTGTAAAGAATCCTTAAATATATAACTAAATATACCAGAGGGATTTATGTGCATAAGTCTCACAATTATATATTTTACATTGGAAACTGCTTAATGAAAATGGTTAGGAAAGTGTTACGTAGAAAAATTTATTTTATTTCTTTACATATACTCACGATTCTCTCCGGGATAGAAGAACTTAATGTATCAGTAGATTGATGGATGTAGAAGAGGCGAAAGAGGTGTGTTAGGATCGTAGCAGATGAAAATCTATATTCTCTGCCTACCCCTCTGGGAGACAGGCGTGTGTTTATTTATTTTTTAATTCAAGAAGTTTCAACTATTGCTTGATGCAATTGAACAAATTTTGTTATGAACGTTGTAACGTTTTGTTTTACAAAAAGAAAATCTAGAAAAGCGTCCGAATTTAGTGCGGCTCTTCTATTTCCGGTTGCATTCTGCCTTCCGGGAAATCAGGAGAGTGCAACAACATGGCGGCTCACATCTCAACACAAAACTGATTTACAAAGTTGTTGTTTTGGTTTCGGAGAAATTTACATTAATTACTTTTCACGTGTACGTTATCATGGAATATCACTGGAAATTTACATTGTAGTATAGAAACGCAGGAGAAAAGTAAATCTCAATTTGAAGAAATTAAGCTAGAGAAAATAAACAAAAATATATAAATTAGTTTCCATCACAGCAACTAGGTCATTATCTAAATATGAACGTGCTCATTTTAATAAACTTTTTAGCTTTTTTAGATTTGTAACTACTGTAAGTTGAATTCATAATTAATTATTTAAAAAGGATAGATTTACGTGAATTATCTCGCGATACACGACATGTTTCGAATTCCTCCCGAATTCGAAACATTATCAGGAGTACGGGACTCACCGTGTTTTGTTTTTATATTTTTGTCCCGTTGTGAGCACCGTACTCCTAATAATGTTTATAGCATATAGATTTATAATGACCGTGTAAATTTAAAATCTTTATTCGAAACATGTCGCGTATCACGAGATAATTCATGTAAGTCTATCCGTTTTAAATAATTAACTTTAATGTGGCGGTATTTTTTTATTATTAGGGTAATAGGTTATAAATAAAATTGTATCGAGCCTTATATGAATATGTTATATAAAATTCTACCACGCTCTATCACTATTGACAGTAGGTAGTTACAGCAATATACTGCCCCACCATATGTAAGCCAATCAGACCAGTTAAAGCAAAGTTTACACGGGTAGAGTAAGTGGTAGAGTATCAGGGATCAAAAGTACTTTAACATAAATATAAATAATTGAAAATAGTAAATGTAAATAGTTACAAAATAGTAATAAAGATAGCAGCTGGAAGAGTAGAGTGGATAACGCATGTGGTAAAGTACCCAGATAAATAGTACACTAGTTACTCTACTTCTAGCCTAAAAGTAAAACGATACAATATCATTCGAACAAAAATACCCAACCATCATACTATGGACAAGAACTGAAGCGGCGGCACTAGACCCCTCCAGCGTAGAAACCACCTTCAATAAAGCCTTCCATTGCCCCACTAGAGTTTCCCCCTTTTTCCGAAGTGCTATGAAGTTAGCTGCAAAGCAGTAGGCGGGGCTAGGGGCGGAGCGCGGGGCGGGGAGTCGCCAGTGCACGCCGCGAGCCCGACGCGTGTTGTCTCTGCTCCGAGTTTCCCGCGCTAGGTTTCCCGCTAAAATTGAAAATCAAACTCTAGTTGGCTATTCGAATGATCGATGACATGCCCATTTTTTTTTTCTTAGATGGGAGTAATCGTTATAAATACTTAGAGGCCAGCAGCGACAGCTACAAGTTGAGTCCAACAGGTGAGCCAGCAGTCCGCATTAATAATAAAGCTACTGACCTTTGCGTGCACTATTTTGTCGCTGCTCATGATTAATTCATGAATCCGATATGTATTTTTTGCCACATAAAGTGCGTTCGGTAACGTATAGAAGTTGAAATATATCTGCACATGGTTATTGTAATTGGCGCCACATTTTTGCCGCGCAATTTGAGCGCGGTTGATCGGCTGGCATGCGTTGGGAAACAAAAACTGTTGCAGACGGAAAGAATCGATAGATTATGGTTTTTGCTGGGCTCGGTGCTAGTTCGAACGACATTGTTCGGCTTGGACGTCAATTAGGGATAATGATGAACTATGTTTTTAAACGATTCGATTTCTCGATTGTTTCGAGATTCTCTATAAAGCACGTATCGAGATAATTCGTGATATGTCGAGGTAATAACGATGTTGCTACCTGTGAGTAATGAGTTTCACTTATGATGTTACTTCGGAGACGTTCAAAACAATAGTTCAGTACTTATCTGAATGCAAACAGTGTTGTCGTATTCATTCATATGACTTTATTTATATGATGGGCTTTGCTTATGTCCATAACAATTTTACATTCGTTGTCTTCTTTGGGTGATTATAGAACTTACTATTTAGCTCTTTATGTTGGTTTTTCTACTGCTAGAGCTCATAATCATAGTTTTCACGAATTACTTTATTAAATAGGTTTTACTCATAAATACTTGCCTTTATTCACGGTTTAACCCGTGCTGAAGGAGTAACCAACAAACTCGAATATTCTGTATCAAACCATTATAATTTAAAATTAAGAAAAATCCGTTTTGCGTCGTATATAAACATCCCTGAATTTTGAAACTTGTAGGCTCTATACTATTAATATATATATATATGTATATGTATATAATTCTATTAATATATTAAACTAGGTATATTACCTAATTTCGGAGATTTTGTGATCAGTGGTATTCTTTATTTATATGTATAGAAAATAATTCAAAGCGCCAATAAGATTGTAAATACTACAGGATTTTAAATTGCTACTATAATAGCATCAAAATCATACCTTATATTTTTGTTACTTAACAATTAATGTAAAGCTTATGGGCTACGTACTTGTCACACTGTTTACCCGGTATCGAATAAACACACAACAAACTAACTTCAAACAAATCGTAACTAGACAATATAATTGGAATGCGCGGAAAGACATCTCTATCTAACGAATTTCTAATTTATAGTGCGCGATAAGTGCGCACACCCCGGCAGTAAATTGTGCGCGCGCGCATCTAATCGCCGCTGCTGCCATCTCGCGGCAGTGCGCGGCACCTTTGCGCTGGCAGATGCAGACGTGCCGCCGCGGCCGCCGCACGCGTTTGCTGATTAAACCCAGGCTATTTCTATTTGCTTTCTATTATATTATCTATCTCCTGACTGGAATAATGTAGTGTTAGGCATTAGCTTATCTCCGAGTAATGCGAAGGATTCAGATTTAGTTCCTCTGCCTAGACATCAGAAGTGGGATAAGATAACAAATAGTTTGAATTAACACTCATGGTTGTCACTATGACTAAAACAATAGATCACAATACAGATCGTGGCCTGGATCCATCTTACAGATTAAAACAGAGACTGATCAAATAAATGTTTAAATTATTTGACAAAGGTTTATGAAATATCAGATTACCCCGATTCCATCACCACCTCCGGTTGCGAAAGGTAACTGTATAAAATATCCACAAGTTCATATTCAGCCTCATTAATAAAATTCGGAAGCTCATAAAATGTTTCACACACAATCACACAACGGATCACCGGACCAAAAACCCATATCTTATTGAGCGACCGACTTGATACAAAACTTATGACCCTTAAGTACATGTCATTACATTACAAATATGTATCGGCTTGTTTCATTTTGTTGAATCATGGCATTTAAATCTGGCACCCTCAAAATAGACTTTAAGGTCTGGTATTTAATGTAGCTTTTAGTATGAAGATGATTTCGAAACTCATCCTTTGGTGAAAAGCGGTATTTGATGGAGATTTTGATTGTATGACATGAAAAATTTGCTTGAAAAAAATAAATATACTAGGTGACTTTTTGATCATCGTCCAAATTCATACTGGAGGCTTGATAAGTGACCAGTATCTTGGATCAGTAACGATTTTTGTGAAATTCGTAATATGAAATTTCGACTCCCCATAGTGATTCACTCGGGACTGGAACTGAATTTATATGGGAAGCCGAAATTTCATTATACGAATTTCACAAAAATTCTTACTGATCCAAGATACTGATCACTTACCAAGCCTCCAGTATGAATTTGGACGATGATCAAAAAGTCACCTTGTATATATCTCTGTAATGAGCTTTTCATTTAATTCATTCGACTGATAGTAACTATAGCGCACTGAGCTATAACTTGAAACTAATTAATTTTTATATTTAATTTATTGCTTTTAAAAACGTATGTATAGGTTCTACTGGAGTAAATAAGCCGTTAACATTTAATAAATCAATAAACTTTACTGATTATGACTTTCACAAAGAAACACAACCATTTTTATGGCGAGTCCAATATTTTTTCATTTGCGCGTGTTTTTTCTTTGAGAAAGTTGTTCAGTGTGATCAGTAGAATATAATACTATATACACTTGGTATAATCTAACGAAAATGATAATTGATTAGAAAACAAATAATTAAAGGACATTAACAATATCTACCAAATAAAAAAAACAACTTTCCTATTACCAGAAATACTAGTGTTACACTATACATTTATTATATTTACACCAACGCAATCGATAAGTAGTTGCAATACAAAAGATAGGTATCGATATCGATAAATCTTGTTGACTAATTCCTTGATATAAATAGTCACAATCTTTTCATTTGGTGATGAACATCTGATTAATTGAGAAAATTAATAATGTTAGGTACGTGTATGTACGTAGGTTAAATTGCTAATATAATTTCAGAATAATATCGAGAGCTCAACATTTAACAACAAAAATACTAATAATTATGTTTATTCATAAATCTAACCCTTTTAGACTTTTACATTACCTTTAATGATCTACGATCTACGATCTTTTACCTGATCTACGCTTTGCGTTCGGTGTGCGCGGACGTGTTCATATCAGCTCTGTGTATATTAATTGTTTATTTCCGCTATGTCTTCTGCGAAGTTGGAAGAATCAGTTCAAGAGCTTAAGAAATGTGTGCTCTGTCTTGAAAGCAAAATAGTGTCGTTAGAAAAGCTTGTGGCAGAGCAGTTTAACGTTATCAAAGACTTGATCGTAAACAAGTCCAGTGCAAAATCTGTGTCTGACACTGTAGATATCGCCAACGTCGCTCCAACAACGGTGGGTAGACGGCAGCCACGGCAGGAGCGAGCGGCCAAAATCGATGCTCGCGTCGCTCTTACTACAGGTGCACGGAAGCGCGACAATGCCGCGACATCGAAAGGTACAACGGTTGCAGCGAAGGCGACGATGTCGAGCGAGCCGCAGAGTGATACTGCGCCTACAATTACCGCAAGCGACGATGGTTCGATTGCTGTACCAACAAGCGCTACGAACTCGCAACCCGGAGCTAAAGCAGCCATGGATAGCGTTAATGAGTGGACTACCGTGCAATCGAGTCGTCCGCGGAGACTGACCAATATCGTCAAGGGTGTTGCTGCGCCGGGATCTACGGGGCTTGAGGCGGCCGAGCGGACAACGTACCTGCATCTTTACTACGTTAAAGTCGGAACTAAGCCCGAACAAGTTACCGACCATCTGAAAACTATCTGCCCAAATGATATTTGCACAGTGGAGACTCTTAATGCAAAAGGAAATTATGCTTCGTTCAAACTAGGGGTACCTATGAAAAATGTGGAAAATTACATGTCTGTTAAAAACTGGGCCGAGGATGTTTACATAAAACCTTGGAGATCTGGGTTTCGTAAAACACACGAAGACATCCAGAAAATCCCTGTATAAGGTTCTTAACATATTTTATCAAAATGTTCGAGGCTTGCGCACGAAGCTAGACGTGTTTAAAAAATCCGTTCTTAATTCGCATGCAGACATCATATGTATAACGGAAACAAATTTCATCAGTAGTTTATCTGACGGCGAAGCGTTCCCGCCGTGTTACACCGTGCTGCGCCGAGATCGACGTAACGACGCGGGCGCCGGGGGAGCGCTGCTGGCCGTGCGCGACCACTACTGTGTCAAACAAATCACGGACATTGAAGGCTATACTGATGAAATAGAAGCCGTTTTTGCAATTATCTCGCGAAATAACTTTAAGTTTCTGTGCGGTGTCGTGTATATAAAACCCGATTCTCAAGATACTCAGTTTATTAATTTATTTAATGTCATCGAAAATGTTGTAGCTAAATATCCGAAATTATGCAAACTTATTATTGGTGATTTTAACTTAAATTCGTGTGGTGTTAACGCTAACTTGCAGTTTAATTGCATATTAGAATGTTGTAAATTAAAGCAATTTAACTCAATTCGAAACAAATTCGATGGTATTCTAGATCTGGTCCTGAGCGACCTTGGCAGTGCACGTGTGGAGGTTAGTGAGGATGTGGAGCCACTGGTGCGTCCAGACGCATATCACCCACCGCTGGAGGTGCGTGCCCAGTTCCCGCGCCGCGCGCCTACCCACCCTATGCGACCGCCACCACCGCCGCGCCCGCCCGAACACACTGATAGCAGTCGCGCCCCGCCCCAGTGGAACTTTCGTAAGGCTGATTTTAATGCACTATACGCGTCGCTCGTGGCTATATCATGGAGCGAGCTTTATGTCATAAACGATGTCGACCACGCTGTAGATTATTTCTACAAAAAAATATTTCAATGTTTTGATGATTGCGTTCCCAGAAAAAAGCGTATTGGGAAGACCACACGGTATGATTACCCGACTTGGTTTACTCCCGATATCATACGCAACATTAAAAATAAGTTTTTTCATCTCAAAAGGTACAAATCAGAAGGTAAACAGTTTAATAGAGAAATGTTTCGATATTACCGTAGCTTGGTTAAGGAACTTATTGATTCAGCATACGACGGATACATAAGACGAACTGAGAAAGAAATTATTTCTGACCCGACAAATTTTTGGAATTTTATTAGGGAGCAACGCGAGACAAGACAGAAATGTGACGAGTATGAGTACGAGGGAAATACTGTAGTCGGTATTGAGGCAGCAAACGCCTTCGCCTCATACTTTAAATCAGTTTTCCTTTCCGAAGAACCAACTTTGGACGCTGAGGCAGCAGAGCGGAGTGCTGGTCCAGGAGTGAGCTCTTCACATGTCTCTATTGACGGCTTCACCTCTTCTGACCTTCTGTTAGCCGTACGACGACTGAAAGCTCGTTCCTCGTCGGGTCCCGATGGAGTGCCGCCGTATGTCGTCAAGGATTGTGTAGCGGTACTGGAAGAACCACTCCTGTACATATACAACCTGTCTATAAAACTCTCAGTATATCCGCGTATATGGAAAACCACCAGAGTTACGCCTGTACCCAAGGACGGTTCCAGATCTAAAGTAGAAAATTACAGGCCTATAGCTGTTCTCTCAGTCTTCGGGAAAATATTTGAATCCATGATTAACCGCAGAGTCACTCAACAAGTTCGAGTACATCTATCTGACTGCCAACATGGCTTCCGAGCAGGCAGATCGACCGCAACCAATTTGATCAACTTTGTTGATTATGCCACAACCTCTATGGACAAGCGCAGATCAATTGATGTAGCCTACTTCGACTTCAGAAAGGCATTTGACCGTGTCGATAATGACGTGCTTTTGCAAAAATTCGCTGCAATAGGTTTCACGCCCAAACTGTTAAAACTGTTTGCGAATTACTTTGCCGATAGGGAACAATACGTGCAATTAGCCGGTATGCGATCATATTCCTATGAGACTAATTCTGGAGTCAGTCAGGGAAGTACTTTGGGTCCAACTCAATTTCTCATCATGATAAATGATCTCCCGGAAGTTGTGAGGACGGCTCGGTGCTTGATGTTCGCGGACGATCTGAAACTCTACTTGAGTATAGGTAATCTAGGTGATTCCGAGGCACTGCAGGAGGACATCGACAGTGTTGTAGATTGGAGTGAGCGCAATCACTTGGAGTTTAATAGCTCCAAGTGCAAGGTGATGACGTTCACCAGGTCTCACGCCTCTCCTGACAGAGACTATTACATAGTTGGGACTCCACTAGCACGCGTGTCACAAATAAGAGACTTGGGACTAATGTTGGACAGTGAACTGACTTTTAATGAGCATATTCACGTTACTTGTAAAAAAGCCTTCAAGGCTTTAGGTTTTTTAATAAGACAAACAGCTAGGTTTCAGGATACGGGAACTATTATGACGCTGTTCAATTCCTATGTTAGAAGTAAGTTAGAGTTCAACGCAATCGTCTGGGCTCCACATGAGGATAAATACAAGCTCATGATGGAAAAAGTCCAGCGTAAATTTGCTAGGTATTTGTATAAAAAAATATACGGGTATTATCCTTACCTATTCCCATCTATGTTCGTGGCGGGAATGGTAGGGGTAGACACCCTAGAGTTTAGACGTAAGCTGGCGCTTATAGTGCACTACTATCTGCTATTACACAACCGAGTGGACGACCCCGCTACGCTTGCGAGGTGTTCGCTGGCGGCGCCGGACCGATACGCGATGCTGCGGCGGCGCTCCTTCTTCGCGACGGGTGTGGTACGCACACAGCATGCTCGTTACGCTCCCACTTTCCATGCGTGTACACTTTTGAATGAACTGATCGCTCAGTGTCAAGAAGTAGACATTTTTTACACCACACTCGCAAAATTTGCTGCAAGTGTACGTAACTTTTTAAATTAGTTAATTATGTAAGGATAATTATATAAGTAGAAATATATGTAATTTAATTATATTATATTATGTAGTATTGTCTTAACCTGCGAGTTGGTATAAAACTGTGAGTAGGTATAAGGTTCTTGTGTAAATAAATAAATAAATAAATAAATAAATAAATAAATTTAGTAATGATATGCTTAAAAATACACTTAAAAACGTTTACTGGGGCGATTTCTTGACCCTATTCCTTGTTTTACGCCGAGCTCCTGTAGAATACAGTATATCAAATAAGCAACAATAAAATGATCGATAACAAAACATCGATAACCATCACTCATCTATACATCAATATTTATTCGTATGAATTTTACATTTTGTTTCCGCTTACCACGTCATAGATTGTGCACCTATATTTCTATATTTAGGGTTCCATACCTTAAAATTAAAAAACAGAACCCTGATAGGTTCACTTTGTTGTCCATCTGTCCGTCTGTCAAGACCCTTGTGCTCGGGCCCCTTAAGAGATATCAAGTTGGAACTAATACCTCCTACAGAAGTCTACGGCTATACATCAGGCTTCTAACTCAACGAGAAAAAGTAAAACTTTTAGCACTTTACATAAATCAATTTCATAAAAATTTGCTCACCATAAAAACCTTTTCCGTTTGACTTAGATACTTGAAATTTCGTTTACAGGTGGGTCATATAGCACAAGTATAGGAAAAAATTTTTTCAATGCATGTGCTCGTAAAGGCCCACTTTTTATGCATCAAAACCGAACAGAAAGTCGATTATTTTGCCCTAGGGCTTTAATTAATTATTTTTTTAATTTATTTACAATGGTTGGCTAACCTGCAGCCTTTCTTGTGTACCATAAATGTCATACTTTTTTTCCACTGTTTCACGGCTCTGGATACCTAGTCCTTTTGAGCCAATTACAATTTAAAGTTCACAAAATTATATTTGTTTTATTTCCTCACACTATGCATTGAAAAACGTGAAAAAAAAAAAAAAGCTACGCTCATGTTTTAAATCGTCCTCATAATTTATTCCTTTGCGCCCTAGTAGCATAAACTACTAAAAAATAACTAATATTTAATTATTTAAGAACATATTATAGACAGACTTAATTAGACCCTTTACATACACAGAGTTGAATAGATCATAAGTGTCAAGTTAAGTTGGACATTTATAATTGCAAGTGGAATTATTAACTATAATGTTAGGGTTCCGTACCCGTTTTTTATGGTAGTACGGAACCCTTTGTGCGCGAGTCCGTCTCGCACTTAGCCGGTTATTTACTTTCTTTTTAGTCCGTACCGTCAACAAAAAGTCATTATTTTTAATTTTAAAAATAACTTTGCATCACCTGTTATCATCGGCTCAGGCTAAAGACTATCATTACATACATTAACACCTAGGAACCATCTCATTATTAAAATGTAATGTTTTTTGTTCAGAAAGTTCATTACCCTGCATTCTGGTTGTGATTTAAATGTTTGTTTAAATCTATTACGGCTTTGAGTTTGCTTTAGTGCGTGGTACAAACGCAAAGGAAATGCGATAATGAAATAAAATTATTTGTGCCTGAGGACAGTCTACTTGTGATGCATACATAGGTACTTTCATTGTTTGGACCAGTTTGTTTTTATTAGGGAAGTCCCAAAGTTATTATTAGTTATTATTTAGTTTAACTTTTTGAGTACAAATATACTATTATAAAAATCCCCTTTGTCCACTAAAATCCACCGATGGATTCTTGGGATTGCTGTACGAAGTATATTTTTATGGACAAGTGGGTGTCTAAACATCCATTAATAATATTGTGTGTTGGAACTAAAGATAGTAATTGTTGGTCGAAATATATGTCGAAAATAATTAATACTTTTTTATTTATATTTATAATCTGTTTAAAATTACTTTTATATAATATCTCTTTGAGGAAGTTATGTAGCTTCCATTGTATTGTTTATAAACTGTTTTTATATTTATATGTACAGGTTGATAATGAAACCCCTAGCTTTATTGAAATCTATGAATCCAAATCACTAATAGAACACAGAATCGTAAAAAAAAAAGGTTTTTTTTCCCCCATATTTTTATCGGGAAAAGTTTCCAAATTGCGAATAAAATGGCTATCCTACGCGACTAGCCGCCGGGCCCCAACCATCAATGAAAAACATTCCCGTACACCTGTGTACCACCTACCCCCGCCCGGCCCGCGGGCGCGATCGCCAGTCGCCGGCGCACCGACGTCACGAGCGCATGCGCAAATACAATAAAAATGCAAATTTTCTCTCCCGCCGCGCAACTATTTTCGAGTCGTCACGATGCCGATGTACTCTTCTCGCGAATATTACGAAATGGTGCGAGTGTACATCCTCAGTGGAGAAAATGGTTGGGGTATCGCGCCCCCTTATCTACACTCCGACCGAGAAAATCTTTACCGAGCGAGAACATTGTACGAAGAGGAGAGCATTCCTCGGCTTCGTGCTCAAGGACTTGTCAACGCCACGGTTCCACATCGTCAAACGATTTTAGCGGTAAACCAGCGGCTACTGGATTATGGTCAGTTTACCGTGCCAAGCCATGCATAAGGGGCTGGCGCGCCACGTCTGGCTATTGAGGTAGAAGATGCTGTGTTCGGCTTCTTTGAGCGGCACCCCCGAGCCAGTACGCGAGACGCAGCTCAGCGGTTTGAAATTAGCCAACCAACAGTGTGGAAATTGTTGCACTATGCTGGACTTCATGCATATCATTTTCAGACAGTGCAGCATCTGCATGAGGCTGACGCGCAAAATCGTCGCACGTTTTGTGAGTGGTTCCTTCAGAACCAAAACAAAAACATTTTACGGACTGACGAGTCAATGTTTACACGTGTGGGTCTGTACAATTGCCACAATGAACACTGGTGGTCGTACAGAAACCCACACATGATTCGCGAACATCACCATCAAGTGCGGTTTAGTGTTAATGTGTGGGCCGGTATTATTGGTGACAAAGTGCTTCAGACCTCACGCCCTGTGTTTTTTTTTGTGGGGAGAAATCAAACGCCGCGTATACTCGGAGGAGTCTCAAAGCCGCGAAGAACTGAAAGACCGTATTATCAGTGCATTTAACGATGTAAAAAGTGACTTTGTAGTGCTGAGAAAACTGAGAAGGAATGCAGTGAAACGTGCTAGACTCTGTTTAGAGAAACGGACTGCATTTCGAACAATTGCTGAAGTACAGCTAATGTTAGTTTAGGTATACAACTTCGTTGATTTCAATTACTTGTACATAAGTTGATTTCAATTTTTTAAGTACGCCTGAATACAGAAGTGACTAAGTACCTAACGATTTCGTAATTTAGGTACCTACTTGCTGTTTGTAAATTATAAATCCTATTCAAAGCATTCTTAATTCTTTAGCGCAATCTAAACAACTTCTGTATTTTGACGGTCCTAAGCCCGTAAAAGTATGAAGGGAAAATTGCAACTTATGATCGCTGATTTCTCCTTTCAGAGCGGCATGCAAAACAAAAACGGTGTCCTTTGGTGGCTCGGATAAAGAATACAATTACTTGTCGGCTCGCGACAAAGGGTAATTTGCCGACAACGTTTGGAAGCCGGCCGGTCGTGGCGAGGCGAGGCGGTGACGCGCGTCACGTGTCTAGCTTGACAGTGATATGACAACGCTATTCGGTTTTTGTAGGAAAACTTTGACAGTCGATATCTTTTGTTTTTAGTATGAAACAAGACAAAAGTAACAAAACATATATTTTCTAATTCGAACATAGAATAGGTTTCTTGAATATAGCTAGAGGGATCATTATCAACCTGTATAACTGTAAAAAATTAAACTATTAGATGAGCATTGTAAATAATACATGTAAGTAGCTGGGGGTGACCGGAGTCTGCAACACAGTTTGTACTAACGTAGACTCCAGGGTTCAATTAATTATTTTTATTACTGTTGTTGATAATTTTTGAGATTTTGTTGTGGGATTATATTAAATATTTTTTTCAATGGATGTAATAATTTTTATTTGATAATTTATAACGTAATTTTGTAATGGCTTTGTATTAATTTTGTTTTCAATAAATAAATTTTGATGTTTTGAATTTAAATTTGCAGTAAATTATAGTCTTATATAGGACACTCAATCATTCTATAACAGCCCAGATCGTGGCTCGGATCCACCTGTCATGAAAGTTTAAGCCTAAATTTTGACAGCCGACGAAGTAAAAGTCAAAATATAATATAAGAAAGTGAGAATTCCTATTTCAACGAAAAGTATGCTCGTGCTTGCTTCCAAGTCGGGCCAAACATCGTCAAAGTCAAAGTTTTGTATAATTTTCCGTGCCCGAGATTTAAACAGCTTTAGACTTGCACCACGCCCTATACTACAATTTCAATAAATGATCGATAAAAATGATCAGACAACCGATTATTACACCACTTCCGATCATTAGAGGGCAATCGAGTCGAGTGATCGGGGCGAGATCGATTCCTAATGAAACGTTTGATCATTTCGGTGATGACTCGCTAGATAAATAATCGTGTCTGCTGTTAAGGAGCGACTCTTCATATTTGTAACTAAATCACAAGTTACAAACTTATACCTAACTATAATGCTCAAAAAGGTGAAATCTACCAAATGTTATATATATTTTTTTAAATCTGACACAATTCTTTTTGGGCGCTTTAAAAGTAATATTGAAAAATATACACAGAATCTACCCTTAAGCCTTTTGTTTCATGTAAAAAAATATAAAAAACTTACGCATTCGCAATTTGACCGGTTCTTAAAAAATCTAATCTAGTGCCAAAGTATTATTAACTTTTTATTACTTTTATTTTCCTACAAAGTTGGAAAGCAAAAGGAACTTAGCCCATACAGCCAATTCAGAGGTTTTATTATCTGTTTATAGTCACAGTAAAGCCGATTATGGAGGCTTTAATTTTAGATTTAGTGCTGTCAAAACTAAATTTTCTTCATTGCAAAATAGTTCTTAAATCAGAATCATCCTATAACAGCCCACTTTGGAAAAATTTAGGTTATGACAGTATTAAAACAAAAATTAAAACCTTTGAAATCGGCTTAAATATGTCGTATCCTCTCTTGAGGATCATCTGAAGTATATGTCCTGCCAATAGTAGCTGTCCTATCAGTTCGTGCTAAAGCTATAGACCCATAACACGAACAGAATATTGGGTTAGAAAAAACACACGAAAAGGCACAGCCCGCACTTTTGTTCCATTGAACAACACACTACACTGGTTGAGGCGATTTTAATGACAAAAGACACAAAATGTAATATTTTTTCAATAAAACAATAGTGAGAGGAGTTTCCGAGTTTGTACTTCCAAAAGTACTTGTGCCGAGTTGTGCCTTCCGAAGTACGCAGACCGAACACAAATGTACACCTACGGGATTCGAACCCGTGACCTCCGGATTACAGTAAAATAATATTATACAGTCCAAATCGTGGCTCGGATCCATCGTGGAAGGAACTGAGTTTGTAGCCATTACAAACATCAAAACCGGGCGATGATTTCTGTATACACTACTCCCAAAGTAATAATGCGCATATAAATCATCGCCACTGTTCGGCAAAGTTCGTATTTCCTTAAACTTTCTTTATAATCAATAAGGTCACGCTCCGCTATAGATTTGTATGCGCATTAGTACTTTGGGAGTACTGTACGATTACAGTGAACCTATTCTGGCGAAATCTGATGAATATATCGTGAGTAGCTGTGAAATATGAACGATTTATAGGCTCAGAAATAATAATAATGAAGTAAGGCCGCCAGGAGCGGGCTCCCTGTGTCTTATTATATAAGTAACAATGTAGCCGATTCTGAAGGCTTTAATTTTAGTTTTATTGCTGTCAAAACTAAAATTACTTCCCTGTAAAATAGTTCTTAGGTGTTAAGAACAGAAGCTAAATTACTTGACAGCACTAAAACTACAATTAAAGCCTTCAGAATCTGCTTTATTACCTAGGTTACTAAAACAACCCGTCTACAAGGCTAAAGGTCAAAGGGTGTAGAGGGTACCAGATACTGTAATTCATGGTCCAAGATCGGTGTACCATACATGGAGCATTTGACTACGAAGTGTTGAGCTTTTTATGGAAATGTTAATTGTAGAACACTTCGATTATATTCACACTCGTATTAGGTATTTTTATAACAACTTTAATGGCAATTTTTAGCAAAACTATATTTTACTTATTTTATAAGTTAAAGTGACTTCGTTCGCCCACACGTTAATACAAATAATTTAACCGTCTTGTGATCGCAATTTATTTGTCTCGGTGTGGTGTCGAACGGCCATGTTTTACGCAGCTGCGTGCGCGCGTAAATCGCGTCATTTTCACGTCGCCGGCGCATGCGTTCTGACGAGAAAATCGACGTATTCTTCATGGGGCGGGCCATGAAATGTGCGAAAACACTCAGGATTAAGAGGGCGCATACAGACTTAAACTATAAATGCATTATTTTTCGCAAAACTAACATATATGGAATACATGCAATGTGATTGCTTTAAACAGCTTCTTTTTTTCATTAGCCTGAATTCCTGCTGTCTTGTATTTTCTTATCCCTTGGTTAAAGTAGATATAAGTCATATATTGTATAGTGCAAGTTTTATGTTGAAAAAAGACATGATCTTGCTAAGTTTCTTGCCCTTCTTCTTAGCAAGACTAATCGAATGGGCGGAGGTAGGCATATATTTATATATTTAACCTATTATTATGTAGTATATAGGATGGGATTTGTTCGGCCGCCTGGATTCGTGCTGGGGGCTCGGTTGGTGATCAATGAACCTTGTTCCTGGTCCCTGGCCGGGTCTCCAGTATGGGTTTGGGCGGTTGATTGGATTTTACCTTGTATAATATATATTTTGCCTTTCATTTTAATCGTATATATATTGCTACATAAATTAAATAAACCTTTAATTTAGTTCATGTACATTTATTATTTTAATACATATATTTTTTTTAGTAGATTAAATTTGACGTGTAAAAAGTGTATATATGTATACCTGCTTTGCAAAATAAACTATTTGAATTTGAATTTGAATTTTGACAGAAGGAATTAGCATTTTAATTAACAACGAATATGACAACAATTTTTTATGTTATCTTGCTTTCATTTCAACGCTTACATCTTACTTTCAGCTTTCCTGTAACAACCACGGGGCTCTGACGTTAATACTGTTAATGTTAAGAAATTTGTAATGAATAAACGTATTTGAATTTATTTTTTATTTATAGCTTTCGTAAAAACAGCTAGGTACTTGGTGGATTTTTTGTTCGTTGTCCTGGTTTTCAGGAGTAGGAAGGACTGTCTCTTCTGGTTTTCCTTATTCAGTTAAACACGATCTAAGTAATTTTTATTGGGGACTACCAAGTGGCTGGTGGGCAGCCTGCAGCTAACATAATTATAACATTTATTGGGGACTACCAAGTGGCTGATGGGCAGCCTGCAGCTAACATAATTATAACATTTATTGGGGACTACCAAGTGGCTGATGGGCAGCCTGCAGCTAACATAATTATAACATTTATTGGGGACTACCAAGTGGCTGATGGGCAGCCTGCAGCTAACATAATTATAACATTTATTGGGGACTACCAAGTGGCTGATGGGCAGCCTGCAGCTAACATAATCCCTTTTGTAAATAATTGAGAAAATTACTTGACGTTGGTCGTCGCGGCTTTCGTAGCCACAAAAACAAGTAACATAGATTTGCAAACTCGATTAAGAACACAAAAACATGCATTTTACTTACACTTCCATCAAGTTCAATCCCACAGGAAGTAATATATTTTAATATAAACTGACATTATGATTAATTCAATTATCCTTCGGTTTAAATATATGAAAATCGATATTGTTAACATACGAGATCCAATTATTATTGTTAACACAAGGATCTAAATATTGAGATCTAGTTATTATTCTGAAGACGCCCTCGTTATTACTCTGTCGCCGACTCGAGAACATGTCAAAATTAAATCGATTTTTTCTCGGCCGCCATCTTGTATCGATTCTGCGAACCGCTTTAACGGTGTTAACTTAAAAGCTACTCAGAAAAATCGTCTTACCACCACATTTATCGGCGTTTCGTATGAAAATTTATATTAATAATTACACTATTATGACTTTGGAGCGTAGTGGAAGATATTTAGATTAATTGGGTGCGATTAGCGAAATCTCTCGAATGATCGACTCGATTCGGTATAGGGCTAGAGATTGCTCGGTTATGGAAGGGGAAAACTATTACAAACCGGCTTCCTGGCTATTGGCTACTACGTTACGCTGCTCCAGATGTCACCTAAAATTGAAACAAGCTCTCATAGCTTAACGTAATACAAATAGGTATATTAGAAATTGGTAAGTACATCAATAAACTTTTTTTTTAGTTAATGAGCAGCGGCGACTGTCATTCTGGAGACCCGGGTTTCAATCCAGTCAGTCAAGCGAGCGTTAATAAGTTTTTCAGATTTTATGTGCCTTGAAATAAGAATTGGCACTTTTTGGAGTCATTTTACTACGTTCAGTAAGAAGCTACTAGTTTGATAAATTAGTTTAACATTTTCGGAACCTTTTTCTAGATTTCTGAAAAACAGAAACGCGATTAAAAATCTTTCACTTATAATTATTAAAATGAGGTCTTCAAACACAAGCTTTATCATAGTTTGACAAATAATTATCATGTACAGATCCTAAACATATTTTTATACATGGGTTTTAACAATACCTACATTTTGGTAATAGGAATATTTTTTAGTCATTTTAGTTTTTTTTTATATAAATGAAAAAAAAATGTCTTTCTCCCTGAATCGGTCCCTCTCACACTACGCTTTTTTCCGCTTGGAGTGACATTGCCCGTTGAAAACTCGATCATGCGAAGCAATGTGAGGTACTATGGACTCTTTATCCGCAATGAAATCTGGATAACCATCAAGTTTGCGCGAGTTTTATTGCCGTTTTCCTACAAGTTTCATCTTTATTACTTGTTTCAATGCCAAGTGTGCACTTTAAACGCAGTTATTCCAAGCAAAATTACAAAGACAAAGAGAGCAATTCAGCTGGAAAGATGTTCTTAAACGGTATTTTAATTTTAAGGCAACTCTTGCAACAAGAGAATGGTTATCGACACATGGCACATTTACTCTATCACAACACTCGTCATGTAGGGGACCAAGCTATATGAGTAAAGGAGTTGGATTTGCATTCCCTTTTACTCATATAGCTTTTGTGTCACGCGAGAGTGTAAATAAGCATAAAGTTTTTAGACGAGCAGCTTTTTTTAAATTTAATACTGATTTTTGTTGTATAGAACTGGGAAATCAGATTTTTCATTGGCAATATCATTCATTCGACTATTGTTTATGTTGTTAATAAGAAATACGCACTATAGAATATTAATCAAATAATCGATCCGTAGAAAAATTGTTTCGAAATCACCTGAAATGTGCCTCCGCAATTACCAGAATATCTTCCCTAATTCATTTTCAGTTCTGTACTTTGGCACTCTTTAATACCTTCACCGTTTTCGTTATAGCTTATTAAATAAGCAGGACTTTGTAGCACACCAACTATCGCCGTGTGAACGCCACACGTGAACCAAACACTCTATAAACACCGGTGACACATCAATGGAACCCTGATTGACACCTCACCTCTGCAGCTGTATGCAGTATTGTATGAAGATTTTGTCGCCAGCCCCTTCGGCTCAGACATCAGGAATTTGTGTACAATGTCTTGATCCCTGTTGAAATTGGTGTTAAATTGCTTTCAAAATGTACTGCATAAATATGGAAAAAGTGAGGCAGAGCTGACGATGCCATTGAAGGTAAAGTGTGCCCGGTTACATTTGCCAGGCAAACAAGTACATGAATTCTTCAAAGTGATGTTGCATGAATATAAAATTCTGATGGATACGAGTTTTATCTTTTGCTTTTTAGGAGACCCTATCTTCATCCACCTAAAATTGAACAGCTACGCTCTTCTTTCCTCTCCCCATTTACAACAACGTTTTCTTTCCCTTGGTTAAAGTAATTTTTCACTTCTTCTTTTTCCCTACATTTACTTCCTATGATGTTTTCTATGGATTACCATTATCAATACTTCTGCATTGGTCTTCTTGACTTTCTAGCTTTTTCTTTTCTCTCTTCATTGGATGACCTAAGACTTTTTATTGTTTTATTTACCTCAACACCATAACTGGCCGACAATAGTTTTCACTAGAAAAACCAAGCTGATTGTGTCCAAACTTTTTTTCAAAGAGAAAATCAGCATCTATGAAAGCCTCTCTTGCTCCATATTTAAACAACAAACAATTATGTTCGTCTGAGTCACTCGGTTCCCAGACGTATTGTGACACACAGGTAATTGCGCGAGCGCAAGTGACGTCAGCGACTCAAGCCCAGGAAACGGTGTTGCCAACGCTGAAGCTTTGAAGCTGGATCTAGCAACACTTTAAAAATTAACTAGAGTCAAAAAATAATAAATAAATATAAAAAGGCGGTTTAGTTAATTAAACCATGGAAAATATTATGTATTTTTTTTTTTCAAGTTTGTTACTTACTTTTTCTTCTCTTTTTACCTCGTATCCGTCCGTCTGTTTGTCACAATCACTTTTTTCCCAGACTGTAAAGCCGATTCTGAAGGCTTTAATTTTAAATTTAGTGCTGTCAAAACTAAATTTTCTTCATTGCAAAATAGTCCTCAGGTTTTAGGAACAGAAGTTAAATAACTTTGGAAAATTTCAAGCTTTGACAGCACTATAACTAAAATTAAAGCCTTCAGAATCGGCTTTATTTACTGCTATTAACTTAAAACTGTAATTACGTAGTAGTAAAGCTTACTTGAACGCAAATTCTTGTGGTTGTGTCTATTTTTTTTTTTCAATGAAGTTCCTCTGCTCACTTTACACTTCAGATACTTGGTGAATGAGAGCTAGGTCGAAAAATGCGTAACCGTCACGACACTTTTGCTATGGTATGTATGTTTATAACCGGACGTCTATTTATACACGCAGTAAGACGTGCGGCGCGGCGTGCGCGTCAATAGCGAAAGGTACTTCGTTTCAATCGGGTGTCCCACGACACCTCTTGCGTTCTTTTCTACGTAAGTGGAGCCAAAGTGTCATCCTTTTTTGAACCCAGCAAGTGAGATATCATTAAGACGCGTTCTTCACTGGCGCAAAATTTAAAACTTGTTTCAGTAGGAACCACATTTTATCAAGGTTGTATACGTTTTCAAACATTATGTTTGGTTATTATTAATCTAGATAATATTTTCGATGTTTGGCCCGTATTAATTTTTTGATTTTATCTAAAACAATAAAAGCACATTCGAGTAAACTTTTGGTAAAAAACCGTCACAATGTGATGATAGCGTTTGTTTGGAGGTTTGCGCGTAATGACGTCTCTTTGTTTCTTGGCAAATGCATACATTTCCAAATACGCTTGCCTCTGATTGGTACCATCAAAAAGTTGAATTGCTTCTGCCCTGTATCTCTGTCCCATTGTAAGCAGGCGTTATCTAAATAATTCAAGGGTATTTTCTGTTTCTCTAGCTGGCAACACAGCAAATTGATTCAGATTGCACCCCGCAGTTAGCGCAAGTCGTTTAGCAAGAGAATAGAGCCAGATTGTGTTGTTGTAATGAGAGGTTATTAAAGTGGCTGTGTGCAGGTACTCACCGCATCAAGAACTAGGATCTCTTGATACCCAGTGTCTGTAGTGCGTACGTACCTGAAACAGATAATAATCAAGTAAGACACTGAAAGTGAAAACCAAAGCAAAAGAATATAAAAGTGAAATTTATTTATATAGCCAAATGTATACTGAAGACTTCGGTAAGTGCTCAGTATCAAAGTTCAATGACCCTTTTTAGGGTTCCGTACCCAAAGGGCAAAACGGAGCCCTATTAAGGCGCTACGTAAAAGTTTTAGCGTCCCTATTACTCCATATACGAAAAAACCTTCAGTGCGAGTGGGGTGGATTCGTGGAAAAGTAGCAAAAAGGTTTTTTTTAATATAAAATGTACTAAGCTATTTTGTCATAAAGATTTTCAAGGAGACTTTACAAATACATAATATCCACATTTTGAATGCAATTTCACAATGAAATTAGTCAGGGTTTTAGAACTACAGGAAAAAATTAAACAATTTAGGTCTTTTCAAATTAAATTCTATCGAGGAAATTTCATCCAATCGCGTTTTCCTTAGATGACGTTATAGTGGAGTAAATGGATTCGAAAAAACCCAATTTTTTTTTGGTATCGCCTTAATTTCAGTCCGCTGTCCGTCTGACTGTCCGTATGTCACGGGTCTCTAGCTCTTAGACGGAATGAGATAGAGACCTGAAATTTTGATATGTTGTAAAATTTTGACCCAAAACCGAATATTAAGTTAAAATAAAAGAAGGGCACGAGTCCTACTCGCACTTGACCGGTTTTTATAAAATTAGTAAATTATATTTTTTATGTTCCCTACGAACGCTAGCCCAGCCCCGAGTCAAAATTTTATTTTATTTTGCAAAATTAGAAAAAACTGTTATTGATCCATGATACTGATCAGTGATCACTTACTAAGCCTCCAGTATGAATTAGGCTGTATAAATAAATGTCACCATATATGTATATTATACAACGTATAACAGAAAGGTGTACCCATATTTGAAGAGCTTATTCAGTCAATGGTATAGAACAACTTTTACTATGGGACAAACCCTGTACTTATCTAGAAAAAAAAATACTTTTTCATAGAAAAATGCAATACCGCTCGGCTGAAATGTATGGAAGGGCAGATTTTTTTTTGAGATTTCAGGGTTGGCTCCATAGTAAAAGTTGTTTTATACCATTGACTGAATAAGCTCTTCAAATATGGTTATACTTCTTCTTTCTGTTACACCTTGTATAATTAAATTGGTGCGGGGAGTATCTTCATATTTAAGGAGGATCTAATAGTACAGATAATAACACCGATTCGGCGCAACACAACTTGACTTAATCGACAGGACTAAACTTAATTTAAGTGTTCTGTCCTTTTCTTTCTGTATCGAAAAGACAAAGATGGGATGCTCAAAATACGGTTACTCTTGTCAGTTGTGTTGCGCCGAATCGACACCAATATAATTCTAGCTAATAGTACACAGGTTCACCTGATCTATGATTTCACGCTTATTTTATAGAGAAGAGGTATAAAATTATTTTCTCTATAAATTGTCTGTATCTTACTTATGTGGATTTATGATATATTAATTATAATACTATTAAAACTCGCGTGAGCTGACATACTAAATTATTATTACATACGGCTTGAACACTCACATGTGATTGTTGTTGACTATATGCCAACCGTTTGACAACGACGGTGAACGCCGCGTCGTCGTCCTAAGAACGACACTCGCCTTGATAATGCCGAAATTGTATCGGTGAAACGGTTGGCATATAGTCAACAATAATCACACGTGAGTGTTCAAGCCGTATGTAATAATAATTTATATTAATTATGATCATATTTTATCGAATGTAGTATTTTCTAATTTGTTGTTGGTTTTCTCAAACTCAAAACTTGGTTATTTACTTAAATACGTACAAAGTGTAACAAAAATAGTAATTCGTGCATTTCTGCTCTGAGTTTTGTTCACCATCGGTAAAATTGTGTTGTGTCAAAAAGAAGATGGTCCTTCTAAAATATATGAAACAGTAAATATGACGCCCTTTCATCTCCCATGCTCTTGGCTGCAGGCAATACCGAAATTTAAATAAGCAATTACTCTGTACACCGACACTCGAGATTTATCGATTAATTTGCCTTAACACTGATTGTGTGTTGAAATTTAAAATCGCCATTCGACTTTTAATTTCGGCGAGTGATCTTTGAGCGGGCCGGTCTCGGTGCGTGCATATGTATGTAGCTTTAAACGCTCTTTAGTGACTGCTGGCTGTATATTTGTTGGGTATTTACATTTCAGCGAGTTTAACAGCTTTAAGTGATGGTGGTTTTATTATGTAAATGTGCCGTTTCAATTTATCAAAGCGTAAATGACAAGCTTTATCGATAATATTAAGTTAATAAAAAAAAGTGTCTTTACATTGAATATTTTTGCGAAATTTTAAATGAAATGGGTTATAAGTATTGTAATTTGTAATGAGGCTAAACCTATAACTTGTACAATTTTTTTCTGTCTGTCTGCCTGCTCCGTTTTAACTCGACAACTATTTAACGGATATGGATGCAGTTTAGACCCTGGAAATGTGGGCTGTTGATAAAATAAACGCCAAGCCGAAAACTGTCAATACTACTCAAAGTTTGAAAAACACTTACACGCGAGCGAAGTTGCGGGCAAAAGCTAGTAGGTACTTCATATTTTTATGGTTTTTTGGAAAATGTTAACACCCGTGGCTGCTAGGCCGCTCCGCATTCTCGGCGAGACTCGCCATGAAGGAGACAAAGCTATATGAGTATTATGAGTAAAAGAGATAGACTACTGCGTTTCGCCTTACTCGCATAGCTTTGTCCCCTTCAGGCGAGAGTCTCGTCGAGAATGTGGAGCGAGCGGCCTTTGTCTAGAGCTAAAAGTGTGTTTATGTGTTTGTTGGTGTGTCTTTCTTTCACGCAGCAACTTAGCAACATGATTTTTCCATGAAGATAGGCCGAAGAGTGACATAGGCTACTTTTTATCCCGGAAAAATGCAAACTTGAGCGCGGGCGAAGCCGCGGGTAAAACCTAGTCTATTTATAAACACTTTTGAACAAATGAAGTCCACACAGGTACATCCGCTCTTAAAAGGCTTTTATTGGTAAAGTTACGCGAATTTCTGATTAATCAAAAGATCTTGAATTATTTGATTAATTGTAAATGTAATTTTTGTTATTTTCCTCTTTTGTTTGGTTTGTTAATGTCTATTTTTATTTCTAAAAAAACTTAAATAACGAATAAATTACTAAAAATTAAAACTAAATATTCAAAAATTTTTTTATTTAACCTGAAACAAAAAACGAAATGGAAAACAAATAAGAATTCATTCAATCTCTTTTGCAGACTTAACTCATAAGACGACAGGTTCTCCTATCCAGCCTACCGGTCTAGTGGCACTACTAACATAGTAATCAGTAGTAGAGGCTATGTAGCAACCTCCCGCGTGTCTCCCGTGTGGTCGCGCCCTCTGGCGGCCCATTCATCCAACCCTCCCCGCCCGCCCCGCCGCCCGCCCCAGCGCCGCAGTCTTCGCCTTCGTACCACGAGCTAATGTCTGAACCGGAGATGTGATCTAATTCAACATTATCGTCGTACGCGCAGCGATACATCACTACAAAAAGTGAACATCTTGAAAAAGATTTTATTATTTTTATTATTATACATTTTATTTAATTTTTTGTTTAATTAAAACATTAAGTATATAAAAAATATTTTCGAAATATATTTCGGCCCACTTTGGGGCCGGCGTCAGTCGAATTTGAATGAATTTGAATTTGAATGAATTCGACTGACGCCGGCCCCAAAGTGGGCCGAAATATATTTCGAAAATATTTTTTATATACTTAATGTTTTAATTAAACAAAAAATTAAATAAAATAAGTGCTCTATGTAGCAATATATATATATTTATTTCTATTATTATATATTAAATAGCACAACGTCACTTCAATACTCTGCAAAAGGTAAAACCATATTAAAACCCATTATCTCTCGCTACATTTTTTTTTGTGTTTCGTATAACTCGTATGAATTATGTTGCGGTAAAACAGACAAATTATGTAACTTAGGATATTACTAAAAACAAATTTAAATTTGAAAGAAAATCAGATCAAAATCTTTTTTGCGCAATATTAACTATATTCACTACGAAATAAGGGAGAAAGAAATTGTAATAAAACGGTCGTTTAACCAAGTTGTAGCTTATTACAGAGACAACTTGACATGATCATAAAAACATTTCAAGTAACTGATAAATTGGATTTACTGTAAAGAACAAAACGAACGTGAAATAAAATCAAAACAATATATTTAGTTCGGTTATTTGTCGAAGTGGTTTTGCTAGAAACTAATTCATTTAAAGTCTGTATCCTCTCTTGGGTGTTAGATCTCTAACATCAAATTCATTAGCCGCAAAACCTAATGGGTAAGACACGATTAAGTTCAAATCACGAACTTCTGTGTTAAACTTATTAGGTTATATTATAGCTCAATGTTTGGACATGTAGAGAAGATGAATAATAGTAGAGTGGCGAAAGAAATTTATGGTTCGCAAGTCAAAGGTACAGCTCGACCAGTCCGCCCTAGAAGGACGTATGCTGCCCAAATTGGCGACATATTGAAGAAGCGCAATGTCAAAATACCCGCAATAGAAGAACTTGTATGACTATATTGATGGATGTAGAAGAGGCGAAAGAGGTGTGTCAGGATCGTAGCAGATGGAAATCTGTAGTTTCTTCCTGCCCCTCTGGGAGACAGACGTGAGTATATGTATGTATCTAACTATATGTACCTATATGTTTGTGTGTACCTATATATATACAAACAATTAAAAAAAATATTACTCGATATATTTCGGCCCCATACCGAGGGCCGAAATATATCGAGTAATAATTTTTTTAATTGTTTTAATAACACTATACTAATCAAAAGCTCATAAAAGTTAAATATAATATATTTATATACATACAAGGTGACTTTTTGATCATCGTCCACATTCATACTAAAGGCTTGGTAAGTGATCAGCATCATGAAACGATAAAAATTTTTGTGAAATTCGTATAATGAAATTTCGACTTCCCATAGTAATTCAATCCCAGTCCTGAGTGAGTCACTATGGGGAGTCGAAATTTCATTTTATGAATTTTACAAAAATCATTATTGGTTAATGATGCTGATCACTTACCAAGGCTCAAGTAAGAATTTGGACGATGTTCACAAATTCACCTTGAATATGTGTGTACCTGTATGTATGTACACATCAAGTTTATAAAGTTTTAATGGTTTAGAATCATATAACTTCGATCAAAACAACATCTACGGATCGTTCTTAGCACAGTTAAAAGCTTGCCACTTTTAACGAGTTACGAAAAATACTAACTTTAAACTAAAACAAAGCGTGTTTAGTAACATTAATAGGTGTAGAGATTCAAACAATACTTTTCCTAGAGAGCTACAACTTTCCAATTTTTTGATCGTAAAGCAACCTTAAAAATGTGTCATGTGACGCTTTTATATTTTCCCCTGAAGTACAGGATAGGGTTCACTATCTATCTATCATCTATCTATCACAATTACGTTTGGGACGTTATAATCGTCGGTGAAAAGCGGGAATACCAAGTGTGGAGAGTAACTTGCATTTCACACTCGCACTTTGGAACGCCTCTGACATACCCTTCGGGGATTCATGTCGTGAGGTTATATGCTTATGTAATTATAAAAAAATATATATGGTCCTCAAACCGGTATCAGAGTAAGAATTTAACCCAGCAAAATTCAGAAGCTGTCCACAATTAAAAGCCTAAGTTACGAGCCTTATCCGACGCAATCGCTTACGTAAATTAGTCGAATAAAATATTCGATTTCTGCAACTCTTACGCAACATTTTGCTACCGTTTTAATTGAACTGAGTTTTGAAGAAAGAACACCTTAATTGGAGCATGTTTTTTTTTTGCCAAACTTGTCTGACTAGTGAAGGGACACAAATAAAAAGTCTCGGTAAGAGTAAATCATTTTTGTGTGCTAAATTTAAAGCAATTTCTTCGAACCTTACCAGCGATACCGAAGCCATATTCCATTTTAGAAAGAACAGTGATATTTTAGACCCACTCTGAAAACGTCCTGCTAAATTCTCATAATATTGTGCTAAATTTAAGGATACATACAGCCTTAACCTTAATATTCATTAACTAGTTGAGGCGCATAACAGCACATATTTAACTTCTGTGGAATTTTGTGTGAGGGGAAGTTGCGACTATGTGGAATATATTTATTGTAAGCTACATAATGCTGTAGTTCAAGTTTTACAAAGCTGTTATTTATCTTTACGCGTTAGACAGTTTGTGCGGGTCAAATATTGAAACTGAATTTTAAACCAATTCACCCAACCGATTGAGCTAAAATTTTGCACGTTTGGTTTTAGTGACAATGCACGATAAACTAAGTGATGTTATTGTAAATCTAATACGGCGGACACGACAAAATAGCGATTTTTAACCCTTGACATGGGTTAAAAATTATTTAATGAGGAGAATACGATAAGCTAACTGACGTCATTCTAAATCTAATATGGCGGACCGACAAGATAGCGATTTATTATTTCCATATCCAACTCCCTTGACAGAGGTAACAAAAAAAAATTTACATGTATAATACGATAAGCTGACTTCATTCTAATCCAATATGGCGGACGCCCCAAGACGGTTTAGAAAATTTTCTTAAGAGCGGTATCGCAGCTGGATTGTGAAATACCCGCCACTAATTAATCAAAACAGAACACTTAAATACAAAATTCACTGAATAGTTATTCAACAAAACCTTATTACCTATGTATTGTGTATACTGCATTCGCAAAGTTTCCATTGTTTTCAGTAAATAAAAATTTCAAAAATTTTGATGGAAACTTAGCGTTAGCAACATACACAATACATAGGTAATAAGGTTTGGTTGAATAACTATTGAATAAATTTTTAATTTAAGTGTTCTGTTTCGATTATTTAGAAAAAGGCGGGTATTTCACAATCCGGCTGCGATGCCGCTCTTAATGACATGTGTATCAAATGAAAGGGTATCAAATGAAAGGGTTTGGCCTGGCAACTTTTTGAAAACAATTTACTCAACAATTTAAATTAATTAAATCAGTTTCGGTGATCAAAACTTATTTTATTAGTTTTTAGTCCATGGCTTAAATAAAAGCTTGTAGCTGAAAGGCTTAGCTCCAAATAGTCAAAGTTGTTCGTATAGAGTACGGAAGCTTAAGGCTATATGTAAAAGTTTTAGCGTCCCTGTTACTCCATATACGAAAAAACCCTCCGTGCGAGAGGGACGGATTCGTGGAAAAGTAGCAAAAAGTCAGTTTTTTATTAATATAAAATGTACTAAAGTTGCTATCAAAATTTCATTTAACCAGGTTCTAGATACCGTTAAAACCCATGTAATAAAATATAATTGCAGTCGATATGTCATTCTAAACTGTCAAACCAGGAGAATGGGGTCTACTTTTATAAAGGCCATCAATTGGCGCCACTGGCACGTAAGGTATATGTCAAAGGTTTGTTAGGTTAGATTTACATAGAAGTTCGATTTTTTGTTTTGCTTATCCATATAATATTATTTTTTTTCTTTCTTAAATGCGAATAAACAATGCCGCAATGATGTGCAGTTCGTTATGTTCGAAAACGAAAGGAGGACTTAACTTTTGTTTTAGCCCCTCTTTTCTTTAGCTGTAATCTTAATTCATTTACTTTCATTGCACCGTACCTTGAATAATAAACCTGAAACTATGAATTTATCTCGACTAATACACAAATAACTAATAAAAAGCCATAGCTTTCGCCGTTTCGCGGGCATTTGACGTTTCTCTATACCTGTCGCCTCAGTGGCACCACCTGACGTCGATAGTAGCCCTCATTAATTGGTATCGAAAAAGGCCTTATTTCAATAAATATTTCTATTGAGCCGAATTTCTCCAATTGCGTTTCTGTTTTAACAGATCCCTAGAAAAAGATTCCAAAAATAATATAATATTTTATCAAAATAATATATTATTTACCGAAGTAGATATGCAAGTTTTTAGTGTCGATTTTTTTTCCGTAGCGTCTTAAAAAACCCGGTCGAAATTTCAATCTGGTTCATTAACGAAACAAACATGTAGTAACAGAATTAGATACATTTTCCAGAGAAATACCCGCTATTATGCTTCGACCGAAATAAAATGAATGGACGGGCCTTGTCTTTACAATTTGCTCACTCATAACGAGTCTAAGCAATTGGATATATACTTCAATACCAAATTTTTATTTTTATGTTTATTTTGCTTTTTGCACTTTGTAAATGCACAAGAAGGTATTTTTTCGTCAGTTATTTGGATGGCATGTAATAATAAGCGTACGTGTCACTCTTCTAACAGACAGAGACAGAGATGAAGTGAGAGCCGGCGCTCACTTTACAGACTTCAAAAATCTGTACGCAATGGCCCGTCCATTTATTTTATTTTGGTCGAAGCTATTATGAACATTTCATTAAACCCGAAACTGTCGGCACATAACTTAGTTCACCTCACTCGTATAAGTTGAGCTTAGTAGTTAGTGCATGTTCAACTAATTCGTTTATCCGTTACCTGCAGTTCGCAGCTAGGCTGAAAACTACTGAAATCTACCTTCGTCGGTTTGACTACGATAGGGTCACCAGCTCACCACCACGTTATATATTATAATAATCGTCGGTGAAACGTGGTGGATTGTGACTTGCGAAACAACTCTGACACCCCCCTCGTTGTTTCATGTCGTGTTTTAGATCAAGGATAAGCTCAAAGAGAAGAAGGAAGTCTCACATCACATTAGGGATCGAGACCCTGGTAAATACGTGGTAAAAACACTGAAAATTCAAAAACTGATTTGCAAGGTCTATACACTATTGTTTGTAATTTAGCTTTACTTGAATTAATAGATATTAAAATTAAATGTCAATTTACATGTATTTATTACAGTTAATTAAATGTATTCGTTAAAACTCAAAATGATATTTTAATTCGTATAATTAATTTTATAATCACGTTCCGTGGCGTGCTCGTCAACGAGCAACGTTTGACATTTATTTAGGTCCGCCACATTGAATTTGATGAAAGAAAATTTTGGAGACGAAAGCTTTTTAAGATTTAAATTTAACACCCTGGACGGCGATTCTGGCAAGTGCGAAAAAATTGCGAAAGCAGAAAAATCAAGCATTTCCGTAGAAATCCCCTTGGAAAATCACTCGAAATCTGCCGTAGAATTTTTTCTAGTCCTTACTAGAATCGCCGTCTTTGGGTATACAAGTCGAGTTTTTAATTCGGCAAACACTGTTGACAGATAGTGTTGCCACTATTTAAAAAAAAATAGGGATTGATATACAATCGATATGCCGATATCGATTTTTATTGGAGCATGACGTATGGTGCTGATAAATCTGTAGTCTGTGTAATGAAAGCTGAGAGAAACTACCTAGCACGGGTAAGAAAAAATGATGATATAGAAATTTTTTTCCGGGTAAAATACTTTCCGCTTTCATTAGACAGACTTTCAATTTTAATACGTTATTTTTTTTATTTTGTAAACAAGAAACGTTAACCTTGTAAAATAAGTCGTTTGTAAAATATTTGGGATTAGATCGTTAGAGCTGACCAAAAAAGCATAATGATAAACCATTCATTTGCTGGACTGGAATAGGTACATCAATTTAGTTTTCTGAACATTTGCATTATGAAAAGTATGAATCGAAATATACTAAGTTAAAGTCTGAACTTGTCATCGACTCGACATCAATTCGATAAACAAAAATGTAACGATTAACCAGTGTTTTTGATTGTAAGAAATTAAATCAGCTGCCATAATATGTTAGAACCATTGATGCGTGAACATAGGGAGCATAGAGAGGGAGAGACAACCAACCATATTTTAATTTTGTACGGAAAATCGTTTCATCGAATTAAATCGCATAACCATTATATGTTAGCACAGACCACTAACTAGTCTGTGTATGTTAGCTTGTGCATTTTCATTCTGAAGTATTATGGACTTTTAACACCATATATAATCTCTTTGCATGGTATGTAAATAATGAAATACAAAACTAAATAGCGCTTAAACTAAATATATTACAATAATATTACTCTACGACTTAATCCAACCTATTAATAACCTGACCAACCAAAAACCCTTTATTTTTCAAGTTGCCAGATGAAGCCAGATAATTTGCTTACAATATAATCGAACAGATATTGCAGGCTTACGGACTTGAAGTAAAAAGCAAAGCATAGGAGAGCCCCTATTATATTCAAATTCGGACCGCGGACGGCAATTTATATGGGGTTTATTGACAGGACGGACCGAAGCGGCATGCCGCGGCCGGCGTGTGAAATTCTTCAAGAAACCAGCCATAAGTTTCGGCTTAATTGAGCTGAGGATGATATTGTTACCTTCTTACAAGTAAAAGAGCATTATTGACACTTGGATCGTTGCTAGTCACTTATTTGATTTCTTCAAGTTCAGATGAAAATTTGAGCATTTTCTGTTCCAAATTTGTCGATAAAACGCAATCCACAAGTTTTCATTTCGTGTTAGATAAGATAATAACACAAATATTGAGATATCTTTACATGCTTCTTATGTTACTCAACGCATGTCAATATATTTTTTTATTCACTAGTTTTAAAGAAACTATTAAATGAACATCAAAGGATGGGCTGTTACAATACCTTTGCCTAGCAATAACAGTCAAGAGTCACTGACATTTGATATATCATGCTTTATGGTCACACCATTTTTTTAGGGTTCCATTCCTCAAACGAAAGAAATGGAACCCTTATAGGATCACTTTGTTGTCCGTCCTTTTTTATACAAACAAAAACAGTTACATACTGGCAAAGGTACAAGAGTCATTATGCTCACAAGGTTTTTGTTTCAAATCTAAGATTTAAAAAATCATTAAGTACGTAAAAATCTAAAATTTTAGAAATGATAAAATACAAGTCCCTTAACTTTTCACCAAATTTAATTTTAGCTATTAAAATTCGAGGGTTAATAGTTTGAAATGATATGGATTGGTTTTGGTTAGAAGGACAATATAAAGTTTCGAGGATTTCGGTTTAAATTATTTCTCCTGAATAATATCTCGCATAAAACGTACAAAATAAAGCCGACGAAAGCTGTTATCAAGCTGTATTCATTACATGCTCGTAAATGTTAAGGGAAAGGTCTGCCGATGATGATATCTCGGAAACTTATTAAAGTTGCAAATCAAAGTTATCTGATAGCGCAATCCAATGGGCCGGCATAATCATCACCATTACCAGTCTCAACTGTTCATAAAATACAAAGACAAAATACCATTCATTAGTATTATTTTAAATGTCAATAAAGTACTGGTCGGTTGGAGCCATCGGCGCCGAAACTCCTTCGTCAATAACTTTAAATTTGTTTTTTTTTTTAAGGCAATGGCGCACGAACGAGCGGTGCATCCCAAAGCCAGCCCAATGCTGGTTCGTTTCGCAAACCTTGGAGGAAAGTGGACACAATACGGAATTTCACAAGACAGATTACAGAGGGATGCATTAATAAGGAGGTGTTTATACTCTGCTGTAAAAATAAAAGTCTGAATCGTCCTCAATTATTACGAACACGACCTAATAAGTAACATTTAAGTACAGGAAAGTCTTTGATCTAATACAGTCCTCTGAATGTTTAATTGTTTTAATTTTTTTCCAATGTTATCACAATTTATAAGTGTAATGTTTCATATTAAGACAAAAATATTAAGGTTTTAAATTTTTTCACAAAACTGTACATACAATATGTTTTTAGTAACAGTTAATTTAAAGACATTACTCTGACACTTTCTTTTTCTAGAAGTTTATCTTTTCTATGTATATCCTAGTGACCCGAATAAAAATATGAAATAATCGTGCAGCGTTAAAGGCCCCGTGATGCGCCCGCGCAGATCCCGCGATAAGATCCCTATCTCGTCGGATATTGCTCGCTGTAATCATATGCTCACTTTTTTCTTCTCATTTCAGAGTTCCTTGGTACAAAGGAAAAAGCTCCGAAGAAGTTTTGACTTCGTAATGAAACTAAAATCATAATCTGCGACAACCCGTTAGCTTCACCATCTCTAAAGACTTAGTAAATCAGTGTCAATTAGTAAAATTACATAGATACATACATATAGTAGCCGATTCTAAAGGCTTTAATTTTAGTTTTAATGCTGTCAAAACTAAAATTATTCCAAAGTAATTTAGCTTCTATTCCTCGAACTTAAAGGACTATTTTGCAATGACAAAATTTTAGTTTTGACAGCACTATAACTAAACTTAAAGCCTTCAGAATCGGCTTTATTGTCACGCCTGTCTCTCTCCGAGGGATAGGCAGACACTACAGATTTCTTTCCATCTGCTTTGATCCTGACACGCCTTTTTTGCGTCTTCCACATCCATCAATACTTTCCGTTATACGTTCCAAATACTTTTGACTTGCGCTTCTTAGGTGCAACAAATAAAATCTTAGTGCAGCCTAAAATACTTTTCTTATTTGATTTTATTAATTTATTCAAAACCGAGTAAGATTAAAAACCGATAAAAAATCACGTTACAAGATGGAACCCTACACGAACTTTTTGAAAGGGCGTAACGAAAAATAAACGATGAATTCAAAAATACTTACTTAATACAATCGCTGGGATGAGACTTTATTGTTTATAATTCACCATAGTATTTAAGGATCCACCTACTATAGAGGTATTTTATTACAACTTGTAGAAAATCAAAGTTTAGATATCATACAATAGCAACGTTATTCAGGGGTTCTTGTATGAATTTTTCAAACTTATAAATCTACTTGTAAATTACAAGGTAACAACTAGAATATTTTTTTATTTATTGGAGAAGAGCTCTTCGAATTTACTCAAAGATTTTATGAATTAAATCTATCATCATCATGCACATTATGTTACCCCAGGGTACACAAAATTACGCTTTTTGTATGGAGCGTTTTAACTTCTGGATCGTAATTTTCTTGGAATTAGGAGTAATGTTAATTATTTTTTTCGGTCTTATTAAATGAAGGGATTGCCAATAAAATTACTGAATTCGATTAATTAATAGATCGTAGGTTATTCTGAGACGGAATTCTTTTTTTTTTTCACAAATATTGTTATGAATAATAGACATTCTGGTAAATAATTATGTGTCAACAAATTTATATGTCTGATGTTTTGAATTTTTCAGCAAATTTGTTGAGTTTTAAGGTAGGAATTAGGTCCTTAAACTTGAAAATGTGATTAGTTTTCCTTAAACAAAGTGTGGGAGATTGATCACTACAAAAAATACAAAGTAGTATTTGTAATTACTATTATGGAATATCAACTATCCATACAAAAGATTGCAGACCATGATCTATGTTGATCATGTATTCAACAGTCTTATGTATAAGTCTACCTTAAGTTAGTAAATTAGACACCTGAAATTTGATATTTCTCGCTAAAAGTGTGAATGGCCCATGAAATACTCAAAAGAAAACATCAGAAATGAAAAGACATGATGCTAAGTTTTTTACCCTACTTTTTAACAAGGCTAATCGAGGTGGCGGAATTAGGCATATATTTGTTTAAAGCTTATTTATCTGTTAATATTTTCGTTTTAATGCATTATATATATTTATATATTAATTCCGATATTTTTTCAGAAATGCAAGTGTATTATTTTATAAAATTTAAGTAAGCCCAATTTTTATTGATTTTTCTTGTATTTCCCCGTATTCAGTTATTTTTTTTTATAAATTTTACATAAATAATTACGTGTAAGAAGTGTAATATAATACATACATACATACATACATATATTATATTCCATAAATAAATTATCTAATTTCATTTAATTTCAAAAAGCTTCAGTGGTTAAATTGTTCTTGCAGAAAGCAAATAAACACGTTTTCTTGAAAAAGATAAGTAATAGCTTTGTTTGTGTCGAGTTCGTTGTGGACAGTTCCGATAAACAGGAGATACAACAACGATACAGTATGATACACAATAAAGATACATGTTTCTTAAACATATATTGAAGACTGGGAAAAATTACCGTTTTTATAAAAACCTAACTTTTATATGGCAGTTTTTACTAAAATCTTTTTTAAAACGTCTATCAAAGATAAATAAAACTCTGTTTCTTAAAACGCTTGACTTTTGCCGTGCTTTTGACTCTGGTGTGTCAACACCAATACTAAATAATATTGAAAAAAATATTTTCCTATTTTCCTATTTTATTTATTTATATTTAAATATTTTCCTATTTATGTAATTTTGCATTGCAGTCACAATCAGCTTGACAGATGAATGACCAGACAAAAAGAACCGTTAGTTCCCGTGTAGCAAGAAAAACAGCTGGTATTTAAAAAAATAGTTTTTCTGCTATAACCTCATAAGTCTTCAATTTTATTCTATATCCAAGACAATGTGATACTAAAGTAGTGTCCCGCTGGTATCACTTTTGTTTATTGTTGGCACATTGTGACCTGAGAGGCCCTCACTACTAGTGTTGCCTACTGAATGTCGTCGTGGCATTTTGTTGCCTTTTTGTTTTGTTCGATATTGCTCGATGCAAACCACTGTACAAATAAAAAGTGGCGTAACACTTTAAACTGTTTCTTCACTAGCCAAACCTATAAATAATAAGTATCTAAATATAAAATGCATGGATGCAAAATATTTTTAATAAATCTACGTATTGTGAAATACGAGAAGCTTCGACCAACGATTGTTGATCGAAGATCATTGGCATAACAACCAAGGGGGCCAGGCCGTGTTTTTCTTTCTAGTCCGCATCCATATTTCGCGAAGTCTTGGAGTAGAGTGGATCAATCCCGAGTGGTCCCGACTAGTACCGAGCGCGAGTCGTCGCGCGAATTACGAGCATCGCGTCGCCCCACGGCGCGCACGCGCACCGATTTACGCGCTCCCCTAGAGATGTAGCAGCAGAGATATCGAGCTTATCGATATCGGAGATGAGACTAGAAATATCTAGAATTTAATAAACGCTAGTATGATTGCTGTGGCAATCTCATAACTGTAAACACAACCCTACATAACATTGCACTGTTCTTACCACCTGGACGGAGAACAAACTTGAACAGCTATAACCTTTATACATTTAATTGCAAAAACTCCATACTTAGCTGGTGCGTGCATCGTATTAAGAACTTTCTTGCCAGATTTCAAGTTTATAGGCTCTATATTTCCGAGGGTTACGTGTGAGTTGACTTAATAAAGGAATTTTGAATTGAATTTGAATGGAATTTTGAATTAAGTGGTATTTCACCTTGTAATTATGAAGTCTAATTTATTGAAATTAGGATGAGTTGACATCAAAAATATTTAAGAAAACATTTTTAGCTGTGCAAGGAGGCACAGGTCGAGCTTTCAGCGAGGTAACGACTCGACTCGCTATCATTAGGACTCCCGGCACCCGGAGGGCACAATTAAAAAAGTGATTTAAATACGTTATTTAAAATATTTATTATTATTACGGGGACGCTATGTAAATTAACCAACCACGGCTATGAAATTCGCCCGTAAAAGTATCTCCGTCAGACAATTGTGAAAACACAAAAAGTAAAAAAGGGAAGGTAAGAAAAACATACAGAGGAAAAATATGACAAGCTAACTACCGTGTAAATGTACCGAAATTGTAATATTATTAAAACTCGCGTGAGCTGACATACTAAATTGTTATTACATACGGCTTGAACACTCACGTGTGACTGCTATTGACTATTTTGTACCGAAATTCATAAAAAACATATTCAAACTCAAATATTATAATAATTTAAGACTTCAGGGTAGGATCCAAAATTAGATTAACATTTACAAAGTATTTTTTTTAATACGGTTCAACTTCTACACTGAAAAAAACGATAAGAAGCTCAGTGGGGACATTTTACTATATCACATTGTAAATATAAATCTTACGAGATGCCATGCGTTCTTATCATTTACAATGTGTTTACAGATATCGTATTATATCGAGAAGTCAACAGATCGACACGACCCTAGCACCGCCAGCGGCGACCACGCGCGTTATCGATACTAGTGAAAAATCCACCGTGACCCGGACAATAACGTAATTATTCTCGGTTATATCGGGACTGCTTGACGGCGGATTAGCGTTATGTGCCCACAGTTCACGAGGTGCCATCCTTGTACTCAGATTTCAATAGGCCCGGCATAAGAAAGAGATAAAAATGATTGTTTTTTCATGGTTTTTTCTAATCCTGTTTCTTTTACCTTGGAGTGATAAAGAATAGGTAGGCACTGGAGTGGAGTGAGTTAAGTTATCTGTGCGTAGATACTTGCAGTTGCAACCGAATCTTGTAGTTCTTTATTATTATTTTAAGTGCACATAACTTTTTTTGTTTCCCAATAGATTATTCAATAGTATTTCACTCTATGGTTCCTACGGCATTGCTTATACAAAAGCGCAACGGGCCGATTGAAATCAGTAATAATAACTGGACGCCCGAACCGCACTCAATGGTGAAGGCTTTTTTTTCTACATGATTGAAAACGCACCCAATTAGCTTGTTTATGAAAAATGAAGACGCACGAACCGACCCCAGGGGATCTAAAAGGCCGAATTGGGTGAATCATAAAATGATTTGAAAGTAGGATGGAGTCAGAGTTTTTTCACACGTGCAAAAGAGACGGCATTAGAACAGAATCATAATATGATTCACGCAAAACGGCCTTTTTAGAGGACCTGATCAAATTTGCACAACATGAAAACCAGTTGACTTAGAAACTTGATATATCGTTAGGAAAAAAATTTAAAATTACAAATATTTAATTATTGAGGAAGAAATCAAGAGCGTACATACATGTATATACTCACGCCTGTTTCCCAGAAGGGTAGGCAGAGGCAGAGACTACAGACATAGTAAAAGGTTTTACTATGCTACAGATTTCCATCTTCTACGATAGAAATATAGAAAATGTATACATACCTATGAGTTTAATTGATTGTAAGCGTCAAGTTAAGTTGCTCTTCCATAACTGCAAGTTTAATTATTTACCTACCATAATGTTTTTAGGTAGGCCGGCTTTTTTGTATTTAATTTTGTGAAATCGTTTGCTTGCTCTAGGACTGACACACACTTCTATTTTCTTGATTCATTGTTATTAACTTTCTTTAATTAATTTAATAGATTTAGTTAATTAATTTCAAAGCAACTTAATAATCACTAAACATTAAAGTAATAAAAATTTCACAATTCCAATATTAGGTCAGTTGAGATCGAACACAACATCTTAAATTCCGGAAACAATTATGCAGAAATTAATTACTAATTAAATAGAGTTTTTATTTCGTCGATTCGACACTTTGTATATAAATAACAATAAATTAACGAATACAATAAAAAACACATAAACAAACCAGTTAAAGGCGAGCCGAAATCAGTTTCTTTTTTTTTTTTGCAAAAAGTGCCGTTTTCTTACGACTTCGATTAACGCAACTAATTAAAGAAACTGTATCAAAATGGCGGCGAAAATTAAAGGTTATTTAAAGTTATATTAATTAAATAAAGAAAGTAACTTAAGGGTCATTTCTCCGGATTTGTAACAAAATATTAAGAAATACTTATAACGGCCAAAATACAACTTTTAGCTAAACAACTCTTAACAATTGTTTGCTATATACATAAACATATTTTTAATGATATTATTATGGTTGCTTCAAAATAATTGAATTTAACATTATGTGAGCGTGATATTAGATTATTTTAGGAGTTTACGGCTGGTATCACGACTATGGAAAAGTCAATTGTTTTATAGCTATTGTAATATCATTAAAAATATGTTTATGCATGTAGCAAACTATGGTTAAAAGTTCTTTTAACTAAAGGTTGTATTGTGGTCGTTATAATTATTTCTTAATGTTTTGTAACAAATGAGGAGAATAGACTCTTAAGGCGAATGCATAAGCCAACTGAAATTTGGACCTGTCTCTGAAGGCCTACTCCTCCTACACGGGTTGTCCAAAAATATGTGATAGCTATTACATAGTCAAAAATAAATTTTAAGTTTAATAAACTGTTTTTCTGTAGTTATTTTTGACAAAAAACTCGAAAGTCATCGAAAGTTTCATATGATTTACAATAATTCTCTTACTTCTTCCAAACGCCTGAACCGGTTTTAATTATTCTTTCATTTTTTAGATCTAAAAATGTATTTACAAATCAAAAATCAAAATGTTTATCTATTAAGGAAAATTTGTCCAAAAATGTTTTCCAAAATCAGAACCCTAGATGATATAGTCAAAATACATATACCAGATTTTTTTTGTATATTTCTTGTAATACACACAAAAAACAGCCCTATTTTATCTACAAAGCGCCTCAAGCAACTTGCATGGTGAAGGCGATATGCGAAAAAAATACGGGTGTTTCTTTTCTGTGTATTTCATGAAATACACGGAAATTTTTTATAAATTGCTGGTATATGCATTTTGACTAGTTTGGATAAATTTTCCTCAATAGAAAAAATTTTTGAAATGAGGTCTTCAAACACACTTTTTCTCCTCGTTTGACGAGTAGGAACCATATACAGAACTCAAACATATTTTATTAGGTGTATTTTAACAATATCTAGAGATTAGATGTTTGCAATTTTGCTAGCTATTTTAGTTTTTTTAATAAAAATATAAAACCAACTTTTTCCCTTTTGCCCTGAATCCGCCCCTCTCGCACTGCGCGATTTTTTGCTTGGAGTGACAGTGACAAAAATAAAATTCGCATAGCCTCTTAACTTATGGCTACCATAATAAATAATGCCACAACCAATTTCATACGATTCATCGCGGTTGGCTTTGCCAAACCTTATAATCTTCACAAAAATATTATCTCACATTCGATTCACCAAACAGTGGTAAAGTCTAGCAGGTGTTACAAAACAAAACAAATCAACAGTAAAGTTGTTTAAAAAAAGCTAAGTAAAGCCAACTGTAGCTAAAACTAATAACCACAGAGCACCGTAACGATATATAGATCATCGCGTCCCGTCGCGCAACGGTCCCACGCTGTCGCGCAACAAAAAGTTGCCTCATTAGGATGCTACTGGCGACACGAGCCTTCTCTCAGTACCAACACACCTATTCACTCGCACCGCTTAATTTTAAACTCTAACACCTAAATATAAAGGTTAGGATAAGCGACAACGGTAAGGTTGGAGAGGTATTGTGTTTCGAGCACAATTGCGCGCTTTTTGACCGCAAGCAGCCAGTACAGAGAATTCGAATTTGGAATTTAATTTAGTTTTCAGGTTTCTTAGGTACGGTTACTAAATATTAAAATTTTTACTTGTACGTATGTAATTTTTAAATTGTATATATTTATTATATTATACCATACAATCGGTAAAATGTTATTGTCTCTTGCTCAGTAATCCGCAAGAAGAACAACAATATTCTATCCATCCATCAGTCTGGTTCATCCACTGTTAGACTTTTCGAAGAATTTGCCACTCTTGACGGTCCTCCTGGAAGAAATGCCCATACTCACACACGCTGGGCAGGCGGGTTGGTGAGCGCGGTGCCAAAACCCTCGCACCAGTGACGCCGATGCCTGTCACGAATCTGTTTTTTTTAGGGGCAGATCCCCAACTGATATACCACGAGCAATCGGTCCCAGGCATGGTGGGCCACCTGGTTGTACCTGTTTGAGACTATCTGTCGCCTTACTCTCCCTCGAATAATTTCGGGGGGGTTTGCAAGTAAGACGGTGGTACCTCCACAGTCGAGCCTAACATCAGGTCCTCTAAAAAGGCCGTTTTGCATGAATAACATTATGATTCTGTTCGAATGCTGTCTCTTTTGCACGCGTGAAAAAACTCTGACTCTATCCTACTTTCAAATAATTTTATGATTCATCCAAGTCGGCCTTTTTAGATCCCCAGCTCTTACATCTAAATTAATATTAGCTTATTACTACAAAGACGATACAATTTACTATAAACATTAAGTGTCATGAACAGGTAGACGCTCTAAAAGATTTCAAAACCTCTAAGCCCAAAAAGGAAGCTTAAGAGCTTTCTTCCCTTTCATAAGTTCATATATTATAAGAACGGAAACACATAGCCACATTGAGAGAGATCTATAACAGTTCCTCTCGATCGATCTTCCAACAGATCCGTAGATCCGTGAGCTGCGCTGTGTCAGTGGCGCACGCGCACCTCCGGTCTTACTCCGGTCCGTGATCAGTGTTGCCAACATTATCACTTTAACATTGATCTTGGTATTTTTTTACTTGAAAAGATGATCAAGTCTCAAACGTTACGATTGGATACTAAATGGAACCCACAACAGCGAAGTGGCTTCTTTATTTAAGGCATTACTGTTCTTAAATCATACCTATTATGCATTAAATCTACGGGTGAGTGATGTCATTTCATTGATATTTGAACCACCACAGGGCACTATTATTACTCATTTAATAGCGGTCATTTAGTGGACTACATTAGCTGATGGTTAGGTTATATCGCCATTTAGTGGACTACACCAGCTGATAGTTAGGTTATATCGCCATTTAGTGGACTGCACCAGCCGATGGCTAGATTATATTGCCATTTAGTAGACTACACCAGCCGATGGTTAGGTTATATCGCCATTTAGTGGACTACACCAGCTGATGGTTAGGTTATATCGCCATTTAGTGGACTACACCAACCGATGGCTAGGTTATATTGCCATTTAGTAGACTACACCAGCCGATGGTTAGGTTATATCGCCATTTAGTGGACTACACCAGCCGATGGTTAGGTTATATCGCCATTTAGTGGACTACACCAGCCGATGGTTAGGTTATATCGCCATTTAGTGGACTACAATAGCCGATGGTTAGGTTATATCGCCATTTAGTAGACTACACCAGCCGATGGTTAGGTTATATCGCCATTTAGTGGACTACACCAGCCGATGGTTAGGTTATATCGCCATTTAGTAGACTACACCAGCCGATGGCTAGGTTATATCGCCATTTAGTAGACTACACCAGCCGATTGTTAGGTTATATCGCCATTTAGTAGACTACACCAGGTAGACTACACCAGCCGATGGTTAGGTTATATCGCCATTTAGTGGACTACACCAGCCGATGGTTAGGTTATATCGCCATTTAGTAGACTACACCAGCCGATGGCTAGGTTATTTCGCCAAAAAAGCTGTCATATAGAAGATGATATTGAAAAGAGCGGTAAAAAAAAAGAGATAAAGACCACAAAAGGGCTGACATTATGGTACTTTAGAAAATCAGGCCAGTTTCAGAAGCCACAGCTGGCAGCCCTGCTCCGTACATCTCTAATGGTGGTCAGACGATGGGGCGCCAGGGTTCTGGGAAGTGATGTGGGCTGAACACTGGACATCCGGCTCCCACTCCTGATGGAAACTGCGGCGGAAACTATGAACTATAATGTTTTTGTTGGGCCGCTCGTTGTGGAAGACCTTGCCTTCTTCGGCTTGGAATGCCGGTACTTTCTACATAACTATCTATCTGGTGTGGCACATTTATGATATCGAATTCAGACTGCTTGGGTAAGTATTTCATGTTAAGAAACTTGTTTAAGAACATTATTATGTCTCAAAATTTCAATCCACTTGACTCCTGCCCACTGCGAAACTGCATGCAAAGCTTCTGTTCCCAAAAAGTGTTCTTTTTAAGTATTTTTGTTTCACTTATTGAAAATGTACAATTTCCTATTTGTACACAGTGTGCAGAGATGTTGATTAAAAAAAGAGTGATGAAAGACATCCAAAAGAAAAATAGAGCTAAACCCTAGGACAACGGATAAAAAAATTCGTCAGTGGATGACATAATAAAGAAAAAACATATTATTAGGCTTACAAGGCAGTTGTCCTGTCCCGCAGAAAACCATGTTATGTATTATGTAAAACAGCCCTTGGTAACCGAAAAAATTCATTCATTTTAGCCAACAAAGTACTCACCATCTAGATGCTTTGCCAAATCATAATTGTTTGTATAAAACCCTTATATTTTTAGAAATGGTACTAAATTAGTAATTTGGTCTGGTAAATGAAGCTCTAATGAGTCTGTTGTTTTTGGTCATTCTTTACTTTGCAACATCGGTCGCCGAGCCAGCCAAACTGGTTCAAAGAAAACGAGTCACTGATTCTATCAGAAACCTGCAATTCTTACCGAAAATACCAAAAGGATTCATTCTTACCATTGTTCATTTGGACAATGTCCAAATCATTAATATGTAATCTACTGAGTTCCAATCTGAGCTATTAATATGTTAAGTGCCTGCACAGCAGCGTGACCAGAAGAAAGTAATATCACTGAAGAATATTCATGATAAGTGTGCATTTCTAAAAGAATTTCAACGATAAAATTTGTCGTATTCTCGGTAAAAAGTGGACATGAAGCTAACATCGGCGGCGGTCATGGGAAAATGTCCAAGTGAACATTTCCTCGAACGTCCACCGGCGCAAGCGCAGCGCTAAAAGTTTTAATTAGCGAGATCAAATGCCAATAATTTCAAATGTCCACTTTAATGTGAGAAAACTGAGGACGGACAGACGGACAGCGCTTCCACGTACGTTCAAAGAGGAGCCAGGGGAGATGGGACATCTCCACGGTAACGGTAACGCTTTACATATCAGGCGATAGGTATCTTTAAATGAAAACACAAAATATAATGACCATACTGAACAACTTTTCTAATGAAAATATGAAAATAATTTTCTCAGAATTTCAATTCAAAATCCTTTATTGCACACATGAATAAAACGTATAACAAGTATCAGTAATTTTACAGGTTAAACAAAAGGCGAGCTTATCTCTGAAAGAGATTTCTACCAACAAACCCTTGGTGATATAATCGATTAAACAAAAAAGTGAGTATTTTATAAGTGCACACAAAGACAAAAAAACTATTTAAAACCAATTAGTTAAAAAAAATAATAATCAAATACTAGTCTACATAAAATTAACTGTAATACATATGAAATAAAATTAATAAATACTTACATGAAAATTTATATGCACACTAAAAATTCATAAATATAATACATATTATTACAAAACAAAATAATTATGAATGGTATCATTATAAATACATATACTGATATTAGTAAAAGGAAATAATTACAAAAATACTCGTTAATTCTCTGCTTGAAAATGCCAATAGTTGTATTGACATCAATTTTATTTTTTATTTCTTTGTTGATCAGTATAATCAGTATGATTATGAGGTTTCGTTTAAAAAAATACTAACAGGTAGTAGAGCTGATGCCGGGCTCGACTGTGGAGGTACCACCATCTTACTTGGAGACCCCCTCGAAGTAATTCGGGGGAGAGTAAGAGGACAGCTCACAGGCAAAAAACCAGGAGGCCCACCGTGCCTGGGACCGATGGATGGCGGTATATCCATCCCTAATCGCCGGGCCTTATATGGAACAGACTGGTGATGGGCAGCGGCGTCACTGGTGCGAGGGTTCCAGCACCGCGCTCACCAACCCGCCTGCCCAGCGTGTGTGAGTATAGGCAATTCTTCCAGGATGACCGCCGGGAGTGGCAAAGTCCTGGAAAGGCTTATGTCCAGCAGTGGACGAACTAGGCTGATGGATGGGTGGTTTAAAAAATATTCTTGTTCATTTACATCCAATATAGTTCTGGCGCTGACTTTTGCAGTAGGCACCGAATAAGAACAACACACTTGATTTTTTAACGTTAACTATCATGAGAACATGTAGCAATAATACAAATATTCAAGTTATTAAGTCCCTGCTCTCTATGCTTCCAGCTTTATCTGGTTTTATATCAGTTGTTTTAGGACTGTTATACAACGTGTAACAGAAAGGTGTAACCATATTTGAAGAGATTATGCAGTCAATGATATAGAACAACTTTTACTATGAAGTCAGCTCTGAAATCTCCAAAAAAAAAACTACCCTTCCATACATTTCGGACGAGCGGCATTGCATTTTTCTATGAAACAGTTTTTTTTTTCTAGATACAGAGTTTGTTCAATAGTAAAAGTTGTTCTATACCATTGACTGAATAAGCTCTTCAAATATGGTTACACCTTTCTGTTACACGTTGTATAAGGTTAAATAATATTAGTTGGCGAAACTCAAAACATAGGTAGTACTAGTCTATATGAACAACTGTTTGTATGGGAGCTAAGCGAAATTCTTAAAATTTGTGTTCACCTTTCCATACTGGACCAGTCAGCTGATCGGGGCAATTTGTATGGGAGGAGTTGTTCATATAGACTAGTACTACCTATGTTTTGAGTTTCGCCAGCTAATATTATTTAACCTTATATTAAACGAAAATAAAAAGAATAAGCACTTTTTAGATTATTTTGTTTCTATTCTGTTATCATTTATCATCTTTTTCTTTCACTTATCTACGCAGATTCCCGAATTCATGACCTCATTATCTTTTATTTACATTGATAAGACATTTTTGATCTGCATAAAATTCGTATGCTTGATGAATAGTCAAATAAATTCCAAGCACAACAGTAATAAATAATATTTGTTAAGTTAGCAAGTTTATCGTATTGTCACCAAAATATAATTTACAAATCAATTTTTCCATTTAGTTTTTGGGCGTTACAGTGACATCTTGAGAATTGGTTACAAACCTGACCCTGTAGACTTCGACGATCACAAGAACTGACAGTCTCTCTGAGAGAGCATGTATCAGTAGCTAAAGCCTCATCCCCATCAGTATAGTTCCCTACGCTACTCTCAGAGAGCATGTATCAGTAGCTAAAGCCTCATCCCCATCAGTATAGTTCCCTACGCTACTCTCAGAGAGCATGTATCAGTAGCTAAAGCCTCATCCCCTTCAGTATAGTTCCCTACGCTACTCTCAGAGAGCATGTATCAGTAGCTAAAGCCTCATCCCCATCAGTATAGTTCCCTACGCTACTCTCAGAGAGCATGTATCAGTAGCTAAAGCCTTATCCCCATCAGTACAGTTCCCTACGCTACTCTCAGAGAGCATGTATCAGTAGCTAAAGCCTCATCCCCATCAGTATAGTTCCCTACGCTACTCTCAGAGAGCATGTATCAGTAGCTAAAGCCTTATCCCCATCAGTACAGTTCCCTACGCTACTCTCAGAGAGCATGTATCAGTAGCTAAAGCCTCATCCCCATCAGTACAGTTCCCTACGCTACTCTCAGAGAGCATGTATCAGTACCTAAAGCCTCATCCCCTTCAGTATAGTTCCCTACGCTACTCTCAGAGAGCATGTATCAGTAGCTAAAGCCTTATCCCCATCAGTACAGTTCCCTACGCTACTCTCAGAGAGCATGTATCAGTAGCTAAAGCCTCATCCCCATCAGTATAGTTCCCTACGCTACTCTCAGAGAGCATGTATCAGTAGCTAAAGCCTTATCCCCATCAGTACAGTTCCCTACGCTACTCTCAGAGAGCATGTATCAGTAGCTAAAGCCTCATCCCCATCAGTACAGTTCCCTACGCTACTCTCAGAGAGCATGTATCAGTAGCTAAAGCCTCATCCCCATCAGTATAGTTCCCTACGCTACTCTCAGAGAGCATGTATCAGTAGCTAAAGCCTTATCCCCATCAGTATAGTTCCCTACGCTACTCTCAGAGAGCATGTATCAGTAGCTAAAGCCTTATCCCCATCAGTACAGTTCCCTACGCTACTCTCAGAGAGCATGTATCAGTAGCTAAAGCCTCATCCCCTTCAGTATAGTTCCCTACGCTACTCTCAGAGAGCATGTATCAGTAGCTAAAGCCTCATCCCCATCAGTATAGTTCCCTACGCTACTCTCAGAGAGCATGTATCAGTAGCTAAAGCCTTATCCCCATCAGTACAGTTCCCTACGCTACTCTCAGAGAGCATGTATCAGTAGCTAAAGCCTCATCCCCATCAGTACAGTTCCCTACGCTACTCTCAGAGAGCATGTATCAGTACCTAAAGCCTCATCCCCTTCAGTATAGTTCCCTACGCTACTCTCAGAGAGCATGTATCAGTACCTAAAGCCTCATCCCCTTCAGTATAGTTCCCTACGCTACTCTCAGAGAGCATGTATCAGTACCTAAAGCCTCATCCCCTTCAGTATAGTTCCCTACGCTACTCTCAGAGAGCATATATCAGTACCTAAAGCCTCATCTCCATCAGTACAGTTCCCAGGCTTTACATCTATGTAGCGATGCGCGCGTCCCCTGCATTCCGTCGCGTGCAACTTTTTGCAGCGCCCGCGCAGCGCCGCAGCGATGACTCAAACCTCGGCGGTTATTTATACACGAGCCGTAGCGTTCCGTTGTGACTACCATTAATTTTGTGACAGGTAGCGTAAAGCGCTTTAGTCGTATGATAGATAGAGATCTTTGGTGGCGAAACTGATTATTGAGTAAGGTGAAAGTTAATTAACCAGTCAAGTTTGTAAGGCTACCTGAAATTATCACTGCATCTATATAATGTGTGTTCGCTTATAACTTGAGAACTACTAAGCAAATTTGGATGCGGTTTTTATGCCTACACAAAACTAAGCAGTTATCGTTTTGGTGCACCACGTCTAAGAAAAGCGGACGAGGGCTGAGACTAAATTAATAACGGACAGAATAAAGTTAAAAAGTTCATTATACGACATAGCATGTTTATTTAAAATTATGGAAATAGAGCTCGGTTGTGTTTGCTCTAGAATACTCTAGAATCTAGATAGAGTCTAGATCATGGAGGTGATCAGTACCTAGAGATACATATAATAGTTGATGTAACACATGAGTCTGCTACTAATATTTATTGACTTTTGGTTAACGTATTATATTATTTCATTTGTATAAGTTTGAAAACCTTTTGATGAACGTATTCCCTCTGCATCCATACGTTTATAGCCCCGCTAGGCGTGTATACCCTTGATGAATGTATATTATGTGTATATTAACCCCCATGTGTATATTAACCCCCATGTGTATATTAACCCCTATGTGTATATTAACCCCTATGTGTATATTAACCCCTATGTGTATATTAACTCCTATGTGTATATTAACCCACATGTGTATACTAACCCCTATTTGTATAATACCCCTATGTGTATATTAACACCTATGTTTTTATTAACCCCTATGTGTATCTTAAACCCTATGTGTATATTAACTCCTATGTGTATATTAACCCCCATGTGTATACTAACTCCTATTTGTATAATACCCCTATGTGTATAATACCCCTATGTGTATAATACCCCTATGTGTATAATACCCCTATGTGTATATTAACACCTATGTGTTTATTAGCCCCCATGTGTATCTTAAACCCTATGTGTATATTAACCCCTATGTGTATAATACCCCTATGTGTATATTAACACCTATGTGTTTATTAACCCCTATGTGTTTATTAACCCCTATGTGTATCTTAACCTCTATGTGTATATTAACACCTATGTGTTTATTAACCCCTATGTGTATCTTAACCCCTATGTGTATCTTAACCCCTATGTGTATATTAACCCCTATGTGTATATTAACACCTATGTGTTTATTAACACCTATGTGTTTATTAATCCCTGTGTATCTCAGTGGCGTGCAGTCCATACAGACAAAAAGACACTGTCTACCCTGACAAATACACATCATTTACGCATTTTTACGCATATCGTAAAAAAAAAGTGTAGCCACACCGACCGCCATCTATTGTCATTAGCGGGAACTGCGAGTCTCAGTTCACAGCTGCGATTCGCTCGCTCACTCCAGCCATAGATAAAGTATCTATGCTCGAGCATTCCGAAATAGAATTACATCGCTAAAATCGATTACGAAAGACTATGAAGTGAATGGCTTATGATTCGTTGTAATTCAATATCGGACCAGCCATCGCGGAATGGTGGCTACCGGCCAGTACCGGCTTTTATGTGTGGGTCATTATTCCAACAGTATCTTTGTTGTGTGCGTTACTGTAAGTACATGGCACACAAATGCAAAAGCTTTTGCTTGTTTGCGTGCGACATGTATGCGAAAACTGCAAAAAGACGACGTCTTTTTAGTTTTACGACATTCACCGAAAATTACCGAAGTCTTACGAAGCCGCCTTAGCAGCTGAGCCGGCGCCATCCATTATTGTTTTGCGTTCGTTCGTTACGCAAATTGATGACAAGCAGTATAAATAAAATAAAATTGGGTCTAAAAATTGCAAAAAATGGCTAGTGGTGGTAGTAACTACTGTGAAAGTTGTGCTGGGAATGTGTGTGTGCAAAAATTAAGAAATGGTACGTTTTCAAAACTGTGTTATGCTGAAAAAAAAGAAGTAATCGAGAAAAGCCGCTTCGTACCGGATTCAAATAAAAGGTAAAGCAACTAGAAAATTCAATCCAAAACAATATGAAACATTTAACTGGCTGACAGGTTGTAAACATACTAATCGACTGTTTTGTTTCTTCTGCTTGTTATGTTCAAATAACCAAACTGTTTGGAACGATGCCGCTTAGCTATATTTACTTGCCTCTATTTTGGGAAATCCTCGAAAAACTACAAAAAAAAATTGATGTCCCTCAACTTATCTCTAAAATTGGTTGATCGAAAAATAAAAAATAATCATGGTAATATGTGCTTACGTAAAGATTACAGGAATAATATAGCAGTTTAGAAATTCACGAAAACAAAATTACATTTTTCATCCACGATACGGAACCTTAGGTACGCGAGTCTGACTCGCACTTGACCGGTTTTTATGTCTACCCTGTGTAAAAACTCTGTGCACGCCACTGGTGTATCTTAACCCCTTTGTGTATCTTAACCCCTATGTGTATATTAACTCCTATGTGTATATTAACCCCCATGTGTATACTAACTCCTATTTGTATAATACCCCTATGTGTATAATACCCCTATGTGTATATTAACACCTATGTGTTTATTAGCCCCCATGTGTATCTTAAACCCTATGTGTATATTAACCCCTATGTATATAATACCCCTATGTGTATATTAACACCTATGTGTTTATTAACCCCTATGTGTATCTTAACCTCTATGTGTATATTAACACCTATGTGTTTATTAACCCTTATGTGTATCTTAACCCCTATGTGTATATTAACCCCTATGTGTATATTAACACCTATGTGTTTATTAACACTTATGTGTTTATTAATCCCTGTGTATCTTAACCCCTATGTGTATCTTAACCCCTATGTGTATCTTAATCCCTATGTGTATAATAACTCCTGTGTGTATATTAACCCCTATGTTTATATTAACACCTATGTGTATATTTACATCCATGTGTATCTTAGCCCCTATGTGTAATATGTGTATACGTCGCGTTCCGATTATTAAAACGCCTAATTTTTTTTCGGAGTTGAATAAACATTTCACATTTATATAGGTACTCAAATATGCAGAAGCCATTCAATAAATAAAGAACCTATAATAGTAAAAAGATAAATAAAAGTCATGATAACGTATTCGTAAGTTAAATAACAATGAATAATCAGATTATCGTTGTGCAGAAGTAATCGCGGTCGTGCAATAGTTTTTGTTTTTGTTCGTTCTGTTTTTTTTTTGAGATTCGTCTTTTTGTTGTTGTTGTCCTGCAATGTAAGTAATGACTCTGTACGGTGTACGGGTAGCATAAAAATAGGCTAATAATTGCCATAAAATTTTCTCTCAAAAACTGCATACAGTTTTAGTTGCATACAGAATTTTTTTTTTAACTTGAAGTTCGCAATGAGACAAAAAAATCAAGTATTCATTTATTTTCTAAATACAAAAAATTCAAATTGGCTTGATTGTGCTTTTTTACTTGAAGTTTATGAAATGGTTGCAAGTTTGTTGGAATACCAAACATTTTTCCAGTATACGTTTTTTTAAATATTCTTATTATTGTCTTTGTAATTACCGACGCGTGTCTTACGTTAAATATGTTTTAAAAAGTGCATTTTTACTGTAAAACAGCAATTTTATAATTGGAATACTTAACATTTTGAACTGAGTGCAAGAGTTTTATAGTAGTTTATGCTACAAGGGCACAAAGGAATAAATTACGAGGACGATTTAAAACAAGAGCGTAGCGAGTGTTTTAAACGTAACCGAGTAATTTATTGCTTTTACGCCCGTGTATCATACTACGTTTTTCAATGCGTAGTGTGAGGAAATGAAAACAAATATAATCTTGTGAACTTCAAATTATAATTGGCTGAAAAGAACTGTATCCAGAGCCGTTAAACAGTGGAAAAAAAGTATAACATCTATGGTACACAGGAAAGGCTGCAGGTTAACCAACCATTGTAAATAAATTAAAAAAATAATAATAATAAAGCCCTAGGGCAAAATAATCGACTTTTTGTTCAGTTTTGATGCATAAAAAGTGGGCCTTTACGAGCACATGCATTGAAAATAAGTTTTATGTTGACAGAACAGAAGTAGCACTTTAATGTCGCTAATTTCATGTTAACTCTGTAAAGATCAGAATCTCGGCTATTCATTAACTTTATCTTTTCTTTGAACTACAACTCTTAGCAGGAAAAGGTATATCAGTGATATGCATGACACTTGATATTCTACTGATCGTACTTAGCAACTCTTTATTAGGACTGCAATACAAATAACTTTTCGTCAAAAAATATCCGTAGACAATATTTTTAAACCGAAATTTTCTATGAATTCTGAAAAAAGTAATTAAATTTTGATTTTATTCTTTTTGAAAATGTTTTGAATGTTTTCTTGCTGCTTTTGCTGACTGTGTAAATTAATTTATACGAATTTTACGTGAGTTCGTTTTGTCGTTTGCGTTGAAAGCGAGCAGCGACCCGCCCCGCCCCCCGCTGCCCGCGTGATCATATCGCCCTTAAGGCAGAGCACTGTGTTGTGAAAATTCGTGTTTTCACCTCGCTGGCGGGGTCAAGCGAGGTTTAGTTCTAGAAGTTAACACCCCAAGCCCTCACGTACATTAAATTATCTCTTTCCACTACAAGACCCGCGACAGTACAGAGTGTTACATAATTTATATAATAAATAAATCTAACCCACCGAGATACCCGATATCCACGAACTTGAAATTTGGCAAGTATGTTCATAATGCCAAATGTAATGCCTCCGATGCCTTGGGGTGTTCAAGTTTCTTACAAAAGGCTGTATAATTATTAAAACAAACATGTGAAAATTAGAAGGCTGTGCTGGTTGCTATTGATGTAATCCTCAATGTGATTTCTTCGAGACATTTTTTGGGTTAAAATAAACAGTTTACTCGCTTATCAAATTAATTTCATTGAATATGTTGGTTTAGGTGCCTAGTACTCGTATTTAAGATTATCATTAGTATAATGAAATTATTCTTATTATAGAAACTTTGATTTTTGTCCAAAATAATTTAAGGGTCGGTGTTCCGAGATTCGGGGTTCGGGGTTATGGCTTTTTAAGACGGTAAAAATTCAATTTTCTGAATAAAATAAATACCACTTGTTACCTTACAAGATGAAGTGCAGGTTCATTAAAAAAAATCACGGCAATAATGTATAGTAACTTCAGAAAAAATACAGGAATTTCAAGAAAATCTCTTGAATAGCATTGCAGCGCTACGGGTGTAACCTGAACTTGACATCCTTATTTTTTTTTTCTGAAGTTACTATACATTTGTACCAAGATTTTTTTTAATGAACCTGTACTTCATATTGTAAGGTAACAAGTGGTATTTATTTTGTTCAGAAATTAATATTTTACTATCTTAAAAAGCCATAACCCCGAACCCTGTTTTGCCCAATCTCGGAACTCCGACTCTTAAAAAGAAAGCACAGTCCAGCAGAAACAAAGTGGACCGAGGTTCAGAGCTCCAGGGAAAGAAACTGGCAAAAGATGAGACCGGTATCGTTTTCTGCATCCCGCAACACAACTGGGATGACTTCGAAGGATGCCACGCCTCACATGTTGGTAATCTTGTGAGACGGCTAAGTACTTCCTCTTTTTTCTCGGTTTCGGTTTTCACAAGGCTCTCACTGTGCGTTAATCCACCAAAAATACCCAAGACTGCGTCTGGTTCAACAACACGATGAAAAGTATATTCGACCGCACCAAGTTTCTCTTCCTCACATTCACCAATCTTGAGGCTCAATTGGCCCTTCCACAAAAAGTCACCAATTTTTTCAGCATGCAGCCGTCAGATCAAACTCTCCTTCCAGTTTTTCTCCTTATTCTTTCCAATTAATTTAATTTTTCTCTTCCAATAAAATAGTTCATAAACATCCCCTTAAAAGAATCAAAATCTTAATCTCTCGGTCGGTTATCTGAACACAAACTGATGCTAAAGATCCTCATCTGAATATTAAACGGAGGATTCCGTAGCGATTGTTCTGCTACTGTTGTATGTATGTAGAGACACGTATCGGAGGTCCCTGCTACTTACTCACTGGTACATTGCAGATTTAACGTCTTCGAATACGCGTAATATATCATGATTTGTCTAGGCATATCGTAATTCTGTTAAAACTACAGAGGTCGCCTCGCTCTGCTTCGCTTCGTTCAACTCCCCAAATTTATTTACATGTACTAAACCTAACACGCTCCTCCTCGCTTCGCTCGCCATCGTCTACATAG